>PUFA01000057.1:7062500-9462500 GCA_003508835.1 Eonycteris spelaea | reverse complement strand
ACCGACTTGGAGGGCCACTTGTCCTAGAGTGGGGCCACTTAGCCTGTGTACATTCACCTCCCCTCCAGGGCCTCCGCCGATTGTTGCCCCCACCGCCTGCGCTTTAGTCCGTCCGGAGCCTTAGGCTAAAGAAAGCAGCTTATCGGCCTGAGGTGCCTCCCAAAGGAGGTTCTCTCCAGCCTCCAGGGAGAAGATTTTTTTTTCCCGCCCTTCCCACCAACCTCACCTCTTCTGGAGACCTGCGACTCCCTTGTGCCCATCCTAAACTTGGGAAGAAGGAATACAGAGTTCGAGATTTGTAGGGAACCAGGAGCCCCAACGCTGAGAATAAAGACCAGGGAGAGAGTACCTCAGGCTGCTTTGGTGACGTTGGCAGCGCTGCTAGGTGATATTCACACACCAAAGAAAGCCAAGCTTGTCCCCCTCCAGCCTAGAACACATTATGATCAAACTTCCAGCACCCATGTCAACTTTGTCCACAAATTTGCATCAGAAGAAGGCCTATGGCAGAGCGCTGATGAACAGCCCCAATGCCAGCGGAAGAGCCCAAAGCCCACATCCAGACCTGATGGAACCCAGGACATTTTTCTTCCATGCCAGAAGGAACCTGAAAAGAATTTACTAAAGAATCTGAGTTGGGCAGACTAGAGCATATCTAAGGAGAGCTGAAACTGGACACTAATAGGGCCAGAACCAACTGACAGGGTGGGAATGGCCGGGACCCTAAAGAGCGGATAAGAGTGTGGGACGGGTTCTTCGCAGCCAGTTGGGTGTACAGAATCTCGCTGAATAGGAGATCCTGGGGTCAAAAAGGCTGGGTGTCATGCTTCAGGGGAGAACTCTTGGGGAGTCCTCAGAATGCAATCACCTGGTTAATTTATACGGAAAGGTGCCTTTGGTGCCTGACCCTTGCTCTTCCTGCCACAGGAAATCCAAGAGACCCTAAAGCATGCTTTGGGCACTGGCTTGCCCCCAGCCACCAGCTGGTCCTGCACCAGCCTCCTGGCTTCCACAGGCCACTCCTGGGGGATTCGCATTTTATGATCTTCCTCTAACAAGCGGAGTTTCTCCCCTTCAATTATGAGCCTCCCAGTGGCCTCCCTGTGCCTTTTCAATTGCAAATGTCAGAGCTTTGGAAGCGGACGCGGGAACCACATGGGCAACTAAGCGATGGGGAAAATGGACTTGCAAGGTCCCAGGAGAGAGACATTGAATGCAGCAGTTTCAGCAGGGTGCAGAACATGGTAGTAGGAGGCTAGGGGAAGACTCCCTCCAACTGCCTCCATGCCCCGCTATCCCCGGCCAGAGGAAGGAAATAAACCAGTATTTGCTGAGTGAGGGTGGAGGAAAGCGCTGAGATCCAGGCAATGGCCTGAGGGTGCAGGGGAAGTATGGCCCTGCAAGTGCTGCTGGAAGGGGATCTTGTGACCTAAGGCATGGAAGGACTTGGGTTGGTTGGGGCCAATAGGCAGGCACCCTGAAGAGCCTGGTCTTTGGTGAATTGGGCTGGGGCCCTCCTTCTCAAGGCTCATTACCAGCGCCCTCTCTCCAGGAATAAAAACCCAGAGGAAAAATGTTCTTCTCAGGTGCTCTGTGGTACAGACTCCCAGGGGGAAGGAAGAGAAGGGACTTGATGAACAGTAGCTGTGCTAATAGCTCCAGGGAGACGCCACTATGTTGCGGGGAAGGGAGGGAGAAATTGGGAATAAATGGAACCAGGTGATTCTAAGGTGAGGAAATGAGCAGGCTCCCTGGACAGTGTCTGGGGGTGACTCCTCCCCCCAAAGATGGCTCAGAAGATACGCAAAAAGGGACACTTCTTGCCAAAAGGCCATTTTCCACCCAACCCAAGAATTGGCCTGGCTCTTCCCCATCCCTGGAGCCTGCTGCCCTGGTCCCCAAGAGAAACCGACCTCCACTTGAAACAGAGGAGAGCAGAGACCATAGGAGGACCTTTTCTGCAGTGCTTGGATTGAGGAACTTTTTCTGGCCACTTATTTATCTTAGCAACTGAGAAACAATGGCTGGGGCAGGCCCACCCACCCCTGTTTCCAAACTCTAGGTCCCTCTACTCCTGGAGAATCAATTTCCCTCCTCAGACTGGACAGGGCAGAGAGCTCCCACTGAAGCGGGTGGTGGGGAGAAAGAGACGCGGGTGGAGGGGCGGTGCGGGGAGAGACTGAGAAAAACAGACTGGAGAGAGGGATGGAAAAAAAAGCACGAAAAGTAATGGGTTCGAGGAACATGAGTCAAACCAGTTTCTAATTCTTGCAGGGGGAAAAAGGAGGAAGGAGGGGGCGAAAGAGAAGAAAAAGGAGGAGAAAGAGGAATGGGGAGCGTCGACATGAAGGGGTTTCCTTAATATTGTGGACGGATTCAGAAATGAATGAAGAGATAGTCCATTGAAAAGGGTTGAATGCCATGACAACTAGGAACAACCTTAGATTTATTCCAAACAGTTAGGACTCATTGAAAGAGAGCGTCAATCATGTATTATTTCGCCACTGAAATAAATGCAAAAACCGAGCCAGGACAAAGGCTTCCAACGGGAGCGGGACATTTGTCTACATTTCGCTCATTGTCCGCAGCTTAGCAATCGGTTTGTATTTGTGTTTGCCCGGGTCCGACCACCCAGGACGCGCCGACGAGGGGCTCGTTCTAACCTGGGCCATTGTCACCCACGTCACATACTGGGGACGAGGCAGTGAAGGCTGCAGAAAGCCGCAGAGCGGCTCGGGGAGAGGCGCTCTCGCTGGGCGCGGGCAACCCGGGGGCAACTGGGGCGCGGCGGCGACTGCAGCTGTGCGCGAGGACACCGCCGCGCCCGGGCGCTCCTCTGGGCCAGCGCTGAGGCGGCCCCGGTTACGGGCTGGAGGGGAGGCAATACCGGACCCCCGAGTGCGGCCTCGTTTGCCCCTCCTGCCCCCAGGCAAAGCACCCTCCTGACGCTCTTTCGGGGGCGGACAAGCATCAGGTAGCAAACTCCCTCCACCCCACCCTCAAAAACAAACTCAGGGGAGGGGCGAGAAGTCAGGCGCGGAGGAGGAGGTGCTGTCCCCCAGGAAAGTTCAGTTCTCTGGCTGGTAAGAGGTTGGGAACGTCACACACCTAACGCAAGCTGGGAGCCTGGAGCGTGTCCTCGGAACGCATCCGTGGGGCGTCCAAAAGGAGAGGACTCGCTTGGGCGAAGAAAACACAGCACCGTCCGCTTGCCCTGTGACCCCCTCCCCCGCGGCTCTCGGAGGTCCTCACCAAGGCTAAACACAGCGCCCCCGCCCCCCTTCCTTCCCGCCGCTGCGCTAAGGCTGGAGGCTGGAGAGGGAGGAATAATAGGGGGCAGGAAGGTTGCGGGGCCGTCTGCCCTTCCCTCCACCCGGAGAACGCGGCCCGCAGAGCCCGGAGGCAGCCGGGCCGGGGTCCGAACCCTGCCTAAGTTAGAGTTCCCTATCCCCACCTCCTCCTCCCCGGCGACCCGCAAAATCTCATGTGAACTGCGCAGTGTTTTTCCGCCCAAAGAAATGGAAGGGAGTGTGGGAGAAGGTGGAGTGAGGAAATAAATAAGTCTTTAGCAAATAAAGGGTGGCTGAAAGGAGGGGGCTGTCGCCCGGTGGTAGCTGCGGCTGGCCCCAGCCCGATCCCTCTCCTGGGTTTCGGGCTCTTTTGGCGTTAACTAGAATCAATTACTTGCCTTGTCATTTCTAGTACTCATCCTTAAGCCTCAACCAAAATATTGACCTAGGAGGCTTACAGAAGTTGGGCTCTTGCCATTTGAACCGGATCTTGTTTTAGGAGCCACCAACGATGCGAAGGAGAGATTTCCGCGGCTCGGCCTTCGCCCCCTCCCCCTTTTCCAAAGGCGCCACAAATCTTCAGTTTTCAGGCTTGCTGGGGGCGGGCGCGCGGGGGCTGGGAGGTAGGAACCGGTAAATGTTAAGTAGGATATTTTTTTCCTCCTCTAGGTGTCTGTTTTGTTTTCTCTCCTCCCCGCTTTTTTTAAGATGCAATTTGCTAAAACGGCGCTTTCAAGTGTGTGGACTCGCTAGCGACGCGGTGGTCCTTTGTATGTAAATACTGGGTTAAAAAAGGCTCACCCCGTCTTTGCAATTAATTGACACATTACACCTCTCATCTTGCTCTAGAGGGCCGTTGGCTGGGAGCGCGGAGCTCCCCAAAACCCACAATTTCACATCTGCAAATACTGTCTTCATCCACTTGACTTCCAAGACCCGCCCACACGTGTCCAACCTTTGCGTTTTAATGTCTCCCCCCTTTTTTTCCACCCTTCTCTCGCTCCCTCACTGGCTCCCCCTCCCTCCCTCTTTCCCTCCCTCTCTTTCTCCCCCTCCCCCCTCCCCTTCTCCCCAGGTTCGCGAGTGGAGCCCAGCCTTATATGGACTGATCGCTCGGGCAATGGCCCATTTTTTCCTCGCCACCAGCCGCCACCGCGCGCCGAACGGCCGCCAGAGCCCGAGCTGACGCCGCCTTGGCACCCCTCCTGGAGTTACAAACTAGGGCCCCGCGCGCGGGTTGCCCAGCTCCCTGCGTCCATTTCCTCGTGCTTTCCGAGAAGACACAGGCGCTGCGTTGGGCTGCTTCTTCCCTCCCCTTCCCCATAGTTTATCTCTCTTTTAAAAAATAATTATCTCAATAATTAAAGCCCATCCCCCTTCCCCTCCCCGCACCCCTCCCCCATTACCCCCACCCCGCCCCAACTGGGGAGTGCCACGAATTGACCAAGTGAAGCTACAACTTTACAGCATAAATTCCGGGGGCCCGAGCCATGTCGCTGACCAACACAAAGACGGGGTTTTCGGTCAAGGACATCTTGGACCTGCCAGACACCAACGATGAGGAGGGCTCGGTAGCCGAAGGGCCAGAGGATGAGAGCGAGGGACCGGAGCCTAAGAGGGCCGGGCCGCTGGGGCAGGGCGCCCTGGACACGGTGCAGAGCCTGCCCCTGAAGAATCCCTTCTACGACAGCAGCGACAACCCATATACGCGCTGGCTGGCCAGCACCGAGGGCCTCCAGTACTCCCGTAAGTAGCGAAACTTGGCTGCATGGTCGTGGCCACCTCTATTTCTGTGGCCACAGCCGCGGCTGGACACTGGGGGGAGAAAGGGGAAAAAGCCATTGAAACGCAGATCTCTCACCCTGAGCCCCTAGAAAGATTTTTAACACTTGTTTATGATGCCCTAACTCTTTCCTCCCTGTCAAGTGCTTCTAGTCCCAGAAAAGGACTTGGTCTCAGATATTGTTTTCGAAGAGAGAAATAAGAGGAAGACAGGAGGGGAATACCTCCCAAGGCTGGTTACAGAAGTCAACCGGGACTGGTGGCTCCTGCTATGGTTCCCCACCCCCCCGCCCGCGGCCCCCCTCATTCCGACAGCCGGGAGGGACTGGTCTGGAGCACTGGAGCGAGCCAGAAAGACTCGGGTACGGGTAGAGGGTGGAGGAGGCTCCCGGTGGCCCGGGTATAAATAGCTCACCCTGCCCCCTGAATGATCATAGAGGACGCTTTGTGTGATGTGGAGAGTGTCAAAAAAGTCCAAAGGCAAAAAACGAAAGCCCCCTACAACCTGCCTTAAATGGCCGAGCCGATCAATGCCCGGATTGTAAGGTTTTTCTTTTAAAAATCTGCCCACGTCTCTCCGGAAAGGAAACTGCTTAAGGGGGCCGAAGCCCTTAACCCGAGATGATAGTCTTCCAGCGCCACTGCCCCCAAATACTCACCCACACTTTGTGAACCCCTAGAAACACGAGCCCCGAATCCACACTCCTGCTGCTTCCCCTCTTCCCCCAGGGGGACGCCGAGTGCTTCGTTAGGAGTGGAGCGGGGCAGGGGCAAGGCGAAGACAGTGGGGTCGGGTTGTGGGGGGCGGAAGGCGCACGGAAGATCTGGGCGCGCAGGGTCTGGCCCAGTTGGCGCGCGGCCTCCAGGCACCTGACGCGCTTCTCTCTCCCGCAGTGCACGGGCTGGCGGCTAGCGCGGCGCCCCAGGACTCGAGCTCCAAGTCTCCGGAGCCCTCGGCCGACGAGTCACCGGACAATGACAAGGAGACTCCGGGCGGCGCGGGGGACGCGGGCAAGAAGCGGAAGCGGCGGGTGCTCTTCTCCAAAGCGCAGACCTACGAGCTGGAGCGACGCTTCCGGCAGCAGCGGTACCTGTCGGCGCCCGAGCGCGAACACCTGGCCAGCCTCATCCGCCTCACTCCCACGCAAGTCAAAATCTGGTTCCAGAATCACCGCTACAAGATGAAGCGAGCCCGAGCCGAGAAAGGTATGGAGGTGACGCCCTTGCCCTCGCCGCGCCGGGTGGCCGTGCCCGTTTTGGTCAGGGACGGCAAACCGTGCCACGCGCTCAAAGCCCAGGACCTGGCAGCCGCCACCTTCCAGGCGGGCATCCCCTTTTCGGCTTTACAGCGCGCAGTCTCTGCAGCACATGCAGTACAACGCCCAGTACAGCTCGGCAGGCACCCCCCAGTACCCGACAGCACACCCCCTGGTCCAGGCCCAGCAGTGGACTTGGTGAGCGCCGCCCTTCCGAGACTCGCGGCCCCAAGCCCAGGCCCCACCCCGGCGGCGGCGGCGGCGGCGGCGGCAGAGAAGAGGACTTAGTTCTTATGGTGGTTATTATTATTATTATTATAATTATTATTGTGGAGTCGAGTTGATTCTCGGCTCCGTTGGGGAGGCGCCGGGAGGTTGCCTGTGCCTCCTTGGCGTGGCTGATTCCATCCACCCAGCGCTGCCCCTTCCTTCTCTCCTTTTGAACCTTTGGAGAGGGCTGAACTATAAGCCTTGTTTACAGAATGTTTGCGCAGCTTTGCTTCTTTGCCTCTCCCTGAGGGGACCAAACGTCCCGGCGTTAACGTCCTCACTTGAGAAAGAGAAAAAGACCACCACCCCTCCTGCTTTTGTGAATTTTGTAAAATATGTTTGTGTGAGTAGCGATAGTTAACTGTCTTCTTCTAAAGCAAGTGGAGAACACTTTAAAAATATATAGAGGGTTTTTCTCCTTTTTATAAAAAAAAATGCTAAATATTTATGGCCATGTAAACGTTCTGACAACTGGTGACAGATTTCGCTTTTCGTTGTAAATATCGGTGGTGATTGTTGCCAAAATGACCTTCAAAATGGGCTTGTTCTCCCTTGAGGCCTGGTTCCTTTCTTTGTGGTTTGTTTTGGTTTGCTTATGTTTGATTGGCCCTGCTTTCCTTTCTTTTTTTTTTAAATTTTATTCAGTGCAAACATTTCTCATATGAAAAAGGAAAAATGTAGGCGCGAAGCCCCACGCCCCATTATCCGGGTCCTGAGCCCCGGAGCTTGAATCTTGGCGGTTCCGTGTGGTTCCCCAAGAGCGCCGGACGCTGAAAGCTTTCGATTTTTTAAATAAGACTTTTAAAAAAATCCTGTGTTTAAAAATATATATATATATACAGCCCTCCTATTTGTCTTACTTTGTCTCCCGACGCCAGGCCGAGGCCGCGGGCAAAGACCCAGGCCAAGCCGCTTGCATCTCTCTCACCCGTGCTTCCCTTCGTTCCCGGGAGTGGGGAGAGGGCCAGGGCTGCCCGGGGCGCAGGAGAGGATCTTGCATAGGCCTCACCCGTGCGGGCGGGGCTGGCCCCGCACCTCGGACCCCGGGCTGCGGAAGGAGCGCTTGGCCTCCGGCCTGCGAGTTGTCGACCGAAAGCCTCGGGTCGCCTGCTCTTTCCCGGGCCTCTGTCCCGGCCTCGCGTGCAGTCTGAATCCGGGGCGGCGGCGGCGTCCTAGCTTTGGCAGAAAAAGTGACTTTAGAAAACGCAAAGGGGAGGGAGCAAGCCCCCCTCGCTCGCCCAAATCTACGAGTGGCTCCTTCAGCCTGAGAAGCTGTTGAAGCCACTACACTCGATGACTTTCACTTTGTTGCATTTGATTTACCTCGCGCTAAGAAGGGGGAGGGCGGCGGGGGGAGGGCGCTGAAGCTAAAACTAGTCGGCCTTTTCTCTTTCCTCCACTCCTTTTTCGAACTTCGCAGACCCGGGGCGGCCTAGGAGACCGCTCCCAGAACTAGGTTCGGGGGCGGGGGTCTGGTTTCGGGGAGCTCGAGGCTCCTTTGGCTATAAGGAACGCTGGGGAGGGAGTGGGGAGCTGCACCTCCTCTAGGATTTTTGGCACAGGAGAGCCAGGAAGCGGGAGTCAGTGGAAATCCCTGCTAATCGAGGCTCCCTTCTCCCTTTTCCCCTCCTAGCTTTTGGCTGCGCGCGGTCTCCCAGGCCAGCTCTTTAGCGTGAAACTGAGTGACTTGCTTGCTAGAAAGTAGGGGTTTGTAGGTGGGGTGGTGCGCCCCGGCCTCCAGGGCTGGGATGAGAGGAGCGGAAAGTGAGCAAACAACCCCGGGTTTTCCCAGGGGAGGGCGCCTCGGTTCTTCGCCAGTAGACAACTGATTCCACCTCACCCCGGTCGCAGAGACCTCCTTGGCGAACGCTGGTGCACATTTGCCCTTGCGGGGAGCGTCTCAGGGAGCCGTGTGGACTTGGGGGGAGGGGCCCTTTCTCTATCTCACGGCTTTCTGAAAATACCCGGGGTTCTGTAGCTCAGAGCCCAGCGGGCCCTTTGAGACGCCTCAGGATTGAAGTCGGCTCTATTCGGAAATTGTATTTCTCGTTCCTTCCCCAGCTCCACCTTCGTGGCTGGAGGGGGGCGGGGGCTAGGGGGCCGAGCAAAAGGAGCGGTCTCAGCTGACTTTCTCGCTCCCTCTAGTTGATGATCAGATTTAATTCAATATCTAAAGCAAACATGATTATCCGTGTGACCAAATCTGCGCATCAATAGCACTCAGCGCAACACGCCCAGGGACGTGATTACACGTTATTCCCGCGTTGCGCGCCCGCCCCTGGATAATTGAGGGCTCAGGAGTCTTTCTAATATCCTCCCAAATGTCCCTTCACATCTCCAGGTTCATCTGGGTACATCCAGTTTTCTTAAATGCTGAGTCTCCCTTTGTTCCCTCGCACTGGCTTGGAAACGTTTGGGGTTTTTATTTCTTGCTATTTGTAAATGCCAGGAGAATTCTGCGTTTAGTCATTTGTTGCGCAATAATCGAATGCCCAACTTGACCATCCACTCAACGTCCCACTTGTAACTTCCCTGTAACCCTCGAATCCACTGGGAAGGGAGATGAGAGTTATGAGCCTCTTGGAATGGGATCCTCAGGAGGTCTCAGGCACAGTCCCAAAACTCCATTCTTGACCTCAGAGCTTCCGGGGCCAAAATTACTCGTAGGATCCTCTAGGCCTCCAGGGAGGAGGAGTCAGAGTGGAAAGTCCAAATTCTCACAGGCTTCCACTGTGTGTGCATTGAGAGTGCATTTGGGGCGTTGGCCAGCCTCACAGTCCTGCAGTCTGAGTGCGCGCTGGCGCAGCCAGGACCCGGGGAGGTGGGCCCAGCGCCCGCCACTCTCTGTCCTAGGGTCCCCATGGAGTCAATAAAAGTGCCCGGGGAGCCCTGTGTGGCCCTAACCCCAGCGCCCTGGGAGCGAACCCGGCTCCAGGTCCGCTTCAGCAGTCTATCTTCGCCCAATCTACAGCGGGCCGCACAAAACGGCACAATGGGAGAGCTGGGAGCAGGGGATGTTAGAGGCGTGCATACTAAAAAGGGACAGAGAATGGATCTCAGGGGACAGAAAGAATCCACCCCCCTCCCCCCACCCCGCACCATTCAGTGCGCTTATCGCGGGCAGTGAATCCCGGAGTCAGGCAGAAGTCTCCTTGGGGTTTTGTTGGGCCTGTCACTGGGTCCCTTTGTCATCCTCGGGCTCCATGCTGGATTCCATATGGCCAGCTGGGCCGAGGGAGCGCGAGGAGGGACCCGCACAAAACCCAAATTGTGTCCGGCTTTCAAACCCTTTATTGTTGTCTGTGAAAGGAAGACGCATTAAAAATTCGTGCTATATCTATTGGGGAGGAGGTTGGAGAAGCGGAAAAAAAAAAACCCACCCCTGTCTTTGATGGCTTCAGAGGGCGCTTGCCCCGCTTAGGCCCTGTAGCACACTGAAAGCTGGATCCCTGAATCTCTCTCCCTGGAGAGATCTCTCTCTCTCCCTCTCCCCCCTCTCCCCTCTTAACTATATTTCCTACCAAACATTGGCTGTAACTCTAGAGCTCGGGCCTTAGGTGTTAAATTCATTGCGCGCGCTTTGCTGCCCGCGTGCGCTGGGGATGGTAGCTGGGCTTCTTCAGCTGGAGGTCCTCATCGAAGTCATCGGACTCTGCCAGACTCAGGAGGAAACCGGGGTGCCCAGGGCCTGTGTAATGCCCCTCGGGATTAGTGGGGGCTCCAGGTAGATAAAAACCAGTTCCTTGGTTCCTGCACTGGACGTGTCTTGACGCATTCTCTCATGGAGCCACCCTTCCACGCACTACAGAAAAGGTTCGGGAAGGCCAGGGGACCCTTCAGTCGTAGGCCCAGCTTGATCTCAGCCTCAGTTGGTTCCTAGGCCACACCACTCAGCAGCACCACTCAGTTACTAACCCCCTGCCATTCGAATTATGCGCAGGGATCTCACTTCGTTTACCAGCCCCGCCTTACCCGCTCCGGGTGTTGGAGGAGAGCGGGACTTGCTCTTTAATTCTCATTGTCTCCAGCATCGTAAGAAAAATTCAGTAACAGGGAGACAGAGCAGAGCTCCCAAGAAATTTGACCATTTTGCCTCACCTAAGCAGTCCAGAGTTAGCGTGGGGCAGTCGGGGATCATTTGGGTCACTAAACACAAAAAGTTCATGCTGAGCACTGTGGAAATAACAATAGAATCCACACATGTCCCCCTTGCTCAAAGCGACTCAGTCTTAAGGAGCACCACAGAGATGGTGGAAATTTTGCTGATCCAAAATTGGGGCACTCACCCTTTTTCTATACAGTACTACTGTCGTATTTAGTAGAATCAAGTAACTTGATAAGAGTAGGAACCCCCCTCCTGAAAGTCCCCTACCCCTAGCCAGAGAAATCGCTTATTTTCCTTACCTATTGACTGTTGGGCTTAGTTGAGACCTGGTGTGGATTTCTCGAGCCTTTTCAAGAGCCTGGTCATTGAAAAGCTAATCCAATATTTACAGAGCATAAGGACAGTTCTCAGATGTATTTATTAAGGTCCATCACTAAGTGATTACTTGGACTAAAGACAAAGGCCAAGGAAGAGGGCATTTAGGAGCCCCAGATCTTGCCCGGGTGGGGTCTCCCCACGCAGAACTAGGGAACCAGGCGCAAACTTGTGTGATGCTGAGGTTCCCCTCCCGTGCTTAAGTGGCATGTGAATTGGATATTGTGTTGGCCGGTATTTCAGGAAATATGTACTTGTGGCTTCCCGAGAGGCCAGGCGCAATGACACTCTAAACTGTGTCGATATATCATCTTTTATCCAGGATCTGCAAATAAACCCCTGTCCGTTCCCTCCCCCCGCGCATTATAGCGCTGCTATCTCTCCAAGGGAAGTGATCTGAGTTTTATTGCTTTCATCAACGCCCCAACTCTCTCTCTCGCTCTCTCGCTCTCTCGCTCGCTCTCTCTCGCTCTCTCGCTCTCTCTCGCTCTCTCGTTCTCTCCCCCTCCCTCCTTCCCTCTCTCTTTTAACTCCTCCCTCTCTTCCTCCCCACCTCTCTCTACCTCTATCCTCTTCCCTCCTTCCCTCCCGTAACCCTCTCTTCCCCTTCCCTCCCCTCCCACCCAGTCTGGTTATTTAAGGCTCTAATTTTCTCTTTAACTCCTGGAGCATCGTTATTGATAAAAACAAACAAACAAACAAACAAAAACAAAAACAAAAAAAACAAAAAACGGAGAGGCCTCAGCGCCGCCACCCGAGCAAATGGAAAAATGCAGGCCCGCGCGCGGACCTGGAGTCCCGCAGAAGCACCACCTCGGGATGGAGGAACTAAGTGGCCTGCGCGCCGCCGCCGCCGCCGCCGCCGCCGCCGGGAGGCGCCAGAACTCTGAGCTCCAGCTGCGTGCCTGCACGCTCTGCCTAGTCTTGGAGTTACGCTGAGAGGCAGCCCGGTTCCCCGGGTCCCGGGCTGCATTTTTGCGAAAGCGCGACTCTAGCTCCGTGTGGGGGCCAAGTATGAGATGGCGTCCCCTAAGAAGGATTAGGGAGTTTTAAACTCCGATAGCGGCAGGAGCCGCCTGCTTCCCCTCGGCCTGCGGGTCCCGGCGCGGCCTGGAAAATACACGTGAACAGAGGCCATCTGCACTTGCGGATACTCGTTTTCCTCTCGTGTAATTGTCCCTCATCCTGCTCTCTCTACTCACATGCCACCTCCCGTCTCCGCCCCAGTTTCCATCATGTTTGGGCGCAAACAACAGTGAATTGATCCCGTGACCCAGCCACGCACTGGCCACGAGGAGAGCTTCACGACGGGCACCAGGGAACGGTCTCCACGGTTCCGAGCGCCCCCATGCACTTATGGGTTCCTGTGGATGAACGCGGGGTGCGCAGTTCTGTAAGGAGAGGTTAAATCAAGATGGTTCAGGGTGCGAGCGAATGATGCCAAAGAACTCTGATTTGGGATGGGAGTACTAGGAAGAAAAGACCCTCATCTCTCGCCCACCATCGAGTCGGGGTTGCAGCTACTCCTGCTCATTCCCGATCCCAATGAGGTGCGCGTGCGGCTAAAGGCAAAGAAAGGCGCAAGCCCAACCCTAGCTACAGGCGAGTGGTGCAGTGGCGCTATCTGGCCACCAGGGGAGACGCCACGCCGACACTCTGCTTTGAAGTCAGAGAGGGAGGCGAGAGAACAGAGAACGCTCTCCCCGCCCCCCAGCTATTACCTTGTATTGAGGCCACGAAATGGAGTTCAGGGGTATCCTAGAATGGAAAGAACACCGGATTGTAGATTTCTCCCATCTGCACTCCAACTCTGTTGCCTTTCTGAAAGGATGGGTCTGAGGCAGCGGACCAGGAGTCGAAAGGGTTAAATTGTTCTCTGTCGACTCCCTCCAAATAGGGTCTTCAATTCCAGCATGATTTTTCCGTGGATGCGCGAGGTGGAGCTGCTTCCAGTAAAGGCATTCGTGGCTCCAAACGTGGATCCCTTTACTTTCTTAAGCCCTACCTCTCTATCTCCTCACCTCCAACTTCAACGGGTTCGTGTCAGATAAAGGAGTCTGCAGTGCCCAAGTTGTCCGTGGGGTGGTGCGATTGGATAAGAAAAGACTTCCCCGTTCGGCACTGTCCGGAACGATGGCGTACACCTGCAGGATTAAAGAGAAATCTAGGGGAGGTGTCCTTTACACCAGAGCTAAAGCGGTGTGGTGTGTGTGTGTGTGTGCGCGCGCGTTTGGCTGACATTGTCCACTTCTTTGGGACAATTAAAACTGCGCTTGAACTCGGTGCCTAGAACATAATAGAGGAGGTTAAAGGTATCCATCCCAGCCCAAACCCTTTCTTTCCCTCCTTCTTGGACTGCTAATGCAGACACCCGTGTAACCTCACCACCACAATCAAGATGTAGAACATTTCCATCACCCAAAATGTTCCCTCCTGCCAGAATACTTATAGGTATCATTTGAAAACCTTGATGGAAAAAAAAATCCATCCCTTTCCTTGCTGCTTGTATTCACATGTGGTATTTTTGCTTTTGTCCATAAAATAGTACAGAGAAAGCCACAATTATCTGCCCTCAGCTCCCATACATGAAGACAATGACTACCACCACCATTATTATTGACTATGTCCAGGAACCTGTTAGGCACCTCTCCTATGTCCTCTTATCTGGTTGTGACACCCAATCTACCCTTCAACAAAGAAACTGAGTCTCAGAGAAGTTAACCACCTGTGCGAATGAACAAGGCAGCATTCTTAACAAAGAACAAGTCCAGGGGGTGGCAGCAGGATTTACCAGGGTGCTCTGCCCTGTTTCAGGAGAGGAGGGATGGGTTGGGGGAGGACAAAGACTCCCTCTTGTTCTTCAGAAGGCAGCTGGGTGGCGGGCTTCTCCACAGAGAAGGGCTCTGCCAGTACTGTTCGCAGTGTTAGCCTCAGGTCCCAGCTAGGCAGGCTGGTCTGGGCGTCAGCCCCTTTGCTCCTTCGAAGAAGCCTGCACAGTACCCCCTCTGCCCCCCTCTGCAAGGCACTGTGTGATGGAGAGTAGGCTGAGGGATCCACCTGAGGGACACACTCTGAGTCTATTCTCACTCCTGAGCCCATGGCCTGCCATCTCCTTGGTTTTGGTGATAAAAACAAGTCCCCTCCCAAATGATAAAAGGTATAAGAAAAATAGATTTCAACTGCCAATTGACCTTATATCTTTAAATGATTTCCTGTCTTTTACCTAATGTAGGGGAAACAGAAAATAAGTTAATGTGTTCCTTTGAGTATTGTGCTATTCTCCCTAATCCGAGAGATTTACAATAATTATTAAAAGGAATTTTACTTAAGTATGTCCATATTTCCTTAACTCTGCTAGCAACAACATAAAATAATGGCCTCAGCATAGACAGATGTAAAAGAGGGGAGTTGGATTTATAAGGTCAAGCCAAAGGAATCTAATATTTGTGTCTATGATAAAGAATCAGACACCTGATAGTCTGACCATGACGGCCAGTCCTCTTTTACCGGTTCACATGTTCAACTCCTCCAAGCATGAAAAGATGTGGCTCTGGTTAGGAGGAAGTGTTCATTGTAGTCAACATCACAGTGCCCATAGCCCCTGGGTGCTCCCCACCCTTACAGGCGTCAAGGGCTGCTTACTGCCAGCACCTTCAAGTTGCTGCCCGAAGAGGGAGCAAGAGAGTATGAGACCCCTGGGACAGTTGGCAAGCGCTGGTAAGTTCATGGTCTTCAACCAATTTCAGGTGGAAGTTGATGGATAAATTCTTCAGCTTTCTCGCGACAGATGGAAAAACTGAGAGACATGTTCTGTGTCATCTTCCAGAGTTCTCCAGTAGGACTGAGCCCCAGTTGCCCTCAGTAGCAATTTGCTCATTAAAACGCCCCATATTTGCTTCTTTCCCTTCCCTGTCTCTGCTTGCCACTTCCTTGTTGGTCCTTTCTAGAATCTTCTCCCTTATTACCTACTTGCACATGAATCTTGTCTCAAGATCTTCTTCTGGGGGCACCCAAACTGAGAGACAGATACTTGAGACCTCACTTCTGTCTTCATCCTGGACCTGACATTGGTCTCTCGGAGGTCAACCATGACCTAATGGCCCATCCCAATGTCCCCTTTCTCCATGTAGTCCCTGGGAATGTCCACCATACATGCATATTTCTGTCCTAATTAAGTTTGGGGTAGCAAGGAATTAGTGATCCCAGACAACTGTGTAACAGGGGACATGGAGACTAACCGGCCACTGGCCAGCCATTCTGACTCCTTATGGTCAAGCCTGGGATATATAGCCACCCTCACAGATCTAAAACTATGGCTCTTGTTTCCTTAGGATCCAGGCTCAAGGCCAGTGACTTGATCCTTGCCCGTCAGAAAGACCTCCCAGCTTCTTTGAGTACAGCTCACCTTTGTACCTCCCAAGAGGGAGAATCTGGTTAGGTCAGGTAGGTGCTCTCCAGTTTGCAAAGTCCCCATTGGTCAGGTCTGGGTATAAAATGATGATGGGCAGTCGGCTTCCCTAAAGTCTAGCCTGCATGATGACTTTTGGCTTGGGAACACAGGACACTGGGACAGAGCACAGGATGTGGCACCCACATACAGAAAGAGCCACTCTCTTCACTCAGAAGAGGCCATGGAGATGGCATGTTATTGACTGAATTTTGTCTCAGATCTGTATGTTGTAGACCCAAGCGTCAGTACCTTAGAGTGTGACCGTATTTTGAGACAAGGTCTTAAAGGAGGTAATTTTAAAACAAGCTCATTAGCTTTGGCTCTAATCCAATATGACTGGTGTCTGTATAAGAAGAGGAAATTAGAACATCAACACACACACACACACAGAGAAGACCATGTGAGGACACAGCAAAAAGACCGTCATCTACAAGCCAAGAAGGAATCCTTTGAAGAAATCAGCCCTGATGACACTTTGTTCTCAAACATTTAGCCTCCAGCCTGTGAGAAAATACATCCGTTTCCACCTGCCTGTCTGGTACTTCGTTATGGCAGCCTGAGCAGGCTCATACACAGAGTTGCTTAGAGCCTCATAGCCTAGACATTTTCTACCTTGGATTTCACTCAGCTTATATTTTTATATCCTGAATCACACATCATTCTCTTGTCAATGTTGAAATAACCATTTCCCAAGGTTCTGATCTAATGGCATCTTGCTCTCCCTCCCCGCATGCTGAGAGACTGTGTTCTTCTCTAGGTCCCTGGTAGACTCCAAGGTTCAGAGTCCATCTAACTCCAACTGTATTCTGTGGACTCAGTATTCTAATCCCCAACTTCACAGGCCTGCAGGACCACAGTGTGGAAAACCTGCTCCTAGCCAGAAAGCTTTCATCAGTCTTAACGAGATGGAAGAAAGAGACTGTAAGAGTAGATATGAATCCTTAAGCAGGTGGACTCCAGGGCACAAAGTGTTCTCCACAGGTTCTCTCCTGTTTCTGAGACAGATGTAGGAGAGAACGTATAACTGTCCAGGGAAGGAGCTCAAATCCCAACTGGAAAACCCCTGAGGGGAGAGCCTGGGAGGTTTTGGAGCAATGACAAGCACCTTTTGTGTGCTTGGTTGTTCTAAGGCGGATTTCTAGTAAGTGAGTTGCATTTATTCCTGTCTTCCCAGGGCCCGGATCAGAGTTGCTCAAACTTTGGGGCACAAATGAATCACCTGACATTTTTATAAAATGCAAATTATGATTTGGCAGAATTCTGCATTTCTAACAAGCTCCCAGGGGGTGCTGCTGCTACTGGTTCAGGGCCACCCTTGGGATATCGAGGGCCTAAATGACAACTCCACATGTCTTGCTAAAGATAACCCTATTAAAGTACCGATAAGAAGCCTGCTAGCGTGATGGCCACCCCAAAACAAAGGCAGAGAAAGTTTTTTGAAGGTCTTTGAATCATTTGCGAAATAAGTAATCAAGAGCCATATGAGTAAAAAGTAATCCAAAATATATTTTGACTATTAGAGTTGGAAGAAATCTTGGCATCATTTTGTAGCCATCACCTCCCTGAATTTTTCAGATGAGGAAACCAAGGCCCCAAGAGGGAAACACTGGTCACACAGCCAGGCAGCTCACAGCAGAGGCAGGAGACTTAAAGCCTGGTCTCCCTGTTGCCATGCGAATGCACTTCCTTTCCACAGTGACACTCTGCTAGAGAGGCATAGCAAATGATGAGCTTACCATTTAAGGCCACATGACTATAATACATTTTTACAAAGCATAAACCGTGAAAAGCACAAACCATGAGAAGCCTATACCAGAAATCAGAAAATGGCCTGTGTCATGTGCAACCTTGAACAAATTACTTGTGCTCTCTGAGCCTGTTTCCTCACTGGTTAAAACAATTAAAAAGGGTATACCTGCTCTTCCTAATTCAAAGGGTAACATGAGGGGGTAGTGAATGTGTCGAATCATTTGAAAATGGTGGAGCTGAACTCCCAGTGGGAATCCCATCACGCACACACTTTCATGGCGGAAGACTTGGGTGAGGTGAGGGAGATGGGGGTCAGCTTCACACAAGTGAGGACAGGGCAGGTTTGGGGAGAAAAAGAGGAAGCTGAGGGACAGGCCCAGGCTAGGCCCTTGAGTAAGGGGAGAACGAGGTAAAAAGTCCTCGAAGTGCACTGTCCAGTGGATACTTCTGCAGTGAGGAAAATGTCCTGTGTCTGTGCTTTCCATCCAGTACAGTAGCCACTAGCCACAAGCGGCTGTCAAGCACTACAAATGAAGTGAGTGTGACTGCGGAACTGATTTTTAAACTTTATTTAATTTTTATTAATTTAAATTTAAATAACTGTATGTGACCAGTGGTTCCCCTTTGGATAGGGAAGATCTAGGCCATACCCAACATTTGTGTGGAACTGTAAAAGAAAATACAGTTAGTCCCTCTTACTGCCCTATAAAATAACATCATTGCAATTAACCACTCTTCACATCTCTTTAACTGCTCTTATGAAAACTTCAGTTCACTCCACAGAAATGAATAGCCACAAGTGGCAAGGGTTGGGGAATGGAGTGAGAGTAGGGATGTGTATTTATCCCTTCGTGCACTTTTTCTGCCTCAATCACGAACGCCTCAGGCTGGATAAAATTCCATAAAGGTTTAAAAATAAAAAAGGTTTAAAAAAATACTAGGAGTCCTGGTTGGTTCCTGACTATATATCTGGCTGGAACGGGGTGGGACAGGGATGGGAGGGCACTCACAAATGCTAATTACTTCTTGGACACCTCCCACGGTTCTTAATCTCTAGTGTACCAAAGACCCCTTTGACAGGCTGGAAAATTTTACAGAACTCTTTTCAGAAGAATGAATTTTGGTTATAAAGGAAATTAAATTGAAATATGACTCCACCCCTTAAGGATAAGAAACTGCAGATGACGAGCTCCTTGATTTCAGCAGTCACTGAGATTCCTTAGCCGCAACTGTCCTCTCCCCTACCAGCTGCCCACTGTGCCACCTGGGGGCAGTCAGGGCAAGGAGACCAACCACTGCTTGCCTTCTTCCCTGGAAGGCAGAAGGACTGCCTTCTGTGTCAGGGAAGAGTGTCTGAAGTCACCGTGACCTGACCGCAGGAGTCATAGTGGACAATAGAAGGACTACATTGCCCTAAGGCAGAAGTTTGATCTTAATGGGCCTGTGGCCTCGGAGAGGCTGGGAGATGGGCTGCAGTGTTGTTCCCATGTTAACCCTTTCAGACTCCTGTTTCACTTCTTTCTGTGGACATAATGGCATTTTGTAAAATAGGCATGGTGTCAGCAACAGGAGAAAATAACGAGGCAAATTGAAATACCACTCTTGATGTAAACACCCTTTTAAAGTTTACCAACCTGATCATATGCAATTAGATAAGCAATTACGAACGCTGTTGTCAAGTGTCCCCAGACCCACCAGTTGAAATGAAAAGCTCTAATGGAGACTTGGGCAATGTAGCCGGGGAGACTGCATGTTCAGGGAGATGGTGAAACAATTATCACAGCTGAGTTAATCAAATGAGGAAACAGGATAAAAATTCATTTTGCAGCAGTAATCCAGAGTGTTCAAATGCAAAAGGTGCAAAATAAACAAGGCAATCCATCTCTATCTGAATCCTTGCTTTTAATGACCGTAAAGTTGGAGCTCACGAGAAGTAAGAATGCAGTGCTAATGAACACTTGCATAATGATCTCAGAGTAATAAACTGGTAACATTACATCCGACAGGGATTTTTCCATTCTTAGATTTTTTTTCTTTTTGTTCCCCGCATTTATAGTATGCACATTTATGCGACAATATAACCTTCATGGATTCTGATAAAGCTGGTCTTAGAAGCAAAATTATTTTTTTAAACATTCTAACACCATGTCAATTTAAAAGGTTCTTCAGGTTTTATAAGACATGAAAGTTATTCAAATATTTTAATGTATGTTTAGAAATGGTTGCAAAGAAGCTGCTCCTGGTTGTGCTAGGTACTAAAACATACTTTTACATTAAATATCAACATTTTAGAGCTCTCTGATAAAAATTTCAATAAAGTCTGTTTCTGAAAGGTATAATGGGTCAATTTTTTAAAGTAAAATAACATAATATGTTGTACCATTTCGTATACAATTCAGCTTTTAATAAGCTTCAAAATATGTACCCTTTTCTGAGTAAACAGTTTAGATTCAGTTGAATAACCACAAGAACCAAAAATAGACATGATCAAATATGATATTTCTGAGGAGTAGGACTAGAGTATTTTAGGTTTTCATTTTATACCTCTTATGCTGTTTGTATATTTCTACATGAATTGTAATTCTAACTCCAGTAATAATAGCTAAAGGTTTGACTTTTCAAATATATAGTTTAGCAGAAAAATAAAAGGCAGTATTTTGACAAAGGTTCATACACATGGACAACAGCTTAGTGGTTACCAGAGAGAAAGGGGGGAGGGAGAAGAGGATAAGCGGGGGTCAAATACACGGCGATAGAAGGAGGTTTGACTTTAGGTGGAGAGCACGTAATGCAGCACATAGATGACGTACTATTTCATTGTACATTTGAAACCCATATAGTTTTATTAACCAACGTCGCCCCAATAAATTTAATTTAAAATAGGCAGTAGTCTGAGACTTAAGTTGCTCAAACTACTCCAAATGATTTTTTCATAAATAAAAACTCTTCTCTTTATACGACTTCAGAAAATTAAGAATAATGCTAACTAAACCTACCTACTTAATTGAATTATTGATTCTTAACAATCTTAAACTCACTAAAGCCCACGCTATAATTTAATACACCCTTCAAAATTGTAGCTAATGCTGTTTACGTAAACTTTAAGGAAATTCACCCTTTTCTTTTTTTAATAGGTATCGTCCCTCCCCTGCCTCCTCTCCCCAGACCAAGAAATGGTCTTTAGCTTATGGAAAGCAAAACAATGCCCCCTCCTCCTTCTCCACTGGCTGCCTCCTGGCACTCCTTCGACAAGGACCCCCACATTCATAGCACTGAACTCACTTCTTCACCAGCCCATCTTGCCCCAAGTCCAGGCCTTTTATCATTGATCATTGTTAGCATCCCTGACAACCTCACTCCTAGAACAAATATGTACAAAGCACCTGAAAAAAATGCCTCTCTGCCATGGATGTTTAATACCTGGTCATTTCCTTTAGTATTTTTCTTATTATTGCCATCAGTATTTTTATCTGAATGCTGAGTACTGGTTTCTAGTCATAGCTCTGTAATCAACTAATCTGAGTTTACGTCAAACTTACTTTTGCCATGGTGAGGTGGTTACTCAAAATCTCTACCTCTTCAGACAAATTAATGGTTGTCAGATGGGAGTGGGGTTGAAGGGATGGGTGACAAAAGTGAAGGGATTAAAAAGTACAAATTAGCAGTTAAAAAAGTAGTCATGGAGATGTAAAGTACAGCATAGGAAATATAGTCAATAATATTGTAATCACTATGTATGGTGTCAAATGGGTACTAGATTTAATGGGAAGATTACTTCTAAGTTATACAAATGCCTAATCACTATTTTGTAACATTGTATGTCAACTGTAATTAAAAAATAAAAAAATATATTTTAAAAACATCTGCCTCTTCCTTTTTTGTTCCGTAAAATGGGAATAGCAATGACCCAGTCCTCGGGAGCACAGGATAGACAGATTAAATGTGATTCTGCATATAAAACCTTTAGGAAGGTCTTGATTAAGTAAGCTCTCATGAATGTCGATCATTTTACTAGCTACGAGTTTTTCTTCTAGTCTTCAGGTTTTTTCACCTAGTCCTGACAGTTTCTACATATTGTTTCAAATAAATCTTCATAAGTACAATTTTACACATTCTTGTTTTAAAAAATTAAGCGGCTCCTCAATATCCATACAATAAAATACCAAGTTCCCATCTGCATGTCCACTCACTTTCTATCCATTCCCTGCTGGCCTCTGCCTTAGCCCAAAGAATTTTTCATCTCCCCCAAATTCAACTCCTCTTTCCTGCCCTGGTGCTCAATTTCTAGATTTTCTTTTGGTTGATGGTGGTGAGGCTTGGCCCTCTGCATTCATCCAGCTCTTCAGACTGGCTGGCAAAGACTCGGGACAGGATCTCAGAGTCCCACTCCAGGTAGGCACTCAATCAATGTTTGCTGTTGCTACTGAAATAAAATGAGAAAAGGCTTTAAAACCCACAAAGCATGGTGGAAATCAAAAGTGTTAATTAAAATGTCACTTTTACATAGATTATTAATCATCATCTTGATGAAAGAACTCTGAAGTGCATCAACAATAAATCTGGGAGGTAATCTTCTTGGCATTTGTCACCTAATGAATCTTAAATGTTCAGCTCTAGTTCAACCTGAATCTGAGGAATCGGCTATGCTCAGCTCTCTCAGAGGAATCGCTAGGTAGGCGGGACGTGGGGGGTGGGTGCGGAGAAGTATACCCTTTAAAAAGCTCTGGACCAACTTTGTGAAAAACGAAATATCTCAAAAACCCACACAGTTTACAGTCTCCCTTAGTGTCAGGATGGGAGTGAATCTTAAAACCTTGTAATCAAGTTGTATTAACCTTTGCTTATCCAGCTTTCTGGGGTTGGGACAGCTTTAACTGGAGAAAACACCATGCTGCTAGGTCTCCTACTATGTTCTCAAAAGTCAGGACTTGGGATAGTCTATGACAAGATGTCATTTGGACAAATACAAAGTTCTTTTCTGCACAGCGGTAATTACATTCGGCAATATGTTAATGTGTGTTTACTTTCACAGAATCAAACAGTAACACATTTCATCATCAGGTTATAACAAAAAGCTTTATCTTTTCATTATCTCAATTGTTCCCTTGATGTAGGAAGAATCTGTTTTGAATAGTTCTATATTAAAATTTTTTGAAGCAATTTTATGGTTTTATGTCTGTAGGCCAATGAAATCTGCCAAAGCAACTACTTATATTTGGAGAATTCTTGTTCAAAAGGACACTTTTAAATTATTTTTTTCTTTAACTTTGTGTCTTGAAATTATTTTAGACTTTCATACAGGAACAAAAATAGTTCAGAGTTTCCATCTGCCCTTGACCCAGATTCCCCTAAAGTTAACCTATTACATACCCACAAAATGATTAGCAAAACCAAGAAATTAACAATGGAACGATACTCCTAACTATAGACTTTCTTTGGATTTCACCAGGTCTCCCACTGATGCCCCTTTTCTGGTTCAGGGCCCTCAGGGATCCCATTTTCCATTTACTTGTCATGTCTGCTTAGTCATCTCCAATCTGAGCAGTTCCTCAATCTTTCTTTATCTTTCAAGGCCTTGAAACTTTTAAAGAGTAATGGTCAGTTACTTTGTAAATGTCTTTCAATTTGGATTTGACTGATATTTTCTCTTGAGACTGAAATTGTGCATTTTAGGCAAGAATACCACAGGAGTAATGTTGGGGTTCCTTCAGTACATGATGCTGATGTGTCTTGTCACTGGTGATGTTAACCCCGGTCATTTGGGTAAGTGACTGCCCGCTGTCTCCACTGTAAAGTTACTGTTTTTCCCTTCATAATTAACAAATATCTTGGTGGGAGAAGGAAATATGTGCAGATATCCTGTTTCCTTCAAACATTTGCCCTCTTATCTCAGCATCTAGAGAGGGAGTTTGCCTGCAGCAAGTATTATTGTGGTATTGGCCTAGTGCTGATTTTGTATTTCCTTCATTCACAAGGAATTTTTGAATGGATATGTAGGTAGGTATTTCAAAACCAAGTTAATGCCCTCGAAGATTTCTTTCTAATAGTAATTTCCAATGATCCCAAAAGCTATCTCCAGAGTCATCTCCTCTTACCTTAACTGTAATTTCTCAGTTGAACTTTTTGGTTTCCCAGTTTATATAATAGTTATATTTATCCTGTAGTCTATTAAATTTGCAAAAGCATTGTGTATAAAAAAGTATGTATACCTTAATTTAAAAATACTTTATTGCTAAAAAATGGTAACCATCATCTGAGCCTTCAATGAGTCATAATCTTTGCTGGTGTAGGGTCTTGCCTAGATATTGATGGCTGCGGATCAGGATGGGTTGGCTGTGTCAATTTCTTAAAATAAGACAACAATGATATTTGTTGCATCAACTGACTTCCTTTCATGAATGATTTCTCTGTAGAATGCAATGCTGTTTCATGACATCTTACCCACAGTAGAACTTTTTTCAAAATTGGAGTCAATCCTCTCAAACCCTGATGCCATGTTACCAACTAAGTTTATATCATATTGTGAACTCTTTATCGTCATTTCAACAATCTTCACGGCATCCTCACCAGGAGTAGATTGTATCTCAAGGCACCACTTTCTTGGCTCATCCATAAGAAACAACTCCTCATGCATTAAAATTTTATCATCAGATTGCAGAAATTCAATTGCATCTTCAGGCTCCACTTCTAATTCTGGTTCTCTTGCTATGTCCATATCTGTAGTTACTGCCTCCACTGAAGTTTTGAACCCCTCAAAGTCATTTATGAAGGTTGGAATCAACACCTTTGAAGCTTCTATTAATGTTGCTATTTTGACCTCTTCCTATGAATCATAAATGTTCTTAATGACATCTAGAATGGTGAGTCCTTTACAGAAGGATTTCAATTTCCAGATCCATCAGAGGAATCACTATATGGCAGCTATAGCCTTACAAATGTATTTCTTAAATAATAAGACTTCAAAGTCAAAATTACTCCTTGATCTGTGGGCTGCAGAATGGATGTTGTGTTAGCAGTCATGAAAACTACATCAATCTCTGTACATCTCCATCAGAGCTCTTGGGCACCAGGTGTATTGTCAATGAGCAGTAATAATATCTTGAAAGAAATCCTTTTTTTTTATGAGCAGTGGGTCTCAATGGTGGGCTTAAAATATATAGTAAACTATGATATAAATAGATGTGCTATCATCCAGGCTTTGTTGTTCTATTTGGAGAGCACAGGTAGAGTAGATTTTTAGCATAATTCTTAAGACCCTAGAATTTTTTGGAATGGTAAATGAGCATTAGCTTCTACTAAATGTAATCAGCTGTATTAGCCCCTAATAAGAGAGTCCACTTGTCCTTTGAAGCTTTGAAACCAGGCATTGACTTCTCCTCTCCAACTATGAATGTCTTAGATGGCATCTTCTTCCAACATAAGGAGATTTTGTCTTCATTGAAAATCTGTTGTTTAGTGTAGCCACCTTCATTAACCATCTTTACTAGATCTTTAGATAACTTGCTGCAGCTTCTATACCAGCACTTCCTAATTCACCTTGCCCTTTTATGTTATGGAGAAATTTCTTTTCCTTTAACTTCATGAACCAATCTCTGCTAGCTTTAAACTTTTCTTCTGCAGTTTTCTCACCTCTCTCAGCCTTCATAGAATTGAAGAGAGTTTAGGCCTTTTTCCGGATTAAGCCTTGGCTTAAGGTAATGTTGTGGTTGGTTTAGTTTTCTATCCAGACTACTAAAACTTTCTTCATATCATCAATAACACTGTTTTACTTTCTTATCACTTGTGTGTTCCTGGAGTAGCACTTTAAATTTCCTTGAATAAGTTTTCCTTTTCATTGACTACTTGGCTATTTGTCTGGTACAAGAGGCCTAACTTTCAGCCTGTCTTATCTTTCAACATGCCTTCTTCACTAAGTTTACTAATTTCTAGCTTTTGATTTAAAGTGAAATATGTGTGACTCTTCTTTCACTTGAACACTTAGAGACCGTTGTGAGGTTATTAGTTGGCCCGATTTTAATATTGTTGTGTCTCAGGGAATAAGGAGGCCTGAGAAGTGGGAGAGACATGAGGGAATGATTGGTGGGGCAGTCAGAATACATATGACATTTATCGATTAAATTTGCCATTTTATATGAGCATGTTTTGTGCACCCTAAGACTATTACAATAGTAACATCAAAGATAACTGATCATAGATCACCACAACAGATGTAATAATGATGAAAAAGTTTGTGATATTGCAAGAATTACTAAAATGTGACACAGAGACATGAAGTGAGCAAATGCTGTTGGAAATATGGCACTGATAGACTTTCTTGATGTACAGTTGCCACAACTTTAAATTTGTAAAAGAATACATACACTACCTTGGAAATGCCATAAACAAAACACAATAATACAAGGTATGCCTTGTATCTCAGCCACCATACACATCTATCAGGTGTGGATGGCTCCTCTGGGCCACATTGAAGGCATGAAGCAAGGTGCATCTTTATACCTGAGTACAAGCTCACTGAAAAACAACTCCCTTCTCCAATTTCTTTCCACTAGGGAGGAGACATGGGACCAGAAAGGATTCATTTGTCATCAGTGTTCTGTGTCCTGACTAGCTCCAGACAAAGCCAATCTCAGCTAACATGAGGGTTTTTTAATGAAAGTAAGCCCCAAAGCATGCAAATGGTCCTTTAATACAATCATATCCCCATAATTATAGACAAATATAGGTCAAAGCAAAACTACTGGAAGGAATATGTATTCGTTACATGAGACTGGAGTCTTCAGAAGAAAATTAATAGCCCCCTGGCTGTAATGAGGTGTGTTTTCTCATAGGGGAATTCAAGAGGAGAGGCAGCTGCAGCACTGCTTTCAGAGAGTCAGAATGAGAAGGACAGTGCCCATGGCATGTCCCCAGTCCCGTGAGATCATTGTCGGTGGGTCCTCCCCTTCTAGAGCATCAGAGCCCTGAGCAAGGAAACCCCACTAACACCCCTCTGAAAAAAGAGCCACTAGAGTTTGAAAGAAAGAAGGAGGAATTGGAATCTGGGGCTCCTTCCCTTCTTCTAAGCAGGAGGAGAGTGGTCCTAGGGAGGCAGGGGAAGGGGGAGACTAAAGAGAAGAGTTAGAGGAGGAAGGAGGATGCGGAGAGATGCCTTACCCTTCTAAGGGTTCTTGTAAATACCATATAGATTTACACTCATGTTTCTTCCAATTTTTTTATTCCTCCTAAAGTAGCAGCTTTCTGAGTGTCAGGGGAACGCAGTATCTTTGAATTAATTCCTATTATATACAGAACATTCCACCACAGAGAGACACCAACTCTGTGCTAAAACCTGCCCCAGGCTTGAGCTCCACATTCCTAGTTCTTACTACTTTTCTTCATACTGTCTCTCATGCACATGGGGTCTTCAATAGCCTTTGGGTTTGGGTTTCGAGGAATGGGGTAGGGCAGCACAGTGGCATTCTTTGTATGTGTAACCAATTTTTAATTCAGGTGTCCTGGTCATATATTGTTGCATAACAAACAACCCCCAAAACATAGAGGCATAAAACACCGTTTGATTCTGGTCACAGATCCTGCGCGTCAGGAATTCAGACAAGGCACAGTGGGGATAGCCCATGTTTACTCCTCAATGTCTGGAGCCTCAGGTAGTCTGAATTAGGGCTGGAGCCACGGTGCTGGAAAACCCTATTCCAAGAGGACTTCTTCACTCACATGTCTGGCTTTTGGGCTGTGATGGCTGAAGGATGAGCTCAGCTGGGACTGTCAACCAGAACATTTTCATGTTACCTCACCAGCCTGACAGTCTGAAAACAAGCATTTCCCAGGGAGAAGACAGAAGCCTTATGACTTTATGACTTGACCTTGGAAGTCACGGAGCGCCACTTCTGCTATTTTCTATTGGTCAAAGGAGTCACAGAGTCTGTCCAGATTCAAAGGAGGAGAAGAAAAACTTCACCTCTTGATGGAACAACTGTTAAAAATTTTGTGGTCACATTTTAAAGGTGCTATAGTGGGGTGTTTTATGAAATCATAAACTGTTTCTGGCACATGTTTATTTATCATGAGAATTTTTCATAAATCTACTTAGACTGCTGCTCTGAGGATATTCAAGTGCTTCTTTTTTATTTTTTATTAATACTTACTTAATTATTTTTTTATTTCGAGTGGTTCTTAAATTGTAGGATGTACAAGAATTACTGGGGGCTTGTGAAAAGTACACATGTGTAGGCTCCATCCCCAGAATTTCTCAGAGTTTCTATTTTACTAGTCTACTTATTGCCCATAATCAAGTCTTCCTTTTCTGTTACAGTTTCATATCCTTCCTTCAGAAAAGTTTGCAAGCATTTTGATTTAGTTATGTTAACCTTATTTTCTGTTGCTTTGGCATTGCTTTGGGTCCACCTTTTAGGACAAAACATCCATAGCAGAAATGCTGCATGATGGAGAAACAATAATAAGAAAGACAAAGAGGATAGATGTTGAAACCCCATGTGAGCAGCACCAATTGACCACCAGGATGCTTTGGTAGAACTTGACAGCCTTTTGTGGGATTCTTAGAAATGCAAATAAAAATGAACCAATGAAAAACAAGGATCCTTCAGTAGACCCTAAAGTTGTGATCTTAGACACTGTTTGTTAGCAGTAAAGGTCTTTGAAGAATGAAGACAGAGAATAAACACATGCTTGCTTATTTATCATTCATCCCTTAAAAGTTTAATATTTGCTCCAAAAAAAAGATAAATATTATGTGTATGGCTTGATGAGTCTCTGCAAAGTGAACTCATCCATGAAACAAGCATCCAAATCAACAAAAAGAACATTCCCGACACCCTTAGTAGTCCCCTGCCCCTTCTCAGTCACAACCCATCCGAGGATCACCACTATCCTTACCTCTACAGTGTAGATTACTCTTGCATGTTTTTCTGCTTGATATAAATGGAATTACACAACACTTATTTTTTGTGTGTTCACCTTCTTTTACTCACAATTATAACTATGAACTTAACCTCTATGATTGCATATAATGTGGTTTCTGCATTCTCATTGTTGAATTCATTATGTGAATATAGCACAATTTTCTTATTCACTGTACTATAGATGGGCATTTGGGGCAGATTACAGTTTAGGGTTGTTATGAATACTATTTTCATGAATTTCCAGCCTACATATTTTGTAAAACACATGTAAACATTTCAGTTGCATGTATACCTAAGTGAAACTTAAATTTACTTATTTTTAAAGATAACACCTATTTTGAAGAGACTAGAAAGATGACATAGGAGGCAGATGCTGTGAATGCCTCATCTTGTGACCACACCAGAATTATAGTGAAACTACAGAGCAACCATCACTGGTTGATGCTAGAGGTCTGGCAGAACACAAGTCCTACAACTGGGGACATATATAAGAAGTCACCTCAAGACTGGTAGGAGGTACAGAGGTGCTAAATGGCCCAGTCCCACAACAACATGTGGCCATCAAGGATTGGGAGGGTTATCCTGGCTGCAGAGCCCCTCTCACTCCAGGCCCCACACAGAGCTCCCCAGCCAAGGGTTCCAGTGCCAGGAAGAGAAGTCCTCACCACCTTCGGCTGTGAAAAATCAGCAGAGTTTGTGGCAGAGTAAGACAGAAGGCCACGGGAGTCACAGAAGTTCCTTTTAAAGGGTTCATGCCTGGATTTATTCACTGATGGACTCACTTGCTCTGAGCTCCAGTACTGGAGCTGCTGCTCAAGGAGTGCCAGGGACACACGGGGAGACACACAGGGCTCAAGAGGCAGCTTCCTCCCAGACAGAAGTGCTGACAGTATCTATTGTTCCTTGATTGAGCCCTCTCCCCTCCCAGCGTGCGGAGGCAGGTGGGCCATATCTGAGTCTCCATCAACCTGTGTAACACAGGTAGTTCCACCTAGGTCATACCCTGAGACCATGCCCCTCCCAACTTTTGGGCCCACCCAAGCTGCCTTCAGTGATTTATTCCATACAAATGGCCTGTCTTAGCTCATGATACAGACTTTCTTAAAATCTCTCAAAGGTTCACAAAACCCAAATAAGCATCATCTGGCCTTGGCATGCCACTCTATATCCAGTGATAGTGGTTGTCAGCCTTGATTTGCAGCTTGGCCTCTCGAGGCATCTTTAAACCCAGTACCAGTGGCCGTCATCTGCAGATTGCTTGGCGACTCTTCCCAGGTAGCCCTGGGCAGTGTCCAGGCTGAGGCTGAATTTGGCTTGTGGTGGAGCCCCTCCCAGGAGTCCCTGGGGCCTGTATACCTGTGGCTGGTGGCCATTTTCAACCCGAGCTGGAGCACCATCTAGGCCAGCACTGGTGACCTGCTTTGACCAGCAATGGAGCCAGAGCACCATCCAGAGCTGCGTCTGAGGAGGATATGCCTGAAAGGCAGACTGGGCAGGCACAAGAGCCCTGCAAAAGAGAATCCTGCTCCATAAGTTCAGCCTCTCACAAATGATCAGCTTAAGTGTCAATCACTCCCATTGAAGTGCAAACAGTAACTAAGGCTCAACTACATCAGAAGAGCACACACAACCCACACAAGAGTCATACCCTGAGCACCTTGCTCAGGTGACCAAGGAAGACTGTGCCCCTGGGCCCCAAAGGACACCTACTACATAAAGCCACTCTACTAAGATTGGAAGACCTAGGAGCCCTACCTAATACATAGAAACAAACACAGAGAAGCAACCAAAATGGGGAGACAAAGAAATATATCCCAATGAAAGAATAGAACAAGCTCCAGAAAAAGGACTAAATAAAGTGGAGATACACAATCTATCAGATGCAGAGTTCAAAACACTGGTTTTAAGGTTGTTCAATGAACTTAGAGGAAGAATAGATGAACTTGGTGAGAACTTTAACAAAGAGATAGGAAACATAAAAATAAAGATGTAAAACTTAAAAAAGAACAGTCAGAAACAAAGAATACAGTATCTAAGACAAAGAGTACATTAGAGGGAACGAATTGGATGAAGCCGAGAATTGAATCAGCAATTTAAAGGATGGGGTAGTGGAGGACACCCAATCAGAACAGCAGTAAGAAAATAGAATCCAAAAAAGTGAGAGTTGTTTAAGGGGCCTCTGCGACAACAATCGCAACAACATTCACATCATAGGGATACCAGAAAAAGAAGAGAGAACATGAAATTGAAAACAAATTTCAAAAAATGACTGAAAACTTCCCTAACCTGGTGAAAGAAATAGACATACAACCCCAAGAAGCTCGGAGAGTCCCCAAAAAGATGAACCCAAAGAGGCCCACACCAAGACACATTGTAATTAAAATGCCAAAGGTTAAATACAAAGAGAGAATCTTAAAAGCAGCAAGAGATAAGCAACTAGTTACAAGGGAGCTCCCGGATTAAGACAGTCATCCAATTTTTCAACAGAAACTTTGCAGACCAGAAGAGCTTGGCACAAAATTTCCAAAATGATAAAAAGCTGCAACCAAGAGTACCCATTGAAGCTATCATTTAGAATCAAAGGACAGATAAAGAGCTTTCCAGACGCCACCCCCCCCAAAAAAAACCCCAAACAAACAAACAAACAAAAAACAAGCTAAAGGAGTTCACCTCCACCAAGCTAGCATTATAGGAAATGTTAGAGACTTCTTTAAGAAGAAAAATATATATGTTAAGAATGTGAATAAAGAATGGCTCCTTAGTGTCAGCAATAACTATACACCTATCAACAAGTACTTTAAAAGAAAAAAGAATTAAATGTTCCAGTGAAAGATAGGGTGGCTGCATAAATAAAAAAACAGGACCCCTACATATGCTACCTACAACAGATTCACTTCAGATTAAAAGACACACAGAGACTAAAAGTAAAGGGATGGAAAAAGAAATTTCATGATGACCTAGACGGTATTGTGTTGAGTGGAGTAAGTCAGATAGAGGAAGACAGATGCTGTATGATTTCACATACATATGCAATCTAAAGAACAAAACAAACAAACGAACAAACAAATAGAAACAAACCCATAGATAGAGAAATTTTGAGAGTTACCAGATGGAAGAGGGTTGAGGGGGTCGGTGAAAAAAGGAAAGGGTTTAAGAAGTACAAATTGGCAGTTACAAAAGTTATGGATATATAAAAGATAACATAAGGAATATAGCCAATAATGTTGTAATAGCTATGTATGTTGTCAGGTGGGTACTAGATTTATTGGGGTGATCCATTTATAAGTTATATATGTGTCTAATTTCTATGCTGTATACCTGGAACTAATATTGTATGCTAATTATAATTGAAAAATAAAAAATATTATTAAAAATATATATCACCTGTTTCCAAAAGGAATTTGTGATTGATTAACATAAAAATAAGTCACAGACACAATAAAATTCAAAAGTAGTTATTTAAAATTAAAAGTCCTGAGGTAAAGAAGGGAGTGTATTTTTACACACGTCAACAAAAAATTAACTATCATTCCTAAACGTGGTTAATTTGGTTCATCTTGTTTACCCTTTTTTTTTTTTTGGTCAAAGAACTAAAACAAACTCTATCTTTTAATGATGTATTAAAATTTATTTCTGAATTGACAGACTACTTTGTATGTAATTTTCATTTCTAATTACTTCAGGGATAGGGGAGCAGTCTGTTATCTATATTGTATAAACGTGTGTGTGTGGGTGTGTGTGTGTGTGTGTGTGTGTGTGTGTACTATCAGGTTGTTTATATTTATGCCAAATAAATTATCACAAAGTGAACATAGATAAACTTCAATCATGTTCTATCACAAAAATTATACAGTAATAGATATATTTGCCTTAATATTATTGTACCAATGTTAACTTTCTGGTTTTGACAATTATTGTGGGTCTTAAGATGACTATTTTTGCCATTTCTCTTGTATTACATATGTCAAAATAAAAAGTTTTAAAGAAAAAAGTAATAAAAATTTTAATTACCTTTAATTTTTTACCTCCTGGAACTATCTTAATATTGCTTATTTTTTTTAACCTTTGTTTCTATAGTGTAAGTGAAATTTTTATACGCTATTCTTTTCTATCACCTAATATTTTGAAAATATTTCCCCAAATTTTTACACCAATATATTCTAATGGCTACACCAAGTTAATTCATCCTGACCTTTGACTGTTTAAGTTGCTTTTGATTTTCAGACCAAGATGAACTAGAGCCATACTGCAGTGAACACAAGCCTTATTAGGGAGGATAAGTTGAGCAAATTGAGCCTGAGGCCCCCTGTACGTCTCTGTGGGAGCCACATAGTCAGCATTAATGCCACACAGACAAGGAGAAGGTGCACTGGATGAGCCACCTGTCCTGCAAAAGAGCCATCAGTTTCTTGTCCGGGAAATCCATTGCAACAATTTTTAAAATTTGTATTCTGAGAATTATTCTGTGTACAACAAGATCCCTAGTCCACTAAAGACAGAGAACCTAATATTTCACATAGATAATATTTATCAAACCACCAATGAACCATGTCTTCTGGCCCATCAGTTCCACTCAGCTCTAGACTCATCCAGCGGATACCATCACCCCTTTTCTAAATGTGACACATGTGTGAAGTTGTTCTCAGCAGTAGTGTTGATAAGAACAACTGGAGTGACCACCAACAGAACACTGATTAGGTGAATGATGGCAGGTGCTTAAAATGGAATATTATACTGCTTGAAAAAACAATAAAGAGGCTCCCTTTGAACTAACATGAAAAAAATCTATAAGGTATATGATAAAGTGTAAAAATGCAAGTCAAAGTATTCCAGTATGCTATCATATAAAGAACAGTCATTTTTGTTTGAATTTATATAAAATCTCCACTAAGACACTGATAACAGTGCCTATCTCTGCCCACCTTGAGAAAATTTAAATATTATTAGTTAACAGGACCCTTCGCTATGGATTTATGGATACAGTGGCATCCCAATTAAAACAAATTATCTAGCAGTTTCATAAAATAACTGACAAATCAAAAAAATTCTGGGACCAAATATAGTAAATTTGCCAGCAAACATTTTTTAAATATGAGGAAAAAAGGATTAACTATGAAAGCATCTATAGCAAAAGCTTTAATTTACAGAATGGATCTGAGGTAGTGGTAGGTTAGATGGACATAGTGGAGGAATGAATAGTGTGACTTCTAAGAGGATGTTATGTTAGGAAGTGAGGAAAAGGAGCTAGTGGAAAAGGCAATTTCAAGGTGATGCAAAAGAGAGGTGACTTGTCTATTCTGCTCAATCCCATGCAGACACAAGCTGGAGATCCTGTGGTAAAGAGCTGACACCTATAAGCAAGAATGACCACAGCACAACTGCAGGTCCAGGGCGGGATCGAAGCACTTTCCTTCCTCAAAAGGATCTGAACGATCCAAAGGGAGGTTGGGAATCGCAAGGTTTCAGCCCAGTTCACCTAGATAAGGTATAGGTGTGCAGAGAAAGCGTGGCTTTTTTATAACCGTGCTGTTGGGAAGGTCTAACTAGGCATGACATGAAAACAAGAAATCCCTGCTAAAATGTCTGGTTGTCAATTTCTCTTTGTAATTCTGTCAGTTTTTGCTTTATCTGTTTTAAGGCCATGTTGTTAGGAACATAAAGTTTGTGGTTTTTATGTCTTTTATAGATTGTTACTGTTATCATCATCCCTATTATATTTTTTATTTCAATTTTTATTTTTGACATTATTGCTGCACCAAATTTCTTTTGGTCAAGAGTCAAATAGCAAGAGTTTTTCCTTCTCCGTCTTTATTTATATATTACTAAAATATTTGACTAATGTCTGCCACCTTATTTTTTTTAGTTTATCATCCTTTTCCTTTGCTTTTTTTTTTGTTTGTTCTTGTTTTTCATTTTTGTCTTCTGTTCCATTGATAAAACTTTACATATTCTCTCTTTTGATGCTCTGCTTATTTAAAACCTTTATTTTTTTCAGTGGTAGCCCTTCATATATTACCATGCAAAATTAACTGTATGTTTTTTTTCTAACAGTTATTCAATATTGCTCTTTTTCTATAGATTACAAAAAAAGACCTTTGCCCACTGAACACTACCAAACACTCCCTTCCTCATGTTGTTATTATTGTTTAGAATTTGAGTTAACCTTTCTCAAAGTTTTATAGTTATTAGGTAATTAACTTTACCAATTGACAGTGAATACTCACTTTTTTTTATAACTCATGATCTCCTGTGATTTTAACTATTTTTACTCACTGAAATAGATCTTTTAATTTTAGTATGATGGTTACTAGAGGGAAAACGGGGTTGAGGGAGGTAGAAAAGGATAAAGGAGGTCAAGTACATTGTGATGGAATGAAATGTGACTTTCAGTGGTAAAAACACAATGCAATATACAGATGATGTATTATAGGATTGTACACATGAAACCCATATAACTTCATTAATCAATGTCACTCTAAGAAATTTCATTTAAAAAATTTAAAAAGTATAATTGGTAAAACTTTCAAAAAGTTAGAAAGGATTGTAAAACAATATCTCTATGACTAAAATTATTTTTATGTTGTCTTTACTCTTGAAAGATAGGTAAATAGTTACTTTACCCTCAATACCTTGAATATACTGCCCAATTATCTGACATTTTTGTAGTGATGAGAGCTCTGCTGTCACTCTAGCTATAATCCTGAGTGGTAATCAAGGGATTCCCTCAACCCTGCCTTCAGGAGCTATTTTAAAGCAAGCTAAAATTACATACAATAAAATACATAGATCTTAAGTGTACGAAGAAAAGGCTCTGATAAATGTCTACATTATATAACCACCTCGCTAAAAAAGATCTAGAACATTTCTATCACCCTGAAGTCCAGAACCTCAGTGCATTTTAGGATTGTTGGTTCATTCTTGCTTTTTTGCAGTCTCATTATGGTGGATCTACATGTGGATTTTATTTTTATTTATCCTCTTGGTACTTGAAAGTGACCGTTTGACTTGAGGACATATGACTTTTCTCAATTAAAGAAACTTTTAAGCTATCATCCCTCCAAAGGTAGTTTTCCTGCCATGACTTCTATGCTCTTCTATATTTCCTATTGTATGACCATTGAAGTCATTGGGTCTGTCACCTATATCTCAACTAATGTTTTAAATATATGCATTTCACATACATATAATGATTTTAAAGTCTTTTTCTATCTTGGTTCTACACCTGGGTAAATTCCTTACTTTATCTTCCAATTTACTGATTTTTTTCTTTTATTGAAGTTTTTATTATGAAGTTTTATAATTTTATTTTTAAGATTTTCAAGCAATTTCTATTATATTCACCAACTTTGCTGTATTTATGCTTATTTCTTTATTATTTGTTAAGGATTTAACTCAAGTTTTTCACATCTTTATTATGAAGATTTTCACATTTATAGGGAAGTTGGAAAATAATTGAATGAACGTTCATCATCTTACCAACTAAAATCAACAGCTGTTAACTTTCAGTAATAATTGCCTTCTTTCTGTCTTTCTCTTCTTAAATACATTGTGCCAAGACATTTGGAATTGGTTATGTCATTTTGGTTTTTACTTCTTATAGTTCACTGCCACTGGTATTTGTTTGAAGCAGAGGCAGTGATCAGAGCATGAATGCACAGCTATGCAAAGTCATCAGGAACTCAGGCTCTCTGAAATTCTCTGTTCTACTATCCCTATAATGAGCCTTGTTCTCATGATCCAAGATGGTGGTTGGAGGCTTATCCATCACATCTGTGTTCTGAGCTAGCAGATAAAGTAAGGAACGAAGGAACAAGTCTCTGCTCTTGAGGGAATTTTGCACAACACTTCTACTTTCAATTCATTGATTAAAACCTAGTCATATGGCCACACCCAGCTGGAAAGTTGGGAGATTTAGCCTTTTAGTGGATCACATTTGTCCTAAATAAAAGTGAGCTGTTTTTATAAAGAAAGAATGAAAGAAGAGGTTTGTAGTAGGCAAACAGCAATCTTCTGCAGCAGCAAATAATATAAAGAGGTTACAATTTTTTCCTCCACAATACATACTTTTATCTATTAATAGAGTTAGCTATATATTAAAATACTCTTTATGGCTTTCCATTCTTGGAAAAGATGCTCATAATTGTTCTGCACTTAAACTGAGTCTATAGAGTGGAAGCTAGGCAATTATCTTGATAACAATATTGAGAAAATAATCTCTAAGTTTTATGTTGGCATTTTCAAAATCTTAAGGACCAAATAATGCAGAGAAGTATTCAATTTTCAGTGAATTTGAATGATTTTATCTGTATCACAAAGAACAAGATACCTCATTCGCCTCAGGTGAACTAAGGTATTAAAAATAAAGAGCAAATGAGGAAGGCTTAATTGTCATTATTTCTCTACTATTTGAAAGAAATTTTACCATATTACTTGTGGAACCTTTTTTTTTTTGAAAAAAAACCTTTTTGTTATATTGACTTTCTATCTTTTATTTAAGGTTATACTTTAGCATACTGTTATATCTATTGGCAGTACATGTGAAAAGAAAGGAGGAAGAGCGAACGAGAGATTTGCCGAGTCAAAAATTAATAACAGGAAGGAATAATTATCTCTATTATATCTGCCTCAAATACGGCTTGGGAAGTCAGAAACATTTACTACTTGCCAAATATCCATGTGCTCTTCGTCATTTCTGAACCTCCTTGCAGTGGGTGTGGCCACGTGGCTAGTTCTGGCAGTGAGCAGAAGTAACATGTCATTTACAGAACTAACCTTTAAGAGCTGTGTGCAACCCTGGCGCTCTACTCTCTTTTTTTCAAGGAAAACAATTTATGAGCTGATTAGGAATCGAGGCTACTTCATTTCCATTTATTTGGGGAAGATGTGGAATTTGGGGTCAGTGAAACTCAGCAACGCCTTTATGTCCCTTCACTATGGAAGGCTTGTGCAGGAAAATGTAGCTTTGGGATAATGGTCATGTTGCTTTAGTCATGCCTATTACTTTAAATAGAACCTGCTATTCTCCTCGGGGCTCATATTTTATCTAATAAAAAAGCTTAACTTAAGAGATGCTGGTGCTCGCCTTTCTTCAATGAAGCAGTCCTAAAAGGAGCAGGCTTAGGTTTAGTTGTAGTTTACACTTCAGTGGCAGTTATTTATGATTCTTCTGTTATGCCTATTCTAAACTCTATTATTGTTTAAGCAAATTTACTTTCAACTCTCTACTGAGTTCACCAAAGACAAGTAATCCTCCTGCAACTGGCAGGGCTGAACCTTAAGCCACCCTGGGCAATTAAGCACATCCTAAGATTCAGCTGGTATGCTGCAGTTTACATTAATTGCAATCCTTTAGAATGTTCTATGGCTCCTCCCACCCCCAGCATTGAATAAGGATTTGTATCTTTTATTAGCATTTTTGTAGCAGGCGAGGATGCTGGGGCATATAACACTGTCAGGCTGTGTCACAGCATTATGAGATTAGGGCTGCAAACTTCACCCTTCTGCTGCTAGTACTTGGCCTCTGCGAACAGCTGTGCCAGTTTTTGAAGGGAAAGCTGGAGTGTAAGGAAGTGTAAACAACCAGGGTTGATTAACATAGTTATGAAATTTGAAATTGGGGGTTCAGTTTTGAATCAGGGCACGATATGAGTACAAATGCACATAACTTTCCTGATCTCCAATTTGGTGTTTTTTAAAGGGGGGTTATGAGCAATATGGTATTCAATTAACTATTGCTGCATAATAAACACTCTCAAAATTGTCTCAGGAGCATGCAACAATAAGCACTTATTCTGCTCATCAGTCTGCATGTCCAGGCATCCACCGGTCTAGCCTGGGCTTCACTGGGATGACTCAGCTCTGTTCCACTTTCATTTTCTTCCTAGGATTGGTAGGTTAGCCTACACATGTCCTTCTCATCCTGATGGCAGAAGCAAAAGAGAAGAGTTCACTAGTGCTGTCCAAGCTTTTGCTCGTGTCTCATCTGCTGACATCCCATTGGCCAAAGCAAGAGATTTGGCCAGAGTCAAGGTGTGTGAAGGTACACCCCACACTGCCAAGATATGTGGCAAAGGATACAGTTCCAGAAAGGGATTAAAATTTAATGCACTCTACCAGACAGAACAAAGAGAGTTGAAAATATACCCCTGATTAATGATGAAGAAAGGAAATGAGTCATTGAACAATTAGGTACCACTTAAAAAAAATAAAAAAACTACTAATAGATGACTGCCAACTATATTTGGGACCTAAAGGATCACGGATTAGAGCAGCTGGAGCTGAATTTAGGGTCATCTACACCAGTGGTTGTTAGCCTTTCTGAGGTCTCGATCCTTCTTGTACATGTGCATAAGCAAGCATACAACATTTTGTAAGCATTCTGTGGACTCTGAAAGCCATTTGTGAGTGCTTTGCAAATCCATTAAAATTGTATTTTAGGGAAACCTCATTGACAGGTAAAGAAACTGAGTTATATTATTATTTCTTTATGCTTCAAAGAGGTCTTTCAGCTGGTGAAAATTTATGCATTTGGTTGTATTTGATATTGAAGTGAATATAAACCAGACTATAACAGTCCACTATTTTAAAACCTCCTCAGGAATTCCTTCACACAATATAAATCCCTATTCCTTATTATGGCCTTCAGGATTCTCCAAGAATTGATTCCTGTCCACCTTAACAAACTTGCTTTTATTTACTTTCCCTCTTGCATCCAGCCATACAGGCTTCATACTGTTTTTACCTTTGCCAAGTTTGGGCCCTCTGAAATTGCTGTTCCCTCTGCCTGAAACGTTCTTTTCCTGCATATTCACACTACTCTCTCCCTTGCTTCATTTCAAATTCTGTACAAATAGAGGCCTTCTCTGAATGTCCCATTTAAAAAGCATCACTACTTAATCACTCTTGCTTTATCATTTTAGTCACTTGTTCTTATCGCCCTCTGGTGGGTGAAACTACCTGAGGGCAGGGACTTTATCTTGCTCCACAACGTATCCCCAGCATCCAGTATCAAGCCTGGAACAGCAGACACTCAAGTAGATATTGCTACGCTATAATGTATACATCCACAGAGAAACCCAGAGGAGAATGTATACCTGAGCGTATTCACAACCAAATTATAAGAGATATTTTACACAGCTCAATATTGCAAAGAAAGTGAAGCCCTTCTACTAATCTCCTGGATGACTTTCATTTAAGACTTTTAATCAAAGCAAATATGACAATTCATCAACTCAAACTATCAGCAATAGCTAACTAGCTGTATCAAGGATTTTATAGGGTTTTTATTATTTAGTAATAGACAAATGAGAATGTTATCTAAATAAAGCTTTGGAGTAAGAATTTATAACTGATAAATCAGTGGGCACTTCGGTCCCTTTACAGGTGGCTGCCATAAGGCTGTTTCTTGGTGTATAGCTTTCTTCTGTATTACCACTCTCCACTCTCAAATTTGGAGCATCTTAAAAAAACTCAAATAGAGATGGTGAGTTTTCTATGAAGGGGTTATCAGCTGTCCTTAGCAGTGATTCATGGAGGCTCTGATTTCAAAGGTTACCAAAGATTTGCTTTGGGTTTATGTGTCATTTTCTAACATCATTCTGAACTGACAGACAAATGTGTAGCCCTCTTTGCTGATGCCTTTTATGGGTAGGTGCAGCTGGATGAAAATCAGCTACAAAGGAGATCCCAGTGTTATCATTAATGATGACTTTGTGTAACAGATGTTGTCTGCATATTAAGACGGCTGCTTAATTTGTCTCTTGCAAACATGAAGCCTCTTAAAACTATTATGTACTAAACGTTGTCTAGAAAATTCCGTTTTTTATAACATTCTTCCTTTAGCAAGAGCAGCAGTTCAGGATTAAAAGAATAAAAGAGTCTCAAATGAAGGAATACTATGTCCATTACATTTGTGTGCCTCATGATTATGGCAAAGAGAGAGGCCTCCCCCGCCCCCCCAAAAACATTATGGTATTGGCAAGAGAGAATACACATATTAAAAACAAAAGTATAAATGAATAAGCACTGAGAAAATGATGAAAAATTAAGGCAGAAAGGAAGTTTTGCCTCTCACCGTTTGCAAGCAAGTATCTTCATTGACTTTTCTGCCTAAAACAGAGTGGGTGACAAAGAGAAATCTTGCACACAATGGTAGAGAAGTAATTTTATCCCACTCTCCATCTGGAGTTCAGCCTGTTTTTCAGGCAAAAAATTAATCATTAGTTAGGTACTTTAAAGCCCTAGTTCTCCATACTGCCCAACACACACACGCATGCATGCATGTACACACACACACACACACACACACATACACATGCACACATGCACATGCACACTGTGATAGTCCTATACCACAATTCTCTACTTTTTCATCTCTCTACAAATACGTACAAATTCCATTTTTATTTTGGGGCATCTTTGGGGAAAGTATCATGCATATCACCAAACAAGTGGTTTCCACCCTCTCTCAATAAATAAAAGAAGTGCATAGGACTGCTTTAAAAAAAGGCTGTGGATGGTGGAATTGTACATTAATATAATCACTTTGGAAAGAAATTTGGCAATTTTTATCAAGAACTAAAAAGACTTCAAACATTGTGTCCCAAAACTCCACTTCTGCGAATCTACTCTTAAGTAATTCAAGATAATAGAATGGCACATCACAAAAATATGTTATTATAACATCAAAAATAGCATTTTTATAATAATAAAACTGGAAGAAAACCCAGATTCTTACAGTTGGTTATATTTAAATAGATTATTCTAAATTACCTAACAAAATATTTTTCAGCCAGCCATTAGAATTATGGTTATCATGACTAATAACATGAAAACATTTATGCTATATGTTAAATGAAGAAAGAATGCAAAATTATATATATGCGATTATTTATATCCCTGTAAAATATGAATATGGAAAAAGGCTATAGGGAAATATACCAAAGATAAATATTTTTGTAAAAAAAGAAGGAATCATGGTACAATTGTTTCCTCAGTAAACACCAGCTAGTATACCTTAAAAGCAGTTTTCTTCATATTAAACTATTTTACACTTATCATTCTTGGCAACCCCTTTCCCTTAGGCCATATTCATTAGATTATCAGTGTAAATAAAAGGCTAAGTGTTTGTATCAGCACTCATTTCAACACTAAAAATAGCACGCTTGTTTCTCCTTTTGACTTAAGGGAGCCAAAGTATAGAAATCCCTCAATCCTATTCCCAAGGAATCTCTGAGATTCTCAGAATAAAGGTCAGTATAAGAGACTTGAGGGAATAAACTGTCCTGCAATGTTTCATCTAATTAATTACTCAGTGTAATCATTTCAGGGTGTGTCATTGCCACATACACTTGATGATAAAGACCTTTCCATCTTGGATCCCTTGCAGCATTCTAAGTGGAGAAAAGTTGGTTGACGTAAGAGATTAACAAAGGCCTCCAGAACTGCTCCCTCTGAGAGTCAATACAAAAACCTGGGGTTCACAGGTCCTAAGCATTATCATTGGCTGCCAAGGAGCACCAGTGGCTGAGGACAGGGAATGTCTGTGGATTTAGAGAAATGTCCAGCCTCTGAGTCAAATATAACCTTCTAAAATTATAAAGTAGCTCACTTTTATATTGCTGTTGCTGCAAATGTCACATTTCTCAGGTAATATAAATAACTTAGCAGAAAGATAAATTTGTTTTAAAATAATCCCTCAGCCCCAAGATGAGAAATCTCTAGTTTAAAATAAACAAAAATATCTGTGCCACCAGTAAACTAAGCAGAATGTAAATGTTACTCAGCAAATAGAGCAGAACCCAGGTGGAGAATCATGTGTGCAGGAAGCCCCTATTTCAGGCCCAACACAGAGCTGGCCTCTAATTGCTTCAAAACGTTAGGCTCATTCCTTGCCCTTAAGGACCTTAAAATCTGGTAGAGGAACATGATACATGTGTAACTAATGTATCAAGCAGTACCTACTCAGTAGACCATCAAAAGGAATCATTTTATTTTTCTCCAGTCTTTGCTTCCAAATGGGCTTCATCAGGTACCCCTGCTATGATCCTTAACATCTTAAGTCTATCACATAACTTCCCCAGTTCAGCCACTGTGGAAACCTTATGTAGTTTCCTCAAAAATTTGAAAACAGACCTATAAAATGATCTAGCAATTCCACTTCTGGGTGTGTATCCAAAGGAAATGATAATAGAATATAAAAAATATATCTATACTCCTATATTTATTGCTGCATTATTCATAATAGCCAAATATGGAAACAACCTTAGTATCTATCAATGGATGAATGGATAAAGAAGGTGTGGTAAATAATACAATAGAATATTATTCAGCCACGAGTAAAAAGGAAGTCTTGCCTTTGAGACATGGATTGAACTTGAGGCCATCATGTTAAGTGAGTTAAGTCAGACAGGGAAAGACAAATACTGTATGATACCACTTACACATGGAATCTAAAAAGCCATACTTGGGTAAGGGGAGGGTGAAGTCGGTAAAGAGGATCAAATATATGGTAGCTGAAGAAAACTGGACTTTAGATGGTAAGCACACAATAGAATATGTCAAATTATAATCTACACCTGAAAATTGTATAATTGTATTAATCAGTGTAACCCCAATAAATTTAATTTAGAAAAATAAAATAAAAATAAATAAAAAGCCATACTCATAGAAATAGAAAATAGAATGGAGGTTACCAAGAGCTGGGGTGGAGGAATTGGGGAAATGTGTGTACAAATTCAGCATAAGATGAGTAAATTCTGGAAACCTAATGCACAACAATATGATTATAGTCAATAGTACTGGATTATATACTTCAAAGTTGCTAAAACATTCAAGAAACTAGATCTTAAATGTTTTCACCAAAAATGAAATGATAATTACATATTGTGATAGAGGTGATAGCTAATGTTATGTTGGTAATAATGCTGCAATATATAAATGTATCACATCAACACATATATATCATAAATTTACCCAATGTTATATGTCAATTATATCCCAATTAAAAAAGAGAACTTCACCAGTTGCTTTTTCTCCATAGAACTCTATCGAAACCTCATTTCCTTCTGTCCCCAGTGTGGACTTCAGTAAGGGATCCTCACTTCATGGAGAGGCTGGGGATCATGTGGTACACAGGGTGGGAGATGACGTTGAGATGGAGAGAGAGGAGGACTGCATTTCTTCCTCAGCTGGCATTCTCTCTCTCTCCTGTGTCAGTGCTCCCCTGGCAAAGAATACCTGGTCTGGAGGCCCTCAGTGAGGTAGGCTCCATGTGCCAGCTCTCATAGGGCACGTGGGAAGGTTTGGGCGACAGCCAGCAGCAGCAGCTCCTCCCAAGTTCTCTGATATGGGAAAGCCACTCTGCTAGGCACTGCTTGTCACTCTTCTTTCTTGCAGGCCCCCATCTCTACCAGAGTCTTTGGCAGCCCCACTCCTTACTTGGCCTGGAAGCAAGAAACACTCCTACTCTGAGCACTCAGACGTAGTGAGGAAGCGGATAGATAACTTGCCCCGATAGCATTTCCCTTCCCCAATGTCTGGAGTACTCCTGAGCAGAAGAGGAGGGTGTGTTGAACTATTTCTGCCACTTTTTGGTCCATGTAAAGGGAAATGGGTTCTGGCCTTAGTTGTTAGCTACTCTCTTGAAAATTACAAACAGTGGATCCCAACCTTGGTTGTTCATTAGAATCACTTTGGAGAGCTTTTTACAACTAACGATGCCTGGGCTAGTCTACCCCATGTTAATATCAGAATTTTGGGGCATGGACCTGGAAGGTTGGGTAACTCTGATGGGTGGTTTGAGTACACAGCCGGAGCCTAAAAGGACTACAGTGCTAATCTTTAGAGCAAAGGTTCTCGACCTTGGCTGCACATTAGATTAACTATAGGGTTTTAAAAAATATATACAAATGGAGTCCCACCCCAAGATTCTGATGTCCTTGGGCAGGCACTGAGATTTTTTTGGAAGCAGCTCTGCTGCTGTGGGAGCTCCTACTGTCTGGGGCTGGCATCAGAGGACTCCCAGGAGAAGGCTGGAGGGAGGAGGGGGTGCTTCAGGCCACCTAAGGAGCCCAGGCCTGTAGCACCTCAGCAACTCTGTCCAAGGTCAAGCTTAGTCTCCTTTCCTGGCATGAGCTTCTCTACTAATCCTCCCCACACTCTTGCCCCTACTGACTGCCCACTCAGCTGCTTCAACCATACAACAGCCTACAAAATAAATCTGCACATCAATGTGCTTGCTTAAGGTCTTGGCTCATTGTGATGAGGAAGATTAAAAATATAAACTGTACTAATGGCAGAAATCTCATGTTACCTTTTGTTTTACCTTATGCATGAAAAACTGAGGAAGCCGGTCTCAGAGCACCATGGGTCTGGTCTGCCTGTGGTTGTGCACACTCTACAAACACTCAGAAATGATACTGAACTGTGGTGTGAATTTTCCAGTATTTTTTTTCCAGCTAACTCTAAAATAAACCCATCTGATAGCTTTTCTAGATGCTTCTGATTACAAATTATAAAGAAAAATCTAACAGTGTCTGGAGTGGACATTAAGCTTGTGAATGCCTTCCTTCCTTCTTTTTCTTTTATCTAAATTCTGTCCAACCTCCAAAATTCCCCTTTATCCAGCCCAACTCCCCATTGAAGCCATTCCAAACTATTCTAATCAAAGCCTACATCTTCAGTTTATGAACTCCTATTATAATTTAAGATCAGAACCACACAAATTAATATGCATACTGTGTGTCAATATTTTATACAGACATGAAACAGAATGTTACGAAGTAACATTTTTATTGCCCCAGAATTAGTAGTTGAAGAAAACACTAAATCTCAAGCTGAGCTGTACATTAGACTCCCTGGATCCCTTACAAGCTATCAGGTGCTCAGACAAAGATAATACAGAGGCCTCAGCAAGACTTCCATTGGAAGATCTAGAGAGGACAGTTCAGACACCAGCAAATTGACTTTTTTCTGGGAGAATCATATGGTTTGGTTGTATAGTCATTGCTTCTCAGGCAACATGAGGACGTGATCTGGCAGAGTAGTGACCTTAGAGTGAGGAAGCCAGTCCTGGGGGAATGAAGTGGGAGGAGAAGGTAGAATTTAATAGGTGTGGACCCTGGGAAGTTAAAAACGTTGTCAGAATCCTCCCAGAGAAAAACTGCACAGTAACCTCTAGACCGGAGGGTCATGAAGAGAACTCAAAGTCAGCAAGAACTATAAGTGGTAACCCAAGAACTACAGGGGTAACCCAAGTTCTTCAGAAAAGACAGCATTTATATCCCAAGGAAAAAGAATTTTGACACTTATAATGCAAAACTAAAGCTTAAAGGTTACAAGGACTTCTCTCCTTTAAGGAAGAGGTTGAAAGAGAAAGCATCTGCCACATCCTAGACAAGGTGCTAGGGATCACACATGTCATCTCTCTCAATCTTCCTGTCAATGTTTTTGGGATAAATATTAATATTCCTATTTTTACAATCAAAGAGATCAAGGATCAGAAAAAGTTAAGTAATTTGCTGAGTCAGCATTGGGATTTGAACCCAACAGATCTGACCCTGTGTCCCTGTACTCACTTCACATACCAGTTTCTTTTGTGGGGCCTCAAATAATTCCTTTTTAAAAAAAATTTTATTTTATTTTAAATTTCCAGGTAAGGTATATATCCACAGTGGCTCTAGTTCCGTCCAGGTCACCAGGAGAAACCTGGGGTGGTGATGCCCTGGAGTCCTTAGCAGCACACACTGCTGGTGGGAAGGGCGTCACATTGTCTGTATTCAGGCCTGGGAAGGGGACAGCAGGCCAAGAACAGGAAGATTTGGGAGGTCAGCAAAAAGCGTTTGGATGAGGCCATTATTTAGGTTGCCATGGCAACTATTGTTATTCAGTTTAAAAACAAAGTTTATGACGAAAATTTTCAAAAATTCAAAAGAGGAATATATGATGAACTCCTGCATAGACATCACGCAGTTTCCACAGTTACCGAAATGTTGCCATATTTGTTGCATATGTCCTTTTTTATAACTAGTTTTTCTTGCTAAAGTCTTTTAAAGAAAATCCCAGGCTGTCATTTCACCCTTCCCTACCACAATACATAAGTCTAAAGAATAGGAACATGCTATATTACATGACCATAATGCCGTTAACACACCTGGAAAAATCATTATTTGACAAGGCCAAGACTCAGGGGAGGCAAGGGAGAGGGCTGGAGAGTTGTAAAAGGAAAGGAAGCATTGCTCTCAGGGGCCGTGCTAGTACAGGGTTGACCCTGAGAGTGGCTGCCTTCTTCAAGTTTGCACCCTGAGACACCTGCTTGCTTCACCCTAGGATTATCTCAGGTATTTGATACTCAGTCCATAATCATATTTCCCCTCTTGTTTCAAAAAACTGTTTTTTTATAGTTTGTCTGTTGAAATTGGGATCCAAAGAGGAGCCAGCACCTCCTCTGGGTGACTCTCTCTCTAGACCTTTTATTTAGGTCAATCCTCATCCCTTTCTTTCTCCTGCTCCTGATTTGTTCAGATACTGGGTCACATGCCACATTTGTCTTGTTTATCCCTTATTGGTATTTTTAAACTTGTTTCCTCTATTCCCCATATTTCTATAAAGACTGTGGTTCATGGTGATAGAAATACATTCAACTTTATACTATTTTATAGAAAATATTCCTGTCATTTATGGTTTTTACCTATTGTTATGAAATTGCCCACAACATTGACTCAAAATTTATGTCTTTTGCATCTGTAATCACATATTCTTTCTCATTTGTGACAGTTTTTTTTTTTTGCTTCTTAACCACTACTCTATTTTAATAATATTTCAAAGAACTAAATTTTAGTTTTATTGAACCATTCTCTTGGGTTTTTTGTTTGTTTTCTCTATATTATTTTTAATTATTTTCATTATTTCCTTCCTTCAACTCTGCCACCTGATGTCTCACAGAAGTGGGGAGCAGACCTGCCTGGCTTCTTCCAGTTCTGAACCGCAGACAGTCCTGCCTGGGTTCATTGCAGTTTGGTTGTGGCTGTGCACATTCTATAGGCCTCTCCTAAAGAACATCTTGAGATACAGTTCTTTTTCAGTCAATATCACTTGCCTTCAATTTTCATGGATTTATTGTTCCAGTTATTATTGCTGCATAACAAAGCATTTCGAACTTGATGGCTTAAGACATTAACAACTTTGTTTTGCTCAGGGATCTGCTGTGTGTAGGGTTGAATAGGGACAAGTCATCTCTGCTCCACGTGGCATCAACTAGGAAGGTGCTGGGGATCTGCTTTGAAATAGCCCATTCACATGGTTGGTAACTTGGTACTGGGTATCAGCTAGGAGCTCAACTGGAGCTGTGGGCCACGGGTTCCATCTCCACAGGGACTTCTCCGCAGGCTGCTTGGGCTTCTCACAACTTGGTGGCTCTGTCAAGAGAGCAAAGCAGAAGTGTCTGGAATTTTTATGATTTAGTTTCAGACATCATATGACATCCCTTACGCTGCCTCTACTGCTTGACTCACAAAAGCCCATCCTCACCACTGGGTAGAAGGAATGTCAAGATCACATTACAATAAGAACATATGGGAAGGGAGCTATTGCTCCTTGTTTGGAGAATGCAATCTGTCGCCCATTATCACTGATCTCCCCCTCCCCCCCAGCACTACTGTGATTTTATATTAAATAAAACTTTATTATTTCTGGGAGCAGGAGCATGCATTGATCACTATTTTCATATTATTTGGCTTTTTTCATGAGAATTTTTCAAGCAACTATATCATTATTAAGGTGCATAATTGTTTTGAGTCTTGGCTAGGTCTCAGACCTTACTCCCTTAAGCGCTGTGGGTAAGCACTTTCTTCTCAACCATTAGTGGATTGTTTTATGGCAGACATGTGAGTTTCCTTTCCAAAGGCCATTAGCACCTGGATTCTGTCTGGGCTCTATTCTCTCGCTAGATTAAAGAAGGAAAAGAGAGGGAGACCTGGAGTTTAGAGTTCACTGACACAAAGAATGTCTTTCTGCCATAAATGATCAGAAGCATAGTTTAAGCCTGTGCAGTTGAGCAGAAGGGAACAGTAACTGTGTCCATAGGGAAGAGGCAATCATCCATCTTCATCCTGGGGATTCTCTGGGTGCTCTCCCCCAGGCCCATTTTCCACCATTCTCTGCCAGGCTCTCTCTGTTCTGTGCCCTAAAGGCTGACCTCTCTAAGTCTCGTTATTTGGACTCTTAGGCCCTCTGGCTTCCAGCTGGGAAAGGAGAAAGCAAAAGGAGAAAGGAGTGGAGTTATTTACTCCCCACTCATGCCTTCTCCCATCTCTAGTTAAAGAGAAAATCCAAAAAAGGGGGGGAAATGAAATATTACACTTTTTTTAGAAATGATCACAATGAGATTTTATATACTCTTAACTAAAATAGCATCATTGATTTTCAATCTTTTCAAATATCATGAGCAAAATGATATCATATAGCTGTTTGAACTGACATTTCCTTTCTTACAGATGACTTTGAACTTTTTCAAATATTTATCTCTCATTTATATTTACTTTACAAAACTACTTATTCTTATTCTTTACCCATCTCTAGGGATTCTAATATATGCATTTTTAAAGTTCAAAGCCATCATATTGGAATGCCATATTTTTCATATATTTTGTTTACTTTTTAGTAATTTGTCATTTCTGAAGCACAGAGGTAAAAGTTTATAAACTCATAAATGCTAGTCTTCTCTCTGTGACTTTTTCATTATACTTCAAAAATGTCCCCTAGATATAAGTTAAAATTTTGTCAAAATTTTTTCAAATACTATTACTTGGTTCTTTTATATTTAGTTCTAAATTCATCTGAAGGGCACAGAAGGTTTTAGCAGAGAAGAATCTATAGTTTCCATATAGCTCGCTAATTTACTCAAAACATTTATTAAATTATTCATCTTTTAATCTGTGATACTTCTCTTACCAAATGTTATTTTCATGTATAAGTGCAATCATGTAATTACCTATTCTGCTACGCTTACTTATTTTTATACCTTAGCCATTCTGTTTTTAAATGGTGTAGCTTTAAAGCATGCTTTTACATTTTATAGGGACTCTCTTATGACAGGCTTGACAATACCTGCATTTTTATTTATTTCAGGTAAACTTAAGAATTGTTTCTCAAAGTACTCAAAAATAAATTTTAAATTGCCTAAATAAATTATCTAATTTGAGAAGAATTCGGTATCATTACCAAATTTGGCCATTCTTTTAGAAACAGAAGTGTCTTCATTTATTTGAGGCATCTTTTATATTTCTTTTTCATTTTTGAGATTTCTTCTTAAGAAAAAAGATTTATTTATTATTTTTTAAATAATAATTTTTATTTTTTAATTTCATTTTATTAGTTCCATGTATACAGTGCACTGGCTAGACATTTATATAATTTATAAAGCGATCCCCCTAATTGCTCTTTCTCTCCTCTGGCCCTCTGCCTAGCTATTTCATTTATGCTAACTGCATTTCCTATGCCATGCTCCCCATCCTTGTGACAAGTGATCAACTACTAATTTGTACTTCTTCAACCCTTCATCCCATTCTGTTAGGTCCCCAACCCCCTCCCCTCTGGTGGTCACCAGAGTGTCTTCTATATTTGTGAGTCTGTTTTTGATCAGTTTGTTCTCTTTGTTCCTTAAATTCCACATATAAGTAAAATCATATGGTATTTATTTTCGTCTGACTCATTTCATCAGCATAATAAACTCTAGGCCCATCCATGTTATTGCAAATGGTAGGATTTCATTTTTTTTAATGACTAATATTCCATTGTATGTATGAACCATAAATTCTTTATCCAATTGTCTGTTGATGGACATTAAGATTGCTTCCATATCCTGACTATTGTAAATTGTGCTGCCATGAACATAGGGGTGCACAGATCTTTATGAATTATTGTATTGGTTTTCTTTGAATAAATACCCAGAAGTGCAATTGCTGGGTCAAAAGGTATACCTATTTTTAATTTTTTGAGAAAACTCCATACTGTTTTCTATAGTGGCTGTACCAATTTGCAATCCCACCAACAGTGTATGAGAGTTCTCTTTTCTCCGTATTTTCACACTTGTTCTTTGATTTATTGATGATAGCCATTCTGACAGCTTGAGATACTTTCTCATTGAGAGTTTAATTTGCATTTCTCTGATGATTGAGCATCTTTTCATATGTCTTTTCATTGGCCATCTGTATTTCTTCTTTGGTTAAATACCTATTCAGATCTTCTGTCTATTTTTTAATTGGATTGTTTGGGTTTGTTGTTGTTGTTGTTTGTTGTTGTTGTTGTTGGGTTGTATGAGTTCTTTATATATTTTGGATATTAACCTCTTATCAGATGCATCATAAGCAAATATCTTCTCTCTATCAGTTGGTTGTCTTTTTGTTTCGTTGATGGTTTCCTTTGCTGTACAAAAACTTTTTAGTTTGATGTAGTCCCATTTGTTTATTTTTGCTTTTGTTTCCCTTGCCCAAGGAGATATAGCTAAAAAGAAATTACTGTTAGCAATATCAGAGAGTTTACTGCCTATGTTTTCTTCTAGAAGTTTTATGATTTCAGGTCTCACATTTAAGTCTTAAATCCATTTTGAGTTTATTCTTGTATACAGTGTAAGAAGGTGGTCCAGCTTCTCTCTCTCTCTCTCTCTCTCTCTCTCTCTCTCTCTCTCTCTCTTCTCTTTTTGCATGTATCTGTCCAATTTTCCCAGCACCTCTTATTAAAGAGACTATCTTTGCTCCATTGTATATTCTTGCCTCCTTTGTCATATATAAGTAATGTGATATGGTAGGTGTGGATTTATTTCTGGGCTTTCTATTCTGTTCCACTGATCAATGTATCTGTTTCTATGCCAGTACCATGCTGTTTTGATGACTATAGCCTCGTACTATAGTTTATATCAGGTAATGTGATACTTCTAACTTTGTTCTTCTTTCTCAAATCGTTGTGGCTATTCAAGGTCTTTTATGGTTCTATATAAATTTTAGGATTATTTGTTCTAGCTCTTTTAAAAATTCCATTGGTATTTTGGTAGGGATTGCATTGAATCTATAGATTGCTTTGGGTAGTATGGACATTTTAATGATGTTGATTCCTTCTACCCATAAACACAGTATATGCTTCCATTTATTTGTATCTTTGATTTCTTTTTCAATGACATGATTTTCTGAAAACAGGTCTTTTACCTTCTTGGTTCGTTTGATTCCTAAGTTTTTTATTGCTTTCAATGCAATTGTAAATGGGATTGTTTTCTTAATTTCTCTTTCTGAAAGTTCATCATTGGTGTATAAAAATGCCATTGACTTCTGAATATTAATTTTGTATCTTGTTACTTTACTGAATTCATTGATCTGTTCTAACAGTTTTTTGGTGAAATCTTTAGGGTTCTCTCTATCTAATATTATGTCATTGGCAAATACAAGAGTTTTACTTCTTCCTTTCCAATTTGGATATGTTTTATTTCTCTTTCTTGTTTTTTGCTGTGGCTAAAACTTCCAATACAATGTTGAAGAAGAGTGATAAAAGTGAGCATCCTTATCTTGACCTTAGGGAAAACTTTTAGTCTTTCCCCCATTGAATATGTTGTTAGCTGTAGGTTTGTCATATATGGATTTTATTATTTTGAGGTATGTTCCCTCCCACTTTGCTGAGAGTTTTTATTATAAAGGGATGCTGGATTTTGTTGAACGCTTTTTCTGCATCTACTTATATGATCATATGGTTTTTATCTTTTGATATGTTAATGTGGTGTATCGCATTAATTGATTTGCAGATATTGAAACTTGCATCCCAGGAATAAATCCAAATTGATCAGAGTGTATGATATTTTTAATGTATTGCTGAATTCATTAGTAATATTTTGTTGAGGATTTTTGCATCAATGTTCATAGAGATATTGGCCTATAGTTTTTTTTTTGTAATGTCTCGGTCTGGTTTTGGAATCAAGGTAATGGTGGCCTCATAAAAAGATAGGGAGCCTTCCCTCTTCTTGAATTTTTTGGAATAGTTTGAGAAGAATAGGTGATAATTCTTCTTTGAATGTTTGGTAAAATTCACCTATGAAGCATCTGGTCCAGACTTTTGTTTTTTTGGGAGGTTTTTGATTACTGATTCTATTTCATTGGTTGTAATCAGTCGGTTCAGATTTTCTGTTTCTTCTTGACTCAGCTTGAGAGATTGTATATTTCTAGAAATGAATCCATTTCTTCCAGATTGTCCAATTTGTTGGCAAATAATTGCTTGTAGTATTTTCTTATGATCCTTTGTATTTCTGTGGAGTCCATAGTTATTTCTCCTTTCATTTTTTATCTTATTTATTTGAATCCTCTCTCTCTTTTTCTTGAGGAGTCTGGTTAAGGGTCTGTTAATTTTGTGTATTCTTTCAAAAAATCGGTTCTTGGTTTTATTCATCTTTTTATTGTTTTTCTAGACTCTTTTATTTATTTCTGCTCTGACTTTTATTATTTCTTCCTTCTATTCATTTTGGGTCTTGTTTGCTGTTCTTTTTCTAGTTCTTTTAAGTGTAAGGCTAGATTGTTTATTTAAGCTTTTTTTGTTTCTTGAGGTAGTCCTATATTGCTATGAATTTCCCTCTTAGGACTGCTTTCACTGTGTTCCATAGATTTTGAGTGATTGTGTTTTATTTTCATCTGTCTCTAGGTATCTTTTGATTTATTCCCTGATCTTATTGACAACCCATTGTTTGGTAGCATGTTATTTAGCCTCCATGTTTTTGTGTATTTTTCTGTTTTTATCTTGTGATTGATTTCTAGTTTCATACCATTGTGGTCAGAGAAGACGGTTAATATGATTTCAGACTTCTTAAATTTATTGAGACTTGTTTTGTGTCCTAACATGTGTTCTATTCTGGGAAATGTTCCTTGTGCATTTGAGAATGTGTATTTTGTTACTTTGGGGTAAAACGCTCTGAAATTATCTATTAAATCCATCTGGTCTAGTGTGTTTTGGGCCCATTGTTTCCTTGTTGGTATTTTTTATTTTTCAATTATGGTTGGCAGACAATATTATATTAGTTTCAGGTGTACAACACAGTGATTATACATTTGTTACTTATGAAGTTATCACACCGATAAGTCTAGTACCCATCTGATACCATACATAGTTATAACAATATTATTGACTGTATTTCCTATGCTTTACATCTCCAAGACTATTTTGTAACTACCAATTTGTACTTCTTAATCCCTTCTGCTTTTTCTTTCACCTCCCTAACCTGAATCTCATCTGGCAACCCTCAAAATGTTCTTTCTCTGGTTTTTTTCTGTTTTGTTTATTTGTGCATTTTGTTTTTTAGATTCTACATGTAAGTTAAATCATATGGCATTTGTTTTTCTCTATCTGACTTACTCCATTAAGCACAATACCCTCTATGTCCATCTATGTTCTTGCAAATGGCAAGATTTTATTTTTTAATTTTTTTATGGCTGAGTAATATTCCATTGTATATATATACTAACTCTTTGTTATCCACTCATCTAGTGACAGATATTCAAGTTACCTCCATATCTTGGCTATTGTAAATAGTGCTTCAATGGATACAAATGGCCCTTCAAAGCAGTATTTTGGGTTCCTTTGGATAAATACCAGAAGTGAGTTTATTGGGTCCTTCTATGTCTCTTGTTATACTCTTTGTTTTAAAGTCTCTTTTGTCTGGCATTGGTATTACTACCCCACATTTTTTGTTTGTTTATTCTATCCCTGTACTTTCAGTCTGTGTGTGTCTTTTGATTTGAAGCAATTTCTTGAGTTTCTTGTAGAAAGCATATGTAAGGGTCTTGTTTTATTATTCTATCTTTCAATTGGAGCATTTGAATATTTTACATTTAAAGTAATTGCTGGGAGTTTGGAGAAACATGGTGGAGGGGGAGACATCCCCAGATCTCTCCCCTTGAAACAATAATAAACTGAACATCTAAAACAACAAAAACCACCCAAACTGCACACCTGCATGTCTGAGCATGGGATCTGTGCATAAGAGCTACCACAGGTCAAAACCCTAGGAGTCAGGCAGTGGACTTGGAGAAATAAAGGAGCTGCTTCTCACCGCTACTGGAGCTCCCTGTACAAGGAGGTGCAGAGGAGAAGGTGCAGTGAGTTCCCTGAAAGCCCTGCCTAGGACTGCTGTGAACTCCACACAGCCAGTGACAGGGCCCAGTCATCAGGGCAGAGATACAACAGTTGATTTTTACCAGCTGTGGTTGCAAAAACACAAGGCTGAGCCACAGTCCCCAACCTCAAACCCAGAGGACCCTCCCCCTTACCCTCTGAGATTGAACAATGCAAAACCCCAGGGGATTCTGAGCAAACACTACTGAAACTGTCGCTAACACTGACAGGGACTGAGACTGAGAGTAGTGAGCGTGATTAAACATCTATAAGGGGGAGGGGAGACATTATTAAGGCTTTATATAAAGCAGGGATCCAAGAGGCTTAGACAGTACCTATCGGAAACCAAAAGAAAACCCTTCTTTGCAACAAGTTAAGAGACACCTTTATATAATAAATCTTCTTTCTGGAAAAAAACTGAATACTTTTCCATTAATGCCCAGGCAGAGAAATAGTCCATTAAACACTATGGACAACCAAGGAAACAAGGCATCTCAGAAAGAAAAAGACAAGTCTTCAGAAAATAAACTTACAGACATAGAAATATGCGACTTAAGTGACAGAGAATTCAGGATGGTACTTCTGAAAAAACTCAGTGAGTTCCAAAACAAGTCACACCAACAATTTCAGGAATTGAAAAAATTACTAGATGAGCAGAATGAGTTCTTTAGCAAGGAGACCGAAACTCTTCAAAAAGAACAGAATAGATCTTCTGGAGATTTAAAAAAAAAAAACACCACAAGAATTGAAAAATGAAATAATAAGCTTGGGAAATAGTGTCGACCAAATGGAGGAAAGGATCTGTGATATCAAATACAGAAATCTAGAAATAAATCAGAAAGAAGAAGAGAGAACCAAAGAATGAAAATAATGAAAGAGAAATTCAAGAACTAGCTGACACCATCAGGAGAGGAAACATAAAAATAATAGGCCAACTGGACATAATTGACATTTACAGAGCCTTCCATCCCAAAACAGCTGCTTATACATTCTTCTCTAGTGCACATAGAACATTCTCAAAAATCAACCACATACTGGGTCACAGAGATAGCTTCTACAAATATTAAGGTTGAAATCATACCAACCATATTCTCTGATCATATATGCTTTGAATCTAGAGATCAACTGCAAGAAGAAATCAGGAAGAACCACAAATACATGGAGATTAACAACGTGCTACTGAAGAATAACTGGGGTAGAGAAGAAATAAAAAGAGAGATCAAGAGATACATAGAAACAAATTATAATGATAGTACAACATATCAAAACTTTTGGAACATGGCAAAAGCGGTCATAAGAAGAAAATTCATATCATTCCAGGCCTACCTCCAAAAATAAGAACAAGCCCAAATAAACAATCTAATGCTTTATCTTATGCAGTATGGAAATTGAAAAAATTATCAAATCCTACCAAAAGTAAAAGTCCCAGATCAGATGGCTTCACCAGTGAATTCTACCAAACATTCAAAGATTTACTACCTAGTCTCTTCAAACTTTTCCAAAAAATCAAAGAAGAGGCAATACTTCCCAACTCATTTTATGAGGCCAATATTACCCTGAAAGCAAAACTTGGTAATGATAACACAAAAAAAGATAACTAAAGACCAATATCTCTCATAAACACAGATGCAAAAATCCTAAACAAGATACTAGCCAATCAAAAACAGCAACATACTAAAAGAATTATAAACCATGATCGAGTGGGCTTTATCCCAGAGGCACAAGGATGGTTCAACATACACAAATTGATTAATGTGATATACCACATAAACAAATTTAAAAAATAAGAATCATATGATCATACCAATACATGCAGAGCTTTCAACAAGATACAACATCCGTTTATGATCAAAACACTTAACAAAATCAGTATAGAAGGAAAGAGTAACTTAACATAATAAAGGCCATATATGACAAACCTTCAGCTAACATTGTACTTAATAATGAAAAACTAAAGTAATTGTTGATAGTTATGTAGTTATTGCCATTTTATTATTCATATTTTTTAATCTTTTTTTCTTCTACTTCTTAATGAAGTCCCTCTAACATTTTTTTGTAATACTGGTTTGGTGTTGATGAATTCTTTTAACTTTTCTTGTCTGGGAAGCTTTTTATCTGTCCTTCAATTCTAAATGATAATTTTGCTGGGTAGAGTAATCTTGGTTGTAGGTCCTTGTTTTTCAACACTTTGAATATTTTTGTGCCAATCCCTTCTGGCCTGCAAAACTGCTGTTGAAAAATCGACTGACAGTCTTATATAGAGCTCCCTTGTAGGTAACAATTACTTGTCTCATGCTGCTTTTAAGATTATCTTATCTTTGACCTTTTGGCATTTTAATCATGATGTGTCTTGGTGTGGGCCTCTTAGGTCATCTTGTTTGGGACTCTCTGCACTTCCCGGGCTTGTACATCTATATCCTTCACCATGTTAGGGAAGTTTTCAAGGCATTATTTCTTGAAATGTGTTTTCAATTCCTTGCTCTCTTCCTTCTCCTTCTGGTACCCCTATAATGCGAATGCTGTTGCGCTTGATGTTGTCCTAGAGGCTCATTAAACTATCCTCATTTGGGGGGATTCTTTTGTTGTTGTTGTTGCTGTTCTGATTGGGTGTTTTTGGCTACTTTATCTTCTAAGTCATTGATTTGGTCCTCTGCTTCATCTAATCTACTGTTGATTCTCTCTAATTATTCTCATTTCAGTTACTGTATTCTTCATTTCTGACTGTTATTTTTTGTTTTCTACCTCCATTTTTATGTTTTCTATTTCTTTGCTAAAGTTCTCATTGAGTTCTTTGATTCTTCTCTTAAGTTTACTGAATATCCTTATAACCAGTTTTTTGAATTTTGCATCTGATAAATTGTTTATCTCTATTTTGCTTATTAATGTTCTTTCTGGAGCTTTGTTCTGTCCATATGGGACATGTTTCTTTGTCTCCCCATTTTCCCTGCCTCTCTGTATTTGTTTCTGGGTATTAGGTAGAGCTATTATGTCTCTCTGTCAAGTAGAGTGGCCTTATGTAGTAGGTGTTCTGTGAGTACCCAGTAGCACAGTCTTCTCTGGTCTCTTGAGCTGAGTGCTCAAGATATATCTTTTGTATGTGCCATCCTGTTGTAGGTGAGCCTTGGTTGCTATTTGCATATCAGGGGGAGGGGTTGACCCTTGAGCTCATTGGTTGTGAAGATTGGCCAGTGAAGGGCTGACCCTACAAAACAGGATTCACTTTAGCAGGCTCTGGTTCCTACCCAGTCTGCCCTTTGGATGTATGGTCCTTAAATACAGCTTTGGATAGTACTTGAGCTCAGGTTAAAGCCAGGCATCAGGCACTGATGCACGAGCCCCAAAACCTCATAAAGGGGGCCCACCACTGGCCAAGTTCATCTACAGCCTGTGCGTTTGCCCAGGGCCACCTGGTAAAAGTCACCAAGCAATCCACAGATGGCTGTCACCTGTGCTGAGCTTAAAAATACCTCAAGAGGCCAAGGTACAAACCAAGGCCAATTACCACTAGTGCAGGACTTGGGGCTGCTCAGCAAGAGGTACAGGGCATTCCAAGGCCATAGGCTGCTTTTTTGGGGTTTTTTGAACCTTTGAGAGATTTTTAGGAAAGTCCACAACATGAGACAAGACAAGCCATTTGTATGGAGAAGCAACTGGAGACACTTGGGTGGACCAGCAAGTTGGGAGAGGTGGAGTCCCAGGGAATCATCTGGCAAGGGTGACCTGTGTTATCAAGGTTGATGGAGACTCAGATATGGTAGATGCCTGTGTCTGTGCACTAGGAGGGGGTAAGGCTCAACAAAGAATTAACTCTGCCAGGATTCTGCCAGCACTACTGTGTAGAATGAGCTGCCCCTCCAGCCCTCGCCCTAAAGCCAGACAATCAGTTCCTCCCTGTTTGTCCCTGGTGCTTTTTGAACAGCTGCCCCAGTGCTGGAGCTCAGAGTAAATGAGTCCTTTAGAGGAACATTTGTGTCCTGCAGCCTTCCATCTCACTCAGCCACAATCTCTGTTGGTTTTCACAGGTAGAGGTTGTGGGGACTTCTCTTCCTGTCACTGGAACCCTGGGTTGGGAAGCCTGGTGTGGGGTTGGGATCCTTGTGTTCTTCCATGGGGACCTCTGCAGCTGAAATATCCCTCCTGGCTCTTAACTACCACATGTAGTTGTGGAACAAGCCTGTTTTGAGCCTCTACCCCTCCTACCAGTCTGAGGTAGCTTCCTCTGTATGTTTCCAGCTGTTGAACTTCTTTTCAGCCAGACTTCAAGCAATTCCCAATGATGGTTGTTCTGCAATTTAGTTGTAACTTTTGATGTGGTTTTGAGAGGAGGCAAGCATGGTGTCTACTAATCCATCTTGACTGGAAGTCTAGATATTTATTTTTTAATTCTAAGTACTCTATTCTTGTTACTTGCAATATTTTCAAATTACATATTATATGAATAGTGTTTAAAGCTTTCTAAAGATCAGTTGATATATTTTTTTTGTTGCAATGCATGTGTGTGTTTTCATATTAATTTCAGTAATGTTAACTCTAATTATCTCTTTTAGGTTCTATCTTATACAGTCAAAATATAATGAAGAAACACATTCAAGACCAAAAGAAAATTTACATGGGTATTTGAGGTAAAGGGAAAAAAAGGAGAGTGCCGCTTATTTGAACTGGTTACTTTATACAGGTCTTACCTTAACTTTCCATAAGCAGATATAGCTTATTAAAAGATACACTGCTTAACTTTGTAATGGTTATTCTAACTTAATAATGATGTATCTGTGTAGAACATGAAAAGTTACATCTCAAAGTGTTTGTTGAACATAGTTTTTCTTTCTGATGTCTTTGGGTTCCTGGTAAAAATTCCTATGTCAATTAGTTTCAAAAGCATTTGGCTCTGCCTTATTTGGACTGACTGAGAAAAGTTTGAGTTAATCTGATTCCCTGATATTAAAGCACCAAAGAGTACATTTCCTCCATAATGCAGGTCTCCATATGGAATATAACATTGTATTATATGTTTGCTATTGCTATGTTGTTTTTAGTAATTTCCCAAAAAGATTGTGTTTCAGAGTGATTCATTGTCCCTGGAATTTGCACTTCAGACTGGTGATTCTTCATCTCATTCCTGAGAACTGCAGGTGCACATATTTGTTAATAATGAACACACGAATGCCACTAATGGATTCTTTATAGAATAGTTGAATGTATTACATCCTAAAATGAAAAAATAAATGTCTTCTCAAACATCTCTTTTAACTCTAGAAAATATGATAATGGTTCTTTATATCAGAAAGCTTTCATTATATTCACTTAGAAGAAACTGCCTTCCAAATGCAGAACACTTTGCTAAAGCTGAGGCAAGATTTGTAAAAATTACACAATCAACGTGGCATATAAGACAAAGTGTTACCTAACAATAGTTTTTGATTAAAAGTGTTTATAAGTTTACACAACTCAATATATATGGAGCCTAATTGTAACAAAAATTTTCCTATTTGTCTTTTAATCTGTACTTGAATTTTCTACATAGAATATCAGCAATTGCAACTCTTTCTTGATTAAATATTTTATTGTGGTCAGTGATTTTTTAAGGTTTTCAACAGTTTACTTAAGTTCCACTTCAGACACACCTCAATCAATGTCTGTATCAACTCTCTCTTTTTCCCTGCAAAAAATGTTTTCTGAAGGATGCTCACAAGACCTTGATCATATCTCTGCTTCAGAGAAGGCTGAACATCAAGTCACTTGACCTAAGCTCAGGAGAGATGGACGCTTCATGATGGGGAGGAGTCTAATGACATATTTTTTTTATTATTCAGAAGACTAAGCAATTCTTTTAAAGAATTTCAAAGAGGCCAAGCCACACAGAGCTTCTTCTGAAAGACAAATTGATAGGCAGCTCTTCAATCAGATTGAAATTCAAAATTGTCTTTCATCATTTGCCATATTGATCAATGCCATTTCGAATATCTGTTGCTAGTTTTTTAAATTTCACCTTGATAAAACTCTGTCCATTAGCATTTTTTTCTTTTACTGCATCTTCAGCCTGTAGCCTACAGCCCCTCTCTAGAACCTTTTTTTTTTCCTAGTTAATAGCAGAATTTTGGTGATTTTTTTTTTTTTTGGCTAATAGATTGTTTTAATTCTCTCACTATGTGAAACTCTAGTTTTTTATTTGTAGGTGAAGGAAAGTGTAACTTCAGTAGACTGCAATGCAGAAATCTGTTTGTCATATAAACTAGTTTCTATTTAGTCAGTCAACTAACTGTTTATAGCTGTCTCAATTGGGATAGATGCATTTACAGAACTGGTTGTCCTTGAGCCTTCTTTGCAAGCAGCTTTAGATCGGTAATGCACTTGGCAATTGTCTCCTTTTCCTACTGTGTAAAGATTCTTTGAGCCACATGCTTCTCCAACCAGCTTATCATGTGCTCTTGCTTGTTTCGATGCATCATATTCTGCACAGAGGTATGAAAATCAAGGTGATTTTTTACCTCCTTGTCTACTCTATATAGCTGTTCCTGGTAAGTAACCTCCAAGGCCATAGCCATTTTATTCCTCTGAAAATCAAAAACATAATGGCACTTTTGAACTAGTGCTTGCTGTGACTTCTCCAGATAATTGGACAATCTTGGATATGTTTGATAGAAGCCTGTTTCACCTCTTCTAGCTGGCCAATATTTTGCTCTTTGAGTTTATCAGCAAATTCTCCAGGAAAGACACTATTTTTTTAATTACATAGACCATCATCCCTATTGTTGATATGGTAGAGACGGTCTCTGAAGTAATCACATGTATTTGTTTAGATAGAAAATATAAGATAAGTGAGTTCCAAGCACATAGGGTCCTCTTACACTGGTTTTAGGAGAAAAGAACTGGAAGAATTCCTCAGGGGTCAGCCCATTATGAACTTTTCCTCCACTTTCTGGAAGAGGTAGTACAGGGACAAGATTTGGCATCCCAGTGTGAAATAATCTTACTGCTTGCAATAACCCTGGACCGAGAAAAGCTGTGTCCAAGTCTTTCCACATCCTTTTTAAAAACTTTCTTTATCCACACTGATATGAATGTTGAATGAATGAATTAATTAATTAATAAGGGAGTTTTCTTTCTTATAGTAATAAATCAACTCATAAATGCAGGAGGAACAAATTTTTTAGAAAAAAATCACCACACATTGTAAACATAATAATAATTGATTCAGGCAAAAATCACTGATGCAAACGAAAAATTAGTAGGTTATTATCTATTGAGGAGCAGGATATTTACATAGTCTCAAAATATCTCCCCATAAATTGCTAATTATAGAAGCAAAATTGCTACTTTTATAGTCGAGAAAAATGGTAGACACTGTCTCAACAAGTACCTAAGTTCATATCCCCAATAAGAAAACAAAACATCATGTACCTCCTGATAAGATGCCCTGAGAAGGACATGACATCACTTCTGAAGTTTTCCTGAAAAAAAAATTAGTAACTGTGATCAAATTTTGAAGAAGAATTATTAAATTCATGTTGAGGGACATTCTACAAAATAATCAGTTTGTACTCCTCAGAAAATGTTAATGTCACAAAATACAAAGAAAGGCTTAGGAATTGTTCCAGATTCAAGGGCATGAAAGGGACATGACAACTAAATAAAATATATAATCCTTATTTGGATCCAGAATGTGAAAAAATACCTATAAAGGGCATTTGGGGGTTAATTACTGAAATTTGAACAGGGAATATACTTAGATAATGGTATTATATCCATATGAAATTTCTCAGTCTAATTAATAACTGTACTGATGTTATGGAAAATAGTGGCCTTGTTCTTATGAAATACACACTAAAATACCTAGATGTAAAGGTGTCACGGAGTCTGCAACTCAAATTATTGAAAGAGAGAGAGAGAGAGGGAGGGAAGGAAGGAAGGAAGATGAGAAAGCAATGAGACAAAATTTTAACAAATAGTAAATGGTGAATCTAGAGATATGGAAGCTCTCTGTACTCTTTTTGCAACAACCTTTTTGCAAGTTTGAAATTATATCTAAATTAAAAGTCACCAAACATTCCTTAGACTTCAGCTTCACCTAAAGCTAACAATTTGTTTCCCTCTTCTCATGAGTTTTTAATTTTTATTTTTCAATTGGAGTTGACCTTCAATATTATTTTACATTAGTTTCAGGTTACAGAAAACATTTAAAGAATTTACATAGTGATCCTGCTGACTAGCCTAGTACCCAACTGGCATTCACATAGTTATTAAAATTTTCTTGACTATACTCCCCAAGCTGTATTTCACATCCTTGTGACTATTTTGTAACAACCAATTTGTACTTCTTAATCCCTTCACCATTTTCACCCAGCCCCCAACTCTCTCCCCACTTCATCTGGCAATCACTAGTTTGTTGTCTGTATCTATGAGTCTGTTTTCATTTTGTTAGTTCATTTATTTTGTTCCTTAGATTCCACATATAAGTGAAATCATATGGTATCTGTCTTTCTCTGTCTGACTTATTTCACTTAGCATAATACCCTCCAGGTCCATTTATGTTGCAAATATTAAGATTTCATTTTTTATGGCTTAGTAATATTCCATTGTATATATGTACCACTTTATCCATTCTGAGTTTATTATTATATATAGTGTAAGAAAGTGGTCCAGTTTCATTTATTTGCATGCATCCGTCCCATTTTCTCAACACCATTTATTGAAGAGATTGTCTTTACCCCATTGCATATTCTTGCCTACTTCGTCTTAGATTAAATGACCATAAAGCATGGGTTTGTTTCTGGACTCTCTATTCTGTTCCATTGAGCTATGTATCATCTGTTTTGATGCCAGTTTTTTATGCTGTTTTTATTACTATAACCTTGTAGTATAGTTTGATATCAGGTAGGATGATGCTTCCAACTTTGTTCTTTTTTTCTCAAGATTGCCATAGCTATTTGGGAACTTTTATGCTTCCACATATATTTTAGGAATATTTGTTCTAGTTCTGTGAAAAATGCCATTGGTATTTTGATAGGGATTGCATTGAATCTATAGATTGCTTTGGATAGTATGGACATTTTAATGTTATTCTTCCTATCCATGAACACGACATATATTTCCATTTATTTGTATCCTTGGTTAAATTTATTCCTAGGTATTTTATTTTTTCAATGCGATTATAAATGAAATTGTTTTTTAATTTCTATTTCTGATAGTTCATTATTGGTGTATAACAAAATGATTATTCATTTTGTATCCTGCTACTTTACTGAATTCATTGATCAGTTCTAACATTTTTTTGGTTGACTCTTTAGGGTTCTCCATATATAGTATCATGTCATCTGCAAATAACGACAGTTTTGCTTCTTTCTTTCAGTTGGCTACCTTTTATTTCTTTTCCTTGTCTGATTTCTGTGGCTAGAATTTCCACTACTATGCTGAATAAAAGTGGTGAAAGTGGACATCCTTGTCTTGTTCCTGATCTTAAGAAAAACGCTTTTAGCTTTTCCCCATTGAGTATGATGTTAGCTATAGGTTTGTTGTAAATGGCTTTTATTATGTTAAGGTATGTTCCCTCTAGTCTCACTTTACTGAGAGTTTTTATCATAAATTGATGGTGGATTTTGTCAAATGCATTTTCTGCATCTACTTATATGATCTATAATTTTTATCTTTCAATTTATTAATGTGGTATTTAGGTTAGTATATATAGATATTGCAGATATTGAACTAACCTTGCATCCAGGAATAAATCCAAATTGATCATGGTGTATGATCTTTTGTAATGCTAAAGACCATACTGAAAGTATTTCTGTGAAGTCATTTGTCACTTCTCTCCTTCGTTTCTGATTTTTTTTATTTGGGTCTCCCCTCTTTTTTTTCTTGATGAGTCTGGTTAAAGGTTTATCAATTCTGTTTAACTTTTCAAAAGAACCAGCTCTTAATTTCATCAATTTTCGTTTTGTTTTTCTAGACTCTTCATTTATTTCTGCTCTTTTTTTAAAAATTATTTCCTTCCTTCTGTTCCCCTTGGGCTTTGTTTGCTGTTCTTTTCCTAGTTTCCTTAAGTGTAAGGTTAGATAGTTTATTTGAGAAATTTCTTGTTTCCTGAGGTAAGCCTGTATTGCTGTGAATTTCCCTCTTAGGACAGCTTTTGCTATGTCATAGGTTTGGGTTTGTTGTGTTTTCATTTTCATTTGTCTTAAGGTATCTTTAGATTTCTTCTTTGATCTTATTGTTAGCCCAATGTTAATAATTTGATAGGAGCATGTTATGTAGTCTCAATGTGTTTGTGTTTTTTTTCTTGTGATTGATTTCTAGTTTTATACCATTGTTTTAGAGAAGATGGTTGATATGATTTCAGTCTTGTTAAATTTACTGAGATTTATTTTGTGGACCAACATGTAGTCTGTTGTGGAAAATGTTCCATGTGCACTTGAGAAGAATGTATTTCTTCTGCAGCTTTGGGCTAAAATGCTCTCTTAAAATATCAATTAAATCCATCTGGTCTAGTGTGTCATTGAAAGTCACTATTTCCTTACTGACTTTCTGTCTGAAATATCTGTCCATTGGTGTCAATGGGGTGTTAAAGTCTCCTATTATGAATATAGTACGTCAATCTCTCCTTTATATTGGTCAATATTTGCTTTATATTTTTAGGTGCTCTTATGTTAGGTTCATAAAGATTTACTAGGGTTATACCCTCTTGCTGGATTGATTCCTTTAGCATTATGGAATGTCCTTCTTTGTCTCTTATTACAGCCTTCGTTTTAAAGTCTATTTTGTCTGATATAAGTATTGGTACCCCAGCTTTTTAATTTCCATTTTCATTAAATATCTATGTTCATCCTTTTACTTTTAGTCTGTGCTTGTCCTTTTATCTGAGGTGGTTCTCTTGTAGACAGCATATGTGGGTTTTGTTTTCTTATCCATGCAGCTACACTATGTATTTTGATTGAAGCATTTAACCCATTTACATTTAAAGTGATTGTTGATAAGTATATAGTTGTTGCCACTTTACTATTCTTATTTATGTTTTATTTTTCTTCCCTTTATTCTTAAAGAAGTCCCTTCAACATTTCTTGTAATACTGGCTTGGTGGTGGTGAATTCCTTTAGGTTTTTCCTGTCTAGGAAGCTTTTTATTTCACTTAAAATTTTAATTGATAGCCTTGCTGGGTAGAGTAGTCTTGGTTGTAGGTCCTTGCTTTTCATCACTTTGAGTTTTCTGTGCCATTTCTGTCTGGCTTGCAAAGTTTCTGTTGAGAAATCAGCTGACAGTCTCATGAGAATACCCTTGTATATAACTAACTGCCTTTCTCTTGCTGTTTTTAGGACTCCCTCTTTGACTTTAAACTTTAGCTTTTTTTATGATGTGTCATGTTGTGGGCCTCTTTGCTCTCACCTTGTTTGGGACTCTGTTGTTCATGGGCTTATATGTCTATTTCTTCCACCAAGATAGGGATGTTTTCCATCATTATTTCCTCAAATACATCTTCAATCCCTTGCTTCTCTTTTTTTCCTTTTGATACATCTATGATGCAAATGTTGTTAAGCTTGGTGCTATCCCAGAACTCCCTTAAACTATTCTTGTTTTGTTTTGTGTTTTGTTTTGCACTGTTCTGATTGTATTCTTCATGGGATTGTATTCTTCATTTCTCACTCATTGTTTTTTATAGCTTCTATGGCCTATGTTGAAGCACTCACTGAGATCATCTATCCTTCCCCTAAGCTCATTGATCATCCTTATCACCAGTGTTTTGAACTCTGTATCTGGTATATTGCTTGTCTCAATTTTATTTAGTTCTTTTTCTGGAGTTACTTCCTATTCTTTCACTTGGGACATATTTGTTTGTTTGTTTGTTTCCATTTTGACTGCCTCTCTGTATTTATTTCTATGTATTAGGTAGATCTGCTACATCAAACAGTCTCAGCTTGGTGACTTTATGTAGTAGGTGTTCTGTGTGGCCTAATGGTACAGTCTCCCTGACAATCTACTTCAGGTGCTCCAGGAGTGTCCCTTGTGTGGGTTTTGTGTGCCTTCCTGTTGTAGTTAAGCTCTGATTACTGTTGGCACATCAGTGGGTGGGATTGACTCTCAGGCTGATGTGCTGTGAGGATTGACCACGCCCACAGTATATAAACAGTTTGTGGGGGCTTACCCTATAGAGTGGGATTCACCCCAGTGGGCTCTTGTGCCTTTTGGGACCATGGGGTGTGACTTGTGGGGCTAACTAGGTGGAATTCTGATGAGGTCTAAAGCCAGCATCCAGGTCTATTGGTTCTGGAGCCCATTGGGAGAGGTTCCTCTTTAGGCAAAGGTCAGCTACTGCCTGTGATTGGCCCAGGGCTAACCGGTCAGAGCTACAAATCTATCTATGGTTGGTTGCTTTCTGTGTTGGACCTTGAAGCGCATGAGAGAGGCCTTGCAGTGAACCAAGGCTGACTGCCACCAGTACTAAGCTTGGGCAGCTCAGCAGAAGTCCCAGGGTACCTCAAGGCCTGAGGCTGCCTGCCAGCTGTCCATAAGTTTAAGCAGCTGAAAGAACCTCAGTCAGTACACGAGTTGGAAGAAGCAGGATTTCAGAGAGTCAATAGAGTAGGGAAATTGGGTTTACCAGGTTAGTTCAGGTTCAGATTTGTTGTCAGTGATGAGCCTATGGTCACTCACAAAAGTCTCAGATCACACCGGGTGCTGCCCAACTTGAGAATGCAGACCCTCAAGATTTGTTCAAGAAATACTGGAGTTCAGGCCTGGGGTGGTTGCTCACCCCCAAAAGTATCTCCAGAGGTGTGCAAGCCGAGGCTTGTTGATTGCTGCAGAAGGAACCCTATGCCAAGAGCATGAGCAGGGCTTTAAAATTGCCACCTGCAATTCTCAAGTTGAGTGAGCAGGGTCTGAAAGTAGCCTGGTGAGATCCTTCACCAGGCCAATTCATATTCAGGTGTGGTTATGTGGGCGGAGAGCTACATAATGAGCTACAGGGATGATAGTGCCTGCCTGTAGGCTGCACAGGAGGATGACTCAACAAATAGACAGTAGCAGCTGTCCCTCCAGCCCTTGCCCTGAAGCCATACAACTCAATCTTTCCCATGGCACATCCAAAGCAGCTGTCCTCTGCTAGAGCCCACGGTGAGTACCTACAAGTGAGTGAGTCTCTGCACAAGCCCATTAAGAGGGTGTCTGCATTTCTAGTTGCCTCCATTTCCCCACTAATTTTTACAGTTATATTTTTATGGGGATTTCTCTTTCCAGCATTGGAATTCTGGGCTAAGGAACCCTAGCATGGGGCTTGGGCTGCTCATTCCTCCGGGGAGATCTCCATAGCTAAGATAGCCCTCCTGATGCTCAACTACCACACATGGATATGGGACCAATTCATTTCATGTCTCTGCCCTTCTTACCAGTCTCATTGTGGTCTCTTCTTTATATCCTTAGATATAGGACTTCTGTTTAGCTAGTCTTCAGATGGTTCTTTAGGTTGACTATTCTAAAATTCAGTTGTAATTTTAATGAGGTTTTGGGAAGAGGCATGCACAACCATTGCCTACTCTGCCATCTTGACCAGAACTCCTATAGCCTCATTATTTTACTAACTGACTGCACTTCCTCATTTTGTGTTCACATAACTTCCAATTCTAATTACCTTTTTTAATTTCTCATCTATTTTTAGTTCCTTTGAGCTTTAAAAATTGCCAACTCTCTAATAAAATCTTAAATTTCTGTGGGTGCCAAAATACAACTCTATTATTCTTACCCTACTTTTCTCACTTTTCCTATTATGTTCATGGACTCCCCCTCAGGTAGTTATCCTCCAAGATATCTTCACTTTCTTCTCTTTCCATTTGCCACTCTCTCTTTAGGCACCTCATTCATTCTCACTGCTTTCTCCCAAACAGCTAAGTCCAGCCCTGGCTGTCTCTCAAATTCCAGAACAACATTATCAGCAGCCTAATTGTTAGCTTCTTATGGATGTTTCCAATTTTATCAAAATTAAATTTATCATCTCTCTCCCTTTAAATCTTTCCCTGTAGTCAATCTTTCAATCACTAAAATCTCTAACCACTCAGTTCAGTTTGGAATTGTAAGACTGCTTTAATTCCTCTGTTTCCCTTCATCACTCTGCCACCTTATCCTCTCTCCTCCATTCTTGGCCTTCAATAGGGGCTGGGCCTGACTGCCTACTATAAACCTGTTAGAGTGGCTGGTATTAATGACACTATCCAAACTCTTACTAAATTGTGGCCCAAATTCTAGGATGAAATTCAAAGTCTTTCCCAATTCATAGGCAGCCTTGTCTTCACCCGCTACGATTTCTGCAGCACTCATGATTGAGCTACACTCAGTTTCTCTTAGAAAACAGGCACATCATGCTATCTCATTCCTTTGCCCCTCTTCACATGCTATCATGCTATCTCATTCCTTTGCCTCTCTTCTTACCGGAGCCTCCACCTGATGATCCTATTAATCTCTCAGGGCCAGAATTAAATATTAAGTCCATTATAAAACCTATCCTTATTTAATTGAACAAGATTTAATTCTCTGAGCTCCCTTAGCACTTGATTTAAATCCCTGTTTTAGTGCTCTCTTCAAACTAAACTGTAGCCTAGTTAGTGGTGTATATACCTGTCCCTCAACATATTAAGCTTCTAGAAGGCAGGGCTATGTATGATTCACTTTTGATTTCCCGCACCTCCCAAGTAGGTTCCCAACAAATGTTTAAATGAACGTTCATTTCTTGATGCTGCAATTTTGCTAGTTGCCTGAGACATTTCTAACAAAGTCTGTTGCTCTTATTCTGAAGCCTTTTTTTTTTTTTTTTTGGTAGCCCAATCACAGCTCTTCACTTCTTTCTCTACTGCTTTGTTTTGACTCTGCACATAACGTCATGGCTTCTACTTTGGTTCTTACCTCTGCCCTGTCCTGCCTTGCCCTGCCCTCCTATGCCCTGCTCTAAGTGCTGGTAAGGCATCCTACTCTATCCTGATGTCAATCTTTCACTTTCCTTCCCTCTTCCAGAGGTGAGATTAGGCCTTGACTTGAAAGGATGGGAAGAGCATCTAGAAAATTGAGACCTAGAAAGGTAAACAGACTTGTCTAAGGCCATCCAGGCAATGACAGCAGACTTTTGAATCCACTTCTTTTTCCACTTTACATTGTCTCTGCAACGAGAGGTTTACATATCATCACTCAATGTTATAAAACAGTCTCTCTATAAAAACTCATTTCACAACCCTAGCTTATCTATTTAGTACCAGGCTGAACATATTATATTTCTCTATGTTTGCTAAGTGGGTTTTCATGTATTGTAAATAATGCAGAAGGATAATGTCTCACATACAGGAACTGACTAACACTGGTCGTTATTTTTCTAGATAATTGTGAAATAAATAACTACCTGGGAAAAAATCAGATGTACTTTTCTATACTATATTGTCTTTAATAACATTGGATTTGATTAACATGGGAAAAAAATAAAGCTGAAATGTGACAAATAAAGACAGTTACTTACATTCTGCTTTTTTTGTGTCCTCAAAGAAGATAATGTGGCACAATTTCAATTATTGTGACAAAATTGGTAGTTCTCAGCAGCACCTATAATTCTCCATTGACCAGATTGTTCCTGGAATTCATTATAAAAGAAAGATAAGAATAATTTTCCTGAGATTATTGTCAAGCATCTGATTTATATGAGTAACTACCATATTCAGGTGTTTTGTTAGCAGAAAAGCACAACAAACTGAAAACTGAAAGCAATGATTAGAAAGAAATCCAAAAACATGACATTCAAACTTCCTTGTATGTGTCTGTATATGTTCTATCTTTTTTAGAATTCAAAACTCAAAAAGGCAGAAACTATTTATTTTTAGATTCACTTTTACTTAATAGTACCTTCCTAAAGCTTATGCAAATGCTTTTTCTACTTCTTATATCTGGCATGTATTAAATGTTTTACTTAAAAAAAATGAATCTTCTAAACAATACATGAAACATTTTTGAAATAAAATGTCTTTCCCACCACTTAAAAAAAGCATATTTAGTTACAAACAGATGTTTAATGATACCTAATATTAATTAATTATATGACCATATATATGATGATTTGTCGATGATTTGTCTCTTTCACTCAGCAGTAAGTGTCACTAAGCACAGATGTTTTGGTTTGGATTTTTCCAAAAGCAGGTCCTGAAACAAGGATTTCAGTGCAAGTGGTTTATTGAAAGGCTGATCCCAGGAAACACCATCAGGAATACAGAAGTGAGCAGAGAAAAGAAGAAAGTCAATAAAGGGTGCATTATTGAGCAGATCACCACCATGTGTCATTGGGCTCAACCCCGCTGGGACTTCTGGGATACTATGTATAACATGCCTCAGAGTTATCCTACCTTGGAGATTTATATACCAACCAACCCCCATATGGCATAACCAGAGTGCTGCTAGGGTGGGGAAGCATTAACTTCTCAGTATTTCTGTCCTGAAGCTAAATTAAACCTTCAGAAAAAAAGTCAAGATGCTGGTGGTTGGAAGCCATAGATTCAACATACACATGAGTGCAAAGGATATATGGGCAGGACACCAACAGTTTCTGCTATACTTTATGTCCATTTTTAAAATTTCTATTGCATACCCAGTAGAAATTATACCATGTAGTAGATGTTCACTGTGAAAGGAAGGAGTAAGGAAGGAAGGAAGAAAGGAAAGAAGGCAGGCAGGCAGAAATTGCCCTTCTAAATCCAAATCTAATCTAAGCATCACACTAAAAACTGACTAATTGATGGATATGCTGGGTTTTGATATGCTGGGTTTTGATATGTCCATGTATTCTATTTTATATATTAATAGCCTACTGTACATCACACCTCCTAAAATCCTTTGAGTAAGTAAGAAATGAATTTGAAAGTTAAACAGAAGCTAACCAGTTGAAGAAAACAACATAAGGAAATGGTATGCAGCACCATTTGTAACAGCAAAAGACTAAAAATAATCTAAATTTCCATCAATAGGAGACAAATCAAATAGATACATCCATGCAATGAAATATTATGCAGTTGTAAAAAAAGAATGGAAAATATATCTATATCTCTATAGAGTGACTTATAGGATATACTTTTAGGTAAAAAAAAAGCAAAGTAAAAATAAATGATATATATTATATATTGTGTAAATAAAATATAATATTATATATTATATAATATATATATATGCATTGACTGAATAGTTTCTTATTTTATGGAATTATTGCTTATTTTTGTGTCTGGTAATAGTCACAGCTTTGTAGCACAGAAACCCAAGAGTGGGAACCAGTGCCAGGGTAGGAAAACCTGAAATAGAATTGAAGAATTGCTGAATGCTCAGTGCAAACAACTCCAGGGAACCCAGTTATAGGGAGAGGGGCATAATATTGTGAGATTTACCACTAGCAGTTTCAACCAGAATCCCACAGTAAATAACAAAGAAAAATTCCCCTCTTGCTCTGGCAGGAGGAGGGGAAAAGGAACTACTCTGAAATATGCCAGAGTACTCTCTTCTTTCTGACAGGGCCTGCCCTCAGCAGAAACTAGTTAACCAGAACCTGATCTGCTGGGGTATTATCAGAGCCTAAGTGAACTGGGGATCAGAAATACCCAACTCTAGCTGTCTCTAGCCATCCTGTTCCAACTAAGGGAGGAGAAAAAACTAAAAAACACTTGTGAAATTCAGAGACAAGGGGCACAAGTTCAATAAAAGAAAGCCTCTCCCCCCCCCCCACAAACACACCTCACAACCACATTATTAAAGACCTATTTACAGAAATTCCTTTTACCTGGTACATCATATCTGGCTATCAAGAAAAAAACAAGGCATACCAAAAGGCAAAAAACACAATTTGAAGAGAAAGCAAGCACCAGAAGCAGACATGGCAAGGATGCCGGAATGATCAGACTGGGAATCTAAAACAACTATGATTAAGGCCCTAATGATTAAGTTTCTGCATGCAAGAACAGGTGGGCAATATAAGTAGAGAGATGGAAAGCCTAAGAAAGAACCAAAAATAAATGCTAGAGATAAAAAAAAATCCTGTAACAGAATTAAAGAAGCCTTAATGAAGTGATTAGTAGACTGGACATGACTGAAGAAAGAATTTCTGATCTAGAGAAATGCCAGTAGAATACTAAGAAAAAAAGCAAAGATAACAAAGGCTGAAAGAAAAACAGAATAAAATATTCAAGGACTGTGGGACAACTACATATGTGTAGTGAGAAAACAAGAAGAAAAAGAGAAAGGAACAGAACAAATACTTGAAACAATAATGACTGAAAATTTTCCCAAATTAATGTCATATTGAACAAACAAATCCCAGAAGCTCAGAGAAACCAAGCAGAATAAATGACAAAAAAAAATTATACCTCTGCATATTATACTCAAACTGCAGAAAATCAAAGGTAAAGAAAAAATTCTAAAAGGAACCGGAGGAAATAAAAACACCTTACCTACAGAGAAACAAAGATAAATATATTTGACTTCTCCTCAGAAACCATACAAGCAAAGAGAAAGTGAAGTGAAATATTTAGTGTTGAGAGAAAAAATACTAACCTAGAATTCTGTACACTGCAAAATTATCTTTCAAATGTGAAGAAAAAACAAAGACTTTCTCAGACAAACAAAAATGGAGGAAATTTGTTGCCAGTAGACCTGCCTTGCAAGAAATATTAAAAGAAATCCCTTAGAGAAAAGGAAAATAATACAGGTCAGAAATTCATATCACAGAAAAAAGGAAGAGCACTGAGGAACAAATAAGTGAAGATAAAATAAAATTTTGGCTTCTGGAGAAAATGGTGTAGATGATAGAGGCTTTGTTCATCCCTCTTGCAATCAAATCAAAGCTGTGATAGAACACAGAGCAAACAGCAAGGAAAGTCACCTGAGATCTAGACAAGCAGAAGCACTACAACTAGGGAGAGAAATAATTAACCAACCTGCAATGGTAAAAGTTAGGAGGGGGCAAAGAGGTGAGGCTGCTCGGTCCCCAGTGGCTAAGTGGGACAGAGGCCATGGCAGGGGCAGCTGGCAGCAGCAGATGCCTCTTAAAGGGGCCGTGTCCATAATCAGACTTTCTCATTGACAGACCTGCACTCTCTGAGCACCAGCACCAGGTCGACTGCACAAGGGGAACCAGGGACTTAGGGGGACGCTGAGTTGTCAGAGTAAGGGCTAGAGGTAAGGCTCTCACCAGTGCAGAAGTGCTGGAAGTGTCCGTTGTTCCTCTGTTGAGCCCTCTCCACCGCCCAGTGTGTGTGGATGCAGCCCTGCCATAGCTGAGATGTCTTCTAACTGTATAACAGAGGTCACTCCATCCAGAGGATTCCCTGCAACTCTGCCCCTCCCAACTCGTGGCCTACCTAAGCCACATCCAAGTGTGTCCTCTCTGAGTCTGGTGCTCTTACTGAGCAGCACCAAGACTCACACTGGTGGCAAGAAGCCTTGGATTCTGGCATGGTTTTGTGAGGCAACTATAAGCACAGCATCTGTGGATTGCTTGCCAAATCTTAACAGGTGGCCCAGAGGGGCACAGCCTGAGCCTAACATTGGCCTGCAGCTGAACCCCTCTCAGGACTGTGCCACTGGATGCCTACTACACAAAGCTGTGTTAATTAGACTGAGAGGTGTAGGAGCTTTGCTTAGTACACAGAAACAGACATAGAAAAGCAGCCAAAATGCAAAGACAAAGAAGCAGAAACCCTATGAGAGAACAGAACAGAGATCCAGAAATAATGGAGTCAAGCAATTTAACAAGCAGAGTTCAAAACACTGGTTATAAAGATGCTCAATGAACTTAAGAGAAGCGTAGATGAATTCAGTGAGAACTTTAACAAAGAGATAGAAAACAAAAAAAATATGGAAACGAAATTATAAAAGAGAACCAGTCAGAAATGAAAAACCATTTATTGAGATGAAAAGTATATTATACGGAATCAATAGAGTGGATAAAGAAAAGGATAGAACCCTGATATAGAGGATGGAGAAGCCAAGGACACTCAATCAGATTAGCAAGAAAAAGAAGCCAACGCTATAATAATAATTTAAGGAGCCCCTGGGACATTATTAAATGTAAAAATATCCATGTCATACATTTACCTGAATGAAAACAAGAAGTTGAAGAGCTAAAAGAAATAATGATGGAAAACTTCCCTAATCTGATAAAGGAAATAAGACATACAATCCCAGGAAGCTCAGAGAGTCCCAATAAAGATGAACCCAAAGAGGCCCACACCAAGACACATTATAATTAAAATGCCAAAGGTTAAATACAAAGAGAGACTCCTAAAAGCAGCAAGAAAAAAGCAGTTAGTTACCCATAAGACTGGCAGCTGATTTCTCAAAAGAAACTATGCAAGACAAAAGGGCTTGGCACGAAATAGTCAAAATATTCCTGTAGACCCAGAATCTACAACCACGGATATTTTGTCCAGCAAGTTATCAGTTAGAGTTAAAGGACAGATAAAGAGCTTCCCAGACAAAATAAGCTAAAGCAATTTATCAACACTAAGCCAGTATTACAGGAATTGTTGGAAGGATTCTTTTAAGAAGAAAGACATATACCCAAAGCATTAATAAAGAATGGTAATAAATACATATTTATCAAGAAGTACTTCAAATGGAAAGGAATTAATGATCCAACCAAAAGATTAGGTGGCTGAATGTATAAGAAAACAAGACCCCTATATATGCTGTCTTCAAGAGACTCACTTCAGATTAAAAGACAGACAGAGACTAAAAGGAGGGGATGGAAAAAGATATTTCCTGAATGAATCTGGAAGGTATTGCGCTGAATTAAAGGAGCCAGTTAGAGAAAGACAAATATTGCATGATTTCATGTACATGTGGAATCTAAAGAACAAAATAAACAACAACAACAAACGGGGATAAACTCATAAATACAAAGAATATTTTGAGGGCTATTATATGGGAGTGGAGTTGGGAGTGGATGGCAAAAAAAGACAAAAGGATTAAGAAGTACAAATGAATAGTTACGAAATAGGGATATATGAAGAGTAGCATAAGAAAAATAGTTAATAATGTAATGAACATGTAAGGGGAAAGAGGAATACTAGATTTAGTGGGATGATCACTTTGTGAGTTATACAGCTCTCTAATCACTATGGTGTACAAAATGAAGATATTATTATATGCCAACTATAATTTTAAAAACTTTGAATTGTACAATATAAATATCAGCTACTAATTGTCTATTATATTTCAATAATGCTGGAAAAAAATCAAAAAAACAAAATTAAATTAAAAGTTCTTATTCTTAATTAAGCTAACATATAACAGTTTGTTTGGAATAATAATAGCAACAATTTATTTGATTATATGTATGCGCTTTGTATGTTTACATATTAGTAAATAAATGACAGAAGTGATACAGGTAAAGGAAGCAAGCAATGAGGATTATTTTGTTATTGTAAGGTACTCAGATGACCTGTGAATTGGTATAGTGTTATTTGAAAGTGGACTTGAATTAGTTGTAAGCATACATTGCAATCTCTAGAACAACTAATAAGAATTTACCAAAAAAAAAAAAAAAAAGGGAAATTGATATGCTAAGAAAGGGGAGAAAACAGAATCATATAAAATACTCAGTAAAATCATGAAAGGCAGAAAAATAAAAATAGGAAAAAGAAACAAGGGCAACAAATAGAAAACAGTAAAAAATGTGGTAGATATTAATCAAACTATATCAATAATCACTTTGAATGTCGATGGTCCTAAATGAACTAATTAAAAGATATTGTCAGAGTAGATTAAAAAACACATCCAACTACCTGGGTTTCTATTAAAAAAAAACAAATATAAAGACATATAGACTAGTAAAAATAAGAAAATTAAATAAGTAAATTAAATTAGTTTAAAAAGTAAATAAATGGTGAAAAATATACCATGGTAATACCAATTAATTGAAAGGAGAAGTAGATAGATTAATTTCAGACAGAGCACATTTCAAAGAAGGAAACTTATCAGGGATTAAGAAGAGAATTACCTAATGATAAAAGAATCAATGCTCAAAAAGACATAACAATTCTGAACACGTATGCATCTAGCAACAGAGCTTCAAATTATATGAGGCAAAACCTGATAAAACTGCAAGGAGAAATAGATGAATGCACTACCATAGTTGAAGACTTCAACACCCTTATTTTAGAAACAGATCCAGCAGGCAGAAAACCAGTAAGGACATAGTTGAACTTAACAACACGATCAATCAACTGGATGTAATTGACATCCATAGACTACTTTATCCAACGACAGCAAAATACAGGTTTTTTCTCAAGTCACTTTGAAACATTACCAAGACAAACCACATTCTGGGCTTTTATATAAGACACTCCATAACAATTTAAAAGATTAAAATCATATGATGTCTGCTCTCAAACCACAGTGCAATTAAAATAAAAATCAATAACAGAAAAGATCACCAAAAAAAAAAAATATCCCCAAATACATGGAGATTGAACAACATACTTCTAAATAAAACATGGGTAAAGAAGAAATATCAAGAGTAATTTAAAAATATTTTGAACAAAATGAAAAGGAAAACAACTTATCAAAATTTGTGAGATGCAGGGAAAGCTGTGCTTTCAGGGTAATTTTATAGCATTGAATGCATATATTAGAAAAGAAGAAAGATCTAAAATACATAAGTTTTTTACCTTAGAAAACTAGAAAAAGGAAAGCAAATTAAATTCAAACTAAGCAGGAAATAAAGAAATCAAAAGAATTAGGGCAGAAGTCAGTGAAATTGAAAACAGAAAATCAATAGAGAAATCAACAAAACCATAAGATGTTCTCTGAAAGATCAATGAAATTGATAAGCCTCTTGCCAGGCCAATAAGAAGAAAAGAGGAGAACACAAATTACTAAATTCAGAAATGAAAGAGGGGACATCACTACAGACTCCATGGAAGTTAAAAGAATAATAAAAGAATACTATAAACAACTCTTAACACCACGCATTTGATAACCTATATGAAATGGACCAATTGACCATCTGCCAAAAGCCACACAGAAAGAAACACATTATCTGAATAAGCCCTATATATGTTAAAGAAAATTAATCAATAATTAATAACATTCTAAAACAGAAAGCACCGGGCCCAGATGGGTTCACTGGTGAATTATACCAAACATTTAAGGAAGAAATTACCCAATTTTCTATAATCTCTTTCAGAGGATAGAAGCAGTGAGAATAATTTCTAATTCAATCCACAAGACCATCATTACCCTATACCAAACAAAGATATTACAAGATAAGAAAACTACAATTAATATCTCTCATGAATGTGGAAGCAAAATCCTCAACAAAATATTAGCAAATCAAATCCAAAGAGATAAAAAGAATTATACAACATGACCTAGTGGTTTCTATCCCAGATATGCAAGGCTGGTTCAACAATGGAAAAATCAACTAATGTTTGATTACATCATACCACCAGACTAAGAAAAGAAAAATCACATGATTATTTCAACATATAACAAAAAAGAATCTGACAAAATTCAATAATTACTCAAGATAAAAAAGCTTTCAGTAAACTAGAAACGTGGGAATTTTCTCAACTTGATAAAGACTATCTACAAAAAACCTACAGGAAGCATACTTAATGACAAGAAACTCAAAACCTTTCCACTAAGATCAAGCACAAGGCAAGAATGCCCTTCTCACCCATCTTGCTCAATATCATGCTGTAAGTCCTTGCTAATGCAATAAAGAAAAATAAAAGGAAACAGGCAAGACCCACAGTAGCCACACAATATAAAAGAACAAAGTTGGAAGACCGATGATACCCAACTTTGTTGAAACTAACAACATGAAAAAAATAATTGATAAGCTGGACTTTATTAAAATCAAAAAGTTATGCTTGCAAAAGCCAATGCCAAGAGAATTGGAAACAGGGTACAAAATGGGAGAAAATATTTGCAAAAGATGTATCTGATAAAACTATTATCCAAATTATACAAATAACTCTTACAACTAAAAATATGAAAACAAAACAACCCAATTAACAAATAGGCCAAAGACCTTAACACATACCTCACCAAAGAAGATATACAAATGGCAAGTAAGCATACAAAAAGATGTTCCACATCATATGTCATCAGGGAACTTCAAAATCAAAACAATGATGAGATATGCACCTATGAGAATGACCAAAACCCAAAGCACTGAAATCATCAAATGCTAATGGGAAGTGGAGCAACAATAAAAAATCTCATACATTGCTGGTGGGAATGTAAAATGGCATAACCACTTTTAAAGACAGTTTGGTGTTCTCCCAAAACTAAACATACTCTTATCATAAGATCATGCTCCTTGGTATTTACTCAAAGTAGTTATGTTTACACAAAAACCTTCACATGGATGTTTATAGAAACTTCATTATTGCCAAAACTTGGAAGCAACCAAGTTGTCCTTTGGTAGGTGAACAACCAAGATGTCCTTTGGTAGGTGAAACCGTGGTATATCCTGACAGAGGACTATTACTCAGGGCTAAAAAGAAATGAGCTGAGTTATTTTTTTTAAAAAATGGAGGAAACTTAAGTGCATGTTACTTAGTGAATGAAATCAATCTGAAAAGTTCACACATTGTATTATTTCAACTATATGATGTTCTTTAAAAGGCATAACTATAGAGATAGAGACAATAAAAAGATCAGTGGTTGTCAGAGATGGGGTAGGGGAAGATGGATAGGGAGAGCACAGAGGATTTTTAGGACAGTTAAAATATTCTGAATGGATAGATGTCCATTTTACATTTGTCCAAACTCACAGAATGTACAACACCAAGAATGAATCCTAAAATAAACTATGGACTTCGAGTGATTGTGATGTCAGTGCAGGTTCATCTTGGGTAAAAATGTACCATTCTGGTAAATTATGATGGGGGGCTTGCATGTGTGGGGGCAGAAGATTTATGGGAAATCTCTGTACCTACCTCTCAATTTTGTTGTAAACCTAACAAAACTTCACTAAAAAAGTAAAGACATAATTTAAAGAAAAATAACAGAATTTAACCGTCTTCTCTAGCATTCAGGAAACATTTTCAAAATTTGATCAAATATTAGATTACAGAAAAACACATAAAGTATATTACACATAGTCTTTGATGATGTTGCACTAAATAATTAATCATAAAAGTTACAAAATAAGACAATAACTAGTTGGTAAAATTTTAAAACAGAATCTATAATAACAAAGCTAAGATCAAGTGATAAACCAAAAAAAAAGTTACTATACCTATCAAACAAAAGGTGCTTATAAGTCTCACTTTCACACACAAACATCAGACCAGATAGCCCTTCTGTGACTTTTTAGCCCTTCTAGATTAACCTGATTTTACCTTTAAATAGAAACATTAGAATGAAAGGGTGAGGAAAAGAGGGCATAAGGAGTGTAATTTTCTATGCATCTCAGCCTTAGCCCAACAGAAACATTCATTTTGAAACTTATTAAGAGACATGTGAAACAAGGTGTTCCAAAGCATGGGTAAGGACCACAATAGAGTCAGATCTATCTTTTCAGGAAAGAGATCAATACTAGAATTTTTCTCTATATGATTTAGCACCACACACTCACAAAGCCATCTTTCAACTTCAGTGTGAAACAATACACAATGGGTCCCAAAACACAGAAACAATCATCAGGAAGAAACAATTAAAAGTAAACAATTTCAAAAATATCCTTTAGATTAAATGAATGGCTAAGCAGAGTTTAGAGGAAAACCATTGTGAAGGTGTTGCATATACTGGGGTTGAGGGTCTTTTATATTTTAGATTATTTATTTATTTGTTTGTTTGTTTAAATTAGTTCATGTATACAGTACATTGGTTAGACATCTATATAGTTCATAAAATGATCCCTCCAATGGCTCTCTCTCTCCCCTGCCCTTCCACTTAGCCATCATATTAATGCTAACTTCATTCCCTCTGCCGTGCTCCCCATCCCTTTGACAACTATCAATTACTAATTTGTACTTCTTTAACCCTTCACCCCGCTCTCCCCAGCCCCTCAACCCCATCCCCTGTCCCTCACCAAATTGTCAACTATTTGTGAGTCTGTTTTGATAAGTTCGTTCTTTTTATTTCTTAGATTCCACATATAAGTGAAATCATTTTCTCTGTCTGCTTATTTCACTCAGCATAATAACCTCTAGATTCATCTATGTCGTTGCAAGTGGTAGGATTTCACTTTTTTAATGGCTGAGTAATATTCCATTGTATGTATGAACCATAATTTCTTTATCCATATATCTGTTGATGAGCATTTAGGTTGCTTCCATATCTTGGCTATTGTAAATTGTGCTGCCATGAATATTGGATGCATAGATCTTTATGAATTATTGTTTTGGTTTTCTTTGGAATAAATACCCAGAAGTGCAATTGCTGGGTCAAAAGGTATATCATTTTTAATTTTTTGAGAAACCTCCATACTGTTTCCATAGTGGCTATACAATTTGCAATCCTACCAACAGTGTATGAGGTTCCCTTTTCTCTGCATCCTGCCAACAGTTGTTTTTTGATTTATTGATGATAGCATTCTGACAGGTGTGAGGTGATATCTCATTGTGGTTTTAATTTGCATTTTCTGATGGTTAGTGACCTTGAGCATCTTTTCATATGTCTATTGCCATCTGTATTTCCTCTTTGGAGAAGTATCTGTTCAGGTCTTCTGCCCATTTTTTAATTGGATTGTTTGTTTTTGTTGTTGAGTTGTATGAGTTCTTTATATTTTTGGATATTAACCTCTTATCAGATGTATTTAGTGAATATCTTCTCAGTCAGTGGTTGTCTTTTTGTTTTGTTGATGGTTTCCTTTGCTGTACAAAAACTTTTTAGTTTGATGTAGTCCATTTGTTATTTTTTCTTTTGTTTCCCTTGCCCAAGGAGATATAGAAAAGAAATTCTGTTAGTAATATCAGAGAGTTTACTGCCTATGTTTTCTTCTAGAAGTTTTATGGTTTCAGGTCTTACATTTAAGTCTTTAATCCATTTTGAGTCTATTCTTGTATATGGTATAAGAATGAGGTCCAGTTTTCTTTTTTCTTTCTTTTTTTCTTTTTTTTTTTTGCATGTATCTGTCCAATTTTCCCAGCACCCTTTATTGAAGAGACTGTCTTTACTCCATTGTATATTCTTGCCTCCTTTGTCATATATTAAGTGAGAATATAGGCATGGATTTATTTCTGGGCTTTCTATTCTGTTCCATTGATCAATGTAACTGTTTTTATGCCAGTACCATACTATTTTAATGTACTGTAGCCTTGTAGTATAGTTTAAAATCAGATAGTGTGATACCTCCAAATTTGTTCTTCTTTCTCAAATTGTTGTGGCTATTCAAGGTCTTTTTATGGCTCTATATAAATTTTAGTGTTATTTGTTCTAGCTCTTAGAAAATGCCATTGGTATTGATAAGGATTGCATTGAATCTATAGATTGCATTTTAACGATGTGATTCTTCCTACCCATGAACCATTATATGTTTTCATTTATTTGTTTCTATGATTTCTTTGTTCAATTACATAATTTTCTAAAAACAAGTCTTTTACCTTCTTGGTTCATTTGATTCCCAGGTATTTTATTGTTTTCAATGCAATTGTAAATGGGATTGTTTTCTTAATTCCTCTTTCTGAAAGTTCATCATTCAGTGACTTCTGAATATTTATTTCATAACCTGCTACTTTGCTGAAAGCTTTTTGGTGGAATCTTTAGTATCATGTCATCAGTAAATTATGAGAGTTTTACTTCTCCTTCCAATTCAGATGCCTTTTATTTCTCTTTCTTGTCTTATTGCTGTGGCTAGGACTTCCAATAGAATGTTGAAGAGGAGTAGTGAAAGTGGATATCTTTGTCTTGTTCCTGATCTTAAGAAAATTTTTTTTAGCCTTTCCCCATTCAGTATGATGTTAGTTGTAGATTTGTCATATATGGCCTTTATCACGTTGAGGTATGTTCCCTCTATTCCACTTTGCTGTGAGATTTTTATCATTAATGGATGCTGGATTTCATTGAATGCTTTTTCTGCATCTATTGATATGATTATATGGGGTTTTTTTTGTGTTAATGTGGTGTATCACATTAATTGATTTGCAGATATTGAACCGAACTTGCATCCCAGGAATGAATTCAACTTGTGCATGGTGTATGATATTTTTAATGTATTGCTAAATTCAGTTTGCTAATATCTTATTGAGGATTTTTGCATCGATGTTCATGAGAGATATCGACCTATAGTTTTGTTTTTGTTTTTGATTTGTTTTGTTTGTAATGTCTTTGTCTGGTTTTGGAATCAAGGAAATGGTGGCCTCATAAAAGGAGATAGTCTTCCCTCTTCTTGAATTTTTTGGAATAGTTTGAAAAAATAGGTGATAATTCTTCTTTGAAAGTTTGATAAAATTCACCTACGAAGACATCTGGTCTAGACTTTTGTTTTTTGGGAGGTTTTTGATTACTGATTCTATTTCATTGGTTGTAATCAGTTGGTTCCAATTTTCTGTTTCTTCTTGACTCAGCCTTGGGAGATTGTATGTTTCTAGGAATGTGTCCAATCTGTTGGCATATAATTGCTCATAGTATTTTCTTATGATCATTATATTTCTGTGGAGTCTGTTACTTCTCCTCTTTCATTCTGATTTTATTTATTTGAGTCCTCTCTCTTTTTTCCTTGATGAGTCTGGCTAAGGGTCTGTCAATTTTGTTTATCCTTTCAAGAATCAGTTCTTGGTTTCATTAATCGTTTGTATTGTCTTTCTAGACTCTATTTCATTTATTTCCGTTCTGATCCTTATTATTTCCTTCTTTCCATTTACTTTGGGCTTTGTTTGCTGTTCTTTTTCTAGTTCTTTCAATTGTAACGTTAGATGTTTATTTGGGCTTTGTTTGTTTGTTTGTTTCTTGAGGTAGACCTGTATTGCTATGAATTTCCCTCTGGACTGCTTTCACTGTGTCTCATAAATTTTGAGTGATTGTGTTTTCATTTTCATCTGGCTCTAGGAATCTTTTGAATTTCTTCATTGACTTCATTGAAACCCATTCATTGTTTAGTAGCATGTTATTTGGCCTCCATGTGCTTGTGTATTTTATCTCATGATTGATTTCTAGTTCATACCATTGTGGTCAGAGAAGACAGCTAATATGATTTCAAACTTCTTAAATTTATTGAGACTTGTCTTGTGTCCTAACATGTGGTCTATCCTCAAAAATGTTCCATGTGCACTTGAGAAGAGTGTATATTTTGTTGCTTTGGGAAAAAATGCTCTGAAAATGTCTATTAAGTCTATCTGGTCTGGTGTGTCTTTTAGGCTCATTATTTCCTTGTTGATTCTTTGCCTGGAAGATCTGTCCATTGGTGTCAATGGGGTGTTAAAGTCTCCTACTATGAGTGTATTACTATTTGATCTCTCCTTTTATGTCAGTCAATAATTGCTTTATGTATGTAGGTGCTCCTATGTTTGGTGTGTATATGTTTGCTAGGTTATGTCCCTTGATTTATCAATCCCATTATCATTATTAATGCCTTTTTTGTCTTTTATTATAGCCTTTGCTTTAAAGTCTATTTTACTGATATAAGTATTGCTACCCCAGTTTTTTTTTTTCATTTTGGTTGCATGGAATATTTTTTTCCATTTCTTTACTTTCAGCCCATGAGTATTAATCTGAAGTGGGTCTCTTGTAGACAGCATATGCATGGGTTCATTTTCTTATCCATTTGGTTATTCTATGTCTTTTGATTGGAGCATTTAATTCTTTTACATTAAAGTGATTACTGATAGATACACTGTTACTGTCATTTTATTATTCATATTTGTTATTTATACTTTCCTTTTTTTATCCCTTCTCTTTTTACAGCAGGCCCTTTAAACATTTCTTATAATGCTGGCTTGTTGGTCATGAATTCCTTAAGCTTTTTACTGTCTTGGAAGTTCTTTATCTCATCTTCCATTTTAATTGAAAGCCTTGGTTGGTAGAGCATTTGTGGTTATAAATTCTTGTTTTTCATAACTTTGAATATTTCTTGCCATTCTCTTGTGGCCTAAAGTTTGAATTGAAAAGTCAGCAGACATTCTTATGGGGGTACCCTTGTAAGTAACTAGCTTCCTTTCTCTTGCTGCTTTTAAGATTCTCTCTTTGTTTTGACCTTTGGCATTTTAATTATGATGTGTCTTGGTAGGTCTATTTAAATTCCTCTTGTTTGGGACTCTTTGTGCTTCCTGAATTGTATGTCTAATTCCTTTGCCAGATTAGGGAAGTTTTCTGTCATTGTGTCTTCAAATACATTCTTAAACCCTTGCTCTCTCTCTTCCTCTTCAGGTACTCCTATGATTTGGATATTTTTAGGTTTCATGTCCCAAGGTCTCTTAAACTATCCTCATTTTTTTAATTCTTTTTTCTTTTCGTTTCTGATTGGATGTATTCTGCTACCTTGTCTTCCAATTCTCTGATTTGACCTTCTGCTTCGTCCAATCTACTGTTGAATCCTTCTAGTGTATTCTTCATTTCAGTTATTGTATTCCTCATTTCTGTCTGGTTCTTTCTATGGTTTCTATGTCCTTTTTTATGCTGTTGAGGTTCTCATTGTGCTCATCCATTCTCCCCATAAGTTCATTAAGCATCCTTATAAACATTATTTTGAATTTTGTCTTTGATAGGTTGCTTGCCTCCACTTCATTTAACTTATTTTCTGAAGTTTTCTCCTGTTTGTTTTATTTGTGGCATGTTTCTTAGTTTTCTCATTTTATTAACCTCTTGTGTTCATTTCTATGTGTCAGGAATATTTGTTTTGTCTCTTGACCTTAGCCAGATGGCCTAATGTGAAAGATGTCCTGTGTGGCCCACTGGCACACTCTAACCTGATCTCTGGACTTGATCTTTGGGCTCTGTATGTGATCTTTGTGTGGGTTGTGTGTGATCTTCTGTTGTCACCAAGACTTTATTATTGTTGGTAGATCAGTGAATGAGATAAACACTCAGGTTTACTAATTGTGGGAATTGGCTGTACCCACAGGGTAAGAGTTGTTGTGTTGAGGTTGATCCCACTGAGTAGGATTTGCCCTAGCAGGCTTGTGTATTTGGTGCAACCACCTTTTGTGTGCATCACTAATGGGACTAGTCAGGAGTTACTCATTGCGGTCTGGTGTCAACTTTCAGATGCATTGGTTTTGTGGCCCTTTTGGAGGGGCTCCCCCACAGGCCAAGGTCAGCTGCTGCTTTTTGATTGCTCAGGGCTTACCCGGTGAGAACTACACAGCGATCCACAGATAGTTGTTGCCGTCTGTTGGATCTATAGGTAGTGGAAGAGACAACGTTATAGGCCGTGGTTGGTTATTTCCCCATCCTTGACCTATGGCAGTTTAGCAGAGGCACCAGTGCTCCTCAAGGCCTGACACTGCCTGTCAGTTGCCTATAAGTCTCTGAAACTGGATGAGCCTCTGGGTGATATGCATGTCGGGTGGCTCAGGGACCCTGGGAGTCTCCCGGTCATTGAGTAAATTTCCCCGTGCCATTGCAGTGTCAGTTTATGTGCCAACGCTGTCTCTGTGGCTCCCCATACAAGTTTCCACTTGTAGTAAAATCAGCTGCTACTTACCTTGGGCCTGAATGTGCCACCCCAGGGAAGGAGCAGCTGTCTATCAACATGCAGTACGGTACTTTGTGTATTGGATGAGGGCAGGAGCTCAGAGAGTCAAGGGCTGTCAGCCAATACAGAACCCTGCAATCCCCCTCAAGAGATATTACAGCTTGTACAAGCAGCAGTGGTCTGTCCACAACTGTTTTCCTTGAAATATACTCACTGCGCTAGCCAAGGTCTGTTGCCTGCGCTAACTGCACAACCCAGAGCCAAGCAGGGCACAAGAGGCTGCTTGTCAATGGGTGCAGGCACTTTGTGGCTTGGGTGAAGCAGGATCTCAGGGAGACAAGGTCTGTCTGGCCAATACAGCTTCAGTTTTTGCTGAAACTTCTGTCGTGGGCATTCCCAGCTGCAGTCTAAGACAGTCCTACAGCCCCCAGCACTCCCTGGACACAATATTGCAACTCTTGCAGGCAGCAGAGGCTGCCTGCCGCTGATGATTTCCGTGCAGTGCCCACCCAGTGCTAGCCAAAGCTTGTTGCCTGTGTGTATTGTGAGTCAATGGAGGGGAGAGGCTCGGCTGTGGCAGTTCACTGACAATGGCTGGCCTGGGACAATTTGTGGGTAGGGTGGATCTGGGCCAAAGAGACAATGGCAGTCAGATCAATACAGCCTCAGTTCTTGCTGCAATTTGATTACTGTTCAAGACTTCCCACATAGAGTCCCAGATCACAGCAGACCAGCTGCTGTCTGGCACTGGCCCACAGGACCCTAATATCCACCCAAGTTCATGTTGGCAGCAGTGATCTGCTTGACCCTATCTCAGAAATGCGACTGATAATGCCAGTCTCAGCTGGGGAAATGGAAATGAGGCTCATAGCGCTGGCCACTGCTGGAATGCTTGGACCTGACTCAGAGCAGGGCTAGGCAGCCATCCAGAACAACTGCCCTGGGCAATCTGCCAGGTTGGGCAGGGCAGGCTGATCCCTCTGACCAGCACTTCCTAATGGGTCTCTGGGAGAGGTCTGCACAGTCAAGCTGGCATGGTCTATAGATTACCCTGTAGGGGGGCCAGACTAAGGCACAATGGTGGCTGCCCTTCCAGCCCTTCATTCTGGCACTAGGTAAAGCAGACTTTCTCAGAATGAATCCCATGCAAGCCTCTGACCCACCGCCTGTGTCCTGGGTGAGTGTCCACAGGTATGCATGGTCTTTCAAAGGGATATCTAGGGATTCAGTCTCCTTCCATTTCACCCAGATGGCCAGAATCCCCTCTAGTTTCTACAGTTAGAGTTATTGGGATCTCCTCTTCTCCTTGGGCTGGGACCCTGGGCTGGGAAGCCTCCAGATGAGACCAGGAACCTCCTCTTCAGGAGAGCCTTCACTCTCCTTCCCGGTGACTTCCACCACCCGCGGGTGCAGATCCAGTCCCATTTGAGATTTTGCCCCTCCTACTGACTTCAATGTGGCTCCTTATATTATCAGATGTAGGTGTTATCACATTATTCATTTTAAAGTTATCAGTTGTATTAGGGTTCTCCAGAGAAACAGAACAATAGATATATATAGAATAGATATATATGTAGAGATATTTATGTATATATATACATATATGGCGATAGACGATAGATGATAGACTAGATAGATATAGATAGATGAGAGAAAGAGAGAGAGAGAGAGAGAGAGAAGAAGAAGAAGAAGAAGAAGAAGAAAGAAGAAGAAGAAGAAGAAAGAAGAAGAGGAGGAGGAGGAGAGGAGAGGAGGAGGAAGGAGGAGAGGAGGAGGAGGGAGGAGGAGGAAGGAAGAGGAGGAGGAGGAGGGGGGAGGAGGAAGGAGGAGGAGGAGGAGGAGGAGAGGAGGAGGAGGAGGAGAAGAAAGAAGAGAAGAGAAGAAGAAGAAGAAGAAGAGGAAGAAGAAGAAGAAGAAGAAGAAGAAGAAGAAGAAGAAGAAGAAGAAGAAGAAGAAGAAGAAGAAAGAAGAAGAAGAAGAAGAAGAAGAGAAGTCTAAGGAACTGGCTCACAAGACTGAGGAAGGCTGGCAAGTCTGAAATCTTTAGAGCAGGCTGTAAGCTAGAGACCAGAGAAGAGTTGATATTGTAGTCTGAATCTGCAAGTAGTCTGGACGCAGAATTCTCTCTCTTTCTAGGGACTTCAGTTTTCACTCTTAAGGCCTCCAATTGATTAGATGAGTCCCACCCACAATATGGAAGGTAAATTGCTTAACTCAAAGTCTATTGATTTCAATGTTGATCACATCTAAAAATACCTTTCAGCAAACCTTGACTAGTGTTTGACCAAACAATGAGCACAATAGCCTAGCCAAATAGACATGTAAAATTAACTATCACACCAGTGGAGTTTTAGAATTCTTAATATGGATTCTACATACATAGAAATATCATGCTATCCTAATTCTAGCCTCTCCAAATACTTTACAGTTCCACAGATCACAAGCTGGAATCTGATTTCACTGGCAAGTGGAATATGTAATGATTCACTAATACAGCAGCCTCCGAACAAGCTCCATGATTGATTCAGACCTCTTAAAAGAATAGGAATACTTTGAGGTCACCTGCCCGGCAAATGATAGGCTGGCGGGTGTCCTTGGGCGTGCCACATAGGTCCTGGCCGGGGATCGTCCTGACACTGCCCTGGCACTGGCCCGCTGGGCCCGGAGAGCCGAAGCTGGCCCCCCTCAGGCTCAGGTCCCATCCCGTGTTCTCTGGACCCTCCTGCAGCCCCGGTGGCGGGCCTGAGCAGACCTCACAGTATGGAGACACTCCAAGAACTTCTGGGAATGGATAATTTTTCAGAAATGTGCAGTGGTGTCTGAGCAGAGCACAGCACAGACGGCTCAGGTGCATCTTTCTGGTGAACAACAGCCAGATGCTGGAGGCAAGCCAAACTCTCAGACCCGTTCTTGCTGGATAAAGTCACTGGTCTCACTGTCAGGGCATCGCCTGGAAGCAAGACTTCGGCAGGATTCCAGGCTTCAGGAGAAGTTCCTGCAAGTCAGAGATGGCTTCTCAGTCAGTTACACAGCCTTACTCGAGTTTAGAAACATTGGGAGTGGAGAGACCCTGCTGCTTCCTACCCTGCTCACCTTTCGGAGTTCATCACCGGTATTGAGTTACCTTGAATTTCTGTCTTGTCACTGCCCAGCGAGTAGGTTATTGTACTTGTACTCTTGTTAGGCACCTTGTCTATCTTCATATCGATGCTGCCCCTTCCCCCACCCCAGTAACCTCAACATCTCACTAGAATGTCAACTCCATGAGACCGGGACCTCTCATCGGTCCTATTCCCGGTTGGTCTTTCCCAGTGCCCAAAATAGACCCTTGCACATAGTAGGCACTCAGTCACTGTTTGTTGAATAACATGAACAAACCATGGGAGGGTTGGAAAAAAAGAACATTTTAATAGTGAATGATTTGACGTTTCATGCTACCTAATGAATTTAGGCATAAATAAGAACATTAAATAGTAATGTTGAGAGGATAATCATGTTGTATTAATGTTTAACATTTTAGACAACTTTTCTTAGAAGCTATTCTGATAACATCACGATTATACCTTTATAGCATTATTTTGACATCAAATTAGAACACTTATTTCATAGGAAACAATATAGTTATCTTTCAATAATTAATGTATACATATGTTGAATATAACACTTTTTATATTTACCAAATATGTCTAATATAGAAATCCCTCAACTCCATGAACTTTATTTAAGTGTGAAATTCCTGTTAACCTCTCAGAAATCTCTGGTTTTGAAATTTTAACAAGAAGAAAAATAGAATAAAATAGATTTATGTAGTAAAAAAGCATTTGAGTATATCTTGAAAAAAAAGAAAGCAAATTACTTGTACATACAATAAAACCTATGGAAGAAGCATGAATGAAAGTATTAAAAAAGACATAGTACAAAACAAAAGGGTAGATAACCTCTCTAAAAACAAATAACTACAAAATGGAATTTAAGACTCAGGAGCCTAGTGTATGATAGCTTTATAGAACACAAAATTTAATCGCATAAGCATAGCATTAAGTGGTGAAAAAATAAAGTAATGTTTGATTTTTTTCAGTTTTCCCAACCAATCACCCAAGCCTTTAAAATTAGTAATTGATCATGAAGACCAAGTTCTCTTAGAACTAAATATTGTTCACAAAGATATATGTAATTAATCTAAGTCAAAGAACCCACTGAAATCAAATGCCATTTATACTCTCAACAAAAGCAGAGTTATCTAAAAACTAACTGTTCCACTATGTCAGTTTGTACTATTGAAAGTGGTTACAGAGAAAATCTGGGAAAAGCAAGCAGTCAAGGGCAGTAATTGTCGCCTAAAGAGAGAGAATAAAAATTACAGACGATGATGGAATTTCAGAAGGAAACAAGAAAATCATTTATTGACAAACAGAATTTTCATAAAAGAAAATAGTCACAGTTTACCTAAGCTTTGATACTCAGTGTTCTAGAAACGTCCGCATTGCTGACATTTGATTCATACAACATTAGTAAACTAACTGACCATGTAATGGAAAAATTCAGGACTGATGTTATTGTAGTAGAGGATAAGGTCATACATGGCAATGTGGCTGCAGAAACCATTTAATATCTATCTCAAAATAAATGTCTGGCTATCAAGGAGCCTCAGGTTAGGTGTGTTCAACACTCACATCACAATTATATGGAATTCCTGACACAAATATTTTTATTTTTATGGATGTTTGGTTGGTTGTCTCTAGCTATTAGTAGCAGCCTAAACACCTTTGGGTGAAACGAATATTGGGGGAGTGAATACTACAATATCATGGGTGCTCCCACCTTTCAACACTTCCAGGAGCCTAAGAATATGCAAATATGACTGTTCAATGATTGGCAGTTATATAATAAGGAATCTGACTGCTATCACCTGGTAAGTCATATCCCTTCCCTCTGTCCCTGTTCTCCACATTCTGGGCAGGTTGATAAGGAAGCCTGGGTGCACCCTCCTCTGACACCAGAGGAAGATTCAAGCTAGGTAAGTACGTGCCCACACACAGGAACCCTCACCCAAGACCTAACCTAGGCACAATAAAAAATTCCTCTTTTCTTGCTCTCTCAAGCCACTCTTAGAACTTCCTTGGATGCCTGCTCTGCAGAGACCTCTAGTATGTACATAATGATTCTTTTCATACTCTCTTGGCGGTGTTGTGGCATCATCAATCTCAACACCTGAAAAAAATTTAGAGGGTGTCCAATGTGTTTCGTAGAGTGCCTCCAACAGTAATTAACATATTTCTTACTCAGCCTTCTTCCCCTTACACAGAAAAATCTAGGTCAACTGGTTAGTGGCCTAAAAATTATAAAGCTGGTATATATTTGGTCCCAGGCTGGAAACAAAAGATTTATTCAACTTAATAACAACTGAATCATACATTCTACATTTCATTTACATATGAAATATTTGGGGCAATTGTATAAACAACAGTGTAGACACAACTAAACATTATCAGACTGGGCTTGGTTCTACTCAACTTGCATGGTACTCATAGGATTCTTTTTCACCAGAGCCATCAAGAAATGATTTCTTATTACCTTTCTCCATTCAGCATGAAAAGTCATCCTACAATATTCCTTCCCTTAACAAAATAGATTCTCCATGCTTAGGAGATTTGAAACAATCATAGAAGCAATAAATATTTTTAAATATTTTCATAATCTTTGAATGAGAAAAGACGTGAAAACCCAGAAGCCAAAAGAAAAAATACCAACACATTGACTACATAAAAATTTTAAAGTCCATTTGGCAAAGATGCTAGAATCAAAATTTTAAAAAACTGAGGGAAATATCTACAATATACACATAAGACAAAGAGTTAATATCTTTACTATATAAGAACTCTTATCAGTCAATATGGAAAATATGAACACTATAATAGAAAAAAGATACAAACAAGCAATTTATAGAAAAAATCAAAAATGGCTATTAAGCATATGAAATCATACTCAACCCCACTAATAATCAAAGAAATACAAATTTAAACAATAAAATATTGTTTCCCTTAATATGGGTATGTCTGAGATAGACGAAAGAAACTAATGCTAGTGAAAGTGTAGGGAAAAGGTGATCCTTACATACTGCTGGTGGAATCATAAACAGTGCTGCTTCCTAAAGGGTAGTGTGTATCAAAATATAAACTCCATAGATTCTACTTCTAAAGATACATCCTAAGTAAATTATTGTTTCAGGTGGACAAAGATGTACAAATACAGATGCTCATGGGACTGTTCACAATATCTGAAAACTGGAGCAACATGAATATTAATAAGGATCTGATGAAGTAAACCATGTTATAACTATACAATGGATTTTCATGCAGCTGAGAACATGGAAAATTCCATCTACACAGTAAATAAAGAAAACAGTCTGCGTATATCCCCATTTTATATTTTTTTAATGTATAAAATAATTTAGAAAACTACATTTCAAGTTTTTAAAATAGCTGACTCTGGGAGTCACACCTTAGAAAAGAGGTAAATGGAGGCATGACCAAAGGGATTATTTGCACAGGTGCTCCCACAAAAAGACTGAAATTTGGAAAGGAAAATGGAATGATAAAGTCTGCAGGTAAAATCAACTTCTCCTATGGTCCCACCTGGATGCTGCTTCAATGGTTGGGTCATTATGGGTACCAGAGATGTCCTCCCATTTAGTCCCTATAAATAAGATACTATGAGAATAATGAGGGTGGATGGCTGAATCAGTAGGCTTAGAATACATTTCATGTAGCACCACCAAGCTACATGAAAGGGCTGTAATGCCCTTAAGAAAAGGAAGATTGAAAGGATTCATCGTAACTCTGGGGAAGGTTGGGTTGGGGTGGAAAGTGTTGCAAAGTGCTGAGGAACTCTGTAACCCCTGAAGCCTGGCTTAATGAGTTATGCTCTGACTAGGCAAAGGGATGGTGAAGGAGGACTACTCACTTTATTGGAGAGGGAGGAAAATGACATCAAGAAAGGGCAATGACTTGCCTTCTGGGAGCTGTCAAAGCATGTTGGGGCAGAGGCCCTTCAGAGGCACACTCTGCAAGCTGTCGATTGGAAAAGAGGGAGCCAGGGCTTTGGCAAGCAGAAAACACTACCATGTAGTAAAGGCAACCTAGTGCAACCTTTAGTAGATGCAGTGAATGTCCCTATCTGTAGGCGCAGCTGCAACTTTCTGGAATCTGGTGTTCAGTCATGTGCATGGTAAAAGTTGAGAGGTAGCTGTTGTCTCTGAGTGACGATGCTCATATAGTGACATTTCCAAGGCTACAAAAAGCCAACCCAGTTGTGTAGAGAAAAAATATTATCACTGGGGAAGAGAACAAACTGTCAAGGTTCTCTGGGTCACAAGTAAAAAAAACTTCCCCTCTCATTCCTGCCCTTCCACAACCATGCGCTGTCCCCCAGTAGTAAGTGACTGACTTAGAAGATTAATAGCTTGGAGGTATAGGGCCTAGAGGTGTAGGGAGGACAACAGTTTTTAGTGGTGGGTGCTCCATCCCCTGCCACAACCCACCAAATAGAGACAAAACATACCTACAGCTAAATTTGCCTTGGAGATAGAACACTTTAGAAATAGAACATCTAGTGGAATACAGCTCTTCTCAAAGGAACAAAAGAAATCTTTGTGTTGGATGTAGGCAAGGGAGAAGCTGGGGTTCCCTCAGTCTTGATGTATACTCTGCAATTCAAACTCAGGCCAACCGAGATGAACTTAGACAAAAACAAAGAGACTTTACTAGGAGTTAAGGGAAGGAAATACCTCAACTTTTCTTAGTAATGTTTTATTCAAGTAATTTAATATTTGAAACAGATTTCTAGAAAATAGAAATAATTATGGAACCAGAGACAACCAGGATGGCTAAATGGTCTTATCATGATATCTGAAATTTTTTCAACATGACAGGTTTAAATATCGTTAACGTTTTCATTTCATTATACTGGCAACATAATTAGTTTCAGATATAAGTAAGCAAAGGTGTTGATCCAAATGTAATCTCTATTTTATCTCTGAAATATAAACGTTAATGAATTACAGTTGCCTAAGACATTTTAAGCGTAAAAAAATGTTACAACACACATAAGCTTTGCTTTTGTACTTAGCATAAGTTATACTGAGGTAATGATATCAGTAAGTGTTAGGTTTTAACCACACTAATGAATTTAAAATTTTTGTGAGAATTATAGACATATGTATCAGTGAAACAGGAGTGAGAGCTTAGAATTTTTTAGAAATACAAATATATGGTGAATTGATTTCCCATAAAAACAAAAAGATAATTTCAATAATTGGTTCTAGAATAAATGAATATCATTTGCAAATGGAATGAGGAGGCTGGTAGGGCAGAAAGGAAGAGGGGAGGGAGAGAGACAGAGAAAGAGAGGAGAAGGAGGAGGGGTCGGGGAGAGAGAAAAGGAAGACATGAAAGGAGAGGGATGGAGGGGAGAGAAGTAGGAAAAGGAATTTTAAAAAGGTAAAATAGAATTAGAAAGTAAATAACTAAATCCTTATTTTCTCACATCCTCACAAAACTTGAATGAAAGTGGATCATAGACTTAAAAGTAAAATCCAAAACTTTAAAAGGCACAATTGAATATTTTAGGATTAATGAAAATATTCCATATTTTGATTTTTGGTAGTGTTACATTACAGTATGCATTTTCTCAAAGCTCACAGAACTGAATGATAAAAATGGTGAACTTTAATGTATGCAAATTATACCTTAATTTAAATTGTTTTAAATGAATGTAAGAAAGGATCACTTTAATAAAACCTATCAACTCTGCCACTAACCATTCATATGTGACTTGGGCAAAAAAACTAAATTTTCTGAGTTCAGGTCTTTAATAAGTATATTGAAGTCAGTATTAAGTGGTTCCTAACACATATAAATAAATTCATAGAGACGGGGAAAATTCATAGGTGATAGAGGCTTTGTTCATCCCTTTTAGCGACCTAATCAAAGTAGTGACAGAAACACAAAGCAAACAGCAAGGAAAGTCACCTGGAACTTAGAGGAACAGAAGCACTGCAACTAGGGAGAGAAATACTTAATCAGCCTGCAACAGTAGAAGGTAGGAGGGATGAAGATGCGAAGCTGCCCTGTTTGGAGTGACTGAGTGTGACAAAGGCTGTGGCAGCAGCTGGCAGCTGTAGATGCCTCTTAAAGGGGCCCTTACAGTGATAAACCTGCTCACTCTGAGCACCAGCACTAGGTTGGCTGCATGGTGGGGTGGGGATTATGTACTTATAGGGGGACACTGAGTTGTCAGAGTTAAGGCCAAAGCTAGGCTCTCTTCAGGCAGAAGTGCCAGAGGTATCCACTGTTCCTCTGTAGAGCCTTGCCCTCCTCTGAGTCTGCAGATACAGTGCCCTCATAGCTGAGATGTTATCAAACTGGATAACAGAGGTTGCTCTGCCCAGAGGATATCCTGAAACTCCACCTCCCCCATCTCATGGCCCCACCCAAACCACATCCAGGTGTATCCTCAGCAAGTTCTGCCTGTGCCACTTGCTGAGCAGAACTAAGATTCACACTGGCAGCAGCTGGCCTCAGTTTCTAGCATGGCTTCTTGAAGCAATTATAAAGTACAGCATTCTGTGGATTGCTTGCTGAATCTTACAGGTGGCTGCGGAGGGACATACAATGAGCCTAAACTTGCCCTGCAGCTGAAACCCTCTCAGGACCACGCCACTGGACACCTTCTACACAAAGTCATATTAATAAGATCAGAGATTAGGAGCTTTGCTTAGTACATAGAAACAGACATAGAAAAGCAGCCAAAATGCAAAGACAAAGAAGCAGAAAACCATACGAGAAACAAAACAGAACCAGAATAATGGAGTCAAGAAATCAATAGATGCAGTATTCAAAACACTGGTTATAAAGATGCCCAATGAACTTAAGGTAACTGTAGATTAATCTCTTCATTAAAGTGAGAACTTTAATGAAGAGATAAAAAAACATAAAAAATGGAAACGGAAACTATAAAAGGGAACCAGTTCAAATGAAGAACACATTATCTGAGATGAAGAGCATATTAGGGGGAATCCACAGAGTGAATAAGAAGAGGATTGAACTACCAATATAGAGGATGGGGAAGCCAAGAACACTCAATTAGATCAGCAAGAAAAAGAAGCCAAGACTATAATAATAATTTAAGGGAGCCTATGAACACAATTAAATGTAAAAATATCCATGTCATAGGGTACCTGAAAGAAAACAAGAAGATAAAGAGCTATTTGAAGAAATAATCATGGAAAACTTCCCTAATCTGGTGAAGGAAATGGACATACAATCCCAGGAAGCTCAGAGAGTCCCCAAAAAGATGAACCCAAAGAGGCCACACCAAGACACATCATAATAAAATGCCAAGTTTACATACAAAGAGAGAATCTTAAAAGCAGCAAGAGAAAAGCAAGGGAGCACCCATAAGACTGGCAGCTGATTTCTTAAAAGAAACTATACAGGACAGAAGGACTTGGCACAAAATATTCAACATGATGAAAGACCCAGGATCTACAATCAAGAATACTTTATCCAGCAAAGCTATCATTTAGAGTCAAAGGACAGATAAAGATTCCAGACAAAAATAAGCTAAAGGAATTTATCAACACCAAGCCAATATTACAGGAAATGCTGGAGGATTTCTTTAAGAAGAGAAAAACATGTATCAAAAATATGAATAAAGAATGGCAATAACTAGTACATTATCAACAAGTACTCAAATGGAAAAGAATTAAGTGATCCAACCAAAAGACAGGGTGGTTGAATAGATAAGAAAATAAGACCGTGCATAAGCTACCTACAAGAGACTCACTTCGGATTAAAAGACATACACAGACTAAGGAAAGAAGGTGGAAAAAGGTATTACCTTGATGGACCTAGAGGGTATTGTGCTGAATGAAATAAGTCAATTAGAGAAAGACAAATATTGCATGATTCATGTACATGTGAATCAAAAAATGAAAATAAACAACAACAATGAGAATAAACTCATAGACACAGAGAATATTTTTAGGGCTACTATATGAGAGTGGATTGGGGAGAGGCAAAAACAGGCAAAGGATTAAGTATAAATAGAAAGTTACAAAATAGACATGAAGGTATAAAGTGTAGCATAAGGAAAATAGTTAATAAAGTTGAATAAATACGTAAGGGTAAGAGGGTACTAAATTTAGTGGAGTTGATCACTTTGTGAGTTATATAGATCTCTAATCACTATGCTGTACAACTGAAATTAGTATTTTGCCAACTATAATTGAAAAGAAACTCATTGAATTGTACAATGTAAGTACGAGCAACTTATTGTCTATTATATTTCAATAAAGGCAAGGAAAAAATAAATAAATTCAGAATACATCTTGAGTGTATCAAGGAGGAAAAAAAACAATAAGTTATGTGGAGTTCAGAAATCAGAATTATAAAATGCAGAAACATTATTTCAAATATTTCTTATCCCTTGAAAATAACTTTTTAAAATACTTGGTTTATTTTTTAACCTTTGGGAACATAAATGTTTCTTCAAAATAAAATATAAGATAGAAAACAACAACCCAAGGTCTTTCCTTATTTTATCATTAGCAATAAAGACTTCAGTTGTAAAAGCAATACAAAGTAGGCCATAACCGCATACAAGCTTTATATTTTCACCAAGCTGCCTATATAGAAGAAGTTTATATTTTAGGGAGAAAATCCTAAAACACCTTGAGCCAATCTCTTCCCTGCACACAAGTTCCTGCAGAAAGGGGAAGTCACTTCACAGGAGCTTTTGTGCACAAGGCAAGTTCTCTTTTCTGCCTCACGCACACACTTATGAGCAACTGTCACGATGGCCCATCATTACAACATACATGAAAATTTGCCCACTGGGGTCTCATTTGGGTGCATGGCTATGGGTGGGCTGGGCTGGGCTGGTAACTCATACATAATCTGCTTCAGAGAAGCTCTGTGCCTAAAACTTAGCTACAAACTTGTAATGGGGTTCAAGACACTGTACATCAGCTTCCTCAAGGACCACATTAAGTATAATGGATTTAAACTCTATTTAGACAAAGTTTTGGAAGAGAAGTGGACTTTTCTTCTTTAGGAGATTTAAAGGCACATTATCTGAAATCAAAGACTTTCCACATTGGAAGTTAGATAGTGCACCTCTCAGCCAAAAGATAGTTATTCTTTACCATAAGTACCCAAGAAGTTGTCACTTAGCTTCTTTCATATACTCACCCAGGGGAGTAGGGAAAACTTAGTGGCATTTCCAAGTCAATTCACAAGTAGAAATGATTTTTAAATTCATAACCATCACCTAATGTCCAACCCTGTTGAATAATTTTGCTAGAAGATTTTTAATGAATTAAAATCTTAAGATCTGCCTATATATATGAAACTTTCTAATAGATCTTTAGATGCCATCAGACATATCTAATCTTTCTTTCACATTACAACTTTCTAAGTATTTAAAGATGGCTTTAATTTTCCATTTAAGTGTTTTTATATAAGCTGGAAATTCAAAAAACAAAAGAAAAATGTTCTTTTTTTGTCTTTAAATTTTATTATCTATTTTTGACTTGCATACTTTTCTCTTTTTAAAATATATTTATTTAATTAGTTTCAAGTATACAATTTATGTTTTGACATTGGTTAGTTCAAAAATGATCCTCCCAATTGCTCCTTCCTTCCCCTGACCCTTCCTCTAGCCAACAGATTAATGCTAACTGCATTCCCTATGCCATGCTTCCTATCCCGTGACCATCCACCAGCTACTAATTTGTACTTCTTTAACCCCTTCAATCCATTCTCCCAGCCCCCACACCCTCTTCCCTCTGTCAGTCACCAAATTTTTCCATTGTATTTGTGAGTCTGTTTTTGATTAGTTTATTCTTTTTATTCCTTAGATTTACATAAAAGTGAAATCATATAGTGTTTATCTTTCTTTGTCTGACTTAATACCTTCTAGGTCCATCAAAGCAAATATCTTTTTCCATTCTCTCCTTTTAATCTGTGTGTATCTTTCGACTGAAGTAAGTCTCTCGTAGCAGCATGTAGGGGTCTTGTGTTCTTATCCATTCATTCACTCTATCTTTTAGTTGGAGCACTTAATTCTTTTCCATTTGAGGTACTTATTGGTAGGAATGTAGTTGTTACCATTCTTTATTCCTGTTTTTGATATAGGTTTTTTCTTCTTAAAAAAATCCCTCCATTTCCTGTAATACTGGCTGGTGTTGATAAATTCCTTTAGATTATTTTTGTCTGGGAAGCTCTTTATATGTCCTTTGACTCTAAATGATGGCTTTGCTGACAAAGTATTCTCGGTTGTAGATCACGTCTTCATCACATTGAATATTTTGTGCAAAAGCCATTCTGTCCTGCATAGTTGTTGTTGTTGTGTTGTTGTTGTTGTTTTGTTGTTGTTGTTGTTTTGAGAAATCAGCTGCCGGTCTTATGGTGTTCCCTTATAGGTAACTATCTGCTTTTCTCTTGCTCTTTTAAGATCTTCTTTTGTATTTAACCTTTGGCATTTTAATTATGATGTGTCTTGGTGTGGGCCTCTTTGGGGTCATTTCTTGGGGAACTCTCTGAGCTTCTGGGATTGTATGTTCATTTCCTTCACCAGTTTAGGGAAGTTTCCCATCATTATTTCTTCAAACAGGTCTTCAACATCTTGTTTTCCTTCAGGTATGCCGATGACATAGATATTTTGACCTTTAGTAGTGTCCCATGATCCTTAAATTATTTTTATAGTCTTGGCATCTTTTTGGTATTTTTTTTTTCCATTCTGATTGAGTGTTCTTGGCTTTTCCATCCTCTAGATAGGTCATTTGATCCTCTTCTTTATTCACTTTGTTTATTCCATTTAATATACTTCTCATCTCAGATGTGTTCTTCATTTCAAACTGGTTCTCTTTTATAATTTCCATTTCCATTTTTTATTTTTTTATCTCTTTGTTTGAGTTTTCACTGAATTTATCTACAGTTTCCTTAAGTTCATTGAGCATCTTTATAAACCAGTGTTTTATACTCTGTATTTGTTAGATTACTTGACTCCATTATTCTGGATCTCTGTTCTGTTCTCTCTTATGGTTTCTGCTTCTTTGTCTTCCCGTTTGGCAGGCCTTTCTATATCTGTTTCTATGTACCAAAGCAAAGCTCCTAAGCTCCCGGTCTTATTAGTGTGGATTTGTAAAATAGGTGTCCAGCGGCACAGTCCTAGAGGGGTTCAAGCTGCAGGCCAAACTTAGCCCTCTGGGGCCACTCATTAATATTCAGCAAGCACCCCACAGATGCTGTACTTAAGTTGCCTCAAAAGGTCACACCAGAAACCCAGGCAGCTGTCTCCAGTGTGAGTCTAGGTGGTCCTCGGCACCACCTGACTCATTGAGGATACACCTGGATGTGGCTTGGGCTCGGCCACAAGTTAGGGAGGCAGAGTTTCAGGAATCCCCTGGGCAGAGCAACCTCTATTATCCAGTGTGTTGACGTCTTGGCTATGGTGACACTGTGTCCACGTACTGGGAGGGGGTGAGGGCTCAACAAGGAACAATGGATACCGCCGGCACTTTCCGTACAGAGCAAGTCTCGCCTTGGCCTTCACTCCAACAATGTCTCCCTGTAAGTCCCTGGTGCCCCCTGGGCACAGCCGAATTGGCACTGGTGCTCAGAGCGAGTAGGTCCACCACTGCAAAAAACGCTCATGGACATGGCCTCTTTAAGCCAGTGTCTGCCGCTGTAGCAGCCTCTGTCCCACTCAGCCCCTGAGACTGGGCAGCCCTGTGTCTTCGCTCCATCCTAACCTTCTGCCATTGCAGGGTGGGTTTTTGGATTTCTCCCTAGTTGTATGGCTAGTTCATCTAGTTCCCAGGTGATTTTTTCCTTGCTCTTTGCTCCTTGTTTCTGTCACAACTTTGATTTTTCGCCAGAGGGATAAACAGAGCTTTTATCATCTATGCCATTTTTCCTCCTGCCTGATTTGCATACTTTTTTTTTAAAGAAAGTGAAGTTCTTAAACAAATAGACAACGTTCTGCTGTCTAACAAGCAGTTTATTTAGTGGCTTACTAAGTGCTCGGCACATCTCACCACCAACATGTAAAGAGCTTGAATGTCGTCACTCTCCTCTTTATAAGAGAAAAGCTGAATAAACTGAAAACCTATATCTTTTCTTAGACCAGTTAGAAAAACTGAGAATGCAAGGCTATCTGCACCTTGAAATCTGTCAAGATGGGAGAACCTAGAGAGTCACAGTTGAGATGGGCCTACGTGAACAGAATGCTAGTCAAAACTGTTAGGGACACTTAAGTGGTAAATTTGATGACTTTCTGGAGGCTGAGGGTGTACTCTCTTGAGGGCTACAGTCTTAGCGGGGTTCATATGTTTGTAGGTTTACCTCCAGGAACCCCGCCCGGCCCCCAGGTTCTCAGGGTAAAAAGCCAAGAAAGATCCCCTCAGGGCTCTAACAGGGGGAAGGAGAAGAAACTTTTGCGAAAATAAACTCAGAAAATTCCTCTACAAATTTTCACTCTTCAGAGGAAGGCTACCAGAGATTATCCAACCGGGGAGGAGGGCTTTTTTTCCAACCCCAGCCCTCTCTAGCTTTCTTGCTTCACCAAATGGTAAGAGGGGGAGCTAATAGATACTTGTGAAAGTCATATCCAGGGACACAGGTCTGCTAAAAGACTGATTTAATCATAATATTATAGAACACTTTCCTTTCCTCACACTTTACGACCACACAATCAGGGCTCTAGCATAATAACAGTGGATTATTGTGAAAAGAGCTGCAAAACACAGTAAGAAAGGGTTCTTAGTGATGTTCAAAAACAACAGGAGAACAAAGCAAGAACATTAGAGAAATGTGAAGCCTCTGGCACCTACAGCTATAGAAAACATTAAACACAACCCACCTCCTAGACAGATTAACACTGAAACCTCACACTAAAAGCCTATTTATCATAGTTCCTATTACCTGATGCATAATAATTGTCTTTCAACCAAAAAGTATGGCGCATGTTAAAAAGCAAGAAAAAAGACAGTCTACAGAGACAAAGCAAGCATCAGAACCAAACTCAGATATGGGATAGGTTTTGGAATTATCAGAAAATGATTTTAAAAAATAAAATAATGTGATTAATATGTTAAGAGCTAATGGAAAAAAATAAACAAGCTTGGGTACTGTAAGCATAGAGGTGGAAACTCTAAAAAAGACCCCAAAGGAAACGTAGAATCAAAGCCATGCAGTGGGCTTAAAGGATGTCAATAAAAACTCAAATTGAAATGCAAAGAGAAAAAGAGAATGAAAAAGAACTGTGGGACAATTTCAAAATTGGAATGCCAAAGGGAGAAGAAAGAGAGAACAGAGGAGAAATATTTGAAGTAATGATGGCCAAAAAATGTTCCAAAATTAATGACAAGCACCAAATTAAAGATCCAGGATATAGAGAACACAAGTAGGATAAAAACCTACACTTAGACATATAATATTTGAACAGTAGAAAACCAAAGACAAAGAGAAAATCTTGAAAGAAGTCAGTGGGGGGTTTGGGGTACAAGAGGGATTATGGAGAGAATCTTACTATAAAGGATTAGGACCAAAATTATAGCAGAAACCATGAAAGCAAGAAGAGAGTGGAATCAAGTATTTAAATGATCAGTATTGTGATGAGTGCTATGAGAGAGATAACATTATCCATAGCCAAAAGTTAACTAATTGAGGAGACAAGATTCAAATTTTAAAAACAGATAATCCTAACAATCACAGCCATGTTTAAAAAGTGAAAATTCTCCCTTCACTTCCCTCGTATTCCTGCTTCCCTAGGGGTAAATCTTAATAACTATTCGATGTGACCCCTTTAAATAATTTTCTTGATACACAGATTGATGAAGTTTTTAAATAATATCTTTATTTTTCAATTATAGTTTGCATACAATATTATATTGACTTCATGTGTACAACATAGTGATTTAGACATCAATATATTTCACAAAGTAATCACCTCAATAATCAAGTACCCATCTGATACCATATATAGTTATTACAATAATATTGACTATATTTCTTATGCTACCCTTTATGTCTCCATGCCTATTTTGTAATTACAATTTTGTATTTCTTAATCCCTTCCCCATTTTTCACCAATCCTCCAAACACCTCCCATCTGATAACCCTCAAAATGTTCTCTGTATTTACAAGTTTGTTTCTGGATTTTTAAAAATTTGTTCTTCAGATTCTACATGTTTGTGAAATCACATGGCGTTTCTCTTTCTCTGTCTGACTTACTCCACTCAGCACACTACTCTCTAAAGCCACCATGAAATATCTTTTTCTATACCTTTACTTCCAGTCTGGTGTATCTTTTAATCTGAAATCTCTTATAGAGTTCTATGTAATGGTCTTGTTTTCTTATCCATTCAGCCATACTATCTTTTGATTGGAGCATTTATTCTTTTTCATTTGAATTACTTGTTGATAGCTATGTAATTATTTGTCATTCTTTATTCATATTTTTGTTACATATATTTTCTTCTTATTAAAGAAGTACTTCCAACATTTCCTGTAATACTGGTTTGGGGACTATAAATTCCTTCAGCTTTTTCTTGACTGGGAAGCTCTTTATCTGTTCTTCAATTCTAAATGATAGCTTTGTTGAGTAAAGCAATCTTGGTTGTAGGCCCTGGCTTTTCAACACTTTGAAAATTTAGTGCCAAACCCTTCTGGCCTGCAAAGTTTCTTTAAGAAATTAGCTGACTGTCTTATAGGAACTCCCTTGTAGGTAACTAACTGCTTTCTCTTGCTACTTTTAAGATTCTCTCTTTGTCTTTCTCCTTTGGCATTTTGATTATGATGTGCCTTGGTGTGGGCCTCTTTGGGTTCATCTTGTTTGGGACTCTCTGTGCTTCCTGGGCTTATTATGTCTATTTCCTTCACCAGGTTAGGGAAGTTTTCAGTCATTATTTCTTGAAATACATTTTCAATTCCTTGCTCTCTATCTCTCTCTTTTTTCTGGTACCCCTATGATGCAAACGTTGTTGCATTTTATGTTGTCACAGAGGCCCCTTAAACCATTCTCATTTTTTTGGATTCTTTTTTATTGTTGCTGTTCTGATTGGGTATCCTCTGATATCCCATCCTCTAAATCTCTGATTGATCCTCTGCTTCATCCAATCTGTTGATTCCCTCTAATGACTCTTCATCTCAGATATTGTATTCTTTATTTCTGACTGGTTCCCTTTTATATTTTCCATCTCCATTTTTATGTTTTCTATCTCTTTGTTAAAGTTCTCACTGAGTTCATCTACTCTTCCTCTAAGTTTATTGAGCATCCTCATAACCAGTGTTTTGAACTCTGCATCTGGTAGATTGCTTGTCTCTTCTTTCTTTTTCTGGAGCTTTATTCTGTTCTTTAATGTGGGGTATGTGTTTTTGTCTCCCCATTTTGGCCGCTTCCATGTGTCTGTTTCTATGTATTAGGTAGGGCTCCTAAGTCTCCTGAACTTAGTAGATGTCTTTATGTATTAGGTGTCCTATAGATGGAGCCCAGTGGCACAGTCTTCCCTGAGCGAGATGTTCATGGTGTGTCTCTTGTGTGGTTGTTGTGCCCTCTTGATGTAGATGAGCCTTGGTTGCTGTTTGCACATCAGTGGGAGGATTGATCTTTAAGCTGATTTGTTGTAAGGATTGGCCAATGAGGAGCTGACCCTATGGAGAAGGATAGGATTCACTTTAGCAGGGCTCTGATGCCTGCCCAGTCTGCCCTTCCGTAGTGTCCTCCTCAGATGCAGCCTTGGGTGGTGCTCTGGTTCTGTTGCTAGTCAAAGTAGGCCATTGGGTATGCCGTCCTAAAGGCCTCCTGGGATGGGCCCCACTTCAGGCAAAGTTCAGCTGCAGCCTATGCACTTCCGGGCCTCCTGGTAAGCAATCTGCAGATGGCTGCCACCCATGTTGGACTTTATAAGTACCTTGAAAGGCCAAGCCAGGAACCAAGGCTGGCTGTTGCTAGTGCCAGGCTTGGTATTGCTCAGCAGGAGGTATGGATCATGCTGAGGCCAGTTGCTGCTTCTTTGGGTATTGTGAGCCTTTGAGAGATTTTTAGGAAAGTCTGCACCATGCTGAGGCCAGTTGCTGCTTCTTTGGGTATGGTGAGCCTTTGAGAGATTTTTAGGAAAGTCTGCACCATGGGCCAAGACAAGAGGAATGGCTTCTCACAGCTGTTTTAATTTGCAAGTTCCTAATATTAGGGGAATGAACATCTTTACAGGTGGTTATTAGCTTTTTGTGTTGTTTATTCTGTGAATTGTCCATTCTTTATTGGCTTATTTGTTTGAAGGGCCTTTTATAATAGCAATATTAATCCTTCATATGCATTTTCACACATTTTTCTCAGTCATGTGTCTTTTAACCTTGTTTGTGAGGCATTTTGCTTCACAAGATTTTGAATTCCAATGGACTCAACTCTATAACATTTTCATTTGTTTTCTAGAACTAAGTCAGTTCCCTTCATTCTATAAATGTGGAAACCAACTCAAAGAAGTCAAGTCACTTGTCCAATTTTATGCTCTTAACTAATATTAGAGCCAGCATTAGAATCTAGCTCTTTCCACATAATGCTCACCAACAATGACAAAATAACAACCGAATGAAATTGAAACATGTAATCATTTGCTAGACAGAGATCAAAAGGGCTGGAGTAACTGGAAAAATATTTATGGAATAGAGGATTTAAGCTGAGGCTTGATGCTTGAATAGTATAAAAATTGTTTGGAGAAGGACAGGAACAAAGGCAGAAGGTAGGACTATGGTTGGAGTGTCCATGGGATAAGATCAGCCTGACTAGGTCACAACATGTATTCTGGGAGTAGAATGGTTAGGAAATAGTCTTCCACAGAGAGAGGTTACTGAAGTCATAAAAACAATGGATTTTTTGGAATGTAAAGGAAGGGAATAGAGTTTTTCTGTGAAAGATTGGCTCTTTACTTCCCTTAACCCATGAGAGCAACAGAGATATGAGCTGGTAGTAAAGTGTCCAGTGGAATCTGGAAGAGAAGTGGCATAGCCCACAGCACTCTTCCTCTCTCTGCTGGATATTCAGGAAAAGTGAAGAGAGGGGAATGTTGTGGCAACAACCAGCTCGAGATCTACCAATCAAAATTTGAGACGTACTGCTGATCAGAATAGCGAAAACTGAGTTTTGAATACCATTAACTGTGAGGAGCAAGAAGAGGAAGGGAAGTCATATTGAAATCACTTTATAAGCTTGAGATCAGAGGAGAAGCAGTAATAGAAACTATAGAAGAAGTTTTCCAAAAGGCAAAATGGTCAGTAGCATCAGTTGTAGCACAGAAGTCAAGGAAAAGGTACTGGATGAAATCTATTGGATTTGATGAGTTTTAGTGGCTACGTTTTATTTTCTCCATCCTTTCTCTCCCTCCAGTTGAGAGATATTCTCTATCTACCTCCTCTCAAACACACCCATATCTTGAACCCAGTGGTGGCTCTCTACTATAGAACTGTGGCCACAGTGGATGCATCAATCAGTCCTTTTTAGGATTAGAGCAGAAGTCACTCTCTAAGAAGGGAACCACAGAATGGGAGGCCCAAAAGTTGTTGGCCATTTCTTGCCACATAAAGGAAATTAATTTGCAGTAGAAGAAACACCACCAACATGCAGAGAAATGTCAGGAGATAGGTGTCCTGATGACATTTGAGTTTCTGGTTCCATTTGTCCCTAACACCTAGCTACTTGCCTATTCTTCTCTGGTCTATAAGACAAACCCCAATATCACTTAAATAAATCTCCCTCTCCCCATAAGCTACTTCAAGTTACATTCCTGTAATCTGCAACCAAAAATATAATATAGGTTTAAATGTAAAATAGTGGCTTAAATTTCTACATAAGGCTGTATATATAACTTATTAATAGGACTAAAATTTCTAAAGGAAAATAAGAGAGAGAGAGTCATAATGATAACTCCTAGATTTCTAGACCTACCTATTCCACCTCTTGACTATCTCTCATACCTGTCTTCCATTTCTATGGCTGCCACTTTAGTTCAAACCCTCATTCTTTCTTGTATTTGTATAATGGCCTCCTAGTTGGGTGCTCTGCCATCAATATTAGTATTCCTGAATTCATTCTCTATACTGATGCTAGTTTGCCTCTCCAAAACAAAAATTTAGTCTTGTTCTCTATGTATAAAATCCAAGTTATTTAATATAGCATACAAGACTCTTGATGTTCTGACTCCTGCCAAACTTTCTGGTCCCACCATCCACTAATTTCTAATTTGTATCTTATATTCCAGTCATACGTAGCCACTTGTCATTCCCTGCACACTCCATGCTTTCTTGGGCTGGGCACATGGTAGACATTCACTAAAGGTTCATTGACTTAAATTGCTTCTATGCTTTTGAACATGCCTTTCCATCTGGAATACTATTTCCATCTTTTAACTTCCTGATCTATAAAATTCATCTTACATATTACTTCAGCTAGGTTACCCTCCTTAATCCTCCGCCATCCACTTTCTCTCCTCATACTGTGTTAGGGACCCCTCCTTTGTACTTCCATAGCCCCAACTATAACACTTTTAAAAATAAATTGTAAATGTTGCCTCACTTATTTCCCTTTCCCCCTTCCTTTCTCCCACCATGGGGAGAAGGGGACTTTATTGAGGACAAAGCCTGTCCTGTCTTTTACTCTGTATCTATACCTTGGCATGTGGTGGGCAGTCCACAAATTCTTACTGGGTGAGAGTTGAGTGGATAGAGCACATATTCACGTAGTGTTTTCTCCAAGGGCTAAAAGCCACTTATTTCCATCTCTAGATACAGATTCTACAGTTGTTAGTTTAGCAGCCAAACAATACTGGAATTAATTTATATGCAAAATACGGAGCTAGTTTATAGGGTGTCCTTCAGTAGCATACGATATGTTAAATATTAAAGAATCCCCAGACATAACCTTCAAGATGTTTCTCTCTTAGCAGAGAACTTTCCAAAAGGGAATTATCTGCATAAGAAACTTTTCTGTTTGATTGATTCCAGAATTATCCAACCAATTTTCTTCCAGAAGCAAAGAGAAAGTTACTTCCTCTATGCCCAAAGATTCATATTTTCCCAAAAGGGAGGATAATATTATTCAACATTTTGGTTATAGAATGTCATGGGACAAGAGGAGATTCAGTGAAGGGGATGTGTTAGGAGATGATGAGAAGACTCAGTCCTCAAAGGAATAAATCTTTCTCTCCACAAGTCCAGATCCATTACTATATTAACATTACTTCTCCGCTATCTCTTTTGACATCACGGGTCTCCGACCTCTGCAATAAAACATGGCACTTTAGGAAATACATTGTTCTGAGAAAGAATGCAGTGAGAGAGCAAAAGAAAGGAAGCAAAAAAAAAGCAAACATTTTATGAGACAGCAATGATAGGCAATTTCATCTATTACTTAAACCTATTTAATCCTCACATTTTTAAAGATGAGAAAAGAGATTCTGAAAAGTTAAATAAAATTTGCCACCAAATTTTACACTTTGGTAGGGTAGAATTCAACTGAAGTCTTAATTTTAAGTCATAATTGCTTTTTACTATGCCACATTTGTCTAAAAGAAAAGTTAAAAGGATGAAAATGCAAATATATTAGAGTCCTAAGCTAAAATTTCTAGCTTGAATACTTATTTAAGTGGTTATATTTCTTGGTTAATTTTCTTTTCTTTTCTTTTCTTTTTTTAAACAAGCAATAGTACTTTAATAAATAGAAAAATGTTAAAGAGATACTACATATATATGTTAAACTGAAATAGACTGGTAAAAAAAATTAATGATTATACAGTGTTGGTGAGAACTGTGGGGAGAAAAGGGTACATTATACACTCCTGACATGTAAATTGATAGTCTAATTTTAGAGGGTAATTTGGCAACCTCTATCAAAATGTATAATAAACTTATCCTTTGATCCAATTTTATTTCTACAAATCTTTTACAAAAAAACAGTAATACATGTACCAGCATATAAAAATTAGTATGTATGTTTACCTGTAGCACTGCTTATACTAGATAAAGGGAGAGAGAGAAAGAGAGAGGAAGAGAGAAAAGAAAGGGAAGGGTAAAGAAGGAAAGGGAAGAGAAGGCCTATATTCATTAATAGGGAACTGATTAAATAAGATGTAGTAAAATGGCATCATGGAATATAATGCAATCATTAGAAAGATGATGAACATCTATGTGTACTTATTAGTACATTTGTATTAATAAGGATCATATGCATTGGCATTGATGTAGAAATTGATATATAGTTAAGAAAGAAAATCAGTATATGTAATGATGCCACTATATCTTTTTAAAGTGTGAATATGTGTTCTAGATAAAGAGATAGAGCTATAGAATATATCTATATATGTGAACATATATAGAAAAACATCTGGAAAAACACAGAAAACACTTAATAGTGATTATTTCTAGAGACAGATGTGATATTGAATATTTGTGAAGGTTGCTTTCACTTTTATTGTGGCACAGGTTGACCAACAAAGGGTCTGCAAGTAAATATTTTAAGCTTCTGGGCCATATGGTCTCTGTTGGAACTACTCAGTTCTGCCACTGAGGAAGGAGTGTGGCTATGTTTAATAAAATTTTATTTATGAACACTGAAATTTGAATTTCACATAATTTTCCCAGCACAAAACAGTATTCATTTGATTTTTCTCAATCACTTGAAATTATAAAAACTTTTCTTAGCTTCCTGGGCTCTACAAAAACAGGTGCCAGGTTCAGTTTGGACTAGAGGCTACAGTTTTCTGATCCCTGATCCAGAGCTACGCTGAAAAATTCCACAGCCATGAGCAACACACCACCCCTAAGCACTTGAAATGTGGCTAGTCCAAATTAAGAAGTGGAGTAAGTATAAAATTACAGAGGCTGAGTACAAAAGAAAACAAAAAAGCTCCTTAATAATTTTTATTTTGGTTATATATTGAAATTCTTGAATATATTGGGCTAAATAAAATATATTTATTACAAATAAAATATATTCTTGCCTTTTTAAACTTGGTTTAAAGTAGTTACTAGAAAATTTTAAATTGTATATATGGCTCACATTGTATTTCTATTGAAAAATATTGCTCTATATACTTCCATATGATTTTGAATTGTTTTGCAATAAGTTTCTATTTATTACTTTAAGAATTTTAATATTGAACTGATATCAATAATGCCTATGATCTAGAAATAACAGTATTTATAATTCATTACAACCTGAGAAATTATAGTTAGTTTTTCTAAGGAACTTATTCTACTATTGTAGTAACCATGAGAAACACCTTTTATCACTGCTCCATTAAGTCTACTTATAGCCACTTGAAACTTCCAAACTTTCTGGTGTCTTTATAAAGAAAATGTATGCAAAACAAATACCAATTGAATAGTAAGTTTGTAAACTTTGTCTAAATAGCCATCAAAATAGTCTGAATGTAAGAATAGTCTCTCATTAACAATAACTACTCAAATATCGCTGAAGTCCTGATCTATCAACCTTGTAGAGATGCAAGAAAGAAGTACACATAAACAATCCTGAGCTCTCTTTCCCACTCCTTTTCATAATAGTTTTCACATGCATTCACTGTCAATGTCGATCACATTTTTAAGTTCTCTTGTATTGTAACTATTACATGAGATAAACACCTAAAGTTCATGAATGTACTTAGTACATGAGTAAAAGATTGATAAATGTTAGTGGGTCTTAGGATTTTAGCCTTATCTTCACTTTACAAATGGGATATGTTCTAAAAAGTTCATTAGTAAATCTATTATTTATAATCTGGCATGTATTTGCTCTAGATGATGATGATGATAGATAGATAGATAGATAGATAGATAGATGTAAAAAGAAATATTCATATACATTCACATGCATAAACATATATATACATATGTATATGATTTTAAATAATACATAAAGTAATACACATACATATAATTTAAAAGTACTGTTTCAAGATAAGGAAAAGAATACCAAGAATAAATTTATTTTCTCTGGTATCACTGAGGCTCCCTCCCCAAACACTCTTAAGCATAAAACAATCACTTGATAAACTCTTGGTTCATAGAATTATATATGATCATTCCAGATCTTTTCACTCCAAAGGACTTTTTTTGCATGAAAAAGAGAAAATATAAGTAGGATAATATGATACTAATATAATATACCTTCTTTTATTTAGAGAGCTTTATGGGAAAGGACTAGATTTAGTTTGGCATCGAAGGACTGAACAAGGACTGAAAATTACAGTGCCATATTTAGCCTCAGTATAAGAACTTTCTAATAACTAGACTGTAGAATAATGTGGTCTTTATGAAATATTCTTTGAAATGTATGCAGTTTATTCCTGGAATATTGGAAGGCTATGTACTTGTACCCTATTATTTTGCTCCCACCCCTCAGAGTTACCTTCATTGAGCTGATTTGGTGTTGAGGTCTCAAATTTTTGAGGAATGGCAACTATTATGAGCCAACTTTAGGAAATAAATTCATCTGCTATAGAACTATTAAGAAGTTTACATTTAGCCCTCACAATGAGAACCCCACCACAAACCCCATGAGAAATTTCTTTTAAAGTCAAATGTTAGGAAATGCTTCTTTCCCTGAGGAATCAGAGATTTTTTCCTTCCTAAAAATAAGGAAAGTGTAACTGGCTTTTTCAACTGACCATTAGGCAGCTTAGAGCCAAGTTTGAGGTTTGACTATAGGAACTTAGTAGGCCTTGTTGTCTTACTGTATTGTTGAGGTTATTATCACCCATATCTTGCCTTCCTACTCTTTTATAAAATCCTTTTTTATGAGGACCTGATTCTTACTAAGTGTTTAAAGTACACAAATACATTTATTTATAAACTGCCTCATATACTTTTGAATCAAGGTAGAGAAAGAATAAGTGTATAATTAAGCTTTTCTTTTTGGTTTCATATAATTAACTCCTCATAAGTCTCTACTACAAACTATGTGAGAGATACAACTTTTAGGAACACATGAAAATGTGGCAATCTATACGTAGAAAGCTAAGGACAATTCATGATTAGACTTTCTTGGATATCAAAAGTATCCACATATATTCACTTATGGCCTATGTAGTTCACTGCAACCACATATGAATACTGAATATTCAGAACATTCTCCACTTCTCTTTTTGAAACGGGTATACAACAGACACTCCAATCTGTTCATTTAAGATCCATCACCAAATAATCTCTTTATGCCACATAATTTTTTTTTTCATGAGCAAAGCACTTAACACTTACTAAACCTGAGTTTTATGTGAAAATGATTTCAGAGGGCACTGGACACCCCATATTTCTTTTCACTTCTCCAGTGTCTTTAGTAAGCAATTCCTAAACCACCACTTCCACCAGCCTTTAATCTCTGCAAATTGTTGGTAAGAGCTGCATCAAGGCAGTCTGCCGTCAATTATGTTTGCAATGGTAGCTCAATCATATATACAACCATCATTGATTATCCTAAAGAAATTCTACATTTAAGAGAATCAATTGTAAACCATTATACATACCAGACTATTTATAGAAAAATAAAACTTCATATGTATAATAGTTTTCAGTCAGATCTTTCAGAGTACTTTATATGTTTGTAATAGTAAGCATATAAAGTATATAAAGGACATATTACAGATTATCTAGTAAAATATTCCATTACCTAGTTACTAAAACAACTTTTGAACAACATTCAACCTTAATATATGCTTCACAGTTCAAGATTCATCTCATTAAAAAGTGAACTTGAAATTGTAAATTCAATTTTAAATCTCTTCTTTTTTAACCACATAATTTTAAAAAACCTTTTACTCATTCAGGTTTGCCACTTAACTTATTTTGGATATATATATGCTTTTTTTTTGTAAGAGATGATCTCCGAATGGTATATATATATATTTCTTCTATTAGATAATTATATATTTCTAAAGACACTTAAAACAATGATAAACTGTTTTCATTCAAGCTGGTATTGATTTTCTCAAGCAATTTTTATTTCTCTAGCTTGGCATTTTTGGCTCAATTCTAATAGTCTGTGGCACTTTTGTGAGATTTCCATTATTTCTAAAAGCAAACAAAAAGAAACAGTTTGAATCACCTTTTCAGTATGACCCTTACATAATTCTCTATACACTGACAAGATCAAACTACCTTTTAAATTTAGCACTTCATTTTTAAGAATGTAATAAGTGCTACATTTATTGACGAGTCAGATATCCTTATTAGTTTACAAATTGTATATTTGAGGAGATAATTAGTAATTTTCAAGTCCATCTGAGAGATTTGTTGTGGTTTAAGACTCTTTAGGTTTTGTTTTTGTCTTTTTGTTTAAGGAAACCTTCTGAGGTAACTTTTATCAGTCGGGTTCTCCTTTTGATACTCAATGTATAAAGTAGACAAATGAAGCTTTTTAATGCAAAATATTGAATCAATGATAAAATTGTTTATAATTTACCAAAACTGATATCAATTTATGAGGTGAACTGTTTTAAGCACAATTTGCAACCTGAAATGCAGATATATATGAATATCTGTCAAATAACAACACAGAAGAATAAAGAACAAAATTGGGAAAATAATTATATTATTGTCATAATTTCTTTTTAAATGTATCTAGTAAAACTTTATTAATAAATGCAACAAGAGATCTATTATTCAAAATGTCAAAAATTGGAGTTTCTCCTTCAAGTAAGTAATGGTTATAAATAACCTAATTGCCTGACTCAGGTGTAAAGACTGATACCTCCTTGATAATTACAAATTAATTTGTAAATGTAAGGTGGTACATCTTTAATGGGACTTGTAAGAGGGCAAGGGACTTTACATTTTAACCGAACCTCTCAGATTTTGAAAAACTTATAAAAATGTTTTTTAATAAAGCTATATGTATTCACTCTAATCAAGTATGTGTAGATATGTAGTAGAACCTTTAGAATATGTAGCTTATCACACAAAATAAGAAATAGAAATGTGGTTTTGCTTAAAATGCAAAGGATTCTTTTTTCCTATAAAAGAGCCATTTAGTGACATTCCAAAACATGTAAAATATGTCAGAAACATTGCTCAATGGAAATGCCATTATAGTCTAAAAAGTTTAAATTTTTCTGTATAAACAAGATATAGAAACTTGTTATTCAGGAATAAAAATATATATTTCAATATTACCATTGTTTTCCCATGTTATGTATTTTATTACTCTAAAAAGTAATTTTAAAAACAGAAAAATTAAATTTCTAGCTCAATCTCACAATCCTAGGCTGAGAGCATTATAACATACTAGGCAATTTTCGTCTTTTCCCATCCCTAGTATAGCCTAATGCTATTCTCTACCATGATTGTAAAAACTAGTATTACAGCTTGACCCTAGAAGGCAGGCTCGAGTTTTTGTTTTTTTAGGAATCATTTAGACCTCATTATTATGATGGCTTCAACAATGATGTCTTTAATACCTACCATTCACTCCCACATTGTACTAATAACCATGTTAATTTAAAATAAATTAATTGGTCAAAACCCAGAAAACTATTTTCGATCTAAAATATTGGAATGTCAGGAAAGGATGACTCAAGATTTTTTAAAATAGGAGTTAAATTACAAGGACAGAATTGTACTTTGGAAGAAAAATATGAAAGAACGACTCACACAGAAGTAACAAAATTATATCAATACAAGCATGATATTATCATAAGAGTCAAAAATAATTGAAGTGAATGTTTAAAACAAAATGTCTTTAAGAAAACTAAACAGAGATGAGAACCAGATTTTAGAAACTGGTGAAATTAGCAAAAAATTTTAAAATAAACTTTCATCTCTGTGACAATTTGTTTCTTCTTTATAGCCTTAAAATTTGCTAATAAAATTTGCTAATAAAACACTAGTATCCTGACATATTTCTTTATTCTTTACCAACTGCAAAGATATTTTAAAGTTATTTCCACAAAAGGAGGATTTTATTAATCAAATTACACAGCTATTTTAAACTAATCACAAATATGTCAAGTTTCTCATTTCTAAAAGGTATGTATTTGCTTGATTATCCAGCAGAAAGTTATATTTTCAAACACAATTTCACTTTATAAACAACTTCGTTACACATTAGAAATCTGTTTGCCACCCTAGAAAAACATTTCCCATTAAGTACTGGTCGGCTATGTGAGAAGATTTCTCAATATCTCTCAGGCCCCTTTCTCTGAGTTTCTGTCTCATAACAGCAAATCTCAAATCTAGGGAAGGCTTCAACTTCAAAATTTTTTTGCCGAACATTTTTGGCCTTAAGGTTAATACAGAAATATTCAACAAACACCACATTTTTGTCAGAAAGCCAGGAGATCCTATTGAATCTTTTTGTCTATATCTGTCACAGTCCATTTAATTACGTTTTCAGAGCTAAATGTGCGTGTAAAACCACAAAAACCTAAACTATGAAAAAAGCAAGGTACTAAATCATATAAAACATGCTACCTCTACTGTGCAAAATGGCAGTACACTTCCAGATGTATAGCCCATCCCAGAAGAAACAGGTAATGGAATCTCTTTTCACTGTATTTCCTTGGTAGTATTTGCTTTCCTCCCCCCCCCCCAAGTGGCAGCATTGCTTTCAAGGAAAGAAAACATTCCTTAGAAATATATCTGCTGTGAAATCCAATTTAGTCAACAATATTTAAGAATCTACTAAGTATAAATTTCCATATATAACTTAGGCATACAATAGTGTGGTGAAATGAATTTAATGAAAAGCTTTAATGGAATATCAACTGAATTATTTTAATTTTTATTTGTATATAAATGCACATATTCATCCCCCAGACTACATCTATTTTCAGAATCATCTGCACATATCCAAATAGTGTTTCCAGCATGCAAGTATATATTTTCTAGAATGAGACACAAATGATCGATAGGGAAAAATATTGAGAATTGTGGATTTTTTTTTTTCAGAACTGCTAGTGAAGGAGTACTATTTAGGGTATTAAGTTCCCAAGCAGACAGAAAGTGACTCTGCAGAGAACCTCCAGATATGATAAAGTGCTGTTTTATTCAAAGGTGAGAGCCTTCCAGATGAAAATGCACCTATAGCAGGACCCAATGCAGTTGAAAAACAAAATAAGCAACCACTTGATGTGAAATGCTATCCCGAAGTTCTAAAAAAACAAAAACAAAAACAAAAATGAGATGAAATGTATAGCCTGAAAACACAGTAAATAATAATTGTGGGGGGGGGAACTAATTGTAAACATGTTTTCAATTGGATAATTAATAAACATGAAGATTATGAGAATGGATTACATTTCTGAAATGTGTTTGAACTTGAAAAACAGTAAAGTTTGCAAATGACTTTTATATCCACAGATGTTATAACAACTATTTTTACCTACCATGTTGTCTCTGAGGAACATTTGAAATGAAAGATTTTCTAGTATTTTTTAATTCAAACTAACACAAGTAAACAATACAATTTGAATTAAACCAAAATTTAAAAGCCAAACTATAGTTTTCAGGATTCCAGCAACCACTTAAATACATACATAAATGCCTCTTTATGTATCACTAATTTGAAAAAAAAAAAAGTAAGTAGGTAATTCCTGTACACGTGAGAATGAAGAACTAGCCCAAGTGTTTCAAGTTCAGGAAAGACCTATAAAAGTAGCATAATGTTAAAATTATAGCAATACAGATCTTGCTAAGTCAATAACTGATATCTGCAAACAATTCATGTAAACTTGTGTTTTGTTCTTTTAGTATTTAAAAATAATACTCTACACACTTGCCTTGTTGATACTTTCCTCCCAGAGGTGACCATACTAGTCCCACCCCCCCCCCACACTCCAAGGGCAGATTCTTTGCAAAAATACACAAACAAAACAATGATTAAAACAATGAGTAAAATCACAGAGGACATTCCAATCAAAGGGCTGATACCAAAGAGGAAAAGGAATAGGTAATACTGTCCTGCCTTCAAGACAAGTACTGTTAGGTTAAACTGAAATGGTTTGCACTCATTCTTTTCTTCTTTTTAAACAATAAAAGCTTGCTTTAGAAAGTAGTTTCCTTGTTTTTCTTCTACTGTTGCTGTCTCCAGAGAAACTTAAAAATTATATCTTCATTTTCTCTTTTTCATTGTTTAATTGCAAGACTGTTTTAAAATTTTGGTCAGCATGTTTACGCACTTCTTTTGTTTTATTCATTGTCGTGTTCAGCAGTTGGTAGAGAGTTCACAAAGTCTAAATTCTTTACTGTGCAGGTAAATTTCCAAATCAAAGGATGATTACGTTTTTAAAAATCAGTTTATCTATGGTTTTGTATTTTTCAAGAGAAATACCATTTTCACCAGATTTCTGCATCCATTTCACAGTCCTTCCTTGAACAGGTTATATTTTTCCGAGAGCAAAAAATAAAGATCCATTTTGAACAGCTAGAAATATTTGTATTTTCCTTTTTTTTCCCTTTCTTTCTGTTCTCTTTGATCATGGTAGTGACAGAAGAATAATCCCTAGGTTGGCTATGGGGTCGTGGGGGAGGAAGAGGAGAGAAAAGCATAGGGAAAGAAAGCTGTAAAGAATTTTACAGGTGCAAACTGAACATGTAACATTCTAGCAAATAAAAATTACCCTCATTCCCTTAATAATCTCCATCCCCACAGAGTAAAAACAGAATACTTACAAGTTAGCATCTGTGTATTTGTGCCTCCCTGTGTGTATTTTCTATCTTCTTTGGATTTATCTACTTTGAACTAATTTGGAATACCCGTTTGGTTGCCCACAAAATGATGCTTAAGGGTCTAAAGATGCATAAATTAGAAGCCCTACAATGGCAGAGGACGGTCATTGTACCTCTTCTCTTTATGCGCTCTTATGGTGGGACCAAAGAGCCACCCCCCCCCCTTTTTAACACTTTAGATGATTGCGCGAGTGAAGGTCTGGTAGCTGGAGAGGACGAAGCGAGTCCTGCACTACCCCACCCCACCCAATCTAGCACATCTCTCCCTCACAATTATACTGGACTTTGCTACGAAGTCACTTTAGGAGAACGAGAGTCTGGATGGGGGAGAAGCTCGGAGTCCCTCACTTCACGCCTAGACGCGGGCCTCGGAGTTTCTATTTGTGGTGCTCCAGGGCTGGGGTAACTGCGGGGAACAGAGGCGGGAAGGATGGAGAAAGCAAAGGGGGGTGATCTTTTAAAGAAACATCCGACTGCCCCCTTTACCGTTTTTGCCTCCGTTATGAGGACGGGGGTGGTGGGGGGGAGAGAGAAAAAGATGTCAATGACCATTGTTTGGGATGTTGCTCCGCCCCCCGAGTCTGTCGTAAACCTGGCGCCGGACTAAAATAAACCCCAGGTCCCCAGCTCCGGGGGCCCGCGGCGCCTCCGAGTCCTCCTCACAGGCGCTGCGGCCGCTGCCGAGGTGGCGCCGACGAGCGGCCGCCGCGTCCCGCCCGCGCCCGGCCCGGGCCCCCCTACCTGGCGGTCCGCCGAGCCATGTCGTTGAGCCCCAAGCACACGACGCCCTTCTCCGTGTCCGACATCCTGAGCCCCATCGAGGAGACCTACAAGAAGTTCGGCGGCGCCATGGACGGCGCGCCGCCCGGCCTGGGGGCGCCTTTGGGCGCCGCCGCCTACCGCGCGCCGCCGCCCGGCCCCGCGCCGCAGGGGGCCGCCGTGGCGGGCGTGCAGCCGCCGCACGCCATGGCGGGGCACAACGCGGCGGCGGCGGCGGCCGCGGCGGCCGCGGCGGCGGCGGCGGCGGCCGCCACCTACCACATGCCGCCCGGCGTCTCACAGTTCCCGCACAGCGCCATGGGCGGCTACTGCAACGGCGGCCTGGGCAACATGGGCGAGCTGCCCGCCTACACGGACGGCATGCGGGGCGGCGCGGCCGCCGCGGCCACCGGCTGGTACGGCGCCAACCCGGACCCGCGCTACTCCTCAAGTGAGCGGGGCCGAGAGCGCGGACTGCGGGCGGCCACAGCGCGGTTCCTCCCGCCCCCGCGCCGAGCGCAGGGGGTGCGGGGTCCCGTCCCGAGCCGCGCGCGAGGGGACCTGGGCCCCGGCCGGGGACTGCGGGGGGCGGCGGGGCGGTGCTGAGACCGGTTCGGGCCCTGGGGGTGCTGGGACCCGGCCGGGGTCCCGCCGGCGTCGCGGTCGCCGCGCTGTGAGGCGAGCGGGCTCGCGGAGGCAGGGCGTTCACCGGCTTCCCCCTTGGCCCCCTCCCCAGTTTCCAGGTTCATGGGGCCGTCGGCGGGCGTGAACGTGGCCGGCATGGGGTCGCTGACGGGCATCGCGGACGCCGCCAAGTCGCTGGCGCCGTTGCACGCGGCGGCGGCGGCGGCAGCGCCGCGAAGAAAGCGCCGCGTGCTCTTTTCGCAAGCGCAGGTCTACGAGCTGGAGAGGCGCTTCAAGCAGCAGAAGTACTTGTCGGCGCCGGAACGCGAGCACCTCGCCAGCATGATCCACCTGACGCCCACACAGGTCAAGATCTGGTTCCAGAACCACCGCTACAAGATGAAGCGGCAGGCCAAGGACAAGGCGGCGCAACAGCTGCAGCAGGAGGGCGGCCTGGCTCCGCCGCCGCCGCCGTCCCCGCGCCGCGTGGCGGTGCCCGTGCTGGTCAAGGACGGCAAGCCCTGCCAGAACGGCGCGGGCACGCCGACGCCCGGCCCGGCCGGGCCGCAGCCGCCGGCCCCGACGCCTGCGCCCGAGCTCGAGGAGCTGTCGCCCAGCCCGCCCGCGCTGCACGGCCCGGGGGGTGGCCTGGCGGCTCTGGACGCGGCCGCGGGGGACTACGGCGGCGGCGTGCTCGGCGCCAACCTGCTCTATGGCAGGACGTGGTGACCTCGTGGGTGCCCGGGGCGGGGTCCTGCCTGCCGCCCCAAGGGTTTGCGAGAAACGGCGAGAACGGATGGGTGACATGTACTCAAACCGACTCCTGTGTATGCGGCGATCAGAACGAACGAACGGGTCGTAGAGAAGGGCAGGCTCGGAACCTCTTTGCTAGGGGCGAGAGACAGCAACAGCCCCAGGACCAAAAACTGTAACACCACGCCAGGCTTTGAGATGGTGATTTCTTCCTTCCAGAAGTTCCGAATTACGCAGGGAAAGCTGGCTGAGTCCACATCCACCACGTTCCTAGCCAAAACTCAGAGTTTTAAATGTTGGAAACTTTGTTGGTGTTTGTAGCTCTGAAAATCAGTCCAGCTTTAACAATGAATCCTTTTGAAAGTGGAACTTACATTGGGAGATTAATTTTCGAAGAGGCCCCTTAAGTGCAATTCCATTAATGTTTGATTGAAAGTAAATTGATTTGTAGCTGAAGGTGGATCATGCACATAGCAACATTACTGCAGAGGAATTATTGCCATTTAGGAGGAACGGAATAAAAACTAATGAAAATACTGCTTATATAGATTGGTATAGCTTTTTAAATTTAATGCTGGTTTTTAAACGTTTTGATTATTATTTAGTAAATGAGCATTTGTATATTATCTTAAAAGAGGATTCCCCCACCACACCACTACCATGCAATTCATCATGAGAAGGCTTGTAAACTACTTTTTAAATGGAATCTGGACTCCCCGAATCAACCGATAAGATCAATGCACCCCATATTTCTGTAGACATGTTATTTAGTAAGGTATTGGCTTGTCTGATTTTGAATACCTTGATAATATTCTAGAACAAGCTAACAAAATTGCTAAAATCGACGTTAATCTATTTCAAAGCATGTCAAAAAGAAGGAAGAGAATAAGGTGATTTATTGAATTGTAATCAGGTTGTAAAGAGTAACTGAAATATTTATAATTTTTCCATCATATTGACAACTTAATTGGGGTTGCACACCGATTTTGTTGGTGTTTTATTGTACAAATAATGTATTTACTCTTTAACATGCCAATTTATATTTCCTGTTTCAAATGGGTATTTAAATATAACTTAAAAGAAACAAGTACTTTTTTTTGTGCAAGTCAAGTGGTCGTTTATTTTCCAACTAAAATATATAGGTTTTGTTTTGGTGTGTTGTGACAACACAGCTTAGTTTACTCATGATTTAAATAACTGGTGTTGGAGTAAAAATACTAAAAGAATGCTAAAGAACATGAACTGATAAAAGTAATGGAAATTAACAACATAACATGGATAAAGTGTGATTTATAAATGATTAGTTACCAGACACCCTAAACCTCTTCTCCTTTTGAAAGTTTTAAAAGTACAGTTTGAGGCTGAAACAATTTTTATTTCACTTCATTTTGAGGGGGTATTTTTCTGAATGTGCAAAGTGAATCCTTAGGAAGTTGTTTGAGAAATTAAATTTAACTTGTACTTTCTCCACATTTTTTATATAGTAAGTAATAATAATAAACTCCAGATATTTTCACAGAGGAAAAAAATAATAATAAAGGGAATCAGCCTTTATCAAGGGGCTGTGAATGCATTTTTGGAAAATGAGAACTAATTTTTAAACATTTTACATAAATCATTTGAGCAGAAAAATTAGTATGAAATGGTGCAATACACCTCCAGAAAATCCTCCCAGTTTGGTAAAAAAAAAAAAATATATATATATATATATATATATATATTATATGTTAACCAAAAGACAAAATGTTAACCAAACAGACATAATTATTACTGATGTGCCAAATTTCAAAATGCTTGTTTATATTGATTTGATTCCTTTATAGTACCAGTAGCACCAGAATTCTAAAATTTTACTTCTAGAAAACATATTCCAAAAATCCACGTGGATATAGACATTTATTATACATGTTATATGTAGAATATGTATATATTATTTTTTTAAACAACACTCAAGAGCAATAGCTTATGGACTGAGGGCTCTGAGTAACATTTTTAAAGAAAATAAATCTTCATGGACAGTTTTTCTTTATAATTTATTTCCAGAACAAAGAATTCCTTAGACTAAGTGAATTCTATCAAAAAGATCAATAAGAAGAAACAGCCTTCTTTATACAATATTTTCTGAAAGTTTATTCGGTATAGGCTTATTTTTTTCCTTTCAGCATTATTTTAACTAGTAAAGAACCCAAGCCAGAAGTAATTGCTGCAGAAGGCTTAACATTCTACCCCTAGAAATTACTGAGTTTATGTTTGTACATCCTAAAATAAGGGTGAAGTTTGATTCTTGAAACATGAAAATAAAAAATGTTTTTACTGTGGAATTCTACATTCTGATTAATGCAAAACAAGAACTTGTTTCTTTTTTTGCAATTAGTGTTTTGCAGATCTTTTGTAAAAACACAAACGGCCAGACTAGGTGAAACTCATTAACTGAAGAGGAGGATAAGTGTCTTCACAACCAAGAGAGCTGGCGCAGGGTCTGAGTGGAACAAAGCCCCCTCAAAGTTTAGCACAGGCCACAGCCAAACTCTGTTTCAGAAATGCTAACTGCAGATGTGACATTTTCCTCAATGTTTTGGGTTTTTACAACAATGTAATTTATCTTTCCCAATTGAGACACAGAAACCAAAACCCAGAATCAAAATTGCAGAGAGGAATGGCAGGGATTTTGTAATCTGTGTTGGGGTGTAAATTAAAGTGTTGCATGTGTGAGAATGTGTGGGAATGTGTGAGAATGTGGAAGGGTGTTCTGTATATGGAAGGCTGGGCGTATAACCCAGTTGTCTTCTATTTAAAGTTTAGAACTAAAACCTAATGGTAAGAACAAATATTCAGACTTTTATCAACAGATGTTGTATCCAAACTTCATTCTGATAACGACTGTTTACTTTCAATTTAAAACAAATCAGAGATTCAATCCTGTTCACTAAATACAAGCATTTTCCAAAGACTTGCTTTGTTAGCTGCAGTGAATACTGATGATTTAGAAAGACACTTAGAATAAATTTGTGAACCATAATCACACACAGACCCATCGATTGCATTTTTAGATATGAATTTGTGCATAAGAAAACCATGAAATGGTGATAATATAAATTTCAGATGTAGCTCTAAGCATGAATGAATTGCCCAACTGTTTAACATAACACTAACACGTGTGGATAAAAACTTGTATGTTAATTATTTCAGTCCAATTAAAATTTTACACATAGTTACTTGCCATGCCCAAACCCAATAAGACAGGGAACTAGGATACATTTTATTGAAAAATAAATAGCCTTTTAAGCTCCTGAGAATTGATGAGCTTATGGAGAAGATTCAAAGGGAACTGTATCCATATCTGGTCAGGTACTCGTTCTCTCCAGTAAGTCTTGAGATAACTTTGTAATTTCAAGATCATTTTTATGTTATTTTTAAGTTAGGGGGCAATGGAAGCTTCTGCGAGAGGGTTTTTGTTTGTTTCATTTGTTTTTGCTTTAAGATTACCTGCAATTAAATGAAATGCTTATTTCAATTTTATTTTAAATTCCATGTAATCTCATTTCAGTAATTGACTTCTAATAAGAGTTTAAACACTAATCTGCCTAACTCTAAGTTGTGCAAACTATTTTGCAGTAGTGAATAGAATCATTTCCATTCCACACACCCTAAACCAAAGCATGTTCTCGACCCTCGCTTACATAAATACGGTACTGGGAAGCAAGCAGCACAAGCATTCAACTTGACCCTGAGCGGAGGGAGAATTCGTGAGAATGGGACACTTGTTAATTTATTAGTTTGTTGACTTTTTTTCTTGGTTAGAATTGGTAGAGCAGTCTAGGAATAGTCTGGCGGGATCTCAGCCTCACGACGCCCTGAAGTGAGTTGGAAGAGGCGTCCGACGAGCGCAATGGAGCTAGGCAACCGCTCTGCCGGCTGGGAATAGGAAATCTTGGTGTACTCTCCAGAGAACATCTACATTTCAGATCTTTACGCATAACCAAACTCTGTTACGTTCAGACTTAGAAGTTAAAACTGCAGCCTCGGAAGGTAGAACATTTCCGCTCTTCCTTTACAGGTTCGGTGCATTCGTGTACCGAGTTGAGATGATGAAACCGGGCAGGTTGAGAAGCTGCGGCACCGCGGCAGGGGAACCGGGGGAACGCTGCAGTGTTCTGACTTGCACACGATCACCCCAAGAGTTCGAGATCTGAGCGTTCCTGCGCCCACCCTGCTCGAAGCCGGCAGCTCTCAGGGCTCCGGGGTGGTCAAGCGGCCGGAGCTGAGGCGGGACGCGCGTGACGCCGGACCCGCCGGGCAACGAATGCGCCAGGAGCGAGAGCCGGGGCGCAGCGTATATGCCCCACGTGAGCCGAGGGCCTAACGCTTCCGGTCCCCGCCAGGAGGGCGACTGGGCCTGCAGCTCCGGGACCTTGTCTCTGGAGTAGCATGCCTGTCACCGCCGCGCCAGGCTTGCGACTCCCGGGCGCTGTCATCACCCACCCCCGCTGCGAAGTCGCGCGCCCGACCTCCAACGCTCCCCAGAGAACTCGCGAGCTCGAGACCTCCAGCCGCCCAGACTGCTCACGACATCCGCGTCATTGCACGAAAGTTAACCTACCGGTCATTACACTCAATTTGCCTTTGTAATGCTAAATGGCAATCTAATAGTCAATCGTAGATGGCTTTGTACTTTAATGTGCATTACCTCATTTGATCTTTAAAGGAAAGACAACAGCTCATTAAGGGCCCTTAGTGCCACAATAAAGATCTACCATTTCCAGGTTCTAAGATTTTAAAGAATCTTTAATAGGAGACCCTGAAAAACTTTGCCCCACTTAAAGATAACATAATGGAATACAATTAATAGTTTTAAATTGCCCCATAACTTTATTTACATCCGAATACGGAGGGGATATTTATGGCTTTAAATTGCATTTAAAGTTCTAAAAAGCTTTCTTTTGGCTTATTGAAATAACAGGACATTTTTCTAGTGCATTCAAACATGGGGCGGAGTTGTAAAGAGATGGAGGCAGTATAAGGAGAAAAGCAAGCAAGGGTTCAAGGAATGGAGACCAGGAAGTAAGGGTTCAGCTAGCTGGCAGATGTCCTTCAAAGGCACACCACCTGTTAAGAGGGAATCCAGTCCCCTTCATTTTTTTCATCAGGTTTTTTGTTTAGGCGTCTTCAAAACACCACTTTAATCTTCAAATTTGTTTTGAAAGGTAACATGTAATTGTGAAAAAATCCTAATCAAAACAATTACTTTAGACACACGATAGCTTGAAACAAAACTAAAGTAAATCAGAACTAAAGATCTGAGAAAATATAGGTTCTGTACAAGTGTGTACAAGTGTGGGCTTTGGGTGGCTAGAAGCTATACATAGTAAGACATTTATATGGGCTTCTGTGGAATATGCAATATTTGATTCAAGTGGCTACACATTTTTAATATTTGGAAGATAGAGTAATTTAACAGAAGATATTATCATTTTAATGTATTGTGAAGTAATATATAATGGTTGTGTTGTTAATTCCCAGTGGAGAGACTCTTTTTCTCAACAATAAAGGATCCTGGTCTATTTACCCATCCCCAGCAACAAAATCAATAGTTTCAAAATACCTTCCTATTAAGGTTAAGGTGGTATTTTTTTTACACATAGACTAAGATTAACAAGTGTGCCTTAGCTGAATATTGAACAAATGTTCTAAGTCAGAAGGTCAAAGAAATTTTATAGTCTTGGGCTAGAATGGAAAGAAGGAAACAAAGCAGCAGTCTTTACATGTGTCTAAATTTGTTGGGGCAATCATATGAAAATGCATATGAAAGTGGTGGTGTGTGAACTCCAGGTATAAATTTAAGGAGATATAGTATGCTTAGTAGCAACAACAACAAAAAATGAGTACAAATTGGAATCTATTATGAAACAATGCAAAATATATGCTAAGGAACATAGATTATTTAGCTATGAATTGAACTTTTCACTTTCCTTAAAGATTTTTAAGTCTTTAAAGCTGGAGTCTACATGAAACTTGTAAAATGTAAATAATGTATTCTCATAAAGATTGTATAGTTGCCAAACCAGTAGCTGACAGACATACTAATATGTGGGTTAGTTGAGTTGTTTTGTTGAGCGTATCTTTTTAATATCACGGATTTTTCTTTTGACATCAAATTATAGAAATGAATTGTTTTCTGAAAAATTGATGAAAAAAAAGCAACATGCTTGGCCAAGATTTTCAAAGTTGAAATACTGCAAATAAATAAGAACACAGGAGACCAGAGTGTTAAACTTTTTTTTTTTTTTTTACTAAAGTCCATAAATTTCCATAAGACAAGTACATTAGTGAAATGTTTCCAAAGAAATACTGAACAATATATACTCTGGTTGGCTGGGAGTTATAGCTCAAGAGTTCACACCTAATTCTTGTGCATTAAAAATCAGCATGGATCTTAAATGATCTAGAATACATTGTTTTGAAATCCACGGCTGGTTTGATTTTAACCATAATGAAAAACCAGTATTCCTATTCCATCAAAGTGATTTATAAGCAATAATAAATTCAGATCCACCATATTATGCAATACACATCTTTGGAAAGCAACATAAAACAGTGAGATCAGATTAGTAGAAATATACACAGTTAAAAGAAATACACAAAGTACTGTAGTTTTCTTAAAAACTACTACTTGAGAAAAAAATCTTTTCGCAAATAGCATAAAACTGTAGAATGATGAAAGGATCTGGGAAAGCTTTACAAAAGCCTAATTCCAACTGTATCTTCCTGAGGGTGGTGGCAAAGGGTATTTTCTTCCTTCTCTGGGATATCCCTGGGGGAAAAAAAATGCAAGAGTTTATTTTCTGGACGAACACTCCTGCAAAGAAATTAATTTTATACCTCAATGGAAAAACACACCATCAAGAAGGTAAATATGTCTTAAAGGTATATCACATGGAAAGCCTCCATAAATACATAGGTGCTTTTGGTCCACAGCTTTACACAAAGCTTGCTACAAAGTGGGACACTAGCACGAATGCTGTTACTGACAACTAACCAAATAAACCTGACCAGGCAATTAAGAAGTTCCTTAAAATACACACAAATGAACTATAGTTACAATGTTTTGTGTAAAAACACTTGTGGTTCTCAATATTCCCTACCACCTCCAGCAAGCCATATTGTGGTAAGGTGCTTACATCATCTTTAGACACATCACACTAGGAAAGTCAGTTTGCTTAATCAAGGCGTGAGCTTGCTGAGTCAGTTAAAGCCTGATTAACTATTACTTTTAGATTTTTTTTGTTGTTTAGCTAAAAACACTAGAATATTAAGTAACACATAGGTTATTACATAATCAATTACTGGTGGCATTCATTACGTAACTTAGTGAGCTTACAAATAATATTTATGTACAACATAAGAGAAATTTGACACCTCTTCCATCACAATTCTCTTTCTAGGCTTCCAGGATTCTAAAATGGACCCTGCCTCAGGTTGTCTCTCAGAGTACTTCAGTAGTTTAAATCAGTGGTCCCCAACCTTTTCGGTACCAGGGACTGGTGCTCCTATGAGAATCTAATGTCTGATGATCTGAGGTGGAGCTGAGGTGGTGATGTGAGCGTGCTGGGGAGCAGCTGCCAATATAGATGAAGCTTCACTAGCTCACCTGCTGCTCATCTCCTGCAGCGCAGCGCCGGTTCCTAACAGGCCATAAACTGAGGGGTAGGGAGTGGGGAGGGTTGTTAGGGCCTCTGGTTTAAATTAAATTGATTGTGTACAGGCCCTTCAAAGATACAATTTAGACTAAAGCCTTGTTTAAGTCATATAAACCACTAAAACTATAGTGAAATCATAATTATATTTTAACAATGAACTGTTACAATTTAACGGTGCTTCAAAAACTGTGATTTCATAAAAATCAGTGGAAAAAGAGATTGAGAAAAAGAAATATATTTCCAAAAGGTCCTAGAAGAATTATAAATTTACAACTGGTTTTTATATTCCTATGAGACTAAGAATGTCACCTTTTTTAATAGCAGAGAGCTCCTTTAAAGGAAAGATCTCTGAAGGAGACAGGAAAGACAATAAACTGGGTCAGAAATACAGATGTCCCCAGCTCTGCAGCCAAACTGCAAGTGTTTTAGGGTTTTAGTCCCTAACTGGGGAAATAAAGTGACTGAACTAAACATTCTCCAATGTGTCTTCTAGTTATAAGTATGTCCTCATTTCAATAATACTCATTATTTATATTGCCTAGTATCATTGACTTTACTAGCATAAACAGTCTCAATCTATGATATGATACCTAGAGGTCTTGGGCTGACAGCATTCAAAGCAAAATTCTATGAACTGATTCTAATGAACTGTAACAAAAACTTCTCAGAAGACAAAATGATTATTTTCTTGTGAAGTGAAAAGAGACTTGGATGACTAAAAAAAAGTGTAAAAATTTTTTTCTAGCTATCAGAAGATTTTTCTTATTTTTCTTAGCTGTCAGAACAAGGGTTATATAGCAAGTACTTGAGTTACAAAATTAATATTTAAAGCACTGAAAAAGGCCTGTAGGCCAACACCAGGTAAGCAATTTAAAACTACTTCACATCACTGCAGGTGCCCAAACTCCACATACACCACACACTCTGAATTACAGAATTCCAATCCTGTTCTCTGACAAGGATTTGATTAAAGAGTATGTAAATACTAGATAAGAGTGTCAAATGACTAGGGGACAAAGAGAATGAAACAAATAAACCACAGTCTTAAATATTGCTAAAAAGGAAAGCTATAAAGAGAAAGACATGAAGCTTATGACTAACTAAATCTGTCTAGGAGTTAAGGTGTTTAAATTTGGTAGAAAATTATATGGACTTTTTTTTTTAATGAAGGAGAGATTTCTTTCCATGAGGAGAGATACAAGAATCAAGACAGAAGATGAATATAGCTAACAACTGAAAAGGTTGATTCCTGCTTTCAGCTTCTAGGAATTTATCATCTATTATCAGAGATCTCTTTGTATTAAAGCAAAAAGCAGTATCTTTAAAGGATAAACAATTTCTTTTGGTGACTGACCACATTTATGCTAAATATCACTAACCGCTATGATTAAAAGGGCTTTTTGTCTGGAAATTCTTCAGCATCTTCAAGATATAACCTATTTAGTGAGGCAGATACTTACCACCCTATATACTACATTTTTAATGAGGGACCCAAGTTCAGCTGAGCTACTTACCAATATCTTTTCCAAAAATATTTTTAAGAAAATAAGGAGTCCTGAGAGGCATGGCTAAGTACAAAGTGAGCTGTATGCTTTTCATTCCATAGCCCATATTGTATCACCTGTCTCCCTCCACGATCATCACGTCTGGGTGGATATCCGCCAGGTCCAGCTAGCATCTGGTACTGGTTTGGCTGGAAGGCTGCATTTTGGGTTTGGAGCATACGGTTCCATGGCAGCAGAGGTTCAGCCACAACGCCTCTGTGGAAAAACATCATGTATGCATTAGAAGTCAGGCATGTTATATAGTCCAAAGCCTAAAACCGATAGGTCTCACCTCAATTTTAAAATAATCCAATTTTGCTGCATTTGTCATATGAGATACATAGTATCAGAGTAGCTTTTATATGCCACATATCCAGTGTAGTCTAATATGTTTCATGAGGTGGCAGCATTTATTAAAAAGGATGTTTAAAACTCGATTTAGAAAGGTCTGACTTAAAAAAAACATTTTGCTCATTTTCAATTGTGAAATTTCCTTTTAGTCACATAAAGATTGGACCCAAGATCTCCAAGTTGGCTACATTTAAGATGCTATCCAAAGAGTAAATATGTACAAGACAGGAGAATGAGGCTTTATTTTAAAAAATGTCCAGACTCATTCTTGGAGTCCATTCTTTCTAGTTAATTGCAGGTTGCAAATGAATTCTTACTGCTGAGTATTTTGAATCTAGGGAAGGGGACTTGGCTATTTTTTTTCCCATCCATTATTCTGCTCAATATGTCAGAAGGTCTGATCGGAGGAAACCTTTTCAAGTTCTATTGATGCAGCTTTGAATTGACCACGGTGACCTAGCAACATGAGCACTAATTGGCATGGACTGACTGGCATTTGGTGTACAGTTTACATGAGAACACAGATTCAACAGCTATTATAACCCAGTTTGCCAGCCCACATTACTAGCCAAAAGAAATGTTTTAATGTCTTCAAGCACTTTTTTAACTTTGCAGATACAAAGCAACAGGTATGAGGTATGAAATCATAATTTAAAACTGTCACATAAACAATGTAGCAAAGACACCTAAAGGCAATCACCATTTAAGACACAGGTTTCTCCTTGAGGCATATCTTCAACTTCAATTTTATAAAACAGTTACCACAAATAATAAGCAGAAGCAAAATTCTCCAGTATATTTTAACATTAGAAGCTTTGGGGCCATCAAAGATGTTAGGAGGAATTACAATAAAACAAAGTTTGCTAAAGCACTGACTAGCTGGTATTAGCTTTTACTGTATCAGCATATGAATTTCACTTCCTAGATCTTGGGGGGAGGGCAAAGTTGGGCTCATTGGGTAATGTATTCTTCCCATAGTTATTCAAGCCTGAGTCCATCTTCTAGACATCCCCACTCTCTTCCCTTCACTTGGAGCTTGGCTTTTAAAAAAAAAAAACAAAAACAAACAAAACAAACAAAAAAAACCCCAAAGATGATTATTTTTGTGTGATGGCTTAAAGAACAGCTCTCTCTGAAGAACTCTAGAAAAGCAATGCTATTCTTCAGTTATTGTTGAAGCCTGACTTCTAAAATATAATTTGCTGTTAGAGAATCAAAATAAAATTTAAAAAAATCTATATTTCAGAAAGAATATGTTCAGACCTCTTATTTTCCAGGTTCATTATTAGTACAAATATATTTTAGCAAGAATGCCTCATCTGTTTAGCAATGACAACTCTGTGTGCTGAGACAGGAATGGTCTCTTCTGGTCTCTGTAGGAGTGAGGGTTAAGATTTGTGCTGTACCAAAAAGGCTCAACAAAACTAGGCCATTAACACAAAAATCACTGGCCAAAAATGAACTCACACATTGTATTAACTGTGATCAATTTTTCTTTTCAATTTTCCAATAATAAAATCCACTCAACTGAGTTACAGGAAAATCTGCTGGCATAGATAATATACATTATAAATATAATTTTATAATGTATATTTTATGTTCTAAAAATAGATTAGAAACAAAGCCACTGTTTAAACACAAAGTGCTCCTTTTTGTTTGAAATGATTGCTTTAAATGTTTTGACAAAGATAATTTTTATAAAATAATTTAAATTAAACAGAAAGAACAAAGTAGAGGGACATGTACTTTCCCTCTGCTCTTTATAGGCAGAAAGGCCTGAATGTTCCACAAGTTTATCATATTTCTATATTAATTATATTAATTTATAAATACTTACAAAATGAAAATTGCCTTGGAAAATATATTTTAAATCGGGATGCAAGCATTGAGGTCAATACATTTTAACTTTTTTAAATTAGCAGCTATCAATTGAGGCAACTTATTTGAGGCATTTGACATCATGGATAGCAACAATATTAAGTTTCTAAATTACTGTTTTTGAAAGCAGCTGGCAATATGAACTACTACCAATTTAGGTGTCTTTAATTTATTCATACGGCAAATTAGTTTTTAAGATTTTTCAAAAACTAACTGAGCTTAACACCCATAAGTTAAAAACTAAATGGCCACCTTGAATATGGCCAGGAAAAAGAAACCCTCAATTGGCAAGAACACAAATAATGGGCAGAACTCAAGTGATATAGAGGATTCAAATGCTGAACATCTATGCATAACATTAACACTGTTAACACAGGTTGTCTTTGTGTGGGGAAGCAAGGGGGAGGATGTTCCTGTTGTATTTTTAAGTTAAATGATATATGAATTATAAATACTATTTCAAAATAGGAAACAATTCAAAAATGGTACAGTTTAGAAAAAAGGAATATTCAAAATTTTCTTTTTTATGGGGTTCCCAACCAAAAATTCAAAATAGTGCAGTAGAAAAGTACTGAACTTAGAATTAGTAATACCTGGTTCTAGTAAGAATTTACTACTTACTAGTTGTGACATCTCAGCAAAGTCAAAGTGACTTCAGCTTATATTTTCTCCTCTATGTCTAAGGTCGGAATAGTCAGAATGACAAGTGCTACAGAAATGAGTGGTGTACTGTATTTGTTAATAGGCTAATGGAGAAATTTAGAATAGCCAGTTTTATGAATAAATGGTGTACTTCTTAAATGACCATGATTTTAAGACATAAGACAGAATTCTATTATGCTCACATTGAACTTTCAAGGCATGATTTTAAGTTTTGACTAAAACTAAACCAAAAATGTCCCACAAAACTTGTCCTTAATTGGCTGGGTTCAAAAAGTCAGTCAGGATAATACCAATACTTGTCTAGGCCAGAACAAAAGTCAGGACAATGGTGATGATCTTAGAAAAACTTTTAATGTGCAAAGGAAAGGAAAGCTATTGGGAAAAAATCCTTTGTAGATCCTTTACATCCTTTGAAGTCCCTATGGCTTTACCATAACGTTATTTTCCAAGTAACTATTCTGATGAGTTATGTTCAAGTGAAAAGTTTCTTAGTAGTAAGAATGGTACTGATAAGCTACTAAACTTCTGTGTGCCTTAGTTTCCTCTTCTGTAAAAATAACATCTACTTTAAAGGTTGCTAGGAGGAATAAACAAAATCATGTTTCTAAAACCATGTTATGCACAGTGTTGACACTCTGTAAGCAGATGATCAATGTCAGCAATTATTAATAATTAAGGAGAAAGCAACCAAGTGGGAAACCAAGTCTTAAAATCAAATTTGACAAAAGTAATGTAGACAGGACAGTTATTTAAAATATCAGCTCTAATGATAATACATAAATTAGAAAAAAATTACCTGTACTCATTTAATTTCTGTTTGGAAATTGTGCTAGTCTGAGGATGCTGAAGTAGTACATATGATGTGCTTTGAGCACTTATATTGAAACAAAACACAGGCATTATCAATTGTCTTAAGTTTAAAATGCAGCTTGCACTAAATAGTTGATACTATTAATAAACAATTGAATCACATAATTTCTTTTATCTTTTGAAGAAAATAATGACGTTTTGGAGTCTCTGAACAAAGTTTTCTTAAAAAGGGAGCATCATTTAAAATCCTGTACATAACAACACTTTGTTCATTTCAGATGTGAACAGTTCAGACTGCTAAAATGCTAGAGAGGGAAACAAAACAGATTAGAACTGGAAAGGCAAAAAAGGAAGCCTTACATGATGGGCTTAATTCACTTTATCACTAACTAAGGCTGGCAAAACCAGCGTAAAATGATAGATTTTAAAGCTGTCTCTTAAAAAAATCATTCTACAGATGTTAATATAATTATTCATAGCATGCCTAGCTGTCTTGTTGTGCAGAGACCACCTGACTTAGAAGCATACAACTTATCAATGAAAGAACACATGTCAAACATCTCTTGTTATTAAACCATGTCACATCCTTCCTAGTCCGTGGTACTTATTAGACTGCAGATCCCATAATCCTCTACTGAGTCCCCTCTGCGTTTAATTCAGTTCAGTCTTAAGTAGTTAAAGAAACTGTTTTCACTGGCAACTAATAACTACTGACCTACAGTGACACTGCCCTACAATAGGCTTGTCAGTCCTGAAAAAGTTGTACCAAAGAAGCTGATTAGGACTTCAAGAGGTTTGCAGCAAGAATCAATGGTCGGTCTGTACTAATGCTGTGTTGCCAGCACAGAAATGATAAATGGAACACCATTAGTTATGCCTCATTAAGCTGCACAACTCTTCTAAAAAGAAATTTGTTTAGCCTTACCAAAACCTAATACAATTTTAAGCTCTCTGTGTTGCATTTTTCAGGGCACCTCAAAAGCTTCAATAAAATAAAGGCCAAGAACCAAGAAAAGCAGAAGAGTATATAAACACGAGCCTTTTACTTCAAGGTGTTAACCATCTATTTTCCTAAAGGACAGGCCCAAGAGAAACTGTTTAGGGGGAAGGAAGTATATTTCAAACGATGGAAAAAGCCCAAACCTCAAATGTTGATGTGGAAAAGTATTTAAAAGTGATGTTTGCTTATTACCTGTCAAATCTTTGCTGCTGGAAAAGAGGAGGAGGACCTCGCAGGAATCCTGGGGCCTCATATCTGGAAGACAAACAGGGAAGAGTTTAACAGAGGAGTTTTTAAAAGTAATCACTATTCAGTTACCCACATATTTTGTAGTAAAAAATTTTTGAAAAAAATTGAGACAATATAAACTAAATAAACTAACATAATTAAAACAATGGAAATGTAAAAGATATGAAAACAACAGGGTCAGTAAATTGTTCATTTTATATTGTTCTTTTGGTAACAAAAACACTTTTAGTAACTGTCGCATTAAAAACCATTTCTCTCTTTTGCCATGTATGTGTGTGTATGTATGTATATAAAGGTATATGTTATATTTTACATTTATATTTTAAATGCTGTGTAAAAGGAAGGGATTTTAGGTTTTTTCTATCAACACAAAGTAAACATATAGTAACTTAAAAAGCAACCCTAAAATTTTCTCCCTAAATGTGAAACTGGAAAAGAACACTGACTGCCTAGCTATCATAACAAAAAGCAGAGCACACATCTCTCCAACACAGGCCAGGAAAGATGTGAATAAAAGGACCATTCACTTTTTTATGTTTTCTGATAGTCAAACCTCTTCCCTTAACACAAACTGAAATTAGCAACACCTAACTGTAAAGAAACAAATAATTAAATGGCTGCCTAGTCTCTACGTAAGCAGGATTAAAGGAAAACCCACAAACAGTCAGCAGGGGTGGTTAGTAGCTTAGTAGGTTGGTATCAATCAACTGTCAGGTCTCTAGTATTGGAGTCACTCAACCACCCTTCAGCAGGGTCTGTGTGTGACCTAAATAAAACAGCTGGTTCCAGGAGTTGTCTAATGAGTTCACTGTGTGAGAACAGTAACCCCCTCCGGACTAGTGAGACCCAAGAACAACAAGGCTTACTATAATGTATTCAGGCTCACATTTTTAATGGAAACACAAGCTAGAAACATGCTTTTCAAAATTTACTCTCTAAAGGAAAGAAGAAATGAAAGCTTATCTGGTTAGACCAAAAAAAAAAAAAAATGCAATCTGGTTTACATTAAAAAAAAAAAAAAAAGGATTGTTCTTTAAAAAGCTCCCACGAAAGAGAATATGGAATGGGTAAAGTACCTAGCTGCTCATAATTATTCCAGAGTGAAACAACTAGCTACTTCTGGCCCCAGGGCTTCCTCGTACCTTGACCAGCTGACAATGCCAGACGAAGAAGTAGTTTCCTAAATGGACAAACTACCCTTGGGGAAGCAGCCATGAAGAGTGGCATCTGCAGCTAGCACAGTCTGCTGCTCCTTGGTCAGTGGCAGCCAAACTCATGAGATACCTCTCTTGGAAAGGTACAGGGGGAAGCCTTCATCACAGTTATTTCTGAGAAGAATCCCATTTTGAATTGAAAGAAAGAAGGCATCTCTAGTTGATCTGAATTAAGTCCCTTTTATCTCTTAAAAACCAAACTAGCAGCAGTCAAACTGAGGAACAATGCTGAAGAGGTTTCATGGTGGTCATTAGATATTTAAACCGCAATGGAAACTCAGGAAGCTAATCACCACAGAAAACAGGGAAGAAGGATCACTAGTCTAGGCCCAGAATAACTTCTGAATCACTACTACAGACTATACACTATCAAAATCATAATGAGATAAACCAGAAATTCTTAGAAGACAGTCATCATTTCATCTGTGTGGCTTATTTCTATGAAAAAAACTCAAGATATACTTACCTAACCACATTATATGATTTTTGGTAAGCTACCATTTATGAGAAAGCAATAGGATAAAAAAGTGAAATTGATATTTGGGCTACTTTTCGTATCACTACTTTGTTAAACTTGAAGTCCATTGGTCTATTTAGATATTAGGTTAGTGAAAATTGGTTAAAATGTTACAGAAGTATTTTGTTTTAGTGTTTTACGTATATAAAATTAGCTAATATAATAAAAGTCAAAGAAATACAACGAATTTCATTCAGACTCCTGTCTAGCTCTATACTTCACATGTCCCAGTATCATTTTGTCACCCTTGAAACATCCTTTTATCATTAAGATTAATTCTATGATTCTGGTTCTATGGTATCTCTTTTATATGTGTACCATTAAAGAATACATACTCCCCATATGTGGAAGCACTTACAGAAGCTTCCACACAGGATCCCTAATAAATTTAAAATTGAATGAAGATAATAAAAAAAGACACATCTGCATTAGAAAAGCCTCCCTGAGTACTTATTTAATATTTTATGAAAAACAAAAGCAGCAAGAAAGCTTGTATATTTTCTCTAGGAACAGTACAAGTACAGGGAATCATTAGGAATACATATTCATTAGATTCAAATTATACTACACGTTAGATTAAAACATACCAATACTTCTAAGTACAATTGGAATGTAAAATTAACTAAGTATAAATGCTTTTTTTTGGAGAGGGGCACCATTCAAGTCTGTCTACCTATACACCTATAAGTATCCAGAAAATGGTACAAGTTCCTATTCTATCACTTCTAGTATGCTAGGTACTTCCCGCTCTCTTTTGCTTTTACTATTTCTCACCTCCAGAACATTATTTTTTCACATAAACAGACTTAGCACATGTGAATACTATAGTTCTTTGTTAAAATCTAGTCATCTTGCAGACTTAAAAAAATTGTATTACATAATTATTAAAACATTTCTTGCTTTCAATCCAAAAAAAAAAAATCAAAAGGATCAAAGACAAACTTCAAGGCTACCTTTAAACAATCTCTTCATGTGGCTCTGAGCAAAACTATATAGCTCTTAAGTATTCATAAAGCAGAAATATTTCCTGGCTGATAAGTTATGAAGTAGAAGGTAAAACAAACTTATTATATTCATTTGTATGGCTCTAACAGAAGATCCATTTGAGAGGGAGAAAAAAAATTCCGAGATAGTAAATTGCACTTCAGAAAGGTACAGGCGAGAGAGGAAAAATGAGTTAATTTTTCCTTTGGTCTTATAAACTTATCCTTTTCTAGAGCTCTAAGGCCCACAAAACCAAGGCTTCTCCAAAACGCAAGTGACAATTTACCTCATCAATGTGGCAATCACAGAAAAGACTCCATGTTTACTGATTGCACTAATCAAAAATCATTTTGAATGCGGCTGACAAGTTTATTGGCTGAAATTAAAAGAAGCGACATTCAGGTTCTTTGAGTTGTAGAAACAAAATGCTTTATTCACACTGAGTACTTGTTTGCACTTGACTCCAAGAAGTTATCAGTAACCGGACAATTACTCATCAGCCAAACACTGACACATCGAAGACAAATAAATCAAAGGCCAACAGTAAGAAAAACTAAAGCAGACATTTAACAGTTTGTAGTTTGACCAAATGGCCTTTCTTAAGTGTAATTTTGTACCATATAAAGAAATAGCTATGATATAGTAAAAATATTTCAAATAGACTGTTTAAATGGTTTAGATATCAAATTTTACTCAATTTTACTAAAACTATTTCTGACCAAATTTAAAATTCAAAATTCTATACAAAGGGAGCCAGATCTTTTTATCACTTGTATAAGACTTTCATGGTATTGACTATGTGTCAAGCACTGTTTCAAGTGCTTAATAACTTAAAACTCATTTACTGTGAATATTTTGTGAGATGGGTGGGTATTCTTGGTACCATTTTAAAAGTGAGAAAATGGGAGTAATGACAAAAAACCTGCCTGAGATCACAAGGCTATTGAGGGACAGGATAAGCTTTCTTAACCACTCCCCACTACATGCTTCTCCAAATTCACATGCACTTGTGCTGTGCGTTGAGGTAACTCTTCACTCTTTCATAAGGACCAGAGGAGAACCACTTCCTCTGGTTCAGAAGGCTCAACAGAAGGCTCAAGAGCTTAGGTTTTTTCAAAAAGGCAGGATTAAGGATTTGAAAACTTTCAACATTTTGAAAGTTTAGAATTAATACAACACATCTAATTAAGACAGGAAGAAATATAAACATGCTTAACACTTGCATTTTGGTAGTTAAGTATCTTGACAAATATGGAAAAATAAGAAAAGGTCTTGGTTAAAATATCTGAAATCACTGTCCTCTTTAAAAGGATAATATTATCCTAAAAGATTCAGTATTCAGAAAGTATATAAATATGAGGATCAGATAAAAATTACAATAGGATAGAGAGAAGAGAGAGACAGATAGATGGACTTGACAGTTATGCAGGGATTAATTCTGTTGGCACAAATATTGAAATCCAGAGGTCACAAAAGACCATGAAATAAATGTGCCAGAAAATGGCACACTTAATGACAATAAACTAAAATAAAACAAAAGGCAAATCATATGTTGAATTATGTATAAAGATTGTTGGGGAAAACATCACAAAAAATATGATTTCTTTCTTGACAGTTGGGAGCATTTGTCTGGGCTTATTACACAACTGTGAACATTTACTATCCAGCAATAAGCATTCTGCATTAGGCCAATTATTTATCTAATATGTCTCTTACAAAGGTTATCAGTGAATAATTTGTGATATGACATGGCTGACTTTGAGGAGATCTACCTCACAACCCTAAACTTTTCTAGGTTCTCTTATAACCAACAGCAATTAAAATTCATTAACCTATCCAAATCCTTCTTGAACTTTTACATTTCTGGCATATATGCAGATAATTCCCAATTTTCTCTAACTATCTTCTCTCTTGAGCAAGTATTAGATCCATTATTACTAACTCCTGGCAGATGACTTCAACATATTCAGCGCTTCAACCTCCACAAAAAATCAGACTCATTCATATTCTTCCATTTATTATTCAGCTTCCTGGGTTTCCAAATTCTATTAAAGGACTTTTAGTCTCCCAGGTGTCCACAGTGCACTCATGATCCTCATCTTGTACCTTCTCTTCCCTCATCACATTCAATTATACAGTCCTTCAGTTTCTCTTCTCCCATTTTCTCCACTTTGAAACTACTTTGCCACAGTCACTTCTGACCTTCATTATTTCTCCCTAACTAGAATCACCACCAAGTCTTTTCCACAGCCAACAGAGTTTGTGATTCTAGAAAGATGTGACGATGTAATCTTCTGCTTAAAAAGAGCTTTAAAAATTCTTTAAATAAAGAAAAAGACTCAACACAAAGTAATAAATTAGCTAGGGACAAAAACAGACTATGAAAGAAAACTGGTCAGTAAAAATGTGATCTAAGCAGCAATTTAAAAAAATCATAGCTTAAACAAAGATACATTCTCCTTATCAAATTAGCAAGAACATTTAAAAACTGATAACCCCTGGTATTGATGGGAGTTGAGATACCAGAAATTCTCATCCGCTGTGGCATAACGTGTAAACCTCTTACTTGGAGATTAATATGGTGATTTTAACCAAAAGTCCAGAAATTCAACAGACCTTTCCATCCAGCAATACCCTTTGTAGAAATTTAGTTTACAATTAAGAAAAGAATCCATTTTAAAAGGTTAGAAGAAGTGTATATCCTTAAAAATTAAGCAATATACTCCAAATTATCTATTATCAAGGGACTGTGAAGTACAACATAAGGAATATTGTCAATAATTTGGTTAACAACTGTGTATGGTGTCAGATGGGTACTAGATCGATGGGGGAATCACTTCATTAATTATATAAATGTCTAAACAAAACTGTGTTATTAACAACCTGAAACTAAATAAATACTGAATGTCAACTGTAATTGAAAAAATTTTAAAAACCCAAAAAACTAATTCAAAAAGACATATACACCCTGATGTTTGCTGTAGTATGGGTGCAACTTAAGTGTCCATCAATAGATGAACGAATAAAGAAGATATGGTACATATATACAGTGGAATATTACTCAAAAAAAGAACAAAATCTTGCTATCTGAGACAACATGAATGGGCATAGAAGAATTACGTTACGTGGAAAAATAAATAAATAAACAAACAAAACAGAAACAAACTCAGATACAGAGAACAAACTGATGGTTGCCAGAAGGGAGGGGGTTGGGGAGTGGATGAAAAACGTGAAAGGGATTAAGTACAAATTGCCAGTTTTAAAAATAGTTATGGGGATGTAAAGTACAGCAATAGGGAATATAGACAATAACACTATAATAAGTATGTATGGTGTCAGCTGGGTTCTAGACTAAACGAGGTGATAATTTCATAAGTATATAAATATCAAATCACCATGTTGTAAACCTGAAACTAATATAATTGTATGTCAACTGTAATTGAACAATACATTTTAAAGACATGCAAGTAAAAATACATAAATAAAAATAAATCAAGCATTCAAGAAAAAGTATATCATGACCAATGTTTGGCAATATATCTGAAATTTTAGAATAAATGGCTTATTCATACAAAAAACGGAGGCTTGCCAAACCAAACACAAGAAGTAACAACAAAAAATCAGAATAACCTGTATCTACTTGAGAATTTGAATCTATAGTTAAAAACCTTTTCATGAAAAAATCGCTAGACCAAATGGTTTCACCATTGAATACTTCTAAGGATAACTACATGACAACAATCTCACAGTAACTCTTATAGAAAACAGAAATGTGGAAACACTTTCTAACTTGTCTTATGAGGCTAGAATGTGTGGAAAAAGAAAGTTATAAACCAATCTCTCTCATATTACACAGATGAAAAAGCACCCCACAATATACTGACACACAGAAGTTAGTGACATATAAAAAAGAATGATGCATCGCATTGAATTAGGATTATCCTATTAATGCGAGGTTGGTTTAATAGTCAAAAACAATCCATGTATTTCATCACATAACAGAAGTTAAAAAAAAATCTATTACCATCTCAAAAGATGGGGAAAGCATTTGATAAAATTTAATATCCACTAGAACAAATAGAAAGAAAAATTCTCAATATAATAAAGGTTGTCTATGAAGGAAAAAAAACCATGACAAACATTCATATTTAATGGTAAAATATTACCTGTATTACCCTTAAGATTGAGGATAAAACAAGGATGCTCAATTATACTAGAGATCCTAGCCAGTGCAATAAAGCAAAAGACCAAAAGCCATTAAGATTATAAAATGATTAATAAAACTGTCACTGCTTGTAGATGACATGACTGAGCAGGCAAAAAAAATCTACAAGGACATACAGACAAAATTCAGAATAAATTTAGTAAGGCTGTAGATATAGTCAATATTCAAAATCATCTTTATTTGTATATTCAAGCAAGCAATTAGAAAAAAATTTAAAATATTACTTACAAAAACACCAAACCACATCAAATATCTAGGAATGTTTATTTTTATCCTCACTTTTTAATTGTGATGATTTCAAAACTTACAGAACAGCTAAAGAAGAGCACAAAGAATTCCCGCATGCCCCTCACCCCCATTCCCCAAATGTTGGCATAAACTTCTGTTCATCATATGACACCATTAAAGTGAAGTTAGGCTACCAAGTGGAAAAGGTATTTCCAATACAAAAAAAAAAAAAAATCTCATAAGCAGAATGTAAAAGAATGTAAAAGAAAACCGGAAAATGGACAAAAGACTAAAACAAGACTCTCTCTCTCTCCCTCCATCCCTTCCTACCCTCCTTCCTCCCCCTCCCTTGCTCACATACACACAAGTGGTCAATAAACATGAAAAGTGCTCAACTAAGTAATTAAGTAATCAAGAAGATGCTAATTAAACATCAGTGAGATACCATTACCCCTAATAGAATGGCTGAAAATGAAAGACAATATCAAAGGCTGGTAAGAATGTGGAGCAACTAGAATTTTACTATACTGTCATAGAAATGTTAAATTGTTATAAGCGGAATGAAATTTGGTAATCATGCGTGGCATTTTCATTCACTAAAGATGAGCATACACACAACTGTAACCTTGCAATTCTACTGCTAGGTACGTACCCATGAGAAATGTTTATATATATGCACCAAAGACACAAGAATTTCACAGCAGTACTATTCCAGGAGCCCCAAACTGAGAATCAATCCATTGGACAGATAAATGGTGACAGTCATATGATGAAATACTGTAAGCAATGAGAATGAACAAACTATTGCTGAAGTAATGACATGGATAAACCCCAGAACAAAATAATTGAACAAAAAGAGGACAAATTTTAAAGAGGATAACAGTACAAGACTCCATTAGATAAAGTTAAAAACAAACAAAACAAAACAAAACAAAACAAAACAAAACTAATCTGTAGTACTGAAGTCAGGATAATGCTTACCCTTATTGGCTGAGGTAGTCCCTGGGAGAGGACACAACAGGGAACTTCTTGGGTATTGGTAATTTTGTATTTTCTGGAGTGGTAGTTACTTGAGTATGTTCATCTCATAAAAGTTAATCGAACTGTACAGTTATGATTTGGCATTTACATATGTTACAGTTCATTAAAAAGCATATGCAAAAAATGTATAATAACTAAATTTTCTAAAATTGCATATATGAACAATAATGAAAGGAATGCTTATTTCAGGTTCATGGAATTATGGGTGGCTTTCTTTTTAAGTTTTACTGTTATATGCCACATTTTGCTTAATTAACATGTACTACAGTTAATACACATTTTAAATGTCGCTAAAAATATGAAAAAAATCTGCCTCCCCATGTTTATAATCTGTTCCAATATATGTCCCCAGACTAATTTTCTATCAGTTAATCTAAGCTTAATACCATCTGACTACTTGCCCTGTTATACCAACCTCATTTTCTCTCAGCCCAGAGCACCCCAAATTCTCCTTTGTATGTTCAATTTAAATATTGCATTCTCACTGATTCTCTTCTATGTTTTTACTCCTCCCACGCACACTTCAACTGAAAAGATGTTCAACATAATTAGAGTACCAAACACTAATCCTCAGGCGACTTAGTGTTTTACAAGTCACCTGGCAGAGAGGGCCACTTGTTCTAAGTCAATCCCTACTTTAAAGAATGTAATTCCTATTTTAATGACATAGTTAAAAAAAAGAGATTCTAAATGAACTAGAGTCTAATCAAAGTTTCTTCTAAGTAAATATTTATATCTAATAGGGGCTATAATAATGGCAAATGAGGAGTTACTCACACTAATAAAAGGGGAGGAAGGACCCACAATTTTGAAATAAAATGCAAGATGCTAACAAGAATTGTCTGTTTCCAAAAGAAGCAAACTAAAAAAGTATATAACTGCAGGTCTAAAGGCATGAAATTCTTTACCTCTGGTGTGACCTTGATATTTAAGAAAATTTCTTTTCTCTTTCTCTTACCGTTAAAGCAGGATTCCTAAGCTGGAAGGAGACCTTGAATGGAGTATTGGATTTACATGAACCCCACACCCAAGAGATTTTTCAGAAAATCACTGGCTTTACAGATTCTCACATGAGCCTATGATTTCCTAAAAGTTAAAGAACCACCGATCTAGACAATGTTTCCTAAGGTGTGGTATTAAAGATATTTAATATACCACAGGTGGTACTAAAGATATTTTCTGGGCCCATGAAACATGCGATCATGAAACTTATCTTCATAGTTATATTTATTTTATGTATTAGAAACAAAACAAACATCAAACCCATAATGTCATAGTACTGATATAACTTATTATTTAAAAAACGAATTTAAGTTAAAAAAAACTTTAAAGGATTTAAGTAAATAGCTATCTAAATGGTATCTAGATAAACCATGGTGGCAGGGGTACTAGCTACTAGGAAACACAGATGAAAGGAATCTGCTTAACAGAGAGCACATGCTTTCTTTCGCATTGCTACTCAAATAGCTTTTCAGACCTCTGAAAGTTTACTCAGTGCAATAACTTCAGAAATTCCTCATGATCATCATCTAGAAAAATATTGGCTAACCTATCCACAGAGATTTTACCTGGATCTAGCACTCTGCATCTCAATTTTTCCTATGTGAAAGCTGTAATACCATTACAAATAGAAGTTAAATGTCAAAGAGCCATAAGAAAAAAAGAACTGATAAGAATGTGTCATAAACAGCTAGCTTTAGGGATGGCTCCATAGAGTAGTGGTTAGCACGTCTGCTTTACACACAGAAGGTCCTGGCTTGTGCCCAGTGCAGCCACGCCAGGGCACGCCAGGCCCCCTGGGTGTGCAGGCCCTGGGCACGCACTGTGAGCTCATGGGAGGAGATGCCCCCGCCTTCAGAGATCCAGTTTCTTAAGGGCGAGACCGCAACATCTGTAGGCCAGGGGTGGAAGTGGGGGAGGGGGAATTCAAAAAAATAAAATAAATAAAAAATAAAAGTGTGAGCTTTAACAATAACGTAGAAATGCTTTCACCATTTACTAGTAAAATTTCAGGGCATAGATAGTTCTTTCAAAGTGATGTATGTACGATAGTAAAATAGTATTATATATATAAATATACTCAGAAATGTTTGCTAAACTTGGAGGAAAAGCAGATAAGTAAACTGCTCCAAGCAGTTTCCTCAAGAGGCCATTAAATTCTATGCCCCTTCTGTGCTGCACTAAATAGAATAAAGCAAATAGAAGTCCATACATTCATGATGGAGTCTAACAACGCTCCATTCGATGTCATTAAGCCAGCTTCCAGTTCAAATTGCAGTGCAGGTCTTGCTGCTGGATTCCCCTAGCTTGCAATTGTTCAAGATACAGCTCCAACCTATCTATCAGGATGCTTTAATGTAGCTTGCCCACAAGGACTCTCCATGGCCTGGGTCAACTTGAACTATAGCTCCAACTGGCCTGCCAAGACCTGGCACAGCCCCAGGTCTCCCTGTGGCCCACGCCCCATTCCAGTTCCAACTCCAACTCCAAGCTCCAGGTGCAGCTGGCCTGCGAAGACACTCAGTATACAATTTACAAAGAGGAAGTTCCTATACAAGGCAAATTCTTCAAGACCAGGAGAGGTGGCTATTTCATGTAATTGATAGGAACAAATATAGCAAAAGCCAAAATGCAGAGACACAAAAATATGTTCCCAGCAAAAGAACAGGTAAAATCCCCAGAAAAGAACTAAATGAAAACAAAGACAAGCAATACCCAATAATGACTTTATAACAACGGGTATAACGATGCTCAATGAACTCAGGAGGAATAAAAGGTGAAAATTCCAGAAGAACTTCAAAAAGAGAAGATATAAAAAGAAAAAATTAGACTGAAGATACAATAACTGAAATATATAAAAACACACCACACATACAAGGAAGTCAGTATCAGATAAGATGAAACAGAAACAATGAGTCATAAGCTGGAAGACAAGGTAATAGAAATATCAATCTGACCAAGCAAAAAAAAAAAAAAAAAAAAAAAATTCAAGAAAAATGAGGATAGTTTAAGGGGCCTCTGGGATAATATCAAGCAAAACAAACATCATAGGGGTCCTAAGAAGGAGAGAGATGAAGAGAAAGGGACCAGAAAACCTATTTCAAAAAATAATACCTGAAAACCTCCCTAATCTGGTGAAGAAAATAGACATTCATGTACAGGAAGCACAGAAAGCCCCAAACAAGATAAAAACAAAAGAGGTCCACACCAAAACACATCATAATGAACATGCCAAAAGTTAGAGAGATTTAAAAGCATCAGAGAAAAAGAGCTAGTTACATGATGACAGGAGAAACAGGTAGCCAAGAATACTCTATCCAGTAAAGTTATCATTAAGAACTGAAGTAGGGGTGGTAGTGAGCAGTTGGCACGTGCCTTTACAATGGCCCTGACCCTGTCTGGGGAAGAAAGAAATTGATTGTGTGTTAAGTGTATCAATGTTAGATAATACTCATAAACACCTGGTGAAGGAAAGAGCTGGAAAGAATTTCCTTTAAAAAATAAAACCAGTCTGGATTTGGCGGAAACACAGCGGAGTGAGAGAACGTCCCTAGATTCTTCCCTTGAAATAACAATAAGCTGAACATCTAAAATTCAACAAAACACACCCAAACTACACACCAGCACATCTGAGTGAGGATCTGCACATAAGAGCTACCACAGGTCAAATCTCTGGTGTGGGGCGGTGGACTGGGAGTAATAAAGAAGCTGCCTCTCACAGCTGCCCGAGCTCCCTGTAGGAGGAGGGGGAGGGATGAGGTGTGACAACTTTCCTGATCAGCTCTGGCTGGAAGTGCCTGGGCTTGTACGCGCTGACTGGAGGCCTGAGTCAGAGGCCAGGGAAGCAGAGAAGTGGGTGGGACTGCAGAGAAACACAGCTGATTTTTACCGGCCCGGTGCAAAAACCGAGGCTGAGCCAAACCAAGGCTGAGCCAAAACTGAGGCTGAGCTCGCAGACTCCAACCCCCACCCAACCCAGAGGGTCCCTCCCCCAATACCTACGAGAACCATCACCGAGAACCATCACCGGAGACTCACCACCGGAGTCCCAGGGGAAATCTGAGCAAATGCTACCTAAACTGCTTAGGGATCCAAGAGGCTTAGAAACCACCTAACTGGAAACCAAAAGAAGAGTGCCTTCTTTGCAGCAGGCTAAGAGAGCCTTTATTCTAATAAATCTTCTTTCTGGAAAAACAACAGAATACACATCCATTAATGCCCAGGTGGAGAAATAGCCTTAAACACCATGAACAAAGGTGACAAGGCATCTCAGAAAGACAGAAAATCTCCAGAAAATAAGCTTACAGATGTCGAAATATACAACTTAAATGACAGAGACTTCAGGATGCTACTTCTGAAAAATCAATGAGACCCAAAACAAATCATATCAACAATTTCAGGAATTGAAAAAACAACTAGATGAGCAGAGCAGAAAAGTGAACCCTCAAGAAGAACAGAAGAGATATTCTGGAGATGCAGAACACACTTGTAAAAGCTGAAAAAACGAAATAGCAAGCTTTGGAAATAGAAGTCAACAAATGGAGGAAAGAATCAGCGATATCAAAGACAGAAATCTAGAAATAAATCAGAAGGAAAAAGAGAGAAACCGAAAAATGAAAACTAATGAAAAGAAGAAAACGAACTAGCTGATACCATCAGGAGAGGAACATAAGAATAATGGGCATTACCGAAGGCTAGGAAAAGGAACAGGGTTTTAGAAAGCATTTTTCAGACAAATGTGGAACGAGAAATGTCCCAAATCTAAGGAATGAGCTGGAAGCTTGGAATTCAAGAAGTCAACCGACCCCAATTATCTCAACCCCAAAAGGCCTTCACCAAGACATACTGTATTAAAGTTAACAAAAACCACTGACAAAGATAGAATTCTCAGGCGGCTCGGGAGAAGAAAATGGTAATATATAAGGAAAACCATTAGATTATCATTGGACTTCTTAGCAGCAGACCTTATAAGCAGAAAGGAATGAAACCAAATATTTAAACTATTAAGTGAAAGAACTAACAGCTAGAATTACAGTATCTAAGCTAGCTCTTCTGATAGATATGAAGGAGAAATCAAGACCTTTCCAGACATACAAAAATTGAGGAATTCTCCACTATGAGGCCCTGCACTATAGGAATACTGAAAGGAGTTACCTCACCTAAACAAAATAACAACAACAAAATACATTAATTAGGAGTAAAGTGACTAACAGGTAAATAGAAGCAGAAGAGAAGTGCAACCCTTATTAAAAGTAGGGCATTATAGCTTAACGATAAGAAGTGAATTGTTATAACAAGATATTATTGAACGTTCAGCATACATAGGGACAAACTGAGAGAATGACTGAAAAGGGGAGGATTCAAAGATCCAAATTCCCAAAAAGCAATGGAGATAGGCACATGCAGAGAAAAACATACTGTACATATATAACTATCTTTTACATATTATAATGGTAGCCACACGCAAAGATTCAGAACTGAATATATAAATGAACAAGAAGAACCAGAGGAAAAACCCACAAAAGCAAACCAAAATAAAGAAACAGAAACACTGGACAAAGAGCAATGGAAACACCAAGCTACAGAAAGAAGATAAATTGCTATAAGATCATATTTCAATAAGCACCCTAAATGTAAATAGACTGAAGTCACCAATAAAAAGGCACAGAGTTTGCAGAATGGATCAAAAAAAACAAAACCCAACCATATCCCTTCAGGAGACACATCTCAGCTCCAAAGACAATATAGACTCAAAGTGAAAGGGAGGGTGGAAAATGATATTTCAAGCAAATGGCTTCAGAGAAAAGTGGGAGTGCAGTACTAATATCCAATGAAATAGACTTCAAAATAAAAAAGGTAAAGAAAGATATTGAGGGACACTTCATAATGATAAAGGGAATCACACACAAGAAGAAATAACACTTATTAAACATCTATAACATTATTAATATCTATGTTCCCAATCAGGGAGCCCCAAAATAGGCAAAGCAATTACTAACGGAAGGCGAAAACAGAGCAAACACCATCATGCAGGGCATCTAAAATTCCCCACTGTCAGTAGGACAGAACATCCAAACAGAAAATCAATAAGAAAATAACATCTAAATGACACTTTTAGTCCAACTGGACATAACTGACATTTACAGAGCCTTCCATCTCAAAACAGCTGCTTATACATTCTTCTCTAGTCCACATGGAACATTCAAGAATTGACCACATACTAGGACACAGAAATAGCCTCAACAAATAAATATAAGAGAGTTGACATACCACCTATATTTTTCATAAAGCTTTGAAACTAGAGATCAACTGCAAAAAGCAATCAGGAAGAAACCACAAATTCATGGAGATTAACAAAATGCTACTGAGAATAACTGGGTCAGAGAAGAAATAAAAAGAGAGATCAAGAGATACATAGAAACGAATGATAATGATAGTTCAACATATCAAAACTTTTGGAACATGGCAAAAGTGGTCATAAGAGGAAAGTCATATCATTACAGCCTCCAAAAACAAGAACGAGCCCAAATAAATAACCTAACACTTCATCTTAAAAAACTAGAAAAGGAAGAAACAAATGAAGCCTAAAGTCAGGCAGAAGGAAAGAAATCATCAAAATTAGAGCAGAAATAAAATTGAAAAACAAAGAATAGAAAAATAAATGCAACAAAGCTGGTTCTTTGAGTTAATAAAATTGACAAACCCTGGCTAGACTACTAAAAGAAAAAAAAAACACAAATAAACAAAAACAGGGATGAAAGGGGGAAATTATGACTGACATCACAGAATACAAAGGATCATACAAGAATACTATAAAAAGCATATAACATCAAATTTAATAACCTAGAAGAATAGACAGTATTTCGAAAAATACAACCTCCTAGACTGAATGAAGTAGAAATGAAAAATATAATAGACCAATAAGCAGTATGGAAATTGAAACAAAAACCTACCAAAAAGTAAAGTCCAGGATCAATGGCTTTACCAGTCAATTCTAAAAACATTCAAAAAGATTTAATACCTATTCTCCTCAACTCTTCCAAATAACCAAAGAGGAGGCAATACTTCAGAACTTCATTTTATGAGGCCAATATTATGATAACAAAAACCTGGTAAATCTAACACACACAAAAAAGAAAACTACAGGCCAATATCTCTCATGAACATAGATGTAAAAATCCTAAATAAGATACTAGGAACCAAATATAGCACGTATTAAAGAAGCTATACACCATGATCAAGTGGGCTTCATCCCAGGCATGGAGATGGGTTCAAATACACAAATTTGGTTAATGTAATACATCACATTAAAAAATTAAAAAATAAGAATCATATGATATCAATAGATATAGGAAAATGCCTTCGACAAGATACAGCATCCATTTATGATCAAAACACTTAACAAAATCGGTATAGAAAGGAAAGTACCTTAACATAATAAAAGCCATTTATGACAAACCCTCAGCCAACATATTATACTTAAAGGGGAAAAACTAAAAACCTTCCCTCTAAGATCAGCAACAAGGCAAGGCTGTCCACTACTGCCACATGCTATTCAATATAACATTGGAGGTCCTAGAAGTACAATCAGGCAAGAGAAAGATATAAAGGCATTCAAATAGGAAATGAAACGTCAAACATCACTATTTGAGATGACATGATTCTCTATATAGAAAACCCTAAAGACTCCACAGAACACTACTAGAAACAATAAGCAAATATAGTAAAGTTTCTGGATACAAAATCAATTTCAAAAACCATAGCTTTTCTGTACTCTAATAACGAAGTGTTAGTAAAAAAAAGTGAAAAAATAATTCCTTTTGCAATTGCAACAAAAAGAATAAAATACCTAGGCATAAATTTAACGAAATAGGTAAGGAACTATATAATGAAAACTCTAAGACCCTATTAAAAGAAAGCAAAGAAGATACAAAGAAATGGAAAGATATTCCGTATTCTTAGATTGGAAGAATCACACAGTTAAAATGACCATATTACCTAAAGCATTATATAGATTTAATGCAATCCCCATTAAAATCCTATTGGCATTTTTAAGAAAACAGAAAGAAAAAATCATCAGATTTGTATGGAAGCACAGAAAGACCCTGAATCACTCTGCCCGATTTCAAATTATACTACAAAGCGACAGTTATCAAATGGCATGGTATTGGCAGCAAAACAGACACATGGACCAGTGGAATAGAAACTGAGAGTCCAGAAGTAAACCCAATAATTTAAAACGAGCAAATAATTTTCGACAAAAAAGCCTAAAACATACAGTGGAGAAAGGAAAGCCTGTGCTGGGAAAATTGGAAAGCCACCTGCCAAAGAATGAAATTAGGCCGTTGTCTATCACCACACACCAAAATTAACTCAAAATGGATTAAGGACCTGACTATAAGACCTGAAACCATGCATAGAAGAAAATATAGGAACGATACTCAAGGACCTTGGACTTAAAGAGGATTTTAATTTGACCTCAAGGCAAGAAGACTAAAGCAAAATAAATGAATGGGACTACATCAAACTAAAAAGCTTCTCAGCAAAAGAAATTGTCAACAAGTAAAGAGACAACCATCTCAATGGGAAAATATATTTGTAAGCAACATCTCCGATAAGGGCCTAATATCCAAAATATACAAAGAACTCATATGACTCAATACAATAACAACAAAAAACAAATGATCCAATCAAAAAATGGGCAGAGGACCTGAACAGACACTTCTCCCTAGAGGACATACAAATGGCCAACAATATATGAAAAGATGCTCAACATTGCTAGCTATTAGGGAAATCAAAACCACAATGAGATACCATCTCACACTGTTAGAATAGCTATAATCAACAGGACAAGTAATAACAAATGTTGGAGAGGATGGAGAAAAAGGAACCCTCATGCATTGGTGGACTGCAAATTGGTACAGCCACTATGGAAAACAGTATGGAGGTTCCTCAAAAAACTAAGAATTGATCTACCATATGATCCAGCAATCCCAAAGACTTGAAAATCCATATCCTAAAAGATATTTGCACACCGATGTTCATAGCAGTATTATTCACAGGGGCCAGGACATGGAAGCAACTGAAGTGTCCTATGATAGATGATTGGCTAAAGAAGCTGTGGCACATATATACAATAGAATATTACTGAGCCATAAGAAGAGATGAAATACTGCCATTTGTGACAACATGGATGGACCTTGAGATAATCATGCTAAGTGAAGTAAGCCAGACTGAAAAAGCAGAAAATCACATGATATCACATACATGTGGGATATAAACCTAAAAGCAACAAATGAACAGGACAAACAAACAGAGACTCATGGACATGGACAATGGACTAGTGGTTACCAGAGGGTAGGGGGTAGGGAGGAGGAGAGCAGTAGACGGGACAAATGGGGTCAAGTATAGGCAGACAGGGGGAGGATGAAGAGGGTAAAGGGGATCAAATATATGGTAGCTGAAGGAATCTGGACTTTGGGTGGTAATCACACAGTAGAATACATAGATGTCAAATTATAATATACACCTGAAAACTACCTAATTGTATTGACCCATGTTACCCCAATAAATGTAATAAAAAAAAATTTAAAAAAAAAAAAAAAAACTGAAGTAGAAAGTTTCCCAGACAAGCAAAAGGTAAAAGAGTTCTCGCCAGTAAATCTGCATTACAGAAATGTTAAAGAGACTGCTTTAAGCAGAAAAGGGCAAAACTAAAAATGGAAAATATAGGACAAAAAAAAACAGTAAAGTAATAAAAGCAAAACAGAAAAAGTGATAAAGGCAAACACTTAGAAAATGTAGTGGATCAACCAATTACAAAGCTAGTATGAAGGTGAAGAGATAAAAATAGTAAGAACATGCATAACTACAGTAATAAATTAAGGGACACATATACACACACAAAAGATGTAAAAATTATGTCAAAAACAAATATGTAAGAAGGGTGAGTAAAAAATGTAGTGCTTTTAGAACATGTTAGGACTTAAGTGACCATTAACTTAAATTAGATTGCTATAAACATATGAATCTCATAGTAACCACAACCCAAAAACCTTTTACAGATACATAAAAAATAAAAAGTATCTCAAATCACTAAGGAAAGTCATCAATGTACAAGAGAGCAAGAGAAGAAGAAAGGAACAAAGAACCACAAAACAACCAGAAAACAATAAAATGGCAACAAGTACACACCAATCTGTAATTACATTAAATGTAAGTGGATTAAATGCTCCAATAGAAGACATAGGGTGGCTAAACAAATATAAAAAACAAGATCTGTGTATATGTGGCCTACAAGAGGCTCACTTGATATTGAGAATTACACAGAGACTGAAAGTGAAAGGATAAAAAAAGATATTTCATGCAAATGAAAAGAAAGCTGGGGTAGCAATACTTATATCAGACAAAACAGACTTTGAAACAAAGAATGTAAATAACAAGAGACAAAGAAGGGCATTACATAATAATAAAGGTGGACAATCTAACAAGAGGATATAATACTTGCCAACATCTACACACCCAACATGGGAGCACCTAAATGCAAAAAGCAACTATTAGGAGATATGAAGGGAGAAAATGACAGTAATATAATAATAATAATAGGGGACTTTCAGACCCCATTTATATCAACAGATAGATCATCCAGACAGAAAATCAACAAGGAAACAGTAGCCTTGAAATTTACAGAAACGTTCTATCCCAAAACAGCAAATTACATTTTTTCAAGTACATACGAAACATTTTCCAGGACAGACCACATATTAACCCATAGAGTTTCAGTAATTTTAAGACTGAAATCATATCAACCATCTTCTCTGATCACAACAGTATGAAACAGTATCAATTACAATAAGGAAAACTGTAAAAAAAACACAAACAAGAAGGCTAAACAACATGCTTCTAAACAATCAATGGATTAATGAAGAAATCAAGGAGGAAATCAAAAAATACCTGACATAAATGAAAATGGAAACACAGTAATCCAAAAGCAGTTCTAAGAGGGAAATTCATAGCAATAAAAGCCGATTGCAAGAAACATGAAAAATCTTAAATAAAACAATCTAAACTTACATCTAAAGGAACTAGAAAAAGAAGAGCAAACAAAGCCCAAAGTGAGTAGAAAGAAGGAAATAATAAAGATCAGAGCAAAAATAAATAAAATAGAGATAAAAAATAGAAAAGATCAACAAAACTAACAGCTGGTTCTTTGAAAGATAAACAACATAGATACACCTTGAGCCATACTCATCAAGAAAAAAAGAGGGCCCAAATAAATAAAATCAGAAATGAAAGTGACAACCAAAACCACACAAAGGATTATAAAAGAATATTGTGAACAATTATATGACAACAAATTGGACAAGCCAGAAGAAATGGATAAATTCCTGGAAACATATACTTTTCCAAGACTGAATCAAGAAGAAACAGGAAACCTGAACAGACTGATTACTAATAACAAAATTGAATCAATAATCCCAAAACTCCCAAAAACAAAAATCCAGGATCAGGTAGCTTCACAGGTGATCTGTCAAACATTCAAAGAAGATTTAACACCTACCCTTGGAAAACAGCATGGTGACTCCTTAAAAGATTAAAAATAAAGCAACTGTATACCCAGCATTTCTACTTTTGGGTATTTATCTGAAGAAAATGAAAACAATAATTTGAAAAGATACATGTACCCGTAAGTTCATTATGGAATTGTTTACAATAGCCAAGGTATAAAAGCAACCTAGATCCATCAACAGAAGAATAAATAAAGAAGATATGGTGTATACTCAGCCATGAAAAAAAAAAAAAAAAGAAACCTCACCATTTCTAACAACATGGATGGATTCTGAGAGTATTATGCTAAGTGACATAAGTCAGACAAAGGAAGACAAACATTATATGATTTCACTTACATGTGAAATCTAAAAAACAAGACAAATGAATAAATGAAACACAAACTCAAAGATACAGAAAACAATTTGATGGTCGCCAGAGAAGAGGGAGGTGAGGGATGGGCAGGAAAGGAGAAGGGATCAGGATATACAAACTTCCAGTTTAAAATAAATCATAAGGATATAATATACAGCAGAGGGAAGAGAGCCTTTAAAAATTTTTTATTATTATTTATTACTATTTATGCCTACAGCACCCGGTCTTCCTAGGTGGTCTCCCATCCAAGTACTAACCAGGCCTGACTCTGCGTAGCTTCTAAGATCAGACATCAGGCTTGTTCAGGGTGGCATGGCCCTAGACCATGGACTATGGCTCTACTGGGGCGTGAAGCCAGGGCCTTCTGTGTGTAAAGGAGATGTGCTAACCACTACACTATGAAACCACATCCTAAACAATTTTTTATAAAATATTTCAAACGTTCAGAAAAATACTGAAATCAAATGACACTTATATTTAACAAATGTTAGAATTTTGCCACACTCTCTTGCCCTGTCATTCTAGTGTTGCCTGGCTGGATAATAACCGGACAACCAGGAATGAAGAAGCAAGGGCTTCATGAAAAAAGTAGTTTTGAAAACTTGGCACATGACTTAGACTTTCTTGATAAATGGGCATGGCCATAAAGCTCAAAAATAACATTAAATTTTTGGGATACAATTTAAAATTACTGTAAATTATGAAGCCTATAACATTCAACTATTTTATCCCTTTTCCACAGCAATCCAAATGTCATGTAATTATTTCCATGATTAACATTTCTGAACCACTTCTGTCTATAAAACAAATCATAAGGGGTAAGGAAAAGGCCAAAGTCTTCACAGAACCACAGGTTCCTACCTAAAGTAATGCCTGGCTTCATCTTAGGTGGTACTGAGATACGATTTGTTCAAAAAAGGGATACTGCTATCTCTCAATTAAGTGGTTGTTATTCCATATTTACTGCATGTGATTTAATTGCCCCAATACAAACAGCAAGCATTCCATATATCTTTTTGCATATGTTCACTCAAAAAATTTATAAATGAAAATAAGAAATCCAATTCAGATATTCAATTAACTGTATACAGTAAAAATGTCTGAAGACTGTATGAAGTAGTCTCTTATAATTCTAAATTGTTTTTAAGTCCATTATCTCTGCACTGATATAATATATCTGTTTAGCAATAAAGATTAGAAACCAATCTTTGTTGTAATTTATTTAGCATGCAAAATAACTAATTAGTAAAAGCTTACTTGACATGAGTTTTGGAATCTGGGCTTGTCCTCTCAATAGCGGCCTGTATAAGTTTCCCTGATAAGTCACAGGTGGTGGTGCAGCATTACTGTAAACTCCAGTTCCTGAGCCTCTCGGCATAACATGGCTGTAAAGGGAGCAATCCAAATGCCATGTAATTATTTTTCATGATTAACATTTCTGAACCACTTCTATCCACAAAACAAATTATAAAGGGTAAGAAAAATGCCAAGTTCTTCACAGAACCACATGTTCCTACCTAAAGCAATGCCTGGCTTCATTTTAGGTGGTACTAAGATACAACCAGAAAAAAAATTATTTCTAAATATATCCATTACATCACAACTGACACGAATTAAACAAGTGCTAGTAGCCATCTCCTTACTACTAGATCTGATTAAGACAATGCAAATTTAAAAGATTAACAAAATTTAAAATAGTACCTGATATTAATGGTGACAGCAAATGTTCATTTGTCACACCCAGATTCTTAATGGATAATCATTTAAATATATATTACTTTAAGCAAAAAGAAAAAAGTACTTTTCTTTTTTGTATTATATTTCAGTTTTTTCTATTACTGTACAGTTGTCTCTTGATATCTGTGGGGCTTGGTTCCAGGACCATTTGGGGATATCAAAATCTGAGCAGTCCCTTACGTAAAATGGTGTTGTATCTGCATGTAACCCATACTTGAATATAAGTTACAGCAGGGTGTGTCTACACATCACTTCATTCATGTGGATTCAGTGTAGTACTCAGCACATGTCAAATTCAAGTTTTGCTTTTTGGAACTGTCAGAGATTTCCCGCCCCGCCCCGCCCCCCCCCCCCCCCAATATTTTTGATCCATAGTTGGTTGAATCTGCAGATGTAAAACTTGGGGACATAGAGGGCCAACTGTCTACACTAATACTTTATATCTTGCTATTTTCAATTTATGAAACTATATCAAACATTTCCCTATATCTTTCATAGTCTTCATAACTATAATATGCATGGAATACTTTACCATGTTGATGTCTCATATTTTACTAAATCACTCCTCTACTTTAGTAGTAGTATTATAAGTAACAATGCACTAGAGGTATTTGGGCATATAACTTTATGCTCCTATAAAATTATTTTCTCAGGATATAATCCAAGAAGAAGGAATGTGGATCAAAGTTAAGAGTATCTTCAGAACTCGGAACTCTATTTAGAGGTACTTCTATGTTGCTTTCCAAAACAGTTGAAATAATGTAAAAAGTTTCTTAAGAAAATTTTAAATTTTAAATTTTTTTTTTTTTTTTTACTATTAGGAATAAAGACTTCCCAAACAACCAACCACAATAACAGATAACATTTCCATAGGGTTGAGGAACTATTCTAAGCACTCGATAAATATTAACTCACTTTATCCTCACAACAACTTCATGAGATAGGTGAAATTATTACTCTCATTTCACACACAGGAAACGGGGGCATAGGGCAGTTTAGTAACTTGTAGAAAAATATCTAGTGGTAGAAAGGCATCTGAATCCAGACATTTAGGATACCAAGCCCATGCTCTTAACTGCTATGCCACATTGTCCTTTACAATTCACTTTATAAGTACATGCTGATGGCAATCCAATGCCTAAATCCCATTTTGAATCTTAAGGTTTTCCTATGAGTTGAAAATATCTATATATGAGCTATCATTATTAATTAATAAATAACTCATCCATATTTCTCCCAGCCTGTTGCTCTTTTTATCCCAGCTTTTAATCTATTGTTTTAAAGTCCCCTCTCTATAAATAGTTCTGTGTAACCAGGAACAAGGCAATTCAATAGCTAATAAGAGCAAAGGCAAAAATCGGAAATTCACAGAAAAAGAAATACAAATTATCAACAGACATATTAAAAGAGATTCAATCTAACCTGACAGGCAAAGAAATGAAAAATTCAAGCAACAACAGATATCACTGTTTGAATACTGGTTAAGTAAAAATCTAGGAGACTGGTGGCTCTCTGTACCAATGTACTGGCCAACACTTTAACCAGATTCTGTCACACATTAATTCAGCTAAAACTTTCTTGAGGGTAAAGAAAATGTATTCTTTTGAAATAACTGTCAGAAAGATAGTAAAATCTCCTGAGAAAATAGTGGAATTCTTAAGCAACACATAGAGCAATATGTAAAACAAAGAAACAAGTGAATTTTAAAAACTGAAAAGCAGAAAAGTCATTAAAATATCTGCAAAAAAGTTGTATTTAATATTATCTTAAATATCAATGGCATAAATACTGACTCAATACTTCATGGATGATTCAGAAAAAGCAAAATATACAAAGGATAGAAACCTACCACTCACCCCAAAGTCCTGAATGCTGCCTGATCCAGGTGGACAGGCCGCCGGTCCCGATTAAAGCCAAGCTGGGGCTTCCACTGCCGTCCATTGCTGGATTTTTCCCAGTCACTAGGTTTCAGTACCGGTGCTGGTTTTCTGACCATCAGAAAATAAAAGAGAAAACTGGGATGAACATTGTTCAGACAAAATAGATCTAGATAGCTTATATTTTGTAATTGCATTATTATTACCTTGCTCCTGGAAGCATTACAGCTTTAAAAATGTAATCTTCAGCAAATTGTGGGTCTTTAAAATTAATACTAGAAGAGAACAATACACAATTTAATAATTGTATTGCATTAGCCTGGCTTAACTGTCATGTAAACTGAGGTAATAATCCTGTTTAAACAATAAAATTCAAATGTCTTCTCCAAAATATTTTGTCAATAATTTTGCCAAATGTCTAAATATTCTTAACCAAACTGCCACTAATTTCTAGTATATAGCCTTCATGTAACTCTGTGAGAAGAGCCATGTTCTAGCTGTGGATGAGCATAGAGAAACAGTAGACATTGCCTCAACAATCGAGAAATTCTAATAACATTAGAGATAGGCTGAAGAGATCTACAACAATAACAAAAAACACCTCTGATTCCGTTCCAGGCCCTGGCAAAGACTCTCCCACTAGCATTTTAGGGAAGACCAGCTTTTGCTAAAATACGGGAAAGATGCAAACAACAAAAGAAAAATTTGTAAAATCAAAAAATAAACACAAATAATCTGTAGGGAAAAAAACACTAAACTTCCCAGTTGTAAACTTGTATCCTGCTCTACCAATGTGTGTTTCTTTGACAATAAAATAAGTCACAATTTTAGAAGGCTGTACATTCATCCTTTGAGTATAATAACCTGGGTCAAACTTCTTTTCTGGTGATATGTGTATGTGTCTATGTCAAAGATTGGTAAGTGTACAAGTCTTTCTTCTGACACAGCAAAGCCTCTCTGGAACTCTGGATATGTGTCTGATTTATACTTAAGGATGCTTATAACATCAATATTCATAATATGGAAAAACTATAAAACCTAAGTATATGAATAATAATGAAATGGTTAAAGAAACTGGTTCTACATTAAATTGGAATACTCAGTTGATATTTTAAACATTTTTGTAACAGAACAATGATATAGGAAAATATATACACAACAGACGAGGCATATATTTACCCAAGGGTTACCAATGATATTCTCTGTATAATCAACCATCTCCTTTGTACTTTATGTTTTCTAAAATTCCTCCAATGAATACAAATTACAGCTGCAATCAGTTAAAAAGGGTTTAATTGAACCGTTTTGATATTTTAGAGAGCTAACTTTTTTCCTCTTCAAATACTGCCACTTCAGATTAGGACTCATCTGTTATAGAGAAATTTTATTGCATTAGGATTTAACTGTATATTTTAAGTACACAAAAATAGCTTCATTTATAATAAAAATGCTATGTGTTCAAGAACATATGAGCAACACTTCATTTACTCAATCTGCTCCTCTTACAACTCATTTTTCACTAAAAACTATTTGTACCTCACATGTTTTCTATTGAGCAAGGTGGCTTAGGCAGGGCAAGTCAAGAAAGGCAGTGTTAAAAGTTTAAGGGGGTGACAGAGAAAACAGAAGTTATTTGGGCTTATGAGGGCCCATACAAAGTAAAGAGAGAAAATTGGTAATAAAGCAAGACTTGCAACTAAAGTGTCTCAAAGTAGTTCTGTGTTAGCAGGGCTCTCAGCAGTTTACTAAACAAACTTTTAGAGTGCCCAGTGCATATATCAGAGGTCCCCAGTCCCTGGGCTGCGGACTGGTACAGGATCCATGGCCTATTACAAACCGGGCCACACAGTAGGAAGTGAACGATGGGCGAACAGAGTGAAGCTTCATCTCTGTATTTGCAGCTGCTCCCCAGTGCTAGCTTCTCTGTCTTGGCTCTACCTCAGATCATCAAGCATTAGGTTCTCAGGGGAGCACCAGTTCCTGATGCCAAAAAGGTTAGGGACCACTGACATATATGGTCTCATGGTGGCAATAGAAGTACAAACACCTCAAGCTTGCCTCCCCTTCTAATAAGGGACACAGGAAATGTTTAATAACAGTTTTATAAAGAAGGAAGTGGAAAAGGCAGTAACAGGCATAGAAAAGATGCTGACTCAAAGCATGTGTGTGCGCATGTCTTCTACACCAAGCTCTGTGTGGGCTAAAAGCATGTGTATATGGGGGAGGAGGAAGGGGATTATCTCACCTGGGACCAAGGAAAATATCATCCAAAAGGCTGTATTTTAAGGTGGGACAGAATTGGTTACAGGAATGCAAAAGAAATAAATGGAACAAAGACATGGAAAAGGGTCCAAGAACCAAGGAGTAGCTCAGTTTAATTGGAATAGCCTTCTTGATGGGAATATGAGAGAGAAATAAGCCTTTATAAAATGATTTGAGTGACTACATTCTCAATTCTCCCAAGGAAGATACTAGTATCACTGAATAGATACCACAGAATGATAACTACTATCATTCTAAAGGCACAGGACAGAAACTGATTCATTACATGTAACAAATGCTTTAAGTTCTCAGATTTAATTCTCAGGTGGTATCCCAGTTGAGAAGGGCTAGATTGGGGTGCAAAAGTATGTGAACAGAAGACAGGCTGCTTGAACTGGGATAATGCTGTGAAGGGCTTGTTATGACTACAACATGAAGCCACTTCAAGTCAATAAGAGAGTAAAAGCAATCAAAGATGCAACTCAGAAAGAATCACCCAGCAGTAGTGTGTAAGGGGGGGAGGATCAAAAGGAGTCTTTAACATGTGTATGAGGTGGAAAAGTTGGGCAAACAAAAGTAATGGTAGGGCTAGAAATGGAATGAAGAACACATTCAGGTGAGGACTCAAGATGAAAATCTGCAAGTCATGCACAGAAAAAGCTGAAACTAAAAAATTAAGGAAATGGCCAAAGTAGGATGCTCCCAGGGAAAAGAGATAATTCTGGGGTACAGAGATAATCGCTCTTGAAGGACAATGGTTATAACAAGAGATTTAATAAGACAGCTGAAACTTATGTGTGATAAGATAAATCCACTTATTTGTCAAAAATGTACACTTTATGTCAATTATTCAATAAAATTGTTTAAAAAATTCCACTACTCATGCTCGTGCTCTAAAAGGAAAAAAAATTCCAAGCTAATGGGAAAATCTTCAAAATCTTCCTTCCTTACTCTCAGAACCACATTCAACAAAATGATATATGGTAGAAACCATTAGGAGACAGGAAAGAAGTATCCAAAAATAAGTTTGGAGGACAAGGGACACTATAATCTCAAAAATTAAAGCATTCTTTTCTGTTAGATCTTTGAGAACAATTCGAGACTTACTCTCTCCTAAAATGAGTTAAGCTTTCACTGGTTGAGAGATTTTTGGTATTTTAATTTGTTCCCAAAAATATATACTAAGAACTATTGTTTTCAGAAATAACAAAAGCTGAAGCACAACTCAACCGTACTTTTCAAATGTGCTAATAGAAGCCACAACTTAAACAAACTTCTAAAAGTGAAACACATAAACTAGACAGGAACCCATTAGGAAAATATCAAAGGGTAACTTTCATTTGGATCCAAACTTTAGAAGTTTCTTCGTTTTCTTCAGATTTATATAATTCAATTTCTTTCAGGGAGAGTACTAAACATAATAGAAATAATTTTATTATAGGAAATAATTTTATTATAATAAAATATAACAGTACAAATACTAGGAATAATAAAGGTAAAAAATTCAGATTACTCATTGACGAATTCTCACCACCAGAAACAAAAGGGGTTAATTGTAGAGAGTTTATCAGGGGAAGGAAAGCAGTACACTGACAAGAAAGCACCACTCTCAGGGAAGAAATGAGTTAATAGAACAGCCGATGGACTCAACAGGCTGCCTACCTGAGGTAAGAAAATTGTATTTTGATTTATATTAAGTTAAATGTAATTTGGTAATCAGAAGTGTTTGTAATCACTTCTTCCCAGTGGAATAATGCTTATTCGTCTAGTATAAGCTTCTATCAGATGAGATTAGCTCTGACCCAGGAATAATACAATGGATCCCTTGACAGGCAACCCTCATTATTTTTTTAGCTAATTGTCTTAAAAAACACACTAAGGACAAAATAAATAAAAAGTTAAAACCTAAACATCGTTCAAAGTAAGGAAACTGAACAGTGCTTTTATTTGTATCATAAGTAGCACTTTAAAACTATTTGTAAGAAGAAAATACTATAGCAAAGTTTCAATTAAAAGGAATAGAATGTATAACATTTTTTGGAATCAATTCACTTTAAGAATTATCCTTAGAAATGCATTTTAAGTACTATTATTGTTTGAGAGTGCTATTACACTTCACAAAGCAAGCAGAAAACTCCAAAAATCATGTCTCATTTTTATTCTGCCTTACCCTGACACGTTCCATAATTAATGCTAAACCAGCTTGCCAACCACAAGTCTTACAATCACTGAAGTTCTTGCAGTGAAAATTTTGATTCATATACTTGACATTTTAAAACAAAGAGTTTACAGGACTTGAGATGTCTTTTCTGACATTCTATCAGAAGAGGTTAACTGGTTCAGTGTCTTGTTAAGTATTATAGGCAGTGAAAGTTAAACCTTTCTGAGAGTTTCTAGCCGTTAAGCTTGTGTACTGACTGCATGTCTCCACTTCCTTTCAGGCGTTGGATTTTGACTTATCTGCCTGCCAACCACAAGTCTTACAATCACTGAAGTAATGATTACATTTAAAAAATACATCTTCACATACATCTATTTAAAAAAAAAAAATCTCCTTGAGGAGATAAAACATTCTATCTTTGCCTGATACACCCAAAAGTGAATATAGAAAGTTTGAGAAACACTCCTCTGAAGAAATAAGTTTGGGCTCTTAAGAGGCTTTGGTAAACACTGGTTCTAATACTACGAGCAACTGAGCTTTTACATTAAGTTTAAAACTATGTTGGGTGCTATGAGAAAAAATGACAACGCTACTGATGAAAAGAATATATGTAAAGATCATATAAATTGAGAACCAGGCAAAATGGCATAGATGATAGAAGCTTCACTCATCCCCTCTTGCGACCACATCAAAGTTGAGATGCAAACACAGAGCAAACAGCAAGCAGAGTCGCCTGGGGGTCTAGATGAAGAGAAGCACTACACCTAGGGAGAGAAATAAGAAATCATGCTAAAATGGTTGCAGGGAGGATGAGCCAAAGCCACAAGGCTGCCCAAGCAGCTGAGTGGGACAGAGGCTATGGCAGTGGAACCAGCAGCAGCAGATGCCTCTTAAGGGGGCAGTGTCCGTCAGTGAACTTTTGCAGTGATAGACCTGCTCGAGTTGAGCAACAGCACCAGGTCAGTTGCTCGGGGGTCACCAGGGACTTACAAGGGAACACTGAGTTGTCTGAGGAAGGACCAGAGGCAAGGCTATTTCCCAGGCAGAAGTGTCAAAAGTATCCATTGTTCCTCTGTGGAGTTTTCCCCTCCTCCCAGTGAGTGGATACAGTGCTGCCATGGCTGAGACGTCCTCTAACTGGATAACAGAAGTCGCTCCACCCAGAAGATTCCCTGAAACCCTGCCTTCCCCAACTCATGACACCACCCAAACCACATCCAGGTGTGTCCTTGGGGAGCCCTATGCCATTTGCTGAGTAGTCCCAAGACTCACACAGGTGACAGCTGATCTTGGTTTCTGGCATGGTCCCTTGATGTAACTGTAAGCACAGCATCTGTGAATTGCTTGCTGAATCTTAACAGGTGGCCCCAAAGGGCCACAGACTGGGGCTAAATTTGGCCTGCAGCTGAAGCCCTCTCAGGACTGTGCCACTGGACACCTACTACATAAAGCTATGCTAATAAGACTAGGAGACGTGGGAGTTTTGCTTAGTACATAGAAACAGACACAGAAAGGCAGCCAAAATGGGAAGACAAAGAAGCAGAAACCATATGAGAGAGCAGAACACTGATCAAGAAAAAATGGAGTCAAGCAATCTAACAGATGCAGAGTTCAAAACAGTGGTCATAAATATGCTCAATGAATTGAGGGGAAGTGTAGATGAACTCAGTGAAAACTTTAACAAAGAGATTTTAAAAACATAAAAATGGAAATGGAAATTATAAAAGGGAGCCTGTCAGAAATGAATACATTATCTGAAGAGTACAGAAGAGGGAATCAACAAAGTGGAAGAGGAGGACTGAAATACCAATATAGAGAATGGGAAAGCCAAGGTCACCCAACCAGAAAAACAAGAAAAAAGTAACCAAGAATATAAAAATAATTTAAGGAGCCTATGGGACAAAATTCAGGGTATCGATATCCATGTCACAGGGGTACCTGAAAAGGGGAAACAAGAAGTTAAATATATATTTGAAGAAATAATGAATGAAACTTCCCTAACCTGGTGAAAGAAATAAGACATACAACTTAGAGACTCCCTCAAGAAATGAACCCAAAGAGGATCACACCAAGGTTAATGCCAAAGGTTAATACAGAGAGAATTTTAAAAGTAACAAGAGAAAAGCAATTAGTTAACTACAAGGGAGCACCCATAAGACTGACAGCTGATTCAAAAGAAACTATGCAGGACAGAAAGGCTTGGCGCAAAATATTCAAAGTGTTGAAAATCCAGGATTTACAACCAAGAATACATTACCTAGCAAAGCTATCATTCAGAGTCGAAAGACAGATTAAGAGCTTCCCAGACAAAAAAAAAAGCTAAAGGAATTAATCAACACTTAGTATTTGAGGAAATGCTGGAGAGATTTCTTTAAGAAGAAAAACTTGTATCAAAATACGTGAATAAAGAATGGTAATAACTACATACCCATCAATAAGTAATAACTACATACCTATCAAATGGAAAAGAATTTAGTGCTCCAACCAAAAGATAGGAAAAATGAATGGATAAGAAAACAAGACACTTACATATGGTGCCTACAAGAGACTCAATTACGTTTAAAAGATATGGACTAAAAGGGGATAGAAAAAGATATTGTCTTGATGGACCTAGAGTATTGCGCTGAATGAAGTAAGTCAGAGAGTCAAATACCACATGATTTCGCATATATGTGGAATCTAAAGAACAAAATAAACAAAAACAGAAACAAACTCATAGATACAGAGAATATTTTGAGGGCTACTAGACAGGAGGGAGTTTGAGGGGACTACGAAAAATGGCAAAGGGATTAATAAGTACAAATGGATAGAAAATAGTCACGGAAATATGAAGTGTAGCATAAGGAACATAATAAAAAATGTAAAAATATGTAAGGAGAAAGAGGGGTACTTAATTTAGTGGGGTGACCACTTTATGAGTTATATGGATCTCTGATCACTATGCTGCACAACTGAATCTATTATTGTATGCCAAGTAAAATTGAAAAAAAAAACTCGTTGAATTGTACAATGTAAATATGAGCAATTAACTGTCTATTATCCTTTAATACAACTGGGGGAAAAAAGATTATAAATTATAGATTACCTTTTAGAATAGAAGAAAAGTAATGAAGGGTAGCTTACAAAGGGAAGAGCATTCCAAACAATGAATGGAAGGCACAGAAGGAACCGCCTGGTTAAGGAGGAGGTATTCCTGAGGAACTATGGTGGTTCAGGCACAGAACTACAGCTTTGCCAAATTATGACAGGCCTTGAAAAAGCAAAGGAGTGTAATTTTACAGGCACTATAGAGTAACCAAAGATTTATGAGGGGTGGCAACGTTTAAGAAAGATAAGCCTTATATCACAGGCCAATATATTCAGTGGGAAGGATAGTGGAATAAATCATCTGGGAGATCACTACAGTAATCCAGGAGAAGAAAATACAAAACAGGCTCACTGGAAAAAGCCAGATATAAAAAAATAATTGAAAAGAAAAAAATGTTCCAGAATAACAGTGCAGACATTGAGAGTAATATTAAATGAGAAACCAAAGCATATAATGGGCTCCTAAGTCTCGGCAACTGGGGAAACAAGAGGTCCAGGGACAAAAAGGAGAGATCGGCAAGAAGAACTGGTGAGGGCCATAGAACAAAGAAGTCAGCTTGGAACACTGAGTCTGAGGTAAAACAAAGGTGTGTATGTGTGTATCTACTCTAGATAAGTACAAAATTGTGCTGCCGTACCAGGAAAATGACTTTCTGCAATTTAAAATCATACGCAGGATTTATATATTTAAAGTTGAGAAAGGATTACTCTAAAAATAAATACTATGTCTAAGCAAATTACAATGGTGGAGGAAGAGCAGAATTAGTTAAATTAATGGAGACAGTTCAATTCTATTCAAAGTTAATCTACTAATAGGTTGAATGATTTATGGAATCAAAATTGGAAAAAATATCTCCCAGGTCACAGCTAACCATATTCTCTATTGCTCCTTCTATGACTTTAAGACATGTCAATAACCTCTATAATATACTTTCTCAATGCTGCAGATAAGACCTAATGTGATGGTAAGAACCAACCTAAAACTCAACTTGAGGAAATGACTTTTCAAATATGGAGTGGAATAGTAAATGAATCCAAATAGAGAAGGGGAAGAAATGCTAGGAGTCAAAATAGTGAGAAAAAATTGACAACTAGCACTGCAAGCTGTATTTTCAAATTTTCATTTATAAAGCAAAAACAACACTGGATACAAAACAAGCCCTGAAGCAAACACACAAAAGCTGCAGTAAACTGAATCTCAGTCTCAAAAAGAAAATGCTGAAAATTACCTTATGAGGTAATTAACTACAGTCTTTCATGAATCTCTAGGATATTAACTCAATTAAGTCAATTTTATTTGGAGGTTATTTCAACATATACCTGAATGAGCACCTGGATATGAATTTTGTTTTATAAATTTAATGATCTTGTGAACACAGTTTATACCAAATAATATCAAAGGCACTTTCAGGATCAGAAACATCCAACTAAAAACAGCATCAAACAAAACAAAAATTTCAGGATTTGTCAATTTCTTAACTCTTCCCTTGGGCAAGACTATCCTAGTTACAAAGTTAAGTAGAATTAACTATTTCTAGAGAACTGGACAGGAAGACCCTTGAAAACATGCAAAAAATTGAGGAGGACAAGCAAACATGTGACAATCCAAAGAGAAAACTCAAGGGATTAACAAATCTGAAGTACTGAGGCAAGCCAGAGACCTCGAAGGTTAAAATGCAGTGTCCACATGGTATCTATGGGAGCCAGACTGTTTGTGATGGGCAGAGGAACATGGCTTACAATTTTGAAATCCATCTTTAACAAAAGAGCCCAGAGACAGAGAGCCAGGAAAAAACTATGTGTAAAGATAAATAAAAGCAACTAATCTAGGAAGACTTTCCAGATTCATAATGGTTTTCTTTAAATAAAAAAGTCTTTCTAGAATGGCAGTTACTATCTAAAGCCATTAAAGATAGGAAAATAAACATGCTTATACTTCACAATGAGAAATCTATGTAAAAGCTAAACTATTTCCTGAGAGTAAGAGCAATAATAAGAACGAGTAGGAAAGGAGAATTCACAAATAGCTTTTATGAAATCCTTGAAATGACTAGGGTGTGTTTGCCTTATTCTTGTCTAAAGACTGAAGAAAGGGACAACATAAACTCTGCCATGGAGATTACTAATTATACACAATAATTTTAAAAATAAGTAGTAAGTTTGATTTTTATTCTAAACAGTCATATTATATTTCACATTATTTTTACTCAATAGAAAACACTATCAACATTGAAAAAATGAGGTATAAATAAGTTTTCCAGATAGCAGAAATTAGTCCTTTAAGTTTATAATAACTGCTGATTGGAATTACAACAATTTCATTCTATCTCATCTTAACCAAAATAAAGTATTCAACGGTTTTGTTTTTAAACTCTGCAGGGCCACAATTACAAATATAATTAAGATAATCTGTTAATTTATAGTGAAGCTGTATGGGCCTCTGGTATGTTGAGCTCTGTTTGCTCCTATATAGCAAATCATTCCTAGAAACTCTGATTTTCTACTGCCCACTTTCCTTAATCTGGGAAGAATCAGAGGTTGTCAGGGGAAACCAAAAAACAGAGAAGCAAGCTTGTTAAATCAGTAACCCTAACAATATACATAATTTAAAGTCAAGAGGCTCTGCTCTGAGGTATGCTACACAGCGACTTCTCCAAACTCAAAAGGATTAATGGAATAATAGCTGCTATTTCCTTGTGAATCACAAGTTTTCTTAAACTTATTTGCAAATTCAGAGATGTGTTCTGAATGACATGAATTTTGGAAAACTTACCTGATCGCAGCGTTCTGTGTCAGATCTCGTAACATGGGAACAGGAGAACATACTATTCTAAAGAGAAAAAAGAGAAGCAGCATCTAGTTGCAAAGTATAACCTTTTAGCTAAGTAGAAGTAAGATGGTGCTGTTTGTTAGGCTTTAGGAAAGAGAAATCATTAAAATACACCAACTAAAACAATATAATTGTTTCTATCTTTAGGACCCTGTCTCCCTTGTTTGTAATCTCATTAACAGAAAACAATTATGGGTAAAGGGCTTAAATTGAAATATGTAAACAATACCTACAAACCAATAAGGGAGGATATAGAAGGGACAAATAAATGAATAGAAACATAGAACGAGTATTTTATAAATGAAGAAAACAAAATAATTATGGCTTTATTCTCATCAGTAATCAGAGAAATGCAATTATAAACTATAATAAAGTGCCAATAAGCATCCATCAGATTGACAAAAATTAAGGTTATGACAATTCCAAGGCTTTGCAAGAACCAAGAGTAACAAGATATCTCATAAACTGCCACTGAGATTATAAAACTGTCATCACTTTGGAAAACGAGATTTTATCTAAAAAAAAAAAGAAGATGATATACATACCTACCCTATGACCAGCAATTATATTCCTAGATAGACACCCTTGAAATGCGGTTCTCAAATTCTGATCTCAGAATCCCTTTACACTCTTAAAGACTGAGGGGCCCAAAGAGTTTTTGTCTATGTTGATTATATCAATCAATATTTGCCTATTAAAAATTAAAACTAAGAAATTTAAAAATATTAAAGATATCAGCAATAAACAAACCCATTACCTGTTTAAATAACATTTTTTATGAAAATGATTATTTTACAAAGCAAAACAAAAATAAGTGAGAAGAACATCACTGTTTTACATTTTAAAAATTTATCTTAATAGCCGGATTCTCTTATCTGCTCCTGACTCAATTTCTTGAGATATCACACTACATTTAGCCTCTGGAAAACTCCACCATACGGTCAAGAGAGAAGAGAGTGACAAAAGCAAATAACATCATAACATCTTAGTATTAGTATGAAAATAGTTTTAACTTTGTGTATCTCCTAAAAAGATTTTAGGGACTCCCTAGGCTCCCTGCACAAAGTGATATAGCTATTATTATGTCATATAGCTTTGCCCTGTCTTTTTTAGTACAACAGGTTTGTTGTTGTTGTTTTGTTTTCTCACTATTACTAGAAAATAAAACATTTAGGCAACAAAGTAAAAATGCTAACTAAACTTTGTCCTAGTCACCTCAATTATATACAAATGAACACTTACTGATCTGGAAGAATGGCTTCTTCATCCAAGGAAAACTTTCCTTGAATCCCATGACATAGTTCAGGTGGTACATCCATTGGCTGTGGAAAAATGTTTTCCTGATTACATACCCAAAAAAATGGAAATCAGTAACTCAAACATACACCAATGCTCACAGTAGCATTATTCTTAATAGCCAAAGGTGGAAACAACTCAAGTTCTCATCAATAGATGAGTGGATTAACAAAACATAGTATGTACAAACAATAGAATATTATTCAGCCATAAAAAAGTGAAATTCTGACACATGCTACAACTAGATAAACCCTGAAAACATGCTAAGTGAAACGAGCCAGAAACAAAAGGACAAATATTATATGATTCCATTTATGTGAGGTACCAAAAATTGGTAAATTTATAAAGACAAAAAGTAAAAAAGAGGTTACCAGAAGCTGGGGGAGGGAAAAACGGAGAGATATTGTTTAATATTGTTTAACAGGTATAGTGTCTGGTTGGAAAATGAAAAAGTTCTGGAGATGAACAATGGTGATGGTTTCACAATACTGTGTATGGCCTTAATGGCACAAAATTATATAAATAAAAATGGTTAATGGTAAATTTTTTATATTTTACCAAAATTAAAAAAATGTATTTCTGATGAGTTAACCAAATAACTATACTGTCTAAAATCACTTCGTCATTGAGAAGAGACTATATACCTCTGTGGAACCTGTCTGATATAGCTGTAAAATGAAGTCATGGAGTGGGTGATGTTTCCCCACAAATAAGACATCGCCTCCAAGACTGTTTCTTCTAGCTGGGGGAAAATAAGAAAAGAATAAAGATAAAACAATTATATCTGGAAAAGCAATTTTTATAAGAATAAAATAGCATCTAAATTTTAAAAACTTAATTATAAAGCTTACAGAAAACAACTTAAAAGCAATAGACCTGCATGTATGATATGTCTCCGTAGAAGGAAAAAAAAGTGACAACAAAGTTTCAAAGATCAATGACTATCATAAAAAAATTATCATTAAAATATACTTGAATACAGTATTATGAGACAAAGTTTTCTTACTTATACAGAACTCAATTTCTTACTATAAGAAATATATAAACATTCCCTGAGGAAACACCAATTGTATCATCTAATAACAAAGATTATTCTAAGGATGGTCAATAGAGAAATTATTTCTATAGGTTTATTATACTAGTATTGAATAAATTTTCCAACAGAGCCAAAATTTGCAATTTCCCTATACTTTCAACTGTCAGTAGTAACGACAAAATACTACTTTAATGCAAAAGAACATTTCAAAGTTAGCACTCTGAGGACAAATGCTTATTTCAACCTAACCTTTCAAGCAAAGTTATTGTTATTTGAGGGAGACAATGGGAAGAAGGGAGAGGGAGGAAATTAATAATACCTTACCAAGGCAAAACTACTTTTGTGTGTCATGTAAGAATGTCAGTAAGAATCAAAAAGTTAAAGGATGTTCTTGAAGTGTTGCTTTCTTATAAATTTAACAGACACTGTAATTTAAAAATTTTTATTTAATTACTATTCAATTTATGGATAAATTTTAAGAAGCAAAGATAACATTTGTTACAAAGAAGTATAATTAATGATTTATGTCCTTCATGGGAAATTTGACAAATAAAAAAAAAGGTTGAATTTTATAAGAAAATGTAAACTCTATATTACAGAGATTCAATGGTGACCAAGTGGAAGTATAACTCTTACTTTCTTCTGGGGTGAGGTCTGGGTACACTTCTTCTAGGGCAGCTCGTAGTCTTCGCTCATCCACAAAAGGCAACAGAGCAACACCTGGGGAAACAAATGCACACCACACACCTTGGCTATTAGGATCACCTAAATTCCAACTTATCATTGGTCCAAATAAACATTGCTAGTAGAGTATCCCTGCTAATATCAAAACATTTTGGAAATGAACTCTATTTAGCCAAAATTGAAGTGTGAATACTTTCTTTCTATGTGGTAGTAGAAGAAAAATTCTGTATGTTTTCCATTCTTAAAATGGCTCATATGGAAAATCATGTTTGCTGAATTGTAACTCTCTGATGATAAAACCGTTGATTTAAATCAACAAATTGCTACCGGGACATTGGTCTGTGATCTGGACTTGCTAGGATGCCCTTGGGCAGGCCAGTAAATCTTCCGAGTTTGCGAGATATCCTTTTTGATTTTTCTAAGACTCAGTTTCTTCTTTTGTAAAAAGAGATCACACAACTAAAATACTCAGGTCTGTTTAACTAGAATACTTGGGATGTCTTTTCCAGCTCTAAAACTGCATAGTATTCTTTTTACATTTGAAAACCTAATAATTTATATACAAAAAAATTTTTAGAGACTTGCTTAAATAACTGGGCGTGGGGGTAGAGAGAGAATAGATGTTCATTTTCAGGCTGAAAATTGTCCTTTGAAGTATGCTAGAATTAAAGTCATTGTTTTATCTGCACATACAGGCATAATTTCCAAAGAAGCATACCAGTAATATAGCATCTAGTACTAGAAAAATATACAAAATGATTAAAGCTAAATATATTCTGCTTCTATATATACTAGAATATACAGTATTTTGGCTAAATAAAAATTTTAAGTAGCAAAGAGAAATGGTAAATAGGGCTAAATTATTTTGAAACTACTGTCACTCAAAACTGCTGTATTTGTGATTATTGCCCTTATTAGTCATCTAAACCATAGGGAATAATCAAGGAAAAAGAGTGAAAACATGATTTTAACAAATGTGGTTATTTTCCTAGAAAATCTATGGTGGAAGAAAAGGTTAAAATGATTTGCTGAAAGAAGCTTTGGTGTGAAACAATCCTTGGCTTATTGAATGAGAGACTCTTAATTGTGTTTTACAATCAACCATCATCACACGTTTGTCAAATGGTAAATAGCTCCGTGAATTTAGTAGTAATTTGATATTGCCAATCTTACAAAATTGTAAACAGAGGAATGAGAAAATAATAAATATACAAAGATAAACTTTAAGTAATGATTAATGTCAAGTATTTAAACTAAATTTCTAACACACTTTTCAACAGTTTCCATGGAGTACAAGTCAGGCTCCACACAGACACTATCATGTTTCTACATCTCTCAGGATCCTAACAAGGTATCAATGAGTGCTAGATGGAAGGAGCAAGTCTCCTCTCATGCATTAATGACAAAGGAAACAAAAGATATAATAATAAATCTATTTCAACTCGAAGTTACTATTAAAATTACTCTCAATCATTGCTAAATAGCAAATTTTCACATGTAATTCTTAAAATACTTATCTTTTACAGAAATACTTTCATCCCATAAATCATGTTTGCTCACATTTTTACCAAAAAGAGAAAATAAGTTTAATGAAAAGAAATAATATTTAAATTTTACCTTGCCATGCATATTTTTTCCCATTCAAATCAATGGCAAAATCTTCAGGATAGAAGTCAATTATACTAGAATCCTAGGCAAGGAGAAAAGTAAAGACTCAAAACAGAAGTCACATGTTTCTGTAATACATAATTTGATACAACTTTCATTCAACTTATCAAGCCTGATGAAAAAAATGAGGTTTCATCCCTTTTAAAATCTGTCATCAGGTCATTAATCCCAGGTCTAGTAAAACAAAATTAACAATTTTATTTTAAATAATGAAAAAAAAGCATTATTATAGAATTGTAAAGCTGACAACTGTAGGCCCAAGACAGAGATTGAAGAGTTTATTGATAGTAATAATCTCTATTTCCTGGGTAGATCTCACTCTTTCTAGCTAGCTAGCACACAGAACAGGCTTAGACGTGATTTCAGAAAGATCAGTCTTTTGAGCTCTGACAGTCACTTCAAAGGGCTCGAACAAGTAAAAATAATGACAGGTAGGCTGAGAACAAAACGACTATCATACAAATTTCTCCAAAACACAATTTTATTTACTAGGTAGAGTACTAATGACAAGGTAAGCAGGGTGAAAAAAGTAGTGAAAAATATACAGAAGAACTTAAATATTTTTACTTTATTTCTGGATTTCACTGTTTCAACTGAGATGCAAAAGCAACCGTGACTAATGTTAGTAAAACATATGAAAACACCCCAGTTACCAAGACACTCAAAATACTAAGACTTACGGGATCACTCATGAGCTTCCGCCATGATGGAGGTAGAAAGTTACCACTCGCAGCTGGAAAAACTCCCATCAGTTGTTCCAGTGGTTTAAACTGCAAGGAAGAAAAAAAGGCTGAAGACACAATTTTTATCTAAGCCTGAATTCTATGAATTTTATGGCTCTAAATAATCAAGCTTACCGGTTTAGTGCCCTTCTCAAAATCAGAAGGCATGTCCGCAATACCTTCAAAGTCTGAAGCAAATGGTGCATAATGGAATGGATAATACCACTTCCAGGAAGCACAGCCCTATAATCATTAGAAACAACAAAAACAAAAATCTATGTTAATGACAGTTACATTACAAAAACAAAAAAAATTAGAACATTAACTTATAATACACCATTTATAAAATACATGACTTCTAGTATATATTCCATATATAAATTTTTTTCCAAGAAGTCCTAAGTTATTTTGATTAAATACGAACTTTTTACTTTATATCAATAGACCCTTCATTTAAGAAATACTGTAAAGTATCTTTAATAATCAGTTAACACCAAACTTCATATTTACAGACATAAATTGGTCAAAATTTTTCTCCTTAAAATGTCTGTTGACATTTTTCTTCAACTCTAGAGTTGTCATTATCAAATAAAATGAAGAGAAGTTGCAGCTGACACTTACTAAACCTACAAGTGGTAAGGGACATTACTGAAAGTGACTAAGAGTAAAACAGCCAAAAGTTTCATTTTAAAATTTTCTCTTATATTTTCATTTCAAGCAAACCCATCAGAAAGATAGCAAAAGCAAGTTATACTCATAGAAAAGAGGAGTCTTCCTAATGTGTGTTTTGACTATGCCTAAGGGATTAAAATCTTGATTTTAGGAGTAAAACATGAATTTAGAATATTTTACAATCAATACCATATTGCAGGCTTAGTGCATTAAATTACTTTCTACTTACTAACAAACTTCATCTATTCCCAGGTCATACTAAACCTAACTTAACTCGCTCTTTGAGCACAAAATCAGGTTTATCTAAAGGTATTACATCCCCTATATGTCTACCTAATTTCTTACCAGTCTGTTATCTCAATTATCAAAGACTTTAAGTCAGATAGAGATTACTCCAATTAAAATGCACTTCATTTAACATCGCTACAATACAAAGAGGAAACAGTATCATTCAAATTCCTTTCAAATTCTTACCAGCATTTGCCAGGGTTGTCCTTCGTTCAGTCACTTAGTTACTCAGTTATTTTGTTATTCCAATTAAAAAACACTAAACTTTAATCATTTGAAAGACAAAGTACACTCAGCCACACTACTTGATGCTGAAATCCTTTAGCAAAACAAAAATTAGCTTTGTTTATATATTAACATCTAAGGAGCTTTACAAACAAATATCATTTAAGGTAATGAACTTCTAAATAGGAAGCATTAAGAAAGTGAATCTGGGTTTAATTTCCAAATATAGCTCAAATTACTATCTTCCTAAAATGATTAGCTAAAGATTACAAGAAAATATTCTTTTTGTACCTGGTAATAATATCGAAGAACCCAGCAGAGCCCTTCAACGTAAGATTGCACAACTTTACGACGAAATTTCTCGTCAGCTGCATCAACATCAAATTTGTTTTTATAGTACCGTTGCTTCCAACCAGCTTCCCACAGCCTAAAAACCAGACAGAGCCAGTTTATGTTTAATAAATACACTTTCACTGATTTAACACCCAAATCCATTTATAGTTAATGTCCAGGTGAAATGTAAATGAGTTAAGCAGCAATGCTAACACAATTTCATTTAATTATTTCTAAAAAGTCCACTTTCACAGGATTTATTACCAACTTGACAGGTAAACATCATAAACCCAAACACTGATTTTAGGAAGACCATTATAAAACTACACTTAAAAGAGGAAAAAAAATAACCATTTATTAAAGTAGAATAGAACACTTGTTTGCTCAAATTTTCTTGCTGTTTTACATGTTTTTGATTGTGGAACAATTCTTAAACTACATTTTAAGATTCAAATACTGAAAGTATTTATTTTATATACATCAAGTTCCTCAATTTGTTAAAATACATTTAAACTATACAAAGAAAGTCAAATTACTGTTAAAAAATGACTTGCGTAAATGGTAAAAAAAAAAAAATGGTTTATAAAAGAATAATCTAGGAACCACACAGAAATTCTGTGTATACCTAGTATCCATATCCTTGGGCCTTATCCCTCTTTCAGATAACAGTTGTTGTTGGCTTAATGGAAGGACACACAGATGCATGTATGTTCTTCTAAAACTGAGAAGCAAGTCAATCAATCCACTAAATCATCACTAATCACTGAGAATAAAATATGAAGAACCACATTTTCATCCAAGGTATATATTTTTTAGTACTCATTTCTCATTCTCTAAAAGATTTAAACATTTTATTGAAGGAACACAAAGAAGCCAAAGAACACTACAGAATAGATCAAGAACATCAAGATGGTTATCCATTAAACAGCTATATTCTACCAAGCACCAGATCTTACCAATTAATTGCAGTCATGTTTCAGAATAGACCACAGCAATTTTAGTTCACCACACACAAGGGATTTATAAACATCAAGGAGAAAATATCAATGAAATAAATGCTTAGAACTCCAAACATTCCTTTACAGAAGCATTTCTACCTTGATTATCAACAGCAACAGGATTAAACAATAAAGTACTAAACAAATCAAGTTAGCTTATTAAGCTGCTATTGACTATGATGGCTACACAGTAAAACAAAAACACTCTAAGAGAAAAGTCTAGAGTTACGGAAGCAGAGAATAAAATCTCAGATGAGGTAAATGTTCAATCACAAGTCACCACAGATCTCAGACTCTGACATCAAAGAATGTTAGAAATGGAGCCCATACATGACATTTGTGAAATTTTTAATCATAAATATAAACACACCATCCACATCCTACAAAAGCAGCATGAGCTGCGAATCACTATTGTTCAACTTTGAAATATATCATTTTGCCAAATTCTTAATGAGTTATAATTGAGTGTGGCCTTTTGTACTTGTAGCCCAGGCTTCAAACCTCGATTTAATTACACAAGAGGCTGTTAATCTTATTTAATATCTTCAAACTTCTGGATAAATTAAAGAATTGAAGTTTCCTACTGTAAATATTAAATGTACAGCTAAAGGAAAACTTCTCTGCCAAGAAATGTAATGCAAGATAATGCAAATGAAATGCATATGCAAGTTTGTGGTTTTTTAAAAATATACATATTTATCTCTTAACCAAAGGACTTTTGCATTATCTCATTTTGATGAATAACCTTTTCAACTGAGAAGATTAAGCAAACTATATTAAGTATCCAAGTATAAATGAACTTTCTAGGTTAAGTAGCTTGAAAATTTAATCTTGAAACAGTAGCATTCAGATCACACAGTCAGAGCTAAACACCTCATGCCTAGCAGATCTAGTGCCTGGTCTCAGAGGGAAAAGTGGTTTGGAGGACAAAAACCTGCATGCATACTAATCGGATACTTAGGTTTAACAGCTATAGCTTACAGATCTCACTGGAATTTACTGACTATTCTAACCCTCCACATTAATTATCAGTGGATAAAAAGATCACAGGCAAGCATCTGAAGGCACTGCTGCTCTAAGCTAAATAACATTAATTAAATTGCATCTATTTCAGCAATTTGTTAACAAAGTGCTACCAAAAAATGGCTTCACCTGACGTTATCCTCTGGCTCAGGTTCACTGTCACTGTCTTCTGCTTTTCGCTTAATTCCTCCTAATGGAGATGGGGAGCCATCAGAAGTGAAACTCGTATTAGGAGATACTGAAGGACTCTGCAGACAATTACAACAACACAGAGGAAGGATTTAAGTATGCATTTCACATAAGAAGTTACATCCAACTGCCATTACCACCATGCTTCACAAAAACTTTTCTTAAAGCTATCAAATAGATATGGTAAATGTATTTAGAAAGTACAAAGACTGATCTTGGTCTACTGCACCCCCCCTCCCACCCAAAAGAGTAATATAGAGTACCAAGCTTCCTATGCTTAAAATAAAAAATTTTTGAATATTTTCAGGGTAAAAACTGCTTCAGAAGAAAAAAGAAAATTTTAATTTTACAGACTTTTAAAATAGTAGGACGTGAATACTTTTTCCTTTGGTGGTTCCCTTGTGTTATAAATTCATGATCACTTTCGCAAAATAACAAAGTTATAAATGGAAAAACATATATAAATAGAGATACACACATAAATAATGTATAAATAATACATTAAAAAGTCAATGCTCAGGGTCGGGCCTGATTAGTACTTGGATGGGAGGCTACCTAGGAAGACGAGGTGCTGTAGGCATCAGAAATAAAAAAATAAGGGATTGTAGGTTGACAAGGTCCTTGCAATCTGTGAGGTCAACTAAAGGTTGCCTCGCCTAAAAAAAAAAAAAAATTAAAAAAAAGTCAATGCTGGTAAAAATGAAATTAAATGGTAAGTGTTCAACCTAGTACAACCACTCTAGAAAGCAACAGTTTAATGAGACTCTGCTGGATAACTGTTAAATTATATTATACATATTGTTCTAAAGTTCATGAAATAAATAAAAATATATTAGTCATCTTTTAAAAATGCATATTTTATTATTTCAGATTTCGATATCAGTTTAAAGAATCTTTAAAGTATTATCAGTATTATCTTCCTTTTGTATTTTAATTCATGAACATAGCAGCACCCTAAAGTATTTTAATATTTAATATTTAATTTCAAAAATTACAATCTTCTGTACCTATAGTTTATGTTAAATGACCAAAAATGTAAATGGCAGAAAAGGTTTTCACAGTAAAGGTTTCTTCTGTTATTCACAATATATTAGATATTTCAAGTAAACTGAATTAATTTTAAGTTGAGAACTGAGAAGGCTCTTTTAATGATATTATAACTAAAAACCGTAACATAAAGATAGCTCATACCACAGACCAAGAAAAGTTACAACACATTGAAATTATATTTCACTGAGCTTATGACACTTTCCTTTTTAAAATGTATATCAATTTTATTCATGATACTATATGGCCAATACGGTCAAAAAATAAAATAAATAAATACAGGAAGGCATTGTTGTACTTGGAAAATGAAATGTGGATTTTTAGCAATTCAGATCCAAGTTTGAAAAACCAAGTCCAACCTTTACTGGCTATATGGTCTTGGGCAATTTATTTAAACTGTCAGCCTTGACTTCACATAAGGATAATGTTTTATCTCTTTATAGGTTATTGCAAAGATTAAATAAAATGTGTGAAAGACCAATAACATACTGCCTGCCTTGTACATGGTGGTTAACCAGTACACAAAAGTTGTTGTATCAAGCAAATTTTCCCAATTGACAAGCAAGATATAAACTGTCTTCAGATAACAAAGATAATACACCTTCAAGAAAATTAAAGGTGTTTGCTCTTCAATACTAAATCTCCACTGCTCTCCTTTCTGCTGTCAGTACCAATAAAATATTCTTTCTTGAACATATCCAATTCATACCAATTCAAATTTCTTTATAAAAAGCTGTTTTTGCAATCAAATTTTATTAAACTGAGAATGGCCACAGATATAATGAAACTATATTTCAGAATGTGCCATTTAAAAACATATATTTAGGAGGAAACAAAAGCTATCTAATAGAATGTTAACAATGCTGACCACCAGTAGAAACTAGTCAACTACTAGAGATTGTTACTACACTCAAACTTTAAGAAAAAATAAAACGTAACCTTAAAGGCTCCCTATAAATGAACTGATAATTTGGCTTCTTGATTTCCTTAAATTTGAAACATTCTAGATGAAAACCCCTTCATGCAAAGCCTCCAACAGAAATAACTGTGTCAAGAGGAATTAGAAAGGATCAAATAAGCAATCCATTCACCAATCTCCCCACTTCTATTCCCATGGCAGACATTATTAATCAACAGTGAGTCTAGTCTTGTGGAGCCTGCATATAACAATGGAATCCTCCTCAAAGCAACACAGCTGGCAAAGTTTAAACCCATCTGCCTCCCAGTGATTAAGAGAAAAGTAAAGGTATCCTATCATTGACACAGTGTTCGAGAATACCAGTCACAGTCACTCTCAGTTCTACTCTGAGGAGACTGCAGTCACCATAATCTTAAACGATGGACATCAGGTTTTTTTCCTATTCTATCCAAGGGTCGCACTGTATAATCCCTTTCACTGACCCTGCACATCTCACTCTTTTAATAGCACAAGAAAAACAAAAATTAAACAACAAAAACCACACCAGAAACCCAGGTTGCTTCTCTCAAGAGGAGCAAAATCTCAATTCACAAATTCTAAATATAAGGTCCTAAAACTTCTAGGTGTGAATTTATAATACAAATGCAATCAGTCTCCGATATGGCAAAAATTCTGCATATAGGATTGTCCCTAATAGGAATTTAAGCATCAATAACATAACTATTAGAATAAATTTTAAATAACAAAAATGGTTAAAAACTTATGCAATTTCCTTGGATATATCACAGCAATAGTTTGCATAAAATACCAAACCTTACATAACATCTACCTCCCTCTACAACATTCTCTCTCAATGCCTACTAGCCCAAAGTAAGCAATAACTTTATCAGTCTATTTTATTGGTCTGTTCCCTCACCCCTGCTGCTGCCCTGCCATGTGCCCAGACATCAAGACCTGTTGCCACTATTACAGAAAGCTGAGTTGGACAGTGAGCATTTAGGCAGTAAAGAGTACCTGTATTTGACAGACTGAGGAATACTATTCTGCAAAATGACCTTGACTGATACCTGGAAGGAAAGAGGGAAATAGGCAGCGAAACCCACCCTCTTCTTTTGCCCCAGCAATGAAAACTTTGGATGTCTTTCATGCTTCTAACACCATCACCACCCAGTATCTTTGGGGGAAGAGTAAAACACTATGGCCCATTTGCATTACAGAATGACTGTAGCTACTTAGCTATCTATATTTACAAGCATTTTCTTTAATACCATTCAGATATTTTTATGTTGATAAAAATGAATTTAACAGAATTAAAAACATCTCAAGGCAAAAGAAGTTGAAAAAAAATATAACACAAAATGACTCCAGGCTAAGTGATAAAATTCACCCACAACTACCAGTATCTGACAGTCACCACTCTTCAATGTTAAATAAAAGTGAGTCACTTACAGAATTATTCTGCATCCTCATTTCATAGGCTGCTTGTCTTGGATTACTTGCTACTTGAGAACCTGGTGAATTTCTTGAACCCAAGGCATGAGGGGTTAATATTCCACCAGGAGTGAAAGCTGGTTGATCTCTCTAACATAAATGGAAATGAATGTAGAAATTAAAATTAAATCACAACAAAGTTAGATGACAGGAAGAAAAGGGGCAATGAAATAGAGTCCCCACTGTAAGCACTTAAAAGATGTAATAGGTTTCTATGAACATTACAGGGTTGTCAACACTTTGATTTAATGATAACTTACCCTGTAAACAATAGCCTGTAATAGTTAATACCTCAGCTCTAAAAGTACATATAACTCACTGTTCTGATATATATATAGAAAAGTCAAGTCCCATTAGGCTATTCTATTATGTTTACTTACCAATTTCAGAACACATTCTAGACAAAATTTTAGGCAAATAAATATAATTAGTAAGGTAAAAAATAAATCAAGAGTTTGTTTTATACTTAAGAATATGACTTTTATTTACTCTTCACCTTGCTAGAATTTAACTCTCTAATCAGAGCTATGATTAAAGATATTAATAAGAGACAGTCATGACTAAATGATAAAAGTTATTTTTAAAACAGATATTGACTAAAAACAATAATTATATGTAAGGTAGAAAACAAATATGCTCCTCTCTAAGTGGTTTCGAACCTACCTGCAAAAATAAACAACTCTACTTTTCTCTCTTATAGGTTCCTGAATTGCTCAATTCCAATAAAATATAATAAAAGGCAGTCCCTAAACTCCATAAGTTTAAAATCTAGTCAGGAAGACAAGAAAAACAAGAACTACAGAAGTTAAGTGACCATAAAGCATGCAATTAAGGAGACATATCACAGCAAGAAGCACCAGAATTAAAAGAAAGGATTCTTATTAAAAAAAAAAAAAAGAAGAAGAAGAAGAAGAAGACTTTTGGTTTAAGAGCAGAAGCAACAGGGAGGCCTTGTGGAAAAGGTAAATGTAAGGGAGTCATAAAGTCAAAAATCCATTTGCAGGCACTAAATAAATAAAGGCAATGCTCTGAGTCTGGAGGGACAGACATGGTATGTTTAGAAGACAGTGGAAAAGCTGGGCGGCTAGATTTCGACTGGATTATAGTGCATTCTGCATACCAGACTAAAACAGAACTGGATTCTGAGGAGACTAATTACTGGTGATTTCTAAGCAGAGAAACAACAAAGTTTCGAGTGTCATGTTCTGGGAAGACTAACCTGACAAAGATGTAGACAGAATGCAGCAACTTTTGAGAGGATACAAAGGGCTAACTCTTCATTACAGAAACAATAGCTGATTAGTGTAAAAAAGAAGTCAAATAGCTAAGTGCCACCAGTCACTCCTGCCCATCAAGTATATCCCTTCAGCTCCAAAGCTGAAAAGGACTTAATTTAAAACAGACATTAGCATTCTTTCTCCAGATAAGAAGGCTGTTGAGTGAACATTATGTCTCTAACTCCTACTGGGTAAGAAATAAAAAGCTATTGTCATGAACATCTTCCTCCGAAGTTGTAAACTTATGCTACTGCCAATCTTACAAAGTTAGTTAAAACTCACCTTCATTCTCTTTCTTTTTTCTTTCTGTCGTCTTCTAAAACTGTCCTAAAAGTATAAAATCCACATATTCTGTCAAATAATTACACAAAGATGTAAGAGTTAAACATTACCAGGAATGATTCAGGAGACAATTAAAGTTTTAAAGGAAGACCCCAGAAACCTAGGTACATACTAATTAAACTAGGCAATGGATTATATGTTTAAAGTGCTGATTATCAGAACTTCAGATGGACAGAAAGCATTTTATATTGACTTTTGATACAATTTAATTGTTCCTCTTAATTTTTTTCAGATAGTTTTTGATATCATTTCAGGAAACAGTGCAAGAGTCATGACAACAAGCCTCTTACCTAAAAAGGGCTTGACAGTTCCTAACTCTGTAACATGTATGGCACAAGTGTGTAAAGATGGAAGTGGGCTCTATGGAAACACTACCCTCACCCCCAGGTTCCAAAAAGTCAATCTAATGAGAGGAAGAATATTCAGAAGTCTGCTTCTTATTCTGGGCCAAACTCACAGAAAAGGGTCCACTGTGCATGATTCTTCCCCTCCACTCATTTTCAAAATGTAGATATGGTTTACATCTTGGGGTTGATCTTGCTCCTCAATAACTATTTGGGCCATTAAAGGCCTCCTTTACCCCAGAAAGTACTCCTTCCATGCTCAAGTTTCTGTGACTATCGAGTCACTGAAATGAAAGTTAAGGTGGCTGTGGCTGGGCTGTACTCTAAAACAAGGGCCAGCTGGTACTATACTGACCATCATCCTACTAGTTGCACTTCTATCTCTTCCAAGTCAGTAGAGCTAACTATAATATAATGTCTTAACCAAATTTGAAATTTATGCTTTCTATCAGGATAGGGACTAAATGTTGTATATACAGTGACTATCGTAAAACCTCCTAAGATATGAAAACCACCAATTTCTTTAATCAAGCTTTTATCCCACCTTTAAGGAAACTTTTCTTATCTAAGTCAACAATGACCTAAAGACTGAAATTACTCAGTTTTCAGTCTTCATCTGACCATGATCCTTTTCCTTCTTGAATTATGCTCTTCATTTGACTTCCAGGACACTACACTCACCTGGTTCTCTTCTTTCACTCTTGTTGCTTGCCTCGACTCCCCAACCTCTTAATGTTGGTATTCCTCTGAGCCCAATACTTGGACCTCTCTACTTTTCTACTCTCATGGGAGTAATCATCTAGTCTCATGGCTTTAAACACTATCTATATGCTTATAACATCCAACTAGGATCTCTCTCCACTCAACATTTCTTAGGTGACGCAAACTTCATATATCCAAAATGGAATCCCCACCCTCGCTTTGCACCTCTCAAGCTTCCTCAACACATAGCTGCTCAGACCTGTTTTCAACTGATCAGACAAAATGCCTTGGAGTCATTCTTGATACCACTCTTTCTCTCACATCTAGCATTTAATCCATTAGCCAACCCCATTGGTTCTATCTTCAAAACATTCAGAATCCAACTACCCCTTGCCATCTCTACTACAACTATACTGGTTCCCTTGAATTGAGCTCACTGCTTCTATCTTTGCCTCCACACAGTTAGTCTCAACATGGCAGCTAGAGTCACCCATATAATGTGTCAGAGCTTGTCACTCTTATAATCAAAACCCTCCAGAATGAAAGCTAAAGTCCTTATAGGGTCCTAGTGATCTGGTCCTCCATAAGTTTCCTGATCCCTCCTACCACATTCCCATTGTTTCCTCCATTTCTGCTACACTGGCTCCTTGTTCTCTAAACATTCTGGGTATGCTCTTGCCCAGAGCCTTTGTACTGGCTACTCCCTCTGTCTGAAATACCCTTCCTGCAAACATCTGCATCGTTTATTCCCTCACATCCTTTAGGTCTTTATTTAAAATAAGTCATCTGTTGGTGCAGATGGCTCTCACCACCTTTTCTAGAATTGCAAACTCCCCATCTCCACCTTCTCAGGTATTTCCACATCTGCTTTAATTTTCATTACGGCACTTATCACTAATACATTATATAATTTACTTAGTTTTTGTGTTTACCATCCATCTCCCAAAGAATATCAGAGAGATCATGAATTTTTGTCTGTTTTGTTTTGTTGTATTAGTAACACTCAGAACACTATCTGGTACATGATAAACAATAAATATTTTTGAATAGATGAACATTTGCAAGGTAAGAGGCAAATCAAAGCTCATAAATTAAAAAAGCATCACATTTCTGACCTAACTGCTCAGTTTTAATATCAAATACTAATGTATTCCTTTTCTATTATCTATTCTGGTCTGTTAGATATCTACTTCTAAGGGTGTTAGTGACACATAAACAGAATAGGTTTGACTGGGTGGAACTTACTGATCTTTTAGATGGCTTTGGAAATCTGTCAAAAGTAGACATACTTCCCAGGAGAACACACACCCACCATGTACTGCTATATTAAATTTTTGAGGGTTCATAAATACAATGCCCAACCATGCTGATGAACAGTTATGATGTCAAGGGCACCAAATAGGATCCAGAGTTTTAAAATGCCCTCTCTGCCAGGCTAGCTGGAAACCATATTACCTAAATCTGAAGCACTCTGGTATCTATCAAACCTCATATATCCTGCTCTAATGCCAAATATCACCAATATTTCATAGTACTGCTAAAACCACATAAAAGGACTGTTCTAACATGAGATCTTCATACCAAGTAGTATATAGTATATACAGGGTTTCTTTTTTAAGTATAAATGGCAGCAGGTCATGTGGAGCCACTGTAATTACTGAAGACTTAGTTAAAAATGGCCGTTCTGGTAGACATTTGATATCCCAAAGTTCTGTTATTTGAATTTTACATGTGTAAAATTCTTGCATTCACAGAAGAAGATTACCAAGTACCAAAGGCTTTAGAAAAAATGCTTACAGTCCACTCATTGTTTTACTTAAAATGGTACCCAAAGTTCTAAAATAAGAGATCGCTAACTACAATATACAAAGTTGAAGAAAATGTGAAATCTTGTCAGATACAATGACATGTTTTCATTTGTTAGATCATTAAGCAATGTAGCAATATTATTATGTTATTTGCTCAAAACAGCCACATGACTTTTTATAAAATCAGTTTCTAAAAGTATTTCCTTCCTACTACTATCTGCTCATTTTACCCACTGCTTGCCTCCCTTGCCACTCTCCCACAATCGCCCTCCAATCCACTAACTCCCCAGGGCCTCTGAACCCCCAGCCAAGGACTAGGGGCTTGTACATCTTACTCTAACACCTCAGGCAGTAGCAACAGTTTTTCTTCTCTTCAAGGATTTCCTCCTATTTCTCTAGAACTGGCTCCTCTTCCTCCTAAAATGGCTACGATTCTCGAGTTTCTGTTGAAGGCGCTTTCACTCCATACAAACTCCCAGGGGCTCTACGGCCATGCTACCCTGAACAAGCCCGACCCCATCTGATCTTGGAAGCTAAGCAGGGTCGGGCCTGGTTAGTACTTGGATGGGAGACCATCTAGGAAGACCAGGTGCTATAGGCATTAAGAAATAAAAAAAATAAGAGATTGTAAGCTGACAAGGTCCTTGCAATCTTGAGGTCAACGAAGGATAGCCTCACCTAATAAAAATAAAATAAAATAATAAAATAAAAAAAAAAAAAAAGCTCCCAGGGGTTTCAAGTTCACACTCATGACTTGAAGTACCTCCCAGCTGCTTAACAATTCTAAAATCTCCTTTCAAAAAACTTCTGTCCTGAGCTTTATTCATATCTGTCAAATTGCTTTATTAGGTATCCTGAGTGCCTTAGAAATCCTTCAAACACAGTATCTCCAAAATGAAACTCGATTTCTACCTTGCCATCACCTTAATCTGCTCTACCCTCAGGACTTGCTATCTTAGTGAATGGCACCAGCAAACTCCCAAATGCCCAAGCCAGAGTCCTGGACTTCTCACCTAAGCTCCCCACTCTATCACGAATTATTAATTTCCAAGCATTCTGTTATTTTATTTCCTTCTTTTATGTTTAAATTTCTTACTCAAAGCTGCAATCCTCTGCCTTGGCTGACATAATCCAACCCAGACCCCTTACATTCTACAACCAAAGTACAGAGTTCTTAACTCTTAACCTGTCTATCATAGCATAAATATTTCCTGTAAACATTGAAACCACTAGTTCAATCCCAGCATTCTTGTAGTCTTGGAACCCTCATTTCATATTCTATTGATTAGACAGGTATTTGGAATTAAGATTATAAAGAGAGAAAAAATTACAATGCAATTCACAGTGTCCAATACATAGCTTCACACAGCAAACATTATAACCTTCATAACAAAAGTACTGACCACTCATGATTACATTGGCATTTGATACACTATAATGATATAATAATGCACTCAAAGAGGTTAAAAAGTATAATTACAGGATCATCATAGCCTATTAGAGACAGGAGCAATTTAGCTACTGCAATAGAAACACTTTACCTCATCATCCTTTCTCTTTTTAAAAATGCTATCCTCAACTTCACCAACTGCTAACATGATCATCTGTACTCTTTGCAGATTGACATAACCACTTTCTGTAAGGTAACCCTGTAAGTGATAAAATACATGTAAAATGATCTTCTTAAAAAAGCAAATACTTCTGTTTTGAAATTATTCAAGAGTGAACTTACCCCAGTTTTGTGTACCACATTTTTGTATATGTTAACCAAACGGTCAATTGCACCTTCCCTGCCACCAAGAAATAAACATTATGCATTAGGACCAGTATACACTGTAAAGACAAGAAGACTAAAGTAGTAGTTTGAAAACCTACAGAAACACGCATACCTAATCTCTAATGATGGCAGGTGAGGAAGGAAGTCATTTCCCACAAAGAAGCACATGAAGACCCAGTCATCAATGCTCCTCTCAACATCAAATGTGAACGGTAGGCTGGCCATGGTGAGCTCTCTTTCCAAATACTATAAACAAAAAGGAATGCTGCCATTAAAGCTATCAAAAGGTACCCTGTTTTAGAGTGCTGACTGCAATCATTACTGATACATACCTCACGAAGAACATTAAGACGAAGGAAGATAAATTCTCCCTCTGCACAAGGAAGACTATCTGCAAGTTCATCGTGCTGCAAGAAAAGGAGTAAAGATCAAATAAGTCTATTCTAAATCCTGTACATTTTTTCACCCAAATAAATTTGGCTTGTTCTAAAGCAATATTCAGTTTAATTTACAATTATTAAACTCACCAAACCATTTTAAAAATAAAAATTACCCATAATCCCAATCCCCTACACCAGGGATCAGCAAATGTTTTCAAAAAGGGCCAGAAAGTAAATAGTTTAGCCTGTAGGGGTTACATATGATCTCTGCCCCATAATGTTTTATTTTGTTTTTATAACTCTTTAAATACATAAAAATCATTCTTAGCTCATAAGCCAAATATGGAGGGTTACAGTTTGTCAATTCCTGACCCATATCCAATCAATAACAACATCTTGATGTAAATGCCCCTAGATCCTTTTCTGTGAACATTTAGTATATTTCTTACCTGCTTTTTTCATTCAATATTTCTTTTAAAAAGGTACCATAATATTAAAAGATAGAAACCTCTTTAAAGGAGACTGGATATAACCAAAATACATACAAACTAGGAGTAACTTAAAAGTTAATATGTTTAATATTAACTTTAATATTTAAAACAAAAAGTTTAATATATGCTATTAGTTCCTTTTAAGAAGAATCACTATTTAAACAAATAACCTCTACAAACAAATCTTGCACAGGCGGCATTACTATGAGATCTAAGCCTCATGCAGATATGTTAGAAAAAAGTAGAATATAGAAAGGATGAGTGTGTGGTGCTTTTGAATGTCTATTTACTTTAAAGAGCTTTAAAAGATACATCTCTGTAAGGGGTAATAGCAGTAGGTTAAAATCTAATCAACCAATCTTCCCTTTATCCATTTTTAAAATGAGGTAACCTAAAGATCCTTATTACCATTGAATTATACACTTAAAAAAAACATTAAAACTATATATTGTTATGCATATTTATCGCAATAAAAAAAAATTAAAAATAAAAATTTTTAAATTAGGCAACTATCATCTCAAAGTTCTTACCTTTCCCTTCTTTTCTCTTGGCAAACCCTCACAGTCCTTGACTTCGTGTCCAAACTGATTACAAAGACCACACGGTTTGGGTTTGTTTGGTTTGAATTCTTCTCTAATAATGGTAAAATTGGGTTCGTGTGTAGCAAGGCCGAGCATGATGAGATCAGCTATCAATCAACAATGCCAAAATATTGAATACTGAGCACTTTGAGAAAATCCTTATCATAACCAAGGCACAGGACATTACCACAACACGAGACATCAGGACAAAGAAAAGTCCAAAGGCATACACAGAGATGGCAAAGCCAAAAATCCTAATACTTTCGAGCAGTTCTCAGCCAACAAGATGTCCTTCAGATACACGGGCCTAGGGTTTTGACTTTAACTCGTGAGTTAATTCTTGGAAAATTTTTCATTTTAAAGGTATGTGTAGCAATATTAAAAGTTTTGATGTAAAAAAGAAATTAAAGATAGGTGAATTAATTACAGATTAAACAACAACTCAATACTAGTTTCCTCTCAAACATAAAATAAGCAAGACATTTTAGAATTTCCAGGCAACCATGGGTAATCCATTACTATACACTAATCACTGACTTGCTATGGGTTAACTCAAGAGAATCGAATCCCCAAAAAGAAACTTACCATCTGCTCCACATAAGCAATGATGAGTGTTTGGGTCATGGTTAGGCTGAGCTAAAGAGGGGGAAAACATATTTACATAAATATATTTTACCTCATAGGAATATCACATTTTACCAAATATTTTCTATATAATGGCTTATTTGCTTTTCAATAGGATATACAATCAAATATTTACAAGTGAGTGTTACCTCTTTGTCTTCTAATATAATCCATGATTTTATGTTCTCCTTCACCAGGAGCACTAGCATCAGATAAAATAACCTATAAAAAAGTTTTTAACACTTTCAGTTCATCCCCCATTTTCTAGCACAAAAATCAACAGAATTGAATATCTTAAAATAAAGGGCATGTGTGCTAAACACCCAAAATGTTTCATTAACTTACTACATGGAATAGGAAAAAATGAACTATCTGAGGTCAAACTTAGCCATTAGAAACCTGATCAGTTCACAAGTTTCTACCACTCTCACAACTATAGAAGGCTGTAGCACTGAACCATATTGGCTCTGGGAGTAACTGATAAAAGAAACCCATTAAATACAATATGCTTTATCTAATTAATAGGAAAAAAAGTTTATAAACCTAAAATTACACAAAAGCACTTTAAATTTTACTTACTTAGGAGAATATAGCCATTTTTTTAAAGGCAGACCCACAACTTTAATCTTGCTGTAAGTTAATTTCTAATAAAAAAAATTTTCACTTAAAAATAACTTTCATGTATAGGTACATATACACATATATTTTTTTAAAATCCTAAGTCCCATTTTACATCTTCATAGTGATAGTAAGAGAACAAAACTGGAATTGAGAGAAAATTCAGCTGTCTAAAACTTGACCATCAAGGCATTCGATTTCCAATAACCCTAGAGAACTTCTCTTTCCTCTGATAGTCAACCAGCATTTTTTGGGGGGTGGGGGGGATGGAGGACACATAATATCAGTCATTCCAAAGTATAGCCTTATATGATTACTCTAATTCTCTTGAAGTACCAAAATGTGAAACTTACTGTCAAATTTTTCCACCCAGGGTCATTATTTAAACGATCAGCTATGTAATAGCGAAGGCATTTAGCAAGATTGTCCATGAACTCAGTTCCCTAAAATGATAGAATGAAATTAATTAACCTATAATTTAAGAGTTACAAATAGCTAGCAACGTTATGAGACTACTTACTGGTGTAATACAGTTGCTATCGAATCTTTCTTTTATTTCTTCTGGAGGAAGAAAGCCACCTAGACAAAAAGAGGCAATGTTTTGTTCTCCCCATAAAAAATAAGGTAAATTACTCAATATTAAGCCAGAACAACAAAAATTTCAGATACAAAAGAAAGGAATGTTGTCACTTGAGAAACAATGTTCTCCCTTTGGGAAGAAAATAAAAGTCCTCCCCTCTAATTTAAAAGAATCTTTAACACGACTGTCAAACAACATGATACAGAAAAGGTACGATATTGTTATAAAAAATATAAAAATTATGACACGGTTCCTAATACTCTCTGCAGCCAAACACACACACAGTGTGCACACGCGCGCAGTTAGGAGTTCCAATTTTATTAAGTTCTTAAGATAAAGGTGCCTTAGAAAAACAAAATTAAAATGCTGAGTTTATCACCTTTATATGATGAGAAATAAAACTATCAGCTAGATGGCACTATCTTTTTTTTCCCTCTCTGTCATGGATTAGCTTCTTCTCAAGATACAAATATATTTCATAATGTAACATCTTCAAGAAAAGACATCTTTAAAATCAAAGACTATCTGTTATAGATACAAACAGGTTTTAGAGTATTAATTACAAGCTACAGGTAAATAACTATATACTTGCACGTTCCAGCAAATTAAAATAACAAAAATTTATCATAATTGCAGGCCTGAGCTGACTACACTATGGTATCTTTTTTTTCAACTGCCAGTGCAATATCTTCAACCAATAAATTATGGCTTTACTGGTCGAGCATATTGCCTTGTGTAACAAAACACTAAACAAATCACCCTGCTACATCACACTCCATCTCACTCATGGGTATCCTGGAACAGTGCCAGTGGGCATCAGGACCCCTGACCTTACCTCCTGAGCCTTAGCTCCTACCTAAGTACCCATCAGGAATTTCAAGTCTCTGGGGAACCGCTTACCCTGCCCCCACCACCACCAAAATGGGAAAACCCTGGGTACCTCATTGTCTCAGGACCTGCTACATCAACCTATATATCGAAGTGTGTATGACTTGATGAAAGCCTATAAATATGGATCACACCATCTCATACAGACCTCTGAGTTCTGCAGGGGAGCAATAAGCAAGCCATCAAGACTGATATGAAGAAAAATGTTTATGGAAATGTAGCTTTCTAGCAGCCCCCACAGAAAAAAGAAGCAGCATTCTTAATGTATTTGTAAAATACAAATACATTATATAAAAGTTAGCTGAAGAGTTGCACTCACCAAACAAAGGAACAGACCAAAACAAAATGACAGGCACTGACAATGTGCCCTCCCTACCAGAATTCCCTCCTTTAATTCCTAAGTTTCCCTATGACTAGTGCATGGAAATGAACAAGCTTATTAATGGGAGTGAAGGGTTCCATTAACTACTTTTCCTCAACAGTGGACATAAATTTTCCTTGGATATTCTGGGATCCTAATTAAATAGAAACTTTGCATATTTATAAGAGAAAGCTGCAATCTCATTCCCTTCTACATACATCTTATAAAAAAGTCCAACTTCAAGATGCATATTCTTTACCTTTTGCCAGTATTTCTTCCCTGACTCGCTGCTTCTCTACTGCTGCTTCCATTCCTTCTTTTGACGCTCTGAACCTCCTCGAACGCTGTTGGTTCATTTTAGCCCGTGGTGCCTGAAAACATGTATTTCATATTCAAATACTATTAAAAATATTCACAACTAAATCTGTAATTATTTTGAATCAGTTGCTCTTATACAAATAGTAAACTAAGATGGAAAAGATAAGTAATTGCCTAATAATTTTTTGTCACAGACATTAGATCCTGTGAACTAAATTCGAACCAAAAACCTAAAAGCTGAGCTTAGTCGGGTGAGTGAGTGACATGTCAAATGGACAGACGTCCTATGAAGCCACAGCACTTAACATTGCAGGGCCTACAACCTTATACCAGTTCCACTGGGTTATGGTTTCCCAATGAGAAAAGCTCATTCTACTCAAAGATCTAGCCATCATGCAATGAGTAGCTTCTACAGAACCAGGATTAGGAAGATCTTCCCTATGTCCAAGCCTAAAAAAAAAGGATGATCTCCAAATGCACTTCACAATGCCCCATTAAAGCAATGGAAAACATATTTCTTCATCTATAAGACCTCATGGCACTTCCATTTTGTATTTCCCACAATGGAGTTCATAATTATTATTGTCTCTACAGTAAGGCAAAACAGTTAAAAAGGAAACAAGATTTTAACCAGAAGTACTTTTAAATCACTCTAACCAAATATAAATTCTATCATTGGATAAGCTTGAATGAAGCATATTGGACTGTAAGGTTTGAAATACTGAACTTGATCTACATTTATATTTTATACATATATAACACGAAAAAATGTGTTATAAGTATGTGCATATACATACACATATAAGTATGCACATATTTTACACTTGATCTAGCAGTAAGGGTACATTTGAATAAAGTCAGAGATTTTCTTCGAGAAATTTAGATAAATGTGAATTGGAATATGACACATTCCTTTTCCCTTTATTCTTTTATCCCACTTAAACTACAACGTAACAAGTTACCAGGTAGCTAAGATTTTTCACTGAGTAAATAGAACCTCACAGAAAAGTTAATCTTGGACCCAAAGCTTTCTGGATTTTCAAAATCATTCCATTAGGGTTACTAAATCTAAAAGAAAGAAAATCTATTTGCATATGACTAAATAAATTTAGGGTTATAATTTAACTTAATTCTTCTTGAACCCTGATATGTAGTTTGTTGGTCATTTATAACTACTAGTATGTTATAGGTCAGTAAGTTATTTGCCTCTTAAATCATTTTGATAACTACTCACCACTGCCCATAGGATATAATCCAAATTCCTCACTGTGGCAGGTGAGGCTTTCTCAAGCCATTGCTTTACTTCCCTTTCCAACCTAAACACCTGCAGTTGCCCAAATGTGTCAGTGTGGTTGAAGACATGGAAATGTGTTTTCCAGGCAAATCTGAGAAATCTGGAAGGTCCTCCTTCCCCATATCTGCCCCATCCATTCCCCTCCACTGCCCATCAATCTCCAATTATTCTTTATCCTTCAAAAATGGGACAAAAGTCATCTCTTCTGTATCTCCTAACTTCCTGAATAGCACTACCTCTTCAACACTCTGCATGTGTTATCTAGTACCTATAAAGCCCATTAATTAGTAACTAGCCTCACTCTACTTATGTCTGTCCCTTTAGTGCTAAGCCCTTTAAAACCAAGGGCAGTCACCAATATCCCCATCATCTCACAGTATCTGGCACAAAACAGACACAAAAAATGTATGAATGAAGGACTGAAGGATGAGGTTTTCTTTCTCGAATTCACCACTGTCAACATTTTTCACTATTTAGCTGACTTTTATTCTAGACACTAAGAACACATTAAAACAAAAAAGGTTTCTAAGTTAATTATTTTAGCACTTACCACTCCATCTATTGCCATGTAGAGAAGTCGTCTTGGCCTTACAATATTGAAAAGTCTGTCAATGTACTCAAAAATTGCAACCATCATTTCATCCTCATTTTTTGGTGCTGGTCTATAATGACAAGCAAACAGTGTAATATAATATAGTACTCCTCTGTAACTTGTGATATCAGTGACAAAAATGGGTACGTACTTGTCTTCAGGATGAGTACAGGGATGGATGATTCCATTCATATCCAAATACAGATTATCAAACTCCACATCATTTGGATTAGGTTTACTGGCATCAACAGGAATCTTTACACCATTGCATCATCTTTTGGCTATGAGAAGTGATAATTAATAGTAGTTTGATTGTTCAAGTCTAAAATTGACACATCCCAGGCTCAGTAATGAACCTGTGTTTCCTTTCTGAATGGGATTATAAAATGTTATTCTACTCCTTAAAGCAAACTGAAGCAGATATTTACAGAAAGTGGTAGCTTCCAACCCAACAACTTAATCTTAATATGTAGGGAATATTTATCAAATTCTCAAATCACTCAGTTGTCAAAACCATGGGAATTATCTTAGAATTCTTTTCCCTCACCACCCATTATAAATTGTCAATATAATCCAAAAAATGCCTCTCCACTTCATCTCCTCTCATTCCCACTAGCATTATCAACATCAAGGCATCATATCTCACTTTAAAGATTCGAACAGTCTTCATACGGACTGCCCCACCTCCAGACTCTCCTGTCTCCACCCCACCCTCAATGCTGTCAGTTTTCTTTGTAACATACGAACGTGGCTGTGTCTTAATCTTGCCTAATTTTTCCAATGATTCCCATAGCAGGTGTACACCAATTACCCTGGACCCTTACTAGTCTCCTGTCCTGCCACAGTATTGATCAGCCCACCCTATCTCTGCTGAGTTTCTGGAAAACGCACTTTCATCTCCCTCAATGGCTTCACACACTGCTTCTCCTTCCTCCCTGCCAATACCCACTTCCGGAAATCTTACTAACTTTCCAAGGTCCACACTGAGATCAAAAGTCACTCACTTTCTAACACTTTATTGGGTGTATATATATACCTAGGAGTGAAATTGCTTGGTTACATGATAACTTTCTGTTTAATTATTTGAGGAATTGCCAGACTATTTTCCAAAGTGGCTGCAACATTTACATTCACACCAGCAGTGTTTGTACATTCCAGTTTTTCCAAGTAACTGCTAATACTTGTTATCTGATTTTTTTATTTCAGCCATCCTAGTGTGTGTAAAGTGGTATCACTGTAGTTTTGATTTCCATTCTCCTATGGTTAATGATACTGAGTGTTAAAAGATGCTTAGGCCATTTGTGTATCTTCTTTGGAGAAATGTCTTCTTTGCCTATTTTTAAATTGGTTTGTCTTTTTATGTTGAATTTTAAGAGGTTTTTTTTTTTAATTGTCAGAGTTTTTAATATATATGTGTTCGAATACAAGTCCTTTGTTAGATATATGATTTGCAGATTTTTTTTTGGTTGTCTTTCCCCTTCCTTGACTCTGTCTTTTGAAGAATACAATTTCTTAATTTTGATGATGAAGTCTATTTTTTTGTTGTTCATGCTTTTGGTGTCATAAGTAAGAATCCATTGCTAAATTTATACCTGTGTTTTCTTCATAAAGTTTTACAGGTTAAGTTCTTAAATTTAGGCATATGATCTATTTTGAATAACATTAAATGTAAGTGTTCTAAATGCTCCAGTTGTAAGGCAGAGACTGGCAAAATGATTTGGCAGTTCCTCAAAAAAGTTAACACAGAATTAACAATGATCCAGCATTCCATTCATAGGTATATACCCCAAAATCAAAAGAAAGGACCAGTCATATGTACATAACCAAAGCACTGATCTGGTGTTCATAGTGGCATTATTCACAATAGCCAAAAAGTAAAAATTACTCAAGGGTCCAAACAAAATGTAATATATACACACAATGGGCTATTACACAGCCCTAAAAAGGAATGAAACTCTGAAACATGCTAAACACGGATGAATCTTAAAAAAATTATGCTAAGTGAAATAAGCCAGACCAAAATGATAAATATTATATGATTCTGCTTACTTAGGCAAAATCATAATAGAGAAAGGGTGGGGGGAGAGAGTACTACGAATTACTGTTTAATGGGTATAGAGTTTCTATTTGAGATGAATGAAAAAGTACTAGAAATGAATAACGGTGATGTTTTTACATATTGTGAATGTACTCAATGCCACTGAATTCTACATTTAAAAATGGTTAAAATGGCAAATTTTATGTTATGTATATTCTGCCACATTTATAAAAAGGGCAAAGATTATCAAACTGTATGTAAAAAAAATCAATCAAAACCCACCTATAAGTTAACTGCAAAAAAAAAAAAAAAAAAACAACTTTAAATATAAAGACACAAACTGGCTTAAAATAAAAGGATGGAAATAGACCATGCTAACACTAGTCCACAGACCTGGCTGTACTAATATCATACAAAGTGAATTTCAGAGCAAAGCAGATTACCTGGAATAAAGTCATTTTATAATGATAAAGGAGTATAACCATCAAGAAGACATAACACTTCTAAGAGTTTATGCACCTAATAATAAAGCTTCCAAATGCAAGGAGCAAAAACCAACAGAACTGAAAGAAATAAACAAATCCAAAAAATTATAGATTTCCACACCCCCATCAATAACCGACAGAACAAGGAGAGAGAAAAATCAGTAAACACTGTTCAAGTCTTCTATGTCCTATCGGCCAGCATAATGGTATTTACAGAACACTCCACCCAACAACAGCAGGAACTGTATCTTTTTCAAGTCAAAATGAGACATTTACCAAGACCATATTCTGGGCCATAAAACAAATTAGATAGGCCTTAAAATGGTTCAAATTATGCAAAGTATGTTTTATGACAAGGAAACTAAATTAGATATCAATCATAGAAAAAATGTCTGAAAATCCCCTAAATCTTTGTAAATTAAGTAACCCTCTTTTAAATAACCAATGGGCCAAAGAAGAAGTCAAAGGGAATATTAGTATTTGTTACTGAGTGAAAATGAAAACACAACATGTCAATATTTGTGGAATGTAGCTGAAACAGTACCTAGAAGGCAGTTTATGGCACAATGAAATAGAAAAAAACAAACAAATGGAGAAAATAAAGCTAGTTCTTTGTGATCAGTCTGACCAGACTGATCATGGAAAACAATGTACATAAGAAACAAAAGAGAAAAGACAAAATTAGTGTCAGGAATGAGAGAGATGACAGCACATTTTCTATCAATATTAAAAGGATAATAAAAAATACTATCAACTTTATGTCAACAAATTTGACTACTCAGATGAAATGGACAAAATCTGTGAAGGACGTAACTACAAAAACTCATTCAAAAAGAAATAATCTGAATAGCCATGTCTACTAAAGGAATTGAATTTGTAGCTAAAAACTTCCCCACCAAAACTTCAGGTCCAAATGGCTTCACTGGTGAATTCTACTACATATTTAAGGAAAAATAAACTAATTCTACACAAACTCTTTCAGAAGACTGAAGAGGTATACATCTCAAAACTCAATCTGGGGCCAACATTACTCTAATAACAAAACCAGACAAAGAAATTACAAAAAAAAAAAAACTATCGACAAATATCCATTTGGAACATAAATGTGAAAATTCTCAAGAAAACTACCAAATTGAATCCAACAGTATATAAAAATAATACACAATGACCAAGGTATGCAAGGTGGGTTTGACATTTAAAAATCCATGTAATTTACAATATTAAAAAACTAAAAACAAACCATAATAGGATGAATTTAAACCATAAAACATCTCTTAAGAAAACACAAAAGAAAATCTTAATGACCTTGGCTTTGGCAAGATGTCTTAAACACAACAGAGAAATCAGGAATATAAAAGAAAAATAAATCAGACTTAATTAAAAACTTTTGCTCTTCTTTGCACAAAGGCAAAAGGCAAACCACAGATTAAGAGAAAATATTTGAAAAAGACATCAACATGTAAGAAATTCTAATTCAGTAAAATCCAACTTAAAAATGGTCTAAAGACCTAAAAGGAAGCCTCATTCAAGATATATATGGAAAGCAAAAAAAGCACCCGAAAATATGCTCAACATCATTTATCACTAGGAAAATGCAAATTAAAACTGTAACACTACACTGGAATAGCTAAATTAAAAAGACTAACCATACTAAGTGCTGGCAAGAAAATGGAGCAACTAGAATTCTCGTACACTGCTGGTGACAATGTAAAATGGCACAATCACTTTGGAAAACAATCTCGCAAGTTTTTCTTTTTAAATAATCACACACCTACAATACAATTCAAACATTTCACTCTTAAATATTTTCTCTAAAAAAATCAGATGTACACCAATGTTTATAGATGATTTTTTAAATAGCCAAACACTGGAAAACAATCCAAATATTCATCAATCTGGTGAATGAATAAACAAAATGTGATATATGTGATATAACATAGAATATTATTTAAAAATAGAAAAAATAAACTATTGATACATGTAACAACATGTATAAATTTCAAAATAATTATTCTGAAAGTGAGCCAAGTTTTTTTAAAAGAGTAGATACTGTATAATTTCATCTATATAAATTGTAGAAAATGAAAACTTATCTATAGAGTCAGAAATAAGTCAGTGGTTGATTAAAAACAGGCAGTAGGGAAGGGTGATAAAAAGGAATAACAAAGGTACAAGAAGAATGTTTTAGAAGTGATACTCATTATCTTGATTGTGGTGATGGTTTCATGAATATACACATATGTCAAATGTAGTAAATTGTACACTTTAAATATGTGCAGTTTATTGTAGGTCAATTATACCTCAATAAAGCTGCAAAAGGGGAGGTATTGGGAGAAGAGAACTGAGAGAGAAGAGAAAAATAAATCAATCTAGGAGGACCAATACCCAGAATTCAGAGAGGGCAGAGAAAAAGGATGTAAAATACACATATATAAAATAATCAAAGAGCATTCCCTAGAACTGAAGAACACAGGTCTCCAAACTCAGAGTTTGATCACAATGCATTTAAATTTTAAAAATCTACCCTAAAGTAGAAAATCAGAAAAGGTTAAACTACCAAAGATAAATATCTTTTTAAAATTCAGAAAGAGAAACAGACCAACTGCAAAAGAATGAAACCAGAACACAGAAATTAAGAGCATGTTCTTTCTGGTTTTGACACTAGCTCTGACATATATTAGTGGAGTGATCATGAATACATTACTTAACCCCTCTGTGGTTCAGTTTTCTCATTAAAAATAAAAAGAAGTTGTAGTAGTAGTCACATAGATGTTTTAAGAAATTAATAAATTAATTGGAAAGTACCTAGAACAGTACCTGGTAAACACTACATAAGTGTTGGTTAAATATATAAGTCACATTAACATTGACATTTTCATAAAAAGTACTGGATAACAATAGCAAAAAAAAAAAAAAAGCTTTCAAAGTTTTGAGGGAAACTAATTTTTAAACTCAAATTCCATGCCTAGCTAATGATCATTCATGTGTACAAGTGTAGGATGGACTCATATAACTCACATCCCACACATCGTTTCTTGAGAATTCAATTGAGATAAAAACTGAGGAATGATTTAAGCCCAAAAAGATGATGATCAGAAAACAGTACTTACAAATGCATAAAGGAATTTTTTAAATCTCAAGCAGCAGCTTTCCAGCAAGCCTAAATAACCAGGAGTGGCAGCAAAAGAAATAAAGACCTCACAAAGGAGTCTCTAAGAAGATTTGATAAAATACAGTTTGGAGGGGAAACCACGTAAAGAGGAAAAGAGAAAGGCAACAAGAAAAAGACAAAAGTAGGACAAGAAAAGAAACAGAATCACAGTACATAACCTGAATCTGCACAATGAAAATAATCAACAATACTATTTGATTTTTCAGCTTCTAAACAAACCTGTATAGCCAAAGCCCTGACAATACTGGATGCCAATACGGAAAAAGTACGGCTGGCAACCTTGGAGTGAAGAGTAAGGGCAGCAAGGATAGCAAAAGTAATACCTCACCTCAGTGAAAATTCAAGAGACGCTTTATATAGGAAACAGAATTTTAAAAAAGCATATTAAAGTTATAAAATTTACCAACAGAAGAATTAATGATGTGATTTACTATTGCAGTGTGAGTGTGTGGGGGTAGGGGGACGGTGGATTGGAGTGTGAGTGGGGGGTAGGAGGGACGGTGAGGAGCTGCATAAGTGACCAAAACTTCTACCATAGATACAATTCAAGACTTAAAACCAATGAATCAGGTATATTCAGCGATAGAACCAAAACAGTTCAAAGTGGTTTTCACTGGAGAGTAAAAATGCGATGAGAATCAAGTAAAGTGTTAATAAAGTTTGATAAAACAAATAAAACGGGCATTGAGCTAAATAGTTTCTCTTTGAGAAAAACTTAACGAATACTGAGAATGTCGTCAAAACAAGGTTTTCAGTTCCTCCTTGGATAGGAGCTAAACAAAATTCCTATCACCACGTAAACAAAAGAATCCTATTCAGTAAGAGACAGGCACTCTCTTCAAAAACGAAGGAGGTAGGGAGCATGGTATACCCGACCCTTCCCAATCCATAAATTCTAATTAAGAGTACAAAATTGAACTTGGACAGAATGACATTAACAAACTAACAACAAACTAACAACAAAAGTGTATCGTTCAAGTGCATCCAGGAATTCTGCAAATTTCAAGGAACATGCTGTCCAGCAGTCGGGGCACCTAAACGAATGGACACCTTTCAGACTTCTATCTTGCCCTAGACGTCTTAAGGAGCTGCTTTTACCGTAGGATCTAACAACAGCAACAAACAAGTCTCTCACACTACGAGAAAACCTTTCACGTATGGCTAGTAAACAACAAAAAGCTCGCCACCGGGATTACTTTAGAAGGGCGTTAACGGCTAGGATCAGCATCCGCGTAGCTAGCTAACTCAAGGGACCGGCGCAGTGTGGCCCGAAAGCTGCCGAGCCTTTTTCGAAACGCAAACTGAGCGGTGAGGCGAGGCAACAAAGCCGTGGGCGGGCCTTCCGGTCCGCGAAAAAGCGGCCAGGGGAGGAGCGCCCTCGGGCGAGTTCACACCCTGCACAGACGTCGCCCCGCCCAGGTCACTCTGGGAACCCCGAACGCGAGTGCCGGCGCCCAACTGCGTGTTGGGCTGTGGCTGCCCGCGGGGCCGACAGGGCGGCACGGACCCCGGCACGGAGCCCAGGAACAGGCATCTGGCCCTGAGGGCCGCGGCCTAGGAACGCCGGGGCTCTCGGTTCTAGCGTGGCAGTCGCCAGGCTCCCACTCACCTTCTCTTCCACGCAGTTCACAATGATGGACGGGTACTTGCGGCTGAGCCAGCGAAAGAACGCCGGGACTCCCATAGCGGCGGCCCAGCTGGAGGCAGCGGCCTGGCCCGCGGACGAACGTACCCGAGAGACAGGAAGGAGCAGCGGTCGCGGGTACTGGCACTTCCTCCCACGTGCGCACAAGTGACGGGAAGTGATGTCACGGCTGCGCCGCCGGGGAAGCCGGGAAGGAGGCTCGAGTGGGCAAAAGAGGTTCCGGACGCGCAGGACGCGGTCTGGCGTGGCGGAGCCTGTTGTTAGAGGTGCTCTTAGGCGGCGTTGCCAGCCTCGTTTGGCGAGCTCGCACTTGGTGGTGCCATCCCGAGAGCCCGAGGTTGAGCGCATGTTCGCCGTGTCTACTCCGGCATCTCGCTTTCCCTGTCCTCCCGCTCCCCTGGAGCGGAATCCGCGCGCTCCTCAGGCCTCCGGGGAGCTCTTCCTTGTGTGTTTGGTCACCACCTCTTTCTTACCCATCTCAATTCTAAGTAGAATCAAGGCATCTAAACTTATTATTTCTGCTACCTGTTTTCTCCTAGTTTTATGCTACAGCACATACCTGGACTATCAAAAGGAGTATTTTTAAGTATTTTGCACTGATAATGACTTGTTTACGTAACTCACTTTAAATAAGTATTAGATGGAATCTAGCAGACCTCTAATTCAACCTTCCAGCTACATTTGTGAGTATAAAGTAATTACTGATTTCAATCCCCAGTATTTATTTGAGTGCTTACGATTATCTCATTTAATCGTCACTTGAGCCTTTTGAGGGGGCTGGTATCATCACATGACAGATGAGAAAGCCAACTTGTAGAGACTTGCTTATACAGCTTGTGGTTCAGTCCAAGTAAAGATCATTTAATCCTCTGCTTTTTCACTAACAGTATACGTTTATCCTTTGTTTTCTGATAGCTTCAAATACATTTTTCAGCATATAAAAAGTGAAGTCTGGGAAAGGAGGTATTTATGTCCATTTGCTCAAGCCTAGAAGTCTCCTCTCTCCCTGGAATCCCCTCTTGGCTTGACAAATCACACTCAATCCTAAGGGCTCTCTTCAAGAGGCCTCTGCAGAAGTATTTCTCCATTCTACTTGGCATGCAATATTCATTGCCCCCCTCCTCTGCGGTATGATGCCACTCCTTTAAATTGCTGGTGTGGAAATTAGAGAAATGGTTAGCCCATGTTTTACTTAAGGACAGTGAAAACTGTTCCAGAGTATTATGTCTATGGTGAACACCCTCATTTCTCATGGAAACAGCCCTTTCTCATCAAGTATTTGATTCCCCTGGGAGGTGCTGTGTTTTTATGGGAGCACATCCACCAAAGGTGATTGGTGTAGGGACGGACAGCAGGGCAAGTTGAGCCAAGACAGCCCTTGCTCAGCATTTTTGAACTTTAAACCATGAGGAAAGTAGTCAGCCCTTCCAGATGGTTGAAAGCTGAAAGATAAAATGGACTTCTTGCTAGTCTGTAATGAGAGAAGTAGATTTAAGTCCCTGGTTCAGTGATTTTTGAGTACAGCTAAATTCCTCTTCATACAGTTACATTTGTAAACCTTTCCTTTAATTCCACAAGCCAGTAAATTCTGAGCTAGTTTGGGTAAATTCCTATCACTTGCAAAGGAAAGAGTCAAAACTAATCATAACAAAATTTGGGGAGTATGCAGCATGCTAAAATTTTGCGTAAAAATTGGAAATTTTTAAAATTACAAAAATTTTAAAAATTCTAAATTACAAAAATTGGAAATTTGGCACTCAGAAAAGGAGGGCAAGAATATGAAGGAGAGAGGATGAAAGATGGCAACAGGTTATGGCTTAGTGTTGTGACACCTTCACCAGCCCAATGTTTCCAGTAGTCTACCAGACATAGGTTTGATGTGGGATTTTTTGTTGTAATAGAAATTGAAAAAGAGGGTAAGTCTCATGTAGGGGTCACTGTGGTCTAGAAACGGGGTGGGCAACAGAGTTCAAGAAGCAGAGGTGAGGAGAGTTTATAGGTACTAGAAATAAAGAGCATTGAACCAAGCTTTGAAATTCTGCAGGCTGGGAAGCAGGAGGTTTTGAAATATTTTTCCCCTTTTTTTGCAGAGGAAGGCCCCACACTGATATCTGGATTTTATTAATATGAAAAGTAATACTAAATATATAGAATATACCAGAATATTATGAACATTCATGTTCATTTTTTCCTACATATATATTTTGTCGATTTCATTGAATATATATTAGTTGCTTGTATTTACATTGTACAATTCAATGAATTTATTTTTCAATTATAGTTGGCATATAATAATATACCAGTTTCATACCAGTTGTATAGCATAGTGATCAGAGATCCATATAACTCGAAAAGTGATCACTCAACTAAGTTTAGTATTCTTCTTCCCTTTACACATTTATTACATTATTAACCATCTTCCCTATGCTGCGCTCTACATCTCTGTGTCATTCAGCAACTATTCATTTGTACCTCGTAAGCTCTTTGCCTTTTTTGCCATCTCTCCCCAGCCTCCCTCTCAAAATATAGTAGCCTTCAAAATATTCTCTGTATCTATGAGTTTGTTTGTTTGTTGCTGTTGTTGATTTTGTTCTTTAGATTTCATATGTATGTAAATTATGCGATATTTGTCTTTATCTGGCCCATTTAATTCAGATTGATACCCGCTAGGTCCATCAAGGAAATATCTTTCCCATTTAGTCTGTGTGTGTCTTTTAATCTGATGTGAGTCTCTTGGAGGCAGCATATATGGGGGTCTTGTTTTCTTATCCACTTAGCCACTCTATCTTTTGATTGGAGCACTTAATTTTTTTCAATTTGAGTACTTGTTGATAGGAATGTAGTTATTACCATTCTTTACTCCTGTTTTTGATAGATGTTTTTTCTTAAAGAAGTTCCTCTGACAATTCCTGTAATACTGACTTGGTGTTGATAAATTCTTTATTTTTCTCTGAGAAACTCTTTATCTGTCCTTTGACTCTCAATGACAGCTTTGCAGGATAAAGTATTTTTGATTGTAGATCCTGGATTATTTTCATCACATCGAATAGTTTGTGCCAAGCCCTTCTATCCTGCATTGTTTCTTTTGAGAAATCAGCTGCCAGTCTTATGAGTGCTCCCTTGTACATAACTAATTGCTTTTTTCTTGCTGTTTTTAAAATTCTCTCTTTTTGTATTTAACCTTTAGCATTTTAATTATGATGTGTCTTGGTGTGGGCCTCTTTGGGTTCATTTCTTGGGAAACTCTGAGCTTCCTTGAGTTGTATGTCCATTTGCTTCACCAAGTTAGGGAAGTTTTCCAACATTATTTCTTCAAATGGCTCTTCAACATTTTGTTTTCCTTCAGGTACCTCTATGACACGGATATTTTTACATTTAATAGTGTCCCATAGGCTTCTAAAATTATTGTTATAGTGTTGGCTTCTTTTTTCTTGCTGTTCTGATTGAGTGTCCTTGGCTTCCCCATCCTCTATATAAGTCGTTTGATCCTCTTTATTCACTCCGTTTATTCCATTTAGTATACTTCTAATCTCAGAAAATGTGTTCTTCATTTTAGACTGGTTCCCTTTTATAATTTCCATTTCCATTTTTATGTTTTCTATCTCTAAGTTCTCACTGAATTCATCTATACTTCTAAGTTCATTGGCATCTTTATAACCAATATTAAACTCTGCATCTGTTAGATTGCTTGACTCTGTTATTCTCATACGGTATCTGCTTCTTTGTCTTCTTTTGGCTGCCTTTCTGTGTTCGTTTCTTTGTACTAAGCAAAGCTCTTAAGTCTCCTCGTCTTATTAGGTAGATTTGTCAAGTAGATGTCCAGTGGCACTGTTCTGAGAGGAGTTCAGCTGCAGACCAAATTTAACCCCAGCCTGTGCCCCTCCAGAGCCACCTGTTAAGATTCAACAAGCAATCCACAGATGCTTTGCTTATGGTTGCCTCAAGAAGCCACGCCAGAAACCACGTGCGTTCAGCTGCCAAAGTGTGAGTCTAGGCACTGCTCACAAGGCTACCTGACTTACCGAAGTTACACTTCCATGTGGCTTGGGTGGGGTGGCAAGTAGGGGGAGGCGGAGTTTCAGGGAATCCTCTGGGTAGAGTGACCTCTGTTATCCAGTTAGATGACGTATCTGTCAGCTGTGGCAGCACTATGTCTGCACACTGGGATGGGGAGGGCTTAACAGAGGAACACTGGATACTGTCAGCACTTCAGTACGAGTGAGCTTCACCTCTGGCTCTCACTCCAATAATGCAGTATCCCTTGTAAGTCCCTGGTGCCCCTAGAGCAGCCAACCCAGTGCTGGTGCTCCGAGCAAGCAAGTCTGTAACCATGAAAGTCCACCTGTGGACACGGCACCTTTAAGAGGCATCTGTAGCTGGCAGCTGCTGCTGCAGCCTCTGTCCACTCAGCCACCCTGGGCGGCCTTGCATCCTTGCCCTTCCTATCTCCTTCCATTGCGGGGTAATTTCTTATTTCTCTCTCTAGTCGTAGGGCTTGTTCATCTAGATCCCAGGCAGTTTTCCTTGCTGTTTACTCCTGTTTCTGTCACAACTTTGATTTGTTGGCAAGAGGGAGCCTCTGTCATCTACACCATTTTTTTCTCTTGCCCATAAGTTGATTTTAATGTCTTATGTATATATTGTAGGTATAGTAAGTAATCTTTAATGATTACTGTTGCTCTCTGGATTATTAAGTGCTTCCTTACAAAATTCATTGTATTTTAAAAAATCGTTGTAATGGTTAATTTTATGTGTCAACTTGCCTGGGCCACAGGGTACTCAGATATCTGGTCAGATTTTATTCTGGATGTTTTTATGAGGATCTTTTCATTTGAGATTAACATTTTAATTGGTAAAGGAGCAGATTGTCTTCCATAGTGTGGGTGGGCCTCTTCCAATTAGTTGAAGGCATGAATAGAACAAAGACAGACCCGATCTGAGCAAGAAGGAATTCAGCCAACAGACTGCCTTTGGTAGACTGCCAGCCCTAACCCCATCAGATTTTGGACTTCCAGCCTCTACAATTGCATGAGCTTAAATCCTTAAAGTAAATCACCCCCTGCATCTATCTATCTACTACCTACCTACCTACCTATGTATTTGTTTGTGTAATGTATATATACATACACACTACACACACACACTCTGTTGGTTCTGTTTTCTCCAGAAACCCTGACTAATATATTGGGCAAGATGTTTAACCTCTCTAAACCTTAGTTTCTTCATCTTTAAAATAAAATGAAGATTATAGACTTCACAGGGTTTCTGTGAAGAGTCATGATATATCACTCACAGCACAACCCAAAACATGCTAAGCACCCAGGAAATGTTAGCCATTGATGTTTATCTGTTGGGTTTTCACACTGTTTGCCTTGAAAAAGCCCCATAATCTTATTAGCAATTCCACTTAAAAGGTTTTGGACACTTTAGTAATCTAGTAGAGTCCCATTTTTTCCAGGTTCCATCTAGTGTTAACTTTCTAACATCAAGTCTATCTTCATTCTTATGTTTCCTGCTCATTCCCACCTCAGTGAGTTTATACTGCCAATTCAAATTCTATACTCTCTTCCCTTCATAAAACTCAGCACACAAGTCAAAACTTGGTTCCTGCTCACTTTCATCCTCCATAGTACTCCCTGACTTCTAACATATGATATTACATCTCACATTATTTCCTCTTCCATATGGTATTATATCTTACATTATTTCATATTTCATTTGCAAACATTCTCTTCCTCTAATATAAGGGCATACCTTGTTTATTGCTCTTTATTGTGCTTCACAGGTTTTGCATTTTCACAAATTGAGAGCAAGACCCTCCACCAGCAAAAGATTACAATTCACTTTATTGTGATGATCTAGAAACAAACCTGCAATACCTTCAAGGTATGCCTGTATCAGGATACACTAGGCTTTGCTTCAGTAACAAGTAGTACCTGAAATCTTATTAGCTTACATACGTGGAGCTGGGCTACTCTCCAGGGCTGTCCTCCATGTGGTGACTGAGAAATCCAGTTGCTTTCATCTGTGGTTCTACAGGCTCAACACCTGACCATAGTCACAACCAAAAAGGACAGGGAAGGAGGGCTGTCTTTGGGCCAGACTTGGTAGTGGTTTACATTAGTTCTACTCATATCCATTTGATCAAACCTCAGTCACGTGGTCCTAACCAAACTGCAGAGGAGATTGGGAAATACAGCCTTTCTGAATGCCTAAGAATAGGAAAAGATACAACCACAGAATATAAAATAGTAAGTTACAGTTTGACCAACAATAAAGAAGGCTCTCAAATGAATTGCATAGACAATGATGGCTACAGACATTTAGAAAAGATTGAGATCTAGCCATCTAATTGAGGTCATCAGAGATGATAGAGAGAAAGAACAACTGAACCTTGAATATCAGTAAGATTTGGTTGGAAATAGGTGTGGAAGGAGATACTAAGTACCCTGGAGGCAAAGAGTTATTTATCTTGCAATGAGAATCCAGTAGTTTCTCAATATTTTATCTAATCAAATTCTTAAAGCAGTAATTCTCAAAATATAGTCCAGGGACTCTTAGGGTTCCAGAGATCCTTTCAGAGGTCCATGAGGTCAAAACATTTTTCATAATAATATTAAGATGTGATTTGCCCTCTTCACTCTCATTCTCCAAATGTGTTGTGGAAATTTTTAGAGGCTACATGACATGTGATAACTAATAGATTGAATGTCAGAAGCAGATGTAGCAATCCAGTTGTCTTCTAGTAAGCCAGACAGTAAAGTTTCAAAAGTGTTGAACAATGCCAGTCTTCTCATTAGGTTTTTTTTTTTTATTTGGGGGTGGAGGAAATGCAGTTATTTTCATAAAAGTATGTTAACAAGTTATGGGTTCTTGTTATTTTAAGTGAATCAATTAGTATTTTTAAATTTAAATTTTCTCAGGTTTGGTTTCTAACTGGGTAAATATTGGTAAATAATAACCTAACAAAAGCTCCTTGGGATGCTCCGTAATTTTTAAAAGTATAATGGAGTTCTGAGACCAAAAACTGTGAGAACCTCTTAGATTATAAAAATAGAAATGGAATCTATAAGTCTTGCTATTCGAATTCAAAGCTTTTTCAAATTTCTAGCATTTTGACATATTCATATCTTGTTTCAAATGCTCCTTGCTACCTACAGTAGTCTGCAATCATTATCACCAAGCATAATTCACAGGTACAAATGGGCATGACCTTGGTGAGCAAGTATACAAAATGTTTATTTACATTCAGTTTTTTTTCTTTTCTTTAAAAAAATATTTATTTTAATTAGTTTCAAGTATACAATACATTGGTTAGACATCTATATAGTTCGTAAAATGATCCCCCCAAATGCTCCCTCCCTCCCCTGACCCTCCACCTAGCCAATGTATTAATGCTAACTGCATTCCCTATGCCATGCTCCCCATCCCCATGACCAGACCATCCAGCTACAATTTATACTTCTTTAAACCCTTCACCCCATTCTCCCAGCCCCCCAAACCCCCTCCTCTCTTCCATCACCAAATTGTCCACTATATTTGTGAGTCTGTTTTTGATTAGTTTGTTCTTTTTATTCCTTAGATTCTGCATATAAGTGAAATCATAGTGTTTATCTTTCTGTCTGACTTAAATACCTTCTAGGTCCATCAAAGCAATATCTTTTTCCATCCCTTCCTTTTCATATGTAGGGGTCTTGTTTTCTTATCCTTTCAGCCACTCTATCTTTTGGTTGGAGCACTTAATTCTTTTTTTAAGGTACTTATTGATAGGAATGTATACCATTCTTTATTCCTGTTTTTGATACATGTTTTTTCTTCTTAAAGAAGTCCCTCCAACATTTCCTGTAATACTGGCTTGGTGGTGATAAATTCCTTTAGCTTATTTTTGTCTGGGAAGCTCTTTATCTGTCCTTCAACTCTAAATGATAGCTTTGCTGGATAAATTATTGGTTGTAGATCCTGGGTCTTCATCCTTTGAATATTTTTGCCAAGCCCTTCTGTCCTGCATAGTTTCTTTTGAGAAATCAGCTGCCAGTCTTATGGTGTTCCTTTAAGTAACTATCTTTTTTCTCTTGCTGCTTTTAATATTCTTTCTTTGTATTTAACCTTTGGCATTTTAATTATGATGTGTCTTGGTGTGGGCCTCTTTGGATCCCTGATTTTTGGAATTCTCTGAGCTTCCTGGGGTTTTATGTCCATTTCCTTCACCAGGTTAGGGAAGTTTTCCATCATTATTTCTTCAAACAGCTGTTCAACATCTTGATTTTCTTCAGTTACACTGATCAGACAATATTTGGACCCTTAATAGTGTCCCATATCTCCTTAAATTATTTTATAGTCTTGGCATTTTTCTTGCCATTCTGATTGAGTGTCCTTGGCTTTCCATCCTCTAGATAGGGCATTTGATCCTTTTCTTTATTCACTTGTTTATTCCTTTTTTATTCCATTTAATATACTTCTCATCTCAGATAATGTGTTCTTCATTTCAGACTGGTTCCCTTTTATAATTTCCATTTCCATTTTTATGTTTTTTTTATCTTTGTTGAAGTTCTCACTGAATTTATCTACACTTCCAAAAGTTCATTGAGCATCTTTATAACCAGTGTTTTGAACTCTGCATCTGTTAGATTACTTGACTCCATTATATCTGGATCTCTGTTCTTTCTCTCTTATGGTTTCTGCTTCTTTGTCTTCCCATTTTGGCTGCCTTTCCGTGTCTTTCTGTACTAAGCAAAGCTCCTAAGTCTCCTGGTCTTATTAGTGTGGATTTGTGAAGTAGGTGTCCAGTGGCACAGTCCTGAGAGGGGTTCAGCTGCAGGCCAAATTTAGCCCAAGCCTCTACCCACCAGGGCCACCTGTTAAGATTCAGCAAGCACCCCACAGATGCTGTGCTTAAGTTGCCTCAAAAGGTCACACCAGAAACCGAGGCCAGCTGCTCCAGTGTGAGCCTAGGCACTGCTCGCAAGGAGCACCTGACTCACTGAGGATATGCCTGGATGTGGCTTGAGTGGGGCCGTGAGTTGGGAGAGGTGGGGTTTCAGGGAATCCTGTGCGGAGTGACCTCTGTTCTCAGTTTGATGACGTCACAGCTATGGCCTGTGCTGTGTTGGGGGCACTGTAAGAGGGGCTCAACGGGAACAATGGATACCTCCAGCACGTTCTGTACAGAGTGAGTCTTGCCTATCCCCTCACTTGACAAATGTTCCCTGTAAGTCCCCTGGTGCCCCCTGCGCGCAGCCAGATGGCACTGGTGCTTAGAGTGAGCAGGTCCATCACCACGAAATCTGTTGGCAGACGCGGCCCCTTTAAGAGGCTTCTGCTGCTGCTGCTGCTGCTACCACAGCCTCTGTCTTAGCTGCTTTAGACTGCGGCGCCCCGAGTCCTCGCTCCGTCCTATCTTCTGCCATTGCAGAGTGATTTCTTGGATTTTTCCCTAGTTGTATGGCTTGCTTAGCTAGATCCCAGTGGATTTTTCCTTGCTGCTTGTTCCTTGTTTCCATCACAACTTTGATTTGGTAGCCGGAGGGATGAACAGAGCCTCTGTCATTCTACGGCCATTTTTGCCCCTCTACATTCAGTTTTATACTCACTGAGCTTCAGAATGTGGCTCAGAGATGTAAGTAGAGAAAAGTAATACAGAAATGTAGGTAACTGAAAGATGTGTTTTTAAGGCCTCAGTATGTACATGTTGCTAAATGTATTCAGAAAGATTATTTAACTCTAAACTTTTTCAATCTATGCCGACACCTTAAGTTAACTGAATACATAACAATGAGTAGTGTTCCCCAAAGTGTATGAGAAAAGGAATCTAGTTAAATAACTTTGGGAGCTCTGGGTTAATTGAGCTAAGCCAACTACATTTCTGTGACCTCATCTCTCATCATGAAAACCTTTTTTTTTTTTTGTAAGATAGTTCATGGGCCTTGTATCCCTCAAATACTTTGAGACATGATGCTGTGTGTGTGTGTGTGTGTGTGTGTGTGTGTGTGTGTGTGTGTGTACAGGCCACTATTGATGTTTAATAAGCTTTGGCTGTATGTACTTAAGTTTCAAAAGAACAGGATTTGGCCAAAACCATGAATCTAAGTCCATAATTGTTATTACATGGGTTTACATGGCAAATCCCATGCTCTAAAACATAACCCCAAACAGTCAAAGCCCACTAGAACATGATTTGCTGTGAAGCAGGTACAGGACTTCTAGATCCAGCGCAATGAAGGGGCCTATTGTATTTCATCCCCTCATATGACATTTGAGAAAAGTTCTGGCAGATTTCGTTTAAAGCTACAGACTGTATTGTCTCCTAAAAGCAAAAGACAGGAAGTTGACAGAGAGGTACATGTTGCAAAGAGTTGAATGGTATAATTCCCTCTGGGGTATTAAATAGAGGAAGCTAGGATAGGAAAAGACCTCGTTTGAAGGATAATAAAGTGTAAAGCACTCAAAAGTGTTTGAAGGTAAGGCCTCAACCCTGATAAGCAGGCCTAGACTTTTATTTTAGTGACATGAGTGACATTTATCTGCCTTTCACCAGAACATCTAATCCACTTGTCAGGTGTGTCTTAAATAGAGAACCTGATTTCTGGTCAGAGTTGGCAGGCTTCAAATACAAATGTGACTGCCCTGGCTGAAATTCCTGGAAAAAAAAAAAATCATTGAGATGTGAAATCATTGGGTAAATACAGGAACTCGATTTTAATTTCTCTCAGAGAAAACATTGTCTAAAGAGGTCTTGGCTTCATGATAGAATTATGTCTATCAATTAAAGTAGAAGTGGGTTCACAATGCTCAGTATCTCCTACTTAGTCCCTAAGTATAATCCTAATAGAATTGTAGATGTCTCTTTCTTATCCCAAATTGTTAACACAGTCCATTTAGGAAGTGAAAATTCAGGATGGAATCAGGAACAGCTACAAAAAACTTTCTGGAATGGAATTTCACACTCCTTATTCTAGCAATCCTTTGCCCTCTACCATTGGCTCTTATTTTGCTTTTCACACTTCACTTTCCGGTGCTCACATCACTCATTCACATCATCTTAGACTACTTGCTCATCCGCAGTTGAGCCACACATAAGCGACAGTGATTCCAGGACGACAAATGGATTTACACAAGTCCAGCTCCTCTTTTTGCCTCATTGTCCATGTAACCAATGGCATACACCAGCCAATGGTTAGAGTTTGGAACTAACTTAGATGTGTGACTCACCATATTCTTAAGACAAATTTCACAGACATTACTAATCTTGAAATTTTATTTGTCTAAACATGCCAAACATGTTTCTATGATTTCAGAAATCTTTTTTTTTTGAAGAGAATGGAGTACAGAGGGCATTCTCTCTTCATAGATTCCATCCACAAACATTTAATGAGCATCTACTATGAGCAGAGCTTTGTGGGATACACAAAAATGATGTGAGTCACTGCAGCTCTAAAAGGAAGAAGTCAGTCACAGATGGCTCTTAGCCTCAAGTGACTAAGTGGGTTGATGCGATTTTAACTGAAGCACAAACTGGAAAATTGGACTGTACGGTTCATGACAATTACAAAGAGGAAGAAAAAAGCAAAAGCAAAACGCAGCCCACCCTGCCTCATTATTCATTCATTGCTTAAGCAAACTTAAATCATCCATTTGGTGATGCTGAATTTGAATGAAGTCTGTCATTATTAGAAGCATCGTCTTGGGCAAGATTTGGCCCCATAATGTCTCCTAGGCTCAGCTTGTGGTTTCTTCAAAGTAATGCTAATCATGAAGATGAAAACAAGGATGGAGGGGAGAAGAATTGTACATTTTAAAAATCACCAATGTCTCATTTTGCTTGTAAGACAATGATATCAATCTGAAGGAGAAAATATGTTAATTTAGTGTAGAAATTGTGCAAGTGCCATTTCTCATTTTTTCTATGTTTAAAACCTGATTCAGCCTGTTCTGTGTATCCCCATATTCTTTTCTGAAATGAATCTTCCGCCTGGACTAGAACATTTCTTTGTCCTAACACATGTTACTTAATTAGAATCATTCAAGAAACTTAAATAAGAACTAAAAATAGAATTGGACAGTTGTGTTACACAAATTGAGTCATTGACTTACGGCTGCACAACATAAAGAGCTGCTCATACTCCAGAATTTAGTATAGCACAATAGGAGAAAGCCTTAAATTAATAAGTGCTCTCCAAAATATAACAAAGGTAAGGATCCAACAGCTTTTCTGTGAGTGAATGGTGGTAATGTGTTTCTATTTCTATCATGGAATCACTTGCTTAAGGAGAACTGGCTTAGAAATCTCTACTACCTTTTACAGAGAGCACTTCAGCCAGTTGGGGGAAAAAAAGTATTTTATGACCACCAAAGACCAAGAATATCTTTCATACAGCTAATCCCACTATCCAAAGAAATCAAATGACCTAAAATCCCAAAGAAAATGCATTTCTTTGCTGTCTAGCACACGGAGATTCCACAATGGGTGAGCTTTACTTTTATTCAATTTGTAGAGTTGCTTTCTAAAATCTCATTTGTTTTGCCCAGCCAGCACTATCAGGCTAGGATTTCCAACCCCCCCCCACCCCCAACCCCAAAAGATGCTGTATTGGAGACAGGGCAGCCCAAGTCCAGAGGAATAAAAGACACTTGGAGCTTTAACTTTACCTAGTGGCTTCAGTCACTTGGGCCTACTCCTAAACCTCCTGCTGTGTTACCTTGAAGGGGCCTCTTACCTCCTTTTCCAGGATCAGATGCTTCCTCCCTTACCTGAATACCTGTGACATTTGTGATCTACATTTAATAATTGATTTACATGGTCTTGTTGCCACTTGTGCTCAGCTGTGTGAGTCTCCCTGGAGTCCCTCAGTGCAGTCAATAACATTTGACAAATCTTAACTGAGCATCTGCTGAGTGCCAGATTCTGTTGTAGGTGCTGGGTATGCAGCATAAAATGCCTGTTCTCCTAGACTTACAGTCTTGTCCGGGGTGGGGAGTAGGGTGGGGAGAGAGACTAAGTAAGTGAAAAAACAATGAATAGTATTCTCTTGTGTTGTGATAAGTGCTATGAAAAAAGAAAACGGGGCAAAGGGTGGGGAGTGAGGATAGGGAGGGGCCTCTATTTTAAGGTCAAGGAAGGCCATTGTTCAATTTTTTAAAACTGAGGTAAAATTAACATGATTTTACACCAATTCTAACGTGGGCTTTTCCCCACAGCACCAAGCAATTCTCCACACTTGCTGGGTGTCCCTCCACACTTGCTGGGTGTCCTACAATTCAACTCAATTCTGGCATTATCTACCTGGAGATACCATGAGGTTTCTCAGATTAAAGCGTCAGTTCTATAAATTTACCCCAACATCTCTCACTTAGGAGGCCATTGCAAGTCCAGGTTGTCACCTGTGCTTCAGACCCACGAGCTATGGATTGGAAGTTTCCATGACCTGTTCCGCGGGTTCAATTAATTTGCTAGCACAGCTCTCAAAACTCAAATGTTTACTTACTAGATTACTGGTCCGTTACAAAAGGATATTTTTAAGTCCAGAAGGGCCATATCCCTACTCAACCCTCCCCACCCCGCCATAGTGTGGGAACCAGACTTCTCCCTTACCTTTGTGTAGGAACTGGTCCTTGCATCCAGGTTAGCAAAGCTACATGTTCATCTCCCACTTCACTGAAGTCTCCACCCTTCCCACCAACCACCACCCAAAAATATTCCCACCAAAAAAGCCCACCTCAAGCCCCATATGTTTTCAGGTCTCCTCACATTCGGAGCTCACACCATCTTTGGCTTAGGCTGGCTGTGGCTCTGCTACAATAAATCTTGTTTAACCCTTTTGGCTTTGTGTGTTCCTCTTTCAGTGAACCTAACACATAGAATAAATTGTCCTGTCCAAATTACTGTTCCACAGGAACTCAGTAAATAGTTATTTTGGTCAACTAAGTTCAGAGCGACTTGTTATGCTGCAATAGATAACAGAGATAACACTCATATGATCACCATCCAAAATAAAATTTAGAGCATTTTCATCACCCAAAAGTTTCCTTTGCTCTTTCTAGTTAATTCCTCTCTCCACCAGACATACCTCTTTCTAACTTTAACTGTCATAGATTGTTTTGTTTATTCTCGAGAGGGAAGGCTGTTAGGATGAAATGAGTTTTGATTAGACACCTACAGAAAATAAGGGAGTGAATGATTTAGGCAAAGGTCTGTGGGATCTAGGCAGAGGGAACAGCCAATGCAAAAGCCTCCCAACAGGAAAGTGGCTGGTGGTGAGTTTGAGAAGCAGCAGAGACTAATGTGGCCTGAATGGAGTGAATAAGAGAGTTTTGATGACCACAGTGATGAATTAGGTTTTATTTTGGATGAGAGGAGAAATCATTGGAGAGCTTTTAGCATAGGAGTGACATAGTCTGAGAAGCTTTAAAAAGTTATGTAGAGAATATTGGGGTGGCAAAAGTGGAAGCAGAGACAACTGTGTGGTGGGTTAAAGATAATCACGAATTCTTTTTCATTCATCCCATGGAGAGGTGGGGTTTTATTTCTTATTGCTTGAATCTGGGCAGACTCTGTCATGATTTAACTAAAAGAATGCGTTAGAAGTAATAGTGTAATGTCCAAGGCTGTACTTTTTAGAAATCTGCAGCTTCTCTTTCACTACAGTATCCTCTTAGAAGCATGCTATGAGGAAGCTGTGAAGTTATGATGTCAGGTGTGACAATATGAGGAGAACCAAGGTCCCAACGCCTCAGCTCCAGCTGAGCCCCAAATGGACAGCCATTACCAACTTCCAGACATGAGAATGAGGTCATATTGGTTGTTCTAGCTGTCCTAGCACCCAAGCTAGCATTACATAAAGCTGTAGAACCACCTGGTCAAACCACAGAGTCAGGAAATAATAAATAAACTGTTATTGCTTTAAGCCACTAATCTTAGAGTTGTTCATTACACAATAATAAATCATTGAAACAACCTGTTAGGAAACTATTAGCTGAGTTTGTGCCTTTGCTCAGGGTAGTAGGAGTGGAGGCAGTAAGAAAAGAGATGACAGGATTTGTCATTATGGGGTAAGACAGAAAAACAGGAATGATGTCAAGGATTTAGGCTTTAACACTTGGAAGAATAAAGTTGTCATTTACTGAGATGGGAAGAATGCCAGAGAAACAGGATTGGGGGAGAAATCAAGAATTCAGATCATGGCATGTTAAGTGCAATATGCTGATTAGATTTCCAAACAGGGGTATTGAGTAGGCAGGTGGATCTGTGAGTGTAAAATTCAGGGTAAGAATTTGGGCTGGAGATTTAAATTTGGAAGTCAATAGTATATAAGTGATATTTAAAGTCATGAATATGGATGCAATTACTATGAGCTAGTGTTAATAAGAAGAGAAGAGTTCTAAGGACTTAGCACCAGCATATTATAATATTTGAGGTCAAAAAGATGGGGAGAAAGCTCAAAGGAGACTGAAAAGTTGCTGCCAGTGAGATGGGACAGAAGTCAAGAGACTGTGTCCTGGAGGCCAAGAGAGGAAAATGTTGCAAGAAGAGAGTGAACAACTATGTCCAATCTGGCTGATGTTCTCTTTGAGTGCAGCTATAAAGCCTACCACTTACACTAATCATTTGAAATTTGTTGAAACTTGCTCTATACTTGAGTATGCAATTAATGTTTATTAATTTCATCTGTAGCAAAAGGGTGCAATATTCTGTATATATTAGATAAAGCCTGCTAATTGTCTTCAAATCCTTTATATCTTTCCTTATTTTTTCTTTGGTCGTTTGATCTATTCATTACTGAGAATGGCATATTAAAACTACACACAAATGCACTGCTGGTAGGAAGGTAAATCTGTAGAGCCACTTGGAAAACAGCATGGAGATTCCTTAAAAGAGTAAGAATAGGATTATCATATGACCCAATGATTCCTCTTCTGGGTATCTACCCCCAAAATTTAAAAACACTTATCTGTAGAGATATATGCACCCTGATATTCATTGCAGCATTATTCACAGTGGTCAAGACATGGAAACAACCAAAGTGTTCCCTCGATAGGTGATTGTATAAATAGGACGTGGTAAGATATATACAGTGGAATATTACTCAGTCATAAGAAAAGATGAAATACTGCCACTTGCCACAATATGGAAGGATCTTTGAGATTATCATGCTAAGTGAAATAAGTCAGAAAAAAGTTGGAACCATATGATTTCACTCATATGTGGGATATAGAACTGAAAGCAACAAACGAACAAGACAAACAGATACTCATGGACACGAACAATAGTTAGTGGTTACCAGAGGAAAAGGGGGAAGGTGAGGAGGTACACAGGGTATAAGGGGTCAAATAGATGGGATGGAAGGAAATAAATAAAGTCAGGGATGAAAGAGGGGAAGTTATGACAGACATCACAGAAATACAAAAAGATCATACAAGAATACTGTGAAAAAGTATATAACACCAAATTTTATAACCAAGAGGAAATTAACAAGCACTTAAAAAGATACTTACTTTTTGAGACTAAATCAAGAACTGGAAAATCTAAATAGACCAGTTAGCAGTATGGAAATTGAAACAATCATCCAAAACCTACCAAAAAGTAAAGTCCAGGACCAGATGGCTTCACCAGTGAATTCTACCTAACATTTAAAGAAAGATATAATACCTATTCTCCTCAAACTTCCAAAATCAAAGAAGAAGCTATACTTCCCAACTCATTTTATGAGGCCAATATTAACTCTGGTGCCATAACCTGGTAAAGACAACACAACAAAGAAACTACAGACCAATAGCTCTTCATGAACACAGATGCAAAAATCCTAAACGAGATACTAGCAAACCGAATATAGCAACATTAAAAGATTATACACCACGGTCAAGTGGCTTCATCCCAGGGGCACGGGGATGGTTCAACGTATGCAAATTGATTAATGTGATACAGCACATAAACAAATTAAAAAATAAGAATCATATGATCATATCAATAGATGCAGAAAAAGCTTTCGACAAGATACAGCATCCATTTATGATCAAAACACTTTAGCAAAATCAGTATAGAAGGAAAGTACTTTAAATAATAAAGACCATCTATGACAAACCCTCAGCTAATATTACTTAATGGTGAAAAACTAAAAACTGTCCCTCTAAGATCAGGAAAAAGGCAAGGCTGTCCACTATTGCCACTGTTATTCAATAAAAATTGGAGGTTCTAGCAAGACAATCAGGCAAGAGAAAGATGTAAAAGGCATCCAAATAGGAAATGAAGAAGTCAAACCATCACTATTTGCAGATGACATGATTTTCTATATAGAAACCCTAAAGACTCCACAAGAGCACTACTAGAAAACAATAAGCAAATACAATAAGTCTCTGGATACAAAATCAACGTTCAAAAAATCCATAGCTTTCCTATACTCTAATAATGAAGCGTCAGAAAAAGAAGTGGAAAAATAATTCCTTTTGCAATTGCAACAAAAAGAATGAATACCTAGGAAAAATTTAACGTAACATGTGAAGGACCTATATAATGAAAACTATAAGACCCTATTAAAATAAATCAAAGAAGATATAAAGAAATGGAAAGATATTTTGTGTTCTTGGTAGGAAGAATCAACATAGTTAAAATGATCATATTACCTAAAGCATTATGCAGATTTAATGCAATCCCCATCAAAATCTCATCAGCATTTTTAAAGAAATAGAACAAACAATCATCAGATTTGTATGAAAGCACAAAAGACCTCGAATTGCCAAAGCCATCCTGAGAAAAAAGAACGAGGCGAGAGGCATCACTCTGCCTGAATTCAAATCATACTACAAAGCAACAATAATCAAAACGGCATGGTATTGGCAGAAAAACAGACACACAGACCAGTGGAACAGAATTGAGAGTCTAGAAATAAACTCATGTTTTATGTAAGCAAATAATTTTTGACAAAAAAAGCCAAAAACATACAATGGAGAAAAGAAAACCTCTTCAATAAATGGTACTGGGAAAACTGGAAAGCCACCTGCAAAAGAATGAAACTAGACTGTTGTCTATCACCACACACCAAATTAACTCAAAATGGATTAAGAACCTGAAACAATGAAGTGAATAGAAGAAAACAGAGACTAAACTCATGGACCTTGGATTAAAAAGGATTTTATGAATTTGACCTCAAAGGCAAGGGGAGTAAAAGCAAATAAAAATAAATGAACTTCATCAAACTAAAAACTTCTGCTCAGCAAACAACAACAACAACAACAACAAAAACCCATCAACGAAGAGACAACCATCCGAATGGGAACATATATTTGCAAGCAACAACTCCAATAAGGGCCTAATATACAAAATATTACAAAAAAACTCATACAACTCAATAAAAAACAACAATAACAAACTAAATCCAATTAAAAAATGGGCAAAGGGCCTGAATAGACACTCCTCCCAAAAAGACACAAATTGCCAACAAACATGAGAAAAGATGCTCATCATTACTAGCTATTAGGGAAATGCAAATCAAAACCACAATTGAGATCCCATCCCACACCTGTTAGAATGGCTATAATCAACAGGACAAGAAATAACAAATGTTGGTGAGAATATAGAGAAAAAGGAACCTCATTTACTGCTTGTGGGACTGCAAATTGGTACAGCCACTATGGAGTTTTCTCGAAAAACTAAGATTGATCTACCGTATGATCCAGCAATCCCTCTACTGGGTATTTACCTCAAGACTTGAAAATCATATCCGAAAAGACAGTTGTACACTGATGTTCATAGTAGCATTATTCATGGAGGCCAGAATATGGAAGCAACCAAAGTGTCTTTATGATAGATGAATTGGCTAAAGGAAGCTGTGGTACATATATAAATGGAATATCACCAACCATAAGAAGAGTGAAATACTGCCATTTGCGACAACAGGGATGGGCCTTGAGATAATCATGCTAAGCGAAATAAGGCAGACAAAAAATGTTTAAAAATCACGTGATTTCACTTATATGTGGGATATAACCTAAAAGCAACAAATGAAACAGGACAAACAAAAAGACACGTGGACAATGGACAATAGACTAATGGTTACCATAGGGTAGGTGGGAGGGGAAGGAGAGAAGTAGATGGGGTAAAAGGAGTCAAATACATGTGTGAACAGAAAGAAATCTAACTATGGGAGGGGAACACACAATACTATAAATATATATATATATTATATATATATATATAATATATATATATATATGCCTTACTGTTAAATTGTACACCTGAAAACTTACTGAATTTTGTTTAACTAATGTCATCAAAAATTAATTAAAAATTTTTAAAAAGAAGAAAGAAAGCACTACCAAGTTAAGCCTAGTCAAATCATCAATAGGTAACTGGAAGAGAAACTTTTTTAGTATCAGAATAATGGAAATTACAAAAACAATACTATTTGACTATATATAATATTAAACTTTTGTATGTTAAACTGGAAGATGGAAGCAGATTCTGCTTCCACTCTCATGAAGAAATCAAGGCTCTCCAAGGCCTTTCAGCCCCACATTAGACGTTACACACTATTTGAGGCATTACTAGGCTCACAAGAGTCTGGTGAAGTCTCCAGGACCTCTTTCTCCTTTATCGTCCACACTGCAAACCAGAATTGAACCTGGTAGGTCTGGGAGCCAGGGACTTGGGAGCCCGAGGCCAGAGTCGCAGGGGTAGAAGCGATAGAGAGTGGTGAGTCAGTGATGGAGTCTTACAGTTAAAGACCATCAGAAACAAATCTAAAGTCCAACAAAGTTAGATGTGACAGTATGCTGCCACAAGAGAAAGAACACCAGGGGAGTTGTGGAGCCCCTCACCAAAGGAAGAGACAGAGACATTCCATGAGGAAAGGTCAAGTTTGGGTAAAATCCAAATGAAACAGCATTTTAATAGGCTCAAAGCAAATCCAGGTTGTGTATAAAGAAGTTAAGTCTAGGCTGAGAAGAGGACCCAGGCTCTTATTTCCTTGGAAACTACAAAATCGGATAAATGGGTATGTTGTGTTGTGGGAAACGGAGGCTCCTTGTTCAAGTCAAAGAGACCTGCAGTGCTCGTCCTCCAGGCAAGAGATGGATGCTGCATCTGCACTGGTAAGGGTTCAAGCAGCAGAGTTTCTTTTTTTGAGGGGAAAAAAAAAGATTTTAAAGAACAAAGTTTCTCAGCACCTCGTCCTTTTTGCTGATTAGCCAAGCAGTTTTTGCATGTTCCCACCAGAGTTCTTTAGCAACAGTCTGTTGGGACAGCATGAGGAGGAGAGCCTGAGTCTCAGATGATCACCTCTGGTCTAAACCCTCTAACAAGGGCTGAAGTGTCAGGTACAGAAAATCTCAAGGCAGCACTCTTTGTAGTAGAAAAGAGGAGTTAGAATGATTAGATAAAGATGGTATATTGATATAAAAGAGTACTCTGTAGCAATTTAAAAAGACCAAGGTAAAACTATAGGTAATAATGTTTTATAAACTGTAGCACTTTTGTAACCAGGAACATAAAACTTAAAATTCCTAAATGTTGTTGGTACATATTTGTAAATGTACAACAAAACCTCTCTAAGGATACTTACCTATTTATTGTTTGAATGTTATAGAACGAGAACCTACCCATGTGTTACTTGGGCAAGTAAAACAAAATTTATAGGGAAACTAAAAGAGAATGAAGCTGAAAATTTATAACGCTTGCTTGGGAAGCTAAGCCTTTAGTGTTATTTTCTGCTGTGTTTTCATTTTACAGTTAAGAAATTTTTAGAATGATTATATGAGGAAAAGGACAATATTGAAATAACAATAGAAACAAGAAAAGAGACCAGCAAAAAAAAAAAAAAAAAAAAAAGGTGGAATGTGCTCATTAAAGGAAATGTGAAATTGCATAGCAGGAATTTCTGAGTATGTTCTGGACTCTTCAATGGGTATAAACTCAGGGAGTTTGTGCATGGTGGAAAGGCAGAGAAAGCACAAGGGACTCCTGGAATTATTCTTTGGAGACTCAGAATTGGAACGGTAGCCTAAGATAGTCAGACGGCAGGAGCATCTCTGTGGGGGCCACTTACTTGACTTGATCCAGAGAGAAAACAGGTTCTTCAGACAACTGTGTAGTCAGGACCAATCTTATCAGCTTGCAAGCTCTTTGCCATGGGGAAGACCTATCACCCTTACTTTGGTTCAGTGAAATTGCACCCCCACCAGCTGCCAGACTGCTAGGAAGTTTTCCCTTCCTTCTCCCTCTGCTTTTATTCCTGCTGGGCTGAAAAGCTGGCAGGAGTGGTATGCAAGCCACTGACAACCTGCCCCTGCCCAAGTGTGACACAGTCCATCTCTCTGTCTCTTTCTTGTACCACTATTCTGAGATCAGAAGTAAAACCAGGGCCTTCCTTTGGAGAAGCTGCTCAGTTTTCTACCAGTACCAGTTTGGCCTCCACATTCCCACCTCTGGCTTCCCCAACTGCTGGATTCTAATGGTCTCAGTTAATTAACCAATGCATGATGTTGGAATGCCCAGAGGGCAGATCAGGGGGTGCCTTTGGGATGTGTAAACAGAACAGGAGGTCTAAGCACAAACCTTCCATTTTTAAAACCCTGGTTCCTAATTCATGGCAAAGACTGTGGATGGGACTAAGAGAAAGAAATCTGAAGGATGGAAAGAGAGTTTGTACTCAAAGCTAGAAAGATTCAAGCAACGCCCTTGGGGTGGGGGTGGGAGTGAGGGAGGGTAGAGTCAAAGAAATTGCTTTATCATTTAAATAAAATCTTTTATATATGTATTCCATTTGGGAGTGAGGAGATAATATTGGCAGTGACCTGTAGCACACAAGAGTCTTGCCCAATGTCAGGAAAAGATAAAAACCTATGCTTTTTACAACTTGTTTTATTTTGAAATCAGAAAAGTTATAAGCCCATATACTTATTATTCTCGACTTATAAACATTCTGCCACTTTTATCATGTTCTATCTCTGTCTCACACACCGTTTTCTGATCCATTTGAGTACGACTTATAGATATCATGTTCCTTTATCCCTCGATAACTGAGTGCATTTTCTAAGAACAAAGAAATTCACTTATATAATGATCAAAATCAGGAAAACTGTTGATAGAATATTATTACTCTAACATTCCCTGTTTGCACTTGGTTGTTGTGACTCTAGCCTCCTTCCACCTGGGACTGCTCCTCACTCCTTTGTCTTCTTGACCTTAACATCTTTTTTAAAGTACGGGCCTATATGTATAGACATGAAATTAGGTCTAATAAAGAACCAAAATTATCCATGTCGAAAGCTCTTGAAAGTACTGCAGATGCCCCATTGGCATATCCACTAAGCTCCCCATCTTGTGGCAGTGGAACCTTTCCTTAGCACTAACATTCCGTATGAAATTAGATTTTATCACATTTAATTCTATTTTGTGTCTTAATTATTTGTATTATTATAACACATTATAAAGTGATTATCTATTAAAAAGAGAGACTTTTTATATACTCTATACGTTTAAATGTCTTATGAAATTCCGAATAACATATGGCTTTCTACCTTTTGTTTTTGTGTAAAATGAGTACTTTTAGTTGCATAATGCTTAAGTTTTTAGGCACATCTGGACACCTTCCTAGCCATTTTGTAGACTGATGTTTGTATGAGAAAATGCTTTCTGAGGGTACAACAAGCAGTTTATAAATTCACTTTAAAAGACGAGTTTTCAGAAGATGAAATCAAAAGACAGTTCGCTGGTCAGTGAAGTTTAAATTCCCGTTACTCCTGAATTCTTTTGCTCTGTTTATCTGTAACTACCTCTAACTGAAACCAACTCAAAGCTCTTCTCCTGGTGGAAAGTATCATTTTTAAGCATACGACTCAGCTCTTATATTCCTTTCCATGTTCCACCAGGGAGAGTTCAGAAAATACCTGCCAAATGACCTTCAGGGGAAAAAGGCATTTTCTACTACCTCATATGGCTTTGGAGCCATGGGCAGCTCAAAGTGTGAGGATGTGCAAAGAAAACAAGGGGAGAGAAAATGATTAGTTGATGCCATAGAGATGTAAGGCAGTGGTTCCTAAGATGTGGTATGCTGGACCAGTAATAACAGTATCTCTTGGAAGCTTGTAAGAAATTTTATGTTCTTAGTGCCCACCCCAGACTTCTGAATCTGAATCTTTGGGGATGGAGCCTAGGAATCTTGGTTTTACATGTCCTCCATGGAATTCTAATGCACTCAGATTTGGGAATCACTATTCTTAGGAGAAGGGTAGGGGGTGGGGATTCAGAGCTATACCACTTAGCAAGCCACTGGCTTCCCAGTGGGGCACAGGCAAGAAGCAGAAAAGGGAAGCATCTTACACTCAGTGGGGTGGGTTTCCTATCTCAAGTCTGTCTCAAACAGCCTCAAGCTTTTCAAAGCCAGGTGTTAAGGTGCACCAAAACCTGTAGGGAACCTCCAAGTAAAGTATCCTCTATGTTCACAGAAAATCCACACTGGACAGTGTTAAAAGATAAACTGAAACATATTTTAAAAATTAAGTTTATTTGAGCAAAAAATTGATTTGAACCAGACAACACTAAATGGGAAGTGGTTAGGAGCACTCCAACAGAAGCTGGAGAAAGACTTGTATAGAGAAGAGGCAGAAGCAAAGAAAGGAAATGATTTGATGGGCTGTAGCTTGAGCAGTTGCCTTCTTTGGAAAAGACTACTTGGCTATTTGTGATTGGTTGTCCTCAGGTTTTGATTATTTAACCTTGAAGGATTTACAGGTTTAGGTTTTAGTTCGCTCACAGACACTACTAAGGCATTAAAGCCACCTCAGTTAAATGACCTCCTTGTTTAATTAATTTAACACCAGTGAGAGCATAGATATGTTTGCTGTCTCCAGTGGTTTCCCAGTCTACACCTGATTCTGTTTTCAGAGTAGTCTTCTTGGGCTGTTGGCTTTCTCCTGTTGAGTAGCACCTGACCAGTGAGGACATGGGGAATCCGAGGCAAATAACTATGGGAGCCCTGGCAGAACAGTCCTATGGGGGAAGGGTTGGGGGCCAGGGGCTGAGCATGGGTGGGTGGAAGCAAAGGTGGAGGAGGTTCTCCCAGACCTCGTGGTCTGCCTCTCACAGGCCAAGGAGCACCCCCACCCCACCCCTACTCCCACCCCACACACATACACACCTACAATGGGAAAGTGGCCACCACAGAGTCTCTGTTTATAACTACCAGGACAGGAGAAGATGACTGTGATCCCAAATGGCAGTTATAAAAACATTTGATATCTATCTAAAATCTCAGAATAAAGCTTTCTGCTGTCCTAGGAAAGGGACTGGTTGTGTTTGGCAAATGAATGCAGTTAGGATGGAGGGGTCAAGAATGGTCATGGACAAGCCTTATAAGTGAGCTATGTGAACACAGACCCCGTGTGCTATTCTGGGCTTTTGTGGGCCAACAACATCTCCCAATTTCTTAGAAGAGAGGCTAAGAGTGACTTAAACTTTAGACTTCTTCAGGAAATTGTAAAGTTAGGAGCTGTGATGGGTGCTTTTCTGATTAGGCAGTGTGGACAGCATAATGATCCAAAGGCTCTGTATTTAATGATGAACTCGGGCCAAGATCTGCCTCCAAAGGGAAATCACCAAGTCTCTTTCTGCTCACTCCAGAGAAGGGCTTGAGAGTTCTATTGGGCTGAAAGACTTTTTAAGGATCTCAAATTTTCCCAGCAGGGATGGTATTGACCTTCTGTTTTTAATCAATGGTTCTTCCCCTGAGAGCACACAGAAGATGGAGATTGCAATCCACCCTTTTGCCTTCTTTTCTAAGTTCTGTCCCAGTTCTTGCAGAGTAGTTTCCTTGGGAAGAAACAGGTAAACTTTTACCTGTGACTTCCAAGGTCCTAGTTCTATATAGGGTGTGGGGTTCTTGCAACATTCTATGTCTGAAGGTTTCCTAGGGGTAGAGGGTGGAGGAGGGGAACCATCTAAATTAACAGTCCTATGGGGAAAGGGTTGGGGGCCATTTCTTTCAGTCAGTGGACTCACAGGAAAGGGACTCCACCTTAAAGGATTGAGATCATGGATAACTTTTGAAAGTTCTTGAAAACATTTTTGCATTTATTAGAATAAAATAATGACTCCTCACATGATATAAAGGCAGTAAAAACTCACCAGGAACCTTCAGAAACTTTCCATGCAGTATCAATAAGAAGTTTGTGAATTTATTTGGCTTTGGACCAGATAATATTCAAACCAAGAAGAATTATAACTGTGTATATGGCTGGTTCTTCATGCGAAACGTATTTTGTTAATACCCTGACTAGGGTTGATAGACTTTGTATCCTGGACTCCTCTCTGTTTCTGGAGATGTGTTACCAGTTCTTCAATCAACAGGTAAGAAGGGCCCATACTCATCTACTTTCACTCTCTTGATACCACTGCACAAACTGTCTTCTCATTCTCTTCTCTTCCCACCTTCTAGGTCTCACTCTTTCTGAGCAGCCTCCTCTAGAGTGATTCATCTCTGTTCAAAAAAAGGTACACTTAAGTGAACATGAAGAAGCTAGAGGTTCCCATAAGGGAAACACACAGCTTGGAATTACTATACAGATAAATAAATAATTCACCAAGAAATAGAAAAAGAACTTGGATAAGACTAACAAAGAAGATATCAGGCAGCAAGGACACTAGGTGTTTATGTATAAGGATAAATGAAAGTAATGCCTGTGAAAATTCTTTAGACCCTAGAAAGGATTAGTTTAGAATAGTGTTCACCACAAATAAATGATGGCTACTGTTGAAACTTATGGTCTGTGAAGTAGGTAAAACAGGTGTTGTTCCCCATTCTAAGAGGAGCAAACAGATGCCCAGGTAATATTCACATTGTGACTTTTAGTTATGGTCTTTTTCTTCAGTGGAATGCCTTTAAAGAATTTTTCTTGTCTAGAAAATCCAAGTGCAATGAATAAACCTTCAGTGGCTCTTAGAGTTTTTAAAAATGCTGTAAGAAATTTTGGGGCATAAATAGTGAAATTTGAATATGGATTATATATTGGATGGCATTATTGAATTAATTTTAATTATCTTAAATATGCCAATAGTATTGTAGTTAGGGAGGAGATGGCCTTGTTCTTCAGAGATGCACGCTTGAGGATTTATGCCATCAGGAAAGCAGAGGAAACTATAGAGGAAAGGAGAGTGAAGGTATCAGAAGACTCAGCTGGTCTGCTCAACACCCACCCAGCCAGATGGAAAACATATTGTTTTGAATATCTATTGCTGAATAATAAACGAGCCCAAAACACAGAGGCTTAAAACAACAACTGCTTATTTGTTCCTAATCTGCACTTTGGGCAGGCTGCTCATCTCTGCTCCATGTGGCATCACCTCTGGTGCTCAAAAGGTTGAGGGCCGAATGGAATGACTTGCTATTGGCCAGGTTCCTCGGTTCTCCTCCACACGTCCCCTCCACGTGGTTAACTTGGGCTTTCTCACAGCGTGGTGATCTCAGAGCAGTTGGACTTCTTACACAGCAGCTGGCTTCCCTCACACTGCAAACATGGAAGCTGCCAGACCTTCATAAGGCTTAAGACTAGAACTAGCACTGTGTAATTTCTGCTACAGGCTACAGGTCCAAGCCAGATTCAAAAGACTTAAATACCAAGAGGACAGGCTCATCGTGGGGCCACTAAATGAACAGTTTGCCACCAATAGGGATCAGGAGCTTTGGCCAGTGGAAATGTCTTGTAGACCAACAACTACAGGAACAAGGTACATGAGCTGTGACCGTTTCAAAAATCTTTGGATCCTTGATCACTGTTGAAAAGTAGTGATCAAACTGTTTCATGAAAAAAGAGGAAAACAAGGAAAACAAGGATTTCCTTATTGCAGCATCTCTCCAAGGAGCTCATATGCACCGGGGGTATAATATAAAGTGTTTTTCAAACCTATAAGACCATGATGCACACATTTGAAAAGACTTATCATTTGGGACCTTAAGATTGTAAAGACTCCAATTCAGATTAATTATTTTTAATTTAAGAAGTCTTTTTAAAAATTGTGATAAAATACATGATATAAAATTTATCATCTTAACCATTTTTAAGTGAACAGTTCAGTGGTATTAAATGCATTCACATTGTTGTGCAACCATCACCACTGTCCATCTCCAGAACTTTTTCATCTTACAAAACGAAACTCTATATTCACTAAACAATAATTTCCCATTTCCCCTCTTCTCAACCCACCAGCAACCACCCTTCCACTTTCTATCTCTATGAATTTGACCACTATAGGTAACTCATATAAGTGGAATCATTCAGTATTTGTCTTTTTGCAATTGATTTATTTATAGCCACCCCTGCTCTTTTTGGTTACTATTCACATGGAATATCTTTTCCATTCGTTCACTCTTAACCTATTTGTGTCTCTAGATATAAAGTAAGTCTCTTGTAGACAGCATATAATTGGATCATGTTTTTTAAAAAATTCCATTCCATCAATCTCTGTCTCTTAAATGGAGAATTTAGTCCACTTACATTTAAAGTAATTATTGATAAGAAAGACAACATTACTTGTGTCATTTTGATATTTTTTCTATATGTCGTATAGCTTTTTTTGTACCTCATTTCCTGCATTACTATCTTCTTTGTGTTTAGTTGATTTTTTTGCAGTGAAATGTTTTCATTTCCTTCTTGTTTCCTTTTACATATGTTCCATAGATATTTTCTAATATGAATCCCCTTGGCATGGGAAAATTCTAATTGCTCACAGGTAAAAGTAATTACTTGGTCATGTACTTCCCCTGGCACATGCATGCCTAGAAAGACCGAACCCCCAGCTGTTCACTTGCTGAACTTTTATTAGTTCTTTGAGACTTAACCCAAAGATTACTTCTTTATCTAAGCACATTAGGACCTACTCACAGGCAATCTATACAATCCTTTAAGTGTATTTACATGAAATGGCAAATAATATTATTAGCTAATAGTTACTGGGTACCTACTCTGTGTAAGATATTTTGCTGAATACTGATTTGTCTGACTTCTGAATCTGAGTGTTTAACTGTTGCATGGTTTGGCCTCTCCAGAGATGTTCCTCTATCAATATTTAGCACATAGCATTGTGTGACAAAGACTGCCATTTCCCCACCAAATCCATTTTTTTTTCTTCCTGGAAACATAGCTGCCTAATTGGAGATTATCTCCCAAACTGCTAAATGGCTAGATATGGCCACATAGCTAAGTATCCACCAATGGAATGTGAGAAATTCCCATGTCACTTCTTAAAAGGAAATCTCTTTCCTAAGACTTCTACTCTATCCATCCTTCAGTGCCTACCACCCAGCTTGGTCACGTAGACCAGGAAGATACCTGGTCTACATGGAAGGGATCTGGATTTCTGAATGTGTAAGGCCACCAGCCAAACTTCCATAATCTCAAAGCCACTGTATTTGGGGACCTATTTGTCATAGCAGCTAAAATTTCATCCTAAACAGTTTCCATTTGTTTCTTCCCTATTAGACAGAGAAGTTCTGGAGGACAAGAATCACACCAAATTCATCTCTTTGTATACTTGGCCTTGAATAGTGCGAAGGGCATTGCAAGTACTCCAGAATGAATGCTTTTGTTAAACGAGTGATTGAATAAATTGTTACTTACATTATTGCAAAAATTCCTGCAAAAAAAAGTGTTAGAGCATTAGGACCAGGTCCAGGCACACCTGAAAAGGAAGAAAAAACCTGATTCTTGGCAAGAATTGGGACCAGGATGCAGGACTGACGGCATTCTAATGACACGGGGTTCGGTGGGGGGAATATAATTTGATTTCAGTTGATTCATACACTTCCCATAGGTCTGCTTGCAAGTGCTGGTAAGACCTTGCCAACAGGACCCTACAAACACCATTAGCAAACTATCATGGTGATTAAACTGCAGGATGCTGCAGAGTGCCACCCTAGCTCTTTTCTCCAGCATGTTCCCCTCGTCAAGAAAGATCCAGCATTAAATTTGGGACGGCTAAGATGACAGTCATATTGCCCATCAGTATCATCTGTCGCCATCTTTGTGCTGCCAGCATGACAGCTGGGGAAGAGCAGGATCAAGTTGACTGGCAGAATGTTTTACATCTAATGAGTTTGTGCACAATAATAGTATAATAAATAAGACTCTAGAGAAATTCGGTTATCACTTGCATTCCAAAAGTGAGATATGGCCTTACCAGAAGCTCACAGAGCCATCTGTCATCAAATATTAGTCTTTGTGTCAATGGCTGGACTGGCCTAAGGAAATCAGCAGAGGGAGGCTAATGACAACCATGTCGTTCAAAAAAAATTTAAAGGAAGCTACCTTAAAGAGCCAGAGATTTCCAGATGATTTTGAGATAAATATATAAAACCGTTACCAAAAGCAGTTAGACTTGTGATCTTGGCTGCTGAATGCTAATAAGTCTTTCCATTGGTTGAGTTCAGCTTCTGTCACTTGGGGTGAGTTCTTGAGTAATATAATCCTTATCTGCTTGGATTTGGGGCTAAAATTATTATGATCTTTTTTTAATGTGTTTTTGCCAGTTTGATACCTCAAAATCTGATCATCACCAAAGCACTCTGCTGATGACACAACTGCTAGTGACAGGAATACTGAAAGTGAATGAAAGCTTAAAAATTGGATGAAAGCTATTAGGATGTGTAGTTGTTTGGTCCTCTCATTTTTTGTTGAGGGAAAGGAGGAGGGAACGCACAAGCTGTTACAAATAAAGAATTGGGTTTAAAACAATCTCATCTGTCAATAACACAACCAAATGCTGAGAGCATCAAACCACATGGTAATGACAGCAGTCTGGGAAAACACAGTGTGGCATGTTGACTGTTGAAAAAGTAAGTGCAATTAGGAAAGCAATTCAATGAGATGAAAAGTTCAAGGATAACCAAGACCCAGTGGCAGCAAATGCGGAAAATCTTTGGGCCTTATCTGTGTAAAGTCTTCAGCCTACTCTGCAGTGTTTATGACTGCAGAATGTGTCATTTCTCACTGCTGATGGGGACCCTGCATAGTTCTCTATTAGGAGTTATAAGGATGGCCCCCAGGGACAGTTAAGTGAGGTCATCTTTGGTGTTTCAAACTCACAGACTTCATCTCTGGATTTGATTTTCCCGTTTAGAATAATCTTTCCTCACTGTATTCCAGGACCAGTACTAGTGGATATTTATAGTGGTTATGGTAGAATGGTATTCAACATCTGTTCCAGTCCCTTATAGTATGCCTTGCTACACTGCAGAGCCTGGAAAGCTAAAAACCAACTACATTTTCTAGAATCTCTTGAAGCTAGAGTTCCACTGTGATTTAGGTAGGTCCTACCAATCAGAAGTACTTGTATGAAATTTGAAGAGTGGTTCCATTATAGTGGCTGGGAATGGGGAGTTATTGTTTAATGGATACAGAGTTTTAAATTGTGCAAGATGAAAATTGTGCTGGAGATGGTGGTGATAGTTACACAATAGTGTAGTGTGACTGTACTTAATGTCACCGAACTATACACTTAAAAATGGTTAAGATGGTAAATTTTATGTATATTTTTACCATAATTTTTAAAAATTAAAAAGAAAATATCATTTCACTCTTGTGCACACATGAAAAGGGAAATATAGGCCAATTACATAAGTTAATGCTTTCCTAAAACTCAGTTATAGAACCTACCTCTTCCCAACCACTTCAGAGTCACTGATGCGTTTTTCCCACATTACCATTCTCTGTGCAATAAACAGTGATAGTGATGCAGCATTTAAGAGGGCTCCACTACGGTCTCCAGTATTTTCATCCAAGTAGCTGACACCCATTCTTCAAGAATAGGTGCATCCACACAGGCAATGACACCTATGTCCTGACCGTTTGTCTGGCCAACATGACATATCCCAATTTCAGAGTTGTTCAAATGTAGAAAAAGTGTGCCAGAAGCAATGACATAATTTTCTTGACTTTTATTAGCTGATGGGCTGGATGAGCCTAAAATGAAACTGCCAAAATGCTCTCTTCATTTGGAAATCTCTTCCCCTGTTTAAAGCCCTTTGGTAGCTTTCAAATATTGACCAAAGGAAGAAGGTCCAAACTTCTTAGCATGGGGTACAAAACTCTTCATGACCTGTTTCTTTTAAAAATTATAAACTATTTTACATACGCAAAAATGCAGAGAACATAACGCAAATAACACCCAGATTTGACAAATATTTGACAATTATTGACATTTTGTCATATTTGTCTAAAATATTTGTTTTTTTAATCTAAAGAAATAATTCACCAAAGTCCTCTGTATATATCGCTCATTCTATTCTCTTTTCTTCCCCAGAGCTAATCACTTTCATGAAGATGACACAAATCCCTTTCATTCGTGTTTTACATTTTACTATCTTTGAATCCTTTTCTCCCTCTCTGTAAACAACACAATGAATTGTTTTGATTTCACTTTTACCTATCTTTTATTAACTGTATAGATTCTCCAGCAATGTTTCTTATGGTTTTCCTTCTGGTGGGCACTAAGTTTTCCAAATTTTTACTGTTGCAAGCAATACTACAAATAAATTCTGAACATTTTTTTTGTGTCTAACAGTGAGAGTTTCTCTATAGCACCTTGTCCAATCAAAATACAAAAAGGCCACAAATGAGAGTCATACATGTAATTTAAAATTTTCTAGCAGCCACATTTAAAAACGTAAAAAGAAACTGATAAATCAATTTATTTAAATAATATACTTTAACTCAACATATCCAATGTATCCATTTCAACATATGCCCAGTATAAAAATTAATGAAATATCTTACACTGTTTTTTTCATCCAAAGTCTTTAAATCCAATATGAATTTCTCAGTTTGGATTAGCTACATTTTAAATGCTTAACAGTCACATATGGCTGGTGATTACTGTATTAGACAATGTGGCTCTAGAGTATATTTACAGATGGAACCATGGGGTCATAGGATATGCTATCTGCAACCTTACTTTAGAAGGGCACATAGGATTTGCTATGTGCTCTTCAAAGTGTATGAAATTCCCTCTTTCCTGATGTTACAGTTCTATTTTTAATTTTTTGAGGAAACTTCCTATTGTTTTCCATAGTGGCTGCACCAATTTATGTTCCCATCGATAATGCACAAGGATTTCCTTTTCTCCACATCCTCTCCAACATTTTTGATAATAGCAATTCTAGCAGGTGTGAGGTAATATCTTATTGTGGTTTTGATCTGCATTTCTCTGATGATGAGTGATGTCGAGCATCTTTCCACATACCTATTGGCCATCTGCATGTCCTCTTTGGAAAAGTGTCTATTCAGAGCCTCTGCTCATTTTTAGACCAGATTGTTTTTCGTTATTTTTATTGAGTTATATGAGTTCTCTATATTTTTTTCATATGAACCTCTTATTGGATGTATGATCTATAGGTTGCCATTTTATTTTGTTGATGGTTTTCCTCACTATGTAAAAGTTGTTTTTTTTTTTTTGTTTTTTTTTTTTTGCTTTTATTGTTCTTGCCTTTGGAGCCAGAGCTAAAATATCATTGCCAAGACCAATGTCAAGGAGCTTACTGCATGTTTTCATTTTAGCCCTTTAAATCCCTTCTGAGTTTAATGTCCAGCTTGTCAAGTTTTGGAAAAGACCTGTTGGGATTTTGATAGAAACAGTATTGACTTTTTGGATTAATTTGGACAGAATTTGGGATTTTTAAGATACAGTGTCTTCATTAACATGTTTAATGTTAATTAAACATTAGTTCTCTATTGCCAATAAATGTTTAAAATTTTGTCTTTTAATAATCTCTTTAAAGATTTTTTTGACATATAATTTTGTTGTTTATGTCTTTTTAAGTTGCAAGGATAAAACAGAGTTCTTGCATACCTTTCACCCAGTTTCAGTTTCCCCTAATGTTACATTACCGTGGTATATTTGTCAAAACTACGAAACCACCACTGGTACATTATTACTATCGACTAAACTACAGACTTTATTTGCCTTTCGCTATGTTTTCCATTAATGTCCCTTTTTATTCAAGAATCCAACCTAGAATCTCACAGTTCATTTAGTTATCATGTCTCCTTTGCCTCCTCTGGTCTGTGACAGTTTCTGTCTTGATTTCTATGACCTTGACAGTTTTGAGGAGTATGGACCAAGTGTTTGGTCTAATGTCCCTCAATTTGATTTTTTTTTCTTTTCCATGATTAGACTTCTGAATTTTTGAAAAGATCACAGAGATAAAGTATCCTTCTCATTGCAGCATACTGGGGGTAACTGACATCCACATGACCTATCACTGGTGACATCAATCTTGATCATATAGTTAAGGTGGTGTCAGCTAGGTTTTTCCATTGTAATGTTACCATTTGTCTCCTTTCATACTCTATTTTGTGGAATAGAGTGACTAAGTCCAGCCAACACTGAAGGGAATATGGGTGAAGAATTAAGCTCCACTTCTTGGGTCAGATGGTTGGAAGAAACTTAGATCATCTGCTGTTTTCTGGATGGGATATATAAACACCCAGAGAAATGTTCCAGATACTGTGCCTACTGTCCTGAGAGCCCACTGGGCTTCACAATAGTGTGATGAGACCAGAGGACTTCTCTGCTAACTGGTTCCTATTGAGTGGTCACCTTTTGAGAAATAGCCAGACTGTTTTCTGAAGTTGCTGTTTCCTTTTACATCTCTGTCAACAATGAGGGGATTTCTCAATCCTCACCAACACTTGTATTGCTTATCTTTTTTTATTTTAGCCATCCCAGTGGATGCAAAGACACCTAGTAGTATCTCACTGTGCTTTTGATTTGCATTTCTCTGATAACTACTGATGTCCAGCATCTTCTCATGTACTTATTCACCATTTGTATATTTTATTTGAAGGAATGTCTATTTAGAACCTTTGCTCATTTTTAAATTGGGCTATTTGTCTTTTTATCATCGAGTTTTAAGAGTTCTTTATATATTCTGGATACAGGTCTCTTTTTGATTTGCATCAAAAATATGATTTGCAATTATATATTATTTATTTATTTATTTTGCTTTTTTGATGGTATTCTTTGCAATAAAAAAGTTTTAATTTTGGTAAAGTCCAATTTATCTAGTTTTCTCTGTTGTTAGTACTTTGGTGTCATATCTAAGAAATCGTTGCCTAATGCAAGGTCACAGAGATTTACACCTATGTTTTCATCTAAGAGTTTACAGTCTTACATTTAGGTCCTTGATTCATTTTGAGTTAATTTTCGTATACAATGTGAGGTAAGGATCAACTTCATTCTTTTGCATAAAACTATCCAGTTGTCCTGGCAATGGGACATTTGTTGAAAAGACCATACCATCCCGACTGAATGGTCTTGGCACCATTGTCAAAAAATTAATTGCCCGTAAATGCAAGTTTATCTTTAAATTATCAATTCCAGATTATACATACACACACACAAACACACACAGGGACAGAGTGGGAGAGAGCAATATTTCATTGGTCTTATGTCTTTGCTAGTACCATACTGTCTTAATTACTACAGGTTTTAAGTGAGTTTTGAAATTGGGAAATGTGAATGATGCAGGACAGGGAGAGGTACCCCCCCCTCCGTCACCCCACCCCACCGCCAGTGGTGACTCAGTCCTATGCTGCCAAGAGAGGGTCCTTGACTCTACACAGGAAAGAATTCAACAGCGAGCTAGAGTTAAGACAAAAGAAAGTTTATTAGAGAAGAAATAAAGTTCCATAGACAGAGCATGGTCTCCTCTTAAGAGTCAGGAATGAGACCTCAAGTGGGAAATTGAATTTATATCCGTTTCTTAGTTTCTATGAAAAGTCACTGATTATAGGGAGTAATAGTTGGGTTTATCCATAAATTGTGCAAGGTACAGCTTAGTCTTTGTTTTCCTCTTTTCCTTTCATGGTGTGGGTAAATAGTTGTTAGTAATCTCTGCAGAATCTTCTTTATTCTATTGGGTCCTCATGGTCTGGCTATATGGCTGATTGACCAAGTTCTGAATATAACAGCATATTATAGAAGGCTCTGAATTCTACTTGGTTTAATGTTTAGACAATTTGTGTAGTTCTTATGCCTCTTCCCTATATTATGAGTACTCAACTTTGTTTTCATTTTTCAAGATTGTTTTGGCTATTCTGGGTCCTTCAAATTTCCATATGACTTTTGTTTGGATAAGCTTGTCAATTTCTTTAAAGAAAACAATTTGAATTTTGATGGAAACCACATTCATCACTTTGATTTTTAATAACACTGAAAAATGAATATGCTAGTTTGTAATTGTGTCATAATTTCACTGGAATATCAATTTGGTCCTAAGTTTTCATATTAAAAAATCAAAAAAACTTGAAAGGACACGTTTATTTTGGAAATCACATATGAAGACAGAATTTCGGTTTGTTTAAAGACTTTATTTCCAACAGCTGTTATAGCTTATCAGTCATAAAAATCATCAAAATCATCAGTGGATGTGGTATGGTTTCTAGGACGTAAAGCAGCTTCAATTTCTGAGTTACTATCATCAGACTCACCCCAGAAGGCTGGAAGAGAAAACCGGACAGCTGTTTAACATCTCAGCACACCACTTAGTTTGGTTTAATCAGTGGACTGGCTAATTCACTGGTCTGCAAAAGGCCTAGTAGGGACACCATGTGCTGGACTGACCAGATATACCCAGAATGCATGTCAGTACTGCACAAATTTACACATTTCACAATGTGTTCTATGCATTGTTATAGAAAATATTTTGCAACATACTTTCTTTTCTCTTTTGTCATGTCCAACTCTTTACCATAGGATTGGGTTTTAAAATCAGGATTAACATGAAAGCAGGGCTACCTGGGTGTTTCTCAAGCCTGACAGCACTTCACCTCAGCTGCCTCTCCACTTTGAGCAGAGGGGAGTAGTGAACTTCACACTGACATAAAAGATTGGATACACATGATTCATGTGGGAGGTAATCCTGGGAATGACAAGGGTTGGGGGGCTGGGAAAGTGACACGGAAAGAGCAAGCCAACAGAGGTGTTAATGTGGAGGACAGGCAGTGTGACCTGGGCTCAGTCCTGCAGGGGGCCGGCCCTCTAAGAGACTGCAGAACTATCCTCAAACTGTCCTAAGAATAATAAGAAAGTGGGGTTCTTTATCCATCACATCCCATCTCTCATTGTTTGAGGTTTTTTTTTTCCCAATCAGGGCATCAACTCCCTAGCACCGTGGGCTGCTCTGTGCGAAATGAGCATGCTCTTGCGGCCAGAGAAACCCCTCAGGTGAAGATACACAGATGCCCAATGTACAAGGTCAAAGACATGTCAGTGAGCTGTGCTGAAGTGACCAAAGTGGTCAGACAACATTGTCTGCTACAATGACAACCTCCATGACTACCAATATCTACATGGCATGACTTGTCAGCTCTGCAATGACTTTTTATATAGAACCTCATTTAATCTTTCCACCAACTTGGTAAGATAAGTATTAATGTTTAACTGAGGAAATTGAGGCTGTGAAAAGTTAAGTAATTGGCTGTAATCAGCGTTGGTGGGTAGTCAAGCAAAGAGTGCCACCCAGCTTGTCTGACTCAAACCCATGCTCTCAATTAAAACCCACTGGGAATGGGGTTAAGGAGACTGGAGCCCAAGTGTGGCAGGGGATATGCCACAGTGTTAGTGTGGAAGGGGGGTCAGAGTCTCCCTGCAATCTGTGTGTTGAAGGACAAATAGGAGCTCACTAGGCTGAGAAAAAGGAAAAGTGACATCCAAGAGAAGGAATAGCATGAGCAAAGGTATGGAGGTGCAAGGGTTGTATATCTAGAAAAAGCTGGTTGTGACTAGACCCAAAGAGGATAAAACCTTCGGAGAAAATGGGGCCAGACCACAAAGGCAGAAAGTTAGAGACCCTATCCTGTAGGTAGTGGGAAGGCATTGACAATTCTTAAGCAGGAAGGCAGAAAGGTTAAATGAGGTTTTAGATGCTGGTGGCCAGGTGGAGGACATTCAGGAGTTGGGGAGGAGTTGGATGTGAGGAAACCAGTTGGAGTCTCCTGAAAGCCCTGTCATGTCTTGAGCGGTGGGAACTTGTGAGACATGAGCAGTGAGGATGGGGACAAAGGCAAGAAACATATCACAGGTAGAAGATACCAGTGTTGGCAATCAGTTAACTGTGGAGGTCAGGATTCCCTCACTATTCATACTTGCAAATTAAATGCTATGTCGCTGTGGCCCATAGTACCCATGTGTTCTCAGGTCACAGCCCTGTCACTGAAGCCCTATGACTGCCTTGGAGACAACATCACACCAGGCAGAACTGCAAGGACTGCCTTTGTGATCACAGGCATGCTTCATAGCCTTTACACAGGAAAACAAACACATGTCACCAACAATCCCTTTGGTCAAAACACAAAATGAAAATATGGTATCCATTATTTCTCTTACCTTTAGACTTTAATTTGGTAGTTAGTTTCTTTTTGTTTTCATTCCTGTAAAATAAAGAAATAACCTAAGTTCAAAAAAAAAAAAAAAAAAAAAAGACAACCAGACTCATTTACTGAAAAGCCAGAATTTTACATTTACTCTCCAAGTTTTTTCTTTTTTCTTTTTTCTTTTTTTTTTTTTTAGGTGAAGCAACCTTTGGCTGACTCACAGATGGTAAGGACCTTGTCAGTTTACAATCCCTTATTTTTTATTTTTTACGTCTATAAGCACCTGGTCTTCCTAGGTAGTCTCCCATCCAAGTACTAACCAGGCCCGATGCTGCTTAGCTTCTGAGATCAGATGGGATCAGGTGTGTTCAGGGTGGCATGGCTGTAGACTTACTCCAAGTTTTAAAAGCAAAAGGAAATGTCAGGACTGTGGCCAGAAGTATTAGCTAAGTGATGTGGTGGGAGGGCCCCTACTGTGACAGCATCATTGTTGTTCCTGAAATGCTGGCTCTGCAGAGACCAAGTCAGAGCCTACTCTGCTCCACGTGTGCCCTGGGGCACTGCATGCTGTGCTGCTGCTGGAGACTGAGGGCACGGCAGGGCGGCAGAGGACCGATTTCCCCTCAACAGTCTCTGAAAAACACTAACGTGTAAAGCTTTAACACTTGCAGACGAGCTAAGAGAGAAATACCTGAAGAAGAGGGAAGTTCAAGATGTTAGGATGCAAGGATAAGTTGGTGAGGAAGTTCAGATACTGTCTTCATTAAGTCAGTGATACTAATACTTAACAGTTTAACAAAGGAGTTGAAGATAAACTCAGTTTCCTTAGTTGAACATATTACCACATAGTGGAGAAATATGCAAGTATCTTGGACACTTATGTTTAGGTCTCCATGTATCACATACATAAAAATGCAAGGATCTATCACATCTAATACCTAGCAGCTTGTTGACTAAAACCAATATAACAAGAAACTGGCTCTATGGGGTTTGATGACCATCTCAATGGTGCTTTCAAAAGTTTCTGCAATTTTAATGAATTTAAAAGTCCCTTCTGGAGTGTCATTAGATTTTTAAATTATAGTTAATTTGTTAAGGTTCATATCGTTAAAGAATGACAGTAAATCTGAAGAGCTAATTGGCTTTATTGAACGATTCATGAATTGAGCAGCATTCCATCTAGCAAGTAGAGAGGAGCCCCAAGAAGCTGTGTAACATGGGAGGCTTTTATTGGAAGAAACTGGGCCAGACAAGATTAGCAAAAGAAAAAGGATTGTTTCAGGCCATGTCACCTTCTTTTAGGGAATGCAAGGTTTGTCTTATTAGGCAGATCTTCTCAGTTTCCTTTGGGGGCAGGGACCCTCATGACAGATTACTTCATCGATAATAACCAGAAAATTCCAGACGGATTAATATTACATTCCTGGAGAAGGTTGAAACTGCAATTAGGTCAGGTATTAAGTCTAGGTTTGGGGTCATGGGCTTTAGTACAAGTGACTCCATTTTGAACCTGTTTTCTCTTTGACAATACTGAATGGTCAAAGGTGAGATTAAACAAGAAACTGTTACTTGTATATGGCTTGCCGTTTTTATTTTCTTGTATTTTTTTCCAAAGCATTTGCTTGCATTTACATTTATAGATTACTTCATTAAAACAGATTCCATCCTTTTAGATGGGAAGAACAACAAGAAAAGACATAGACTCCAACATGCACCATCACTGCTCTTCTCAGGGCTGAGAGCTTGGTCTTCTAGATGCAAGAATCCCTATCAACTCATCTTCTTCCTTTCAGGTCAAGTCATGTTAATCTATGGCTTAAAAATATGCCTTTTGCCATAGTTGCCATAATTTACATTTTTTTCTCTCAGTAAAACAAGCTCTGCTAAGGTTATCATCTTTTAGGCTCAGTATCTATCAATGGTCCCTTTAAACTTGGTGTCTGTTAATTCGTTATGACCAACTAGTGGCCTGTGGCCATATCTTCATGAAGAGTAGATGGCTCCATGACTATCTGAAAGGGTCCAGTGCTAACTGACAATCATAGAGATTGCCAGTAAGGTGAGCACTGACGACGTGAGCTTGAAAGAATCCATCTTGCCAACACACAGGTATGAGTGAGAGCATGGTGTGTACACAAACACATTAAACACAACTGCTGGTTGTGTCTACTACTTACCTACCTCCCAATTTATGAATACACTGGGCTAGATGCTAGAGGGAAGAGGTAGATTATAAAAATGCTGGTAGGGTGCAAAGAGACTAATTTGCCAGCTGTGGCCCATAGTAACAGCCACAAGGGGAGAAGCTGGGAGAAATGATGGCACGGGATGGCTGCAGGATCCCTAAGGAAGCAAAGTGCCTCCCGGACTCTGCTTTGAAAGATGAATGGGTTTCATAGGCCAGGACCAAGGAGCAGGATGCAGTAGGATGTGGTAGCCAGGAGCCCTTGACAAGAACAAGGGAAGGGCACAGCAGTAGCCTTGTCCCCACAGCCCAGGCTACTTGTCTGAGTCCCAAGAGCATGTCCAGTGCTCACTTGCTAGCTCTCCTGGTTACCTACAAAGTCCCTCATGATGAACATGTCTGTCCACGACCGAACTCACAAACATCCCAGCATGATTCCCTTCCACCAAACCAGGTCCCTTCCCCCATCTCAGCCAATGGCTCACCAACCTTCTAGTTGCTCCCAAGCCCCTCTCCAATCCTCTACCCTCCCACACCCAATCAGCCCTAGGTCCTCAAGGTATCATGCAACACCTCTTACTACTTCCCAAAGTCCTCACTCTTTCCCTATGTATTGTCACCACCTGGCTCAATACAATCAGCATCTCTTGCCTGGACTTTTTTTTTTTAACCTTTGTAACAGCCCCCTAACTGGTGACACCATACCCATCTTTTTCCATTCAGCAGCAAGAGTGACCTTTTTGAAACTAAATCTGATCACCCCACCTCCTTGCTTAAAACTCGTCAATGCCTTCCCATTGTTTTTAGCAAAATAACTAAATTCTGAACAGCACACCCAAGGTTGATGCCCCAGACTTCATTGGGCCCTCTTACTGTAGCTTTTCCCAGCCTCTATCCCCTATTCGCCATTCTTTACCCTGACTCCTCATGAAAGCTACTGTTTCATACCCATTTGTGTAACTGATACATGATGTCTCTCCCATCCAGACTGTAAGCTCCATGACAGCAGCAGCCGTAACTGTTTCAGCTCAGCTGGGTAACCCAGTTCTCCACACTTAGTAGGGCTCATGAATGTGTATGGAATGAATAGATGAACCTCATTAAGCATAGAGCCCTGCTTAAAGGCACTTGATCATTATTTGCTGGTACATTATTTGGTTTGCATATTTCTACTTATGTGAGTTCAGAATCAAGCTGCTCAAGTTTTGTTTTGTTTTACCAGAAACATGTTTTCTTACAAGAAATATGTTTCAGAACTCAATGCATGTAGTTCACCCACTGAGAAAGGTGGAAGATGCTTCCTATTCCATCCTCGCACCTCAGGGGTAATGATTTTTCCCTTGGGAAACCATTTCTGCAAGTCAATGTGACACTGATATTCAAGGTTGATTTTTATGGTACACAATTCTTAGGGGCAACATTTCTTTCTCTGGGTCACAACTAATGTGTAAAGAAAGCTAAGTCCAAAGGGACAGTATAAGAACTTTTCTTGAGTGCTGATAGAGACAACTTGTTTAGCTACTATTATAAATGAGAGAAAAACAAAAACAAATTCAATTCTGAAAGCATAGAAATGCAAGAGTTAAAGTTCTATGCCGTGGGCTATAATCAGATGTGCTCAGAATCTTCTCTGAGGGTGTGAAAGTAATATTTCTATCTTGTGAGGCAGAGGCTGGCAAAGGGTTGTTGTGAAGAGCCAGAGAGTAAATGCCTCAGGTGGGCCACATGGTCTCTGTTACAACTGCTCAACTTTGGCTGCAGCACGAAATTGGCCGCAGACAATATACGAACAAATGGACGTGACTGCATGACAATGAAACTTCACTTAAAGAACTGAAATTTAAATTTCATTTAATTTTTATTAGGTATCATGCAACAATCTTCTTTGGATTTTCCCAACCATTTAACAATGTCTAAGCCTGAAGGCTGCACAGAACCGGGCAGTGGCCCAGACTTGGCCCCAGGGCCGCAGTTTGTCGACCCTGCTGTGTAGCAGGGCTGACACATGTTGCACTGGCAGCAAACCTGCACTGCCTTCCCCTACATGGCCTCTCATGGGTTACACTTGGAATCCAAGATAGTGGACTTGGTATTTTTTTCCCTAGAAGTTTATAATTAGACTGGAGGTCCTACTTCAAAATTAACCATTTTCAGGTAGGACACCACAAACAGTTGATTACATTGTGACCATGTTCCACAGGTCTCATTATAATGGAGCAGTAATCTCTGCAGAATTCCCAGTAGATTTGGTCATTTTCCCCCCCTAGCTATATAGTGACACCACACTCCCAACTAGGGAGATGCTCAATTGCTAACATTTTCCACATTGGCTTTATCACATATTTTCCGTCTATCTATCAAGCCATCTTATTTTTTGATGCATTTTGGTAATTGTTTATAATTTCCCCTGCTATTGATAAACCAAATTAGGACAACTCTAATCAAGTCACTTTTGTTCTCATCCTTGCTAAACTTAAGCAGTTAAGGCCAGCCTTAGTTTTAGAATAGGTTTTATTCCAAGCACAGCACCTGGAACAGAGAAAATGCCTATGTATGTAATCATGATGATGCAGGGTACTGAAGAAAATAGCCGAAATTATGAGTGTCAGCTGGTCATTTCATGTGAGCAAAAGGCTAATATCATCAGGAATAATCAACATAAATATGAAATTAGATGACAAGGACACCTGCAGGTATTAAGTTTTGCTTTGTGGAGCCAACAAATAGAGACAAGACCCATGGGAAAACCCATGGGTTTCTAAGAAACCTATTATTAAATGATAGCAGAGTATTTATGGGTCATCAATCCAGCACCTTCACTATAAGTGTATAAGTGGTGAAGCCCAGAGAGATTTGGGATGTGTCCCAAGACAACACAGTCAGCTAGTGGTGGGGCAGAAGTAGAACAAAGCGTTTTTCTGAGCACACAAAATGCAGAGGTTGCAAACTTCTACCTCCACAGGGCCTTGTGAAAGTGGTAAAACAGCAGGTGGGGGAAACCTGGGTGGGGGGAACAACTGGTTCCTTTGCCAGTGTGTGACTGCTTGTGGGTGTTGCTTTCAGAAGCTGGGACAGTGTCAGCTCTGAGGCCAGACATACTCTACTCTCAATGCCCAACTCTGCCCACTGCATGGCACTGGGCAAGTTCCCTACCTCTCTAAGCATACATTTCCTTGCCTATAAAATGAGGTAGTGAAGCCTTCCTTCAAAATGTTCTGATAAACTCAGAGATAATCCTGCTTGAGAGCCCGTATGCACCAGGCTTTGGGAAGCAGGGCTGCTGCACTGTCAAAGCGTTAGGATGACCAAAGGCATGTATGTGCTTGGTTTGGTTTTGTGGGTTCCAAGTGGAGGTGATGAGTACTCAGGCACAGGGCTGGGCCAAGGAAACTAAGGTTTGAAGACAAACTGAGAGGAAACAAACCCAAGATGCATGAAGTTTCCTCTTTGAGGAGCCTGAACGGGTGGGAGCACTAGGGATGGAGAAGAGACAGGGAAACTGCCTCTGCTGGGTCGTCCACAAGCGGTGGGCAGAGCATCCAGTCTGCAGTGGTTCATCATCCATTCATTCACTTATTCACTCTCTTAGCAAATATCATATAGATGACACTATGTGTTAGGCTCTGTGCTGGGGCTGCAACAGCAAACAAGATATACTCGACACATCTCTGCCCTTGGGGCTCTCTGCTTCAGTGGGGGAGAACATACCAAAATAATAACTGTGACACAGGCTAAAAGGGAAACTGTGAAGTGGGCTGAGAACTGATGGAGGCTGGACTAGGGGTTAACATTTTAGGCCCCTGACATGTGCCAAGAGTCCACAAACTCTTGTCAAGTTGAAGGCCAGGAGCCAGATACCCTTTCACCAGCAGACAAGATGGTAAAAACTCAATAAACTCTCTAAGTGTGCTCACCCAGGCCTTGTTTCCTGAAAACTATGAATGCAGAATGTAACAGCAGAGAGGATGCAATCAAAGTTGACTGTGAGTGCTGCCTTTGAAAATGTGTGTGCACATGTCTCTCCCTGTCCTGCACACTCACACAGATAACTTAATGGAATGCATGATTCTGACACTTGGGTACATGATGTCATACATGATGCAACTGAGTTCTATAAATAAAAATGCTTGAGTAAATGGTGGTGCTACGTATTGATGATTACTCACTCAGAAAGTCCAACGGTTATTGAACACTGGCGATTAAGAAAAACTGCCCAAACCCCAGTGAGGAGCTCACAGTGGGGGGATGGTACCTATAAATGGCTTCTATCCCTGTTCTACAGATGATGATAGAAATCGTCAAAGAGCCACAGGAGTAGCATTTTGTATGGCCAGAGCCTCTACTTAGGAAACTTTGAGAAGATTAAAAGTCTTGATAATCTAGTAGGCATAAGCCAGGTGAAAGAGTAGGACAGCAGCATTCCGGCAAAAGAGCAAGAATAAAAGCCAGTGAGAGGACATGACATGTAGCTGTTCACTGCACACAGAGACCTTGGGGAGCAGGCTGGGAGGGTGTTGTAGAGTGGAGGCCACCCAATACTTGAGGGGGTACAGGCAATAGGAACTCCTGACCGACAGCAGCAGAGGTAAAACAGTTAGGCTAGGGTGTCAGATGCTCATTCTTGGCTTGTGGGGAGGAGGAATTTGGAAAATAGCACACCTAAGATTAGTAACACATTGACTCTCAACCTCATGGTCAATTTCATTTTTTTTTAAAGAAAAAGGTATGCACAACCCATTAACAAACTACCTGAGTTATTGAGACTTTGAGACCATGTCGTTTGAGTTTGGAAATGAGGCTCTGAAGGTCCTACCAAGAACACGGGCTATGGCTTGGGGAAAATGAGGAAGGGCTCCAGCAGGAAATGTACTTCTAGTTCTAGGGTCTTTTTAGAAGCCTGAAAATAACTAACTTATGAGAATTTGTGGTCTCTAGACGCTGAATTCTATAATTTTTAATGATTTTGAATGCTAGCTAAAATCAGTATTAAAATGTCTCACATAGCATCTTCAGCTATAATTTTCCTAACATAGACATGTTTCTGAAAGATATAAGGCAAAAAATTAATCCAGAAAAAAATTCCAATGAACGTACCAATAAATCTCTGTAATTAGAATTTTGAGTTTTCCAGGCCAACCAAACTCTGAGATAAATTCGACAAAGTCTGAGCGCCCCCTGATGGTTAACTCGGGGCCCTGCAGCAAATGCCTTTTTTAATGTCTAATTGTTAACTCCTTCCCTTCAGCTAATCCAGCAAGTGATTGTTTTATGCTCTGTGTAGAAAAAAATCAAGTATGCTAGCTTATGATAAGAAGCATGTGGAATATTTAGGAAGGTGCTAAATCAGGAGAATTTAAGGGCAATGCAGATTTGCTAAATCAGAGATGAGGATGGGGGGTTTATATGAGAACCTAAAGGACTTCCAGGAAACCTCAGTTTTATTTCCCTGTCACCTTCATAACATTCCCTGGGGAAATGGCACAGTGACCGGCAAGAGAGATACCACTGCCCCACCACAGCATCAGCTGCAGCCTGGTGCCCTCCATTGGCCGCTCCCATGGCTGCAGTGCTGACACAGAATGCCACCCACCGCGGCCCTGCCAGGGTGCTGTGGCTGGGTGACCTCTGCTACTTTTCCCCCAGGCAATTATGTTGTAAGCACACACATCCTTTCTTTTGGTAAAACATTATCTCGACTCAACCAGTAAAACTGAAGTTACATGACAGGCTGTTAAAATATACTCTCCATTGAATAAATGGATCCGGGAGTGTGAAAACCGCTTCCTGGGGAAGGTAAAGCAAGACAATGTTTGCAGAGGAGAGGAAGCTCTGGCATGCACCCCTGAACAAAAGGAAACAAGTGGTCTTTACTCGGAGAACGGCTTCCTATTAGGACTCACTCCTTCGTACATTATGCCTTTCATCCCCACTCAACCACAAAATGATTTTGCTGAAGCAAATACAATGGAAGAAAAAGATTTACACTGAAAGAATCTTTAATAATAAACTGTTGCCGATCTGCCTACTTGCCCATGATTTATAATACAATAAACATCGGATTCTATTACGGCTCATGCACTGAAGCTGCTGCTCTGAAAAATAGAATATGAAAGCACCCGGACCCCACCACCATCACAATGAAATGAGCATATATAAATGTGCTAAGAGTATCTCTTTGCATCTTTTATAGCTTGTGTGTATTAATCTGTAACGCTTATTAAGAAAGTCATTGCTATGCAAAGCAGCACCCAATCTCTTTCTCTAGCTTTTCAACAGAGTGCACTGTTTAGCCAATAGGATGGACCCTCTGGCCCTCATTCTGCATTCATCGCAGGCAACATTTGCACAATGTATCTCTCAAAGGCGGCTGAAAAGAAGGCCTTAATACTCATGTAAACAACTGCAAACCAATTACTTAATGAATCAGGCCCACACATAATGAGGTGCAGACAAAGAGCTATAAATGTATTTTTGCCCAAGCCGCTGCTTTAAAGTAAAATCCCTCAGCTGTAGTTTGGGCTTAACTAGCACATCATAATTATTGTCTCTAGGACATCAGAGGAAGCCATTTTTTTTTTTTAAGGTCCAGCAGGGTTTTCTTTCTTTCTCTCTTTCTTTTTTTTCTTTTTTTTTTTTTTTTGAGGTTGCTCATCAGCTCACTGACAAAATAGAGCAAAGAAGAATTTTTAAAAGTGCTACAGCAGCACTGCACTGTTATGTTTATTCTCAAGTACTGGGTTTCGAGACCACTTGTAAAAGCAATAAAGCACGAGGAGTGACTGCAGTAAGTGGGATCCTTAAATGTAAGCCTCTAAGAAATTTCAGTGAATCCAGGCACAAATAGCAAAACCAGAGCTCTCCAAAGTCCAGGATGTCGTTATTAACACGAAACTCAGGCCAAGAACAAAACCAGAAAAATCCAAACCCACTACTCAGAGCCCGGACCTTTTCCTCACTGGATTATTATCAAGTGTCTAGAACCAAGGGTTCCTTGAAGACTTATTTTTTTTCTTAAAGGGGGTGATGAGATTACTTGTAATTTATTTGGGAAATTAATTTCATGCAGAAACAACAGTAATAGCAAAAGCCTACCTCGAAAGGGAAAAAAAGTTTGATTTTATAATGAAATATAGATGTAAGATGTGAAATAATCAGGCTGAGAAAATGTTCTACAATACAAATGCTTTCTGAATGTATTTAAAAATTGCCTGAAAAAATATATATAAAGAAAAGTTTAAGAATAACTGGGTTTTTTAATACCCCTAAAATATAATGGAAACAAATATTTCTGTCTTTAAAAACTAAGTGCATATATATTAAGCCAAATGGTAACATTAAGTCCTGAAAACTACCTGTAGAATTTATTCTTCTAAAATTTCTTTTAGAATACCTAGAACTTGAATTTATAGTATAATCAGAAAAACAACATTTAATAATCTTCTTGCCCCATAATTCATTCTCTCACTTCCTTAAAAAAAATGTATGAAAACCCAGGTATTCAAGACAATAGCTTCTGATAATTAAATGAGTAATTCCCTAAAATGGAACATTAGATTTTTAAAAGCAAGAATTCAATTTCAGAAAATCAATCTCATTTTAATATATTCCAGGTCCTAAAAATACTGTAATATTTTTTATTTGATCAAAATATAAATAAAAATAGATTTTTTTTCATTTAAAAAATATTACATTTCTGGGTCAAAATTTCATCGGGGATAAGCAGTTAATGCATACGTAATGCAATCATTTAAAGGAAATCTTTTAAATGAGAAATGTTATTACAAAAGGAAACTTGTGCTGTTTTAAATATTTATCCCAAAGCAAAAAAAGCAGGTATTTCATCAGATGACTGTTTCTATTCCCATCTGTAAATTCTTCCTAAGTGACTCAATGCTAATGTATAACTTGATGTTGATGACAAATCCAGCACATAACTCACTTATCACTGCTTGAAAAACTTGAAAATCGGAAGTGCTACAGTTTAACAGATGCAAAAAAATAAGTTTTTCTCTATGGAAAATAAGCTGACAAGTATCAGGAAAGGAAGTATAACCTAGCTCACAAACTAGTTAGAGAAAAAAAGAGTACAAAAAAATATATCCAGCAATTTCTAGTATATATATCAGCCAACCCAGAAAGAAGAAACAGTCCACTTTATTTCCTTTAAGGTCTGATGTTTTCTCTCTGCCCTTTTCCGACACCCTCCATTGTGTGGTCTCTAAGCAGTCCTACTGCGAGCAGCTGTAGACACTAATTTGTGGTTCACTGAGGTGTCAATTGAGTCTTAAACCAAGGAAACAACAGCTGCAAAACAATGCTTGGCTCTGGTGCAAATATTTTCAAAGGTAACTAAAGTTTCAACTGTTTTTTTTTTTTTAGATAAACAAAAACCCAAACCATAACCTTCCATCAAGTCGCACAACAAAATAATATGCAGAGTTTGATTCACTGCACAGTGACATTTCTCATCTTGTTGTCACTATTCAGACAGGCTTTCACGACTTTACCTTGACAAAGGACTTCCTTCACTGGATGAAAAACTAGCTTCCGAAGTGATTTTGTTAGTTGGCTTTGTCTTGAATGTACCACTGCCAATGTTCAAACCTGTGACAAGCACAAATGCAGAGAGAGAGTGTTAGCTGTCACGCAGCAAAAAAATGCAATGAAAAAAGAAGGGACCTCACAATAACTAAATGTCAACAGAGGAAGATGCTGTTGAACCAAAGAAAGCAAGGGAGCTTCTGAGGCAAGGAATAAAATGTTGGTAGAATAACAAAAGGAAGTCAGGGGGTTTTCCTGTGATACACAGAAGCCACAAAAAGTAAAAAATAAAATCATTCAAAGAGCACCATTTTAAATGACCAAGATGCATGTGTGAGCACAGGGGTCTCTACTGTGGCATCAAGCTCTGGATAACTGTTACACTGTTATAACACACAGGCAGAGACATCACCAAGATGCTGGGCACTAGGAACCAGTCTCAAAAATAACTGACACCCCTGCGTGACAGTTGCCCACATCACTCATCATTAGTCCCTCTGCCAAATCCTGTTTCTCCATCTCACAGAGAAGAATGAATCTCCGCTGAAAATGATCAAAGCCACTCTTTAACCAGTCTGACAAGGCTGATGGGGAAGATGCAGAATCCATCTCTTTCCCTGGAGCTGGGGGAACTGGACTATCCTCACGATGCTTGCAGGGCAATCCCTGACCTCTGCCCCCGGACGTCCTCCGCCTTGGATGTGTCTATTTTAAGTATGATTCTTAACTGGCAGTTGCCCAAGACAAGATCACGTATAGAGAGTGCATGGGCATCTCAGCAAAAAACATTTGCTGAGTTTCTAACGTGTAACCTGCCTGCCTGCATGTAACCTCTGCAGCAGAGCAATTCTTTATTAATAATGTGTCCATGTTCTGCCTGAATAGGGTCTGCACAGGACCAAGGAATTTCAGACATGAAAACAGAGGAACAAGTTTAAGTGACTTTCCTTAGAGACAATCCAGAGACAAAGACCTAAGACATGTGACATAGAAAATAACTAAAGCATGTGATGCGTCTTCAAAAGTTAGATTTGGGGGTGGCTCCTGAGTTCAGAATGCACATTCCCACCACTACCTATAGCAGTGTTGTGAAGTTTAATATGGGGAATTTGGCTTCCATTTTCCTCTGCCCTACTAGCCTATTTTCCTGCTTCTCTTTGGAGCTCATAGAAGTCCCTAGGATCAGAATGAGAATGAGAATGAAAAAGTAATGCATGACCAAATGTACAATAAATACTAGAGGAAGTATCTAACTACAATGATAGCCAACACTATCCGAAGCACATCTAAGATCCCAATGCTTGAAAATTTGGAATCTTGCAGAATTACATAGTATAATTCTGAGTGTAGAGTAAGAAAATTGAATCTAGGGGTACTTAACTACACAATCTACAAAGTAGCACTTCACTATGAATAAATTAACAAAAATGTTAATTATAACCATATTAATAGTGCAAAATTTTTGATACACATCTAAGGGACTACAACTTTTGGCTAATTTACTCATCCTTTGAACCTGTCCAATTAACTATCCAAAATACACTTACCAAAAACAGATTTGTGGGGTCACCTTCCAAACTATGTATATCTGCTAACCAGCTATAATGCTCTGAAAGAGGCATTACTCCCTTGGAGCATCATTTGTAAAATGAGGGTGTTAGATAAATACTTTCTAAGATAATTCTGGACTCTAATTCTGTGACTCAAATGTGAAGAAGGTGATGAAAAACAAATAGTTAAGGGCTCACAAGCGCTATATCTCTCCAAAGTGATGAAGACCTTCATTGAGGCAGAGGCCTCGTTTTATAACAAAACAAACTACAAAGTCTTATGTTTGTGAAATTCAAATAACCACCACCACCAATACAGGCAGCCTTCCCCAGAGGCTTTTCTCTAACAGGCACAGTGCTGGGAATTTAACCTGCAGTGGCTCACTGAATCCTCAAAGTAACCAAAATAACTAAATTTTGCAGCAACCAATTCTAACACTAATATTATTTAGGAAACAGCTCTCCAAAGACAAGTCTGATGGCACCATAAGTATGTCCCTCAAAAGATATGTCTGGTAAAGACATCTTTGAGACAACTGGGAAATCTGAATATGGACAGGAAATTATGTGATATTAAGTAATCATTGTTCATTTTGGTAGGTAAAATTATGGCATGGTGGTTTATAATCCATTTACTTTAGCAAGGAGAGTTGAGGTGACTTATACTAAACAAAAAAAGGTATAATAAAATAAAAGGCACTGAAAATAACAAAAATAATAAAGTATAAGAAAACAGAAAAGTACAATTAAAACAAAAAACTCTAAATTTAAGGACTTAGATTTAAACATAACATTAGTTTTTAGTGGGATTTAGTCTTTTCATCTGAAGAAGGCTCATATCCCCCAATATCCTGGTGAGGGATGGTAGCCTAGGATGATACTTCCCATTGATGATTAAGAAACTGGAAGATGTGGGAAGAGAAGGAATTTGGGGTGTCTCCTGTGGTACTTAGTGATAAGTTACTATCATGATATACCAAGTAGAATTCAAGGGTCTGTAAGAGCCATCATCTTGTGCTTCCAGCACATATCCAGGAAGAGAGACTCTTCCAAACTTGTGTTTGTTGAAGGCTGAAAAACTACTGGCTCATTCTGACCTGGTGAGTTACAAATTTAACTCCAGAAACCTTCAAAGAATGACCACTTTTTCCTAAATACAGCACTGGCAGCTGCCCTGGGTCTCCTAGGCACTGATTTCGAGTGCTGAATTCACCCTTGCTTACCTGACAGTTGTAATGCAGAAGCATCTGCTTTTTGAAATTCGTCTTCAGTTTCACTTGAATTATATTGAAGGGTAGACTGCTTTAGCAACTGGTATGCTTTTGTTTCTATAGATTAAAAAAAGACACAGATAACTGCATAGCCACATGCGAAAGAATGAAGTTGGGCCCTTACCTTATACCATAGAGAAAAATCAACTGAAAAAATGATTAAAGACTTAAATGTAAGAACTAAAACTATTAAATTCCTAGAAGAAAACATAGGATAAAAGCTTCAGGACAGTGCATTTGGCAATGATTACTTGGATGACCAGAAGCACAGTCAACAAAATATAAACAAATAAATAGGACTATATCAAACTTAAAAACTTTTACACATCGAAGAAAACAATCAACAGAGTGAAAAGGCAACCTACATAATGGGAGAAAATAATGGAAATCATACATGTGATAAGGGGTTAATATTCAGAACATACAAAAAACTTCTATATCTTGACAACAAAAATCAAATGGGCAAAGGACTTGAATAGCATTTCTCCAAAGAAGATATACTAATGGCCAATAAACACATGATAAGACGCTCAAAATCACTGATCATTAGAGAAATGTAAAACAAACTACAAGGAGATATCATCTCATACCCATCAGGATGGCCACTATCAAAAACAAAACAAAACAAACAACAAAACAACAAAACAAGAAAATAACAAGTGCTGTTGAAGATGTGAATAAGTTGGAACCTTTGTGCAGTTAGTTGGAATGTTAAATAATACAGCCACTATAGAAAATAGTATGGAGCTTCTGGAACAAATTAAAAACAGAATTACCATATAATCCAGCAATCCCACTTCTGGTTATCTACCCATAAAAACTGAAAACAGGATCTCAAAGAGTTACTGGCACACCTGTGTCCAACAGAGCATTTATTCACAATAGCCAAGAGGTGGAAACAACCCAATGTCCATCAATAGTTGAATGGATAAAGAAAATTTGGCATATACATATAATAGAATATTATGTAGCCTTAAAAAAAGAAGGAAATCTTATCACAACTATAGCATGAATGAACCCTGAGAACATTATGCTAAGTGAAATAAGCCAGTCATAAGTGGCCAAATGCCATATGATTCCACTCATATGAAGTTTCAAAAGTGGTCACAATCATAGAAACAGAAAGTAAAAAGGTGATTACTAAGGGCTGGGATAAAGTATTTCAGGACTGCAAGATTAAAAAGTTCTAGAGATCTACTGCATAACAACATGAATATGCTTAACACTACTGAACTGTATACTTAAAAGTGATGAAGATGGTAAATTTAACGTTATGTATTTTTTACATAATTGAAAAGTAGAGTGACCAGATATTTGTCCATGACAATTCAGGTTTATGGCTGTTGTCCTAGTACAATTAATAGGATCCCCTTTTGTTATCAAGAGTTTTCTAGTTTAGGTAATAAATTGTCCCCCTCGTTAAGAGACATATGGAACCAATGCATTATCATGGCATACACTGGCTACTGACTTTAAAAAAAAAACTGTCAAGAAAATTTGAACACATATTGAATATTTAATGATACTGACACATTGTTATTGTTTTAGGCATGAAAGAATACACAGAAATATTGAATTTTCTATTACCTAGGAATTTCTTAAATTCTTCCTACGATGTTAATACTTTTCAAATGCATGCGAATTAGTTTTTGAACTGTCCATTTTTAGATATTCTGAAAACAAAACAATTTAATTGAACCCAGTTTTCAAGACTCAAAAGACAAGTTGTATTAGTTTATTCAACGTCACAAATTCCATTATTTTGAGTGGGTCTGTGGATAGGTTCAACTCATAGTAAAATGGTTTCTCTCCAATCCAAGCCTTGCAGAAGCCACTACAGGAATGAATCAGCAGCAGCAGCACTGATTTCCTTGGTCAGTCACCTGGTAGTACTTTGGAGCACTCCCTGCTCTGGCTCTCAGTCTCTTACATTTTGTTGTGGAAAAGCTCCAAAATCAGACCAGCAGAAAACCAAGCAACAACTCGGGGAGGAGAACTCACATGTATTACCAGCAGTCCCAGAGGAGCTAGTGCTCTGAACAGTCTGGGCCCCCAGCTCAGTTGCAACATTCCTTACATACAAGACTTTTACACAAGCTAATTGGTTGAACTCAGACCGTTACAAATGGTGGGCGTTGCTTTGGTTGCAAGTAGTAACATTGGTAGAAGGGTGGGAGTTATGGGTTCCAGATGGTTATAAATTGTTACAGGAAAGAGGGGCGGGGCTGCTAAGGTACAAAGTGCTACAAGAGCCAGGTTTGTTGTGGGTACAGAAAGAGCACTTGTAAGGAGCAAAGCCAGGTGCCACAGAGGGAGTAGCAGCAGCCAGGACTTGGCTAGGGTGCTCAGGAGACCCTTAGCCCTGCAGGACTTCTCATAGCATCTGCTGTAAGTTAAGGTGGAAAGACTTTGGGAAAAACAATGAAGATCACATAAAGGATCCGAGTGACACAACCTTCCTATCACCTCAAGTCTCAAGGATGCCTGGATGAAAGGGAAGATGGAGAATGAGAGTTTTAGCATAGACATCCATGTTCTCATCTTTAACATGGCCACAAATAAACCCCCTGCTATTAGCGCCAGGGGCTGGCAATCAGATGCCTTCCTGCTTTTGCTGTCTCAATTTAAGAACTTAACCACAAACCCCTAATTACTGGATTAAAACTACCATGGCGCTGAAGAATAAAAGTGTAACTTATCTTGCCCTACTGAGAATCAATGAAGATAAAAATAAGTATTTAAAACGAGCATATTTTGAGATATTAAATGCTGTATAATTGGAACTACTATATAGGAAATTTTAATAAAGAAAACACCAGAACACCAGATACAGTGCATGCAGAGGGGAAAGTATTGTTTTGGGTAACTTCTAGCCATATGTGTATTGGCCTGGGTAGAAAGCGTTTCTTGCTTTAGGTTAGTCCCACTGTCCTAGGAGTGCTCCAATAGGGTGGCATCATAATACTCTCCGATAAATCTTAATGTCCATTTTACTTCAGAGTTGATGTAAGGTAATTTGGGGGGGGGGAGGGGAGGGCATTAATAAAATCAAAGACAGAGTTCCGGAATTCTAGGAAGGTAAAGAATCACTGTAAAAGAGGTAAAAATGCTGTTTTTATAAAGATCAACCAAAAAGTTTTTCAGCTTTTAGGATACTGAAGAGGAATTTTCACTCAAAAGGCTAATCAGCCCTTTGTTCTGCTTCTGTAGAAATGCTTGCTGCATAGGCCTTATTCAAAATTAACTAAAGACTCATCTTCCCTTTTGCTTGTTCTGCCTAAGCAACAAATTTAACCGCCTATAACTCCTGTGCTTTGTAACTCTTTGTAACTGCCTGTAACCCATAGCAACTCCCACACATTGTAACCAGCTGAGGACAAGTTAACCAATCAGCCCATGCCAAATAAATTCTATATAAGCAATGTTGCAACTGAGCTCCAGGCCCAGATCTTCAGAGTACTAGCTCCTCTGGGACCACCCCCATAATAAACTTGAGTTCTTCAACTCTCCTAGTACTGTTTGGTTTCCCACTGGTCTGATTTTTGCAACTTTTCTGCAACAATACAAGTCAAGGTTCAATGACCATACGCTATTTTTGTATTCAATTAAAGTCATTTGGCCAAGAAAAAAAGAGCAAAACAGAAATTTTAAAAAAGTAAAAAGGTTGCTTCTTGATAAGGCTCCTGGTGGCTGGAAGCTGGACTTTGGGGTTCCTCTTGTCTACTGTCTAAAGGTAAATCATTTGACTTTAGTGACCTGGCTCTCATGCTTCTCTGAACAAGGAAAACATGCTACTTACTTTCAGGAGGGAATTTTTGTAAAAAATATCGAGCTAGTAATTTTAATGTACAGTTTAGATTTGGGAGGATTAAGTATTCTATCCAAATACAAGACAGACCGATATTATTACTGGTCTGAGTCTAGAAAGGAAGGAATGTGAATTCACTCTTAGCAGCAAGAGACCACTTTACCATTCTGGAAAAAAGCCACTTTCATGTTCCAAACCTTCCATTCTGGTTTCTTCTCCTTCCTTACTGAAGGACTTGGACTCTCTAACTGGGCTATGAGCTTAGCCCTTCAAGGCTGCCTGAGTATGCTTTCAACTGTACAACAGTTTTAGAGGGAGACAGCTCATCTCTCCTGCTCCATTCGACCAGAGCTCACCCCTTACTAACCATGGCTCCTCACTGGTATTTGATCCTTATGCCCCTTCTCTAAGCAGAGAGTTACTGAATCCCACCTGGACAATTTTTATCTGGGATGTAGCTGCCCTGAACCAAGTAATAAAGGTTTGAGAAAATCAAGCTAAGAACTGTTGGGCACATCACCTGCCCCAGCCCTGATGCATAATTCCTTTAAGTTTAAGGGCAAAATGAAGTTTAAAAAGTAAAAGGATTAAGTGAAATTACTTGGAGGACTAAACACTATTTGAAGCAGGACCAGAGATACCAAACCAGCATGTATCACACCCTTATTTACCCTTATTTTAGTCTGAAGAACTGCACAAAATAACATATGAAGGACCAGGAGACAATCCAAAAAGGAAAAGCAAAATTAATTTTTGGTTAGAATAATTAGGAGAGGTTAAAGGCTACATAGCCTGTGTAGAAGGGAAGAATCTAGTTCAAGAGCATAGATTCTGCAAATAGACTGGACAAGGTGGGATTGTAAATGCAGATACTTTCTGGGGCCAAGCAGAAACTATATATAAGTGACTCTGGTTGGGAGGGAGCAGTGGGAGGAGTGAGCCTATAGCAGGCTGGAGACACGTACATGCCCTGTCTGGAGGGTGGGAATTGCTTTCAGGTGGGAAAGTGGTCCTAGTCTTACCAGACTTCCGCGTTTTTAAATAAAAAAAATTTAAAAACTGCACAGGCCAAACAGAACATACTTGCAACATCAAAACTAGATGGTGGTAAGCAATTTTTTCTGTGTTGCAAAAACTAGGGCAAGAAAACTGTGAAAAACTTTAGCCAAGGGATATAAGCCAGATGTTAGGAAAATCTCACTTAAAGAGACTCCAGCACATACTATCAAGGGAGGCTGCAACAGTGTCTAGATATTTTTAAGTAGCTGCATGTATCAAATGGACCAGGTTTCCAACTCTTTGGAAGCAAAAGTATACCTTTTGCTAGAGGTGCTCAAACAATTCAGACATTCTCCATGAGTAGTTTAGAAGATTTGGCTAGGAGTCCAACTTCATAAAGCAAAAAGGCAAAGCTATATTACAAGGTTTAAGTTAGCTTGCTATAAACAAGGTAGGGATAAGGTTCATACATTTCCAAGGAGGAAAAAATTTTAATCTTCTCAATGGGCAAGTAAACTCTAAGTCTGCAAACCTAAGGATTGGGTAGCTCCTTAGAACTCCACGGAAACACTTTCTCCTATTAATAATATTAAACTCTCAGAAAACTACTGAGTAGTGAAATTATTATATAAAACAATTATTTCTAAAGAATACACTTATTTTCACATTTTTTTACAGTTTTATTGAAATAGAATAGACAATTAGTTGCTCACATTTACAGTATACAATTCAACGCGTTTTTTCAATTATAGATGGAATATAATTTTCAGTTGTACAGCACAGTGATTAGAGATCTATGTAACTCACAAAGTGATCATCCCATAAGCCCAGTACCTTTCTACCCCCTTACATATTACAATATTATTGTCTCTATTCCTTATGCTATGCTTTATATCTCCATGACTATTTTGTAACTATCCTTTGTACTTCTTAATCTTTTTGCCCTTTTTCACCAAACTCCCCAACATTCCCTTCTATTTGGTAACCCTCAAATATTCTCTGTATCTGTAAGTTTTTTTCCATTGTTTATTTTGTCCTTTAGATTCCATGTGTACATGAAATCATATGGCATTTGTCTTTATCTGACTGACTCCACTCAGCATAGTACCCTCTAGGTCTGAAATATCTTCTCCCGTCCCTTTACTTTCTGTCTGTGTGTGTCTTTTAATCTGCAGTGAGTCTCTTGTAGGCAGCTTATATAAGGGTCTTGTTTTCTTAGCCATTCATCCACCCAATCTTTTGATGGGAGCATTGAATTCCTTTTCATTTGAATATTTGTTGATTGATAGGTAGTTATTGCCATTCTTTAATCATATTTTTGATACATATTTTTTCTTCTTAAAGAAGTCCCTCCAACATTTCTATAATACTGGCTGGGTAGTGATGAACTCCTTTACATTTTTCTTGTCTGGGAAGTTCTTTATCTGTCCTTTGGCTCTAAATTATTGCTTTGCTGGGTAATCTTGGTTGTAGGTCTTGGATTTTCATCACTTTGAACATTTTGTGTCAAACCCTTCTGATTGCAAAGCTTCTTTTGAGAAATTGGCTACCGGTGTTATGGGAGCTCCCTTGTAGGTAACTAATTGCTTTTCTCTTGATGATTTTAAGATTCTCTCTTTGTATTTAATCTTTGGAATTTTAATTATGATGTGTCTTGGTGAGGGCCTCTTTGGGTTCATTTTTTGGGGACTCTCTGAGCTTCCTGGGGTTGTATGTCTATTTCCTTCATCAGGTTAGGGAAGTTATCCATAATTATTTCTTCAAACATATATTCAACTTCTTGTTCTTCCTCTTAAGGTATCCCTGTGACATGGATGTTTTTACCTTTAATTTTGTCCCATTGGCTTCTAAAATTATTATTATATTCTTGGTTACTTTTTTTCTTGCCGTTCTGATTGGGTGTCCTCTGCTACCCCATCTTTATATTGGTATTCCATTCTGCACTTCATCCACTCCGCTGATTCCCTCTTACATACTCTTCATCTCAGATAACGTGTTCTTCATTTCTGACTAGCTCCCTTTTATAATGTCCATTTCCATTTTTATGTTTTTTATCTCTTTAAGTTCTCACTGAGTTCATCTCTTTTCCTAAGTTCATTGAGCATCTTTATCTGTTAAATTGCTTGACTCTGGAGCTTAGTTCTGTCCTTTCATGTAGGACAAGCATCTCTGTCTCCCCATTTTGGCTACCTTTCTTTGTCTGTTTCTATGTACTAAGCAAAGCTCCTAAGTCTCCCAGTCTTATTAGTGTGGCTTTATGTAGTAGGCGTCCAGTGGCACAGTCCTGAAAGGGGTCCAACTGCAGGCCAACTTTAGCACCATCCTGTGCCCCTTCAGGGCCACCTGGTCAGATTTAGCAAGCAATCCACAGATGCTATGCTTATAGTTGCCTCAAGAGGCCACACCAGAAACCAATGCTGGCTGCCGCCAGTGTGGGGCTTGGAGCTATTCAGCAAGGGGCACAGTGCACACCAAGGACACCACTGGATGTGTCTTGGGTAGGGCTGCAAGTTGGGAGGCACAGAGTTTCAGGGAATCCTCTGGGCAGAGCAACCTCTGTTATCCAGTTTGATGATGTCTCGGCTATGACGGCACCTGCGGGGCCTGCGTCTGCACGCTAGGATGGGGGAGGGCTCAACAGAGGAACAATGGATACTACCAGCACTTCTATAGGGAGAAAGCCTCGCCTCTGGTCCTTGTCCTGAAGCCCAACAACTCAGTGTCCCCCCATATTTCCTGGTGCCTCCTGAGCAGCCGACCCAGTGTTGAGGCTCAGAGTGACTGAGTTAATCACTGTGAAAGTTTGGCTGTGGCCTTCAAGAGGAGTCTGCACCTGCTGGCTGCAGCTGCCGCAGCCCCTGTCTTACTGCAGGACCAGGCAGCCTTGCATCTCCGCCCCCTCCGACCACTGCAGGGCGATTTCTTATTTCTCTCCCCAGGCGACTCTGCTTGCTATTTATTCTGTGGTTTTGTCACAACTCTGGTGTGGTCGTAAGAAGAGATGTACAAAGCCTCTAAGCCATCTTGCCCCTCCTCCCAAGAATACTTATTTTTAATGAGAATGTTCTGGTACACACAGAAACAAACATGCATGCATGCTCAAGCTTTCAGTTCTGGATCTCTCGGTTAAGCATCTATCACATACTCAAATGTGTTAAGATTTAGTTTAAAAAGCAGAAAAGATTATGGTTTAAAATAAAGTAAAGCAAGGGGGCCAGGGACTTAAAATCTATCCTTGACTATTAATTCCAGACAGATGACACAATGAGATAAATATATCTTCCTACTTCCTTACATAAGCTGGCCAAACCCAATCATTGATCTTCCTGCAAAGTGGTGATGGATCACTGAGATTGTTTTTTCCTTTTTGACATGCATTTTGTGTCTAGAAAATAGAAATGGCTAGAGAAACAAAGTGAAAACATGCTGAATAAAGGGAGGTAGGAGAGAGATGATGTTGGAGAGAAGAGAAAGAAAAAGCCTCAACTTCTTATCTTTTCTTCTCTTTTATATGCAAATGTACACCTGCTAAAATACTTCTAAATTTACAAATAAAAAGAAAATATCTGATGAACAAGTGCTTTTAACAACCCATTATAAGAGCCAGATAAACGTGTGGTTCCCCAGCCTCGATGGGGTGTCTCTGAGTCAGGGGTTCTGTCCATGGCTTTCATAGAAATCCCTAATGAAAAAAGAGTTAGGTCCAGAAAAGGAATCATACAGGAGATACAAACAATACTATCACTACAGCGAGAAAAAACAACCTTGAAATGACAAAGAACTGGGCATCTTTGAGTAAGAAAGGCTAAATTACCATTCCTATATGAAGTATGTAGAATTTTAAAAATTAAATTTGAAAAATATTTCTGTTTGCTAAATTTCCCAATGCTGTTACTTTTCACATATATCTATACCCATGCAATTTTTTTTTTTTTGGCATACTACACTAGATGTGTTGCTGATGCAGCAAACTCAGTCATTTTTGCAAAACAAAACAATAATTGTGGGATATGTTTCTAAAATTAATTCTAAAGATAAATATTATCACTTAAAATCCAGAAACCACTTCTCTAGTAATTTGCTCAAATAAAATGAGAAACTATTAGGCTATGGGTGCTTTCACAATTTTGAAAATACAGAAAACTCATCTATAGGAATTTTAGTTTTAGGTCATAAGTCTATGTGAATGTGAAATACAGAGGTTGAGTCTACTTTTTATGTCCAGACTTTCCACTCCACTCCACTCCACTAGTAGTCCTGGGTCTATATATCTATTGTCCACAAAGTAACACCTGATTCATATGACTTGCCTGGAGTGGCTTCAGGAAGTAGGTTTACATTACATTCTTAATTTTTATGAAATAATTCAACAATTATACCTGAACATAAATGCCAGGCTTATAACTGACCTTTAATGAACATTTTAAAACGGAATTGAAACAGTTTTGCTGGTATTGCTTCATATGTAAATTTATAACCACAGTGCCTGCCACTTATCTGTTCAACCATGGGAGGTGAATTTTCAACTCTCAAAGTCATAGAATTTTTATGTTTTCAAAGACTGAGTGATCTTGATCAGTCAGGTATATTTTATTGGCATAATTAGTTTTTAAAAACGATAATAGTTTTCACAATTTGCACTCAATAATTTATATAATGAGAAGATTCAGAAATAAAGACATGAATATTATCAATTTCATCGCTTATGGTAGTGCCAGGAATAATCACTGAATAAGATAAACTGGATTCTAGGAATATAAAATATGAAGAAATCCCTCCTCAGCCCCTGTAGGGGATAGAATAATGTATGTTCCCCACGTTGCGCCCCCCCCCCCCAAAATTCATGTCCACCTAGAACCTCAGAATGTGGCCTTATTTGGAAATAGGTTCTTTGCAAATGTAATTAATCAAGAATCTCATGATGAAGTCATCCTGGATTTGCAGTGGGCCCTAAATCCAATGAATGGTATCCTGATAGGAAGAGCAGGAGACACAGGAGACACAAAAGAGAAGTCGATGTGAAGATGGAGGCAGAGGTTCAGAGTTACACTGCCACAAACCAGGAGCCACCAGAAGCTGAATGAGGCAGGCAAGGACATGCCCCTGGAGCCTTCAGAGGGGGCACAGTCCTGCTGACACTTTAATTTTAGATGTGTGGCATTCAGAACTGTGAGAAAATACATTTCTGTTGTTTTAAGGTTGTGATAGTTTGTTACAGTAGCCCTAGGAAAATGCATTCAGCCCTCCACAGGTTTTGCATCCATGGATTCAACCAATTGCAGATGAAAAATATTTTTTTAAATCCCAGAAAGTTTCAAAAAGTAAAACTTGAATTTGCCACATGCTGGGCACTATGCTAATCCACATTAATGAAGTGATATGGAGGCATATCCTGCTATAGCCTATATGAAATATAATGCCATTTTACATGAGACTTGAGCATCTATGGATTTTGGCATCGAATGGGAGGGTGAGGGTAATAGGTCCTGAAACTAATCCTCTGGAAGACACCAAGGGTTGACTAATATACTTCCTAATCTCTGATTTTATTAAAATATCAAAAGCCCAACCTCTTCTCTCTCTCCTCGAGTCTCTGTGTAAAGTGAGGGTATTTCACAACATGACTTCATCTAAGGGCTCTTTCATCTTTGAGACCCCCTGCTCCATGGTTCTCAAACCTAGGGAATCACTTGGGTATGTCATAAAAGGTTGATCCCTAGCTCTCACCACTAGAGGTTCTGATGGAACTGGTCAAGAAAGAGGCTGGCACACAGGCATGTTTTAAAAATCTATACAGGATTCTACTGTGCAACCACCGAGAATTTCTCTAGGTCCATACAAGTTTATTGCCTTGAACACTGGGGAATCCAATAAAGAGTACTCTCAGATAGCTGCCTTTCATGCTTTAATGACTATGTTAAATAAATACCATGACCCTATAATGTTGTGAGTGAGGAATGTTTTGCCATAATGAGTAGCAGGCAGTTAGCCCAGTGGGTGAAGTCCCAGTAGCCTGATCCCTGCCACACAGGGCCAAATGATCTACAATGGACAGTCCAGAAGCATATTGTGGTTCCTTGGTTTTGCATGACTTGGGGGCCCCTTGTTCCAGGTGTAGCAGGTAACATGTCTACTGATTCTTGTGCATTTCTGGGACAGAACAAATAAAGAACATTTTTAATAAAGTCTCAGCAGTGGAGGTATCATGCCACTGTACTTTGTCAGTCCAAAGTTGTCACTAGTCTTTTCTCCCAGGATAAATTTAGCCACCAATGACAATATGGCCATCAAATGTTTCCAGGTATTTTCCAATCTGATGTAAAACTCAAGCATAATGTTTTGGGAAAGACTGCCCAAAACCCCAAGTGGCACCCCTCAAATTTATGCTGACTTCCTACAAAGCTATTAAATAGACATACCCTAGAATGACCTTGAATATTTCAGCTTGCCAAAGAGTATCAGTGAGAAATGGCACAGTCAGGCAATGACTTTCAACACAGTTGGACCAAGAGAATTGATGTCGAAAGAATGAGAAGCTGAATGGATAGTCTCAGAGGCTTAATCTTCTTGAGATAAAAGCTGTGAGCCCTTTTCACATGAAGCTTAAGGAGATGAGTTTTGCCAGGATAGTGGGCTGGGAAAAGTACTGGTGGAGTAAATGACTGAAAGAGACAGTATTTTGGTCTGAATCAACAAGCATTTAAGGAAACTCCCTAATACTCTAATTTTTATTCATTTGTTTGACAAAATGTGTGCCCACTGTATACCAGATATTGTGTGAGGTGATGGGTTTTTATGATATTTAGCATTTGCTAAAGCTAAAATTTACTTAACTCTCAAAGGCAAATTTAGTGTGAATACAAATAAAATTGTCAATGTGGGAAATTTCACTTTGGGAGCATAAGTGGTTCAGAGGGAGACTTTCCCTCATAATCTAGGTTAAGTATCGCTCTAATTCTGGCCTAGGTATTTCAGGGAAACACTGATCTGAATATCCTACTACATGCACATAGTCTCGGGCCTAAGTGTACTTAGATTTGCCCCTCTTTATAAAGGGCATACCTCTTGGTACAATCCACACTCAGAAATTCTTGCAAGAAATCCTGACCACCTCTCTAGGCCTAATGTAATAGAAAGGAAAAGTATGGCTGCATTCATCACTGTTCTCAAAAGCATCCTTGAAGAGCTCATCTTTTATTATGATACATGCTGATGTTTAATTGATCCAGACATTCTCATGTAGTCTTATAAAATGAAAGAGGTAGAGTAGTGGAACAGGAGTTGGGGGCTTAAATCCTGAAGTTTGAGTTCAACTCAAGATCCAATACACAAGGTTTATGGCCTTGAGCAGGAATCAACTCTTCTAAGTTTCTGCTGGACTGTCTGTAGAATGAGTTACTAATATTTACCCCACAGGGCTCTTTTGAAGATTACACATGATAGAGGCTTTGTGAGGGCAGGGACTCAGTTTTTTGCTGTCTGTGGTATTCCTAAGTAAAGGTATACTATACATACAAATAATATGCTATTTCTAATATTTAAAAAACCATATATTCATGGAGATCAACATTAATCTTTGATTTCTACCTGGATTCTTTAGTGTGAACAACTAGACTAGTAAAAGGGGTAGATTGTGTTAACAAGAATAGATCATACATACTGTGGGAATACTTATTTAATTGTGTGTGTGGATGTCTGTGCAGGAGGATTTCTATGTGCACTATAGCACAGATTACAGGGGCTAGAGTTATGAAACTCACACTCTCCATAATGATGACTAACAAAGCAGATGCCTTCAAAGTGATAGCACACTCCTTAAGGATGAACCCCTCTTCCAAGAAGACCTATGTTGGGAGTGATAAGCAAAATAAGGAAGGGAATTAGAGAAATGAGAATGTTGGCACATTTTCTTTCTTTAATATGGACTGAGAATCACAGTCTTTTACCATTAGAAAGTAAGTCATAGTTCCCAGAAATGAGAATTCCTTCCACATTGCTCCTCTAGAGAGCAGGTTCCTGCCACAGTTCAAGGACCCAGCACAGAATCCCACATCTGAAAGATACTCAGCTTGGTTTTGCTGATATGAAGAGCTAGAAAGTTTTTCCATTATCGAGCTGTGAATTTCTTCCCTGAAACAGTCACTGAACTACACTCTACAATTATGCTCGTTTAATGTTTTGCCTTCTACGTGGTGGTAGCCTGACAAATTTTTAAAGATAGCTTTTGTGTGTTTCTCAGGTTAAACTTTCCCAGGGTCTTCATTATTCTGAAAATGGTATAGCTTCAGAGCTACCTCCCCCCATTCTGCCCACCCTCCTGGTGCCTGCCCTGGATTTCACCCTGGCCTCTTTCTCTACTTTATCTCTTCTGAGATAGCTGTAAAGCAAATAAAATCATAGAGAAGTACCAACACTGATGTAGAGTGCTTCAGGACCATTGAGAATAACTATTGTAACTGGCAGGTTATCAATTTGAGGAGTAGCTTTAAAAAGTAAATTTCAATCATAGCATCATCTGGGTTTAGTTACACTAAAGTAGCCCAAAGTGTCTGTATAAAGCAATCACATCTACAAGAGAGGTTCCCACAAAAAGAAACCACAGAAAAACATTGATGGTAATTTTAGTGTATCGATAAAACTTGTGCCCTCATTAGACTTAAGGTTTAAAAAAAACATTCCACATGTGTGTAAATTTCCCAAAACATGTTCCATACAACATTAATCCTGTTGGCTGTTTATAGGAAGGATTCCATTGTCAAACAGAAGGTGAGTTATTTGACTTTATGTTCACATTTTTAAATAGTTCATTTACTGAAAGTTTTCTAAAAGTCTTCAACATGCTCTTGTGCATTCCACCCAGGAGAGAGAGACCAGCAGGGGTTAGCCACAAGATATGTATTCCTTGCAGCATCTTCTGGGGAGAGCACTGCACAGAACACTTTTGGGGAAATTCTGCATCAGATCACCAACCGTGTTGAGGCAGCACAGCATGGGAGGATTATCACCCAGTGATCAGGGAACCTGCAATGTTCTCACCTGTGTGCATGTAAGCAGAGACAGCTGAGCCTTGACCAGAGCAATCCCTAGGAGCTACTTCACCAGCTTTTTGTGATTCTTCTCTAAGGGTTTCTTCATACGACTAATTAGAAGTTTCAAAAGTAGCATAAAACTCTCTTCAAGTTTTTGGATTAGTAAACATCCTCTGGATTCAAATCAGTTGAGTTCTCAAGTGAAAATTTATCGCAGAAACTACTAGTAGACACTAATAGTCAGAGTGGTCAATGAGGAATTATGCCAGTACTGTACCTCAGGAAGGTAAGCAGCTATCAGAATAACAAACAGGCTGGGGGTGCCCAGGCACTTTCCTCAGGTTTACTCTTTCTGTGGCTCAGCACCCCATCGTCACTGCTTATTTTCCTCTTTCAGTTTACTTTGTGAGGTTCCTTTCAACTAGATGTCACTTGTTTGAAATGCTGGGGAGTGTGGGGCCAGTGCATAAGACCAATACTACTACTAAGAGTCATAAGAATATTATTAGAAACTATAGCTAACATGTATGAGTGTGTTGTACATACTTGGCATGTTGATACACATGACCTTATTTAAACTTTAAGACAATCTTGCCAAGTGCTAGGTATGTCTGCTTTCTAATACAGAGACTCAGAGAGGGGAAGAAATGGGCAGGGAGTAAAGAGCAGACACTGATGGCTGATGCCAAAGCTCAGGCTCAACTGCCACATCTCCTCAACTCCCAGAGGACAGCCTCTGGGATGTTCCTTTTCTTTGGAAGATCCTAGAAGGAATGCAGCCCATCCAAGCAGGAAAGCCTCAACAAAAGTATCATAAAGGGGGAGGAAGAATTTATCTTAAATCAAATATATACTTGCCTTACTTTACCAAAGGCCAAATCTCTAAAGAATTATGACAAAAGATATAAAAATTTCATAAAGAGACAATGGTCAAGAACTTAAGAGATCAAAGCAGCTTCAATGACTGACACAGCAGTAGTATTAAGTAGAGCCAAGGCGCATGAGACCTTCAAACATTAACTCCATGGGAGGTCCAGTGGGTGTGGAGCAAAGAATGAAAAAAGTGTGGTGGTAAGAACAGAATGGCAATGCTCAAAGTAAATGGCTTTGAAAAGTTTTTCATATCTTGCAAGTTATTTTATGTCTAATACTTTGGCATGTTTTTTTAACTGCCAACTATTGATAGATTAACGGCAGGTTGCTGGAATTACAAATTTCTTTAAAAATCTTAATGGCAAAATGCCCTTATTACTTCTAGGCTCATCATACCTTTTTCTGCATGAAGAGAAGGCAGATTTGAAACCCTGGTACTTAACTATCTTACCTCTTATAAAGAAATTCTGTAACATAGATGTAGAGAACATATTGGTGGTTGCCAGAGGCAGGGGGTGGAAGGTGGGTGAAATGGGTGAAGGGAAACAAAAGGTACAAATTTTCTGCAAATTAAAACCACAATGAGATATTACCTCACACCTGTCAGAGTAGCTATTATCAATAAATGAACAAACAACAAGTGTTGGCAAGGATGTGAAGAAAAAAAACCCTCGTGCATTATTGGTGGGATTGTAAATTGGTGCAGCCACTATGGAAAACTGTATGGAGTAACCTCAAAAAAAAAAAATAAGACTACCAGATGACCCAACAATTCCACTTCTGGGTATTTATCCTAAGAAATCCAAAACACGAATTTAAAAAGATATATGCACACCTATGTTCATTGCAATATTATTTACAACAGCCAAGATATAGAAGCAACCTAGTGCCTATTAATAGACGACTGGAAAAAGAAGTGGTACATATATATAATGAAACATTATTTGGCCATAAAAAAGAATGAAATCTTACCATTTGCGACAACATGGATGGACCTAGAGTAATGTATTGTGCTAAGTGAAATAAGTTAGACAGAGAAAGCCAAATATCATAAGATTTCACTTATATGTGGAATCTAAAAACAAAACAAAATAAACAAAGCAGAAACTAACTCAGACACAGACTGGTGGTTGCCAGATAGGAGGGGGGAGGGAATGGGTGAAAAAAATGAAAGGAATTAAGAAGTACAAATTGCCAGTTATAAAAATAGTCACAGGAATGTAAGATACAGCATCAGGAATATAGTCAATAGTATCGTAATAACCAGGTATTGTGTCAGATGGGTACCAGACTTATCAGGGTGATCACTTCATAAGTTATATAAATGTCTAATCACTATATTGTATACCTGAAACTAATATAATATGTATGTCAACTGTAATTGAAAAATAAATTTTACAAAAGGTCAAAAAAGAGGCACAAATTTCCAGTTATAAATGTCATGGGGAGGTAATGAACAGGATGGTGATAAGGTTAATAATACTGTACTGCATATTTGAACATTGCTAGGAATGTAAATCTTAAAAGCTCTCATCACAAGAAAAAATTTTTTTGTAACTGTGTGGTGATGTTAGCTAGACTTATTGTGGTGATCATTTCACAATGTATACAAATATTGAATCCTTATACTGTAGGCTTAAAACTAACATAGTGTTATATGTCAATTATACTTCAATAAAAAAATTCTATGAGAAAATAACATTTGCATTAATTTTGGGGAGAGTCATCTACTTGCAGCAAGGGATGACTGGAGAGAATACTTAAGAGACAAGAACAGGCAACTAGAACACTTTTGGTTTCTCCCCAATAAGCCTTTATGATTTTAATTTTAACTGAAATAAATTCAGAGGTCATTAGATACTTCTACATTCAAAGGTAAATGCAAAAGGAAAGTATCTAAATGACGTCTTGGTTATTTGCAGTTTGGGGTCATCTACACTTCTATTAATAAAATAAACAAAGAGGGAACTCTACCAGAATTTTCTCAAAATAAAGAATAAAAATGCAACAAACATATCATTGGGAAATATTTAAAAGAAAACTTCTGTATTTTAGAGTGAAATATTATCTGATGCAGAATATATAAAATAATTTCTCTACTATAAATTCCTTTTTCAAAACCAGAGTTCATCATAGAAACATGGTTTAAAAAATTAATCATCAGTCCATGAATTGTTTTGCCATAAAAGACACTCATTCCTTTATGCATATAAACAACAAAACTACCACACATGCAGATGCATGCCTTAGTACCTTGGTGCAATGGTGTATTTACTTGTATAAATATTTAAAGTCAGACCTTTGAATTTATAATGAACTAGCACACCACTTTACAAAATAAGGTATGACTAAATGTAGATGTACAACAAATAGAACTCTGTTCAGAATACTAATTGCTGCTGTCAATATTCCAAAACTAAAAAAAGTAATGATATTCAGATTTCATCTAAACAAGCCTAATACATGTGCAGAAATCTTAACAGGTCTTGGTGAAACCTTATTGCTCAAATTTTTAAATTATTAGACAGGCTTTGTAACTAAGGGACAAGCAAGCTTCCTGTCTGGCATTCCCCGCACCTCCCTCCCACCCCACCACCTGTGCTCTTATTTTAATGATGCATATTCAATTATCACAAGAAAGAAAAGAGTAAAATCAGAAACATCTGTAGTTTGCCATAATGACTGGGTATTCCCCATGGAGACTGACCTTACCACACAGACGCAGGTGCTGAAAGGCTACATGATGGGGGATGCTCACATGTGTAAATATATAAGATGATTAGAAAGAATTCAATAGACATGATTATTTTCCACCTTAGTTTGTGTTAATGTAAGCTTGCATGTTATAAGCATGTGTTCTTATGATTAATCTCCTGCTCCAGCATGTAGTAGTTGAAATGTGCCTGCTCTTAGCAGAGTCCACAAGCCACTAACCCAGGATGTTCTAATTATATAATAAGGTTGAATCCTGTGTTTGAAACTCTTAGGCAACTATAACTTTACCTGTGATTGGAATCTTTGCTGCCATGCTTTCTTCCTTGCCCTCGTCTCTGCAGCCACTTGAAACTTCTGAAAATCAAACACACGATAATATGAATGTATTTCAGGGTTACATTTATGGTCTATATATTTATGGTCTTTGTTTTTGTTTTTTGTTTTAACTACCATTCCTCTTATTTTAATTGCCTTCCTACCTTCTTTTTTTTTTGGTTTATTTCTTGTCTGACAGCTATCGAATTTGAGTAGGGCATAAAACAAGTGAGCCTCAAATCCTGTGCATATATGTCAACTTCTGAATACATCCTTAGCAACTCATTGCTGTCTCGGAAGTACCACTATAGTGATTTACCGGAGGGTCTTAACAATAATGCTCAAACGATCACAACTTCTGGATACTAAAAATTGGTTTTTAAATTTTGGGGGCATAAATTAATTGATTCTTATCTGTTCAGGCTTTTGTAAGGTTGTATTATAATTTAAAAAGCATGTTTAAAAGTTATGAGTAAATTCTATTAAGTGATATTAAAAACTTCACACAGTACTTTATGTGAAGTACTTTATGGAGTCATTTTAATGAAATCATCTTGATCTTTGTAGGATAATCAAAATTATCTACTGCCAAGTGATTAATTTTAAGATTTCATAACTTATAAAAACTTAATTTATTTGAAGTTCAGCAGAACTGCAGTCTACAATTAGGTTTCCTATTCTTGTTAGACTAAACAAAATCATATATTTATTGGAAGGTGATATAAAACGAATAACATATTATACATATTAAAATCAGAGGTATTCACTAGTCCCCTTTATTTTATAGGTATACCTTGAGAAAGAGGGTGCTGCGTTGACTCTGAACCCATTTTTGCCGTGGACAGACCCTTTAACAATAGTTACCTTGTTCCCTTGTAAGAACACTGTTGAGCCACAGAGCGGGTTTTGCTTCCTTTATTCCACTATTGTCATTCAGAATAGATGGCAAGCTGCAAGATGATTCATTACTGTGAATAGCCGACCTATCCTCACACTCTTCTGTAAGGGTTCTTTTCAATAATGCTGTTGCCTACAGTGTTTAAAAGAAAGCACAAAGAAATCAAAACAAACTGTAGCTACATTCCCATTGGTCTCGAAGACCCAGTCTTAAATATAATTTTAGTCTTAAATTAAAACATCTTCAAGATAAAATACATCTGATTATTTTCCAGCAGAATTTAATTCTTTACAACAACTTACACTAGAAATAATATATTTTCTTGAAGACTGAATCTTACGTAATACAAAACTGTTCTCCTACTTGTCAAGTATGTATATGAGATATGACCACCCCTGCTAATCTGGGCTGGTTTATCCAAGATTTTCTCTCTCATTGCATGAGTCTTTTGGTTTGAATTAAGAAGTGATCTGAAAAAATGTGACCTCGTGGCATCCCTATCCTTCTACAAATAGCCCCTGAACTTCCCCCAAAGTTACAAAAAAAAAAAAAAACTTATGGCTGAGGAGGGGACATTAAGCTAAAAAGAAACTGATCTTGTTCTAAACCATAAGAATAAAGATACTCTGAATTTTGCTGCTAAGTCCACTGAACTTGGGAAACTTACCTGCCACACTGTTTAGCTGTTTTCAAAGAGCACTGAACTGTCTTACTCATATAACCTCAAGTATCCTGGGCAGAAAGGTGGGCAAAGATTTCATCACAGCTGACTTGGGAGGTAGAGAAAAAGTGGCGATTATCAGGACAGGTTTATAATACCCATGTTTCTTAATTTCCAGGTCAGCACTCTTAAAAATATATTGGTAAAAAGAGCAAAACCACCAATGATGACATCATCCTGCTGTCAGAATCACTACTCAGAAGTGGTGATTTGTCCAGGCAGTTGGGAATAGAAACCTTGGTGGTGGTGTTGATCTTTCACTGGTATTTGACAACAGTAGTAAAGACAGGGCTGTGTCCAATCCAGCCTGTGGGAAATGGAGGTGAGACTCTATACATTAATATGAAGAGTGGAACTGGACAAAACCTCACAGGTCATTGTTAGTCCACAAGTGAAGCAGTAACAACTTAATTATCTAGTGAATAAAGGGGAAAATAATAATCTTTCCTTGTAGTTTACATGAAAGAAGGCAAAGATAATCTGAAAGGGAGAATCACTGGGGCAGAACATGGAAGATTTGGTCTTGCAAGTTTGGCTTTGAACATAGGGTTACTGCCATCATCCCTGATATCCCTGCAAAGCTCCTGCCCTCTGCCTCCCCTAGAACTGGCTAGCCTATCCTAGAGGCTAGAGCAACCGATTTTAGGGGATTTAGGGAGTTCCAGTCTTCTTGGCCAAAGGACTTAGTGTCAAGTTAGCCCTGTAGCCAGAACCTGTCTTTGGTCCAATTCTATAGTAACCAGGAGCCTTTCCGTTATTTGCACAAAGTTGTTCCTGGATTTTATTCCAGTTGTGATATTTCTCTGTTGGGGTGATCCACACAATATCCCTGTTTCTGCACACTGGGGTTAAGTAAAGAGTCTTGCCCTTGAAGCTCAGTCTGACTCTCACCATTGGCTGTCACAGAGCCTCAATCTCTGCTATCCACATAGGCCACTGTTCTGTACCTGCTTCCAGAACCTGTTCAGGAAAAGAAGGGTGAAGAATAGTGCCAGCTGCTTCAACTGCCATCTCTCAACCATCACTGAGCTCTCTGGCCCATCCTGGTGTGTCTCATTTCTAGATATCTACCCATCCTGATCTAGGCTGTCCCCACAGAGAATTAAGCTCCTATTCTCTGTGCCCAATAATCCTGGGTATATGAAAAGCATTTAACCCATTTCCCATTTGCCCTGAGAATACTCACTGGCAGTATTTGTGGCTGTAGCATTTTACCTCAAGATAATTTGCAGATTACAATACTAACCTTACCCCTAAAGTTTGCCACAAAATATTTCACTTGTATTATTACTTTTGCATAGTTCTAGTATATTGATAGTCTTTGGAAATAAATGACATCATTCTATTTATAGCATTCTGATTTTAGTAGTGATATTTCCATTTACAAAATATAGTAATTCTCAATCACTGAAAATGTCAAATCCTAGAAAATGTAGCATTCTTATGTGTAATGTTAACATCATTCTTGAAGTTAGCTGAAGATTCATTTGATGAATCTGATACACGTATATGTTTCTGTTACATTAGGATGAGAGACAAGTTCTGTTTAGAAATAACTCCAAGAACAGTTTTTACATTTCATTTTCACACTGAAAACCAGTCAGAGTCAGCCTCAGAGAGCTTGTTTATGTAAAATTAAATTAACGCTGGCAGCAAGCAGCATTTTGGTTTTTTTCTAAACAGGAAATGGGTTAAAATGTGAACAAAAAGAACTGGCCCAAATTCTGTAGTAAAAGCTATAATTTTTTCTTTCTGGGATTTAAAATAATCCAAACTTTCTGAAAGTACTTCAAATATTTATTTCTCCCTCATATTGATTACTTTATGCAATAGCTATAACTAATAATTTCTTGGCATGACTTCATAATAGCCACTGTCTTAACACACTTTTAAAAAAAAATTGTTAAAAGACTGTTGAAGCTTTCCACACTTTTTAATGTAGAATTTTCAGACAATGGAAAACTGTTTTGGATTGTCAATAACTCAGATAACTTATCACTAGTCTCTCAATGATGACACACAATTTATGTTTTGCATATCCCTTTCATATTAGACCCTCTTTTGCTTTAGCTATATGTTCTACCTGAGTTTCAAAGGAACACAGAATAAAATGCTATAATAATACTGTGAATGTCTTTCTAATAAGTCCTTGTATGCTTGATAGGAATACCACCATAGCCAATAGTTCTACAAAAAGTAAAGTGCTGAGTATACTGTAGGTTTTCATTTATTTCATATATTTTATCCCACTTATCTTCGCTACTCATTATTATGTCTCTAGGATTTCTCTTTTGTGATAAAGATGTTTGTAAAGACTCATCTTTTAAGGTAATTCTATAGTTCATTTCTCAAAAATGAGTATTTGATATCTATAAGAATTTTGATGAATGATCAAATTACAACATGAGAATGGTTGAGTTAACTCTACTGAACCACGGAGCCAACAGAGAGAGCAGCAGATCTGCCTAACAGATCATCACCAATCATAAAGGAGTCTACAGTGTAAGTCCCTAACAAGCAGGGAATAATGAAAAGGACAGAAACAAAAGTCAGCCCCAGACAAGGAATGGTGAGAAGGTTTCTAGTCACAAACAACTTCTGCAGAGTCAGGAAAAACATCTGTATTGTTTGTAGATATTTTTGAAAGGTGTATTTCTAAGGAAGCCTCCAGTCTGAAGGAGCATGCAGTCTGAGACTGACAACACTAACCCATACCAGCAATGGAACAAAAGCCCAAAGAAGAGTGAACGAGATGCTTTACACATCTCATGCTGGGTCTGAAAGCACTCTGCAAATTCAAGCTTTCTATCTGAAAAATGCTACCAGACAACAATTTTACCGTGGGCCTTCTGACAGTGCTTATGAACAGACTGCATATCGGTTTCAACTTATCTGTTAGCTAATAAAGACTCTTTTTGATTTCATACATTTGGAGGCCAGGAGGGAAGACTGGAGACTGTCTCACTGTTCTCAGCAGTCTGAAGCCTAACTCCAACAAACTAGTCCCTCAGTTTTCTGCCTTCCCAGGAGCTAGCAGAAAAGACTCAGAAATTTAATGCTAAGCCACATACTATTTGCAAAATGACTCATGGTGATAATTCCAATATTTCAGATACCTAGAATTATTGGCTCAATTCTACTAAGATTTTTCTCAAAGTTCAGTTTAAATATAGATCTTGCTAGGTCTAGAACCCTAAGACTCATGTAGGCTGACTCTTAATTTATATCCAGACACTTTTCAATTGTAATATTCAATTGCATAGATATATATTAATGGAAAAGACTTTGTATCCAAAACACCACTAAGAAAAATGAAAGGTGAAAATCAAACTGCTCAAAATATTGCAACAAGTTGTACAAATTTATATAAAAAGAGTTCTTACAAGTCAATAATAAAAATATATTACTACTCTAATAGAAACATGAGCAAAGAATATGAACTAGCAAATTATAAAAGAAGAAATACAAATACGTAGGGGAAAAGTTTGACCCCAATTGTAATATAAAGGTCAAATGAACAACAAAAAAAATGGATGTCATTCGCACTTTGCAATTTGGTTCACACACACAAAAAAAGTTGATAGCATCCAGTTTCATAAAGGGCTCTGAAAAATGATATTTGTACCCATCCATGGTAACTCTGATGACCCTTCCAGAGTGAGATCTGGCAGTGCATAACAAATGCCTGAGAGATGCACATACCCTTTGACCTAACAATTTTATATGTAGGAATTTATTCTAAGGAAATAGCATGGATATTTGTAAAAATTGAATTGCTCAGATATTCTTTAAAACTTTTTACTAAAGGAAAAATTAAAAACAACTTGAACACTTAACAACAGGAGCCTGGTTAAAGAGACAGTGGAATATCTGTACAGGGGTCTCTGGGCAGCCATTTGAAATGATGTAGAATATGTGGTGGTATGAAAGGAAGTTCTCTTGTGACAGGTGGGGGAAAAAAGATACATACACAAACAGTGCAACTCATGTCAATATAGTAAATATTAAAAATCATATGCCACAGTGTCTAAAGGTTAAATAGGAGAGCCAGAGAACGTAATTTTCTTTTCTTTTTGCTTACCCTAACATTCCGAGTTTGTTTTTTCCACACTTTTTTTTTTTTAAGGAAAACATATGCCAGCTTAAAAAGATGGATTTCTGTGATGAGTAGTACAAACAAAAAGAAAGTGAATGTGAAAATGTTTAATATAACTGAATTCCATTCTATGTGTAAATCAGTGCTAGTAATGCAGACATAGAAAGGCAAGATAATTAAAAACCATGGATGACATTCACACATTTAGCTGACTCTCAAGAACCTCTTTCTTGCACACTGGAAGTAATTTTTCAGTGTTTAAAGAGAAATGAAAGCATCTCCACTTAAGTTATATTTAAGTTATAGGATAGGAAGGGAATTTTATCTATGTAGCATCAAAACAAAGGGAAATTACTCTTATGAGCCAGCAAATGAGTATTCAAGAGATAAGAACAAGAAACCAGCCCATCATTTAGGGAGAGGTAAAGGAATTTCTGTGACCAGTCACATAAATATCTGATGCATGTGTAGTAGGGGCACTGGGCCAACCTACTCTACCAGTGACACCAGCAAGTGTCACTCTGCTTTGCCTGGAGAAGTTCTCCAGGGGGGAAACAGACATCGCTTAGGAGAAAAAGAGTATTAAGACACTTTATATTTTCCTGAAGCACTCAATTCATTTTTTTCACATAATTACAAATTTTTCTGTTTTAAAGCATGCAGCTGAATTATGTAATTGCCTCCCAGGTTATGTAGGTGCTGTGGATCTTATCTGGTGTCAAGGGGACATAATCTGAGTTTCCGGCTTTAATGATGTATTTACTCAAGAGACGGATTTACTCCTGCTGACAGCAAGGGGACTCACAGGTAAACATCATTTGCATGTGGCTGTTTAATTAGCCATTTACCCAAGAGATCAAAGTAAACATTTCCGAGCTTCACTAGACTCTTAACCAAGTAATTACTAGTAGAGCTTTCTTAAATTTTGAAAATCTCTTACTTTTAAGAATTTTATCCAGAGAAATACTTAACCCATACTATTTACTAAATGTATGTACTATAAAAGGATGATGTATAAACCAAAACAGTCCTAGAACCCAGACCCACAAATGCATTTTGGACTAAAGTTTGTAAGGCTTGCCCTGTCCATGCCATTGATAATATTGTTCTTCTGGACTGTGCATTTCTTCAGTCACAACCTAACAGTTTATGAAACTGCTTGCTTACTTCCATCTTTAAAGATAGATTTTGTCTTAATTTACTGGTAGTTTTTATAATTGTCACTAAGATCAGATCATGATGATTTAAAAAGAACAAAGCAGACTATCATTAGATTCCTAAGTTATTAGTTGAGCAGCCCCTCTCATTAATAATGAAGTTATAATTTGAAAAATTATAAGTGAATTGGTTGTCTAGAACTTAGAACATGTTTTTAAATATAAACAACCCCCCTTTTTGTTTATTTATTTTATTATCATGGTGACATTGGTTAATGAAATCCAGTAAGTTTCCGGTGTACAATTCAACAGCAAGGCATATATATATTGCATTGTGTGTTCACCCGTCCATAGTTAGATTTTTTTTGTTACCGCATATTTGACCACTTTTACCCCATCTACTTCCCCCTCCTCCTTCTTAAAAAAAATGATAAGATAGCAAAGAGCATTCAACCAAGACTTATATCACCCTTGACACAGATGAGATGTGATGTATTTGCACTGAATGTAAATGGAAAAACAATGTTGTTACAAAATAGCAATAAATTAAATGGACAATGAAACCTGAAAACAAAATCCTTTTTAAGATCTACATTTATCAACAGCTATGAAGTAGATCTAAAAAACAGGTTCTGTTATTCCTAAAGAACACTGTTCTTTCTTAAAGAACATCACACAAATGGTATCATACCTTAACCAAAGCAAAACTACTGAGTCACACACAATGCAGTAAAATGAAAATGTATGCAGGAAGGATACACACAAGGTTATTTTTGAAAAGGAACATGGGATCCTTAAGAGGCACACAAGGGCTGTATCTGCAGCTGTAATAATTTATTACAGAAGAAGGAAAGTTGGGAGGAAGGAGACTAGAGGAAGAAGAAGAGAAGGAGAAAAGGTAGGGGGAGGACAGAAAGAGTAGGAAAAGGGAGAGAAGGGGGATAAAAGGGGGGGAGAGAGAGAAGATGACAGAAGGAGGGAAAAGGGAGAGGGGAATTAGGAAGATGGGAGAGAGAAGGAAGTCAAGGATGAGGGGGTCTGAAACAAAATATGGTACAATGGCAACAATACATATGGATTTTGGTTGGTAGGCATGGAATTGGTGGGTTCATTATATCACTTTATGTATGTATGTTTGATATACTTTTAAAAAGTCCTTCTACTCTCTTGTAATTTAAGTGGCCAAGGAAAGGGGGTGGGGTCTTGAGAAAGATCAAAAGTGCTCTGAAAAGCTTAAGGGGCAATGGCAGAGGCTCTGGACCACACAGGGACACAGGTGTGTGACTTCGAGACAGAGGTGGCAAGGTTTGCCTCCAGGAGGGGCACATGTAGAATCCTTGAACTATATGCATGATAAAAATAAAAAGTTAAGGCACAAAATGTTCAAAGTGATGAAAATCCAAGATCTACACCAAGATCACTCTACCTAGCAAAGCTATCATTTAGAACTGAAGGACAGATAAAGAGTTCTCAGGAAAGAAAAGGCTAAAGCAGTTCATCACCACCAAGCCTACAGTATTACAGGAAATATTGGAGGGATATCTTTAAGAAGAATATGTATCAAAAATATGAATAAAGAATGGCAATAACTACATATCTATCAACAAGTACTTCAAATGAAAAGGAATTCAATGCTCCCATCAAAAGATAGGGTGGATGAATGGCTAAGAAAACAAGACCCTTATATAAGCTGCCTACAAGAGACTCACTTCAGATTAAAAGACACACATCGACAGAAAGTAAAGGGATGGAAAAAGATATTTCATGATGGACGTAGAGGGTACTGTGCTGAGTGGAGTGAGTCAGATAAAGACAAATGCCATATGATTTCATGTACATGTGGAATCTAAAGGACAAAATAAACAACAAAAAAAAAACCAGAAACAACTCATAGATACAGAGAACATTTTGGGTTACCAGATGGGAGGGGAATAGAGGGGGTAGGTGAAAAAGGGCAAAGAGATTAAGAAGTACAAAGGATAGTTACAAAATAGTCATGGAGGTATATAAAGTATGGCATAAAAAATATAGTCAATAATATCATAATAATTATATATGGAGTTATATGGGTACTATATTTACTGGATGATCAATTCATAAGTTATATAGAAGTCTAATCACTATGTTGTACACCTGAAACTAATATAATATTGTATGCCAACTATAACTGAAAAATAAAAATGTTATTACAAAAGAAAAAGAAAAGAAAAAGTTAAAAAGGATCAAAGCCAGACAATTCTATATTATGTATATGGATGAAAAAACATACTTTGAAATAAGACGAATTCATAAGACATTAAATTTAGGAGGAGACCATCTCTTTTACATAACTTTTTTAGGTAATGACAAAAACTGTGATAGGATGCTCTAAAAGTGGGCTTTCGGTTCCTCCCTTGTGCTTCCCTTGGAAATTTGCTCCATCAGTTTCCATTTTCTGTTCAGCGTCTTCATACTTTTCCTCTGTACCAGCTCCTAAGTCAGGGCTCTCCTTGTCTGTCTGAACCTCTGTGGGACTGCCTCCTCTGTGGTCTCAGTCTTAATCCAAGCAGACAAAAATTCCCCAAGGCACTGCAGAATCTTATTATAGCCCTGTTTAAAAAACTCCCATGGCTTTCTCAAATCAGTCAACTAAACACAAGCTCTCTAGCGTAGGCTGGACTCTGCACAACTGGGCCTGGCCTACCTTGGGCATTCTCACCCACCATCCACATTCTAGAGCCCACGCTTCAGCCACAGATGATGACTCTAGCTCTGTTTCCTGGATAGATGTTGGCTTTTCTCGTCTGTTCTTTGACTCATAACAGCTTTTCGCTGTCGCTCCACCCTGTCAAAATCCTGTCAGTCTTTTAAGGGTCACCTCATGCCCTTCTGTTCCCTCCATAGTAAAGTTTGCCCTCATTGCTTCTCCAGATGTCTTGGCTCCCTTTTCTGAAGGGCCATATTTTTTGTCATTTTCTTATTACACTCATCCCACTATGCCTTTCCCCAGAATGGGGCCACCTTTTGTCTCTTTCTTCCAATGGATCTGGGCTGGTGTCTGTCTACAGAAATGGATCAATACATATTTGCTGAATTGTCATGACAAACCATACAGTATTTTTTAAAGTACAGAGTAAAGAAAGAAAATGAGAATGCTACAAGAAAATGTGGAAAATGTTGTGGTAGCTATGTTTAATCAGGTTGCCTCCAGGACCTGAATTAACTTTATGTGAGAAGGCAAGATTCATATATAATATGCAAAAGGCCTAAGATCAGAAAGTTAAACCACAAAAGCTCACTTATTACTTAACATTTAAAAAAAATATGTTAATCATTGTTAAGAATGTAACAATTTTCTCAAATCGGTATCTCGTACATCTTGAAACTATTTTTAAAAACGACCAACCCTTATCTTCTGGTCCATGTTTCTGACTGGAAAAACTTCAGACAGCTTAGCTATCTCTTCTTTGGTAGAATTATCATGTTCTTTCAAGGTGACAACACATTGACCCAATTGTGCCCTCATTAAGCCTGATGCTGGTGCTTGTTCGGATCTATAAAACAGAAATAGGAGACACATTAGAGATTTGTAAGACTGGTTACTTATGAGAGTCCCACATTTTTAAAGCCCCATTATCAAGTTAGTAAAAGATAGGTTATCTAGAAAAGCCTGAAACCCAATTTATTATGGACTAAAGAAATTTATAGAGTCCAGGTCTCTTTTTTTTTTTTTAACTTTTATTTTATTTTATTTTATTTTCATTGCTAGATGAGCATTCCAAACTTTGGCTACATAGTGGAACCATCTGTGAAGTTCTGTAAATTCTAAGTGGCTAGTGCCATCCCCACAGAGTCTGGTGAAATTGGTCTATGGCGTGGCCCAGCCACCACAATTTTTTAAGGCTCAGAGTGTTCTAATATGAGGCCATAGTTTCAAATCACTGCATAGATGGCCAGGCTCCTCTTAAATGTGGTTAACAAAGATAGATCACATTTCTATCTTAACAATAGCTTATCCTTGTTGTATTCTTACATGGTCTACTTACAGTTTTTTAAAAATTAATATACTATTAATAAAATTAATATACTTAGGAAATAGTTTAAAAAATTAATATACTTAGGAAAGAGTTAAAAAATAAGTCTATATTGCTGCCTAGGCTATCATATTTAGATACTAAAAGGAACCAGGGCTCCTTAGAGAAATTCCCTATTCCAGGTCTGGGGCAGGAAATGCACAAGATGAGCCTAAAACACATTGTCCTACCAGAAAGGAAGGAAAGTACCAAAGACCTTTGAGTCATGTCAAAAGCCTCGGGGGCTATCTTGGAGGGGCTCCCACTGGCCAAAGATTGGGCAATTTGAGCATCAAAAAGAATAATGATTGCAATGGACTGATACAAATAATATATAAAAATCCACAACTTCTTTTTAAAAAATAAATAATAAAAATAAATTTTAGAAATTAAAAAAAAATTTAGCCTTAAAAAGGAGAAATCTGATCACGTACTACTACATGGATGACTCTCAAGGACATTACACTAAGTGAAATAAATTTGTAACAAAAAGTACTATGTGATTCCACTTACATAAGGTACCTAGAGTACTGAAATTCACAGAAAGAGAAAGCAGAATGGTAATTGCCAGGGCCTGAAGGAGGGAGAAATGGAGAGTTGTTAAATGGTATAGATAAGAGTTTCAGTTTTCTAAGATGAAAAAGTTCTGAACATTGGTTGTACAACAATGCGAATGTACTTAACACTACTGAACTTTACATTTAACAGTGGTTAAAATGATAAATTTTATGTGGTAATGTTTTACCACATAAAAATGTGGTAATGTTTTACCACAACTAAAAATATAAACAAACAAACCTTTGGAGGCTGCTAGAGCAATAATTCATTATTTTGAAAATTGGTAAGTAAAAGGATGGAATCACAGATTTATCCTGCCTTTGTGGAAAAATAATGCATTTCAGAGTTACCAAGTAGTTGATGGGGAAAGCTCTTCCAACTAATAAATGCAGAAGAAATGAATGAATCAGAAAGGTGACTATTTAGAAAGTCCAAATCAATTAATGCATCTAGAAAATGATCATAATTTTGCGACTGCAGCCAGGAAATTTTATATTAAAGGTATCAGTCTGCCAACACTCGAATCCATGGATTAGTACTACAAATAATGGGATGACCTGACATCATATGCTGCCTGAGGATGTGTAATAAGAAGTACAAGCATAGCCTATGATATCATCTTGCCAAGATAACTGGCATGGTATATCATCTTATATCTGGATGTAACCACCAGTTTACAGATAGTATCATTTGGATCTTGATTCAAACAAAGCAAATATAAAAAGACTTTTTTGAGATAATCAAGGGAGACTGACAAGGACTAGGTGTTAGATAAAGAAAAGTTAAACAGTAATGTATTAAATCCTTTCATGTTAGAGATATAAGTATTTGTGAGTCTTTGTGAGTGAAATATGTTGTGTTTTAAACTACTCAAGAAAAAAAAGTGTGAGTGAAGGTACATGGGAGTTCATTACACTGTTATATCTGCTTTGTGAATATTTAAAATTTTTCAAATTAAAAAGTTTTTTAAAAGTATATCTAAAGTCTGCAATTTACTTGGAAATGCATATAATAGATTGAGAGTGATAGATGGAAGGATGGAGAGACTAAATAGACTAAAACAATGTCGAAGGTAGAATCTAGTTGGTGGATATGGATGCTCACTGTACATAAAGTTCCTTTTACTTTCCTGTCTGCTTGAAAATTTTCATAATGCATTTTTTTGGGAAAAAGTAAGTCTAGGTATAATTCAGAACCTTCTTTAATAAATCTTAATTGTCATAACCTTTGTCTGACCTATTAACTCCAGTTTTCCCCAATACCTGAATGAAGTGCAGTGTATCACTGGAATCCCTGAACTTATTTAAAAATTTCCCAGAATGATTCTAAGGTTTCTGACTGGTTTGGTAGAAACCCCTTCAGCAACTTGCCTCTCTTGGTTCCGTCCAGACCTCACTGATGTCATAATGCCATTCAATTCCTTTGTTCTGGTTCTATGTAAATAAATTTATAGCCACATCTGTATTTTATTTCACAACAGATTACTGGGAAAATGTACTCACAGGCCACCAGCATATTCTAGTCTATTCAGCTGGTATATTTTTCATAATGAGCCAGAAAGCACACTTAGCTAGGTGAAGTTAAACTTAAAAATAGGTTGAATCAGGATGAATTAGTTAAATTAGTTGGGATGGATTAATGATCAGAGCCCAGCCTTTTTGGTGACTCTGCACATGATTTCTGCAGAGGCAAAGCCAAGGCAAGACTCTGGTTACTAATATGTCCTCCAACTGTAACCATTCTTTGGGTCTGGGCATGAAAGAACTAGTGAAGGTTTTCTATAATTATTATACATACTTAACAAAAAAGATAGAACCCATTAATTGACTTGAATGGGTTCAAACAGCAAATGAACTATTAAAGAAGGTATAGTGTCTAGAACTTGCAACTTCTGAACAGCTAAGCCAACACCTAAAACACAAAACAAGGCTACCTTACAGATTTTTTTTCAGGACAGATTGGGCAAGGAATGCAAGAGCCATGGCTGTCTTTGCATGGAGTCTTGCCCATGGTTCTATATAAACCCACCAAATCAGAAAATTTGCAAAGTAGTACAGAGGACTTAAAGGAGTTTTTTCTCTTTTGTCTACTTTGCATTGGAAAATTTATACTATTAATGTCACATAGAAAAAACCAAAGTTTGATGTCAGCTAAATTATATATTCCTCTAATTAAAAATATAAAAAAGAATAGGGATCACTTTGTAAATTATGTAAAAGCCTAACCACTATGCTTTACACCTGAAACTAATATTGAATGTCAACTTTAATTGAAAAAAAAATTTAAAAAATATATAATGAAAGAATAGACTTTAGTTGATAATTAATTTATATACTTGGAATGGCTTCTAATCAGAAAACTGCAATTTAAACAAATGTACCAGAATTTCCTAACTACAACTGCTTTACAATAGATTTGTAATTTGACCAAAGTTTTAAATGTTTACAAAGTAATAAGGACCCTGAACATAAGTAGAATACATATTATACTCCAAACAATATAAAGCTGACTCAATTTTTCAGCCTGAGTTTGAGAGCACAACTGGGCAATTGTATCTGAAAGTAACCACTAACAGAGACAACTGGATACACCCAGAAAAAAAATAAAATAACGGGCGGTTTCATTAGAGTTTTCATATAAGATAAAACTACTTATTAAGTAATCATTTTTATGTTAAAACGTTTTCCAGAAGATGGCAAATTTTTAATTACCCAAATGACATGAATCATATTTTAAGAATTCATAATTATCTAAAATGACTTAGTCCTCCAAATAATAATAAACCTTTCATATGAAGATCATTGAACACTTAATCCTTGATATAATAAAAATCAATAATGATGATAGAAATGTCTTTTCTTTTTTCTAAGATGCTTCATTTTGTGAGCAGGAATTCAGAAGTCTTCACAATATCTTTTAGTACATGCTTCTGGACAGATGTCCATGTTACAGATGAGATTAAATAGACAGATATTGACTGCCATGGTTTGCTCAGGGGCACAAGCAGGGCCACTGCCACAGCAAACATGGCTCTAAATAGGCTTTTACAAGTTCATAACCTATTAAAGCCTCCCCACTCTTCCTGGCTTAAAGTTCTCTGACATGAGGGTCATTAACAATTAAGGTATAAAAGTAAATCATTCTCTCCAAATCTGTGTTTCTGAAATGGTTTATTAAGTTGGCAAGTGGACTGCTTTGGTCCAGAGGAGACCGCAAAGCAGTCAGGAATATTTCATTTACGTGAGTGCAGAGCAATAACTCCTGGGAGCTGAGGGGAACAGGGTGTGCCTAGATCAAGAAGAACATAGGGCAGCCTGGTGCCATGATTAAAACCCTTTAGAAAGAATTTGTATTTAAAAACCTGACTGCTCATCTCTCAAAGGTCATATAAACACTTGGCACTTTTTCCAAGGCAAGAGAGTGAACCAGCAACAATCATTGTGCATTAATCAGTCACACATAGGGCAATTCTAATTGTAAAAGAACAAAACATTGACCTTAGTAACCATTCCTGACTTCTTAATCTCGCTTTAAAAAATGATTGTGGTAAAGAAACAGTCTTGAAGGCTCTAGATATTAATTTTAAAATTTGTGTTGGTCATAAACAAGGATCATTTCTTATGGAAGGCTGATTTATATATAACTGTAGACCAATAGTCATATAAAATGCAACCTTTCATAATGGAAATCAATGCTTTATTATGCATCTTGAGAAACTATAACAAACTTTAGTCTAGTAGATGTAGATATATCTTATCCACAATCAGAGTTTGGCAGCCCGGTTAAGAGAGTGACACAATGAATCATTTAGTCTAACAAGTTTTCACTGAGAATTATAAATGCATATATGCTTTCTAGGCCACACACCACAACTGTGGTTTATGTGAAATAGTATATCAACAGATACAAAAGGCACTAAGAAAGAAACAGGAGTCTGAGTAAAGAGCCATCCAACACATAATTACCAAATGCTTTACAAAGTTCAAAGACTCCTTCCCAGCCAGCTTCTCCCACCACCTTGTAAAACAGTATTTTTATTTCACATGATAAAAAACATAAAACGGGATTTTCCTGCATTGCCCTTTACTGTTTTAAGTTGAAAAGCTAATGACCAGGAAGGTCATTTCTAGCATTTTCCATAGTTTGGAGATCGCTAGTATAGATGTAGAAGGTACTGTAAATATATTCATAAGTCGCAAACCTCATCTTGTGGTCTGTGAAATGGAACCATATGATTAGCCAAGTTTCTTGTGACAAGGTCATTGTAGAGACCATTATCCTGACTTCTCCTTATTCCTTGATGGGATCTAATATCCACTAGACTTAAGCTGAACTCAATTCTAGAGAAAATCATGTTTCCTTTCTATTTATATCATTAACATGTAACAGACTACGTGGCACATTAAAGGTAGAGAAAATGACATTGAATGTAAGATAACTAGACTGAAAGCCTCAAAAGGGGTCCTTTCAGATGGGCTTTCACAGATACTCATCCAGTGATCAGGCTCAAGTAATAATTTGCTCTCTCCTAGTAAATGGTAGGGGTCTATTTTAATAAGAGGAAATACAGTCAGTCCCTAAAATAAAAATCAGGGTTAGGACACTGGTAACGTTCATGCAACGTGAATTAGGCACCTACCAGGTGACAGCACTGAACAAACCATTACACACATTACACATTTATGATTTTATAAACTCAATAAGTTGCTCAGATGCCACAAAGCTTCTGAGGCCATGGGAAGAAACTCAGATTGCCTAAAAGGTGAGTAAAGGATATGGAATAGATTTCTGATTGACTTAGGAAGAATGTACAACAATCATGGTTCATAATGCTAACTATTCTGCAAAGAAACCTCTCTCTTGTTGCAGCTTTATGGCCATTTAAAACATATCCTCTGAGTGGTGGCTCTCAAACTTGAGGGAGCAGAGTCCCTTAAGGGCTTATTAAAAGCCAGATGGCTGGTCCCCACAGCTCAGATTCCTGATTCAGTGGATCCTGGGTAGGGCCTGAGAAGGTGTGTTTCTAGCAAGGTCCTGGATCTTACTGATGCTGCTGGTGCAGGTACCATTCTTGTAGAATGGTATCTGTATCTTCTAGATCGGGAGCCTGTTATCACTAGCATGACCTTGGAAATTTAGGAATACATCTGGGGTTTGGACCTGCCAAAACATCCTTCCAGGTGGTGGCTAAACTGGGTTATATGCTTGGTTGTTCTCCATGGCATGCTAATATAATATACCTGACAAAGGAGGCTACCTGTGTTCCTTCCTGCCAAGTAAGCCCTTAAAACTTTGCTATAAGCAGGGGCTGAATGGATATATCCAGTTAACAATTAGAAACAAATACAGTAGATGGTGAAGTCCATAAAAATGTTAAACCAATGACTACGAGTGTCTACCCCAGTGCTGATCATGTGGGCTAGTGCTTTGCACTCTGCAATCCTTTTCATGGAAGAATTTGGGAACAAGAACAGCCACCTCACCACAGCGGCAGTTTTACCACAGTAATACCTGACTTGTTTTTCTTTGCTGCCACTCCCGGGTGAGAGTCTCGGAAGCTGGTGAAGGACAGCTGCTCCACGGTCTTCAAGGTCTTCTTTCAGAATGTCACTGTGATTATAGAGCCTATAAAATAAAACAGGTGCTGCATGAGATGTTTATTTAAGCACAGACGGCCAGCTTTTAGAATCTATGGTGGTTCTTCGTGGTTTATTGAAATATATCTGTAATACAATCTAGACATAAAAATGCAGAAACTAGACTATCTCTCAACAAAGATGTAAAACAGGGAAGTTTGAAAAACTTGTTTGTATGTATGTGGCAGTTTTAAAACCATTAGAGAAAATAACTTTTAACCCTTTGAAGACTTAGTGATGTTCAAATCCACAGCTGTGCAATCTCATTCCACATTGTGATAGGAATGCTAGATAATCTTAACAGCAGAAAAGGCTAATTTTATATTGTCAATCATAACAATGTTAGATCTCTATGACTCATATAAAATTTACTTAAACTGTCACTGCTAAGAGATTTAAAACTGCTAGCTGAAGTATATACAGTTACATATTCTATTTCTGAATGTAGAAAAAAATGGCTATTATTTCTTCATTTAGATCCCACTGTAATAACACTTTTGTTATTCTCAGTAAGAACAGGAAGGTATGGAAAGAGGGATTTAGCTTTCATGATCTATTTCCAGTCTATTGAGGGACTTGTAAATCTTATAATTTAGCCACTGTTTTAGGTTAGGTTTAACATGGTATCATAGTAGCCTCTAAAGAATTTGGTTACTAAGTACCTTTAAAAAAATGTCCATTTGGGGGAAAGAATGATTCAAAAGCTAAGGATAAAATAGTATTACATCTTTTAAGGAGCTGATCGTGTATGAAGCTGGGAATATTCAACACATAAAAAGAAAATAAAACAACTTATAAAGCAATATATTAACTAGCAAAGTATTACTTATTTGTACTACAGTTGGTTAAGTTACTGGATCTATTTAATGGCCATGTGCCTCATATCACAAGGATGAAATAGACATGCTCTGTCCATCTATTGGAGGGTGAGTGACAAATGCAGGCTCAGGCGGCCCCCTACTCTGAAGCAGGCTTTAACCCCAGGCAGGAAATATAGTTCAAGCCCTGTCCTGGACTCTGGGCCACCCTGTCAGTGCTCTAGCTCCTTGCTAAGTCCTACACTCTTGCTTAAACTCTAAGCCTGGGTTCTTAGTCTCTGGGCTAGATCTTGTGTTGGGTCCTTCCTTTACTCCTGAGCTCTACTGCCCTGAACCTTCCAGACTCCTGGCCTCTGTGACTTACAGTACCTGTGAATACCTCTTTTTCTCAGGCAAAATCTGGGTCCTAATTCTTTTTGGAAGGCTTTATCTTGTTACCACTCAATTCACAGAATAATAGCCTGTCCTTAAGAAGAGAAAGATAAGCCCACCTGAGGTGAGCCAATTTCAGAGGAGTAAAGGAGAACTCATAATCAATAGGAAGACAATCAGGATTTACGAGATGGTGGAGAAACTGAGAGCTCTGTGGTGCCAGGGGCTTGACTAAGGAGGAGGAATTTGGTCAGACAGGATTTAGACAGAGGGGGAGATATTTCAAGCTAAGGAGCAGCACAGGCAAAAAGTGAAAGGAAATGCCAGAGGAAGAGGGAAGTGGGGACTAGCAAGGGGCTAAGTCTGGCCAGGTGAGGGATTCTGTGAGTGGTTATAAGATAGGAATGGGAAATAAAGTTGATATGGAGCTCTAGTGAGAAAACAGCGATACACCTTGTGGATTTCTGAGCCACGCGGTGCCCTGAAAACAGTGTTTTTGAGAGGGCTGGCCTAGTAGCTGTGCGTGGATGGAATTGGTGAGGAAAGAGACCAGAGACGCTAAGACCAGCCAAGAGACTGACCTGGTGGTGCTCTATATGAAAGAAGAAGAATGTGTAAGTATGAGAACAGTGGTGGGGTGGCAGAGGAGAAACAGTCATTCCAGATGCAGTAGCCAGGGAGGACTCAGTGCCTATGGCTGGTGGGGTGGGGTTGCAGAAAGCTGGGGCATGTGCCTCCCTCAAATGGCCAGTAACCCTAGCCTCCCACTGTGGAGACTGTGTCTCAGTGACGCTAGATCTTCCTAGTTTTTAAGAGAAGCCGGAAATCCACAATGACAAGTTTTATTTTTATATATCTCCTGAATTTAAAAATGTGAGAACTAATTCAAAAGAAGGTTAAATACCATGCTTGACAAACAATGTCCATCTGCTGGCTTAGGTCTCCAGCTTAGACTGCCTTTAGTCTTACATCCTGACCTGGTAGTATATATATCCAAACAAGGCTATGGCTTGGTGTTTTTGTACCTCCTCTAAAACACTAGTACAACAGTGGAACTTAGTAGACACTTGCTAATGCTGGTGTACCAAGGTGGGGTAGGGTAGCGTGTTGTAGTGAGATCGGCCTCCCTCCAGGGAGGAGTAGCTTATCTCTGCTATTCTTAGGAATGATGGTAAGAGAAAGCAGACTGAGTTTTAGTAGTTTTATTATTGTTTGCCTACATTTACATCTCCCTTCACCTGTCCCCCCCCCCCCCAAATTATCAGGGGCATGCCAATACTCAGTAATACCTGATGGTCCAGGCAGGACAAATGCCAGATAACCTTTGTTCTTTTCCAATCTGATCAATCCAAACGTAAGGCTGGCTTAGTTAGATATAGTTCATCTTATACTTTGTCTAGGAGCTTCTCTGACTACCTCATTCACAGGATTTTTCCTATCCCTGAAATCCTTTAGCACAATATAGACAACATCCTATCTGTACTGTTCTAGTTAGGTCTGCCTAGTCTTCTCAATAAGACCAAAAGCTTGTTTAGAACAGCAATCAGACTTCTGAATTTTTACTTTAAATTCCATATAGTACTCAGCACAATGCTGAAGATACACTTAACAATACTATATGTTGAACAACAGGCCAAGATTTAAACCTAAATTAGAAAAAGTCATGACATGCCAATTTTTATAGTCTGTTTTTGTACGTGGGTATTATTCCAGTCCAGGGCTTCCAGGGGTGGCAACAAGTGACCAACAAGGTGGCCACAAGCATCATCTGCACGAAGCTTACGGTCTACTCTAGATTAAGTCAGAATCTTGTCTGGTGAAAATGAGACAGGACAGGGAGTGCAAGGGTACTCCCTCCCTGTCCACGATAGGCTCTGGAAAATTTTTCTTCTTCAGATTTCTCCCTGTTTTAGACGAGGCAGTGGGGAGGGGAGGTCCACGGGGCAAGGATAAGCCCAAACTGGCCCTTTCCAGCCTGGATGCCATCTTTGGCTAAGGCATGACAACCTTGGCTAATTATATCGTTATAATCTCAGCCACATTGCAAATACCACAGCTCTCATCATGTCCCGGACACCACCATGACAATTCTGAAAACACCATATGTGGAAGAAAAGCAAGAACCCAAGCTCCCTGCCCACTGGGCGGCGACACCAAGGCTACCTCAGGACCAGGTTTTCCCAGGCTCTGCCATTAGGAAAAACAAAAAAGTTCAAAACCCAGCCATCTTGTGTTCTCTCTTTCTCTTGAGTAAACCCGCACCCCATTGAGCATGTACTTTCGCTTTAATAAATCTTAAGCTTTCCTGCTTGCTGTTTGCCTTGACCTGGGATTCTTTCTTGCAGAACAGGACAAGAATCTGGTCACTGGACCCCCACGCTCTCCAGCTGTTCATCTTACCCTTGAATTCTTTCATGTGGAACAAGACAAGAATCTTTCCAGCAACAAAAAGATGAGCTGGTTTGTGCTAAGGATTTCTAACAGTTATCCCCCTATGTGATATTAGACTTTACTTTGCAAAATATCCATCAATCCTTTGCTGAAAATAACTTCATTGAATAATTCACACACTGTATAGAGCTAAAAATTAGACTATTTGTTATAGAAACACTATTTTAGAATTCAAAACCTCAATTTCTTTCATGGCTTCTATTTGCATTACTACCAAAATAATTCCAGCTGGGGGACATTAGTCTGCCAAGCCCAGGCCCAGTCTTTCCTGGGAGTGTATGGACTGGCCTGGCACCAACACGCTGGGCCCTACCATCAGTTCGTTCTCTGTAAAGTCCAACAAGAGGATAAACCTGCTGGATGACAAATAATCGCTCGAAACACAAATGACACTTTAAAGACACACATTTTATTTTACCCAATAACAGTTAAAGCATACAATAAATACACGGGGGGGGGGGTGCTAAATTTTAAAGTAATTGCTTTCTAGTTTCATTTTCATCTTTCAGTCACAAAGAATTTAGAAGATAATTTAAAAGAAAACAACTCTGCTCCATGCTAATGTTTTTTGTTTGTTTTTTGTTTGTTTTTAATGAGTTAGAAAAGTTGCTATGCTTTTTCTTTCAATATTACAAACAGAATTATTTCTTGGCAAAAATAATCCCGTATAAGGGCTACAGAAAATAAACTTTTCCTTAACTCTACCAGATAACTTTCACAAATTCCTGTGCATGTTATCTTTTGGGAGACTTAGAATTTATGTGTTTCAGCTGTAGTACTATATATAGATTGGACTTTCAGGTTTTATTATCTCTAGAGCAGGAGTCCCCAATTCTGGGGCTGCAGACCAGTACAGTCTGTGGCCTGTTAGGAATTGGGCCGCACAGCAGGAGGTGAGTGGTTGGAGAGTAAAGCGTCATTTGTACTTGCAGCCACTCCCCAGCACTAGCATCACCACCTCAGCTCCACCTCAGATCATCACGTATTAGATTCTCAAAGAAGCACCAATCCCTGGTGCCAAAAAGATTGGAGACCGCTGCTCTAGGGGACAACAGTCCCCAAATGGTGTATTCACTGACAATAAATATTAACATGTTTGCTTACACAATTTACATAATTTAATGTTACTTTTAAAATGTTTTATAAGATACATTTACTGTATTTTTAATGCGATTGAAGAATAAAAGTGCTATAGTTGGTCACTTCCACAACAAAGTTTGATGGAAGAAACTGTATTTCAGAATGAGCAAAAAAAGAGGCATCATTTGTATAGGTAGTCCATAAGTGATGCGCGTGTTATTTAGGAAGAACCCATACATTGAGAGGTGGGAAAGGGGCAAAGCAAACCACCTTTGTTTCCAATTCCAGCGCCTGCAGAAACTCTGACCCTAAAACTCCTCTTCTTCCCCCTCCAGGGTATGACCTTACCTGCCTTCCAAAATACAAGAATGCTTTGCTCTTTAAACCAAGAACACATGGTCTAGATAGGCAATATTACTTTTAAAACTACCATTTTATCAAATTCTAGTTCTGTTTTTTTACATTTAATTCCCAAGAAAATTTGTTGATTGCAATTAATAACATTTAAAATCTCTTAAGACCCATGAAGGTTCTTAAGTTTAAGCAGAAGTAACAGAATGCAATCATGTACCAAATACTCAAAAAGACCACATCTGCTACAAAATATAATTAGGGAACCAGGGGGGCTGTTGTCAGTCAAAACTAAGAAGTTAATTCAATTTGTGTAGCTTACTGGCCATCCTAAAGCAATTTAGCACCTTCACCATAAGAGAAAACTCCAGTGACCTCCCACCCACAGGTACACAAATACAATTGAGAAACAGAGAGGTCTGTAGAAGCTCCACCTCCATAAAGATGCAAATTAAGATTTAAACAGTGTAACAATTGGCTAGAGCTAATCCTTTTACAGAGGTGTAAACAGCTATTGAGAACTGAATTCCAGGCTGCTAACTTTTGTTAAAGAGCTTACAGACAAATTTCACCCAAGAGTGATGCCATGCCAACAAGTTTGAGGACAACTGATATAATAGTTTCAAAAAGCTAATGCAATATATTTTGCTTTGATATCAAATTTCCTGACCATAAATCCAAACATGTAAATATAAACTGCATCAAGAATTAGTGCTCCGGGAAAATAAACTGGAAACGACTATCTCAAGCCTGACACCCGATGGCTGGAACAGCTGTATGTGTGGCCACAGTGAAGTTGGTATATGGGTTTTGTTTGCCACACAAAACAGTTGTAGAAAGGACAAACACATACATAGTTAAATAGTATTTTTCTTTTAATGGGCTGTCTTACAAAAACCTATGTTTTGGTGGCTACCTCAGTCCCCATTGTACAGCCCCGTGGGTGGTCTCTTCCAGGGGGCCACTTGAAGGAAGCACAATCCCAAAAAGGAGGGAAGGAGGGGACCACGACACAAAGGCCAACAGAGCAGGGCGGTCTGCAGCAGGCAGCGGACCAGGGGTCAGCAAACAACTCTCCTTCTCTTTACCCAGGAAACAGTGTGATTAAGCTGACAGCTTGAATTACAAGCTACATTTTGTAGGGTACCGTCCATCTGTGTTAAGGTCCTCTTTATTGTAGCAGAGGCTGCACAAGCAAAACTCTTTTCCCCCTACTTTGGCCTCAAAACAGACCTCATCATTCTGTTGCATTTTAATTCTCAGAACTGCTCCGTCTCCTATAGCACACCCGCACCCCTTGCACCCCTTAATAAGGTGCTGAAAGGCTTGAGAGAATTTATAATAGGTATTGCCCTCCACCCCTACATAGAGATAACCAGCCTGAACCCATAATGAGTTTTAGTAGCCAAGAACCATTAGTGATAGCTGTAGACACGCTTTATGAAATGGGTAAGTGCTCTCAATCTGTTTTCTCTTTGATAGTTCTATGGATCCCAAACTTAACGACTGGATTGATAAAAATCCTCCTGGCTGGAAGGTGAAGACTGGAAAGACTTACTCCTACTCCCTGGATTTCTTATAAGTCAGAACTTACATGCCACCAGAGGGGTGTTATCTACTGCTCTCTAATCTGAGAGGCCAGCCACCTAAAATGACCTGGCTTTAAATATCTGTTGCAAAAAAAGGATGTGGAGGGTAAATGTCCTATCACACAACTTTATACCTTTCAAAAATGTAATACAATCAGGCCCTGCATTTTGGAAAAGTTATAATTATCAGTTCTATGATTAAATGTAAGATGGTACTTTTGGGCATTTGACATTGTCAGGATAGAATCATCCTTGCTGGGCCTTAATGACAGATGGAAGACATAAAACAAAACATTAGACTTTTGCTGTGCTGTTACATGTCTGTCTGTCTGTCTCCACATGTATGTATATGTGTGTCTGTAAGAGAAGAGACGAGGTTCAAATTGCGCTGGCAAGAGTTACACTATGTGAGGGAATCCAGACACAAAAGAAAAGAGGGTATAATAAGATGGGCTTATTAGGGCTCAGGCAATGCTCAGACCCTGAAATAAGTTAGTATGTCACTTCTCGGGATAAGTGAGTCTCCTTAGAGGCCAGTTAACTCTTATGAATGAAAATGGGGTCCAGCGCAGTCAACTGTCACTGAAGGGGAGCTCAGACAAGTAAGGCAGATGCCTCCCTGCATTCCGACTCAGTGTTCGGGGTCCAACTCCATGATGACAATGAAATGAGAGCAGCAGCACCCAGGGAGGCACCTGTAAGAAAGGATCTGAACACTTGGCTATTAATGTTTGCCTCCTGCTGTATGAGTATGGTAGATATCAAACACTGTAGGGCTGCTGAAAAGATGATACTGGGCCCTTCAAAGGGTCAGTACTGTCTGTATTAAAATAAAGAAGCTGAAACAATTTATTATTCAAATGCTCATTCACCAAGAAGCTGCAGAAAGGATGCCAAAGACAAAAAGAAACAAGAAAGTTAATGATAGCAAATCACTGTGAATAAATAAATGGATTAACTATAGAGGAAAGGCAGGCAGGACGCAAACGAGAAAATAATAAAACACTAACTGGCCTTCTTGGGTGGGCCCTGGGAACCGGGTGAAAAGGCTTCTCTTGTTAGCATCAGAGTTCAGGGGCTGTGAGATAATTCCAGGTGAGCACACTTTTACTGAAGCAGGACCAGGTAGCTAGCTGGTCATGTGCTAGGATGAAGAGATGAAGAAAATACACTTGCAATCCCTGGATGTGTCCCCTTGGCCTGCAGGGGTGCTATACTCTGCCACATGAGCCACTCTTTTGGTTGGAGTAACCACTAGTTTGCTAGACATGAGCCGTGATGGCTTGCTTTCAAGACCTTTGCTTACACTGCAATCTGGAATGGCTAATCCCTTCAACCAATCATCATGGCTATTCTTATTTACCTACTGCTGTGTAACAAGCTAACCCAAATTTAGTGGTGTAAAACAGCAACCAACAACTTTTTGTTAAGCTCTTGGGTTCTGTGGGCAGGAATATGGGCAGAGCACAATGCAGGTGATTTGTCTCTGCTCCACGATGTCTGGGCCTCAGCCTGAACATCTAGGGGTGATCTGGAATGTGGGGACTGAAATTGTTTGGAGGCTTCTACACTGGCATCTCACAGAGGCCTGGGCTGGGATGATTTCCAGCTCAACTGGGCCTGTAACACCAACACGTGGCCTCTCTCTGAGGCCAGTTTCCTATTAGCCTTATTTTCTTGGAAACCTGGCCATGTTCTGATCTTTCCTATCTTATTTTGGTCTTAAACAACCAGGGCCTGACTCCCAGTCTCCTCTCCAATCATGAAACCAAGGGTAAACTTGTTTCACTGAAGAGTAAACTACTTTTCAATTTCATTTTTGTAGTGAAAGAGGTCTAGTTTTTCCAACCCCTAGGATTTGGCCTGACTGCTGGTCCTCTCTGGGTAGAGGTGTAGGTCTGCTACATTCTTTCACTAACCTCCCTAATCTCTACTCCCCTTTCACCTTCCCCCTTTTCTCTCTCCCCTGTCTCCTCCTCTCTTGCCTCGCCCTACATCTGTTGTTTGGCAATCAGAGTGCTGGGGTAGGGCACCTTAATACCCCACTGGGAGGTCTCCCCGAAAATCTTGTAATCAAAATTTTAAAAAATTCTAGGAAATGAGTGACAGTATTGTCTTTCATTTCCTTTTTAAATCTCTCAAATTTCCTTACTGAAAGAGAGAGAAAGAACAAGAACTAGAAAAGCAAACCAAAAACTCATCTTTAATATCTATTACAAAATTAGGTGACAAAATAAGAGAGGGACAAACTACTGATAGCAACTGAACCCCTATTATAACTGCTCAATTGTGCAGAAGGAAGTGGAGAGACAGCAAAAGAACATATGATGTTCCTGAGAAGGCAAGGACCTCTACATCATTGAGGGAGTAGCAGCAGCCCATCTGGAAGGGGGTCTGCAGGGCCATTTCAATGGTGAGAACAAAGGTATTGCAGCAGGGTACAGGAGTAATCTGGGCCCTATAACTATGGAACCTTACCAATCTAAGTGCCCTTTCAGCAGAGTTCTGCAGTGAGGATAAACTAATGGGAGTGAAATTAAATTGAGCTGAAGTAAGACAATAAAGGCAGAAGAAAGAATTTTTCCACTTAAAGTGGAGGAGGGGACAAGAGCCAAGAGATCTATGAAAGAGACCATACTTATAAACATTCTGGGAGAGCAACAGTAGAGGGAGCTCTGGAGCCATAAAACTAGGATAGCAAGCCTGGCGCACCTGCTCTTCCTGAGTGGTGAAGAACTCATCTCATTGGAACACAGTCCCAGAAAAGATTTTAGGTCCCTTATCAGTAAAACACAGGTAATAACACCTCTGTTGCATAAGGTTGCTATAATAATGAGATAATGTGTATAAAGCAGCTGGAATAGCTTCTGGTACACAGTAAGTACTCAAAGATGATAGAAATTATTACATTATAAACATTATCAAGTTTATATAACAACCTTAAGCCTAACTCTAACAAAATATTAAAAATTTCGGACAGGCCAAGGTGAAGTGTGTGAATAAGACACCTCCGTTTCATTCCAGAGGACATATCCCCCAAGGTGAATGAGACACCTTTGTCTCATTCCAGAGGACATATCCCCCAAACTTAGTGCTTTCTCCCTAGAACAGTACTTGATATATAATTACCCAATTCTACTTCTAGCTTTCCCTTTCCTGTGCTACACTGTTCCAGATGCTCACAAATTCTTGCTTCAGACATACACCCACAGCTGGTTAATTCTCAGAGTTCTAGGGTCTTACTGGTGACCTCATATACTGATGCTAAGTACAAGCTATACTTATAGTACATTATATCCAACACTTCTCAATGAAAAGGGCTAAGTAAAATAAAATGCCCATTTTACCATGATTCTGATTCTTGATGCTAGAAATTAAATTTACCAAATTTCCAAGAGTCAGAAGTAGGAGAGAGAGAAGCCAAGTTTATTTCTAACTTAAAAAGAAAGAAATGATTGGCCATTCCTGTTTCACCTCATTTATGTCCCTGATTCTTGACTTCCAGAACTACCATTATCAGATTACCATTAAGTAGTTAATTATTAAATGTCAACAGACGCCAGCCAGTGTATCAAGTGCTTAAGCTGGCAAAGTTAATCTGATGAAAGTGGTAAATGAGAACTTAGAAGTTCAATTAGTTAATTGTGACACTGGTCAATGGGAGATTCAAGATCATAGTTGCAAAACGTAATGAATGGCTCTGCTATTCTTCCTGTGATTTCACAGTATGTCTACAGCAAGGAGAGAGGAAGAGAACATTCCAAACCAAACAAGTAAGTTCCTGATTTGTTTCTTATCCATCTGTAGTTAAAGAAAGGAAATTAGGGATAGGGCTGGCCTGACACGAGAAATAAAAGGGTAATTTTCTCATAAACGTGTATAAAACAACATTTGGAAACAGCATATTCTATGTGTCAGCAGATGGTCATGAATTTGGAAGGGATTCTAAAAACCACACATAGGAAAATAAAAAAGCACTGTGTACAATCTAAAGAGACAAGTTGTTAAGAGACTTGAGAGGGCTCATCACAAGGGAGAAAGATGAAATGGAAGGGGAGAAAAGCATCCTGGTAATAGATTTAAAAAGTAAAAAGTAAATGAAATCAGAAATAATTTGGCCAAAGCTATGCATTTCATAATTAAACTGAGAGGACCAAATATCCAGTTTCCTAGGTCTTCAGAAAGTAAGAGGCAGCCAGGTGAAAGTGATTATGAGGAAGAAAGGAGGAAGAGACACTGGGCACGCTTCAGGACGCTGATATTTCTTGACTGGGTAGGGTTACTGAGTGTTAACTCTGTGCTACTTAAGTAATATACCCAAGATTTGTTCACTTTTCTGTATGTATGCTATATTTCAATAATAAAATTTATTTTTAAAAGAACATATAAGGACTTCGGCTTCTCGTAATGGGATCTTAGGTAATGCATGCCAATCTTTGCACCAAAAACAAAAAATGTGTACATAAAAACTATCTCTTTGATAGCCTAGAGAGATAAGGTAGTGAAGAACTACAGGACTTAAATCTAGAAAAATGAAATTCTGAGAGGTGAGCCTAACATTTGGGGCAACTTTTCTTTGAAAGGCATGTGCTAATTCCAGAAAGGGCAGTTAAGAGTCTGAGAAACTGAGTGAAGCTTTCGACAACCTCAGAGTTGGATAATAAAAACTGAAGTCCATGTCAACCAAGGAAAGAAAGCTCTAATAAATCATCCATACTTTGAACTGGAAACTCAAAGGGCTACTTCCTATAGATAAGGGTGAAACAGAAAGAGTCTGGCCCTCAAAGAGACCAAAGCCTGGCTTCAAACCATGTCAGTCTTCGGGCCTGGATGAAAGTGATCCAGGATTGCTTCTGTCCCACACCTGCCAGAAGCAAATGTAAATCCTTTTTTGAGAAAGAGAACTTCCTAGGCCTCAAATCATTCTGAAAATGCTCTTATACAATATACATTCAGAAATTACCAGAGATTTAAGAAAAACAAGACAGAATAACTGAAAATGAAGATAAACAAAAGAAAATAGAAACAGACCCACAGGGAATAGATGGAGACACAATGTCTAAGGTACTTATATTATTCAGAAAGATTGTAAAAATACTAATTAACAATAGATTTGAAAAGTCAAGCTAATGGAAACATATAGAATGCTGCACACAACAAAGACTAAATAATATCCTTCCAAGCATACATGGGCATTTATATAAATTGGCCATTACCATGGATAATCAACAAAGACCGAAGAACAGAAGTTGCTCAGAGCACATTCTCTGTCAAAAATGTGATAAAATCAGAAATCTATAATGAATAGCTAGTGTTTCTTTACCCCAATGTTTAGAAAGCTGAAAAAAAAATTCTAAATAATGTTTGTCAAAGGAATGAGTATAATTATAAACATTTGTATAATTAAATTATTTAAAACTGAATGACAGTGATAACGTCACTTGTCAAAACCAGTGGGGTGCAAGTCTGGCATTACTTAGAAGGAAACCTAGTCTTAAAGCATGTGATTGAAAATGAGAAAAATTGAAAATTAGACATTCAATCAAGTTGGAAAAAGAACTATATGGTAAAATCAAGAAAAGTAAAAAGGTCAAAATAAAGATAATAACAGAAACAAATGAGATTTTTTAAAAGCAATAAATGAGATCAAATTTGATGATTTGAAGAAATTAATAGAAAAATCTCATGCAGGAGTGATTGATAAAACAGTGGATATAAAACTGTGGATGAAAAAAGGGAATATAATTATTGACACAGTAGAAATTCTAAAATACAAAATATGCCTATAAACATGAAAACTTAGAAAATGGATCTCTTTCTAGTACACTATATACATTTTCAAAATTAACTCGGATGAATGAAAACCTGAATATACATATGAGCATTTAAGGACTACGTAATCAAACAAAAATTGAGGGAATTTTTATTAGTAGATCTGTCTTGCAGGAAATGTTAAAAGAAATTCTCCATGTTGTAACCTTTGCAAGTGCTTCTCAGTATCCCCTTTTGTTCCCAGTCATCTACCTCCTCCGATCAAGGCCAGCAGCTTATGATTGGCAAAGGCTGGAAACCAGGTTCCAGTTGGTCAATGGAGACACCTTTTAAGGTCTTTTAACATCTCCTGTACAGACACTGAGTGGCAAATGACTAATTACTGCCTACTTTGCTGATGATCAGTTCTCAAGACCAATGTCCTCTTGGAAACCTGGTTCTGGACTTTTGAAAATTTAAACTAAAATGAGGTAAAGATGAGGAAAAATCTTAGATTTTTTTTCCAGATCAAAATAGATAAACTAATAGAGGCACAGGGAAGAATGGGGAATGAAATGCCTGGTAAAACATGAGGGAATAATACATGGATGGCCCCACCTGCTGGCATGAAGTTGTTTTTCCAAAAGCTTAATATACAGCCTTTCTTTAGGAACAAAAGCCAGAATCTGTGGAGTGGTAACAAAAAATTCAGGGGGCTACTTGTTGAGGGGCAGAGGTCATGTCCAGAAAAAACAAGTGACAGTGGTGAAGAAAAAAAAGCAACTGAGAAGATATCTGAAGGCATCATCACATCTGAAGGAACAATGGATTTATAAATATGCTTGTAGCTCATCTTAAAGTGAATTTAGGGTAAATTATAAAAGAATACAGTTGTAATCTATTATTCTAGGCAATATGATTTTCAGCAGCAAATCTTTCTCAGATGTAAGAGCTTCTTTCCTATATTTAACTTTGAAGAGGGACTAAATTAAAACCATTGGAGGAGATTCAACTTATTTGATCAGATTTTTATGACCTTGATAATCCAAGGCTTTCATTTGACATACGTTAAAAGGCAGCACTACATTTTTCTCTCAGTCATATTCCAGGGGGAGAAAGAACAAAGTAATTTTGCAAGTACTTTGTTCAAGCTTGAAGAAAGGCACATAGCACTTCATAAGCTTGCTTATTCGAGGCTGGAAGGCACAAAAATCAATATGGACAAAGCAAAGGTCAAATTTCCAGTGCTTGGTTTTCTTTTCCTTTTCTAATTAATAAATCTAATTTGCTTCTTAAGTTTCCTTACTCAACCTTATGAAATATCCTTGATGATACTCTAGTCATTTAGGCAGCAGAAAAGTCATAGGGACAGAGCCCAGGGTACCAATTAAGAATGCAGACTCTGGACTCAGATCGCCAAGTTCAAAATACACTAAGCAACTTGGTTACTGAACATAATCTCTGTGTCTGAGTTTCCTCCTCTATAAAATGGTGATGATAACAGGAATAAACGGGTTATTATAAATAAAGCTCTCACAACAGTATCTGACCTGAAGTTGGTGCTATTAAAGGGTACGTCACCATTATGATTGTGATTTATCTGGTAGAGCACAGAAATTAAGAGCATGAATTCTGGTATCTGACAATCAGGTTGGATGCTAGCTGTGACTCCAAGCCAGCTCTATGACTTGGAAAGGTTATTTAATCTTTCTAAACCCCTCTTGAAACAATCCTCTTGGCATCTACAGCATAACTTCTCGGTTCTCCTCATTCTTCACTGTGGCCTCTTCTCAGACTCCTTTTCTGGCTCCTTCTGATATTTCTAACCTTGAAAGTAGAGACAGGCCTTGGGCTGCTTTTCTATTTACGCTCACTCCCTAATGTTCTTCTCAGGGCCCATAACTTTAAGATGCACTTATGATTCAGTAAAGTTACAGGATACAAAATCAACATACAAAAATTAGTTGCATTTCTATACAACAAACAATCCAAAAAGGAAATTAACAAAACAATTCCATTTACAATTGCATCAAAAGGAATAAAATACTTAGAAATAAACAACCAAGGAGGAAAAGACTTGTATACTGCAAACTACAAGACTCTGTTGAAAGAAATTAAAGACACAAATAAATGGAAAGATATCTTGTATCCAAGGACTGGAAGACTTAATATTGTTAACATGTCCACACTATCCAAAGTGATCTACAAATTCAGTTCAATCCCTATCAAAATCTCAGTGGCATTTTTTACAGAAACAGAAAAAACCCTAAATTTGTATGGAATCACTCTGGATAGCCAAAATAATGTTGAGGAAAAAAAAGAAAAAGAAAAAATCTAGAGGACTTACAGTTCCTAGTTTCAAAACATATTATAAAACTGCAATAATCAAAACAGTATGATCCTGGCATAAACACACACACCACACACACACACACACACACACACACACACACACAGAACAGAATAAATCTATGCATATACAGTCAATGATCTTCAACAATTGTCAATAATACACAATGGGAAAAAGATAATCTCTTCAACAAATGATGTTAGAAAACCGATAGCCACATAAAAAGGAATGAAATTGGACCCTTATCCTACACCATACATAAAAACCAACTTAAAATTGGTTAGTGACTTAATTGTAAGACCTGAAATTGTAAAACTCTTAGAAGAAAACATCAGAGAAAAGCTGCCTGACATTGGTCTTAGCAACAATTTCTTAGATATGACACTAAAAGCACAGGCCCCCAAAACAAAAATAGACAAGTGGGACTACATCAAACTAAAAAACGGCTACACAGCAAAGGAAACCATCAACAAATCACAAGACAACCTAAGGAATGGCAGAAAATGTTTGCAAATCATATATCCGATAATAAACTAATACCAAAAATATATATAGAACTCAAACAACGCAATAGCAAAAAAAAAAAATAAATAAATTAAAAAATGTGCAGAGGATCTGAATAGACATTTTTTTTTTTTACAGAAGACATTCAGATGGCCAACAAGTACATGAAAAGGTGCTCAAAATCATGAATCATCAGGGAAATGTAAATCAAAACCACAGTGAGGTATCATCTCTCACCTGTTAGAAAATGCTATTATAATAAAGACAAGAAATAAGTATCAGTAAGAATGTGGAGAAAAGGGAACACTTGTGCACTGTTGGCAGGAACGTAAATTGGTGCAGCCATTATGAAAAATAGTATGAAGGTTCCTCAAAAAATTAAAAACAGAACTACCATATGTTCCAGCAATTCCACTTCTGGATATTTATCTGAAAGAAAAGAAAATGCTAACTTGAAAAGGTATGTGCATCCCCATGTTCACTGCAGTATTCTTTACAAAAGCCAAGACATGGAAGCAGCATAAATGTCCAATGATGGATGAATGAAGAAGTTGTGTGTGTGTATAACGGAATATCATTCAGCCGTAAGAAGAGAATCCTGCCATTTTTGACGTGGATGAACTTTAAGGGTATTATGCTAAGTGAAATAAGTCAGACAGAGATGCCAAATACCATATAATCTCACTTATATATGAAATCTAAACAAAACTCAATTAATAAATACCAAGAACAGACTGGTGGTTGCCAGAGGTGGAGTGAAGGCAGTCAAAAGGTACAAACTTGCAGTTACAAAATAAATAAGTCCTGGGGATATAATGTAGAGTATGGTGACTATAGCTAATAATATTGTATTGTATATTTAAAAGTTGCCAAGAGAGATCTTTAAAATTCTCTTCATAAGAAAAAAAAATTGTACCTATGTGTGGTGATGGATGTTAACTAGCCTTACTGGTAATCATTTCACAGTATATACAAATATCTAATTATTATGTTGTACGCCTGAAACTAATAAAAGATTATGTGTTAATTATATCTCAATAAAAATTCTTTCTAATAAAAAATAACCAACCAAAAAAAATGTTAACTATTTATCCACATAATGAAACAATTGGACATCCACATGCGAATAAGTAAATCTAACCACAGACCTTACACCCTTCACAAAAAATCACTCAAAATGGATCACAGACCTAAACTATAAAATACAAAACTATAAAACTCTTAGAAGATAACATAGGAGAAAACCTAGATGACCTCGGGTATGGCAATGACTTTTCAGATACAACAACAAAGAATTGATCAATGAAAAGAAATAACTGATAAGCTGGACTTCATTAAAATTAAACATTTATACTCTGCTAAAGATAGAGTCAAGAGAATGAGAAGTCAAGCTACAGACTGGGAGACAAATTTTCAAAGGACACATCTGATAAAGGACTGTTATCCAAAATATTCAAAGAGCTCTTAAAACTCAACAATAAGAAAATGATCAATTTTAAAAATGAAATATGGGCCAAATTAAATCCAAAGCAAGCAGAAGAAAAAATAATAAAATTTAGAGCAGAAATCAATGAAACTGAAAACAGAAAAACAAGAGAGAAAATCTAGTTTTTTAGGGGATGGGGTGAAGGATAATCCCCTAACCAAGTGTATTAGTCTGCTCAAGCTGCCATGACAAAATATTAGAAACTGGATGACTTAAAAAACAGAAATTTATTTTTCACAATTCTGGAGGCAGGGAAGTCCAAGATCAAAATGGTGGCTGATTTGACTCTTGGTGAGATCTTCTAACTATGTTCTTGCACAGCAAAGAACTAGAGCGTTGGTATCTCTTCCTCTTCTTATGAGAGCACCAGTCCTACAGGGGCCTTATCTTTATGACCTTTTTTAACCTTTATCACCTCCTCACAAGCCCTATCTATTATCACATTTGGTGCTGGTGCTTCAACATATGAGTTTTGGGGAACACGAACATTCAGTCCATAACACCAGACTAACCAAGAAAAAAAAAAAGAGAGAGAAGATCCAAATACCAGAAATGAATGAGAGACTACCAGTATTGATCCCATGGACATTAAAAGGATAATAAAGGAATAGTATAATCAACTCTATGCTCACAAATTTGTTAGATGAAATGAACCAATTTCTTAAAGAACACTATCAAATCTCACATAAAGAGAACTAGATAATATGAATAGAACCATATATGTTAAAGAAACTAAATCATTAATTAATAATCTTCAAAAACAGAAAGCACCAGGCCCAGATGGGTTTGCTAGTGAATTATACTAAACATTTAAAGAAGAAATTATACCTATTCTATACAATCTCTTTCAGAGGATAGAAGCAGAGGAAATACTTCCTAACTCATTCTATAAGGCTAGCATTACCTTTATACCCAAACCAGATAAAGCCACTACAAGAAAGGAAAAGTACAGATCAGTATCTCTCATGAACATAGATGTAAAATCCTTAACAAAATACTAGCAAACTGAATCCAACTATGTATAAAAAAATTATATACCACACCAAGTGGATTTCATCCCAGGTATAGAAGACTAATTCAGCCTTTAAAAATCAACAAATACAATTCATCATATCTACAAGCTAAAGAAGAAAAATTAGATGGTTGTTATTAGGTGCAGAAAAAGCATATGACAAAAGTTAGCACTCATTCATGATAAATACTCTCTGCAAACCAGGTACAGAATGAAACTTTCTCAACTTGATAAAGAACATCTAGAAAAAAATGACAGCTAGCATTATATTTAATGGGGAAGGACTAAATGCTTTCTCCATAAGATCAGGAACAAGGCAAGGATATCGGCTTTCACCATTCCTTTTCAACAATGTACTAGAAGAGAATGTGACAAGAAAAGTAAAGGCATACAGACTGAGAAGAAAGAAAGAAAACTGTCTTTATTAACAGATGACATGCTTGTCTATGCTAAAGATCCCAAAGAATCAACAAAAAACTCCTGAAGCTAGTAAGTGATTATAGCAATGTTGCAAGACAAAAGGTTAATATGTAAAAGTCAACCACTTTCCTATATAGCAGTGATGAACAACTGGAATTTGAATTAAAAAGCATAATATCATTTATATTAACACCAAAAAAACCCACAAAGTACTTAAAAATAAGTCTAACAATATATGTACAAGGACTACATGAAGAAAATTACAAAACTGATGAAAGAAATTAAAGACATCTAAATAAATGGAGAGATACTCCATGCTCATGCATAAGAAGATTCCACATTGTTAAGATGTAGTTCTTCCCAATTTATCTATGGATTCAATACAATTTCAATCACAGTCCCAGCAATTATTATTATTATTTTTTTTTTTTTTGGATATTGACAAACTGATTCTAAAGTTTATATGAAAAGGCAAAAGACCCAGAGGAACAAACATAATGCTAAAGAAGAACAAAGTTGGAGGATGGATACTACATGATTCTAAGGTTTGCTATAAAGCTACTGTGATCAAGACAGTGTGATATTGATGAAGAAACAGATAAATAAATAAATGGAAAAGAATAGAGCCCAGAAATAGACTCACACAAATATAGTCAACTCTTCTTTTATGAAGGAGCAAAGACAGTTCAATAGAAAGAGGACAGTTTTTTCAATATATGGTACTGGAAAAAATAGACATCCATATAAAAAAAATTAATGTAGACACTGACCATTTATGCCTTTCACAAAAATTAACCCAAAATGGATCATAGATCTAAATGTAATATGTCAAACTATAACATTTCAGGAAGATAACAAAGGTCTAGGTGACTTTGGATTTGGTGATATGTTTGTAGATATAATACCAAAAGCACAATGAAAGAAAAAGATGATAATTTGGATTTTATTAAAATAAAAAACTTCTGGGGCCCTTAAGATGGTGGCAGTACACTGAGTGGCTCAGCTGGCAACAGTGGTAGGATGGCACTCACTGCTAGGACTAGCCACCCCAGGAGTGGCTAAAAACAAAACAAAAACAAAAAAAAACAAAAATAAAACCTTCTGCTCTGCAAAAGACACTGTTAATAGAATAGAAAGACAAGCAAGAGAACTGGAGAAAATATTTGCAAAATACATTATTCCCTATAAAAAACTTGTATCCAGAGTATACAAAGAGCTCTTAAAGCTCAATAATAAGAAAATGAACAACCTGATTAAAACATAGGCAAGAGATTTAAACAGACACCTCACCAAAGGATATTTACAAACGGTAAATGAATACATGAAAAGATGCTGAACATCATATGTCATTAAAGAATTATAAACTAAAACAATGATATATCATTATATACCTATTAGAAAGGCTAAAATAGAAAAAAACTGACAATACCAAATGCTGACAAGGATGTGCAGCAATAAGAACACCCATGGGAATCAAAAATAGTATACAGCCACTTTGGAAGACAGTTTGCAGCTTCATACAAAGCTAAATTTTGTCTTACCATATGACAGCAATTGCAATCCTTGGTATTTACACAAATGAGTTGAAAAATTATGTCCACACAAAAACCTGCACATGGATGTCTATAGAAGCTTTATGCATAACTGCCAAACATGGAAGCCACAAAGATGTCCTTTGGTAGGTGAATGGATAAACTGGTACATCCAGACAATGGAACTATCGGCACTAAAAAGAAATGAGCTATCAAGCATGAAAAACAGGAAAGAATCTAAAATGCATATTGCTTAGTGAAAGAAGCCAACCTAAAAAGGCCACATACTACATGATTCCAAGAATATGATGTTCTGAAAAAGATAAAACTATATAAACAACAACAACAAAAAATCAGTGGTTACCTCAGGTTAGGGTTAGGAGAGAAAAGAGATGAGTAGATGCAGCACAGGGGATTTTTAGGCAGAGAAACTATTCTGTGTGATGTTATAAAGGCAGATATGTGACATTATTCATTTGTAAACAAATAAAGCAAAACACACAAACAAAACCTCACAGTACACTGCTTCATTCACCATAGAAATAATGTTTGCATAAGAAACTTCTTATTAGTTAAGGCAGATGCGCACATCCATCTTTCTAGGTCCATGCCAGTCTACCATCCTTGCTTACCATGCATGTGGCTATGTGTGAAGACATACCTATCAAATGATGAGGGTATGGGGCAAGAAAAAGCACAGGTTACCTTGGTTTCTAGGCTACTCAGCCACCCTGTCAACAAATGTTCCACAGTGGACCTTGAACACATCTGATTCAGCCTACTTTGGGTTACTACGGGAGTGGCTTCTACCCATGTAATCCTTGCAAAGATACAATCCTTGGTTCCAATTCTTCAATTGGTTTGTATTAATTTTCTATCACTGCAGAACAAATTACCAATTTAGCACTTAACATAAATTTTGCGCTTAACACAAATTTATTGCACAGTTTCCAAGGGTCAGGGGTCTGGGTCTGGGTTAATGGGGTCCTTTGCTCAGAGTGTCACTAGGCTGAAATCAATGTATAGGGTGGGACTGCAATCTCATCTAAGGCTCAGGGTCCTCTTCCAAGTTCACTGTGTACTGGCAGAATTTAATTCCTATGGCTACAGGACTGAGGTCCTCAGCTCCTAGGGGCTGCACACCATTTCCTGCTATGTGGCCTTCTCCACAAAATGGCAGTTTGCCTCTTCAAGGTGAATAAGAGAGTATCTCAGCTACTTTGAATCTCTCTGCTATCAGTAAGGGCCCAGTCCCTTTCAAAGGCTGATCTGTTTAGGTCAGGCCCACTACAGATAATTCCTTTTGGATTAGCTCAAAGTCAATTGATTTGGCACTTTCATAATATCTGCAAAATCCTTCATCTCTGTCATATCATAGCCTCTGTCGTATCATAGCCTAATTATGGGAGAGAAATCCATCAAACTCACAGTCCTAACGACACTCAAGGTGAGAGGATTACACAGATGTACCCCAGGGGACAGGAATCTCAGGGGCCACCTTGGAATTCTGCCTACTACCTGGATAATTAATCCTGATGAAATTAACAATGTCAGATTAATTCTCTTAAATCAGGTTACTCGCCGTATTATCCTCTTAAAATAACCTTCAACAATGCTGCAAAACATAGAGAATAGACTCCAAATTCATCAACTGGACATTCAAGGCCTTTCTCAACCTTCTCCAAGCAACATTTTTAAACCCTTACTCCAACTAGTCTTCCATTAGCCCTCAATCACACTCTTTTCTGTCCTCCTATGCCCTTCGTGTTGTCTGTATTTGCATTTCTTCTTGCACTCTTCCTCTAGACCAAACTTGCCCTTTTTTCTCCTTTTTATTCAAAGCCTATATAGCCCTCAAGATGCTGCATCCGCACCTGTACAAAACCTTTCCTGACCCTTTGGACTCACTTGGAGCTTATCTTTATTTAAATCTGTCCTAAAGTACTGTGGCAAATTACAAATACGACCATAAACTCCTCATCTCTGTGTGTATATCTTTTTGCAATGAGACTTTGCAACTCATCTCGTCATGAGAGGCTGTATTTCACCATCTCTTGACTCTGGGGTGGGCCCTGTGACTTTTTTTTAGCCAATGGTACATTAGTAAACATGGTGCAAGCAGACACCTAAAAAGTGTGCACTGGAGCTTGCCCTCTTGCTGTCTTGGGAATCCTGCTACAACTACCAGGTGACCAAGCCTGGACTACTTTCCCAAATGATGAGGGACAAATGGTCAAGTTATACCTGTGGTCCCACCTGACATTGGGCCAACCACCTGTCACATGAAAAATAATAAATAGCTAGTGTTTTAAATCATAGGGCTTTAAACCAACATTAGGAGCAAACTATTTAATCTTTAAGAATAGAAAAGATTCAAGGTCCTCCTTTTAGACATTTTTTTTTTTTAACTCAGCTCATTCTAGTATGGTTTCTTGTGAGAGTTAATTATAACTTGCAATGAAGGATTAGCTCATGTGCATGACTCACAGCCTGGTTTTCAGTATCTGGAAGTACACGTAGGAATGGGTCATGAAGTTTTTCAAAAATGCTTGACTTTTAAAGGTGGAAGCAACCTAGCATCCATTGACAGATGAATGGATAAACAAAATGCAGTATAGCCATACACTAGAATATGATCAAAAGGAATGAAATTCTGATATTCATGCTACAACATGGATGAACCTCAAAAACATTATGCTAACTGAAATAAGCCAGACACAAAAGGACATCAATTGTATAATTGCCACTAGAACAGACAAATTCATAGAGACAGAAAGGTTAGAGGTTACCAGGGACTGAAGGGAGGGCAGAGTAGAGGGTTATTGCTTAATGGCTGCGGAGTTTAAATTTGGGGTGATAAAGACTTTTGAAAATAGTGGAGAAGATTGTACAACACTGTGAATGTAATTAACGTCATTAAACTGTACACTAAAACATGGCAAATTCTGTGTTATATAAATTTTAACGTAATTTTTAAAAATTAATAATGCAATATACCAAAACCCGTTGAATTGTACACTTTAAATGGGTAGATTGTATGGTATCTCAATTACATCTCAATAAAGCTGTTAAACTTCTTAAAAAATAAAACACACAATAAACAAAACAAACAAAGCAAAAATAACCCTTGGCTTCACTTTTCTCATCAGGTAGAAACTATCCAGCCTGTTGTACTTCTCACCTTCATTGCTAGGAAACGCAAGTTTTATGTTCAAGCATAGCAACTCAGATGACACACAGATGTGCTGAAACATAATAGGTATCATTATCATTCTCATCAAATCAGAGGTTCCAGTTTCCTGTTTATATCCTTCTCTGTATATTCCTTTGTCTCACCTCTTCATCTTTGTTAACTAGAATTCATTCAACTAACTTTTTCTAGGCCCCAACAAACCCCAAAGTAAACTGATAAAATGGACCTTTGAGGTCATAGTGCTACTCTGTAAATATGACCCTATAGCCTTAGACTAATAAATAACCCTCAGAGCAAAGTAGAAGAGCTCATGCTAAAGAGGAAATAAAAGGACATTTCAAAAGCAGCAATGAGGTCAACAGATTAACTAGCAGCATTTAAAACTACCTTCAAGATATTCTTGTGGAGTACTTTTACCTCAGAAAATCAATAGGCTCGAATTTGATACCACATACACAGAAAACAACCATTGCTGACTGACTTTTCACTCTAGGAGCATTCTATTAAGAAAAATATTTCTCAAATGCCCATATTTAGTAAAACTATATCCCCAAATTCTAAGGAACTTGGCTTAAGGTCATAGGAAAAAGTCATTCATATAAGGAGAGTGGAAGATAGAACATTATTAATTTCACACACATAATCAATTTTTTCATCTCAGAAAAAGACTGAGTCCTGGGTCAGCACACTAGTCCCCTAGTTAGCCTACCAAAATACTAACATCCAATGAATTGATATTTTAAAAATCCTGCAAATACAAAACCCAAAATAGATATATTCTACCTGATGATGTAATATGTAATATCTATACCTCCTGATGACAGATAGGTATTATTACTAGAAAAATCCATTTGACTTATCTCTGCAATAAACCAAATTTCCCAAGAACAGGAACCATGTTGGTTCCTCCATCCATGGCACAAGTACTTTATACTTGGAGTACACTTAATAAATATTTCTTAAACATCAGCTTGTAGTCAATCAGACTATAACTTAAACTTTTCACCAAAAGTAGATAATGAATGGTATGAAGCAAAATATAAAAAGGTACAATGGTGCTTTAAAAGAGAACATATACCCTCATATACAAGAATGCCCACTTGGTTTTTCACTGTTGCTGGGACTGCTGGAAAGAAAGAGTGACAGTATCACGGTATAACAAAGTTCTTGGGGTGGTGTGGGGATCAGGGAGGCTATACGGGAAGTCTGTCCTAATCTGTCACTTTGCTCCTGGCCTTGATTTCCTCATATTTAAAAGGTAAGGTCTATCTATGTTGTTTACTTAGGTTCCTTCTACTTCTAAAAGAGATTTGATACCAGTAAGTGCTATTTTTTATTACAGAATTGGTTTTCAATAGTTTCTATGTTTTCTATACAATTTTATCCAGTATCTCTAATCAATAGTAAAAAATCATATATGAGTTTTTATGAGTTGAATATTATAAGTGCTCAAAATACGTAACACTGAGATTATTCCTATTTAACATTAAATATCCCAATGTCCTAATACTTACAGTCAAAAAGAAAACTTGGCTTAGGTATACTCATAGAATAACTTACAACTCATATTTAATTGTATGGCAAAAATGACACTATGGCAAGGAATATAAGGGTTAAGCAAATTAATGAGATACAAAGTTCTTAGTCTCTAAAGCTGAATTCCTAGTAAGTCTAACTGTTTGTCACCTTCTGTTTTACCAGAACTTCAAAATGATTTATTTTCTAAAAGGATAAAGGGTAGGGTAGGGGCGCATAACTTATGAATTAACCAGGAATTGTTTGAATATAATTGTAAACTGCCAATCATTATGTTTTAATGATATTCATATTTTTAAGCTATTTCATAAAAAAAGAAAGACAATGAAACTTAAGGAACTTACACATTCATGACTGAGTGTTCAATAACACATTCCCAGTAGAATTGTCTCTAAAAATGTCTATAATTAAAAACAGAACAATAAAAAAAAAAATTGAATGGCTTACACTCTTGTTGGTGAGTTATTGGAGGATTCCTTTTTTGAATCGGGAGAGCGTAAGGTTTGCAAAATACAATTATGTTTTTCAGTAGACGGGCATCTTTTCTTGCTCAGAGTCGATTAATTTTAAGGCCTCTATTCCATCTTCTTCCTCCATCTTGTCACCCAGATTTGGCTCTGGTTCTGGACTCTTTAAGATCAGATCATCTTCACTTATAGAAACTGTGAGGTGCTGCTGCTCGAACTTTCCTCCTCCTGCTCTTTCTGCATTTTTCTGAAGGGCTTCTGTGACTTTGAGTCCCCATGAGAAAGATGACCTGTAAGAGGGGGTATGAATAGATTACTGATCCCTAACTTCAGGGAGAAGCAAGATAAGACGTTACACCTCACAGAGGGAATTACTCATCAGTTAAAAACATGTAGTAACAACGTACAACTCATTATAGTATTTAAAAACTCATTATAAGTATTTTTAAAATATCACTTTGGGTTTAAAAATCAGAGAATTCACTTGCAAAAATATTTTCATGTACATATTTAAGAATACATTAGACTGGAATTTGTTGGCAAAGACACTACATTGTTTTTTGGCAGAGATATGAAAATTAGAGGGTATATTTTGTTCTCACATAAGACTACTAAGTACCAAAAAAAAAAAAAAATCAGCAAACATTCTCAGCCTCTCACCCCACCTGAGAAACCTTCCCAAGCAGAATGCTTCTCTTGAGAACACTTATTTTCAGATGCACAGTATTCTGAGACTGATATCGGAGAGACGGGCGGTCTGGCTCTTTCTTCCTTGACTTCAATATGTTCCTGTGTCAGTATTTCTCCCTCTGATCCCTCTGATCTGCTGGAACTGTCACACTTTAAATCAGTGGTTCTGTTCTTTGGACTTAATCTTTCTCGTAACAGGGAATGGAGTTCAGGAGACTTTTTGCCTTCAGATAAATTACTCTTGCCATGATGTCTGTTGCTTCCTATCTCCAAGCAATGAGTTTGTTTCTCCTCAGACAATGTGCCAGCTGTGACTGGCGTTTTCTCACCAGTCAGAAGAGATGTCTTTCCATCTATTTTGTCAGACTTATTTAAGCACTGTGTGTCACTACTAGTTTGTACTACATAGCTGTCTGTCACATTACTGCTTTGGGCTGTCTGTTGGTGTGCATGTGGGTCAGGAATTGAAAAGTTCTTTGTGGGTTGGGGAGATTTCTGCTCCGTACTGAAATCTCCAAAGCTTGAGAAAGATGACATTTGGCGGCCCATAAAGATTGTTGCTGGTTGATACACCCCTCTTGACACGGTTGTCCCTGAGTTAATTCCTGCCTGCACTGCAACCTGCAGCATCAAAAGAGATGTGAGTTAAACATATTGCATATGAACAATTAAGTTGTTCAAGTTGCTTTCAGAAATGAAATGAGGTCAAGGAAGCATGACCAATGAAATCAACAACTAACACGTTTTATAAATCTCATGGCTTCCTACAAAATGAATGAGCAAAAATCAGTATAGTGCACACTACTTAATTTTAATAACAATATTGGTTCACAAAGCAAATATTGTCAGGAACTATGGAATCTATATTTTTCAAAAAGAGATGCAAAAAGAGAGAGAGGCATACATTGCATAAAAACATGAATGTACTTAATGTCACTGAATTGTACACTTAATCATAGTTAAAATGGTAAATTTTATGTTAATATATTTAACCATATAAACCATATACATTTTTTAAAAAGCCATGAGTTCTAACTACTTTCCACAGAGAAGCTCAGATTTGACAGAACAGGCACAGTGAGGGTAACAAAGGACTGTTGAAGGTTTCAAAACTCATTTTCTAGTATTATGTATAATATAAGAAAACTTCCAATTAATCACATTCAGGATTGTATTAAAATATACTGCATATGTGTAAAATAATAATTTCCAGTCAAACTGCAAATAACAACGTTTTTCCTGAACATTTTCAAATAGTTTTAAAGATATGTAAAACAATTTAAACTTACTGGCACGTCTATGGGGACAATAGCATTATCTCTTCATTAAAAGGAGAGAGAGGAAGTAGCAGAGGGGAGAAGAGCAAGAAAGAAGCAATTGGTTCAGCAGCTTGATCAGGAACACACAGTGAGAAGCAGAACTGAAAGTAGCAATCATGAAGCCCTGAAGAAGTTACGTGCTTTTCTTCCAAAGGGACCAAAGCATCTCCATATACATAATAGCATTTAGTTCACAGACCCCTACAGAGTTGATGAGGAACTATACTTGTACCCCTGTTCTACAGATGTAAAAACCAAGGCCCCAATTTTTACGAGAGAAAATGTCATATACATAGTTGAAACAAAATCCTGGTCTTGCTTCTCTTCAAATACACTGCCTCTTCTTTCCCCAATAAAAGACATAACTTTGAAGTTAAAAGCAAATGAACAGGGATATGTCAGAGAAATGGCAGAATAAGGACCTCTCAAAAGTCTCTGCTCTGTAAAAGAAATAATAACACTAGAAAACATCTTTAGAATAACTTTTCAGAATCTGGAAATTAACCAAAGGCTTACAGCTATCTGGGGAACATTTATTCAAAAAAACAACTGAATCTTGATAAGAACGGTGTACTTTATGGTGTTTTAACTTGCCTTATTCCCATTTTCTATCTTCAAGTCTATAGTAACCTTGAAAACCAATAGCTTATAATCACAGCTTGTAAAACAGCAGCCTAACAGACACTGAAAGGAGAAGGGATAGAACTCCTTCAGAGACATTCCCAGAGAACTGTCATTATCTGAATGCCCGGTATTTCCCTGGAATAAAGCACTCACCAGATTGTATTTGTTTGACCTGATTTGCAGCTGACACACCACAACTGCTTTTTCCCTTGGGGCATTTACTGAAAATATAATCAGAAAGGATTTTGAAGAAGTAATGGTGAAAACTTTTCAAATTTAACAACAAAGCATTACTCTACACATCCAAGAAGCTCAATAAAGTCCAAGTATAATAGACTCAAAGAGACTTTCGCCTAGACACACATCATAGTCAAACTACTGAAAGCCAAAAAATAGAGAATCTTGAAGCAAAAATAGAGAAGTTACTCCTTGCATACAAAGTATCCTCAAAAAGATGAACAGATTTCTCATTAGAAACCATGGAAGCCAGTAGGCAGTTGGATAACATGAAAGTGCTGAAAGAAAAAGACTGTCAATCAAGAATTCTACATCCACCAAAACTTTCCATCAAAAATAAAGGAGAAATTAGGCATTATTCATAAAGCAAAAACAGAGAATTTGTCATTATCAAACCTACAAGAAATACTACAGGAATTCCTTAAGGCTGAAATGTGAGGACACTACGCAGTAGCTCAAGTCCATATTAAGAAATAAATAGCACTAGTAAGGGTAACTACATTGGTAAAATAAAAAGACAGCATAAATACATTTTTGTTTTAAAACTTTTTAAAAAAGACAATTGCATTGAGCAATAATTATAAATCTATGTTAATATAAGCACATAAGATATGACAACATAGTTTGTATTACAATAATGTCCAAAGAAACATGAAAGGAATGAAGCCTATATGAAAGCAAAGTTTTTGCATGCCATTGAAATTAAGTCAGTATTAACACAAACTAGATTATTATAAACTAAAACGTTAATTATAACACTGGGGCACCTACAGTAAAGGAAATGAAAATTAAAACTGTACAATAGAAAATACATATTTAATGTAAAAGAAGACAGTATGGAGGATTAAATAAACAAAAGACATAATATATAGAAAACAAAGAGCAAAATGGCAGATGCAAATCCTACCTTTGCTATAATTACATTAAGTGGATTAAATACTACAATTAAAGTTAGAGACTGGCAGAATGGATTCAAAAATTTGACCTAACTACATGCTGTCTAACAAGACTTTTAGATTCAAAGTGTTGAAAGCACAGGGAAGGGAAAAGACATAGGAACAGATTCTTATGGGAAAAAAATATATACTATGCAAACAGTAAACAAAAGAAAGCTGGAGTAACTATGCTAATATCAGACAAACAGACTTTAAGACACAAAATTGTTACTAGGGACACAGGACATATTATAATGATAAAAGGGTCAATGTGTGAAAGATATATAACAATTAGAAATATATATGTATATCTAACAACAAAGCCCTAAAATAATGAAGCAAAAGCTAAAAGAATTGAAAGGAGAAACAGACAATTCAGCAATAATAGTTTGAGACTTCAATATTCCACATCCAGTAACAGGTAAACCGACTAGGCAGGAAACAGAGGACTTGAGCAATTATAAACCAACTAGACCTAGGAGACATACAGAAGACTCTACCCACCAACAGCAGAATATATAGACTACATATACTTCTCAGGTGCACAAAGAACACTCTGCATGATAAACCAAAATCTTAGGCCATAAATCAAGTCTCAATAAATTCAAAGGGATTATGTTTCTCAGATGACAATGGAATTAAACTAAGAAATCAATAAAAGAAGGAAATATGGCAAATTCACAAATATATGAAAATTAAACAACAAACTCCTAAATAACTAATGGGTCAAAAAGAAATTGCAGGAGAAATTTAAAAAATAGTTTGAGGTGAATGAAAAAAATACAAAATACTAAAAAACCTATGAGTAGGAGCATTTAGAGGGAATGTCATAGCTATAAAAGCCCATATTAAAAAAACAAAGAACTCAAATCAATAACCTAACCTTCCATGCTAAGAAATTTGAAAAAGAGGAGGAAGTTAAACTCATAGCATGCGGTAGGAAGTTGGTACTATCCTGGGGATTGGTTCCAGGACCTACTGATGAAACCAAAATCTGCAGATGCTCAGTGGTGTAGAACAATACATACAGTTGGCCCCTCACGTCCGCAGACTCCCAACCGTGGACTGAAAATACTGTTTTCAATCCACAGTTAGTTGAATCCTTGGATGTGAAACCTATGGATATAAGGCTTACTATAATAAAGATTAGAGAAGAAATAAATGAATAAGATAACAGAAAAGCAACACAATCAACAAAACCAAAAGATGATTCTTTGAAAAGATCAACAAATTGACATATCTTTAGCTAGACTGACCAAGAAAAAAAAAAGACATTAAATTACCAAAATTAGAAGTGAAAGTGGTACTTTGTTACCAACCTTATATAGATAAAAAGATTATAAAGGAATACTCTGAATAATTGTATACCAACAAATTAGATAACCTAGGTAAATTGGACAAATTCTTACACAAATACACACTACCAAAAATGACTCAAGACGAAACAGAAAATAAGAATAGACCTATAACATGTTAATAATTGAATTAATAATTTAAAAATGGCTTCCCACAAAGAAAAGTCCAAGACTAGAAGGCTTCAATGGTGAATTCTACTAGATGTTTAAACAATTAACACCAATCCTTCAGAACTCTTCCAAAAATAGGTGAGGAAGAAATATTTCTCATCTCATTCTGTAAGGCCAGTTCCTGACTCCAAAATCAGACAAAGATATCACAAGAAAAGAAAACTAAGGAATATTATTTATGAATATAGATGTAAAATTTTTTTTTGTATTCTTGCATGAGCACAAATCAATGTAAAAATTCTAAACAAAATACTAGCAAACCAAATTCAGCAACATAGAAAAGAGATTATACACCAGGACCAAGCAGAATTTATGCCAGCAATGTAAAGTTGGTTCAACACATGAAAAATCAAGTAATGTAATATGCCATAAAGATCCCCAAATGATTATTTCCATAGACACAGAAAAAGTATTAGACAAAACCCAATGAATTCATGATTAAAAAAAAAATTCTCAACAATCTAGAAATGGAAGGGAACTCCCTCAACCTGATAAAGTGCATCTATGAAAACCCCATAGCTAACATCATAGTCAACAATAAAGACTGAAAGCTTTCTCCCTAAGATCAAAATTAACACAAGAATTCCTACTCTTACTACTTGTATATAACACTGTACTGCAGATTCTAGCTAAGACAGTAAGGCAAGAAAAAGAACTGAAAGGTATCTAGATTGTAAAAGAAGAAGTAAAACTTTCCATTTGCAGATGACATGACTTTGTATAAAGAAAAATCTAAGGATTCCATAAGAGACAATTAGAACTAATAAACAAGTTCAGCAAGGTTGTAAAATGTAAGATCAGTATACAAATACAAATAATGTATTTCTATACATTAGCAATAACAATCTGAAAGTGAAATTAGAAAAACAATTCTGTTTATAAGAGTAAAATATATAAGAATAAATTAACAAAGAAGTGTAACACTTGTACACTGAAAACTACAAAATATTGATAAAAGAAATTAAAGACCTAAGTAAATAGAAAGATATTCTGTGTTCAAAGAGCATAGACTTCATATTGTTAAGATGACAATACTACTAAATAGATCTATATATTTAATGCAATCTCTATCAAAATCCCAGCTCTCATTTTTGTAGAAATTGGCAAGCTGATACTAAAATTCTTATGGAAGCATAAGGAACCAAGAATAGCCAAAACAATATCCCAAAAGGAGAGCAAAGCTAGAGGACTCACATTTTCCAATTTCAAAACTTACTACAAAATTAGAGTACCTCTAGATTATACTGGCATAAGGCTAGACAGATCAATGGAATAAAACCAAGAGTTCAGAAAAGTCATTTGACTTTTTTGAAAACATTATTTTTGGAGAAGTTTTAGGTATAAGGCTAGAAGGGGCTGGAATTGGTTATTTCCCTTCCTCCACATTAGAAATCTTGCCATTTGGGTCATGGACAAACCTGGAAGGCATTATGCTAAATAAGTCAGACACAGAAAGACAAACACCATATGATCTCTCTTATATGTGGAATCTACAAAACAAAATCAAAAATAAAAACCCATAGTAATAGATACAAAGAATAGATTCGCGGTTGCCAAAGGTGAGGGGTTGGGGATAGTAGATACGGGTAACCTTTCTTTTTCTAGTTTAAACAAATCAAAAAAAATATTAGGGGTTGGGGAAAGTGATAGAAAAGCAAATGAATATGACTGAAAACACTTATTAGTGAACAGAGTTTAACTTTTAGAATCAGGAGTTTATCTTTGCTGAGGGAAAGGGGAGGGAACATACTTAAGGAGATATCAGCAAGTTTAGAATTAATGTAATGATGTCTTAGTTAATAATTACTAACTACAGTTTATAAAGCAGGTGGATCTTGACCTTTATTGTACTTTGGAAAAATATGTTTAGGTTATACCTCACGTTTTGTAAAATACTGAGGAAATCTTTATTTTTTCTTAATATATTATTTTATTCACAGACAAGGAAATTGAGAAGTATCAAGGTGAATACAAATGGAAATGGAGCTGTCAGATCAAATTTCTATCTTTTCACACAGTACAGTTATTGCTATTAGTTTATATGTAAGCAAGTCCTTAAGTCCCACTGATTTCAAAAAATCTCTTAATAAAATTTACATACAACAATCCTGAAGAAATTATTTTACTTTATAATGTGTTATAAACTGAATTGTGCCCCCCCCTCAATTCTTATGTTGAAGCCCTAACCCCCAACATTACTGTATCCGGAAGCTGGGCCCTTAAGTAGGTAATTAAGGTTAAATGAGGTGATAATGGTAGAGTCTCAATCCAATAATACCGGTGTCCTTAGGAGAGAAAGAGACATCAACAATCCATTTCCCTCCATGCACAGAGAAGAGGTCCCATGAGGACTCAGAGGGAGGGTGGCCAACTGCAACCCAAGGAGAAAGGTCTCATCAGAAACCAATCCTAATCTTGGACTGTCTAGCCTCCTGAACTGTGAGAAAATAAATTTCTTAAGCCACCCAGTCTGTGGTATTTTGTTATGGCAGCCCAAGCTGACTAAGACACCATGTCAGTATGATTTTTAACTCTTCTTTCATTTTGCCACTGTGAGAGATTATAGATGTAACCACATTTTCACAGTTGAGGCCACAAAGAGATGCTTCTGGCCATTAAATCCAATAGTTGCTGAAACTATCTAAATTTTTTAATGGATCTATTAAATTCAAGCTTCAAAGGTTATGCCCTATAAGTTATTTTGAAGGGTTTATCACTATAAAGTCAATCTATTGTGAGTTGTTACCACCAAGTGGCTTTATCTCCAATTTAACTCATAGGTAGCCTCTCTATAGTCAAAGGAGGCCTCCTGACTATCCTAGAAAGGTGGTTACAGGCCGCCAGTACCAAACCACAGCTACTCTAGTGGAGAAGAAAGATAGTGATGACAGTGATGGTGGTGAGAGTAGCAACATGATCTGTGAACAGATGTCAAGCAGTTACTGAGTGTCAAGCAGATTTATATTCATTAAGTTCTTTAATCTTCAAAACAATCATTATTATTACCCTCAACTTACAAGACTTAGCAAGGTTGAATAATATGCTCCTCGTCATGGCATTCAAAATCAGATATGAGGGTTCCAGTGCCCCACTCCCTTATGCCTCAATACTCAAAACTGAATGAGTTAAATTCAGATTGTTTACTGAACCACAGCTTTTTTTGGAAAAACAAATAAACATAAAAATCTCTAATAATAAATCTGAAGTCTATGTCTAATTTCTTACTAAATTCAACCAGTATAAACTCAGACGTACTAAAATAGAATCTAAATGGAACTTGTGTCTGATAAATAAAATTAAGTCCACGTAGCGTAAATGAAAGAGTACGAGAAAAGCAGAGGAAGCTTCAAAAGAAATTCAGCATTCCTAAATTGTATAGTAGGTGATTTTCAAAAACTAAACACACGTAACCCAGCATCAACTTTTTCCCCAACTCCCATAGGCCTAAGCCACTGCCTTGATCAAAACAATATAAAGTTAAGTCATGGTTTTCAAAACAAGATCAGAAGCTTGCCAGGTCTCACGAATATCAAGACAAGAGCCCTTTCTTTTATAATACAACTTAATATGCCCTCTATATGCTTCGTAATTCCCATATAGGTGACTCAGGATTAACTGTATCTCTTATTAGAGTACTCTGTTCACAAAAGAAATTTGCATAACTACATCAGAGAGACAGAACACCAACTCCATTTTCTAATTCTGAGAGATTTTAGTATTGATAGAAACAACTCATACTCACTCTACCAGAATTAAAGGAGCAATCTCATTCATAAGCAGGTTCTTTCTTAAAATGCATAAACCACCTGCCCATTCCTTCCTCACACATTGAATTGTTTTTTACTGTGTTAACATTATTAAAGTAACTAGAGCTATTTCTAGAGGACAGATTATCAAAAGTGGGATTGCTGAGACCAACATATGTGTATATTTAACTGTGATAGTTGTTGACAGATCCCTTTCCAAAAAAGTTCTAGGCACACATTTTTTTCAGACTACATGAAAAAGGCTGTCTTTTTCTAATAATACAGTATTTCATAGAATATAAGAATACAAAGTTTAGAAATTCTGAAGAACAAGAAATCAATATTTATTCTCCTGTGGAGCCTTCTGTAATCCCTTGCACTATTAAAAGATGAAAAAAAAAAAAAAAACAAACAGCGTTCCCCACAAAATTTATCTTCCTATTGCTAAATCAACTTATTTTTCCTTTTCTCTTTTCTGTTCACTTTCTCTTCCTTATAACTATACTATGCAATGTGCATCTATATTTATGAATGCAATTCCCTCACTTGTAAGAGCTTTTGGCACATAACACATTTGTTCCATAATTCTACCACAGAGGAGAGCAAAGGAATGATGTTGTACAGTCAAATGTCTCCATAAACGGTTGTTTTAAAAATATTGTTATTTTCATTCTTGATTATGAGAAGCTAAATCCCTTAAAGAAAGACATCATCCCACCATTTCCCTAAGTGAAACCTTTCTTCCAGTAGCTGAGAAGTGAGCTGATATATTTTTTAATGAAGGCACTGGACCAGTCTACTGGGATCTGAGTACTAGCTCTGCCGCTAACCAATTGTATGCCTTGGGGACAAATTACTTTTCTTTGGACCTCCATTTCCTAATATGTAAAATGGGTAGAAAAAGTCTTTACTTTGTAAGGTTGTTCCAATGAGCATGTGTGTGTGCTTATGTGTATATTTATATATGCAGATATACAAAGCCCTTACAATAGAACACAAAACACAGTAAGATCAATGCAAGTTATTAGCTATAAATTTGAGCCACATTCCCCACTACCCACTTGGAAGGCACCCCTAAAAGGAAGTACAGGGTGAATGGGATGCACACCAGACTCAAAGAACAGCTCACTCCTCTTTCTCTTTGCAGGTAGGCAGACTACCATCACTTATCAGGTGGAGTAGGGAAAGGGGCCTAGACCCTGTCCTGTGGAAGCTCATAGTCTAGTGAGCCTAGAAAAAAAGAGGATTTTCTACCCTCTTCTGAAAAAAGGTCTACAGATCTAGTTTTAGGGCCAGGACCTGAAAAACTATTTGTGTGATTCAGTTTAATGTTTCATTGTTTTCTAAACAGAAACACATACAAATAAAAAGGCTATTAAGATACAAAGAAGTCCAGTGAACCCAAAGAGGCTTTCTTTTGACTTGTCATCACTCTAGGTCAATTGAAATCACAACTTTGAGGGTGGCAGAGCTGAGGGGTCACCAATCCCATGAAGGTACAGAAAGCTCAGTATTAGAAACTTAGGCAACTGCTCAGAGCTCCAATTTGAGGAGATTCTTTCACTGTTTATAATTGATTAAAGGAGATTGTTGATAAAGGAAGCACTGTGGGCCAGTAAGGATGAGAAATTGGGGCTTATATAGATAACTTTAAGTAATAACCTTCCCCCCTCCCCTACTGTTCTTTCTTATAGTAGGTGTGACAGTGCCAGGCTCAAATTCCTGGGGCCCTCACTATCTCAGTCCATGCCTACAATGTCCTCTTGCAAGCACCTGTGCCTCTTTATCTGAGTACAGCATCCAAAAGTGGAGCCAGCTGCAACACTCAGTCAGTGGCAGATGGGAGGTAAAGGATAAACACCTCCTTTCCCTACCCCTAGGTGTGATAACTCTGAGGCATGTTCTACATAGTCTTCTAAGGTTCACCAACTAGACTGAACTCTGTCTCCTCACAGTGGCAATTTAGTCATACTCTTTAACGGCTATGTCACTTCCCTTTCTCCTCTATCTGGCTTCCTGGGACCACTTCCCAAATAAACTAGTTACATTCAAATCATTGTCTCAGGATTTACTTCTGGGGGATTCCAACCTAAGTCATTTCCTCTTTATATGGGCAGTTTAGGATAGTCTTTTGACTTATTTCCTCTTATTGAGATGTTTATTTTAATCACATGTCCCTTCAACACCATGGTTTGCTTCACCTCTTAGACATGAACCTGGACCCTCTAGTAGCTGCCTTTGTCTTATGAATACTGCTCAGCTCTTGGGAGCCACAGTTCATCCTCTTAGGAATGGAATCCTTCCCACCATGTAACACTTGGGTGCCTTCTTTTTTGTCTAGTGCCTCTCCTGCAGTGAGTTGCTCTGAGTCAGAGCTCCACCACCTTTTCTAACACAGCTCAAACCTATAGCTGAAGCCACTGCACACTAAGTGCACATTTATCTTCTTTGAAGTTCTTCTTCAGTTGAGCTTTTCTTCTGTCCAACATAGCCAACTCAAACAGAAGATCCTTTTATTGAAAACATGCACAGTTTAGAGACAGATTCTCTGCTTTCCAAGGCTAACCCGATTCAGCTGGAATATTTTAGCATCAGGGGAGACCATTTCATCCTCTCCCAAGTTTAGGTAAAAATGCAGCATCTAAGTGAATAACTGAAATATTTCACATGGTGTGGCTAGACTGTTTTTATTTGACCAGAATTTCTCCAAACTTTTGAAGAGCATCTCACCCACATGACTTTAGAAGTCAGTGTAGCAAGATGGCTAATAACATGGATGCTAAAGCCACATGGTCTGGGTTTGAATTTTGGCTCTGCCTAGCTGTGTAGTCTTGGGCAAATTAACCAACCTCTCTGAGACTTCTATAAAATGAGGATAACAATAGTTCTACTTCCAGGATTGATGAGAGTATTAAATGTATTAATGAATATAAAGAGATTAATGCAGCACCTGACACAGAACAAGTGTGCAATGATCATTACCCATTGTTACTATTATTAGAAATGGAAGTAACAACCTGCACGACCATTCTCCATATGACCCTCATAGAAAGGTTTACAACAGTGGAAGTGGGACTCCCCAACCAGCATTTAGCCCTGTGATGAAATTCCCTAGTCCTCCACATTCTCCAACCTTGGTAGACTATAATTTTCCTGTGAAGTATTAGTTCACTTCTGCTTTTAGTAGAATACATTTCACAGTATAATAATTGAAAGAAATTTCACAGCCCTCACCCCAAAATTTATACTCTCATGAATAAATACCATTTCCCTCTCTCTTGCATACATGTTTTGATGTAGCTGCTGCTGATACAAAAAAACTGAGCAACTAGAAGAACATGTCTAGATACCAACAGAATTAGACTACCTGAAAATTTTAAAAAATGACAATGTATTATAAAGGGGAAAGATTATTAAATTATAGCAAAATTTGTGAGGAGTCAAATGGGGGCCTGAACATTGTCTTTTTGCTATCTATTAACAAAAAAAATTTACTAAGTAAACTAATACTGGAAATAAGCTTAGTGGATAAACAGACGAATTATTAATTCTTTTAAGAGAACACATGACTCTAAGAGCAGCCACTGGATGCATGAAAACATTGGATGTGTTGTTACAAAACTGAGCTAGAGTTTTACATTAAAAAACTAGACAATTCCTACTTCATGATTTTTCTTAATAGAGCATACAAATTACTGCTTATGGCTGAAAGTTGCACAACCACTGTTTTAAGATATCTTTTTATAATTCCAAATTATCATTAATTTGATAGGTTTTCTCCCCTTCGTTAGTGTTTTCCACTCCAATGGCCACCCCCAATTCAGGCCCTTGGTTAATTCCTCCTGTTTGAACTGACCCTTGTTTCTTCAGCTCTATGAGTTCCTCCAGCTCATTCTGCGCAGCACTGCCAGCCTCATCTTCCTATAGCTGCACACCTGCAATGTAGCTGCTCAGTTCACAAGCCTTCATTTCCCCTTGAATCCCACACATACATATGATTCCATGATGTATCTTTCCCAGCGCATTATCTACCACTTCCCTACAAGAACATTAGAATTTAGCCAGACTGGACAACTACCCACTGGGCTTTCTTACTTCTACTTTACTCACAACATCTCTATCCCTGGAATATCTACATCGCCACTGATTGACATCGTATTCATCCTTCATGCCAGCTCAAATGCCACCTCCTCCAACAAGCCGTGGATTACTCATTTCAAAGGAAGCACACCTTCTTTCTCCATGTAGCTCATGCCTGCCCCTTGGAACTGGCACATGTCACACACGACCCCATGCCTTAGAATGAACAGCATTTTGTGAGAAGCACCTCAAGGGCAAGCATTGTGGCATTCATAGTAGGCGCCTACTGTGACTTCTTAAACAGTGTGACTTCTTAAACAGAACACCTGCTCACAACTATTTATTGACTTCAACTAGTGAGACTGTACTGTGCTTCCGGCCAGTGCCTGCAGACAAATGACTTTGGGCACAGAGACTAATTCATACCACCCTAAAGAAGAGGAGCATAGATTTCCACTAAAAGTAAAACATAACTCACATGATAAGAAATTTTTCTAGACTTAGTATTAGTTAATATGAATTAACTAATTCATGATTTTTCTAAAATGTATTTACATTTTAACTGACAGAACATCAATAGGAAGCTATAAAAGGCAAGATGTGAATTTCTCAAAATGTTACCTAATTGATTCTTACATATAGGCAACACTAAAAGCTTTTAAGGAGATGACACTTCTCAGTATAAAGGGGAAACATCTAATTATTGTATATAACATTTTAAGAAATTATCAGTGGTATGTCTCTTGCCCTAATTTTAATTATGACGTAAAAGGAGACTACATAATTATATGCAAGGTAAGGAATCAATAGTGCAAATAGAAAAAAAAAGTTTCCCATTGTACTTCAGTACCACTGACACTGCTGTACTAAGAATGTGTCTATCAGGAACAGCATAGAAAGAACAAACCAATTTATAGATTAAAAACATATCAATTATTTCATGACCAAATGTCAAACACAAAAACTACCTGAGTAGTTTATAAGACAATCACATCACACCACATTTGGCATACATGTGATGGCACAGAAATAATTTATCATGAAAGGTCTTTTTATATAGGTCAAGTTTGCTGGGGTTTGATGTTTTGAATCTTACAGTTTAAAGAATGCTCTGAACTCTACATTTTTTAACTTTTTAACCTTTTGGAAGGAAAACTAAAACTTCCTATAAACTCAGATTAATGCCTGCTAATGCACAAAAAAAAGAAAAACCAAAACCTTCCTCCTACTATAAAAACAAAATAGTGTGGCCTCTGTTTCTTTTCTGATAAGAGTCTTAAATACCAAACAGTTAACTGAATAATAACATTTGCTGGCAGCCAGGCAGCCTGCTTAGCAGATATATAAAGCAGGTAAAAGGAGAAAAAGTTAATTTCTTGGCTGAATGATTCCATCGGTAGCTATAGGGCAAACCTGAAAGTCTTTTAGTAAAGTAGCAGTTGATTCTTCTATCAATCTGTAGCACACATACTCTTCCAAGGAAAGCATTAAATATGAAAATCATATCCCGTTATCATCTGTTTCCAGCTTTCAGCCCAGTAAGCTTTTCTTAATGAATGCTGCAGCCTAAGGAACAAGCACGCTGTTGGCTTTTCTGAATAATGGAGTGATGCTACCATTTTTGCTTATTACAATATCGACTGGCTGAGGGGGTTTCACACATAGTCACAAGTGACTACTCTTGCCAGCAATGCTCCAATATTACAAGATGTTTTTAGACATTTCATCTAAAAGAGCTTTACTGCTTTTAGTGAAGAAAACATCTATGGTCTTGAACAGAATCATTTATATGGAGATAGGTGGGAGGATTAGAAGCCTGCATTATGGCAGATACATAGAAGAATTTACTTAAGTATTCCTGCCAGTCTTTTTGTCTGTTGCTTAGATATGCAATCCTTTCTTTCTACTTTATCTGAAAGTAGAAAGTGAAAAGGTTAAAATGTACAAAATTATATATATAAAGAAGCAAGGTAACACATTTTGTTTACTTTTCATTAAAAATATTTCTGGAACAAAGAAACAGCAGCAACAAAGCATTATTTAGAAAAACAATTTCACCTACAAACAACACTGAGGTTTTCTTTGGAATCTGTCTTTTACACCCACAGTAACTGCCTTGCAGCAAATTTAATTGAATTAGACATTACAGCAATATTCAATAAGTAAAAGCCTTTAAATAATCACAGGTTTAATAAAAAATATCATGTAGTAAGATTTAAAAAACCAATATCTTAAAAAGATGAACACTCCAGAAATCCTGTTAATGAGAAGTTTATAATTTTAATTGATTACCTTTCTTCTGTCTTCATCTTTCCGTTCAAGTTCTACTCCCAGGCTATCTTTTGAGCATAGCTGCATCTTCTTCATTTGAGTCTCATATTCAATCTAAATATAAACAAAGTTTGATTTTGTGGTGTACATTATTACAACTAGCACTTCTCTATATTTTTCGGTCTTTACAGCATAAAAGAAACAGTGAAATAGAAAGTAAAACTGATATTGCTGAGAAATTCAACTTATCTTAGACAATTTCACAAACAGCACACATGAAAAGATGAATTCTATAAAGTGTTATATATTTGTAAACAAAATAAGATTTGATGGATTTTTACGTAGTCGTCCATCAATTTAAAGAATAAAACCTTGATATACTAAGCTGTCATGAAACCCTAGTTACTTTATTATGAAAGTTACACAGTAGACAGTGTTTTCTCTGAAAGTTTTGTCCTAAACAAAGAAAAATAAATCAATTGATTTACTTATCTATATAATATCATGGTCCTGCTAGTAATAGCAATAGAGTAAATCATTTGCTAGATCATCAACTTAAAATGAATTCCATTTTCTATGAATAGGTATACACTGTATACATTAATGATCAGCACCATAAGAATCAAATTTGCTCTGGCACTAATGACTACATAAAGATGTTTGCATCATTATCACACTATAATTGATTAAAGTGATTCCATCACAAAATGACTTTTTCTTAAAAGCAAGGCATGAAAAGCACTTTGATTTAGTATGTTAGTAATTAATGTCTAAAAATGTCACTGAATGTGGTCCATTACAGATAAGTATCAGAATATTTTCTAAATTAGGCAGTGATGCTCTACAATTAGAAATACACCTATGAAATAAAATAAAAAACTTCTTCCTTAGTTCTCAGATGCATAAAAAAGACATAGGCTTTGTTTTGCTTTGTTTTGACACACACAAAAAAAATGAACAGATAATAACCAAAATTGATTTGTTTCCCTCAAAATATCTTAAAAGGTATTATATGTTACCCTTTTTTAATAACAGTTAAGCAGGGATTTTTGTTTTGTCTATCAGAATGTTATTAACATGATAGATGGCAGTAATGATCTAAATAGATACCTAATTAAATTAAAGTTTTATAAGACCAGAACGATAAAATAAACCAAAAAAAGATAAAGAAATGGGCAATTAAAAAATTTCAATTTACATCTCTCTGTTCTATATCTACTCCTTTGAACTCAAAGATATTTAATTCTTAACCTGAAGAACTTTCAACAGGCATACTTTCCAGATTCCAAGGGAAAGTATCTTAAAAAGGATAGATGGGGTGGATTATAAAATAAACAGTGATTTATTAAGTAATTAGGAGTTAAGCAAAAATTCTTTGCTCTTATGGCTACAAATGTTTTCTTCTGCTCTTTGAGATCAGTTATAAACATGCTGCAGACATTGCACCCGATTTCCTCATTATGGGATCATTTTAGAGCCATGCCTTCAAAGACAGAGTACTTTCTCATGAAAACATTAAAGTATTCAATTCATTTTGCTGAGGCGAAAAGTGCTGATTGCATTAGGGCTTCATAAAGAACATTAAGGAAAGTATCTTTAAGAGTCCAATTTAGATTGTTCTCAATGCATCTGAAAAATTTACTAAACTATAGGTACTGTTCCACATGAATGATTCAAGTAAAAATTATACAATGTATTCAAAATAAAAAGTTATGATAAATTCATAATTGATATAAAATATAACTGTGCTTTACCTATGACCACAGATTTCCACCAAAAACTACTCTGCTCTCTTTCTTTGCCTTTTATTTACACATATAATACTTGGTTATTATCCATCAAGTCTATCCCCTGAACGATGGAGAGCAGAGGTTTTCAATGCTCTGCAAGGGCCCTAAGGCCATCTAGTTCCACTTCCTCTTTTATCTGTATTTAAACAAAGGGTTCTACTATGTTTAAAAGTTTAAATTTGGAAAACACTGTATAGATGAATCTTCTCAAGATTTTCCCAGCTAAAAATGTCTGATGAAACAACAGAGTATGTGTCCCTATCTGCATCTATTTCTCCAAACATGCCTTTCATGTTTTATTACCTATTTCTTCTCTGATCAGGTCCCATGTGTTTCTCCTGTTTCCACCATACATCAGGGCTTGCACTACATCCTTTATCTCTGGTGCAGACTCAGGTCCCTGTTCTTTTCTTGCACTGTGGTCTAGATTCCTTACAGTCAGATTTGCTGCTTCAGGGGTCAAACTACCCATGCCTCAGTAGCATGCTGGTCCAGGGCCTCTCTAAGGATAATTCCAGCATCCCTCAACTCCCCTAGGGTAAATCTGTTTTAATAAACTCAATAGCATTGAATTAACCCATCAGGTAACTTCCTCTGTTACTATTTTGCTTCACAGAACTGGCCTTGATGCTGCCCAACTAAACTAAGAGGACCTTTCTATTCACTTCCTTACTCTACAAAAAAAAAAATTTACATCTGTTCAATTAATGAAATTTAATGATGATGATCTTCAGTCATGGGAAGAGAAGATGAAGGTTCTGGCACATCTTTCAAGTCTCTCGGATATCTCTCCACGCTCACAACATGCCCCATTTTCCATTATGTTTCCTTCTTTTCTTCTGTATTCTCACTCACGTTCCTTCACTATCCCCTCATCAGATTACTACTTGCCTAAAAGTGCCACCATTACCTTTTTTTCACAGGCTTCCTATCTTCATTGGTCTTTGGGATTATACAGTAATTCTCAGAGAATTGAACAGACGTTTAAGATATCATATGAGAATTCAAAAATAGATACAAGAGTTACATAAATTGTCTGACTTGACTCTCAGGTGAATATAAACGATGGAACTAAGATTCATAATTTTTGTTTTTCTTCTGCTACTTTTTCTGGGCTTCCTCTTAGATGCTGGACTTTTACCAAAAGGAACATTAATGTATTCAACTAGTTCATATTAACAGGCAAGACACTGTAGTTGATAAAAAAATGGGATTTGCTAAAGACTTTGTCCCCTAAGAAGCTGAGGGTTGTGCTCTGCCTACCGTGGCTGTCACACGATTAGAAGAAACTGAATGAGAGCTCAAAAGATGCGTTCTCATATTTTATCTCGTATATACATATAACCTAGTGACTAAATTTTCAACAAGAAACACATCTTTAAATAATGACATTACATCTTCAGAATGCCTCTGCTATTAAACACAAATGCATACTCCTGGAAGGTATAACACAGAGTGTAATCAATACCACATTAGTTCTCACATAGTTTGTTCATGGTTCATAAGAGAACAAGACAAAAATGCAGAAGAATTTTCAGTCAAGGTGGGGAGACTCAACGCTTACTGAGCACTTATTATGTGCCACATTTTGGGTCAGATACTAAGCACTGAAATATGAGAAGCTCACAGTGAGGTGGGAAAACAGATGCATACAGAATTATAATATCACAAAGGTAGTGTTTGCTGAGTTAATTATGACACAGACCTAAGGAAGAATACAGGAAAAAAGCCTTTTAGTTGAAAGATACAGGAGGTAATATAGTGCTTTCAAGGAAATACAAATTGTTCAGCATGTTTAAAATTCTGTGGGTGTGTTGTGAGTGAAGGTATAAGTGTGTGTAAAAGAGAGCATGTATAGATATGTGGGAGATATATAGAAAGAGTGGAAAGACACAGAGGTGGAAAAGAAAGGGCAAAAGATAAGGTATATGGAGGAGACAGGAGTGGAAGGTTAATAAGAGGTAGAGAGAGGGACACAGAATGAGGAGCGGGCAGAAATGGGAAGAAGAGATGGAGATGGAGGGAGAAAGCAGAAGAAGACAGGCTGGGGACAGAAAATGTGCTCATGCCAGCATTTGTATGTGAGAGAGAACACATAAGTTGGGGGGTGGGGAGTGGGTGCATGTGGCAGAAAGGTAGAGGGTGGGTCATAAGGTTGAAGCTGTGGGATGGTATGCAGGCGGAGACCAGCCTTTGAGTTTTGTCCTGAAAAGACTGAGCACTCAAGGATTTCGGGCAGAAGAGTGACAAAACCAGGTGATAACTCTCCCTGCTTGAGGACCCTCCCTGAATGCTCCAACATGCTAGCTCCATGTCTCATACTTGAATGAGGGGGGCTAAAGCAGATGCTGACAATGCTCCATGCATGTCCCTAGGGCCTTTCTGGGTGCTCCTAAGTTCCAGTATCCCTATCTCTGTGCTTAAGGCTCCTCAGAACCTGGGGAGGCCGCTCTGCCCACAGGAGCACTTGGTTAATTCCCCCAAAACCTGTACTCCTCCCCATCAGTCCTTAATTAATGAAGCTCAGACATCAGTTCATGCATATCCTGAATACTCTGAACCATTTGCCAATTTCCCTGTGAGATTAAGCTCCAGGTGCCAACTTCAGTAGTTGGCTTAATAATATACTTAATAAAGTTACCTGTGCTGCCCTGTCTCACATCCCCACTTGCCTACTAACATTCTTTGCACTTTTCAAATTAAGTAAAAAAAATAACCTATATTTGAACCCCTGTCTCAGGGTCAACTTAGGGGAGAACCCAACCTGAGGCAAGGGCAAAGAGCACCCAAGAAAAACTGCTCTAGGAACCAACTGGGACCCATCTATAAAAGCTGCTAATGCAGGGAGTAGGGAGGCAGAAAGAGAGGACACGGTCTTCACAGCATTACTATTTCCATTCTTGAACTACATTTATTCAGCCTCTTTATCCACATGACAAGTGGCAATACAGTCACAACACTTTATTTTCAAAACTATATGACAGATCAATATCCTTAAAAGGCCCTGAAAATTATTATAGGCCCCGAAATAAAATAGTATAATTCATAAAATCAGTTGAAAGGCTTATTTTAAAATAGCTTTTAATACATTAAAATAATTGTTAACGTTATATAAAAAGGTGGCCCAGTCTTACAAAGAAGGAGAAATTCACTTTCTGGAATCCTACCGATTAGAAGTTCATTTACATTAACTATATACTATTCAACAGGAGATACCCCTGGCATGTTGGGGTGTGTGGGTGATACACTATGAACATGCTCAATCAGAACACCTTTCTCCTAAGACTTCCATGAGGTCAGTCAGTAAAGGAGGTAAAGATCTGATACCAGTGTAGGGCAGAATTAAGAGGAGATGAGTTCTGGCATATCTAAGGCTTCCACTGAGCAGTGCCACTAAAGGAAGAGGCAGAAAGAAATGGGAAGACACCAGAGACAAACATCCTTTACCCTGAAACTCTGCCTACTGCACAGCTTGCTGAGGTACATGGTGTCACTGCCTGGTTTCATGGGCACACATAAAGCATGCAGACTTAGGTACAGTTCTCCATGAAACTCACATTTCTCCCAGCTAACTGTAGCTACATGTCTGATGCTGTCAGATTTTTTTAAAAGCAATTCCTTATCCAAAAATGAAAAAGTAACACCTACATATTTTTAACTATGTTTATATGTTCATAAGCTTTACTTATTCCTATAAATATAATTTATCATTCTTTAAGATGATTCTTTATACTGATATTCTTTAGTAATTCATTATATAAATTTATTTTTAATATATCCTATTATATACAACAGATGATCTCAAAATAAAAAGATTTACAAGGGATAATTCTTTTCAAATTTCTCCCTCTCACATTTAGTTATAACAAGAAATCAATAATTAGGCAATTTTCATTAATATGAAAATAAAAAGAAAATTTCTATTATTTCATTCTACCAAGAAGGCAAAATTCCCTTCTTAGTCCATCTCTATTACTTTCTCTGTGAAATCTTTGAAAAGAGGTTTACAATGCTGATAATAATAATTGCTTTATGAATTTAAAGCCTTAATTAAATTTAATTAATTTTAAGTACTCAATAGTCATGTATGGCTAGCAGTTACTGTATTGGACAGTATCAGTACAGACAGAGAACATTTCCGTGACTATAGAGTTCTATTGTACAGTGCTGGTCTAGACCAAATTTCCAGTTTCCAGGAAATATAGGGGATGCTATACAACTTAAGTTACATCATGAGAAGCTATGATCCTTTTGTAAAGACAATAATTCTGGGAAAAATAGAAGACAGCAGGAAAAGAAGAACAGCAAATATGAGATGGATTGAGTCTACAGGAGCTGAGCATAGCAGTTGAGGACAGGGCCCTGTAGATATGACTCAACAGGATTGGAGCCAACTCAATAGAATGTAACAAACATGTACAAGTTAAAAGATACCTCAAAGAAATAACCCGTTAAATTCAGTGAGTCATTCTACAAGTCTGCCTTCTTCAAAAAGCCAGTGTCACACACAAACACACACAAAAGTGATGGGAGACTAAATTAAGAGACCAAAAAGGACACACTAACCAAATGTATTGTTGGCTCCTGGTCTGCAAAAACAAAGAGATTTTTGTGGGTAACTGGGAACATTTAATTATTAGCTGGATATTAAGCAATATTATAGAATCATTATTAATTTTCTTAGGTGTGATAATGGTATGATTATGTAGGAAACTGTCCTTGTTCTTAAGAGATCCACACCCAAGTATTTAGGGAGAAGTGCCACGGTGTCTGTGGCATACTTTCAAACACACACACACACACACACACACACACACACACACACACACACACGAGTGAAGCAAATATGGCAAAATATTTACAACTACTGTATCTAGGTAAAGAGTATGTGAGCTGTCGTAGTCCATGTGGACTACTATAACAGAATACCCCTGACTGGTGACTTGCAAACAACAGAAAAGTATTGCCCAACAGTTCTGGAGGCTGGGAATTTCCAGATCAAGGTACCAGCATGGTCGCCTTCTGGTGAGGGCCCTCCTTCTGGTTCAGAACTATGGGCTTCTCACTGTGTCCTCACATAGTGGAAGGGGCTAAGGGACTCTCGGAAGCCTCTTTTATAAGGCACTAATCCCATACATGAGGGATCCACCCTCACAACTCAAGTACCTCTCAAAGGCCCTACCTACTAATATCACCATTTTGGGGTGTTAGGATTTCAACAGATGAATTTGGGGCAGGGGGAGGGGAATACAAACATTCAGAACATAGCATGAATGTTTGTTAGAATAATCCTTTTAATTTTTCTGTGTACTTAAAATTTTTACAATAAAAGGATGAGGAGAAAACTGCCAGAGGAAAAATAAAGTACTAAAGCCACTTCTCCTGTAACGAGTATTCAGTTGGTTTAATTTGAGCAACAAACCCTGACTAGCACAAATGGTAAGAAAAAAGGCCTAGCCCTCCATGCTTGGAATAATTTGTAGAGCAGAAGGTTGCTAAGCACCTTAAGGAATGGGGTGCCAGAATCAGAGAGGGTTGCTAAAAGCATCTGCTCTGAGGCACATGGATGAGGAGCATGAAGGTGAACTCCTTGGGGCCAGTTCTATCGCCCTCAGTCTTCCCTCAACACACTGCCTGACCAGAACAGAAGACTCCAGATCACAGAAAAAGAACCAGTGAAAGGAAGCAGTCTCTAGAGGGAACTCTAATGCTGTTCAAACTCATCCATGAGGCCAAAAACTACCATGTGCCAGGCAGTGGCTAGTGACATGCCTGTTTTAAGTTAACAATTAATGTAGCATTAATGTAGCATTAAAGTATAGATATTTTATTAATTTAATGTAGCATTAAAGTATAGATATTTTATTAATTCCTCAACTAAAGTAAGAATCTGAGAAAAGGCAATTTCAAGTTCTCTGACCAAAATTTGGCCAAGTGGTAATTCATAAAGAAAACTGACAATCTCATAGATGAACAACTGAACATGTGACTGCCACTGATCTGAAACATAGTGTTCATTATTTCTAATTTAAGCAAAAATAGACCCAAAAAAAACCCAGAGTAAAAAATAAGATGTCACCTTCCGTTCTTTAAGCTTCTCTGCATTTGTGGTAAAGTGTCCAACATGAGTTGGACATGCTCACACTGCTTTAAATATTCTTGATTTCGAGCACGAGCCTTCTTTTCCGATTCACATATTTCCTTTAGGTATTTCTTTAGTTTTACATACTTCAGCTTAACTCTAGAAAAATAAAAGCAGATTTTTAAACAATGGAGTTGCAACTTTAACAATCTAAGGAGAATTTTCTTTAACAAAATTATTAGTGAGACAATGTATACTAAGATATTTTACCCAAACACTGAAATCTAAAGGATAGAATGCATATGCATTTTTAGAGAGAAGAAATTAATGCAACATCACTGAGGTATCACAGCTGGGCATAACTCTCCTGAGAAATGTATACAAGACCACATTATAACAATCACACAGTAAAGATTTATATGGATTTCTTTCTCAAAATTAAATGTGATTCCAAGAGCAGTGTCTATGTGGCCATTTTCAGATGAATAGCCATTAGCATTCTTTAAAATGAGCAGTACCCTGCTCTTAGGGAAACAAAATCAAACTGTAAACCCCAAATCCATAAACATTAAGAAAATTTGAAATTTAAAATAAAAAAGCTCTAATTTAGATATAATTTAAAAATTTTATTAGAAATTGCAACACTATGTTATTAAAATATTTTATAATAATGTATAGATTCTAACTCTATTCAAATTATGAAAGAACCTTTAAAGACTCACCCAGAGCATAATATCAAAAGACACACTGGGTGGCTCAAGATGCATGTGCATTCTACTCTCCTTACAAACCAACACTTAATTCTAGCTCTTTCTTCTTCACAGTATCTAAGTTATAAAACAGTACCTGGTATGCAGCATTTCCATTGTTGTTCAAAAACATATTCAATGGTCTTTTATCAAGCAAAAATAAGTTGAAAACCACAAAAATGTCCACCCTTAAAAACAGATTTGCAAAGATGCTGGAAATGTTAAAAATTAATCTCCAAACGACCTTAAACCTCTATTCCTAAGCCAATAATTTCCAAAAATTTCTTTATCATACCAATAATCCTGTGCTTAGTTGGCTGTCCCATTTTTTAAATTATTATTATTATGGAGGCTTTGGTTAATGAAATCCAGTAAGTTTCAGGCGTACAATTCAAGAGTATCAATTTTTACTTATGAACAAAAAACTTAAGACTGGTTTTATGGCTGCCCATATCTGCCATTTTCAACATAAGCGATAGCAATGAGGTGGAACCTAACATACTGTCTTTCGCATGCAGGTATTTGGTGAAGCTGCTGGGGGCAGCCAGTGTCCATGTGGAGTACATACAATAGTAACCATGGCTTCTCCATCCAGAGTCTAATTTCATTCCTGCCCCTACATTAACCTTCAAAGCTGACCACATAAGTAAGTCATCCACTCATCCATGCAATAATTCACATATTCAATGTTCCGAGTAAGAAATCATTTAGCTATGGGCAACAGAGAAAACAAAAAATGAGATAAGTACAATACAGTGTGATGAATGTTATAAGGGAAACTGCGAGGGACTCTGACAGACTGGGAAACCTGACCTAGCTGAAAAGGACAAGCAAGACTTCCCAGCAGAAATTATTTTTCAGCTGAGACATGAAGGTTTGGTAAGAATTAATCCCAAACTGGGGAAAGCAAGAGTGAAAGTTGAGGGGAAAACATTCAGGCAGAGGAAGAAGCATGTTGGAAAACTGAAAGATGATAAGAATAACAGTGGTATTGACAAAAATAATAAATTATTGACTGTTACTGAGTCAGACACTGCTTTAAGACTCTATTGAATTCTCATAATTATCATTATGCCCATTTTACAGGGAAGAAATGGAGATACAGAATGTTAAAGTGATTGTCCCAAGGTCACATGGCTAAGAGCTGATGGGGCTTGGATTGAATTGAGACACTTGGCAACATAACCTACCTGCTTACACTATGCTACAAAAGATCTTGTCATGCTTCGGGAACTGAAGTTTCAGTCATGCTTTCCTCACAATCTCCTGACCCAGCTTTTCTTCTACCAGCCACAGCAACAGCAACCTAGTAGCACCTGCCTCAGCTGTGCCTGACATCTTGCTTTTGCTGGGCTGCTTTTTCGAATTTGCAACATCAAAGGCCTGGGTATGCAAAGGAATTAACACCTCCTGGGATGGCCCTTACCAATGGGGATCAGGAACCAATAGGTAAACAGCCCCCTCTTCCTTCCCTTCAATAGACACTTGTGAGGAGCAGAGAGGTAGTCTGAATGGCAAGAGGAACTGAGTCCCAGGTACCCACAGCATTCTTCTTCCTTCATTCTTCCCAGCCCTGCTCTCCAGTTTTATGTGACTACTTCCTAAAATAAACTACCACCTAAAAGAAAACAAAACTAAAATCTACCAGCTACATACAAACCCTTGTCTCAGACTGTCTTCTGGGGGAACCAGGTTGAGGCAGCCATGTTAGCCAGTTTGGATTTTATCCTACAGGCAGTCAAAGAAAGCATATGTTTTAGCAAATCATACCCTCTACCTAACAGGAAACAATAAGAGGCTGAGAGAGGAGAACAAACTTAGAAAACTGATAGCTTGGTAAAGGTTCTCATTCCTCTCTCACCCCCATTATGCCAGAAAGTTGTCCAAGACTAGGCTGAAGGAAAAGTCCATATTCTGTCTTCTGCCCTGTTAGCTATGGGTTAGGAAAATGGCAACTGCCATGAATCCTCAAAGACTTGGGTCCACTTCTGAAGCCATGGCACCCAAAACACTGCAATTCTTCCATCACCTCACTGGCTCTGCTTGTCTCTTCTAGAGCTACTAGAGATACATGGTATTTTGGTATTTCCTCCTGACTGGTACCTTTGGAAGTACACTAAATCTTAAAACCAAAAAATAACTTTGAAGATGAGTAAATAAATGGACCTGATGGGTAATTTGGTTTTAAAGTACTCTTGGCTTCTGAATAAGGTGTTTTCATTGTTAACTCATGGGTAAATTACAAACTTAGTACTATCATAGTCAGAAATTTTTGATATAAATAATAATAACACTAACACGATACATTTGGCTTAAGGATCAAGTTGTTTCTACAAAATAGAATTTAAAACATTAGAATTTTGCTTTTAATGTTACAGTAAGTAACCTAAAAAGGATAATATGTATATTATCTACTATTCATAATTTTAACATAGTCATCTATCCCTGAACAAATGAGATACCACATAACCCTGCCTACAACAGTGTGTTGAAAGGTCAACTATAGTAATTATGCCTTAATCACTACACAGGCTTATGTGTTGAAATTATGACCTAAAGATAACAAAGTCTATAATACATCTTATTCTTAAGATATTTAAGCAAAATAGATTCCTGAAATAACCAATACCAAATAATTAATTTTTATCTTATACTAATTTTAACCAAATTTATTCTTATATTTGATAGTCATATTAAATTGAAATGTTTGCTTGAAATTATTACACATTAGAAATAAGAGAATGCAACTTTTGGTATTTACAATATGTATTTGGGTTAAATTTTTATAGATTTACATATGCAAATTGTTTTTAAAACTGTTACCACTGTCATATCTTACCTGCATATATCAGACTGATTATATTCATAAAGTTTCTTTTCCAGGTCCAATCTCTTCTTTTCACTGTAGTACAGAAACAAAATATTTTATGAATAATTACATTAGTAAGTAATAAGCAGTTGGATTTAGAATATGATCTCCTTTGAAATCACAGCTTTGTGAGAATGCTTCTCTGGTCTCCCAAAGCAGCAGAAAATGTCAGCTGTGTTTGAAACTTAAGACACTTGGCAGTCACTAGAGATGTCTAAAAGCAAAGAGGATACCAATATGAAGGAAAAAGAACAAGATTCTCAAAATAAATAAATAAATAAATAAATAAATAAATAAGAAGTAAGAAAAGGCTGCGAACCAGTTCATTCATTCAGCAAGTACTTCTTGAGTACCATGATGAGCTAGACACTGTTTTAGGCCTAGAGACTAACATGGTGAACAAGGCAACCAGGACTCCTGTCCTCAAGTATCTCACTTTCTACCAGGAAAACAGACAATAAATAACATAAATATGTAAAATATAACGTGGCTAGAAATGGTGGCACTTGAGCAGTAGGGGCTCTACCAGGACTGGACATGATGCTTCTACGAATCCACTTTGGACTGAAGACTGGTGGCATGCTCAGCTCCCAACAAAACAAGCCTGGGCAGAGCCAAATGGCTGAGTTAGGAAGAGGTCTCTGAAAAGTAGACCTGGCCTCATTCATATTTAATGAAGACAAGTTCCGCTAATACTATCACTTCAAATTTGGGGGAATTTCTTTTATAACTTTGTAACATTGCCATGATTTAGCACTATTTGTCACTGCTATTCCCTGGGGCTATTACCAGAAAGAGTCTACGATGTTTAGGTGAGTGCCAGAAGTAAGCCAGGAGAAAGATTACCCTGTACCCGCAGCCTGGAAAAGAGACAGGGGAAACTGGGTAGTCGAGGAGGCAGCAGTAGCCAATTCAAGGGTTTGAGGGATAAAACTGCTGAATGGAAAGCCATCCCAGTCCTCAAAAGAGCCCTTGGGAGGTTTAACCAAAGAGGGCTCTGCTTGACCACCATCAAAATATCAGCTTTAATCATACCCAACTGAAGTCACATTGCTAGCCTAAGTTAAAAATAACTAAAGGCCAAAGAAATCATATGTCTGAGAGCAAAATGCTAAAAAAAAAAAAATAAATTTTAAAAAACCTGTAAATCAAAGATAAGGATTCCAACAGAAGGTGAGCTCAGGTTAGTGTCCTGAGGGAAAGGGGCTAAGCCCACATTCCATTTGTGCGTTCTTAATTATTAGTTTGTTTTCCTTCAGGTATTTTTCCCTTAAAAAAAAATAAAAGCCCCAAAGTTACTCTGTTAGCTACAAATAGGTTAAGTAAATTTCTCAATCTACCATAATCTGGAATGGAAACCCACTATTTAACCAAAAATTTTTTAATGGGAAAATGGGTACAAAATCCAAACACCAAATCTTTGCTTTGGGAATACAATCTATTCCTTAGTTGGGATAGACTATGTTAAGGAAGGGAAAAAATTAAAGGGAAAAATTATAGAAACACAATTTTTGAAGCTAATAGCTTCTCACAGATCATTACTCTCTCATTAATAAGACTGAATTTAGAAGAGAAGGAAATATGATATAATTGCTTCCATGCTGGAAAATTTTATTAGTCACTTTTTCCCCTTCTAAGGTTCAGTGATCAACAGGATATTTAGTTCACGAAAAATGAATGACTGAACGGTGTGAGCAATTTGTCATTAAATTACAAGGACAAAAAGACCCTTAAATGCATCTATGATCCTGTGCCCCTGATGTCATGCTTCACACCTCTGTGTTATTTCTGCTAAGAAAGTATGACCAGAGTCTGGTCATGAGGAAACATCAGGTGGACCCAATTTGAGGATCACTCTCTGGAATGAAAGTTGTACTCTGTAAAACTGCCAGGAACATGAAAGATAGGGAAAGACTGAAGAAGAGCTCCAGACTGGGAGAGACTGCAGAGACATGGCAACCACATTCAACATGGGTTCACACATGGAATCTTGGACCAGAAAAACAAAAAGACAGTTGGTGAAATGGACAGTTGGTGAAATTTGATCGGGGTCTGTATATCAATGTTGATTCCATGACTGGAGGATTATATGGTGATCATATAAGACAGAGGTCCCCAATCTTTTGGGCACCAGGGACCCATCCTCCTATGAAAATCTTAGCCTAATGTTCTGAGGTGGACCTGAGGTGGTGACTAGCACTGGGGAGTGGCTGCAAATATAGATGAAGCCTTGCTCTCATCCCGCTGCTCACCTGCTGCTGTGCAGCCAGCCCAGTTCCTAACAGTCCATAGACCATACTGGTCTGTGGCTCAGGGTTGGGACCCCTGATGTAAGAGAGCATCCTTGTTTTTTGAAAGTACACACTAAAGTTTTTAGAAATGATGGGGAATTATAACTGCAGTTCTCAAATGGTTCAGAAAACACAATGAAGAGAATATTAGAGGTGTCCTATACTTGGAAGTTTTCTGTAAATTTGAACTTATTTCAAAATAATTTTAAAAATTCACCTATGACTTCCAGTAAAAAAAAAAAAAAAAAAAAAAAAGGGGACCACAGTCTGGAAATCCATCAGCTCCCAAGCAGCAAGTTCTTTTTAATAATGCATGTTAAACTTCCTTGTTCCTATTCTATATTCAGTAGATAGACATCTGCCGGTCATACTTCTTCTGTATTGTGGCACTTCATACACTGAAAAACCACAATCAGGTGGCTTTGGCCTTTTATTCTAGGCAAAATGATTCTAATCTCATTAACTCTTCATCCTAGGCCCATTTCCTAACTTTCTCATCCATGCTTCACTATCTCTAAATGCTAGCTTTCATATATATTTTAAATTCAAGATTTAAAACAATATGTTTATCCCAATAAAAAGCCAGAGAAAGGCTTATTAAGAGGATCCTCTTGCAATTCTTACTTATTAAATCTCTGTTTCAGAATCTTTGAAACTCTCGGTCTTGGGATATATGCCCATAGTCCATGGTTTCGGTCACTTGCATCCCCACCTCCAGACCTTTAAGTTTTACACAGCTAGGCAATCCTTAAAGCAAAGCCATATGTTTTAGTCTTTTCCTTTTAAGCCACTTGTTATTATGTTTTTGTCTCAATACCGTCTTTAGCTTTACTCAACTAATATCTCAGTGTCAATTTTTGAACTATTATATCTCACCCTGAATCAATACTGGCGTTGAAAAAAATGGTCTGGCTAATGGGCCTTTTAAGGGAATGTTTTTATATAATTGTAAGAATCAGTTCCACTTATATCTTCCACCATGCTTGCAGCACTAAACACACTATAGTAAGTGACTTCACCAGGCTCTTTCATATTCAATGACTGACTTTTACCAAAATGCACGGAAAATACAAAAAGGAGAAAATTCAGGATATAAAATTACATCTGAGACAATTTGGACTAGAAATATACCCAGTTACAATAGAAAGGCCCAGTTATTACACCAGCTAACACTGCAATGATCCACATCAAAGAGGGCCAAGAAAGGGCAAGTTTTTTTTCTCTCACTTCCAGGAAATTTCTGGATTGATAAAGCAGCTGTGACTATTGAAGGTTGCAGCCTTTGAAATTACTCTTGAGTTTTAGAAGACAATGGTCCTTGTCGTCACTAGGATTGGTTAAAAAGAAGGGCAGTGGGGGGGGGGGGATTACATCCAAACACTCAAATAAGAAACAATGATATATATTTGCTCTGCAAAACTCCATCTTTCAACTTTTTTACTCTGAGGCTCATTACTCTAGGAGAGGAAAAAAAAAAAATCTGTGGCCTTACTCTACATGTCAGTCAAGGCCCTCATTTCTGATGAAGAACCAAGGTTCAAAGAAGCTGAATGACCTGCTCGAGGTCACATAACTGTTCATGGACTAGAACCCAAGTTTCCACATTTCTACTTAGTTTTTTTTGTACCCAAAGTTATTTCCTCTGTACTTACTAAATTATGCATTAGAGTTAGTTATAGGATTTTAAAATGAATAATGAATATGCAGCAACATATTTTTACTGACTTCAAAATAAAACAATCCTCCAAATGCAGTACCATGAATAGGCTATAGAATTTGACTCAAATTCCTTATATAATTTCAACAGCCTTACCTTGCTTAATAGTTAAAGCACTAAGTGTTAAATATAAAGTGAGCAATAATACACAATTATTCCACAAGGACTATGAACAGCCAGGTGTTCTAACACAGGAAACAAAAATGATAACTTACAACTAGTTCAAAAAGAATGCCATTTGAAGCAATAACATTTTGAAATTAGAACTTGGGCTAATAGATAAAAACAACTAAGACCAGGGAGTAACTAAGCTACTCTTCTAACAAAACAGAGTTAAAAAGCACTTTAAGTGTACTGATGTACAGAGCAATGTCTTGTCTCTTTATCAGGTATGTACAAATACTTAATACCATCTTTGAAATATCATACCATCCACTTTCCTGGTTGACTGGAAAATGGTCATTATTTAGTGGCGATGTGTGGCTACTGGGTTCTACACAAGACATTCATAACTCTTGGACACTAACTGGTTGACTTTGAGATTTCTTCCATTCACTCGACAAACATTTATCAAGCCCCTTCTCCATGTTAAGAACTCTGGCAAAAGATCCAGCTAGATATGGTTCCACTCCTCCTGGAATTCTCAGTCTAGGCAGAAAATGAGTCACTTAGGCCATTATCTATCTAGACCGCTTAAGAACGTGGAGGTCACATGTTAGGGAATGGGTTGCTCAATACTTGGTGCAGAGAGTGAACTGCAGGAAGCAATTTTTTAAAAGTTGGGGGTGAGGAGGTCACTGGGGTGGATGAAGAAAATATGTCAGAAAGAAAATAGGATGTAGAAAAGATTAAGAGATGAAATATGGTTAGAACAAGAAGGCCTATTGTAGATGTTCTATGAATACATGACAAAAATCAAAGCTAGCATGACTATAATTCCTTTTAAAATCACTTATTTCTGCCTTTACCTTACATATAATTGTCATTTTAAAATTGTCATACACACAGCTCTCTTCACTGATTTTGTAGCTTTTAACACTCATTAAATGTTTTATCAAGAGATTCAAAAATCTATTTCCTTTCTTGTCAATTAATATCTAATTTCAATTAATTTAGCAACTAAATAATAGTTACAACTTATCTTTTCTGTGGTTATTTATAGTAGATTACTTAAAAATTTTTTTTACATACTCTTAGATCTAGCTGTTTTCAGTGCTTCTCATCTTTCATGGCTTAATCAAGTTATTAATCAAGGTATTAGGAACCCCCTGGAAGCTGAACTTCTCTCGCCGGAAATTCTTTCGCTGGAAATCTGGCCCTAAATTCTCTTGTATTTAAATAGGATATATGCTACATGCACGCAAGCACGCGCGCGCGTTCTTAAGAAACTGGGGAGGACACGTGTAGATGGGGACTAGAGAAATTCACAAGACTTGACTGAGAATGAACCCTTCTGGGAAATTCGGTGAATCGGTGACGCGGCCGTATCTTCCAGCTGGAGATCTCCAATACACTCGGTAAACTTTGCCTTCAAGCCCCACTGGGAGCTTGGGGGGTCGGGGGCGTCGTGGACAGACCTGGGCCCAGCGGAACCACGGGCGGGGAGGTGGGAAGGAGTAGGGAGTAGGGCACCAGCTGACCATCGGCGAAGGCCTATTTCCCGACCCCGCTCGGATAGGCCGTACCTGTCCCGCAGCCCATGCTGGAGGCGGCCCAGCCTCTCGTAGTAGTCAGGGCTCGCCAGGGGCGCGGACAGTGCGGAGGCCTGGCGCATGCCGCCGCAGCCGCCGCCGCCACCACGCTGGATCAGGACCACCTGGCGGCAGCCGTGGGGCCAGGTTGTCCGAGGCGACGGCCCCACCATGCACCGCGGGTAACCACGGCGCCCCGGCGCCACGCAGGGGGCGGGGCAGAGACCTTCAGGGGGCGGGACGGAGGTGGGGCGCCGTGGAGGGGCAGGGAGGAGGCGGGGCGCCGTGGAAGCGGGAGCCGGAAGCCTGGGAGGGAATGGGCCGCCGCTGCGTGCGGGTGGTGAGGCGCGCGGTTTCTGCCCAGAGAACGGCTACTTCCTTACTCGCAACTCCTCCCAATTCTCAACGGAGAGACCCTGAGCCTCCTCCCGGGCCCTTCTCTGAGGGCCAAGTCAGAAGTCCTGCCCCCCAGAGTATTGGGGCTGGGCAGGAGCAATTTACGTGATCTTTTTTTTTTTTTTTTTTTTTGTATTTGGTAAACTGCATTAATTTTACAAAGCGAATTCTCTTTCTCTACCGCCACCTCTCTCTCCCTTCTTCCCAGGATTTGCGGAGTGCCAGGCACTGTGCTAAGCTTTTTTTCCTCCAGCACCACAAAAAAGACAAAACCTTAAATACTAAGTAACTGTGCTCAGCCCTGACAGAACAACCCGTTAAGATTCCGTGGTGACCCTAAGGATATGGTTAGTGCTGTAGGTCACATTACAGATTGGTGGAAAAGAAAGTTGCCAACAAGTTGTTTGCAAAGCACACGTTTGTTTGTGCAGACATCCTCGTGGACAAATACCTGTAGAATCCTTCAGCAGGAATTCTTAAAACAGGCTGCCTAAGCTCAAATCCCCCCTTCCGCTGCCCAACTGTGTGACCAGCCATGTGCAAGTCACCCTGTTGAAGCCTAGGGCTCCTCATATGTAAAACGAAATGATGTTACTGCAAGACCCACCTGTGCAGCTATTAAAATGATTAGTTCCAGTAATGTATGTGTTTAGAACAGGGCCCAGCACATAGAAATCATCAGTTTTTATCATCATCATTATCATCATCATCATCAATTTGGGGAAAAAGCTTCACAAAGACAACCATATTCCAAAACCCACAGGGCAGAACAAAATAAACTATAAAGTTTCTTTAGTCTGTTATTCTTCATTTCTTTTGGTTTCTTTTCTGTCATTAATTTCATTTATTTATGTATAAGGTGTGACTTAAACTAGTAAATCAGTCATTAGTAAGAGAGATGGACCACTCATAGATTGAAAATATAAAACTTTGATGTTGGGTGTGGTTCCATAGAGTAGCGGTTAGCATCTCTGCTTTACACACAGAAGGTCCTGGGTTCCTGCCCCAGTGGATCCATGGTCCATGGTCTATGGTTGTGCCATCCTGAACAAGCCCGATGTCTGATCCTAGAAGCTAAGCCGGGCTGGGCCTGGTTAGTCCTTAGACAAGAGACCAACTAGGAAGACCAGGTGCTGTAGGCATAAATAATAATAAATAATAAAAATAAATAAAATAAAATTATGATGTTATTCAGCCTTTCCTTCGCATTTGCCAGGTCCGGAGCAAGAGTATAAATGGAGTATGAATGAGAGCAAGAGTACAAATGGTCCTCATACGATCCATTGAAATATTAAAAAATTATAAATCAAGATGAGAAATTTTAGATGTCTTTTCTCCTACCTTGATCAATGTGCCTTCATTAAATCCGGAAGGCAACAGAAGAATTTAGTTCTCTGACTCCTACCCCAGCCCACCCCCTATTTCTCACCTCAGGCTCAGTCCTGTACTGTGAGGGTCTTCACGCAGGCAGGGATGTGTGTCTTTCCACCCACCCACACCTTGACCACCAACCCAGTCCACAAGTTTTCAGCTCTATCCTTAATCCCACCTCAGCCTCCTCTTGGCCACTCTTCAGGCCTGAGAGTGTGCACACTAGTGATGAGGAACCCAGGACAGAGGTCTTTAAAGGCCTTGGAAAGAAGCTTAGGCCCCTTTGAGCAGGAAATATCAGGGTGTTAGTTACCTGGAATGTGTTCTAGAAGGGGTGTGTGTGTTGAGAGAGAGAGAGAGAGAGAGAGAGAGAGAGAGAGAGAGAGAGTGCATTAAAGACCTTTGTATTAGCAGAGCTGACTTCTATAAGCAGCTCTGCTTTTAACTTACCTGAACCACAGGCCAACAAGTCTGCCTAGATTTGTGAAGCTTTCTATAAGCCACAAAATGTCTTAGGTGGAAGTTAGAAAGAATCTAGCCTCACAATCTTATTTTCTAGAGGAAGAATAAGGTTCAGGGCAGGTAAGGGCCTAGGTCACACACTAGTAATCTATGTAATATTAATGAGTCTAGTTCAAAAAATGGGCCCCTAATAGCCCCATTAAGCAAACAGCAAGGAAAGCCCAATAGTCAAATGGAGCTTTAGGGTGAACCACATGAAACTGCTGTTTTTTTGTAACACACAAACTGGGTGCTTAAACAACAGATATTTATAGTGTCATAGTTCTGGGGGCCATAAGTCTTGAGAACAAGGTGTTGGCAGGGTTGGTTCCTTCTGAGGGCTGTGAGGGAAAATCTGTTCCATGCCCCTTTCTTACTTTCTGGAGGTTTACCAGCCATATTCAATTAGGGATCCACCTTCTTCTAGTATGGCCTGTTCTCAACTAATTACATCTGCAATGATCTTATTTCCAAATAAGGTCACATTCTGAGGTATTGGGAGCTGGGACTTCCATGTACAAATTGGGGACATGATTCAACCTAAAATAGACATGAATATGGGAAAGTATTTTATTTTTCAATTATTATGAAGAAAGGTTAAACACTGCATCCAATGATATTAGAAAATTTGATTTGTTAGTAGTGATGACTCAAAAATTCAAGGTAGGGGTAAAGGCTAAGATGTCAAATGTTTGTATGTATGTAACCCCTTGAACATTCACACTGGTGTAAGCATTTATTGCCTCATTTAGTGATAGTCTTTTGAGGGCACATAAGTCTAAGCAACTGGCCTATAATCACTCTGCCAGGAGTAGTGCTAAATTTGCAAACAGACCTGTTCCACTTCCAAAGTTAATCCTTTCTTATCCTCCATTCTATATGACCTTAAAACTCATAATTTGACAACTACCGATATTTTTTGTTTTTATTGTATGTGATGTGTAAAATACATACCATATAATTTTCTTCCTTGGCACTACATTTCTCATTTTGTTCTCACAGTTAGATGGGTCTATATTACTTAGCCTAGCCAATGAAATATGAGTAGAAGTGATACAGCCACTTCCAGGCCTGGCCTCTAAACACTGTGCATCATCTCCATTTTTCATTAGTTGGTTAGCTAGATGCAGAGGATCCAATGGAAAGCTCTGGAAGAAGACTGGATAACTAAAAGGGCACAGGACTGTTCTTGGGCAAGATATAAACCTTTATTGTGTTGAGTCACTGATGTTTTGTGGTTGTTTGTTTTAACAGCTGGTATTACTAATCTTGACTAATACACAAGCAGTCCATGCAACAATTATATAGACGCATCAAAATATCTTTGTATGACAATCTCATTGAGGATTTATGTGACTATCCAGATAGTCAAAGAGACTGCAAACCTAGAACTCTGACATTAAGAGTCAGTATCTGAGGAGAGATGCCTAGATAATAAAGGCAAAGCCACAGCAAAGACCTATCTAGATCAACTCTGTCTAATGGGAAATGATTGAAATGTTCCATTCTGTGCTATCCAATATGGTGGCCACAAGCCACATGTGTCTATTGAGCAATTGAATGTGGCCTGTGAAACTGAGGAACTGAATTTTTAATTTTATTTAATTTTAATTAATGAAAGTTTAAATTTTAGAGGACACATGCATCTAGTGGTTCCAATGTTAGTGAAGATCTAGAGATAAAAATAGAGATAAAGATGGATAAGCATGGTTGGTGCAGGGGAGGTCATAAGTCACCAGGAAGTGGAAAGGTAGGAACTAAAAGGTAAGATGCCATTCTTGGAGGGAAGTGATGAAGTGATGGTGGTCAAGAGGGGAAATGTGATGGTTAATTTTATGTGTCAACTTGGCTAGACCATGGTGCCCAGCTGTTTGATCAAACATCAGTCTAGATGTTGTTTTAATGTTATTTTTTTTTAGATATGATTAACTTTAACTTTTAAATCAGTAGACTGAATGAAGCAGATTGCCCTTCATAATGTAGATAGGCCTCATAAAATCAGTTGAAGGCCTTAAGAAAAAAGACTGAGATCCCCAGAAGAAGAAGGAATTTTGCCTCCAGACTGCCTTCAGACTTAAGACTGCAACATCAACTCCTGTGGAAATGTCCAGTCCTTCCCTATGACTTTGGACTTCCAAGCCCTGACAGTAAGCCACTTTCTTAAAATCTCTCTCTCTTTCTCTCTCCAGATAGATAGATATAGATAGATACAGCTATAGATATAGATATCTATATCTATTTTAACTGGTTCTATTTCTCTGGAGAACCTTGACTAATACAGGAGAACATAAAGTTACTAAGAGCCTTTTGTTCAAAGGCATTTGTAATAGCTAATTTAAAACAATAAGAATTGGGTGAAAATTCCAATAAATAAAATGAAAACATAAATTACCTCATCTGATTTTATATCATGTAGACCAACCACTAATGTGTAAGTCTATAAATTACACAAATTATATGAAAGCTAAATAACAGCCAAAAAAATAGAATAACAGAGTAGTTGAATGGCTAGGTAGAGACTTACTTCTTATATGAGATTAGTTCACTGTCTCACAGCTCTTGTGTGCCTATTATTTCCACTGAAGTCCTTTAATTTGTGCCTTCAAGAGGTCTCCAGGATTATCTCTTTGTTGACAAAGAGGAAACCTCAGAGGCAATAGATGTGTTGTGCTAAATCCTTGTACTCTTTTCTCCCTGCAGGACTGGCTGGCAGCTTGGTTCTGCCTACGAGGGACTGCACTGCAGCCCTGTATCCCTGGGCACATGAGCAGCAGCCCTGCATTCCTGCAGTGCTGATACCATGTATGAACAATCTTTGAATGCTGAGAGATTCTCCTCAAAAATCATTTGGTGGATTTCATAATTGTTTGCCACTTGGATGCACTTATCAGGGTTCAACAAGTACTCCTAACAACAAGGATGGGAAACAAAGGGATGCTCTAGGCCTGCTCTTACAACTCACAGGCAGGTTAAAACCAAAGGGTTTTGCATAATAAATACCGTTTAATTTGACAGCTATGTGTTTATGTTTACAAGGTGACAGGTCCCTGGGTATTGAACATTCCACTTCTTATTGTCTGCAATTATCCATGGCTTGTGTTTTTGTAGAAATGTTGGCTTCAGTGGGGTACCTGGATAGTGACACCACACAGAACACCCTCTCTGCTCCATCAAACACTTGCTATTGTGTCCTAGAAAAGTGTAGAACACAGAGGTTGCAAATTTTGGCTTAGGCAGGTCCCCCTCTGCATGGTATATACTATCACATCTTCTTACAAGTTGTGTGACCTTGGACAGATTATTTAACCTTGCAATGCCTCTAATTCCCCACCTGCATAGTAGTGATAGTAACTGTCTTCTTCTCAGGCTTGTTGAGAAGATTATATGTAGTCTGTGATGCACTTAGACTCATGTCTAGTAGAGTTAGCCCTCAATAAAGATAAGCTGGCATCACTTCCTCAGAAGGCAAGAAAAATTTCCCTTTGGAAGATGGAGAGAGTTGTCAGAGGTCAGGGCCCATGTTCTGCTTACTATTTATTTCTATCTCTCAAAAATATTTTTATGCTTCCTCTCTATCCCCCTTTATCAATGCTGTTGGCCCTGAACTCACATGCTCAATCAGAGGAGTCAGGTCACCTGAACTCATCAATGATGACTTGGTAGGTGACATTCAGTTGAGAACCTCAATCCAAGATTCAGTTTCACTCCTTTCGTGTCTGTCAATCCTGGCAATTGGAAGGATCCCAGCCCATCACTCCTGAAGCATAGCTCAATTACCTCTTAAAAGAGCCTGTCTCCAAATATAGTCACATTCTAAAGTACAGGGGCTTAGAACTTCAATGTATGAATATGGAGGGACACAACTAAACTCATAATAGCCCCCCAGTGTTCCTTTCCATTAGGAATTTATGCCCCTGTGAAGTTTCCTCTGACATTGAATCAAGTCTAACTTGTATGACTGCATGTGACATCCAAAAACATCTCACCTTGGGGTAAACTGGCCACCACATTGTGAGGAAACTTGAGCAGTCCTGAGGAAAGAGCCATTTAGTGAGTAACTAAAGCTTCCTGCTAATAGCCACATGAGTGAGTGGGAGTGGGTCCTCCAGCCCTATCCAACCTCCTGATGACTGCGACCTAATGAGAGGCCTGAAGACAGAACTGGCCAGATGAGCTGCTCTAAAATTCTTAGCAACAGAAACCATAAGATAATAAATAATTCTTGTTATTTTAAGCCATTAAGTTTTGGGATATTTTGTTACAGAGCATTAGGTAACTGATACAGCTGAGGCGGAGTGTTAGTGGTTGAAGTCAATGATTATTATACCCATTATTATACCCACTATCTTTTAGCCATAGAATCATCTATGGGAATAATCTCCAAGCCTCACAAGAGCTCTGTAAAATGTGTGTTATTATCACTGTTTAATTGCAGTTTGGGGGGGGGGTGGTTAAGAAACTTGCTCAGAATTTAAATCCACATGCTTTCTACTATATCACTAAATCCCTACTGTGAGATACCCTCATCCAGGACTGTTATTGTGTATACGGTTAACTATTTGCTATCTCTTAGCAGCAATAAAAATGACCCCAAAAATCTCACACTTACCTTAGAATTCTACTTTGGAAAAGTCATCATTGTGCATCCAACATTTTCTTCTCTCTTTTATTTTTTACTCTCATATATTTTTCTTTTTTCTTTGTGTGTGTCTGTGTGTGTATGTTTTAGTGTCTTCAAACAAAAATGATTTATTATTCCTCATGAATCTGTGAATTGGCTGGCTGTGCTCAGCTGGATGGCTCGGGGTACATATTAAGCTTCAACCAGGAACTCAGTCAAGGCTGGAATGTCCGCAGTGGTTTCACTCTTGTATCTGGGTGCTGGTATAGCAATTGGTTGGACCCTTCTCTTCACATGGTCCTGCATCATTCAATGGTTTGGCTTCTTTCTGCAGTGGCTGGCTTCTAAGACACCTCTCACAAATTTCATTATTTATATTTAAAGTAATACATTATGCAAAATTCAGTTGAAAAGATATACAGTGAAAATATTCCTCCCTGCCTTCCAGTTTCTTTTCTCAGAGGCAATCAGCTGCCATTTTTTAACTTACCCTGAGTTATTTTGAGCACATATCTATGTGTGTGTGTGTGTGTGTGTGTGTGTGTGTGTGTGTGTGTGTGTGTGTGTGTGATACACCTATTATATCATTAAAAACATAAATGATAGAATCTGGTCAAGATAATGGAGTAGATAAATGCTGTGCTTGCCTGCTCTCACAACCAGATCAAAATTACAACTAAACTTAAGAACAACCACATTGATAAATCACCTGAAGTCTAGCTGAATAGAAGCTACCTCAAAACTGGTAGGAGGGGCAGAGACATGAAAGGGCTGATCCCACACCTGTGTGTTGCAGTTAAAAGTTGGAAGGGATATCTTGCTTGCAGAGGAGGTTTCCCCAAAGGAGCGAGGGGTCTCAACCCCCATGCCAGACTCCCCAACCCAGGGTTCCAGTGCTAGGAACAAAAAGCCCCACAAAATCTGGATGTGAAAATTAGCAGATTGTGGCTGAGATAGAAGAAGAGCTATGGTAGTCCCAGGTGTTCCTCTTAAAGGGCCAGTACCTGGACTTACCCACTGATGAACTTGTGCTGAGATCCAGCACTGGCTCAGCAGCTCAAAAGGTGCCAGGGACATACAGTGAAGAACCAAATTGTCTGGCTTCAGGGCAAGGGCTAGAGGGGCCGCTTTCTCCTAGACAGAAGTCCTGGCAGAGGTCACTGTTTCTTGGTTGAGCCCTCCCCCAACCCAGCATGCAGATGCAGGCAGGCACTATATCTGAGTCTCTATCCTCTTGGCTAACACCGGTTGTCCCACCCTGGCGATTCTCTGAGAACCTACCCCTCCCAACTTACGGGTCCACCCAAGCCACTTCCAGTTGATTTTCCATACAAATGGCCCATCTTGGCTCATGCTGTGGACTTTCCTAAAATCTCTCAAAGGTTCACAAAACCTAAACAATAGGTAACTGGCTTCAGAATGCCCTGTACCTCTTGTTGAAGAGTCCCAAGCCCAGCAATAGCAGCAGCTGACCTCAGTTCATGGCTTGGCCCATCCAAGCCCAGCATGGGTGGCGCCATTGTGGATTGCTTGGTGGTTTGTGGCTTGTGCCTGGTGGCCCCAGGCAGGCTATAGGCTGTGGCTGAATTTGGCCAGGAGTGGGGTACATCACAGGAGGCGCCAGTCTACACTCCCAGTGGCTGTCTTCAGTCTAAGCCAGAGCATGGCCTGGGGCCACATCCAAGAGTTACACACTGAAAGGGCAGACTGGTGAGGCATCAGAGCCCTGCTAAAGCAAATTCTGCTCTATAGGATCAGCCTTTACACAACAGCTCTTCCACCGTAGTCAATGGCCAATCCTCATAACAAATCAGCTCAAGGATCAGTCCCTCCAACTGACATGCAAACATCAACCAGGGCTCAACTGCACAAGGATGGTACACACAACCCATACAAAGGACACACCTGTAGCACCCAGTTCAGGTGGCCAGGTAGACTGTACATCTACTTTATAAGGCCACTCTACTAAGATCAAGCGACCTAATCACTCTACCTCATACATAGAAAAAAACATAGAGAGGTAGCCAAAGGGGAGAGACAAAGAAATATGTCCTGAATAGAAGAACAGAACAAAGCTCCAGAAAAAGAACTAAACAAAATTGAAGACAAACAATTTACCAGATGCAGAGTTTAAAACACTGGTTAAAATGATGCTCAATGAACTTAGGGTAAGAGTTGATGAACTCAGTGAGAACTTTAACAAAGATCAGAAACATAAAAATGGAGATAGAAAACAAAAAGAGCCAGTCAGAAATGAAGAATACAATAACTGAAATGAAGAATCAACAGTAGATTAGACAAAGCAGTTTATCTTTTAGCAATTTAGAAGATAAGGTAGCAGAAAACACCAAATCAGAACAGCAGTAAGAAAAAAGAATAAAAAAAATTAAGATAGCTTCAGGAGTCTCTGAGACACTAAAAATGCCAAAACTGGCATCAGAGGGATACCAGAAGGAGAAGAGAGAAAACAAGAGATTGAGAACCTTTCTGAAGAAATAATGATGGAAAACTTCCCTAACTTGGTGAAGGAAATAGACATATAAGCTCAGGAAGTGCAGAGTTCCAAACAAGATGAACCTAAAAAGGTCCAGAGCAAGACACATCATAATAAAAATGTCGAAGGTTAAAGACAAACAGAGAATCAAGAGAACATCAAGAGAAAAGCAATTAGCTACCTACAAGAGAGCTCCCATAAGACTATCGACTGATTTCTCAACAGAAACTTAGCACACCAGAAGGCACTGGCAAAGCTATCATTTAGAATTAAAGGACAGATAAATAGCTTCCCAGACAAGGAAAAGCTAAAGGAGTTCATCACCACTAAGTATTATAGGAAATGCTAGAGGAACTTCTTTAAGATGAAGACAACAGAAAAAAAATATCAAAATTATAAATAATATAATGGCAATAACTACATATCTATTAATAATTACTTTGAATGTAAATGAATTAGGTGCTCCAATCAAAAGGTAAGGTGGCTAAATAGATTAGAAAACAAGACCCTTACATATGCTGCCTATAAGAGACTCACTTCAGATTGAAAGACACACAGACTGAAAATAAAGGGAGAGAAAAAGATGTTTCATGAAAATGCAAACAGACAAAAAAGCTGGGGTAGCAATACCATATAAGGCAAATAGATTTTAAAACAAAGACTATTAACAAGAGACAAAGAAGGACCCAGTAATTCCATTCCTGGGTTTTTATCCAAAGAAACCCAAAGTACTACTTTGAAGGCACATGTGAATTCATATGTTCATTGTAGCATTATTTACAACAGTCAAGATATGGTGGCAACCTGGGTATCCATCATGGATAAATGGATAAAAAAGAGGTGATACAATATACAATGGAATATTACTCAGCCATAAAAAGAATGAAATCTTGCCATTTGCAATAACATAGGTGAACCTAGAAGGTATTATGCTGAGTGGAGTAAGTCAGACAGAGAAAGACAAATGCCCTATGATTTCACTTACGTGTAGAATCTAAAGATCAAAATAAACAAAGAAAACAGAAACAAACTAATAGATACAGAGAATATTTTGATGATTGCCAGATGGGTGGGTGAAATAGGGGAAGGGATTAAGAAGTACAAATTGATAGTTCCAAAATAGTTAAGGGGATATAAAGTATAGTATAAGGAAATAGTCAATAATATTGTAAGAACTATGAAGTGTCAGATGAGTACTAAATTTATTGGTGTGATCACTTTGTAAGTTACATAAATGTCTAATCACTATGCTGTACACCTGAACTAATATAATATCATCTGCCAACTGTAATTGAAAAACAAAAAATAATACTAAAAAAAGAAGTATAAATTTGTAGTTACAAAAAGTCATGGGAACGTACAGTATAAAAATCTAGTCAATTATATTATAATAACTGTGTATGGTACTAGATTTATTGGGGTGATCACTTCATAAGTTATATGAATGTTTAATCACTATGTTGTACACCTAAAACTGGTATAATATTGTATGTCAACTGTAACTGAAAAACAAACAAAAACAAAAAACCAAAAACCCAAAAAATATGTAAATGGTAGTATTCTTATACACTTCTGCATCTTGAGTTTTTGCTTAATATACCTTGCAGATCTTTCTACACAGTATATGGAGACCAATAAATCTATCCCATTCTTTTTAACAGCTGCATAGTGTTTCATTTTATGGATATTATGTGAAATAATTTCATTAGTCCTCTTTTGATGGACTTGTTTTTATCTTATATACTATGATATTGGCAGTGGTGACATTTAACACAGTAACTGCTATTTAATTTTTTTAAATTGACTTAATACAGTCATGGGAGTAGGCATCTTTTTAGTATACCACAGTGCTACCCCACTGCAGCACTAATTAGTGGGTCATTCATCGAATGTATACATGTGCCATGCTTACAGAAATATGTAGTTCAGGAAATGCTGCTGATCAATAGATATCTCTGGGTTTTTTTAAATCTGCATCATTAAGTCATACTTACAGATGTACTCCACTACCTTCTCTCTCTAATTTCCATTAGACTTTTAAATACTTCATACCACTATTATCCCATTATCTGAGAGAAATTAGCCATTCTTGGCTTCAGGGACTTGCACCTGAGCCCCTCCTTCAATTCATTAGCTATTTATGTGATGCTTGAAACCACATATAGTCAGATCTGTACTTCGTAATTCCAGCTTTAGGAGAAAAGCATGGCAGAGTCAGTACCACATGATAGTCAGACAGTTGTTAGTGTCCAAGTATATACTGCTCGACATTGCATTATCATTGTTTCAAATGTATTACTCTATATCCAATAAGACTAAAGGTCATAATCCAGAGCCAGAAGACTTGTATTATAACATTAGCTCTGCTTCTACCCAGCTTGATCATTTGTCAAGTGACCTATCTCAGTTCAATTCCCCAAAGCACATCTCAAGACAAGGTTTTTGGGCACAACAAGTTTATTTAGGGGGTGATCTCAGGAAGTGTTTGAGAAAGTGGGGAGGTGAGACAGAGAAGGGAATGAAGCAAATATAAGGTGCCTTAATGAGCAGGTTACTACTTTAAGCAACGGTGGCTCAATTCAACAGGGACGACTAAGGGATCATGTAGAATGGAAGAGAATCATCCTGATCAATGAATGAGAAAACAGAGTTTTTATTAACTACCCACTCCTATCACTCATTGTTGGAGGATTGATTCTGGAGTCTTAAGTCCCTAGTGTTTCCAGTCTTCCATACACCCTCCCAAGCAGCCACAGGACCAAAGAACACCCTCAGGTAGAGAGATGCAGGGTGCCCTTGGCTGAACAGAAGCTGTGTAGGTAACTTCCAGGATGGACCAAATGGGAATGGACTCTGAAACAATCTGCTATATTTAGAAATAGCATTACATTATATAAAAACAAAGCCTTTGACTCCTTAATGTAGTACTTCATGATAGGTCAACAAGTAAGAACTTTTTAAGCACTTACTCTGGATCTAAAGGGTGCTTAGTTAACACTGGGAGCACAAAAGAAGTTTCCATAGAGGGCTTAGAATATGACGCAGGTATAGATTGTTTGCTGTGGGTGGGCTTTTAACATACATAATCCCATCAATCTTAATATAGTGCAGCAAGGTAAGTATTATTATCTTGAGGTTGATTATCTTGTTCAAGGTCTCACAGAAGATAGAGAAAGAGAGGTCAACCCATGGCCAACTACATGACAAATATCCTCTTCACTGGCTGAAGGGGAGCAGGGAAACCAGGCTGTGTCTGACCTCTGGTTTCTACTGTCTTGCTGAGAACTAAGTGAGTTAATCAAGGTTGTAGGATAAAAGATCAATTTACAAATATTGATTGTATTTCAATATATTGGCAATGAATAATAAGAAATTAAAAATTTAAAAATACCATTTATAATAGCATCAAAAATATGAAGTACTTAGGGCAAATTTGATGAAAGATGTACAAATTCTGTACACTGAAAACCGTGAAAATTGCTAGGAGAAATTAAAGAAGATACAAATAAATAAAGAGAAATATGGGTCAGGAGACTCACCATTGGTAAGATGTCTCCCCAAATTGATTGATCTAGAGATTCAACGAAATCTCAATCAGAATCCCAGCAGGCATTTTTGTAGGTTTTGACTCTAAAATTCATTTTTGTAGGTTTTGACTCTAAAATTCATGTGGAAATGTAAAAGATGTAGAATAGCCAAACAACTCAAAAAAAAAAAAAAAAGAAAGGAAGGAAGGAAGGAAGGAAGGAAGGAAGGAAGGAAGGGAGGGAGGGAGGGAGGGAGGGAGGGAGGGAAGGAGGGAGGAAAAGACGGGGGGGGGGGGAGGGGGTGGAGAGAGAAGAGAAGAAAGAAAAAAGAAGAAAGAAAGAAAGAAAGAAAGAAAGAAAGAAAGAAAGAAAGAAAGAAAGAAAGAAGAAAGAAAGACAGACAGACAGAAAGAAAGTTGGAGAAGTAAGACCGATTTAAAGATTTATTACAGGACCACTATAATCTACTACTTGATTGGAAGGAAATTGTTCAACTGCCCTCACATGACTTGTTTTGAAGAACTTGGTGGATGCACTCAGAGCTGAAGGGGGATGGGACTAGGAATGAACAAGTCTTATCCTGAACCTGTCTTGGGCCATTTGGGTGCCTTGTGACATTAGCAACTCCAATGCAAAGAAAATTACTTTTTAACTTGCTGATTATATACTTACCGATATTCTGGCTTTTGTTGCTGTACGATTGGAAACAATACTCTTTCCAGTTCTCTACATTACTAAGGAGAAACTGTAAATATGTGGAATGAATTTAAGTAAAAGGTAGAGAAGGGACAATATAAAATGAAGAGAGAGCCTCAGGCCAAATGGATATTGAAAGGTATGCAGAGAAACTAAAGACTGTTAGGAGATCTTAGAATAATATGAAGTCAAAGTTCTCTATCACTTCCCTATTTTCAACACCTCACAAGATTCCTTCAACACTCTAAATTGCATACCTTTCTTAAGCTTCTTGAATATTTCAAAGCTGAATTTCTCTTTAGGAATAAATTTCTAATGGACGTGTTGGAAATTGTAATATCATCGATGGTATTTAGGTAATAAAAGAACAGAAATGGAAAGAATTATCTTTCACAGGGGTAAAAGAGAAATACAAAAATTTCCCATGACCCTTTGAATCTCAAAGAATGCACCTGGACTTTCCAAGAGTAGCAGAATAATTGGACCTCAGGTTATTTTCATTAAGATATTCAACTACATCTCCAGAATATTTTGGCTAAATCATTGAAGAAAATTATTACTTTTTGTTCTGTAGAAAGCCTGCAGACAAGGTCAGTGTCATTGTGTTTTACAAAAGCGTCAGAGAAAAGCTCCCTCATCATAAAACCACAGAAATATTTTAAGGGTTATTTAAGCAAATTTATAAAGCAGAATAAGGTGTCTTTCACCTTAACCTACTAACTAACTAACTCTATAACCTCCTCAGGTTCTATAATTTTTATAATTAGTAATTGGTCCACATTATCTTAATTTACTTACATTAAGTATTTTATATTTTGCTTGTCTCAGTATTAATAAAACATATATCATCAATTTAATGACCACAAAATATTTCATCCCATTAATGAGTCTCAGGAATTTGAGAATAAGAAAGTTTGAAAAAAAACCCTAAAACTTAAATCTAGAAGAAGATGTTCATTATCGAGATAATGAACCTGAGACCCAGGAAAGCAGAGTACAGTAGACAATGTCAGTTCCTGTTCTGACTACCTATTGTTGCATGATAAATGAGTTTTTATTAACTTTCATGGTTCTGTGGATTGACTGGGCTCAGCTGGGTGGTCCTTGCTTGAGGTTTGTGTCAGTCAGAGAAAACAGAAACAGAAAAACAGAACTAACTAACTAACTAACTAACTAACTAACTATATATATACATATTCCCCCTCCCATCTATCTTGCCCCCCGCCCCGCCCCTTATGGAATGGAATTGGCTGGAAATTCTGGCAGGAGTTGATGCAGCAGTCTTGAATTTTTTCTTCTCCAGAAAACTTCAGTTTTTGCTCTTAAGGCCTTCATGATTAGATGAGGCTCACCCACATTATTCAAGATAATCTTTTTACTTAAAGTCAATTTATTTTAGATGTTAACTATATCTACAAAATACCTTCAAAGTAATGTCTAGGTTACTATTCAATTAAATAACTGAGTACTGTAGCCTAGCCAAGCTGACACATAGAACTAACCATAATAGGATCTTTCATATAATTATAGTAAGATGTCTTCCAAAGGCTCTGTTGGGTTAGATGTCCAAGATGACTCACTCTCATGGCTTGTGGCTGATGCTGCCAGCAGCTGGAAACTCAGCTGGGGCTATTGGCCAGCATACAATTCTGATCCCTCTCTATTATGTTGGAATTCTCTCAGTGAAGTGGCTGTGTTGTGGGAGGGAGTGTTCCAGGAACCCACATTCCATGAAACAGGAAATGGAGGGTGCTAGACCAGTTAAGGTCTATTCCTGAAGCTAATACAGTGTCATTTCCACTGTGTTCTGTTGGTCAAAGCAATCGTGGATCTCACTCAGATTCAAGAGGGTAGAGAAATAGATTCCACCTCTTGATGGGAGAGCAGCAAGGCCCCACTGCAGAGCATATGGGCTGGAAGATTTAGTTGTAAACATTTTTGGAAAATATGATGGCACTCACCATTTCCATGCACACTGGCCCACAACACAACTGCCATAACCTTTGACTCTTTGCTTCAGGGCTTCCCTAGAGTCCAGAATCTGCTCTGCTTCTTATAGGGGCGGGTCTGCAGCAAAGAAAAATTAAAATCCAACCAATACCTGACAGGCATTAAATATTACAATTCCCTTGCTTCCCAGAGTTCCTCTAGCAGGATTAAGCCACAGTTACAAACAACGGTAGCTTCCTTGATTATTCCGTTTACTGCTGCCTTTCTTTCTGTTTCCTTTCTCTGCTCCCCTTACTGTGTTGCTTCCTGAGACCACCTCATGAAAAATTTGCTTACCCTCTAATCTTTGTCTCAAGGTCAGGGGCATCCCAAATCAAGTTATACCAACTCGTTCCAGGTCAGAGATAAAACTAGGGGCTGAGATGACCTCTAGTCAAGAGTACTTCTCACGTTTGTTACATTCGGAAAGAGGTTCAGAATATTAAAGTGCTTAACTTTATTGAGTGATTGAGAGAGGGCTTACAAAAGAGAAAAATTTGAAGTGTTCATGTTAGCTATCTTAAACAGATGTTGTCTGGAAAGAGCAAGCACTGGACTAGGAGTCAAAAATGTGGGTTCTTGATTTTGCTCTGTGAATCATGAACAAGTCATATAACTTCCCCAAGCACAATAGGAGAGATTAAATTCTCAGCCAGCAATCACACCTCCAACATTTCTGTGAGAATCAAATGGAATGATACATGCAAAAGCAGTATCATGAAGAAAAAGAGTCAAAGAAATGGAAGGTATTGATATTTCTTATTTTTGGTGTGTCTATTGAACAAAACACTGTATTTTATTATTATTATTTATTATTTATTATTTTTTTGCAAGCTTCTCATGTGGCCTCAATCTTTATTCTACATTTCAGAAGACAATTGCCCAGTTCACCAATCCATGCTATCTGGATAATTTGGATGATAGTGAAGTCTCCAGTTATAAAACAAAGTCTTCACATACAATTTTTTTGCATGCAGTTGCCAATGGCCCACATTAACTTGAAAGAGCTACTGGGACATAAAGTAATCTTTCAGTCCAGACAACAAATGTCCCTGTCATTGAAGAATATACATAAGCATGAACTGCCTGGATAAAGATAGTCAAGATATTTTTTTTCTCTATTGGTTTATTTAAAAAATAATTCATACCATATTATGCCCCACCCCGCAACTGGCTTCTTTAGGATTTAGGAATTTCACCTAGCAGCAATGTGTGTGTGTGTGTGTGTGTGTGTGTGTGTGTGTGTGTGTGTGTGTGCTGAGTTTTTGATACCTCTTTGTGTGTTAGTGAATATGGTAGAAAAATGTAGACACCAGATTAATAGGAGAGAAAATATCTCAAGCATGGTCTTGAACACATTTAATAATATCGATCATATTCGTGATGAATGATAACCACACAGTCAAGATTTATGTACTTGTTTGCTTACTAAATTGATCATACTTTCTGCTCGAAAAGTAAAATACAATTTAGCTGTTAAGGATTTGGACATACCCTGGGTTGATATTTGTTTTTATGTTATATTTTTAAAAGGAAATAATGAGATTTAATCTAGGATTTATTTAGAAAACTTTGCTTCTCAGCTTAACTAAACCACAGCCATTTCTTGCAGGAACTGACTTTCTTTTGATAGACACTAGCGGTAGCTTGTGCTAAGGTGGGAAAAGGCTTAATTTGGGATTACATTTCTTCAAAGACTAATTTTAAAGTGAATATTTTTAAATAATAGGTAGGTTGACAGATTCATACCTACATTGCCCACACAGGTGGGACTGGGGGAAAACCATTCTTTCTTTTATTTATTGTTCTGCTGGTATGTTAGATCCCCAACGCTAAGAACTAATTATCCTCCTTTGTGCCACTAAGACAACTTCTTATGAGCACTTGCTTCTGTTGTATGGAGTCAAATCATATGAACATTTAATTGGTTTATTCATTTTAAGAATCCATAGAAATAGGGAAAGAAACAAACTAAAAAATAAAACCAGTTTCTAAGGACTTTAGAGTAAAACACATGGATTACTTTTAAGAAGAAAACCTCAAATTAAGAGTTTCATTGAAAAAAATTCTTTATTTTTCTTTTTTCGCATCTATAGTATGCAAAAGGCAAGAGAGCCCCTTTGAGTTTAGGGAAAAGTTGTCCTTTGAAATGACTTCAGTAAGATTACATCTGTATTTCAAACGCATTAATTTCACACCGTCCACAGTAGGTAATGAACATACACAGATTCGGGTCAAATTCACCCTCCAGAAAAACTGCAAATTAAGATGCTGTTGACTGATACGCCACAGGCTGTCTTAATCATCGTGATCAAAATCCAAATTTTAAGGAAAAGGGCCCAGGAGGGATGCGTCTGAGCTTTTGACAAACCCTCGACCAGACTCAGAAGCTCAACCGACGCTTTTCTAAATCTTTTTCCAGGCAAGAGGCTCCATCAGCCCGTGTGAGGCTCGCAGTGTTTCTTAAGAGTGGTTCAACACCCCCCTCACCCCCAAACCCAGACACACCCGACCCCGCGAACTAGTCTGGGTTGTCAGAACATGCGGCGGCCTGTTCAGTCCCAATAACTCGCATGATGATTAATGAGCGCCTTGATAATTTAATATCGCATGTGATTAAAGTATAAGGCGTGGGGGCGGGGATCGCTGCACTCCCTCACTCGAGCCTGAGGGTCTGGGCGGTGTGCGAAGCCGCGCTCTTCCTCTGCAGTGCCCGGCAAGGCTCAGCCAGCGGCCGGGCAGCGCCTTCCCAAGGTCAGTGGGTCTCCGGATGGGTCTCGGGAGGGGAGGGCGGCAGGTGTAAGGGTCAGGGGAAAGGATGGTTTGCAGAGCGGAAGGGGGAGCTATGGACACGGGACAGTTTGAGTCTGACCGCATAGCGGAGCGAGCCGCGGCTCTGCCCCGGGCAAAGGCGCGGAGGGCCCGGGAAATGGCTCCAGACAAGGGAAGGTCTCTTTTTTAAATACAGTCTCTCTGCCACAGGGGCTTCGAGAGTCCCTGGGACCCCGAGACTACTGAAAAGAAGGGACGCAGGGACTGGCCACCTTGGGTCTTCTCCTGGCCCCTGCCTCTTCACCCCCCCACCTCTGTCCCCCACCCCCTCCCACCTGCGCTTGGACTTTGAGAGTTTTCCTGCAGGCGGGGAGGTGGTGGCCAGATTGAGCCACCCAAAGCCCTTTCTCTTCCCCCTCCCGCGGACCCCAGCCCCGTCCCGTGCCCGCCGGGGTCATGCCAGCCCGGAGTTCAGGCACGTGCTGGGGGAGAGCAGGATTATAAAGCCGAGCGAGAGCCCGAAACCTCGGGAAGGCGGACAGGCGCTAACAAAACTAGGCGCAGAGACTCTCGGCTTCCCAGTTTGACTGATTGGCGAGGAAGTACCGGGAGCCGACCTAAGCCCCTTTGAGGTTGCTGAGGGACGCCTGTCTGTCACCGTCTTCTCTTTAACGGGTCGATGACAAGCTCTAATAGAGGGGTGAGGGCAGGTTTGGAGGCGGTTGCCCCCGCTAGCTTGAGCGGGTAAAAGGGCTGGCTGTCCTCCTACTGTCCTCGTCGCCATGGCGCAGTTCTACCCTGAGCTAGGTAGGTGGCTAAATTTGCTGCAATGCAGAACGCCGGGTCTGCGCGGGGACAGCAGTCTCGGAGGGCGACCCTGAGAGGCCCCTCGCGTACCAGAGGAAGGGTAGCCTCTTCGTGATCGCACCCAAGGACTTAATATTCAGCAGAAGTGCAGGTCCCCGAGAGGACGGGGTGTTCCCAGAAAATCAGAGGAAACTGCACCCGGGCTGTTCAGGCGCGGAATCGGAGGGTGATAATGAAAGCGTCCCAACCCGGCTCTGGAAGGCCAGGTGTCCAGGCTGTACCCAGGGCCTGGCGAAAGGACAGCTGTGGGCTGGATTCTCCGCCGAGCAATGATATCCCAGAGGGGACATGGCGGGCTGAACCCAGGCTACCCTTTTTCCTTCAGCCAGAGAGGCCCGAAAGGTTCCAGGAATGGCACGCCTGGTGTCCAGTGCCTTGGGCTCCAGGTGCAGTGGCTGACCCTTCCTCAGAGAAAGTGACTGACGCTTTCCAGGCGGGGCTCCTTGGATATACAGGAATTACAGTTTCTTCTTCAACTTCTCTAGATATTTGCAAGTAGAGCCATGGAAGGGGACAAATCATGAACAACCAAATGAACTTATAAACGGAAGTCACAGTATGGAAATATATACATAATCTTAAAACAACCAGAGAACATAAAGATGAACCAGTTCAACCTCTCTAGTTAGAGCAGAAACATGCCACAAATTCCTTCTAGGAGGCTCATCTTGAAATGCACCGAGTTATAGACGCTGTAGGCTGTGCCTGCAATCTCAGGATATTTGGAACACACAAAATCCTCCTAAAGTAAAAAGTTTGAAGGGTGGGGGCGGTGGAGTGGAGGAAACGCTCATTAGCCTGGAGGCACCTGTTTTCTTGGTGGCTTTGCTCCAGTCGAACATTCCTCTGTCCAAGCCCGCAGGCGAAAGAGGACACTGCTTCCTTCAAGGTGCCTGAGTAATACATAAAAGGGTTTTATGGGCAAAGCTGCTTACTTGCCTGAGACCATCTCTGCAACCGACTCTGCAGGGAGGTAGACCCAAATATCACCAGTGTGAGTGCTGGCGCTCAATTTCGGGGTACCGACAGGCCCTAGGGCACGGGTCGTGGACTGCCACTTATGCCCCTGTTCTTAAAATCATTCCTTAAATTTGCTCCTCGTCTGTGCTTCTCTCAGACGCATGCTGAACCCCTACATCTGGTTTTCACCAAAAACAGTGGCTGGGCCCCACAGAGGACAATTGAAGAGCTCAAGGCCAACTTTTCCCATCAACATGTGCCACATACTGTGTAAATAATAGGCGCCTTGCATACACAAAAATCTTTCCCAGAAGTTAAATTACCAGAGCTGGACTGGGAAGATCCTAGACAGAAGTGAGTCCTTGGAAGGAAGAATTAATTCTCCATTCTCAATATTAACAAGAGGGGATGGGGAACAAGGGGCGCCAAGTGAAGTTTTATTTCCCAGATTGTCGTCACTCTGTGGTCTAAGTGATGCCAGGAAGGTGATGTCAGTTTCTAATTTCTAACCATTCCCAAAGTTGCGAAAGGAGGAAGAGTTAGTTTTACCTTCTCATCCACAAGATCACTCATGTCTAATAGTGTCGGATACCTGCAAATGATGTCGAAATCAGTGGCACATTGGGTGGCATTGTTCATTCAACGTGCCACGACGCAAGCGATGCTGCCTTTTTCCTGCCTCCCGAGTGCGAGTTTGCACATTGATTTCACCTCTCACTCTCAGCCCCTCTGCCCAACACATTTAGGCCAAGATCGTGTGTAATGGGAAACCATCAGCAGACAATTACCCTTTCAGAGTATTCACTTTTCCTCGCAGACACTGTTATTTTAGAAATAGGATCATTTGATTTCATATTGCACTAAATAACACCCAGCCGGTTCAAATTGCCAGCTTCTTAAAAGCCGCCCACTGCAACAAATTGCAGTGGCCTCCTTTGCTTTTCAGGGCGATATGCTGGGCACCGGGCAGAACTTGTAAAAATAATTCCAAAGCCAAACCTGAGCCTTCGCCGTTTGTGGAACAGTTCTGCCACACCGCAGGGAAAGGCATTCAGCCACCGGCTTTCCTGCCAACGCCCCCTCCGCCCGTCAACTTAGAGATAGTTCAATCACTTGGCTTTGAAATTAAAATGCAAAGCTCAAGCCACCGGGAGAAAGCGCTTAGTGTTGAGCAGATAAAAAGGGGTGGGTGCGAGAGACACCGATTTCTGTCTGTCCCGCCGCGTTGCCTGCAGGGTTTACCTGTTGGGAGACTGCCGCGGGTCTAGGGCTCTCAGGCCCGGGTGTGCGCTCTCCAGGCTGGCGGGTTGCGGGTTCCTAGGTGCAGCGTGACACTGCCGCCTCGGCGCTCTTACCCGTGCGCCCTTCAGGCCTGCCGGCACCTCTCTGACCTCAACACCCGCGCCAAGCTGGGATACGTGGCTCGCGGGCTGGACTGTGGGCAGAGAAGGGGAGGGAGCAGCCTCAGCTCAGATTCGAGAGGGAGAAAGGAAGAGGGTACCGGAGAAAGGAAGGAGAGGGGCGAGTTCGAGTTCGCTGCACACCCGCTACAGAGGCATTTCAGATAGAATTAAGCTTCCAAAAGTCGTCGAAGAGCTGAGGTTTGTTAATTGACACTGTTTAACTGGGCTACAGTTGCTCGACTCTGTGGGGGCGATCCATCCCCCTAACTTTTATATAAAGCAAGACATGACTCCTTGGTGTTTGGCTCATTTTTGCCAAGGGGCAGGGTGAATTTGAGACTGCCAGGGCCTTGGCGAATCTATTTATTTATTACATTTGTACTAATGTACTTCGCAAAGGCCAAATTCGATTCTCTCTCCCAGGTAAATTAAAGGCCGCATTCCGGAAACTCACCTGTGCACCCCGATTCGGGACGTGAGCTGGAAGGACCTTTTAGCTGGTCCTGCGTTCCAGAGGGAGTTAGTCTGGGCCTTTGGATACTGGGTTGAAGCTTTTCCTTTCCCTGACACTGGGAGGAGCCAGGGAGTACGGGGTAGTGGGCATGCGTCCAGAGGAAAGGTTACTGGCGCGTTGGGAATGGGAATCTAAGTTCCTGTCACCGGAGCTGGCGCAGACTTTAGCTCTGGGGTGGTGTGAGGCATCGCGAGGGAAGGCGTGGGCGTCCGCCCAAGATGGGCTGATGCGCTGAGCGTGCAGGCATCCTCCACTTGGCTTTGTTCCGCGGACCCTGAGCTATGTTGCCTCTTAGCGTTTCGCCCAGTCACTTTTTTCTCCAGCAAATAAAAGCTCGGTCCATAACAAACCCTGGGCCTGTTTGGGCCGCGGGCCTTGGGAGCTGCCCTCCGGGCCTGGGAAGGGTAGCGATGCATAACTTCCCAGACTGCTAGCTCTGGCCCTGTGTATCCGGATCCCAGATAGGCCTGTGGCTGCCCACCCAAGCCCAGGGAAAGCCCTTGGGCTTGCTCTATCCAGATCTCCTCCCCCAAGGACCTTGCGCCCTCACCCGCGCGCCCCTCGGAGCCTCCAGCCCTACCCCATCCCTCGCAGTTAGGAGTCTCCCTCCCGACTCCCCACCTCCTTCCCTTGGGGTCGCAGCCAGGTAACCGTTCCTTGTCAATTTTAGTATATGTGCTGCGGAAGTGAGCACGAACCCTTTCTTGTTAAGCGCCAAGACCAAATGCTGAAGCTTTTTGAGAAGACGAGAACAGGTTAATTAAATTCGGAGGAGCCGGAAAACACGTTTTGCCCGGCTCCAATTTTATCTGCCAGCTCGAATGGAACCACAGAACTACGGGTAGAACCGCCGCGCTGTTTACATGGACTCGGGGCGATAGCCCTAGACCTGGCGGAGGCTGCAGCTGCAGCCGGCTGCCTTCCAGGGGTCCCTCCGGGGCACTACAGGGACGGCGTGGGTGGGCCTTTCCTTCCACACGCATGCCTCTCAATCTCTTTCGGATCAGAGCCGGGACACCGCGTAAAGGCCAACCTTCAGCACCGGGTGTCTTGTCTCCGCCCTATGTCGGCCTGGGAGCCCTAGGCGAGGGAGGTGAGAACCAGATGTCGCTGCTGCTGTTGGCTCAGGCCTCGGGCTTCGGCCCTGTCTAGCAGGTCATCCCTTTTGCTCACTACTGCGCGCACCCGCCGGGATCACGTCTCGGCAGCGCTGGTCGCCGCTCTACCCTCCCTCGCCAGCTTTCCCTCCACGTCGCCGCGTCTACCAGCGCATTTTGTTTCCCTGTCGGATTCCGGGCTGAGGGGCTGTAACCGTGCTCTCCTCCGAAGGACGCTAATCAAGTAATTTCCCCAACCCAGCCCCATCAAATTGCTCTTTAGCTGTTGAACCGCAGAGTTTTGCTCGCCTTTTCAGATGCTAATCACGCCTATTCAGCAGCTCTCGGTGGGCTGTTTGTCGCGGGATAAATCTCCTTGTTTGCCGGCTGCATGATTAATTGATATTGTTGTCTGGCTTTTGTGGGGGCTGCGAGAAGCTGAAAGGCGGCTCGTCGTAACCGCGCCGGGGGCCGCTGGCGACATCATCGGGCTGCTGAGGTCCCGGCGAGGTCGAGCTGGGGCTGATGACATTATGCGCCCGATTTGGTTTTCCTTATTAAAAAGATGATGAAAGACTTAGAGACCCCAGTTTTACAACCCACCTTAGGGGCGCAGAAACAGCACAGAGTTTAAGCCATTAGCGCAGACAAAGCCCGGGCGTTTGCTCAATTCAGAGAAAAGAGTGGGTGTCACTTCTCCACGCAGGAGACAATTAATCGCATTTCGGCCCAACCGGAATGGATTCTCTCTCTCTCTCTCTCTCTCTCTCTTCTCTCTCTCTCTCCTCTCTCTCTCTCTCTCTCTTTCTTTTCTTTCTTTCTCTCTCTCCTTCCTTCCTTCCTTCCTTCCTTCCTTCCTTCCTTCCTTCCTTCCTTTCTTCCTCCTCCTCCCTCCCTTTCTCTCTCTCTCTCTCTCTCTCTCCTCCTCTCTCTCTCTCTCTCCATCCCTCCTCCCTCCACCTTTCTCTCTCTCTCTCTCTCTTTCTCTCTCTCTCTCCCTCTATCTCTCTCTCCCCTCTTTCTCTCGTTGGGGGTTATAAAGACTGGTTAACACCCTTAAAAGATAAGTCAAAGAAAGTCAGAGCTCTGAAGGAGACCTTTGTAAGCAGCGGTCGGAAAAGCTGCACAAAAGCTCTTCCAACCTTGACTCCGTTTTGTGCAAACCTGCAGTACTTATACGGAATCGCCTGCCCACCCAGCGCTAACCATGAATTCGCTGGATCACTAAGGCCGCGTCCGCCTGCAGGCCCATGTTCTATTTGCGTTCTCTGGTCCCGGCTCATTGCTCTATTTGCCGCAGTCCGCAGGTGTGCAGTCAAACCAACAAATTCCTCAGCCCTCCACACCCCTCCTTGCCCTCTTCTCTGCATCCTGGGGTTTTATCCTCTACGGACATCCCTGAAAACTTGGAGATTCAATTAAATAATTCCAGTTAACGCAGTGCACCCACTGCCTGCTTATTGCAAATATTTCCTTTTTCGAGTTCTTTAAAAAAAAAAAGCAAAGAGAAGAAAAGAAACTGTCTCCTTCGCTTTCACTGCGTGCGGGGTAATTGATAGGCGACACCGGAGGTCAGAATTTGCATAAGAATTAAGAGCAGTAAATTAATTTAATATTCCATGCACATCTCCAATTATTCCTGGAGACCTTTGTCTCCGCGGCTGCCAGAGAGGGGATTCAGCTGCTCTTCAGCCAAACAACATCTGTGCGGTTAATAATTTGATAAACAGCTCATACAAATAGTTTCTGAATTATCTGACAGCCCAATGACTATTCAGTTTAGAAACGTTTTGGCAGGGTCTCCCGACGTCCTCCGAGGGCCTCAGGCGTCTGCCAGACAAATGTCTTCTTATCTTTTAAACATCAGCAGACAAAACAATGTGTGAAATAAGTCATTATCTTTAAGTAATAACGCTGCCCCTTAAAAAAGAAATAAGAACGCCTGGGTCATCACGGTGGTCGGCAGGTCGTCTATTAAAGACCCTGAAATGAATAGACCTGCTGGGGAGGAGGACTGAATGAAGAATAACCTGAAGGGGAGGAGAAGATAGGGTATTGGGAGGGGCTAGATAGGAGTAGGGGCTGTTTTTCTTTAATATTTTAAATTGAGTGTTTGGACTTGTGTATTGAAATATCCACAAGGAAGGTGTGTGAGAAGGCTAGCTTTTCACTGTTTAGCTTCTTATACCTTTCAGTGCTGTCCTTATATGCAGGTATTATTTAACAAAAATAGATAATAAAAAACAAATTCAGTTACCAGAAAGAGGTGAATTATTTTGGCTGGATGCAGTCCTTAACTGTCTTCTCCCCATTCTTCCTCCTGTCCACACTCCCTCCTTCATACCCTTCATCCCCAGTCAGGTATGTATGTCAGCCAAAATGTTGGGTTGGCCTGAATTTGGAAGGAAGCATTTGTAGAATGCCATCCTGTTGTCAAAGCACCTGAATTTACACACGTTTTCTTTGCTATCCTTGTCTCTAAAGATTTCATGGCTTTGATTCTGTTCCTGTGTTTTTTGCCACTGGTAGCAGAGCCCTATTCCTGATATAAAATCTAGAAAACAACAACAACAACAACATTTGATCTTGAATGAGAATCAGACTGCTCTAAATTTTGCAACCTATGCGATGCAGCTCTATTTACTGCAAGTCTGTATTTACCTTAGAATTGTTCTGCACTGATTGCACTGTAACAGGATGTTCGACTAACATCCTTATCTCTGTCTGTATATTCTTACATGTTTGATGTATACACCTCACCCATTCAATATTCTACTTTCTATTTCCTACACTGCTGACAATCTAAGTACTTGAAACCGTTGAAAACTACCCTGAAGTTCAGAGAAGTGTCAAAGCAGTAATATGATAGAGCTTTGTCCTTGTACTCTAATGAGCCTGGGGTAACACTGAGTTTAAATACAGGTAAACCCTTTATACCATAGGTCTAAATATACAACTTTACAATGAATACAATCTTGCCTGGCTCAATTGAAGAATTACTTCTCCAGAAAACAAGTCATGTGTCACAAGAATACCACAATAGCATTTCTACGAGGGCATTCATTTCTATTTCAAACATTTTCTTCTTGCATTTCGTTAGATGTTTTCCCTGCAGAACTATAGACACTGCGAGGCCTTGCAGACTTTTATAAGTATATAAATCATCTCTGTTATTTATAATTGGGGTCTCTCTCTGCATCATTTTATTAATTTCTGACTTTGATTCAGACTTCTAGCCAGTAGAGTGATTTGAAAACATTTCTCTTCTTAAATGGAACATTATCAATTCTTTTGGGAACCATTCTAATTTTAAACACCAACATATTCGTTTCTTAATCTGCAGCTCTAATGTTACTCATTTTTATGCACACAATCTATCCCCTTTGGCAGTAGTTTGTTTATGTATTATATTTATCTTCTTTACATTTGTTGACTATTTTTCAAGGCAGTGTATGGACAGAAAATGGCTATTAAACAAGAAGGCAAAGAACTCTAGGTTGTTTGTTTGTTTGTTTGTTACTATGTAAGTAAATACACAAAACACTGAAATTTTGAAGTTGTTTTGTTTTGTTTAACTAATGTGCCCTCTCCAAAAGAGCTGTTTGGGTACCATTAAAGTTGATGGATTTGGAAGGATTATCCTGATAAATGCTTGTCTTCTTGGTGATTAGACATGTGTTTTCAACACAGACTTCTAAATGAGACCGAGGTCTGCACTGGAGGGAGATTTGTTGAGCACAACCAGAAATTGTTGGGGGAAAAATTTAGAGAACTACTTTGTAGAGTTTAGATCAGAAGTAGTTGTTACTCATGTACACTTGCACACACACACAAAAAGGGATTATAGTAATAGATGATGTTCAATATCTTAAAGAACACATACTCTGATTATTTCCAACCTAATTGTAAAGGAATTATACTTTTTATCTCAGGAAAAGTTAAAGGATGACTAAGAGACAGAATAATGATTTAAAAACTCAGTGCTATCTCTATTGAGGAAAAAAGAATTTTAAAAAATAATTTGAGTGATAAGAACTGTGCAGAACTATTAAACAAAGTTTTCCAATAAACAATTTTTTTTCAATTCATTTGCTTTCATTGCCCTTAAAAAAAAAAAAAAGATAATTTCTACATACACAGCCAGCTTTTGACTAGATTCACTAAACCTGAATCTAGTTAAACTGAATTTGTAAAATACAGGTTAGCATGTAAAAGTTATGAACAAGATTGGCTTAGATAAACCTGTTAGGTAGCATTTTCCTTTATTTTAATATTTATATGAGTCATGCTGTATGGGAATCTCCATCCCTGATACTGGGTTCAAAAATAAAGAGCTTTAGTACATATTGGACTACGAGTAATTGCAAGCCAGGGAAACAAGTGCAGATTCTTCAGAGATGACTATAAAATGTCTGTGATCATCATGGATGTCAGCCGGCCCCATGGTCCTTTCTTCTCCTCCCCTGGCCAGGACTCCTGATTACAGTAGACAGATTGAGGTTCATCTAAATCCAGGGCACCCTTTGCACTGTCGTCATTGTAGATTTGTATAATTTTTAAGACACTGTTCCGGTAAATGTCAATAGATTTCCTTGAGGAAGAGGACCATTGTTATTTTTTAAAATTTGTACCAAGGGGCAACATGGGCTAGCAGTGAGTATGGCTGGCTCTGCTTACAATGGAGGGTGATGGACAATAGGGACTGTGACCCCTAATGCCATTTGCTTTGACTAGAAAGTCCAATCTAGCAGCCTTGTGTAGACTGAACTTGAGAGGGGTACAAAGAGCTTATTCTGCTTTGCTGACACTGTGATGAGAGGAAACAGAGTCTGGTAGTAATCAATGTTAGGGTAGAAGGGAAAAAATGATGGACAGAAGGCTTATAGTTCTACTTGTCTGCTAACTAGCTATAGGGACTTGAGCAATAACCTAACCTCCCTGTGTCAGAGACTCCTGTCTACCACTTATCACTAATTTATTCTCTTCTTGTTGGGCATATGGCTGCCCAGTGGAACTACATTTAGCAACTTTCGTTGCAGCTGCATGTGGCCCATGCGACTGAAGTCTCACCAGCGAATTGCAAGCAGAGGTGATGGGCATAATTGTCATCTCATACTTGCACCTTCTTGTTCCTAATTGTTGGATGGAATTAATGCTAAGGGAAACTCATATGGAGGAGGATAAAACTCCCCAATGGCCTAGGTTCACAAAACAACTTCCTGGAGCAGAGTCTGCACTCTCACCTTGGACCGTTACGCGGAGAGAAATAAATTTTTATTTTTTTTTGACAAACTTCATATTTTGGTTCAGTTTGTTATAGCACTCATGCAGAGGAATCCACACCCTGGTTTTGTTTTTCTTAATTGTAAGATGAGGGTATCTTAGTTGGGGTTTCCCCAAAAGCAAGTACTTAATTGGGAGGTGATCTCAGAAAATACCAGTAGGAGAGTGAGGTTGAGCCACAGGGAAATGAAGGTAGTAGCCATTAAAATGCATTATAAAGCAAGTTATCACTGTGGTCAACTGGGATTTAATTGTATCAAGGGAACTTTGGGAAACAGTGTAGAACACTCGTCTTAGAGCTAGTCTACCTGAGCTGGGATATTTATACACCAACTCCTATCAGTTATTAGCTGAAGGGCTGCTCTTCATGGGCAATATTTCCCTAGTATGTCTGGTCTGTTGCATAGGCAGATGGGCTTCAGGGGTCAAAAAACAAAACAAAACCAAACAAAAAATACCCCTCAGGCAATGAAATATAGGTACTGGTGGCTGGACACTGAAGTATAAGGGCAAGTGTGTACTGACAGGACACTGATAGAATCTACTACAGAGGGCATTGGGTGAATAGTCTTGAAGCTCTCCTTCCCACATTAAAATTGTCTGAAGCCAGTTTGTTGATCTAGCTGCTGATCTGAAATGCTTACTCTAGCCAGATTGGTTTACTCAATTTAGGGCTCCCTAAGTAGCATGTGCATTCACTGTCATTTTATTTATGTCATCCTTCTGTGTAAAAAATAACTAATCACTCATGTATGCCCCTTTATATCCACTGTGTCCATTATCTGTTACCAATTAATCAATCACCCCAAAACATAGTAGCTTAAAACAACAAAAATTTATTATTTTTTACAATTCTGAGAGCCAGGAGTTCGGGCTGGACTTGCCGGGTACTCCTCCATGGAGTTGTAGCTGGATTTATTCATGTGGAATGACCAAGATGTCCTCTCATCTTCCAGGGCCTCTCTTCATGTGGCCTCTAATCATTCAATAGCCCTGCCTAGACTTCCCCATAGAATGGCTGCTGGGTTCCAAGAGGGAGAAAGTAGAAGCTGTTAATCCTTTTAAGGCCTATGTGACTTCAGGTCTCAATGTGTCACTCCCACTTCATTCTATTGATTAAAACAGGTTACGAAGTTCACCCAGATTCACGAGACCAGGAAATAGGCTTCTCCTCTTGATGTCAGGAGCTGTATATGTGTAAAAGAATGAGAACTGACATGACTATATTTGATTGTCTATCATTATTTTGATTGCCTATCATGCCTACCCACCTCTTTCCACTAATTCAAATCCCCAAGATATTCTCCTATCCTATTTCGTATAGGAAGCCTTTCCCATAATGCTAGTCTACTGTGGTCTTCTAGCCCTATATGAACTCCAAGGGCACCTCTTGTTATATACATTTGTTATTTTGTCCTTAGTCATTTTGTTATTTTGTCCTTAGTCATTTACTGTCTTGTGACACTTTCTGTTGCTGCTTATTGTTTGCTCTTTGAGGGCAGAAAATGCAGATTAGACTTCTAAGAACGCTTTGCACAGTTTGGAGCACACAATGGACTCTCAATGTGTATGTCCAAAAACACAAGAAGGGCACAGAAGTGAGGGCTGGGTGGAGGGAGTGACCAGCATTTATATGCTCTTGGGCTAAGATCTAGATCAGTAGAGCTTATTTCTAGTAAGTATACGAATAGTTGTCAACTGCTTATTCTGAAAATCAAGTAAGTCTGAAATTCTCCCAGCCTAAGTGAGCTTAGGTGACACACATACCTACCTATAGGAATGGCCAAGTTTATAACTGGAATGGATCTCCTTGAAGTTGCCTGAAGGCTTTTCCCTTCTCAAATACCACCCCTCCTTCATGATGCACTATCTCTTAGTGTCAAGAACTGCTCTCTTTTAAAATGCAAATACTATCTTTTGGAGATGAAATGGGAAGTAGGTGGTGGTGGTCGAAATTTGAATCTCTGGTGTTTTAGTGCAAATTAACTGGTAAGGGCAGTGTTTCTTTTTTCTCTCATAGAGGAAACCCAGACAGAATGAACGTGCTTGAAGACTAGAGGCCATTGATGCTAAAGGAAGGAGAACCGAAGAAGAGGCGGTCTCTGTGGACAAATTGTCTCTTCCCATCAGCCAGACAAGTTGTCCAGGAGACATTTCGAATAATCCATTAGAAAGTGACTAACATTCTCACTGACAACACAGAAAAAAATGGAAACATAAGTCAAAGAAAGATTCCGGAACTTATGAGCATGTTACATGGGTTTGTAGTCAGCAGATGGGCATCCCTCTAGTCTCCAGAATCCAATGTTTATGTTGTGACTGACCCTTAGCCACTAGGTTTCCAAATGAAGAGTAAGTTTGTGGGAAAACTGGCCCATGGTATCTACAGAAAGGGAATAAGTATTGTTTTAATAAAACCACTAAAGGGAGATCAGCAGACAACTGGATGAATGTAAGTGCTAAACACTGACAAAACTATCTGTTGATCCTAGTGACTAGTGGAGGCACTTCTATAGCTCCCTGGACATGCAACCCCTACCACACTTTTTAATTAAATGCCCTGGATTGCCCTTTGGATCAAAACTTTTTTGTCAAAGAAGGCTTGCTTTAGTCCACCTAAAGGATATCAGATGTGTAAAAGATGATGGTTTCATCACAACATGACTAGCAGCTTTTTGTGTATTGATGTTGCCTGGCATGCAGAAAATACCCTTTACTGGATTTTCAGAAATTTGTAATAGATGCTGGCTCTAGAAGAGACAGAACAGAGCATGGACTCTGTCATGGGTCACATCTGGTTTACATTCTGCCTGTCATTATCCTTGTGACTTTTAGCATATTTGAAAACTATTAGATATGTGAAAAGATTTCCTCATCTAGAAAATGGGAATGGCAATAACTAAGTCACAGGGTTATTGTGACTAATAAATAAGCAAATATATGCTAAGTTTCTAGAAAGTTTCCTGACACAGTTATATTAATTCAATGACTTTTAAAACATGGTTCTTTTTTGTTACTACAAAGCTGTGCTTGAAGACTGTGTGTATGCATTTTTCATTAACCATCAGAAAACATACATAAGCATGTATGATTCTTAAAGATGGGGATGAAATTTAAAGGATCTGGGATCACTGGCTATCTTGTTAATTGAAGAGAATCTTTTCGTATTAATTTGGTGGATTTGTAAAGAAGATGAGGTATTAAAATCATAACAGAAAGAAATTCTTTTTATGGTTGAAATAACAGATGAACTGGTTATGAAAACTGGCAGAAGCCCCTGGATGGAACTCTTCCTTCTGCCCAGAACACTGAACCCTCAATTATCCATTGCCTGTGCATTCCCACTGTGTCATTGTTACAAGCTCTTATAAGTATACAAAGAAACCTCTTTCCTTTTGGATGATCTGTAGTTATTGACAATCATCCTTTTTGGTACTCTTTGAATCTCAACCACACTCAGACTTGCTCTTTAGGTGGTAATCTTGGTAAACTGTCCCATTTGTTGCATCTTTATCCCTTAACTAAACTTCTCCACATGCAATCATGTCTCCAAAAATAGAGTAATCATGCCCATCATCTTCTCTTCCAAAGGCTATTTGTTGGTTGATGACACTACAGAATTTGCAGTGTCCTTAAACACTTGGTGGAGCAAACATCTCTCCATTGACTCTTTAATTGAGCTGAAGCACCCTAACGAGGGGTCTTTATTTAGCCTTTTCAGTTAGTTATTTGTCCGGAAGCCAGGACCCAGGAATTTCGGAAAGAACAAAGAATCCGTAACTTTACAAAACTCCTCCAAAAATTGGAAAGAGGAAAAAAAAAGGCCTGGAGAAAATTAATTTAAAGCTAAATAGCAGACAAATGTGGAAATAAATGTACTTATAGATGTCATGTTTCTGAAGGAAGTTAGGTCCTTGAATTTCATTTCACTCATTATAGTCTGTGCCCATTGCCAAAGATATCTCTTCAAGGAAAAGTAAAGGCAAATTTCTTGGCATTCGCTTTGCTACACCCCCACTGGAAAACCCATTAAAGAGCCATTCTCGATGGCAGTTGGAGATGTAAATGAAATAGCCCCCCTCTTAGTATTTGGTTGAGATTGCCCAAATGTTTGGCCATCATTAAAGCTTCGCCAAGCAATATTCATAATTGTAAACCCAAGTTGTCATTACACAACATCCTTAATGTTATGTCAGTAGTCACCATTGGAGGGAAATGGAAATCAAGTATGCATCACAGAATGCACTCAGTTTGAAACTATGGCCTTGTCTCTACTTGTTTGGGTAAGGGGAAGGTTGCACAATCTCTTTACTGAGTTTTTAATCGAGTTGTTATTCCACTCTTTCTTTTATGGAGCCATAGAAGTGTCTGTAATGAAAGATTAAAATGGTGGTTTGCAGTGGCTATGCCCAAATAAAATATGACAGCTCTCTTGTAGGGCCTTATATGTAAGCAGAGGGAGCTTGGTAACAAGCTGCATTATGCTCTTGCTGTGCATACTGATTGCAAATTGTGTGGGTTATCCTTGATGCCATAAAAAAGGTGTGTGTGTGTGTGTGTGTGTGTGTGTGTGTGTGTGTGTGTGTGTGAGAGAGAGAGAGAGAGAGAGAGAGAGAGAGAGAGAGAGAAACTGAGAGATAGAAAGAGAGAATTTCTTCCAACTGATTATAAACCTCATGCATAGTAAGCAATGGGGAAACAATGCTCAGATTTCCTGCAGCGGAGGGCAAGCGCGTGCACACGCGCAACACACACACACACACACACACACACACACACACACACACACACTTATACACTGACAGGCTAATGGCTACTTTCCCAAAGAGTGGTTAGAAAGAAGTAGTAAAAGGGACTGTGCTGATGCAGGGAGAAGACCTGGGCAAAGATCAAGATACCGGCAACATATCGGATAACACATAATTGGCAGGTCACAGCCAAATGAGTGTAGTCATGCATCGCTGGGCAGGCCTTTGCGGGTGATAAAGACACTTGTAAACAATTCAGTCCCAGAACATGGCAATAATATGTTGATCCGGCGTGTAATGAGGTGTCCCTGGAATCAATAAGCAGTCCTGGAGAGCAGAGAGCAAGGGCAATGGCTGTCTTTCTGATGACCTTTCCTCACCACCGAGGACCCCATCTCCCCTGAAGAGGACTTTTCTCATTTTGCAGCCAGCTCTGAGTGTCAGAACTTCCATTCGCAGCCAGCAAATGAACAGCCAGGCCCTGCATGCTAATGAAGTCCAGGCTATTTTGCACCTTTTCATCCGCACATTATGCTCTTGACTCTGGAGAAGGTGGGAATTAGGCCGGACCCCGGTGTCAGACTGCCTGATGGCTCGGCTTCGGAAAACTGGTAATTGAAGCTGATGACTGATGCGAGGGAGGCCTGAATTTGGAAATAAACAGTTTCAAGCACTGCATGTCATTTCTAGAGAGACTGCTGAGAGAATGGAAATGAGCTCCGTTTCTTGAATCTAATGCAGTTTCTCAGCAGGAAAAACACCGTCTTTTAGACAACAATGCCAGTCATTAAGATTTAAATGTTCTGGCGATAATAGAAGAACTGGCCTCCCCGTTCACAAACAGCACTTATGTAAATGTCTTTCAACACCAGATCTACATTTAATCCACGCCCAGGAAGATAACTGTGTTGGAAAGCAGAACCAAATGCAATTCTTAGTCTATAAATATCATTCATAAGGAGAGAGGAAAACAGTCAAATAGTTTGCCAACATGTCACATAACATTGCCTGTCAGCACTAGCGACAAGGCAACTCCTCACTGAAACAATGAAAGGACATTTGGAAATCTACAATAAAACACCCCCAAGCCACACTTTTACTGGTTGTTTTTTCACTGCAGTATTTCATTCCAAATAATCTTCCATCCTAGCCTTTTATGAGCAAATAACATGAATAATCCCTATTTATATGCAGAATCTATATTTTGATAGTGAGTCTGTATGTTTAATGTTGCTCCAGAAACCCGAATCTGGACCCATTTGCTCATAATTTTTGTAAGTTCTTTCATTAAGTATTTATTTCACTTTCTCTTAACATTACTAGGTTGTTACAAAACCCCACACCCAACATGACATACTGTTTTAGTCCTCTCTCCCCATTCTGCTGAGATTAATTGGACATTATGTTGTTGTAAGCAAAAAGAAGCGCTCAGAACCCACATGTGGACTTTTTGTGTTTTAAGAGGCTTTAAACATCATTTTTACTAGACATCCCTCCAGTCTAGTTCTTCTTGTGCAGGTGAAATACCTTCAGAGAGACAATTATGAGCCTGGAGAAGAGGAAAATGAAGCCAATGATATTTATCATGGCAGGCCACAGTGATTCATGAATAACCAGTGGCTTGCTCTTTTCTTGCTCCTCTTTCTTACCCAACGTGAGATTTCGATATTGTGGGCTTTTTTTCAATTTAATGGTGACATACAGAATTCTCACAGGCAGTCTTTGGTTTGTTAGCAACATCAAGGATATCAGTACAACTTGAGAGAAACTGAAGGTGTCTGGGGTATTATTGTCACTTCGGTTTAAAGGTAGGAAACCTATCTTGCAAAAGGATCAACACTGAATTATTTCAACGTTTCAAAAATATAGATAAACAATGCATTTCTAATAGTATACTTGTGGAGAGTAGATAGATCAATAAATATTCAGCAATCCTTTGCATGAAATACATGAAACTCTATGAGAAAAAGATAAATTTTAAACACATGCACACATACCCCACCCCTTACTGTGATAATGCTGCTCCATTCTAATGTTATTACTGAGTCTTGTGAGGTCTCCATGACATAATAGCTAAAAAAGATGGAGAAAACTAAAGTTACAAAAATATGATAATGATAACCTATAAGACTTTCTGTGCATGGTATACACATACACTGGGAATTCTGTGTTCAGAGCAGTGTTGATTTTTTGAAAAGCTTTTATGTGTACTTCCTCAGAGGAAGTATAAGCCTATGGCACAAAAGTCTATCTTACTAACATGTAAGAAAAGGGAGATGAGAGGAACAATGTGATTTTTGTAAAGTCACACAGCAAATACAGTGGTAAAGCCAGGATCAAACTTTCTGTTTTATACATTCATCATGTCATCCTTTTCTATAAATCTGTGCTCCCCTGTATAGATTCTATCAATAAAGAAAGTTATGTGGTATTAGGCTATTTCTATTTTTATCCTTCATAAGCATTACCTCTTCTGTTGCTATTATGAGGCATAAATTTTTCTAACTTGGAAGCAGAATGTGCAACTTCAATTTTCCTGAGGAAGAATAGCCAAGAGCAAGATTTTTCCAGTCTTTAATGGACACTACTGGTGGTGACTACTGTGGTAACAGCATCCATTTTGTGTGGAGAATATTACCTGGATAAGCAGTAATTCAGCAGCTTAGGGGTCAAGAACATGGACCTGGCTTTGGTTCCATCACTGTATCAGCAGTAACAGAAAGACAGAGTGAGTTACTTCTTGCTTAAGAATGGAAATTCAGCCGTAGGTGCTCTAGGGTGAAAGGAAACAGGCCGCATGATGCTATTAACATCCCAGGTTCCATTTGTCTTTCAACTCCACCTTTTTAAGAACATTGATTCCATCTCCAGTTTGCCTCATGATCGTAGCATGGCTGTGCAGTTTCAGTAATCTCATTTGATAGAGGAAAAAGGGAGGAGGGGAAGGCAAAGAGCCAGATAAGTCATTGTCCTTTCAAGGAGCTTTTCAGGAAGCAACTCCATCCATCAACTGGTGTTTATACCTCATTGGTAAGAACTTAATCATGTGGCTACTTCTATCCACAGAAAGACTGAGGAGGGTAGATTTGAAGCTGCTTGGGTTCTTTTGCTAAGGGAGAAAAAGAGAACAGATATTGTATAATGAATTGGAGGAAAAGTTTGCTGCCACGTACTAGATGAGTGAATCAGTAATTATTTAACTTCTTTAAGTCTCAGTTTACTCATCTGTCACATGGAGATGAGTAAATGTTTGAAAAGACTTGTCTGACAATGCTCATTGAAGCTGTTTATAATAGCAAAAACAAAAACAAAATCTCCTAAAACAAAAAAGAAACTCCTCAAACCAAAAAATAACAAAAACTGAATATATCCAAAAGAGGAATGTAATGAACTGTAGTACGGCCATGCCATGGCTTACTATGCAGACTAGAAGAAAGAGGAAGATTTGTGTGTATGTAGTGACAAGGAAAGAAGGAAGGGAAGAAACATCAAGTCCTTTTAAGTAAAAATAGCAAATTGAAGTTACATATAAGATATAATGTCATATATTTAACTCATATTCCATACCATACTATACTCCGAATCTCATTCTCTCTCTTTCTCTCTGTTTCTCTCTCTCTCTTTCTGCCCCCCCCCCCCATTTCCTCTGAGACAAAGTTTCAGTAGTGTTTGCTTATAGACCCTTTAAAAGACTGAGATTTCCGAAGCTCAGGGCTCCTCAGGTCTTATGCAAACCCAGTGTGTGCAGCATCTACCTGGGCTCACCTCCACATTACCCTTGGTACTTGGGTGGGAAGGTCAAAGGGAACTGATGCAAATAGGAAGCTCATGATTTCTTGAGTAATAAAGTGCTCTGCCAGCATCCACGAGCTCTTGGCAGGCTAAAATCTCAGCCCCTTCACAGATCTCATAAATGTAATGTAAATATTGAAAAGTACACATATTACAAGTCTACAATTTGACGAATTTTCACAAAGTGAACTCACACGTGTAACTGGCACCAGATCTCGGAAAAGAAAATTATCAGCATCATGGAAATGTCCTTGATGTCCTCTTTAGTCAATACCCTCACAAGGGTAACATACTCCTACCTAACAGCATGGATTAATTTGTCTGTTTTGAACTTGACATAAATTGAATTATATAATATGTACACTTTTATGTCTGAGATCTTTCTTGCAACATTATAAGATTCATCCATGTTATTACAGGTAGTTGTAGATCATCATAATTATCGCTGTGTCACTAAAACACAACTTTTATATCCATTTTATTATTGATAGAATTTACATTATTTCTAACTTTTTATTATATAATTATTTCTTTTTTCTATTTTTATTGAGATATAATTGACATACATCAATGTATGAGCTTAAAGCATACAGCATAATGATTTGAAATGTATTATAAAATGCTTATCACAGTATGTTTAGTTAGCCTCCCTCATTTCACATAGATACAATAAAAAGACAAAGCAAAAAAAAATTTTCCTTGTGATAAGAACTCTTAGAATTTATTGTTAACAACTTTCTTATAGATCACACAGCTGCGTTAGCTGCAGTCATCATGCTGTACATCACATCTCTGGGGCTTATTTATTTTATAATTGGAGTGCTCACTTCAGCAACACATATACTAAAAAAATCTTATAACTAGAACTTTGTACCTTCTGATCACCTTCCTCCATTTTACCAACTATTTCCTTTTTTAAAGGAGAGCGTATTTATATATTACTTGTACGATTTTTATTATAGAAATTTTCAAACATGCGCACAAGTAAAAAGAATGACAAAATAGTCCCCTATATGTCTGTGACCCAGCTTTAACAAATATCAACTTCTGACATTTTGTTATAATTACAGTTATAATTTAATAGTATTTAAAAAGGAATAGGCCAACTTTTTGCTCCCCTGAATTAATTTCAAGATGAAAGTATCTCTGTGATAAAAGAATAATACTAACACTCTTGTGATGAACTCATCCTGTCTCATGCCTTTAAATGTGATTTATATCTGGTTGACATCCAAGTTAATCTCTCTAGCCAAAACCCCTCTGATGACTCCAGATTCATGTATCCATCTCCCTCCTTACATCTTTGCTTGAATGTCATTTAGGTCTGATTCCTCAGACCTTAGATAAGGGTTTGGGTACAAGCGATCTGTAGAGTTACTCTTAGGAGAAACTAGTAAGGAGGCTGGGGAAGCAGGACAGGGACAGAGAAGGTGAGGAAATCAAGCAAGGTGTAATATCAGGCAAAGTTCCACAGAGGGTGCCTTCCCGATCCTACAGAGGTGCCCTGGAATGTGAGTTGTGCCTAGAGGCTTCCCCAGAGCAAGAAATGGGAGCTATGCTATTATATTCCTATGCTAATCAGTCATTGTCTGAGGTGGCTCTGGGGAGGCCAAAACTGCCAGGCACTTCTGCCCTGGCAGGGAAGCACCAGCAGAGTCAGCTCCTGATCTATTAGACATCTCTAACTAAACGTATCCAAAACCTCTGACACTCCTCCCCCCGACTCGCATCCTCAAACTTCTGTTACTTACATTAAACACCTTGGAGTCATCCATGACTCTTCCCTTTCTGTCATACCCCTGTCAATACATTAGGGGATCGGGTTGACCTTACATTTGAAGTGTATCAAAAATTTTCTCATCACCTCAAGCCACCATCATGTCTCACTGGAATTACTGCCAGAGCTTCCTAGTTTGTCTCTAGGCATCTACCCTTTTACCCTTCCTTTCCCCAGTTAGTCTCCTCTCAACAAAGCAGAAAAAAAAAAGTCGTTTTAAAATAGAAGGGATCATGTTAGTCCTCTGATCAAGACCTTTCAATGGCTTTCCATTTCACTCAAAGTAAAAGTCAAATTCCTTACATGACCACCTACAAAGCCATATGTGATCCTTTCACACCCCTCCCACCCTGATTTGTTTACTTCTTGACTTGGTTTCCTACTATGTTTCCTGTCCTGTACTCCCTCCAACTGTACTGGCCTCCTTGCTGTCAGCTGAACACACCAGGTCTGAGCTTATCTGAGGACCTTTGTACTAGCTGATCCCACTATCTAGTACACTTTTCTCCCTGATAATTGGAGTTTCCTTCCTCATCTCCTTTAAGTCTGCTCGGTGTCACCTTCTTAAGGAGGTTTACCTTGACAGTGCTATTTAAAAGTGCAACTATTCTCCATTCCCATGTACTCTTTATCTCTCTTGCCTCGTTATTTTTTTTTATAGCATACCATATAATTTACTTTCTTATTATGTGCATTGTTTACTATCTGTCTCCTCCCACTAGAATGTAAACTCCACGAGGACAGGAATTTTTATGTTTAGCTTATTGATGTGTACCAAGCTCCTGGAATAGTTCAGATACATGGTCTGATTAATAAATAATTGCTGAATGAATGAACTTCTGTAAATCCCAATTTATTGGCACTGTCTCGAGGGAATGTGTTTAGATTCAAGATCGGTAGTCTGTTAAGTTGTACCCCTACAGGGACAAGTCAATAGATGTAGACTGCCCCAGGAGGGGTGGAAACTTGGCCTGGACAACTCTGTTTAGCTAAGGGCTGTTTCTGGGAGGGACTCTACAGTGACTCCTAAGTAGGTAACCTGCCATGCAACCATACAGTGAGTCACGAAGGGAGACTCTGGGTAGTCTCACAGCATTCACCATAGAACGTCCCTGGTGCCTCTCAGGTACACTTGCTATAGTCAAATCACCACTGTAGAATTATCTTTGCTTTTTCCTGGAGAAACATAATTACAAGAGGAAAGTCAGTGGGATGAACCTGGCACTACAGCTGTTTTAGGACTGCAGTTGATATTCATCTTTTCCCTCTCCTGCGATTTGTTCTCGATTCCCCTCACTATCAGCCAGCACCTCTCCTGGGTTAGGTGGCTTACCTGCTGGGGTGACCCAGGAGGAGTCATCCTTGAAGAGACTGAGCCTCTGGTCCCCATGCCCTGTGCAGAGTGCGGCTGCTACACTTGTCCATTTACCATGAAACTGGTTGGAGGAAGACCACGAGACATCCAATGGGTCACCTGGGTGCCACACATGTTCCTCCCTGTTTCCACTGTGTCACAGCTGTCATATCTCTTCCTGGTGATCAAAGTCAATAACTTGAATCACTGGTGTCTTATATAAGGAACCCAAAGTTGACGTTTGTAACTTACAGTTTAATGGGACATTTGCATCCTCCAGTGGAAGTACTCCCTTCTTGGAATCCGGGGTATCTAGAACCACAGAAACTAGAATTCCAGTGATAGGACAGGCAGATTCTTCAAATAAGTCACTGGAAGTGATGGTGTGTGAGGCCACTTCTATGTTAACCTGTTGGGTCCCATACCTATTTGTTTCACCTACTGGGAACATAGTACCATATAATGGTCATTGTGCCACATTCTGGAGGATAGAGGCCCATCCTTGCAGAATGTAGTCTCTCAGCTGGCACATTGGCTGTACTTTAAACAGGTCATTTAACTGCTCTGTTAGGTTGGCAGTTTCTCTGTTATGTCTAAAGAAGTAGGATTAGTAGATCCCATGGACATGAGACCACTGTTGGACCACCTTTACTGTAAAGTAGACCCTTCAGTCCAATGTAACATGTCAGATCTTGTGTTGGTGGATCAAATACTCTGTAAACCCTTTAAGTGTGGTACTGGCTGAGACTGAGACCTGAGGACAGAACAGGCAAACTCATGCTTGGAATATATGCTGACTCCAATCAAATGAATGGCCACTCCTTCCAGTGTGGAAGAGGTCCTGTGTGATTAATCTGCTATCAAGTGACTGGTTGGTTTTCCTTGAGGGATGGTGCCACAATAAGACCATTGGTCCCTGTGGTTGGCATATTGGATGTTTAGCAGCAGCAGCAGCAGCAGCAGCAGCCTTGGTGAGTGAGAGCCCATGCTGTATGCATGGCCTCCACACTTGCCACCATGCCCATTCAGTTCACACCCTATTATGCCAGCATTGAAATAACTTATGATAGAGGATGGCTGAGTTGTTTTGTCTACCTGATTTTCCTGTAGTGGGTAGTAATAGATAAGAAAATCTTTGTATTTCACACTCACTTCAATATGTCCATTCACACATGTCTATCTTTGTTCTTCATTTTCTTATATTGCTCTTTTCAGGCCCCCAATCAACCAGCTAAGCCATTTGCCACTGCTTATGAGTTTTATGTATTATTTTTGGGGGCTATTTCTTTTTCCACACAAAGTGGATGATTATGTGTACTGCCTCATAACTCTGCCCATTGGGAGGATTTTCCCATACCACTGACCTTTAGGACCACCCCTCAGTTGGGCTGTAGTGCAACTACCATCAATTTTCTGCTTCCATCCATCTACTGAGTCAATCCATTTGTAAACAACACTTCATGTTTTTTCTTCTTCATCAACTGGTTGTAAGGGACCTACCCATTCGTTTTCATGTATTACCTTAGGGAGAAAAACTTGTGATGGATAGCATGAAGTCTGACCATTTGCTTATATAATTACTTGGCCTTCTGGACCTGCTCATGCTCCATTCTGGATCTATCATGTCCATCATATAAGGGATTACTGATGGGCCTGCTTTTCTTAAGACTCCATGGGTCTGATAGATCCCAACTTATGATGATGGGCTATTCTGGATACAGAGTCGCTTACTTCTTCAATGTCAGGTACTAAATCTTTGCCTGAGTCTAGAAGCCAAGCAGGAGTAGTCTTTCCTCCAATCTTTTTTTTATTGTGGTAAAATACATAAAACATAAAAGTTACCATTTTAACTATTTCAACTGTATTGTTCAGTAGGTATTATGTACATTCATATTGTGCAACCATCACTATTTCCATCTGTAGAACTCTTTTCATGCTGTAAAATTAGAACTCTATGCTAATTAAACAATAACTCTCCTTTTTCTTCCCACTGTTCCTGGCAACCACCATTCTACTTTATGTCTCTGTGAACTTGACTACTCTAGGTACCTCATATAAGGGAAATCATACAGCATTTTTCTTATCTGGCTTATTTTACTTAGCATAATCTTCTCAAGGTTCATCCTGTTACAGCATATGTCAGAATTTTCTTCCTTTTTAAGGCTGAATAATATTTTATTGTATATACCACATTTTGAGGAGTATTTTTTTGATGGTGTAAAGTTCTGTACTGCTGATGGCATGGATTATTCTAGAACTCTGGAATCTACATAGTGATTCTTTTATTGAAACTGAACATAAACTCTACTGGGTATCTTCTACCACCATGTGTACCTCTAATACTACAAAGTCTGTCAAAATTTATGGCCCAAGAGGCTGATCTAACCTGCCGCAGAGCCTTTTCCTGCTCTGGGCCCCATCAAAGTTGGCAGCCTTTTGTATCACTTGGTAAGTGGGTTGGTGCAGCTTTCCCAGATATGAAATATTTTCCCACTAGAACTTGAATAGGCTTATCAGGCATTGATTGAGATGCAATGATTTGTCCTTCCTTTGGAGGGAGAATTACATCATGCTTTAGATCACTAAAAACTTTAATGATGAGTAGGTTCCAGAATCTTCATAGGATTTATTCACTATTCTCTGTTTTAGCACTTCTTTCTCATTTGGTTCTATAAACTTAATGTCATACATGTACCAATGGGATGTTCTGCAGGAAGTCCAACCATCAAGTTTTCTATGGACTGTAGAGTATCTAGTCCATAAGTCTAAGAGCAGGAGAGTTTACATAGCTCTGGGGCAAGACTACAAATGTATACTGTTGTCCATCTTGGGTAGATACAAACTGCTCTGGTCCTCATTCCTGATAAGTACGAGAAAGAAAACATCTTCTAAATCAATGACTACATCCCACTTACCTGAAACATATTAATCTGCTGTACAGATACCACATCTAGGGCAACTATGACAGTGGCTATGACTTAGTTCCATTTACACTTAGTCTACCATCATCCTCCAGTGTCTATCCTCATTTGGTAGGGCCAGATTGGAGAATTAGAGAGGATATAATGATGGCAACCTCTCCTTCCTTTAGATATTTAAGAGCGGCGATAATTTCTGTCATTCCTCCAGAATATGCACAGCATAGGCTCAAAGTGAAGGGATATTGTTTCTGCTGTAACCTCACGAATGAAGAGCCGAAGGAGCTATTTCAGAAGGAGCTATTTCACTTAGTTTCCCCCACCATGACAGCTCTCAAAACATAGACAGATGAACCAATGTGAGAATTGTGGCAACTACCAAATATATCTTTTCTAACTATTAGATAAGTCATGGATCCAGTGGACCTACTGGGAGCCTGGCCAGTTGTCTACTTCATACTTGTCCCAATCTAATGAGGATTCCATGATAATTCTTTGGTTCTTTGGCTATCAAAAATCACGTTAGACCCAGTGTCCAATGGGCTTAAAAATGTTTGTGAGGAAATATTTTTTTCTGGAAGGTCACCCTGAAGGGGATCACCAACCTCAGATTATGGCTGGGTTGGTGAAAGATTGTTAGAGGATATTTTTTTTTCCTGCCCAATGTCCACGTTGAGACAGGTAAATTTTTTTTGTTTTATGCTTATGTAAGAGAGATTTTTTTTTGTCTGGTTTATCTCTTATTAATGTGTGGCTTTGGGGAGATGCTATTTTATATGAGGTGCTTCTGATTTCCTACCAAGGATGGGCCCTGCTTTCTGCCTCTATGAGCAAGTCATCAAAATAGAAGCTTTTTCTACTAGATAGTGGCATATGGCCTCATGAGACATGGTTTCACAGCTTGCTTATGTCTCCTGATTACTGATTTGACTTTGTTTTGGCCCCTGAGGATTTTGGTTTTCTTGCCTATGTGTTAAGGGCTGACTTGTATCCTTCCAAAATCAATATGTTGAAGCCCTAACCCATAGTAATTTCCATGTGACTTTATTTAGAAATAGATGTCCTTATAAGATGAGAAAACTTGGACACACAGAGAAACACCAGGGATGCACATGTACAGAAGAAAGACCATGTGAGAACACAGTGAGAAGGTGGCCATATCCGAACCAAGGAGAGAGGCCTCAGGAGAAACCAAATCTACCAACGCCTTGCTCTTGGATGTCCAGACTCCAGAGTGTGAGAAAATAAATTTTTATTTTTTAAGCCACTCAGTTGGCAGCCATAGCAAACTGACATATCATGTTTAAAAAATAATTTTAAAAATTTATCTAAATTGTTAGCGACTTAGCAGCAGGATGTTATTCAGGGTAGATAATCAAAATAACTGTTGCTTAAGTCCATCTCCTTATATTTCTGTAAGTTTTACTATAAATATTGTGAAGTTGTTATGGGTTGTATATAAGTTTATGACTATTGCCTTTTGAATTAATTTTATCTTTTATCAGAATGGAACACATATTTTTCTTATTTGTTTGTTAATTTACATAATTTTCTAATCATGAATTCAGAAAGGAAGGCAGCAAGAGAAAAAGAAAAAGAAAAAAGAAATTATAAAACAATCAGAAAACAATTAATAAGATGTCAATAGTAAGTCTTTACCTATCAAGTTCTTACTTGAAGTGTAGATGGGAAATGCTTCAATCAAAAGGCAAAGAGTGGCTGAGTGGGTTAAAACAACAACAAGACCCAACCATATGGTGCCTATAAGAGACTCTCTTCAGCTTCAGGCACACACACACATAGGCTTAAAGTGAAGGACTGGAAAAAGACATTCCATGCAAATAAAAACCAAAAGAGAGCAGAGGTGTCTATTCTTACATCAGTCAATATAAACTTTAAGTCAAAAACTGTAAAAAGAGACAAAGAAGGTCATTATATAATGATAAAGGGTCAATTTGTCAAGAGGATATAACAATTATAAATATATATGTACCCAATATCAGAGCACTTAAATGTATTCAGCAAATACTAACAGATCTGAAAGGAGAAATAGACAAAAATATAATAAAGCATAGGATTTCAGTACTTCACTTTCAACAATGGATAGATTATCCAATAGAAAATCAGTAAGAAAATATCGGACTTGAACTGTACTTTAAACCAAATAGACCTAACAGTCATATACAGAACATTCCATCAAACAGCAGCAGAATATACATTCTCCTCAAACGTACATGGAACGTCTCCATGATAGATCATATGTTAGGTCATAAAACAAGTCTTAGGAAGTCTTAATTTTTTAAAAATTAAAATTATACAAGGTATCTTTTCTGACCACAATAGCAGGAAACTAGAAATCAATAACAAGGGGAAAACTGGAAAATCACAAATAAGTGGATATTAAAACACTTCTAAACAAACAATGGGCCATAGCTTTTTTAAAAATCTTGTTTTCTTGTTTTCTACTGAACTTTTGTTGTATTACCTGAAGATTTGGTTCAGGTACACCCTTTGTTATCTTCCCCTCATAAGTTTCAGTGGTAATCTTTAGTATTTGTCTGCTGATTACCTTTACCAATAATTCTTTCTCTTATATTTTCTAATTTAAGTCACTCTGCCATGTATTGCTGCTATTACATACACAGAAAAATGACATTTTCTTTATGTATGCGAGACCAGACACTTGTATGCCACTTTTCAGGCTATAATATTTTTTTTTTGCTTTTGGGTCTAAATGCATCTTTTATTCAATCTACATCACTTCAATTAAAGGACAGAAAAATAAAACTCACATGGGAATCCTTGTGTGCATTAAATGGAACACATACGCACACACAACCAAACTCGACACCCATTTCCTCCTTTTATCTGAGTAACAAGGGTGAGAAACTCTTTGAAATCCTCCTTGGGATCCATGTAAATGAACAAGATAGGTAGCAAATGATCTTGAAAGTGAGCAACCTTCTAACAAATGTTTGTATTGATTTCATTATTTCTAAAGGTTGATTGATGCCAGAAAAAACAAAGAGCTAAAGCAAAATCAATCTCTTTTATTTACCCCATCCTCACCTCCCATCCTGTGTTTTAGAATGGGGATATGATATTGGATGAATTTTGAGGTTGTTAAGAAGTTTTAGATGTTCCATTTAGGGCTAAAAGGGGCTGATGGGAAAGGTAAGGACAAACTGCATGAGAATCAGGTATCCAGAAGTTTTGTCAACTGTTTATTAGGTGTTCTTTGTGATGTTTGTGAATTAAACAGTTAAAGAAAGGGTTAGAGACAACAAATCAGTTATTCTGACCTAATAATTATTTTGCCTGAATTTTTAACTTTTAATAATGTAAAATGCAGAGTACATATTGCAGATGAAGAAATGAGAGCGAGTTTTCAGCATGTATTAAATAAGGAAAGAATATCAGATGCCTTCTCTAAGAATGTCCTAGCAAGTGAGGCAGGATAACAGAAAAAAGAAAAAAAAAGATGAGTGGGATGGGAGGATAAAGGAAGCCAGGGTATTGTGGGGAAAAAGCCAGGGGCACCAGGACAGCAGGATTAACTTATAAGGAAGAATCTTTTCATTACAAAGAAAATTATTCCTAATTCCTAAATATAGGTATGTATAAACAAGATTTTAATATTGAAAATATTATTGAGAAAACTTACAAATAGGGCAAGTAATGGGAGATTTAATAATATAGTCAAGAGAAAATGATTGGTTTTAGTAATCGTAATCTTAGTACAGAGGACACAAAAGGACCTGAAACTTTAATCATTTTGGCAGAAGAAATTGACACTTTAGATTGAACACTGACTAACTTTGGATAAGCACTGGGACTTTGGAGGACTAAAGTTCTAACCCAAAGCTGCCCAATAGAAATATATAATGCAAACCAGACATGAAATTTAAAATTTTCTTGTAGCTACACCATAAAAAGTAAAACAAAACAAAATTAATTTTAATAATATATTTCATTAACATAATACATTAAAATATTTTCATTTTAATACATAATCAATAAAATTATTGATATGATACATTACATTTTTTATCCTAAATTTAAAATTTCAGTATGTAGAGCACACTTATAACACACCTGAATTGAAACATTAAATTTTTAATAGTTGAAGTGAAATGTATTTCTACTAAAATAATAAAGTTGTATTTCACAGAAAAGCATTTTTACATATTTTGTTTTAAAACTTAAATTAATTAAGTTGAAATAAAATTAAAAATTCACTTTCTCAGTCCCACTAATCACAATAGTGCTTAGTAGTTACACGTGTCTATGGGCTGCCATTTTGGACAGAATAGTTCTCACCAAAGGATTTTCATACAGTCAAAGCCTATCACCAATCTTTCAGCAAAAACTTCTTGGGTTAGAATAGTTTGCACACGTCCTGGCTATTGTGGGCTGAATTGTGTCTCTCCTAAATTCAGATGTTGAAACCCTAACCCCTAGTACCTCAAAATATGACTGTATTGAGATAGGCACTTTAAAGAGGTAAGTAAGGTAAAATGAGGTCATATAGATGATCCCTAATCCAGTGTGACTGGTGTGCTTACAAAGGGAGCAAATTTGGACACATGGAGAGACAAGAGACATACATGTGCCACAGAGGAAAGGCCATTTTGAGGAAACAGTGAGAAGGTGGCCATGTACAAATACAGGAAGAGAAGCCCTAGAAGAATCAAAACTGCTGACACTTTGAATCTTGACTTACCAGCCTCCAGAGTGTGAGAAAATACATTTCTGTTGTTTAAGCCACCCAGTCTGTGGTACTTTGTTGTGGCAGCCTGAGCAGCACATAGAGGGTTTTTTAAAAATCAGGTAAGTTCTTTACCATTTTAGAAGTGTTACTCCTATTTTGTTACCAGCTTTATTTTGTCCCACAAATTCTTTAGATCTTGACTCTCAGAAAACTATTTAAAAAATAAATATTCACAGTGTGTGTGGTGTGTGTGTGTGTGTGTGTTGTGTGTGTGTGTGTGTGTGTGTGGTGTATTTTAACTGGTCTGTGTGCAAGTTCTTTAGTGTTTGGTTGGACTGGATGTTGTATGTTTTTCCATTTGGAAGGTGGGAATTGAATGAGCCATATCAACAAACCACAAAACACACACTTTGTGGTTCAAAATGAAGTATCCAAACCCATCAAGCTGAGCCTCTTGCCTTTGTCCATCACAGACATTGAGCCTCTTCATGATCACCAAAGTTCATTAATAGCATTTGTGTCTATGCTAATACAATCAGAAAATTATGCAGACTGTCTATCTCTTCCCAGAGAGAACAGGGTGATCAGCCATTAGTGATTCACACTGATGAGTCTCCACTAATTGCGCAGAATGTAATTAGTGATTATATAATATTTGAGCTCTTGCAACTGTCATTAATGTCCACGATTCACCAGAGATGGGCCTCACTGAATGGTGTGTGATTGCCGCATGCTAAATCTAGTTAATCCGAGGTATGTTAATCAGCACAGGATGCACTTTCGGCAGTGGTTAAAAGCTCTGGTGACCTCAGGAAAAAACCCTGCCATCCACCAAAGTCTGAATTGCTTACAATAGAGATCTTTTTCAAAAGAGAAATTTAATAATTAAATGGCCTGGAAAACCTGAGGGCAGAGTTACTGCATGGTATTAACACATTAGATTTTTCTGTAACAGATATGGTGACCAAAATTGTATTAGTGCTGGTATTAATTTATGATACGTTTGACTATTGACTCAGGGTATATTATATACTAAAGTTATTATGGTTTTGTCATGTGATGAAGGAGAACTGGATTAAGAGGAAAGATGACTATAATTACCTAGAGCCTTCTTAGAGCACAATTTTGGAGTATCATTTTATGGAACAAAATTTTAGAAGCAATAATATTATAATGATATTTTGCTTCCTGCAATAAATAAAAGTTGGATTCTAAAATGGATTTGCATGATAATACATTTCACTGTGTCTTGAGTCACTATAGATTTTCAAGACATTTATTTGTATCAGATGCCGTGAATGCCCCATCCCATGTTCACTCAGTCATAGAGTTCACCTAAAGCTGTAGTGGTTAGTTCCCATATATACTGTAAACTTTCCAAGCAAACATCTTTACCTTTCTGTTTATTTTCCCAAAAGCTCTCTTTGGCTTGGTCAATCTGACATGGCAGTTACATTAGGGCCCTTTCCCACAGCCACTAAAATGAAAACAGCCTCGAACGCTAGCTTTGATGAGATGAAGCAGTTTTGTAGTTTAAAACTTCCTGCTAAAGTGAAAAATAAAGGGGATAGGGAAAATCATGCATGGAAGGACAGCTGGTATGACCTAGAATTCACCTTTGTTTCATTATATGATCATTACAATAAATTAGCATTGCGGTTAAGGCTGTATCCATCATGCACTTGATGCCATGGCAGTTCCAAAAAGCCCAAACATGGCAAGAAAAGTGGTGTCTTCCTGATTCCAGAAAAAAAAACAAACAAAAAAACCCCCAAAACACCTTCTTTCCACAAAGGGACCATCCAAATCACGAATATTCCACCCCTTAGTTAGATTAATGAATATAATCCCTAACCTCGCAACGGGAAGGGATGACGCAGCAGTTCTCTCTTGAGTCTGCCCGCTCTGCCATCTGAGAGTGTACTTTCGCCTGCACTTCAGGGCTGACTGCTCTTGGCAGCTTGCTCTCCCTTCTGAGAGTGTACTTTCGTTTTCAATAAAGGTAGCTTGTATGCAATGGCTGGGCATCTGCCTTCAATTCTTTGTTGACTGAATGCCAAGAACCAAGGTCTAGGAGTTCCTGGACTCTCCAGAACCAGCAACAAACCCATTTGTAGGGTAACCTGTGTCAAGTATTCAACAACTCTAGGGTAAGTCTCCACCAAAGGAGCTGTGAGTTGGTGATTTCTTTCCTTTGTTCGAACAATTCTGAGGGTGTGTTCCACATAGTTTTTCAGAGGGTCCCCAGTGCCATTGAACACCAATTGCCCATAGTGGCAACCCACTCATAAATGCTCTTTACTGACTTTTCTCCTTTCTCTGCCTCACTTCCTGACTCTCTCACTTGTGTTTCCTGGAGTCATCTCCTGTAATGCTTAATTTCATGTGTTAATTTGACTGGCTCTGGGGTGCCTAAATTAAACATTACTTCAGGGTATGTGTGTGAGAGTATTTTCAGATGAGATTAATATTCGAATTGGTAGACTCAGCCAAGTAAATTGCCCTCCTTTTTGTGGGTGGGCATCATCCAATCCCTTGAGGGCCTGAATAGAACAAAAAAAAGTGGTGGAAGAAGGAATTTGCCTCCTTTTTACTGCCTTGCTGTTGAACTGGGACATCTCACCTCATCTTCTACTTCCCTCAGACTCAGACTAAATTACACCATTAGCCTTTCTGAGTCTCTAACTTGTGGACAGCAGGTCATGAGACTTCTTAGCTTCCGTAATCATGTGAACCAATTCCTTGTTATTTACATATCTCCCATTAATTCTGTTTCTCTGGAGAACTTTGACAGATACATCTCCTAGGTAAACTACCTGCACATAAGCTCTTGCCTAAGGGCTGGTGTTTGGAGGAACTCAACTAAAAAAAAAGAAAATGCTTTCCTTTCTTTTCCTCTATCTAATCTCTATATGTTGTTACCCTGAGAGAATGTAACCAAATATGATAATGTCTTGTCCTGGTAATTTCTTTATGTGTATAGCAAGCCCCAAGTAGTTCTCTCCTGGTATGTAGTTTTATTAGTGAATTTATGTGAATTAAAACTTTTTATCCCAACAATAATTTGTGTTTAACTGACACTAAATATACAGTTGTTTCCAATGTGGAATTTGTACAGGTTTACAAGTTTCCAAGGCCTGGGTAATTTAATTGGTCCAATTTTTTAATAAAATAATATGGCTGTTGTAGATGCCATGGAAAATAGCAACTTATGATTTACGTGATTTCCTTCCATTTATGTATTTTATATTAGTAATAAAAAGACTGTCATTTTTGCTTTGTAAGGTGCTTCCTAGTGGTTGTTTAAGTAACTCAAAGTCCTTTAGGTATTGTTTGAGAAAAATTCTACTGAATAATAATGATGACAAGAACTTGTATCACCATTTATTCTGTGCTAGGACTGTACTAAGCTTCCTGCTGTAAGAACTACCACCATCCCCAGTTACAGATGTGGCTTAAAAAGGTTAATAGATGTCTTGACAAAGGCCACATGACCTATAAGTGGTAGAGATGAGTCAGCCTAGATACTTTTTGCTTTAAAGCTCAGCATTTGTTTTGAGGCTTAAAATCAAAGAGATTAAAAAGCTACCCTTTCATCTCTTCCTGATTCTCCTTCATAGGCTTGCATTGAGGCAGGGGCCAGGACACTGTAGCAGACAACATTATGTCTGCTCAGCATTCATATGCGCAGTAGTTCCACAAAGTAATTTCCTGTACCTCTTTGTTCTCATGCTGCCCTTAGGGCTCTTTAACCTGAATGGGCAGTGGAGATACCTGTAACTATGTCAGAGGGAAGCTGCCCTGGTCAACATGAGCTAAGGCAGTACCCCCACTTCCCTAGAACTCCACTATTGGACTGAACCAAATTCACCTTCCAAGGTGATTTTCTTGATCCTTCACATGGCATGGCCTCCTTCCCCACTCTCCCGCAAGTTTTTCCTGGGCTCAGGTCCTAGTAAGTTATGTTTACAGAAATGCTCATTGTAGGGGCTGCTTCTGGAGAACAAAGCCTAAGATTGAGCCCATGAAAGAGTCTAATAGTTCTTAGAGCCAAAGGTACCCAGAGAGGTAAACCTGTAAGAAAAACTTGAATTGTGAAGTATAACCAAAGTTTTTCATTATTTTAAATAGAATATGATTAAAATATAGTTGGAAACAACTTAAATATTTATCAAAAATAAATGAAATAAATTATAGCACATCGCACAATGGAATAGTAAGCAGCCTTAAAAAATAGAGACATCATTTTGAATCAGAAGGAATAATTTGAATATTGTATAAAAAGGAAACAAAAAAGAAAATGTACTAAATAGAAACTATAAAATAAGAAGGTAGACTTCTAAGATAATAGTAATTGTAATAAATGCTTATGACCTAAAAACAGACTCTCAGACTGGATTTTAAAATCCAATGATATATACAAAATTTGAAAATAACACAATTTAAAAGGTATACCAGGAAAATATGACTCAAAAGAAAGCTGGTGTAGAGCTCTGGTTAAGATGGTGGAGTAGGTAAACAATGTGCTGGCTTTTTCCCATGACCACCTCAAAATTAGAACTAAACTACAGAACAATTATCATTGAAAATCACCTGAAGTCTAGCTAAACAGAAGTCCTATAATTAAGAATATACCAAAGAAGTCATGTGGAGATTTGTAAGAGGGGCAGGAATGCAAAAGGGATAGGTCCCACATCCATGTGTGGCAGTTAAAAACTGGGAGGGATATTCTTGACTGCAGAGGTCTCCTCTGAGGAGTGAATAGTCCCAAACCCATACCAGGCTCCCCAGCCTAGGCTGAGTTAGACAGAGGGCTGCTGGAGTCCCAGGTGTTCCTCTTAAAGGGCCAGTGCATGGACTTACCCACTGATGAACTTGATCTGAGCTCCAGCGCTGAGGCAGCAGCTCAAAAGGCACCAGGGATACTGGAGAGGAACTGAATTGTCTGGCTTCAGGGTGAGGGCTGGAGGGGCAGTTTTATCTCAGACAGAAATTCTGGCAGAGGCCACTGTTCTGTCGTTAAGCCTTCCCTTGACATAGCATGCAGAAACAGGTAGGCACCATATCTGAGTCTCCATCAACCTGGCTAACATTGGTTTCCTGGCCCTGGTGATTCCTTGAGACCTTGCTCCACTCAATTTGCCAGCACACCCAAGCCTCTACTAGTGGATTTTCCATACAAATGACCTGTCTGGCTCATGCTGCAAACTTTCCTAAAAGCTCTTAAAGGTTCACAAAACCTAAACGAGCAGCATCTGGCCTTGGTGTGCCCCTTACCACTTGCTGAGCAGCCTCAAGCCCAGCACTAGCAGCAGCCAGCCGCACTTTGTGGTTTGGCCTCTTAAGGCACATCCAAGCTCAGTGTGGGTGATGGCCAACTGCGAATTACTTGGTGGCTCAGCCAAACAGGGCACAGGCTGCGGCAGAACGTGGCCTGCGACAGGGCCCCTCCCAGTAGGTCAGCTTCAGACTGAGCTGGACCACCACTCAGAACCATATCTGAGGACAATACACCAAAAGGGCAAACCGGGAAGGCATCAGAGCCTGGGATTCCAGCAGCCCTCCATCTCACTCAGCCATAATCTCTGCTGATTTTTACATTCATATTTTATGGAGACTTCTCTTTCTGGCACTGGAACCTGGGCTGGGGAGCCTGGAGTGGAGACAGGACTCTTAATTCTTGTGGGGGTACCTCCGCAGCTGAGCTGTTCCTCCTCATTTTTCTTCACCACATGCCGGAGCCAGCCGGCTAAAGTCGAACAGCACCTAAAAGAGGGAGGTGAAGCCTAAGGAAAAAAAGAAGAAGACAGGAAAGCGCTTCGGGAGGGCATACAGTCAATGCTGCAGCCTTGAGTTTATTTAGCACAGCCCTTATATTTCTTTTCGAACACAATAGCAAGGCACAGAGGACATTACCATAGGAATGCTGACATTTACATAAGTTCCTATACATCCTTCCCTCAGGGTGCAAACATCCTTGCTTTCTGTTAAACATTCCACTATCTTAAAAGGGTTACTTTAGGAGGCACACCTCTCCTACAGGGTCAGTAATGTTTAACTCAAATCCCTGCTTCCTTGAACCATTGTTTAAGCAGTCTCAGTAACTGCTTTATGGCCTATAAGCTACGTGACTTCTTCAGTGTCTCAAAACGGCTCCCGACAACCACATGCAGTGTGAAACCAGCCTGTTCTGCATCCCTGCCCCTCCTCAGTCTTGAGGTTACTTCTTCTATTCAGGTAATTTTCAATGACAGTTGTTCTGTGGTTTAGTTATAAGTTTGATATGGTGGCGAGAGGAGGCAAGCACAGTATTTCCTACTCCGCCACTTGACTGCAATCCTCAGTAATTACTTTAAATGTAAATGGATTAAATACTTTAATCAAAAACATAGGGTGGCTGAATGGATAAGAAACCAAGACCCTTACATATGCTGCCTACAAGAGACTCACTTCAGATTGAAGGATACACACAGACTGAAAATAAAGGGATACAAAAAATATTTCATGAAAATGGAGATAAAAAAAAAAGAAAGCTGAGGTAGCAATACTTATTCCAGACAAAATAGACTTTAAAACAAAGGTTATAATAAGAGACAAAGAAAAACTGAGTACTTCCACTTCTGGGTATTTAGCCAAATAAATTAAAAACACTATGCATCCATATGCTCATTGTGTGCTGGCTGGAACATTAATGCTTGGCTATTGCCCTTGGGAACATAATATTCTAACAATAAGCTTTCTCCTTTTGTACCCCCTGCTTGTACAACTGACTTGTGCATTATTTACAATAGCCAAGATATGGAGGCAGCCTGGGTGTCCATCAATGGATGAATTGATAAAGAAGTGGTGTATATATGCAATGGGACATTACTCAGCCATAAAAGAGAATGAAATCTTGCCATCTGCAGCAACATGGATGGACTTAGAGGGTATTGTGAGTAATGAAATGAGTGAGAGAAGAACAAATGCCATATGATTTCACTTATATGTGAAATCTAAAAAATAAAATAAAATAAGAAGCGAAATAGAGACAAACTCATAGATACAAAAAACATTTTGCTGTTTGCCAGATGAGATGGAGGTTGGGAGGATAGTTGAAGGGTGGGGAGGGATTAAGAGATATAAATTGGTAGTTCAAAATAGTCATGAAGTTTTAAAGTATAATATAGGGAATATAGTCAATAATGTTGCCATGACTATGTATAGTGTCAGATAGGTACTAGATTTACAAGGGTGAACACTTTGTAGCTTATATAAATATCTAATCACTATGTTGCATATCTGAAGCTAATATAATAATGTATGTTATTGAAAAATAAACTGTAATTGAAAAGTAATAAACAATTCTTTAAAAAAAGAAAGTATAGGCATCTTAATATTTAACAACATAAAATTTAAGGTAAAATATCATTAAAAACAAAAGAATATAATATAACCCCAGAAGAATAATAAAAACAAAAACAAAACAAAACAAAACCAAAAACATATCAAACAGCAACTGGTAGAACAGCGGGAAGAATTTGACAAACCCTCAGTCACATTTGAGATTTTAATACAACCTTTCAGAAACTCTTAGACCACATAGATTAAAAAAAGGCAGAGATATAAAATTCGGAACAGCACGGTATAGCTTGAGCTCATAGATACAGCTAGAGCTCTATACTAAGAGAAAGAGAGAGAGATTTTTCTTGATCACCCATGTAATAGTTTTGAAAACAAACCTTGCATTAGGTCATAAAGAAAACTTCAGTACATTTCTAATAATCAATACAATGTTTTTGCTATATGGCTATTTTCTCTGCCATGATGGAATCAATTAGAAGTGAATACAAATGATAACTAAAAATCTCATGTTTATAAATTAAAAACATTTCTAATTAAGCCCTGATTTAAAAAAGAGATCAATAAAAAAAATGAGAGCATATTTAGAACAAAATAATTTTTCTAAATTTGTGGTTCATACTAAATATAGCACTTCCAAGGATTTTTAAAACAGCCTTTAAATATATTAATTGGAAAACCAGAAAGGTTAATTATAAATAAATATTCAACTAAAAATCTTGGAAAAAATGTAAGAAGTCAAGTTTAAAAGAAGAAAGGAATGAAGAACGCACATTCATGAAATAGAGAAAAAAATAAATGAGTTCTGAAACCAAAACTGGTTCTTTGAAAAGTTGTGTAGTTGTATAAGAGTTTGACCTCTGACTTCTGCAAAAAAAAAATAGAATAACAAAGGGTAAACAACTACAGATACACCAGAAAATTTTAAAAAAGTAAAAGAATATTATATATATATATGCTAATAAATTAAAAATCTTATAGTGAATGATTAAGTTCTTAGAAAAAAAATCCCAAAATTGGTATAAAAATAGATAACTTGAATAACTAATTAATATTATGAATTGAAATCATGGCCAAAGACCTCCTCTTTTCCCAAATCAGAACATGCCTAGAGGGTTAAGATAATTTTTTTTTTTCAAATTTCAAGTAACAGCAAGTTTTTGTTTTAAACAAGGTGTTCTACAAAACAATGGCAAGAATATTTGTTGCCTTTATGATATAATTTTGGTTCTAAGACTTGAAGAGGACAAGATAAAGAAAGATCATGGGCATTTTGTTTATAAACATAAATACCGAAATTCTGAATAAAATATTAGTTACTGAATCCAGCAGTGTATAAAATATTTCATTATCAAGTAGGATTTATTCCAGGAAAGTAAAGATGGCACATTCAGCATAAAAATAAAATGGAGAAAAGCATGTGATTTAAAAAATTAATTCAGAAAAAACATTTGATAAGATTCAACACCTATTTATAATATATTTAAGAAATCAAGAACAGAAGGGAACTTGTTTTAGTTGATAAAGGATTTATACCAAAAGTTGTAACAGCTGTTACACTTAATGGAAATTTTAAATTTGTTCTCTTTAATGTAAGGATATTGTCTGAGGGTGTAGAATGGGGCCATTGGACTGGAAGATGCCAGGTACTGTTAATACAATAATACCATAATATAATAGAAGGATTAATTATGCCTAGATGAATGCTGCATTCTGAGATTCTCACTTTTCTTTTGGAGCTTCCCAGAAAACTACAAGGCAAATGTTCTCTGCCCAGACAAAAAGACTGGAAAACTGCACTCTTGAAAATTTAAACAGTCCAAATAGAAATATCAAAAGATCTTGATATTGGAGGTTTGTCAATTAGAGCCCACCAGATTGGCCAGAAGTGAGGCTGAAAGCAATAAGTCCTACACAAAAGCACCACGCGTATATAGGACACAGTGAAAAAGTCAAACATATTAATCATGTGCCCAAGAGGAGGGGGTAAAAGAATGGAGAGGCAACACTTGAAGAGATTGTGGCTGTGATTATTCCCAAACTGATAAATGATATCAAACCACAGATTAAAGAAACACAGTAAACCTCAGACTGGATAAATATAAAGAAACCACATGTACAGATATCATGTGAAAACTGATGAAAACTAAAGACCAAAAGAAAATCTTAAAGATAGTTGGGGAGTAGAGTGATGGTAGTGGTAGGAGATGTATTGACAATATTATTCCACAGTTCCTGAAAAAATTAACTATGACTTTAATTGTTGCTCTTCTGAAGGTTAAGCACGAAAGAAAATAATTGTCAATCTAGAATTTATGTCCAGTGATAGTGAAAAAAAAAAATGTCTTCAGGGGAGAAAAAGCTGAGAGAATTTGCTCTTAGAGGAATCATACTAAAATAATAAAAAAAAAATTTAAAGGCAAAAAGTTATTTCATAGAAAAGCACAGAAATACAGAAAGAAATTAAGAGCATTGCAAGTGGTAAATTTATGTAATGTGTTTGTAAATCTAAAGTAGTGATTCTTAACTGAAGGCAATTTTATCCTCTAAGGAACTTTTGGAACTATGGAGAAACATTTTTGATTCCATAGACACTAAGGAGTTTGCTAAACATTTTATAATGCATAGGCCAACCCCCCACAATAAAGAATTATCGGCCCAAAATTTCAACTTTGAGTGCCAAGTTTGAGAAATGCTAATTTAAATTAATATTGATATTATTAAACAACAAAAATATTACCTTGTGGGATTAAAATTAAATTTAAACTTAATTAAAATAAAATTTAGTAATAGCAGAAAAAATCAGAGAGAATAAATGGAGTTAAAGTGCCCTAAAATGCTTGAATTTTCTAAGAAATGGTAACAGCACAAATAAATTAAAGTACATATTGTAATCTCTTGGGCTTCCACTAAAAGAACAATAATTTTAAAAAAGTATATTATACTAATGAAGGGCAAAAATGAAATAATAAAGATGCTTGGTTAATCCCAAAAAAGGCAAGGAAGATAAGAAAAAGAACAAAGAATAGATGAGACAAATAGAAAAGAAATAGTAAGATGGTGAATTTAAACCCAAATATATTAGTGTATATGTTAAATATGACAAACTAAAAGTCTTAATTAAAAATCAAGATTGCCGTATTGCATTAAAAATTCCATGATATGCTGTTTAAGTGTGACATCATTTTATTTTTAAGATACTGAAATGTTAAAAATAAAAGTTTAGAAAAATATGTCATGCAAATACTAACAAAAAGAGAGCTGGTATAATTACATTAATATTATACAAAAAACTTTAAGAATGAAGAATTACTAAAGATAAAAGAGAACATTTTATAATGACAAAATGTTCAATACAACAGGAAGACATGCCAATCCTGAATTTGTATGCTGTTAATAACACAGTTTTAAAATATAAAAAGGGATAGAATGAAAAGAAGAATGTATAAAATCATAATCATTTAAAATTTTAAAAACCTTTTCTCAGTAACTGATAGAACAAACAGACAGAAAAATCAATAAAATTTAGATTTGGACAATATGATTAACCAACTTGACTTAAATAACATATAGAATACGTCAAACATCAACTGGAAATTAATTTTCAGGTGTATTCATATGGACACTCACCAAAAATGAGCATATGCTGTATCATAAATCAAGTTTTACTTCAAATTAAAAACATAGGGATGTATCCTCTGACTTCAGTGGAATTATGCTAAAAATAAATTAAAAAGATAACTAGGAAAATCTCTATTGGAAATTAAGTCATATTCTCCTAAATAACCCATGGGTTCAAGAAGAAATCACAATGAACAAAGGAAAACATTACAAAGTGCCTAACAATGAAAATATGACATGTAAAATTTGTGGGAGGTAGTTAAAGTTGTTCTTAGACGGAAATCTGTAGTGCTAAATGATATATTAAAAAGGAAGGTAATTCATGACTGAAATATCACTCACAAAGTTAAAAAAACATTAAATTAAATCTAAAGAAAGTAAAAAGAAGGAGATAAGGAAGATAACATTAGAATTTAATCAAATAGAAGAGAGGCAGATAATGGAGGAAATTAACACATAATTAGCTCTATGATAAAATTAATAAAATTATTTGACATTTAGCAAGACTTACCAGGAAGAAAAAAAAGCCACACATTACTATTCATCAACAATGAAAATAAGGACATCACAACAAATCTTTTATAGATAAGAAAGATCATAAAGGGAAATACTGAATAATTTGTACCAATGATTTTGAAATTTAGGTAAATCATATATATTCCTTGGAAAACAGAACTTACTGAAATGGACACATGAAGAAACAGAAAATCTGAATAGTCCTTCTATATCTATTAAAGAAATTAAATTTATAATTAAAAAGTTATCCAATAAATAAAACTTTAAGACAAATGGCTTTAGTGTTGAAATCTTCCAAATACTTAATGATGATATATACTAATCTTACATATGTGCTTTCAGAGAAGAGAGAAAGGGAAAACACTTCTCAACTTGTTTTAGGAAGCCAGAATAACCTCAATATAAAAAACCTCACAAGGACAATATAAGAAAAATAACAGAGAATATCTCTTATGGATGAAAAAAATCCCAAATTTTCAGCAAATCAAATGCAGCCATATATATCAATAAGTAAGTTATAGTTATACTGGGTTGATTCCAGGATTTAAATCTTAGTTTAATAGTTGAAAAATCAATTGATGTCATTCCCCACATTAACAGAAAAAAAAATCAAATGATATCTCAATAACAGCAAAAATATATTTACATAACATAAAGTTAAATTCATAATTAAAAACTTAGCATACTAGGAATATAAGAGAACTTTCCTAATGTGATAATATATGTCTATAAAAGTCCAAAAAAATCACATTATTAAATTATTAATAATAATTATTCATTAGAAGCTTTCCCTCTGTAGTTAAGAATGAAAGAACAATGCCTATTATTACCACATTTATTCAACATTATAGTGGTAGATATAGCCAGTGCAAACTGGGAAGGAAAAGGAAGAAAATTTATGATGATTGGAATGGAAATGAGGAAGAAAGAAAAGGAAGAAATAAAACAGACGATATGTTTGGTACATAGAAAAATGTACCATAGTACACAGTACATAGAAAAATGTATGTGTAAAGCAATCTAAAAATAATTATGATTAATACATGAGCTTAGTAAGCCTGCTGAATACAATAAAAATATACCAAAATTAGTTTAGTTTCTATATATTAGTAACAGTTAGAACATAAACGTAAAAAATACAATATTTCCAAAAGCATTAAACTCAATATAAAAAACCTCACAAGGACAATATAAGAAACTCAATAAAAATATTCCAGTATTTAGGAATAAATGCTGATGTGTAACAGATTTACACAAAATTACTGAGAGATATTAATGAATTGGAAGACAAATTATAAAGATGCTAATTCTTTCTAAATTTATCTCTAGATTAAATGCAATCTCAGCAAAAATCAGCAGCTTTTTTTTTTTACGTGAAAATTTGTAAGTAGATCCTAAATTTCATATGGCAACAAAAAAAGGCCAAGATAGTCAAGGCAATCTTCAAAAAGAACAAAACTAATAGATTTATTTAATTATTGGTGCTTTATAATGAAACAACAGGGAACAGATGCAAATAGACAAAAAGATCAATGGGACCAATAGTCCAGAAACAGACCCACATTTAGTCTCTTGATTTTATTGTAAAAGTACCACTAGGGTGCAAAATGGAAAGAATGGTCTTTCCAATAAATGATTCTCGGGTAACTGACTACCCACAAGGAAAAAAGGATCCTTGACACTTACATAAGCCATACGCAAAAAACCAATTCCAAGCAGATTGTACATCTAAGCATGAAAAAGAAAACAAATCTAGAAGGGTAGCATATTTTCATGATCTTGGAACACTAACATTTAAAAAATGGATTTCATAATCACTAACAATAAAAGAATGAAAAATCAAGCCATAGACCAGAAGATATTTGTTACAGGTATGTATAGACATAAATACATATATACATATATCTCAGATAAAAGATTGATACATTGAATTTGTAAAATGTTCCTACAAATCAGAAAAAGATGAATCACAAAATTTAAAAAATGGATAAAAGGCTTTTCAATACCTAAATAGCTTCTCAACTTCATCAAGCAGCAGGGAAATGGAAATTGAGTTAGTACTACATATCTACCAGAATGCCTACAAGTGAAAAAGGAAAGAAGGAAGGAAGGAAGGAAGGAAAGGAAGGAAGGAAGGAAGGAAGGAAGGAAGGAAGGAAGGAAGGAAGGAAGGAAGGAGAAAGAAAGAAAGAAAGAAAGAAAAGAAAGAAAGAAAGAAAGAAAGAAAGAAAGAAAGAAAGAGAGAGAAAGAAAGAAAATACCAAGGGCTGATGAAGACGTGGGGGAACCGAAACTCTCATGTATTGACAGCGGGAAAGTAAAGTGGTACAGCCACTTTTAAATCTGAGTTAATATCTATTATAGCAGAGCATATACACACACTGTGACCTATAAGTTCCTCTCCTATATATCTAAAATAAAAGTGTGCCCAAGTGCTCAAGAGGCTTGTGTAAGAATGCTAATAGCAGTATCCAAGTATTCTAAACCAGAAATAACCAAAAAGTCTATCAACAATAAAATGAATAGATAGGAATACTACACAGCAATGAAGAAACTACGAAACTATTTCTACATGCAGAAGAAATGGATGCATCTCACTGACAAATGTGGAAAAATACTGTATTATTATATCAAGTTCAAAAACAGGCAAAACTATTCTATAGTGATAAAAGCCACAATACTTTTTTGGGGGATAATTATAAGGGAGAGCATGAGAGAAATTTCTTGTTTTGATAAGGTAATAGTTCTTCACTTGGATGGTAGACAACTGTAACTTTTAAATGATTCATTGAACTATGCACATGACTTCTGCACTTTTTTATATCATGTTTTTTTTCTAATAAAAGTTTTCTTAATAAAAGAATATTTGGAGAATTTTGAATATTAAAAATGTGATAGAAAAAATAAAATCCTTAATAGAAGATTTGGAAAATAAAGTTGAACAAATAGTAGAAAATGAAATGAAATAGTAGGAAATGAAAAATAGTAGAAAAAGGAAATTAGAGCATCAGTTCAAATTTGAATCCTCAAAATGGAATTCTATAAACAAAGGATAGAAAAAATAATTGGAATAATTTAAGAAAAAAAATTCTAGAACTGAAGGAGTTACCAGATTGAACATTAGCACTAATTTCAGAGAAAATATGGGGGATGACGAGAAAGTCCTAGAGAATTTAAAATAGGTCTCACACAAATGATTGGGAATCAAGATGGCTTTAGAATCAATTATCAGAAGCAAAGTGACAGTAGAATAATGCTTTCAAAACTTTAAAGGAAAGGGATTTCCAACCTCAAATTCTTTATAACAGTGAAACTATCAAATAAGTATAAAGATGGAATAAAGACATGTTCAATAAAGAAAATTACTTTACATATAATCTTTCTAAAAAAGCTACTGGAAGATGTGCTCCGCAAAAATGAGGATACTGCAAACAGGATACTGCAAACAAGGGAGCCCATAACAAGAGAGATGAAGGAAATCTCCAGAAAGATGCAGAGGAAATATCCCAGGATGAAAACTGCAACACACACAGAGGGCAACTAGTACAGATAGATCAGAATGACTCAAGAGTCAACTTGTTAACAGCAACATCGAGATATTCACTGCCATTGTATATATACTTTTAATGTGAAGGTAGACCATTTAGGTGGGCCTGGCCACATGCATATATGCCCTTGGTTGAGATTGACCATGTTCTGAAGAAGCTCTTGCTCTTTAGTCCATACTCTGCAGCCTGGATTGGCTGAGGACACTCATTTCACCTTTCAGAAGTTTTCTGCTTAAACCTACTCCTGAAAGACTGCAGTAGGGATGGTCATTTTAGAAATAGAAAATACAGAATGACCCATGCTCACCAACCATATTCTGGCAAGACATCCAGTGCTGGTCATATTGAAGTTCTTTTTTTTTTTTTTTTTTTTTTTTTTTTTACAGGAAAAACAGAGGATCAAAGAACATGATCAACTACACCACAGAGATAGGCTCAGCAAACTTCAGTATGCGTGGAACCATATAGCCCAATCAACCTATTTTCTTGAACAAATAAATTGCAAGAAAAAAAAGATGTGAGGGGAGGACCTGTATAGAATAAAATAGACCTAAAAGGCATAGCAATCAAATGTAATGTGTAGACATTGTTTCTTTATTTAAAGAAACAAACTAAAATATTATGATAGGTATGAAACAATTGGAAATTTGAATACCAAAGGTTATTTGATGATATTAAGGAATAATTGAATTTTGTGTGTGATATGGTAAATTTGAAGGTCTGATTCTACGTTTAATTTATTTCAATCTTGCCTTTAATGTCTCAAAAAAGATACCTCTCAAAAATTTTGTATATCCAAATGAAAGAAGTGTATTAATAGCTTTGCTAAGCCATTAAACATATTTTCAGTCTTATCCTTAAAGTTTCAAAAATTTCAATTGGAACTTGGCTAGTAAACTCTTATCTTCCCCTTTATCAATCTTGCCAAATAATTGAAAATGTTTTATTTTTATAGTTTTGAAAGTTTATTCAGAAGGAAGATAGCGTTTATGTTTAAAAGATTTTGAGATGTTAAAGTTTCTGTCTGGACAATAAACATGTTTGTATGATGATGAAAACAACTTCCAAATGCACACTTGCCAAAAAGCTTCATCACATGCTCTTTCAAAATGCCTCTTTTCTTTCCTTCTTAAGAGAAGGAACTCTTTTTTACCCCAAAGGAAAAAATTGTGTGCTTATTTGTTTATTTATTTGGAAAATGTGTGCGAGGTCACATACTAGGGACAATTATTTGTCATCACAACAAAGTCTAGAAATCTGGAACTCTTTTAGTTTCCCTGTTCTTTTAGGTATGTTGTCACTCTGTGTGGTTTGGAGGATGTTTATGGTCATTTCCGTGCTCATTAAAAAAAAATGGTAAAGATTCAACCATACTTTTAAAGTCTAGTTTTTATAAATTTAACATCATAAATGACATCCTGCTGCACTGTTTTGTTTTATTTATTTTTTTACTTCAACATGATGTTGCACTAGCTTGCTAGGAATGATGCACTAAATGCATTTTATGTGTTGTGCTTTCTTTGTAAACTTTACCATAATTCTTTCTTTTTTAAAAAATCAGTAATTTAGCCATTCCATTAGTGCTTACATTTACAGATTTCCTTCCCAAATACCATTTTTAGTCATTTACTATTGAGAATATGATGGTTTAGTGGCTCATTAAAAAAATGGCCTTTCGTATATTTCATTATTAAATTGAATCTAGCAAACACTACAAAGTGAGACATGTAGGAAATAGCTGTACTTTCCTTCAACTCAAAGGCAAATCTTTTGAGGCATAATTTGTTCTAATTTGTCTGTTTTTAGATCTTCAGCATTGTTTGCTATGCATTTCCAATAGTGTTGCTAGTACAGGAAGGCATTTTAACTTGCTATCATGTTGTTCTCTATATTATTGTAGCCATTTTTACTGTGGGATAAAAAAGGGGTTTACCCAATGGTGAGTAGCTTTTTGTTTCTTTTATTTAAAAACTTCAGTATTTTTCATTAAGATGAGTGAAATTTTGATAACTTACTGGATCTAGCATCTCACAAATTTAGACACTACTTTAAAAAAATTGCAGACATTCTCTTTGACATGTTGACTTATATATGTATCTTGATTATCAGCATGGCTTTATAGTACCATCAGCTGACATTTTCAAACCACAACATACACATAGAGTTAGGTTCATTGTCAATGATAATGATTGTGTATTCTTATTCCAGTAGCCTTCTTTATGATTTCAATATTTTTTGGCTAAATTATTGTCATACAAATTGGATATTTATAGATTTTACCTTGTAATGAGGCTAATGGAGAATGGTAGGAGTGAAAGGGTCAGCTCTGCTGTTTTTTGTTTGTTTTGTTCCTTTGTGCTTGTAATGTTAGGATTATCTTTAATCTATGTTTTCTTGGCTAGAATATTTTAAATCCACTTTCTCAAATTAAGAATGTTAACAATAGTTAAAACTAGAGTAATATAATCTGTATATTCATTTAATGGTGTTTACAAAAGTGCCTTTTATTACAGTAGATGGAAAGCCACCAAGTGAGGATGTCTCAGCATTTTGGACTAGAAATTTCCACATTACCTGTGGTATTTCAGGTACCAATAATGCAAAAGTCTGACACACAGACCAAGGAAGGACACTAGTGTCAATTCATATATTTCAATATAATATTGTGTGATATATTTCAATAAACGTTAATCATTTTGCCATTTTTATATAAAAACTTATAAATAGAAGTCCTGATATATACATATTTTTATTCTCCCAATAAATTGTTATAAATACCCTTCCTTGGAGACCCTGGATTAAGGTTGTGTGTGTGTATATGTGTGTATGTCTGTGTTGCAAAATAAATGAATCAATATTGATAGACTACTTCTAGTGCCAAACAGTGTGCTATGTGAGTTAATTGCATAACAGCGGGACACTTCGATTGAGTATTGGGTGCCAACAAGCTAAGCCCTTTGCGCATATAACCTGCAGCAATCCTATGATTTAGGTATCATTATTTACCTGTTATGTAGGTGAGAGAGGCTAGGCATTTCCTTGGTTCATTTGGAGACCTGCCATGGGGGAAGGGGTGGCTTTCAGTACCTGAAAGCTTGCTCATGCCTCCTTCAGAACCTAGCCTCAGCATCACTGCTTTTGATCCTTCTGAATCTTAACTTCTACAATTCTTTTGGTTTTTAGCTAATAATTTTTAAAATAATGGTCATCCATGCATAATATTAAGTAGTCACTTGTCACCTGTGTCCAAAGTTTAGGTTAAGGGGTCAGGAACCCAGCTGTCTTCAGCATAGTTATATCATTAGTGTCTAGCAGAGAATCTGGCAGAAAACTCATGCAAATCATTGTTGAATAAATGCATGAATGAATTGCAAATTTTACTTTGTTGAATGAATGAATTATAAAGACAATAACATAGAAGACTATCTAGAATATATAACTTTTGTCTTCACTGTGTCTCTTTCATAAACAAAATGTTACATTGACCTTGAAAATGACAGTATTTTCCCTTACATTTGATTAGTTTTACTAATGTTGTCTTGAGGAAGGTTTCCCTGTATAGCTTAGCAATTTCCAAATTGGTAATCACAGTACTAGCTGAAGCATCAAGCTTTGCATCCAGGATAAATTAAATCTTAGTTTTAGGTTATGTATCAATTGTGTAAATGAGGAAATAGTTGGTTAACTATTGAGAACCCTGAATTCTAAGGGTATTCATTTAGGATTTTACATGAACTTTCAAGCATGTTTGTAAGAGCATCTGCAGAAATATTCTCAACCTTTTCTGAACTGGGACTCATCTTATTTTTCTTTCTTTACTCTAAAACTCAGCGTAATTGGCCCGTGAAATTTTTCTGCCTGTCAGCCTGAGAGGCTGTTAATTTCAACAGGGTTGCATGATTTGCTGCCAAACTGAGTTGGCTCAACTGATAGAAAGTCACTCAAGAATCTTATAGATAGCAAGTGTTTTTAAGGGGTTCCTTTCAAAATGACCTATAAAATGGAGGATTATTTTGTGGTATATATACCCTCTTGTTCCCTAAGTTCTCTGTTTCCTAGAAGAGCTCCTCTGTGAAGCCACCGCATGGAATCACAGAGGGCTCCATTTCATGACCCCTCTAGTTGCATTGTATATTTGTTTATAAATTAGATGGAACCCTGGGGAGATTTTCCCTTCAGCTGGCCTACATTTACACAACATATGAGCTATAGCTAAATCTAAAGCTGTAAATAAGCTGATAATAAGCAGAAAAGATCTTTTTGGCATAGCGTCTTCAAGGACGGAGGAATGTTCATGTAACATGGGAATGAATGTGTTAAAATCAATCCGACTAAATTAAGAATTTCCCTGCCAGCAAACTCTACCAGCAAGAATTTTTCCTTTGTCTCATCATGCCCCCAGCTGGCAGACGGGGCTCATAATTTGCTTTCAAATATCTTGGCCTGGCCACAGGATCTGGTAATTAAAAGGAACAGAGGCACATGGAGATTTTTCTAGTCTGCAACACTCTGGAGAAATAATAATCTTTGCAGGGTTAAATTAACCATTCAAATAAAGTTCCTTCTCTTCTGAGAACAAGCAATTTATTCAAACACAGTTTATCTGCTCCAAGCTGTGGTCTTTTGCATTTTCGCATCAACATTTCACCACTCTCTCTATCCCTCTCCCAACTTCTGGGGTGACAGAGGAGGGAACATAAATTATAGTAAGGGTCCACACGCTATTTTGTTATAATCTGAATGGTTTAATAAATAGACCCATGATGAGAAATAGACTATCTGAATTCTGAGTTTTGGGAGTGAAGCAGAAGCTCTTGGTCCTCTGCCCATTTTCCCTTGGTTTATAATGGAGGTGGCCTGTAGATAGTTTTCTTACCTACTGAGCTTCTTTCATCATGCACGGGGCAGACCACAAGTGTGAGGGACTTAATACCCCTGGAGTGACCGGCAATCAATGAGTGAATTAGCAGGTGTGAATTAGCAGGAAAACATTCCAGTGTCCTGGCCTCTCAGAGAGATGATTCTCCATAGACTCTCAAAGGGTCCTGAGGGGTAGGCCCTAGGTGCCACTAATGGTAATGTACTCACTAATGCAAATTGGCTTCCCTCCTGTCTGACTTTTATCACTTCCATACAGGGCTTCCTGGAATCAGCTTCCAAACAAACCACATGAACTCAAATTTTGTTTCAGGCTCTGCTTGGGGGAAAACCAAAACTAAGGTGGCCTGTACCATTGGCCAAAGCAGCCAAGAGCAGGCCTGAAAAGCAGTGGGAAAGAAAGGCAGGTTTGTCTGTAGCATCCACTCAGGTGCTTGGGGCTGGTTACCATGTCCCTCCAAAGTTTAATTTGGTTCTTGCACCTTGTTGACAATTACAACCGTTAGAGCAGAACAGCACCTGGCAGGGCTCCCAAGTGCAGTGAAGCACAGGGTACCCACTCAGGATAGTGGCCAGTGGAGGCTAAGATTCAGGCCTGCTTGGCTCTGTCCACTAACTCTGAGACAGGGGCTGGAGCAGTAGAGGAAGGGGAACTTTTTGCTAATTGGTGCATCCAGAGGGGCAACAGTCATTTCCCTACAAGGGCAACTTTTCTAAGTTTCCCAAAAGGTTTTAAATTTTAGCTATCTTAGTCCATGGAAGATCACTAATTGGGTTGTCAATGGTGGCTTTTTTCTCTAATATAAACTATTCTGCAGTTTCTATGAGAACTAAACATGTTTCTCTGATTCCTGTTTTCTTGAGGAAGATGCTATGCAGAGGTTGGAGAACAATGGTTGAATATATTTACACACACAAATAAAAACCATATTAAGATTCATATGAAGCTCCTGATCAAGATGGTGGAGTAAGTAAATGTCGTGCTGGCCTCCTCTCATGATCATATCAAAATTACAACTAAACTACAGAACAACCGTCATTGAGAATTGTCTGAAATCTAGCTGAACAGAAGTCATATCACTAAGGATATACAAAATGAGACTGGTAGGAGGAGTAGAGACGAAGAACAGACTGGTCCCATACCCTTGTGTGGCAGTTGAAAGTTAGGAGGGATATCTCAGCTGCAGAGGTTCCACCCTGAGGAGCAAGGGGTCCCAGTCCACACCGGACTCCCCAGCCCAGGGTTCCAGGGCCAGGAAGAGAAGTCCCCAGAAACTCTGGATGTGAAAACCAGCAGAGATTATGGCTGAGTGAGATGGAGGGCTACTGTAGTGCCAGGTGCTCCTCTTCAAGGGCCTGTGCATAGACTCACTTGCTCTGAGAGTCAGCACTTGGGTAGCAGTTCAAAAAGTTCCAGAAAAAATGAGGAATTGAGTTGTCTAGATCAGAGCGAGGGCTGGAGGGGCAACTTTCATCCAGACAGAGGTGCTGGCAAAAGCCATTGTTCCTTTGTTGAGCGCCCCCCTCTCGACCCAGTGGGCAGGCAGGTGCTGTATCTGAGTCTCCATCAACTTGGGTAATACTGTTTTCCCTGTCCTTGTGAATTCTCTGAGACCCTGTCCCACCCAACATGTGGGCCCGCCCAAGCTGCTTCCAGTGGCTTTTCCTTAAAAATGGCCTGTCTTGGCTCATGTTTTAGACTCCTAAAACCTCTCAAATGTTCACAATCACCAAATAAGCAGCATCTGGCCTCAGTATGCCCTATACCTCTTGTTAAGCAGCCGTAAACCCAGAACTAGTGGTAGCTGGCCTTGGTTCACAAGCTTAGCCTCTCTCAACACCTCAAGGTCCAGTACAAGTGGCAACCATCTGCAGATCACTTCGTGGCTCATACAAGGAGGTTCTGGGCAAGGGAGGCAGCAACTGACCGTGGCCTGCAACGGAGCCCCTCCCAAGAGGCTTTAGAATCGACACACCAGATGGCCAGGTTAAGACCACACCAGAAACCACCAAACCTCCTCTATAAATTGCACACCCAAAGAGCAGAACACTCAGGCACCAGATCCCTGCTAAATCAAATCTTTCTCCATAGGGTCAGCCTCTGCACAACAGCTTCTTCACTATATAGTCACAGCCAGTCTTCATATTTAGTCAACCTGAGTGTCAATCTCTCCCACTGACAGAAACCAAGGCTCAACTACCACAGGAGGGCACACACAACCCACACAATGAACACAGCTGGAGCACCCAGACCAGGGAGACCGTACTACTGGGCCCCACAGGACATCTATTACACAAGGCTACTCTACCAAGACTGGGAGACATAGTAGCTGTGCCTGATATATAGAAAGAATACCGAAACATAGCCAAAGTGAGGAGACAAAGAAACATGTCCCAAACGAAAGAACATAACAAAGCTCCAGAAATAGAACTAAACAAAATGGAGACAAGAAATCTACCAGAAGCAGAGTTCAAAACACTGGTATTAAGGGTGCTCAACAAACTTAGGGGAAGGGTAGATGAACTCAGCAAGAACTTTAATAAAGAGATAGAAAAAATAAAAATGGATATAGAAAACATAAAAAGAACTAGTCAGAAATGAAGAATACAATAACTGAAATGAAGAATACATTAGAGAGAATCAACAGTAGATTGGATGAAGCAGAGGACCAAATCAGTGATTTAGAAGGTAAGGATCAGAAAACACCCAATCAGAACAGCAGCACGAAAAAAGAATTTTCAAAAATAAAGATAGTTTAAGCGACCTTCAGGACAATACCAAACATACCAACATTCACATCCATCGTAGGGGTACCAGAAAGAGAAGAGAGCGAGAGAGAGCAGGAATTGAAAACCTATTTGAGGAAATAATGACAGAAAACTTTCTTAACCTGGCCAAGTAAATAAACATATAAACCCAGCAAGTGCAGAGAGTCCCAAACAACTTGAACCCAAAGAGGCCCTCACCAAGACACATCATAATTAAAATGCCAAAGGTTAAATACAAAGAGAGAATCTGAAAAGCAGCAAGAATAAAGCGATTACTTACCTACAAGGGAATTCCCATAAGACTGTTAACTTATTTCTCAAAAGAAACCTTGCAATCCAGAAGGGATTGGTATGAAATATTCAAAGTGATGAAAAATGAGGACCTATAATGAAGATTACTCTACCCAGCAAAGCTATCATTTAAAATCAAATGACAGATAAAGAGCTCCCGAGGTGAGAAAAAGCTAAAGGAATTCAGCACCATCAAATCAGTATTACAAGAAATGTTAAAGGCATTTCTTTAAGAAGAAGAGGGAGAAGGAGAAGAAAGAGAGGGAGAATTGTCAAAAATATGAATAATAAAATGGCAATAACTACATACCTATCAATAATTAAAATGTAAGTGAATTAAATGCTTCAATCAAAAACATAGGGGGCCGAATGGATAAGAAAACAAGACCCTTACATATGCTGCCTATAAGAGACCCACTTCAGATTGAAGGATACACACAGACTGAAAGTAAAGGGATACAAAAAAATATTTCATGAAAATGGAGATAAAAAAAAGAAAAAAGCTGAGGTAGCAATACTTATTCCAGACAAAATAAAGGCTATAACAAAAAGACAAAGAAAAACTAAGTACTTCTACTTCTGGGTATTTATCCAAAGAAATCTAAAACATGAAATCAAAAAGACCCTGGCATTCATATGTTCATTACAGCATTATTTACAATAGCCAAGATATGGAGGCAACCTGGGTGTCCATCAATGAATGAACTGATAAAGAAGAAGTGGTACATATATACAATGGGACATTACTCAGCTATAAAAGAGAATGAAATCTTGCCATCTGCAACAACATGGATGGACTTAGAGGGTATTGCGCATAATGAAATGAGTCAGAGAAGGACAAATACCATATGATTTTATTTATACATGGAATCTAAAAATAATAAAATAAACTAACAAGCAAAACAAAAACAAACTCATAGATACAAAGAATGTTTTGCTGTTTGCCAGATAAGTTGGGGGTTGAGAGGATAATTAAAGGGTGGAGAGAGATTAAAAGGTACAAATTGGTAGTCACAAAATAGTAATTGGGATTTAAAGTATAAACAGAGAGAATATAGTCAATAATATTGCCATAACTATGTACAATGTCAGATGGGTATTAGATTTATGAGGGTGAACATTTTGTAAGTAATATAAATATCTAATTACTATGTTGTACACTTGAAACTAATATAATATTGTGTCTCAACAGTAATTGAAAAATAAAAAATTATTTAAGAAATACCTCATACTTCTTCATTTCAAAACTTTCCACAAAGCAATGATTATTAAGACAGTGTGATACTGGCAAGGATTAATATATAGCTTAATGGAATAGAATTGAGAGTCCAGATACAGAGTCATATGTCTATGGTTAACTGATTTTCAACAAAATTTCCAATATCACCTAATGGGGAAAGCATAGTCTTCTTAACAAGTTGTGTAGAGACAATTGGATAACCACATTCAAAAGATGAAAGTTAGATCTTTACCTCACACCATATGCAAAAATTAACTTAAGCTAAATCAAAGACCTAAATTTAGGAGCTAAAACTACAAAACTCTTAGAAGAAAACATAAAAATAAATCATTATGACCTCAGAGTTTGCTATGGGTTCTTAGATATGACACCAAAGCATAAACATCAAAAAAAAAAAAAAGATAAATTGGACTTCATCAAAATTAAAAACTTTTGTTCTTTAGAGGACACTGTCAATAAAGCGAAAGACACCTTACAGAATGGGAGAAAATAATTTCAAATCATATATGTGATTAAGGGCTTATATCTAGGATATATGAAAAAATTCATACAACTCAGTAAAAATTAAACAGCTCAATTAAAAAAAAAGAATGGCCAATAAGCCTATGAAAAGGTGCTTGACAACAAAACCATAGTGAAATACCACTTTACACACACTAGAATAACTAGAATAAAGAAGACAACAAGAACAAGGATGTGGATTCACTTTGGAAAAGTCTGGCAGTTCCAAAAAAAACTAACATTACTATATAACCAGTGATTCCACTACTTAAATATATACCAAGGAGAAATGAAAACATATGTCTACACAAAAGTATATATGAGTGTTCACAGCAGCACTATTCGTAATAGCCAAAAAGTGGAAACAACTCAAATCAAGTGATGAATGGCTAAACAAAATGTGACATATCCATACAATGAAATATTATTTGGTCAAAGAAAAAAAGGAATGAAGTATTGATGCATGCCACAGCATGAACCTTGGAAACGTAGGCTAAGTTAGTCAGTCACCAAAAACCAAATGTGTAATTCCATTTATATAAAATGTCCAGAAAAAGCAAAACCAGAGAGATCAGTAGATTAGCAGTTGCTTAGGGCTGAGAGGGGACTAGGAGAGTAATAGGTAAAGAGTACAAGATTTATTTTTGATGTGATGAAAATGTTCTAAAATTGACTGATGATGACATACCTATCAATACCTATGAATATACTCAAAACCATTCAATTTTTACATTTTAAATGAGTGAATTGTGTGGTATGTGAACTATATCTCAATATTGCTGTTTAATAAAAAGTATGCATCGCAGCTTTATTTGCGATAGCCTCCAATTGGAAACAAACCAATTGCCCATCAATAGTAGAATAGGTAAGTTGTGCCACATTATTCAATGGACTACTACTCAGCAATAAGAATAAATGTTACATGCCATGGCATGGACAGATCTCCTAGGAATTACGTTGAGAGAAGGAAGCCACACAGAGTTTATATACTCTATGTGTCTGTTTACATGAATGTAGTGGACGTTTTGGTGCACCATCCAGATCGTCCACACTTTTAAAAGCAAAGTGCTCATTGCCCCAAGAACTGGGAGAGTTCAAATCTGGCTGCTTGTTGCAAGCTGAGACTCTTCATTTTCTTCTATTGCCCTGGCTAAAGAGAGCAACTTTGCCCAAAGTAACAGCACATTTCTGGAGATAGTCCCACATCCAGCCATTAGTCAATGTGATGCCCTCTGGCTCCAATGCGGGACCACTCTGCAGGGTCATCCCAGCTCCAGAGGTCCCTGTGGAATCGCCTGAAGCCTTGTGATCATATCTCAGTTTAGCTTCTCCCTGCTTCTTTTACTCTCACAGGTACTAACACCAAGAACACTTTCTAAATATATTCCTGTTTGCAAATCTTCATCTCAGCCTCTGCCTTCTGGGGAAATTAACCTAACAATGAAGTTTAGGATCAAATGAAACTAATTAGTAATGATAGCATTCAGAACAGTAATTATGTTGGAGCAGGGGCAGAGGATGTGCTGTTGCTGTTTGGGTCGGGGCACCAGGAAAAGTTGTAGGATCTGAAAATTTCCTCTATCCCAATCTAGATGGTGCTTACACAGATGTGTATTTATGTAAAAGAAGTCAGTGAGCTTATACTTCAGACTGGTGTACTTTATGAACTTTACTGCATGTTTGTTACATAACTCTCTTTAGTCTTTGATCCATGGAAACGATTTCACCTTTGTTCTTTGACACACAGAAATAAGCCAATCTGGATATCATGCTCCTGCTTTGCCTTTTGTGGGACTCTGCAGCCTGGTGTGTCCCTCATGTGCTTTGAGCTACAGGGTGTGGGCCACATTTTTTATATCACAGGGCTGGGCGGGCCACCCCACTATGCTCACACTGCAGCCTCTTGGGGCCTCTGAGCACCGAGTTTGTGAACTCTGACCCATAAATTTTGCTCATCTGTGAAATGAGGGAGTCAAATGAAATGATGTTTTCTTTTGATATAGCTATAGCTTTATTGTTCTTTTTGTAGAAAAATTACATACATATTTCAAAAAAGAAAGAAAGAAAAAAAAGCTAAACAGCCTGGAAGCATAAAGAAAAGAATAAAGAATTTTGCCTCTTAGGATGACTACCATCAACAGTTTGGTAAATATCCTTCCTGACACTTCTCTATATGGGTTGCATACTCCATATATTCTCCTCAAAGCCTGTTGGTCCACCTTTAAAGTCCATCTGTTGCCATGGCCAACAGCTATGCCTGCCTACCTTTGCCCTGGGGCTCCTCTACTGCTGTGGTTGGAGCACGCATGCCCATTCTAGTGCAGGGATCACTGGAAGCAGAAGGGAATGAACAGCCCATGGGACAACCCCTGATCAACGAGTCTAGATATAGTCAATAAAAATGCCCTTCTTTTATTCTGCAAGTGGACAATTCTGAGACTGTCTAAACAACTTCTCAGCACAGGCAAGCCTTTATCTCAGCCTAATCTGAGGGGAACCACATACGCTAAGACATTGTGTGTGTGAATAAATAAATGATTAAATGAATGTATGTACAATATCAAATGAAGGATCCTTGCTAAACACATGATTCTATAACCTGAATTTATACTTTCCATGTCAATAGATATATATTTATATCCTGATTTCTATAATCAGTGTAGTATTTTATTGTTGTGTATCTATGCTTTACCTAACTTATTAGATGATTTCTAGTTTTTGCTGCCGTGTCACACAGGTCTTCCCCCTTAAAATGACAATAAGCCAGATAATTTCTAACTAGCTTCAAAAAATCCGCTCTAATTGGTAGCTGGAAATATCACTTCTCACAGGTTAACTCCGGGCAAAGCTGTTATCTTTGTCTGGGGTCCAGTCTCAGACTGATCCCATGTACCCTCTGAATTGCGCCATGGAATTTATGTTCTGTGGGGTGCATATGAACCCTTATGAGACAGTGGTTGGACTCATAACCCCCTGGTGAGATAGCTTCTCTTTTGGTTGAGGGAGATTCTCCAAAGAAAGAGGTAGCTGAGAGCTGTTAGCAGCCACCACTGGGCGATGGTTCATAGCCTGGTAAAGTGGGGCACCAACAACATGTGTATAATGTACAGAATTATACATGTATAGAATATTACCTTACTGAGGTACATGCTCTTATATAGAATATTACTTCACTGAGAATTATAATACAATTCTCTTTATTGTATATATGGCTTGTCAGTTTCAACCCGCACATTTGCTATATACTCAGTGAGGCTGCTCCTCCCATTCCATTTCCAAATACTCTGATGAAGACTTATTAGAATAAATTTCAATTAAGTGATAGCAAAATCAGCACTTAAGACATAATGAACTATTAGGAACATCATAGTGACTAACAGTACCTAATGAGCCACAGTCTCTCAAAGCTCCAGAAAAACTAGTTCCTAAAGTCATGCGAGGTCCCTGGGGACTCTCTTACTTTGCTAGAACTGTGCAATTTGTCCCCCAAAATCCTCTTGCCAACACTTGTTCTTCCCTTCCACACCAAGCCTTTTGTGCCTTCTTGCCCTTGGGCTGCGCTCACAGACGCCCTCTAGAGGTCGTGCTGGTGGGCATCATCGTAGTTGCTCAATGCGTTCACCGCAAAACCCACGGGATTTCTCTAGCTTGATACCACAGTTCTTCTGGCACTTTTGGGGAATAGTGAAGTTAAGTTTTACTCTGCTTCTTAATCCTCTGGACATCCCTTGGGTTGCTGCTGTTCTCCTCTGAGCAACCCGCTTCCCCTGCCTCAGTTTCTCTCTGACATTGTGCATCCAAGCTCATGTGCATCTTTGTGAGTGAGCTAGCGGAGGCACTTGTTGTCCAGTTTGTTCTCAGTTCTCCTAATTGAAGAGAAGCAGATGCTGAGAGGAAAAACTGCAAAGAACCCCTCCTACTTCCCTAGCCTCTCTGACATAGCTGTACCACTGGAAGAGGATGAGCAATGCCCACCTTATGGGTTGTTATGAGGCTTCAACGAACTGATGAATGGAGGGTTCCCAGAACAGTGTCTGGTTCGTTGTAGAGTCTTAATAAATGTGTACTGTTATTGGTGTAAGGTCATCCAAATACTATGCTTTCCTGCCTCTCATCAAGTTTCATAGTAAAGATGGATTTTTTTTTCATTTGTCTATGTCTCTATTGAATTAAAAGTGTTTGGCTTGATAAGAGCAGCCTTGGTGAGCGATGGTCCAAGACTATCCTGACGCTGATACCACCGGCAAATAGGAGGCAGGTGGGACACAGCTGAGCTTGAGGCAAGCAGTGTGAGTTTTACAGCTGGATAGAACTGCATTGAAATTCTGGCTAACTCACTGAAACCTCGGCTTTCTCATCAGTAAAATGGAAAAGCAGTATCTCTATATAGGGATATTATGGGGTTAAATAAGGAAGTAGAGCCTGGTGGTAGAGTGTAGTACCTTCTAGGGCTAAATTCCCTGGCTGTAGTTGCACCACTTATTAGTTATATAGCTGTGCATGAGCTCCTTAATCGATCTGTGCCTCATTTTTTCCCACCTAAAAACGGGCTAACATTTACTTTGTAGTATATTTAATGAGTTAACATTTATACTAAGCATTTTACCTTTGGCAAGCACTTAATAAGCATGAAGCTCTTTGTAGATATTATATAACTATTATACTGCTATTATTATAAGTATTAATTATTAACATAAAATGAAGATGACAAGTAGTGAAGACACATTTTTAGTTTAATTTAATATAATATAAAACATTAGTTGTTTTAGTTGCCCCAAATTCGAAATAAAGCAAGTCTTCATGAAATAAAAATGAATTCAGCAGTGTGTAATTTCAAAGCTGACAGGCCGAGGGATGTACACTAGTTTATGCTGTTGCCATATGGCTGGTAATCAGAGACCAAAGACACTCACCTCCTTTGGGATTAATGTTGACTTATACAGGTTTTGCATTGTCAATTTCTTCAGGAACAATTGCATATAAAAAGCTCTTGGAGGCTGTCTGACTCGTTGAATGGCAATTATATGAAGGTACCAAGGAAATCACTTGGGTTCTCACCAGCTTGGTCGTGCCTAAGGCCTCGTCAACCAGGATATGGGGACACACTACGAATAGAAAGGTGGGTGGCACCACTATCTCAATATCACCTGTCAGCATGGAGTTTTTTCTCTGCAAGCCTCTCACTTTTCCCCTGCTGCTGTGCACTCTTCCTGTGTTTTTTGCTGCATGAGTTGCTTCTCTGACTGCATTCCAAGTACCCTGACTTTGGGTTGTGCCTTTTCTCTCGCACTTGTTGCATTGTCTACCAGCACCGGGCATACAGTTAATATGCAATTTATTCTTATTGACTTAAACATTTCTCAAAATTTGGAGCAAGCAAGAGGAAAGGCTGTATTTGAAAAAATTATTTATTCAGGACACATTCATTATTTGTAAATTTGTGTGGCTATTCACATCAAATCTTCTGCATGCCTAATAAAAGGCATGAACAAGGACCATCTACTTCCCTTCCTGATCTAGTCTCAGGTGGGGCACAGCCACAGGTTCCATGTCCAGCAGCTCCTCAGATGCTTCATGTGATCTGAAGCAGCAGTGGAAGAGCTAGGGTCTCGGCTTACTCCACCTTCTACTGCCCTTCGGCCTGTTCCCCATTATCTTCATCTTGGTTCTTCTTGGAAGCCAACCTGAGATGATATTTGTGGACAATGTTTGAGTGTGATGCTGGGAAGCATCAGAGAGTGAAAAGTGCAAGACAGAAGTGGGAAGGCAGCCAGAAGAGTTACCTTATTGAGTGCTACCACTGTGAGCACCTGGGGAGATGTGGTAAAACTGGCATTGGAGTTTTTCTGAGGGGCACAGAGTTGGGCTGTTTATCCAGAAACTTCCATTTTCCATTAATTAAAGGCTTCCATGGTACTTTAGGCCTGCCCCCCACTGGCCGGCTGGGCTGCAGCCAGGAAAGCTCCAGGTAGAGTGACAGTGGCTTTCAGTAAGAAGTTGACAGCTGGTATGAAAACAAAGAAAGCCAAGCGGGTGTGGACAGAGCACCAACGGTGTCTGATCTGTCCTTTAAGGAAGAGTATATATAGAAACATTTTAACCATAGTCATGTTCTTAGGATGGCACATTCTGGTTGTATATTGCTGTGTAATTTCATACCAAAATTTACTGGTTTAATCTCCAACTACCCTTTTTATTACTACTCATGGTTTCTGTGGGTCAGGAATTCAGGAAGTCTTTGCCGAGTACATTTTTCATGCAGTTGCGATTAGTAGTGCTGGAGCTGGCAGAGCAGAGAGATGGATGGAGGCAGCTAAGATGCTGGGAATCTCTCTCCATGTGTTCCATCTGCATGGGCTTTTGGGCTTCTTCACAGCCTGGGCCTCTGGGCCATGGGGCTGCTAACCTTACAGCTGAACCTAGAAGAGCAGGTGTGGAAACTGCATTCCTGTTTATAACCATGCCTCGAAAGTCACTTTCTGCTGGACTCTTGGTTACAGGCTCATCACAAGCCAGCTGACATTCAAGGGCAAGTGAATTAAACTTCATTTCTTGATGAGGGAGTGGCAAATTTCTTGAATAGCATGTGAGACAGGTAATAATGAAGTGGCCCTTTGGAAAATACAACCTGCTGTGTGTGTGTGTGTGCGTGTGCACGGTGTGTGTTCATATTAGTAAATATTGCCATCTTTCAATACCTATGAAATAAACAATACCCATAGAATAGCAAATGAGCATGGGCCAGCACAAATGCATTGACTAATAAAATATGCAAAAATGTTTAAGTTTGGTAACTGTCTGGGCAGTCTACCCACACCCACTGGCCTGAGCTGTCAGTGGAGCTGTTAAATTTCTCAGCCAGCTGGAATGTGTGTGTATGTGTGTGTGTGCACATGCACGCATGTGTGTGTGTGCATGCATGCACACACACACATGTGCATTCTTAGATGAGACAGTATTGGCTAATGATTATGAGCAACTTTGGAAATGAAGGAAATCAGTGACACAATAAAAACTCTAATTGCTTGGCAACAGTGTTTAGGCCTCATTAGGCAGATTCGTAATAGCTTCAAGAGAAATAAACTCCTGTGTCATTAGATAACAAGGCAAGAAATAGGTTATTTCCTTTTGAAAGGTATGAAAGCTTCCAATTGCCTGATATATTTGCCTAGTAGATTATTTTCTGTCATCTCAGTTAATTGAATTTTATCCCTTCCTCTTAAAATCCTTTCCTTCAAATAAGGTTACCAAGTTCAGAAAAGTCATATTTTAAATCACAGTCACATGAGGCAGAAATCAACCTTATCTAGACAAAGTGCTTCAGGAGGAAATAAAAACCCCAAACCTTTAGAAGTTTACCCTTTTCCTGTATACTTGGGTGACTTGGCATTTTGTGGAATACATTTTTGCAATATAGCACCCAATTTAGATTTTAAAAGAAAACTAAACATTATTTATGGTTTTATCTATATTCTTTCTATGGGAATCCATCAAAGCTTTCATTGTCAAAAAGTTTTTATTTTAGCTGAAAAAGACAAAAATCAGAACTCAGATTTGTTTCCAATAAAAATTTAACTTGCAATATGTTTGGTAGAATCCTGCTTTCAATCTTTCTATGACATATTTCAAGCCTGCCCGCTCATTTTTTTTTCTGTAAACTCTTGTGTCTTTCCAGATTATGCACACCACACACACACACAACACACACACACACACACACACACACACACCCTTTACATTTCACACTACATGGTGCATGGTCAGGTATAATGTGGTACATAAATTGTGCTGGCTGGAAAATTACTGCTTGGCTATCGCCCATGGGAACATAGGCTATCGCCCATGGGAACATAACATTCTAACAATAGGCTTTCTGCTGCTGTACCCCCTACTTGCTCAACCGACCTGTGGGTTGACAGTTAGTAAAAAGAAGAAGAATAGACTTGTGTGTTCAAACAGTATGAAGAATGGGGTTTAGGGCTTAAAAACCCTGTACCTCTACATTTCAGGGCTGCTTAATTTGGGGTCTACGTCCCCCTGGCAGACCCTGCTCGCTGAATGAAGAGTGTGTTTCCTATAACTCACTGTTTCTGGTGGTCTGGGGGCTGACGGCTACGACATTTAGAGGTCCCAGCAAGATCTCAGGGAGGGGCCCTGAGATCTAAGACCGGACCGGCCTCTGAAGCAGTTGCTGTCCCTGCTACGGACTCAAAGGGGTGGCCAAACTGAGACGTTCCAGGGCCCTTGAATGTTATGACAGGGTCAATGCAATCATCAAGGACGCAACCTTTAGGACACACTCTTTGTTCCTGATCCCGACGGGAATCTCTGAGGCCTTGACGTCTGGATAAAAGGTACCTTTCTATTTCTGTTGACTGGTCATTAGGAGTCTGTGGAGAGATTGGATGTAGTCATATCTCCTGGACCGTGGCCAGCCTGCGGGATGCCACCTCCTGTGCCCTGTTATCTGGTTCTCTCTATTGTCTTTTGTCTTGTCTAGGTTGTAGGTGACGGACCTCCCAGGTCCACCTGTACCCCAGTAATTGTTCTCATCTAAGTGTCTCTCTTGTGTTTTCCATACAAGCGATGGGGGGAGGCCCAAGTTCACAGAAGACACCCTTGGAGTGTCTCCTGCAACATTTCAAAGAAGGGTTTGTAGAGGGAGCTGACTACGGCATAAAGTTTCTCCAGGCAGACTAAGGACATTGTGTGAAGTTGAGTGGCCATCTTTTGGTGTAAAATGGCCTCTGGAGGGTTCCTTTGACAGGGATTTAGTGAGGAATGTTTGGAATATTGTCACAGGAGACCCGGCACATCCTGATCAGTTTCTCTACATTGATCAATGGTTAATCTTTATTCAGAAACTCCCTCCTTGGCTCTGCCAGTGTGCCCTTTCTCTAGGGGCATGAGTCTTAGTTGTGGGCACCCTGAAATATATAGTAACTGAATCTCCAAGACAGCCTAGACCCTCAGTCCTTCAATCTCCACTGGAGGAGAGTGACCTTCCCCCACCCTATAATCCAGGACAACAGAGGCCCAATAACACTGCCTCATCTCCTTAGACATGAGCAGGTAAACCCTATGGGCCTCCTGCTCCCACTCCCACCAGGGCACCAGCCAATACCACCACCCCGGCCATCCTCCCCTTGCAAGAAGCACCACCCCAGGGGCTTCGCACAGACAGGCCCTTTATGGTTTCGTGCCTTTCTCCACTAGTGACCTGTACAACTGGAAGGCACAGAATCCGCCTTTCTCTGAGAAACCCCAGGCATTAATAGGACTCTTAGAGAGTGTCTTTCAGACTCACCGCCCTACTTGGGATGATTGTCAACAGCTTTTAGTTACCTTCTTCACTGAGGAAGAAGGCGGACACATTTGGGTGGAAGCACAAAAGATAGCTGTGGGAGGGAGGAGAGTTGAGGAAGCAGGGGAACAGATTGAGGAGGAATTTCCCTCCGCCCTTCCAGACTGGGAACACAATTCTCAGGCAGGGAAAATGGCATTAGATTGGTACCACCAGATTCTAATTGAGAGAATTAGGATGGCTGCTCATCAGCCAACTAACCTTTCTAAGGTAACTGAAGTCATACAGGGACCTCAGGAATCCCCTGGAGTGTTTCTTGACCGACTACAGGAGGTATACTGGGTATACACCTCCACTGACCCTGAGGCACCTGAGAACTAGTGGGCAATTAATGTAGCCTTTGCTACTCAGGCAGCCCCTGATATCTGACGTAAATTGCAAACAATTAGAAGATTTTGCAAGGATGAACCTGTCCCAATTTGTCGAGATAGCCCAGAAGGTGTTCAACAACAGGGAGGCACTGGATGACCCCAAACATATAGCTAAAATAATGGTAGCTGCCATGCAGGAGGAGAGACCAGGGAAGACTAGGGCATGACAAGGGAAGTCAAAAAGGCCCATATAAGTGTCACACACCCCTAGGGAAAAATCAATGTGCCTACTGCAAAGAAGAAGGCCATTGGAAGAAGGAATGTCCTGAGAAAAATGCGAAAGACCAGGGAAACTGCAAGACTAAAATCCTCGTCACTAAGAGGACTGACGGGCCCGGGGCTCCTACACACTAAGCCCCCTGGAGCCCAGGGTCGCCTTAAAAATTGGGGGCAAAACTGTTGACTTCCTGGTGGACACAGGGGCTACCCCACTCAGTGTTACTTGACCCAGGGGGACCAATCTCCAAATGAAAGACCACCATTCAAGGGCCCCGGGCAAAACACGAGAATACCCATGGACCACTGAAAGGACTGTAGATCTGGGGCGAGGGATAGTGACCCATTCTTTCCTCATAATTCCAGAATGTCTGGCCCCATCTTGTTAGAGACCACTCCAAAAGCTAAGGGCTACTATCACATTCAGAGATAGTACACCTCAGATGTCCATGTCTGTTCCGTCAACTATCTTAGTTACCTGTGCTCTATCTGAAGAGCACCTCCTCTATGAGGAGGAAGAAAATGTAGACCCATCCATGGGGCCCTTACAGACAGACTCCTGATAGAATATCCAGGGGTACGGGCTGAAAGTTGGCCCAGGGTTGGCTAGGCACCAAGCCCTGGTAGTGGTGAGCTTAACTCCTACCATGACCCCCTCTGGGTTAAGCAATACCCGATTGCCCAAGACGCCAAAATTGGTAAGGAAGCATATCCAGCGGTTGCGGGAAGTGGGGGTTCTTGCGCCGTGCCGATCACTGTGGAACACTCACTTGCTTCCAGTCCAGAAGCCTGGTACTCAGGACTACCGGCCAGTACAAGACTTAAGAGAAGTGAACAAGAGGGTTGAAACCATCCACCCGACTGTACCCAACCCGTACACTCTCTTAAGCTTGCTACCTCCCCAGAGAACTGTTTATACTGTATTAGATTTAAAAGATGCTTTCTTTAGCATTCCCCTAGCACCCAGCAGCCAGCCTATCTTTGCCTTTGAGTGGACAGACCCAGAGGAGGGATTCTCGGTCCAACTAACCTGGATGTGTTTACCACAAGGATTCAAAAATTCTCCTATCCTATTCGAAGAGGCCCTAAGTGCAGATCTCCGTCCCTTCCGTCAACGTAATCCTGACTGTACGTTACTCCAGTATGTTGATGATTTACTATTAGCAGCTGAAACTGAGGAGATCTGTCTCGCAGCAACCAGGGACTTACTTGGCACCCTAGAGGCATACGGTACCAAGTCTCCTAAGAAAGCCCAGCTGTGCACCCAGTCGGTGGCCTACCTCGGGTATACCCTCAAAGGAGGAAAACGAACTCTCTCCTGGCAGAGGATTGAAGCCATTTTTCAGATTCCGGTACCTGCCACCAAGAGACAGGTAAGAGAATTCCTTGGGGCGGCGGGCTATTGCAGACTTTGGATTCCTGAGTTCACAGAGATCGCAAAGCCCATGTACTCGGCTACAGGAGGAAATCAGCCCCTCGATTGGACAGAGACAGAACAGAAGGCCTTTGACCTTCTCAAGCAGGCACTCACATCAGCCCCAGGCAAGGGATTTCATCTTTTTGTGAGTGAGACCAAGGGAACTGCCAAAGGGGTCCTAAACCAAATGCTAGGCCCATTGCACCGACCAGTAGCCTATCTATCAAAGAGACTAGACTCGGTGACCTCTGTATGTCCACCCTGCCTGTGAGCCATAGCAGCGAAGGCTCTCCTAGTCAAAGAAGCTGACAAACTCACCCTTGGGCAGAGTCTAGATATTACTGCCCCTCACGTGGTATAGGCCCTTCTCTGCAGTAGCCCAGAGCAGTGGATGACTAACTCCAGAATCACTCAATACCAGGCTCTCCTCCTCGACCAGCCAAGGATCTTCTCCAAAGCTACTGTCATCAACACAGCCAATCTGTTGCCAGACCCAGACCCCAAGACCCCCATTCATGACTGCATAGATTTCACTGATGCTGTGTGTTCCTCGTGGCCAGACCTCAAAGACTCCCCTCTGCCTGTGGCCAATGAAGTTCTGTTCACAGACAGGAGCAGTTTCATGCAGGAGGGAAGAAGGCACACTGGGTCAGCGGTCATAACTCTAACTGGCACCATCTGGTCACAGGCTCTTCCCCATGGGACTTCTGCTCAAAAGGCTAAATTTATCACCCTCACCGAGGCACTAAGATGAGGAAAGGATAAGGCAGTCACAATATACACTGACAGCCGATACACCTTTGCCACTGCACATGTACACAGAGCCATCTCCAAAGAAAGAGGGCTTCTGACTTCAGCTGGGAAGGACATCAAGAACAAGGAGGAGATCTTAGCCTTACTTGAAGCCATATAGATGCCTAAGGCTCCGGCTATTGCTCATTGTAAAAGACATCAAAAAGGGGAGTAGTCCGAGGCTGAGGGAAACCGACGAGCCGATGCAGAGGTAAGAACAGTGACCACAAGGCTAGTGGAGCCCCCACCACATCTACTGATTTTGTTCCTTTCCCAGAACTGCCTCCGTCTCTGACCTATACGGCAGAAGAGAACATATATTTTCAAGATAAGGGAGCCACTAGGAGCCCACAGTGGTGGTAGACGACCCCGGATGGAAAAATCGGGCTCTTACAGCCCTTGAAAGGACTCTCCTCTACCAACTGCACCAAACCACACACCTAGGGTGAACTAAGATGCTCCAAGTTTTAGACCCCTACTTTCACTTGTTAGAAGGGAGAAGAACTGCAGAGGAGACTGCCTCATGATGCCCGGCTTATGCCCAAGTTATCCAAAGAAGGGAAGATAGAAGAACCTAGGCATAGAGAAAGACGAACTTATCCAGGGGAGCACTGAGAAGTTGTTTTCACTGAGGTAACCCTGACTGTGGGGGCTACAAATATTTACTTGTTTTTTAAACCCCTTTTCAATGGGTAGAGGCCTTCCCCACCAGGAAAGAGACTGCCTTAGTAGTTACTAAGAAACTACTACAAGAAATCCTCCCTCAATTTGGTCTCCCCAGACCTTTAGGGTCAGATGAGGGCCAGTCTTCGTAGCAAAGGTATCACAGCAACTGGCTAGCTACCTAAATTTGCAATAAAAACTCCACTGCGCCTACCAGCCCCAAAGTTCGGGCCAAGTAGAGTGAATGAATGGACCCTAAAAGAGACATTAGTCAAGTTAGGATTAGAAACTGGTGGGACCTGGGTAGAACTTTCCCTTTGCTCTTCTCCGAGCCAGGTGTACTCCATATATTAATGGATTCACCCCATTTGAAATTTTCTTTGGAAAACCCCCACCTTTAGTACCTAGAATAGAAGATGAGAAAAAGGCAGAACTGCATAACCTTGTCTTATGTCTTTACAGGCCCTTCAAAGTGTACAGAAGGAGATTTGGTCCCAGGTTCGTGCTGCCCACTCAGCCCAGGGACAGACTTCCCCATCAGTTTCAGCCTGGGGACTCTGTGTGGATCTGGAAATTCACTTCCAAAGAACTAGAACCCAAATGGAAAGGACCCTTCACTGTCGATACAACGCCCACTGCAGTTAAAGTAGACGGCATCCATCATGGATTCATCACTCCCATGTAAGGCAGCACGAGAGTGGACACTCAGGAAGACGGGCCCTTAAGACTAAGACTCAAGCGTACATAAGTCTAACCCTCTGTTTCTTCCTTTTTCCTCTTTAGCCCAGGCATACAGAAACATACACTGGCCTAGAGTATGGGAGCTTATAGTAACCGAGACCGGTGAAATTATTGCCCAGAACGTCACCAGCCACGGTACTCCAGAGATCCGAGTAGACTTGTGCCGGCTTGCCAGAGATCCCTGCCATTGCAATGGCCAGACACCACCTTGGGTCGGATCCTTCCTAGGTGGAGGAGCATACTTAGGCTACGAGGGGAGACCCAGCTGTGGCATATTATTGGCTGAGAAAAGCCTCTTAGGGATAGGACTCTATATTTGTCCTCAAGGACATTACCAGGGATATCTGGCACATGGGTAATATGGGACTTGGATGTGAGGGCCAAGGCCAATTTTCTTGTGCTAACTGGGGTTGTGAGACTATCTCCACTATAGATAATTTAAAAAACAGAAATGATGATCATATTAGATTAATAAGAAGGACCAAGCCCCTCCACATGCTCTCTTGGGTCTTGCAATCCTATCATAATCACCATCAAAACTGGTAGCCCTGGGGGACAACACTATTGGCTCACAGGACAGACATGGGGCATCAGATTTATAAAACCGGGTATGATTCAGGATTATATTTTACTATACAGGTTAAGGACCCTCCCAGGAAAGCTAACCCTATAGGACCAACAAACCACTTCTAGTTCCAGGACTACCCCAAAGTCTTACACCTAAGAAAACTTCTGTTTCTGGAGCAACTCCAACTGCTCTAGCCCCTCCAGGTAGTAGCCTAACAGCTATTAAACCCCAGGCATTCGACCAGCCACACAACCAGAACTATGTTAATGACAATACACAAGGTCTTAAATAAGACCACCCCAGACATAGGACAAGATTGCTGGTTGTGCCTAAACCCAAAACCCCCTTATTATGTCAGGGTAGGAACTCCCCTAAACTTAACTGAGCTCAGCAGCTCACGAGGCTGTGAATAGGAAACTCCTCAACTCACCTTAGAGACATACAAGAAAAGGAACCTGCCTAATTTCAAGAACTATTCCAAGCTGTTTGCATAGTCGCCTTACTTTCATAACTGTAATCGTACTATCGAAGTACCTACCTCAGAGCATAAATACGATAAGGCCAAATGGTACTTGGTTAGCATGTGATAGAGGCTCACTCACTGTACTGCATCTGATCTTTTCAACTCAGGTGAGACTAATATTTGTATCCTGGTCTTTGTATTCCCCCAAGTGTCCCTTTACAATGGGCCAGAAGGCAGACTCCACTTCTTCCACCAGGACAGGCTATAGAAACGAGCCGTACCAGTCTAATATTCCTTCTTGTAGGACTTGGAAAAGCAGGCTCTGCAGCTGTAGATACACTGCTCTCATCAAGGGAGAAAATGAATTACGTGAAATTGGAATACGGATGATAAGGATATCAAGACCTTAAAAGACGCCATCAGCAGGCTAGAACTTCAAGTCGATTCACTAGCAGAAGTAGTCCTCCAAAATAGAAGAGGTTTAGATTTATTATTTTAGAAAAGATAGATATGTATAGCTCTAGTGAAACCTGTTGCTTCTATGCCAATAACTCTGGAATAATTAGGAAAGCTTACTACTAGTACAGAGAAATTTAGATGCCAGGGAAAAACAAAGACTAGAATCAATAACTGGTTTCATGGATGTTCAATTGGTCACCATGGCTAACAACTCTTCTATCTGCTGTAGCTGGACCTTTAATCCTCCTCCTCCTCTTGTTAACTTTTGGCCCATGTTTCCTTCAATTTCTTGTTTGCATATATAAGGAAGAGAATTAATTCTATTAAACTTTTAGTATTACAAAATAGAGGTTATGAAGCAAATTCCACATGAAGAATCAAGGATTTGATTTTCTGCTAAGGCCAGTAGGGAATGTGCTGGCTGGAAAATTACTGCTTGACTATCGCCCACGGGAACATAGGCTATCTCCCATGGGAACATAATATTCTAACAATAAGCTTTCTGCTTCTGTAACCCCCGCTTGCACAACTGACCAGTGGGTTGACAAGTTAAAAAAGAACAGATTTGTGTGTTCAAACAGGATGAAGAATGGGGTTTAGGGCTTAAAACCCTGTACCTCTACATTTCGCGGCTGCTTAATTTGGGGACTGCTTATGCCTGGCAGACCCAGCTGGCTTCATAAAGAGTGTGTTTCTATAACTCACAGATTTCTGGTGGTCCATGTGTCTATTGGGGGCTGGTGGCTACAACAAAATAAGCTCATCCTTTCCTCTGAAATGCTCAAAAGTGAATCCTTTATTGCTATCAGTCATGGTTGGGCCACCATTGTGCGGAACACAGAGCTCTGGTATGCTGCATTAGGGAGAGAAGAATGGAACTTGATATGACCAGTCCTCCTTCCAAATGTGAAAAAGCCTTGGCCTGCTTTACCATGCTGGATATGTGGAAGGAGGAACCAGAGAGAGGAGAGAGGAAAAGAGGGAAAGAGAGGAGGAGGAGGAGCAGGAGGAAAAGGAGGAGGAGGAGAAGGAGGAGGAGGAAAGAAGGAGGAGGAGGAGGAGGAGGGGAGGAGGAGAGGAGGGGAGGAGAGGAGGAGGAGGAGAGAGAGAGAGAGAGAGAGAGAGAGAGAGAGAGAGAGAGAGAGAGAGACTGAGAGTCAGAGAAAGAAGGAAAGGCACTTGCAAGATGAAGCAAGAGGGTCAGGCCTCCTTGTGGGAAAGGCCTTGTGGGCAAAACCAGCTTCTACTGTTGATCTTCTGGCTGGAAGGACAAGAGAACCACACAAACATGCCCCAATTCGTGTCTTGGAAACTGACCAATTTTTTGGAAACTGACCAATCTTTGAAAGAGGGGGAAGTGTAGAGCCAGGAGGGAGTTGAATGAGACATCCTCATCTCTAGAGATCTGAATCAATATAAATTCATTACATCCTTCTCCCAAGGTCATTTGTATTTTTAAGCCTCTATTAAAGAAATTTTAGGAGGTAGAGAGGGAGAATTTGGGCCTATTGAGTTTTCCACTCTGCCCTAGGGGTATGACTTCAGTTTGAGTCAATAAAGGCCCATTTAGTGATTTACAAAGCTGGGGCTGAAAAGATTGGTGTCAGCCTGGAAGTGCCTGGGGGCGGGGTGGTCAGATTAGCTCCTTTTATCTCAGCACTGAATTAAAGGTCAATACCTTGGATTCTCCTGCAGTAAGCGGTTGTATAGAAAGTATAGATTTTCTGCTATACAAGCTCAGCTCTCCTATTGTTGGCCCATATCAGGCTAATTCCAAACCCATCAAAACATATTACAGAGAAGCCAGCCTTTAATAAGCACTGCATGCAGTGTTTCTAAAATTTAGGCAGATAGGCAGCATCCTCTCCTCTCCCCAACCCTGCCTCCCCTTTCCCTTTGACAACAGACCCTGACTCATTGCAGCACAGCAAAGCACCACCCTACAACCCACACTTACAGTTTTGTATTCATCCATTGGTTTTTTTTTTTTTTTTTAGTTTCAAGTATACAGTACATTGGTTAGACATTTATATAGTTTATGAACACTACCCCTAATTATTCTATCTTCCCTCTGGCTCTACACATAGTCATGCATTGCTATAGCTGTTCTGGAAAATGATGGATGGTGGGTAAGCCACATCTACCCTGGAGATTCAGCACATGGAGAGAGTGCACTTAAAGCATGTTGATATTTATAAAACCAGTGTGATGATTCATTTTATGTGTCAACTTGGCTGGGCTCAGTTTGTAAAAAATTATTCTGAGTGTTTCTATGAAGGTGCTTTTGGATGAGGTTAACATGTAAATTGGTAGTTTGGGTAAAGCAGATTGCCCTCCCCAATGTGAGTGGGCCTCATTCAATCTGTTGAAGGCTTGAATAGAAGAAAAATGTACCTGGTTGAGTCTTACCTATGGTCATACCTATGGATTCCTGATGCAGCAGTGCAGAAAGAGCCCTTGGGTATTATAATAGGTTAAAATATTTATATTCTGTTCTAAAAACCATTATTTATGTATCTATATGGTAAGGCCAAAGGTCAAAACCAATAACCAATATTTATATCATTGTCATTATGTAATTATTTGGTGTTCACTGAAGTGTTAAATATAGGGCTATTATATGTATTCCTCTGTATTTCCCATTCTCAAGGTAGACTTTTTCTTGCTTCGAGGTGATGGGGGTGGGGGACCCACTGGTTCCTTTAAGCCAGTGGTTCTCAGCCTTGGCTGCACATTAGAATCACTGGGAAGATTTTAAAACTCCCAACGAGTTGCACCTGACACCAATTAAGTCAGAACGTCTCTGGGAGGAAGCCAAGTACTGTTGCTTTTGTAAAGCTCTCTAGTTGTCCCATGTGCAGCCCAGGTTGAGAATTACTGCTTCACTCCTCAAGGGTTTGGCCTACTTCTCATCCCTGCTTCACCAAGCCTGACACCTCCTATCAGGCAGAAGGTGCTGGTGGTGGTAGAAATACTGGGCATGTAGTATGGAGTGAGTAAGCAAGAGTAAAAAGAACAGGAAGTAGAAGGGAAGAAAATGGAGGCTGGGGCAGAACTGGGGCAGGGACCATGCTGGGAGAGCAGAGCTTCCAGACCAGGCCAATACTAATCTCCAGGGCAGTGCTGGGGAGCTCAGGGCTGAGCTCTGTAGATGAGGGATGTGGTTGGGCTCCTCAAAGTGCAAGCAACCACTGAAGAGAAGGTTAATCTGGTTGGCTGTAGTGCAGGAGGGATAATGTGAGATGGGGTTAGGAATTTTGCTGAAGAAAAGATTTAAAGTCTGTTGAAAATGGGATTGGAGGGAGAAAAGAGGGCCAGTAAGGCATCTGTAGGGGAGAAGGGAATAAAAAGGAGAAAGAAGTAAGACTGTTTGTTCTGGGCAGGGGGTCCCCAAACCCAGTTTGTGGACCAGTACTGGTCTGTGACCTGTTAGGAACCAGGCCTCACAGCAGGAGATGAGCAGATGAGAGAGAGAAGCTTCATCTGTACTTGCAGCCACTCTCCAGCGCTTGCATCACCACCTCAGCTCCACCTCAGATCATCAGTCATTACATTCTCGTAGGAGCACCAGTCCCTGGTGCCAAAAAGATTGGGGACCATTGGTTCTGGGAATATAGGGAGGTATGACTGTTCTTGAGGTTTCTGGAGCAACAGGTGCAGCTGCGATTGCTCCTCTCATCTCCTGGCCTTCCATAAGGCAAACTTTAGAAACAGAGGGCCTGGGAGGAAATGGCTGGACTTCATGTAGGTAGGAATCTTCTTTAGGCCCTCAAAATGGGCCATGAAGTCCTTCCAGGCACTTAGGCTCAAATATACAAAGTAGATCAAGGATATCATAATCTAGGAAACCACAAAGGTGAGTTTGTCCCCTGCAGACCAAGGTTTCTTCCTCCATAAACTGTCAGAAGAGTGTCATGACGATTTTATACTTCTTACTCCCTTCACCTTTTTCACCCAGTTTCCCAACCTCCATCCCTATTCTGGCAGCCATCAGTTTGTTATCTGTATCTATGAGTCTGTTTTCATTTTGTTTGTTCATTTATTTTGTTCCTTAGATTTCACACATAAGTGAAATCATACAGTATTTGTCTTTCTCTCTTACTTACTTCACTTAGCATAATACCCTCTAGGTCCATTCATGTTGTTGTGAATGGTAAGATTTCACTTTTTATGGCTGAGTAATATTCCATTGTATATATGTACCACTTCTTGTTTATCTAATCATCTACTGATGGGCACTTAGGCTGCTTCCATATCTTGGCTATCGTAAATAGTGCTGCAGTGAACATACAGGTGTATACATCTTTTTGAATTAGTATTTTGGTTCTCCTTGGATAAATACCCAGAAATGAAATTGCTGGGTCAAACTAGTTTTTCTATTTTCAATTTTTTGAAGAACCTCCAGACCATTTTCTATAGCAGCTGCACCAAATTGTAGTCCCACCAATAGTATATGAGGATTCCTTTTTCTTTACCATCCTTGCCATCCCTTGTTTTTTGATATATATATGATAGTCATTCTGACAGGTGATATCTCATTGTGGTTTCAATTTGCATTTCTATTATGATTAGTAACCTTAAGCATCTTTTCATATGTCTATAGGCCATATGAATGTCCTTTATGAAGAAATGGCTTTTCAGGTTTTTTGCCCATATTTTAATTGGATTGTTTGTTTTCTTGGAGTTGAGTTGTATGAGTTCTTTATAAGTTTCGGATATTAACCCCGTATCAGATGTATCATTGGCAAATACAAATAATCTCCCATTTAGTTGGTTGTCTTTTTGTTTTGTTTATGGTTCCTTTTGCTGTGCAGAAACTTTTTAGTTTGATATAGTTCAATTTGTTTATTGTTTTCTTTTGTTTCCCTTACTCAAGGAGATGTAGCAAAAAAATATTCTAACAGCAATAGCAGAGAGTTTGCTGTCTATGTTTTCTTCTAGAAGTTTTATGGTTTTGAGTCTTATATTTAAGTCTTTAATCTATTTTGAGTTTATTCTTACATATGGTATAAGGAAGTTGTCCAGTTTTTTTTTTTTCATGTATCTGTCCATATTTCTAAACACCATTTATTGAAGAGACTGTTTTTACCCCCATTGTATATTTTTGTCTCCTTTGCAATATCTTAAATGGGCATATAAACATGGATTTATTTCTAGGCTCTCTATTCTGTCTCATTGATCTACATGTTTATTTTTATGTCAGTACCATGCTGTTTTGATTACTACAGACTTTTAGTATAGCATGATATCAAGTAGCGTGATAACTCCAACTTTGTTCTTCTTTCTCAAGATTGCCAAAGCTATGTGGGGTCTTTTAAGGTTCCATATAAGTTTTAAGACTATTTGTTCTAGTTCTGTGAAAAATGTCATGGATATTTTGATAGAGATTGCATTGAATCTGTAGATTGCTTTGGGTAGTATGGCCATTTTAATGATGTTCATTTTTCCTACCCATATATGCTTCCATTTATTTGTATCTTCAATTTCTTTCTTTAGTGCCTTATAATTTTTCAAGTACAGATCTTTTACTTCCTTGGTTAAATTTATTCCTTGGTATTTTTTTCCAATGAAATTGTAAATGAGATTGTTTTCTTAATTTCTCTTTCTGATAGTTTATTATTGATGTATAGAAATGCAACTGATTTCTGAATATTAATTTTGTATCTTGCTGTTTTACTGAATTCATTTATTAGTCCTAACACTTTTTGATGGAATCTTTAGTGCTCTCTTGCTATAGTATGTCATCTGCAAATAATGACAGTTTTACTCCTTCCCTTCCAATTTGGATGACTTTTCTTTCTTTTTCTTGTCTGATTGCTATAGCTAGAACTTCCACTACTATGTTGAATAAAAGTAGTGAAAGTAGACATCCTTGTCTTGTTCCTGGTCTTAAGGAAAATCCTTTTAGCTTTTCCCCATTGAATATGGTGTGTGCTGTGGATTTGTCATATATGGTCTATATTATGTTAAGGTATGTTCCCTCTACTCCCACTTTGCTGAGAGTTTTTATCAAAAACGGATGCTAGATTTTGTCAAACATTTTTCTTTTCATCTATTGATAGGATCATATGATTTTTATCTTTCAGTTTGTTAAATTGGGGTATCACATTAATTGATTTGCAGATATTGAACAAACCTTCATCCTACAAATAAATCCCATTTGATCATAGTGTATGATCTTTCTAATGTATTGCTGAATTCAGTTTGCTAATATTTTGTTGAGGATTTTTGCATCTATGTTTATCAGGGATATCAACTTATAATTTATTTGCAATGCTTTTGTCTAGTTTTGGAATCAGGATAATGGTGGCCATTTAAGGGTAGAATGCCCTTGGGAGCCTTCCTTCCTCTTGAATTTTTTGGAATAGATTAAGAAGAATAGGTGTTCATTTTTCTTTGAACGTTTGGTAAAATTCGACTGTGAAGACATCTGGTCCAGGACTTTTGTTTTTTTTTGGGAGATTTTTAATCACCGATTTGATTTCAGTAGTCAGTTCAGATTTTCTGTTTCTTCTTGACTCAGTCTTGGAAGATTGTATGTTTCTAGGACTGTATGCATTTCTTCCAGATTATCCAATTAGTTGGTATGTAATTACTCATAATATTTTCTTATCATCCTTTGTATTTCTGTGGAGTCAGTTATTACTTCTCTTTCATTTCTGTTTTATTTATTTGGATTCTCTCTTTTTTTCTTGATGAGTCTGGTTAAATAAAGGTTTGTCAATTTTGTTTATCTTTTCAAAGAATTAGCTGTTTCACTGATCTTTTGCATTCTTTTTTAGCCTCTATTTTGCTTATTTCCATTCTGACTTTTATTATTTCTTTCCTTCTATTCTCGTTGGGCTTTGTTTGCTGTTCTTTCTATAGTTCCTTTAGGTGTGAGGTTAGACTGTTTATTTGAGATTTTTCTTGTTTCTTGAGATAGACCTGTATTACTGTGAATTTCCCTCTTGGGACTGCTTTCTCTGTGTCCCATAGATTTGGGGTCGCTGTGTTTTCATGTTCATTTGTATCAAGGTATCTTGATTTCTTTCCTGATTTCAATGGCAATCTATTCATTGTTTAGCAGCATGTTGTTTAGTCTCCCTATGTTTATGTATTTTCTTTATTTTTTTTTCTTGTCATTGATTTCTAGTTTCATACCATTGTGGCTGAAGAAGATACTTGATATATTTTTCAGTCTTCTTAAATTTACTGAAACTTGTTTTGTGATCTAACATGTGATCTATCTTGGAAAACGTTTTATGTGCACTTGAGAAAATGTATATTCTGCTGCTTTTGGGTGAAATGCTCTAAAAATATCAATTAAATTCATCTGTTCTGGTATGTCTGTCATTTAAGGCTGCTGTTTCCTTGTTGATTTTCTGTCTAGAAGATCTGTCCATTTGTGTCAATGTGTTATTATAGTCCCCTACTATGACTGTATTACTGTCAATTGCTCCTTTTAGGTCTGTCAATATTTGCTTTATATATTTAGGTGCTCCTATGCTAGGTGCATAAATGTTTACAAGGGTCGTAGCCTCTCGTTGCATTGATCCCTTTATTCTTTTAAAATATCCTTCTTTGTCTCTTATTATAGCCTTTGTTTTAAATTCTACTTGTCTGATTTAAGGATTCCTACTCCATATATTTTTTTAAATTTTCCATTTTATCCCCTTATTTTCAATATGAAGCAGATCTCTTGTAGACAGCATATGTATGGGTCTTGTTTTTTTATTCATTCCACTACCTTATGTCTTTTGATTGGAACATATATCCATTAAGGTGATTATTGAGAGGTAAATAGTTATTGCCATTTTATTTTTTATATTTATGTTATTATTTTTTTTCTTCTCCTCTTCTTCTTAAAGAAGTCCCTTCGACATTTCTTGTAATACTGGCTTGGTGGTGGTGAATTCCTTTAGCTTTTTCCTGTCTGGGAAGCTCTTTTTCTCACCTTCAGTTTTAATTGATAGCCTTCCTGGGTAGAGTAGTCTTGGTTGTAGGTCCTTACTTTTCATCACTTTGAATATTTTGTGCCACTCCCTTCTAGCCTGCAAACTTTCTGTTGAGAAATCAGCTGACCATCTTATGGGAGTACCCTTGTAAGTAACTAGCTGCCTTTCTCTTGCTGCTTTTAGGATTCTCTCTTTGTCTTTAAACTTTAGCATTTTAACTATGACATGTCTTGGTGTGGGTCTTTTTGGGCTCATCTTGTTTGGGATTCTGTGCTTCCTGGGCTATACATCTATTTTCTTCACCAGATTAAAGATATTTTCCATCATTATTTCCTCAAACACATTTTCAGTTCCTTACTTTTCTCTCTTTTTCTTTCTGGTACTCCTATGATGCAAATGTTGTTATGCTCAATGTTGTCCTAGAGTTCCCTTAAACTATCCTTATTTTTTTAGTTCTTTTTTCTTTTTTCTCTTCCAATTGTGTTTTTCTGCTATCTTGTCACCCAAGTCACTGATTCAATCCTCTGCTTCAATCTATTGTTGATTTCTTCTAGTGTATTGTTGATTTCAGTAATTATATTCTTTATTTCTGACTGGTTCTTTTTTATGCTTATTATCTCTTTGTTGAAGTTCTTACTGAGCTCATCTATTTTTCCTCTAAGTTCATTGAGCAGCCTTATATCCAGTGTTTTGAACTCTGTATATGGCAGGTTGCTTGCCTGCATTCCATTTCATTTTTTTTTTTCTGGAGTTTTCTCTTATTCTTTCATTTGGGACATATTTCTTTGTTTTCTCATTTTGGCTGTCTCTACGTTTATTTCTATGTATTAGGTAAAACAGCTTTCTCCCACTCTTAGCGGGTGGCCTTATGTAGTAGGTGTCCTGTGTGGCCCAGTGACACAATCCTTCTGATCACCAGTGCTGGGTTTTCCAGGAGTGATCCCTGTGTGTGCCTTCTTGTTATAGATGAGCCTTGATTGTTGTTGGCGCATCAGTGCGTGGGATTGATTCTCAGGCTGAGTGGCTGTTGGGATTGGCCATGCCCATAATGTATGAGCAGCAGCTCAAAGTGGGGTTTGCCCCAGTGGGTTCGTTTGTCTATTGAGACCTCTGTTTGAGTGTGCTGCTTGTGGGACTAATCAAGAGGTGCTCTGTTGAGGTCTAAAACCAGCCTTCAGGTGTCTTAGTTCTGGAGCCCCTTGGGAGGAGCTACAAAGCTATCTGTATTTGGTCACTGTCTGAGCTAAACCTGGAAGGTATGTGGGAGAGGCCACATAGCCAACTAAGGCTGACTGCCACTAATATCAGGCCTGAGGCAGTGTAGCAAAAGGCCCAGGGCACCCCTGGCCTGAGGCTATCTGCTGGCTGCTTGTAAGGCTTAGCAGCTGAATGAACCTTAGAGGTACCAGAGTTAGATGTGGCGTAATCTCAGGGAGTCACTAGGGTAGGGCAAGTGTTGTTCCCCCAGTTAGTATATATTTAGATTTGTTGCCATTGCTGAACCTGTGGCCACTCACAAGTCTTAGCTTATACTGAGGCCAGCTGCTACACACCCTGGGACACCAGACCTCTGAGATTTGTTAAGAAATACTGCAGCTAGGGCCACGGTTGTTTGCCCATCACCAAAAGTGTCTCCCCAGGTGTATAAGTAGAGGCCTGTTGATTGCTACTGAAGCAACCTCCCATTGAGAGCATGAGGGTAGGAATGGTTGCTTAGTAACCACCCAAAATTGCCACCAGGTAATTAGCAGGTTGGGTGGGGCAGGGTCTCAGGGAGTTACCAGGGTGGAGTGAGTAGATCTCACCAGGCCAATGCAGATTCAGTTTTGGCCGTGAGGCGGGAGGGCTCAACATAGGCAAGATAATGCTCACCTGTAGGCTGCACAAGAAGGGGGCTCAATAAAAGGGCAATGGTGACTGTCCCTGCAGCCCTTGCCCTGAAGCCACACAACTCAGACTTGCTCTGTATGTTTCTAGCACCTCCTGAAATGTTGCCCCCCTGCCAGGGCCCAGGATGAGTACCTGTGAGCGAGTGACTCTATGCTTGGGTCCTTCAAGGAGACATCTGGATTTCCAGCTACATTCTGTCTCACCTGGATGACCCCGTTGATTGCTGCACAGCATCAGTGAGTTCATGGATACGAATGCATGTCATAAACCAAGAAACCTCTTATACACATGAAGAGTGTTCCTCTCAAGGAAGTGAGGCAAAGTATAGAGTGTGATTTACCCAGGGCTGAAGTATCTGTTTGAAGAAATCCCAAACTGTTGAAAGGAGCAACCAAGAGAAAGAATAAGGTAAAGACTCCTTCCCCCTCTCTCCCTATAGGTCTAATTTGTCCATTTATCCCTCAGGTAGTGAAATATAGCCTGTCCTCTGTGTGTGTGTGTGTGTGTGTGTGTGTGTGTGTGTGTGTGTGCGTGCGCGCGCGCACGCACACACACACACACACACACACACACACACACACACACACACACAAAAGGACAGGCTGCTTGGTTCAGAAAATAAGCAGGAAACTCTGAGGCCTGTGGCTAGCTTAGAGAGGATTCCCAAAGCCTTTCTGGCTTGCTTCTCTGCCACAGGGCAGCTGGTCACCCAGAATACAGACTGGATGGCTTTGGGGTTCTGTAGAAGTGTCAAGCCTTTCTCCCTATGAGAGTTTTGACTTGTCTCTCATTAGCTCAAAGGCTGCCACACAATTTCAGATGTACAATTGCCTGATAATCAGGGTTTAGTAATTTCTCTGGGCCCTGAGAAGATTGGGAACCACTAGGGAGAGGTGCCAGTTTGGCCTCCAGGGCTAACCCTAAAGGCTTTATCAGCAGGATCAGGCCATATGTCCTTGTTAATCCAACATTTGGGTCACAGGATGGAAAAGTATATAGAGCTTGGCTAATGCCATGGCTTAACTCTCCTCCCAAATGATGATTCTGAGACTCTATGGCAGAGGCAATTTAGTTATTGAGAGATGGCCGCAGGGAAGGCAGGAAACAAAGCATATTTTGGAAAACAAACACATTTAATTTGCATGTGGAATTTTTGAGAGCATAATAAGTTAATTTTGACATCATCTTATTCCCTTCCACTATCCAAAGATTCAACTAGAACTTCTGACTGATGTGGGTTTTTGCAGTTTTCTCACTAATCTTTCTTGAACCCATGTTATGTACACACCCCATTTCCAATTGTATTTCTTTTTTGTTTCAAAATTGAAATTTAAGCCTAACTTAAAAGTAATTAAACATTTTTCCTAATGTTTATAACATAGCCCTGGGCAGCTGGCACATTTAGCTGACTATAAAGAAAAAAAAAATCTGTCTTTGCAAATTAAAAGATAATCAGGATTTTAAGAGGATAAATCATTGAGTCAGGGGTTTTAGACCTAGTGATTTTAATTATGTAATCACCCTTCCAATGTCTACCCAGCCATTTTAAAGTTCTTTCCACTGGGCAAAAGTTATACATTTCAGAAAAAAACACTTTCCTTCTACTTGATTTAACAGACGTAAGTGAACTGGGCAAAAAGCAGTTGGTGCTTTTCCAACTAAACACTGGCTTTGTGAGAATGTTCTGCATCACTCATATAAACATCTGAGTGTAAGCACATACTGTGTTCTGTGTCTTCTTTGAAATCACAAGAAAACAAGCTTTGAGCTACTTGTTAGAGGTGCATCTCTATTTAAAACCAAGGATTTATAATTAATTATAGCGAACGCCATTCCATTGTGAGAAAGGGAGCTTCATTCTCATCAGATCAGAGACTTCCTTTTTGCATGGCAGCCTGGCTGTCAGTGAAGTCTCGTGGTCCAGCTACCCAGTACTTGCAATAATCCCAGATGGCTCTGGGGCCAGGTGATTTAAACCACCTTTAAAAAGGCAAGCTTTGGTGAGTAACAATTATTTACCAGGCACGTTCGAATAAATCACACAGTAGGTATGACATTGTTATAAATTTCTCAAATATTATAAAATATTTCTACCCAAGCACTTATCTCCTGGGCCACTTGGGTAGAATGATTCCAGATAGCAATACACTGCAGAAATGAATGTAGTCTTTTTTGCTTGGTGTTCTCCTTGTTTGTACAAATTTGTACAGATAATTTTGGGGGCTTTGTCTTTAAATGCAAAAGGAAAAAAATATTCAAAGGTGGATAGAGACACTGCCATACCAAATTCTAGAGAAGCAATGAACAGTGAGAAAAGTCATCTTCACCCATGCTAAAATTTGCCCAATTTAAGGGAGAAAAAGGACAGCAGTGACACTTTTAACATATCATCTCTGAGTACATGTTGCATGTTAGTTCTGTGTTTGAAATATCAGATTGGTAGCTTGAGATCTTTATTTAAAAATCCTGAGCCACAAAAAGGCTTACGTAATAGTGTGAAAATATTGGCAGAAAGAATCTTTAATGAAGCATCCGTAGAGCTAGGCAAATGTGCCAAACATTCCATGAATTAGAATAAGGTGTCTTTGGATGAAGATTTAATTGGGAGAGAAACTCGGCTACCCACCAAATTAGATTGGGGTATAGGTGGGGGCCTGCTTCTGTCTGAGGGAGAAGGTCTCTACTTACTGACGCTATAATGGGAAAGGCTAGGGTAGTAAATACAGGTTATCTTTAATTTATAATTAATCATTTGTTTTTGAGGTCTTACCATGTGCCATAAGGTACCATGAGATACCAAGATTAAAAACATAGCCTCTGATTGTTGGGGCTTATTAGTTAGGACAGAAAATAATGAATCATTATCACCATCATCATATATAACAATTATTGAGCATTCATACATGGAGTGCTGTTTGGAGCACTTACTATATTTTAATTCAGCTGATTCTCACAGCAAGTCTCTGAGGCAGTCACTGTACTATTCCCATTTCAGAGATGGGAAAAATGAGGCTAAGTGAGGTAACCCGCTCAAGGGTTCAATGGCAGAGCTTGGATATGTAGATACATGTACACAAATTACTAGGTAAGATGTGGCAGGAGCTGTCAGAGAGGTATAAATTGAATGCAATGGTAATTGATAAGGGAGAGGTCACATTCGATTAAGGATAAGGTCAAGCTTCAAAGAAGAGGATTAATGGGGGTTGGAAATGTAAGAAGGATCTCACCAGGTAGAGATTACGGGCTGCTAAAGGGAAGACATTTATAGTAGACACTTTCATGAGTGAACACTCAGGCTGGGAGTTGGCTCCTGTTATTGAGGATTCTGTTCCATAGCTCAGCAATGGAGCTTGTTGTACCCATATGTCTTAATGTTGCCAAACAGTGAACACCTGATCTAAAAAAATAGGTTACTAAAAAATATGTTAATCAATGCAACATAAACATGAAAACATTCATTTGTAAGGATATATGTACCCCTGTGTTCATTGTAGCATTATTCACAATAGCTAAGACATGGAAACAATCCAAGTCTCTTTTGATAGATGATTGAAGATGTGGTACATATATACAATGTAATATTGCTCAGCCATAAAAAGATAATACTGACATATACAACACATTGGATGGATCTTGAGGGTATCATGCTAAGTCAGATGGAAAAGGACAAGAACTGCATGATTTCTCTTATATATAAGATATAAAACAAAAAGTAACAAAGAAAATAGACAAACAAACTCATAGATATAGACAACAGAATGGTGGTTATCAGAGAGGATGAGGACCAAGAGGGTAAATAGAGTTAAACACAACGTGACAGAAGAGACTAGATTTTGGGTGGTACGCACATGATAGAGTATATAGATACTGCATTAAAAAATTGTATAACTGATATTTATAAAGTGTTATAAATCAATGCTACCCAAATAAATTTATAATAAATTGAAGGAAAAAAAGACAACATCTACATGGAAGAAAAGGTACCTCATCAAAGGTTCCAAAAAAGGCAGTTTTGAGCATGTTTGGGGAAGGGGGAGCATAAAGTTCCCTAGGAGCAAAACGTTAGCAGTGAAGTTAGAAAGGGAAGAAAGTAGTTTAGAGTAAAATTGATAGATCAGGAGTTCTCAAAGTGTGTTCCCAGACTAGCAGCATCAGTATCTCCTGGGAACTTGTTAGAAATACAAGTCTACCTACTGAATCAGAAATTTTAGTGGTGGGGCCCAGAAACCTGTATGTTAATAGATCTTCAGGGCATTCGAATACCCCCAGCATGTTTGAAAAACTATGGTAATAGACCATAGTGGTGGACTGGATTTGAGAGATTTGGAAGGGATTCATGTGTGCAGATTAGGGGAAGGCATATAACCTCTAAACCGTTTGTTCTCTTAGGGCTTTCTCCCCTCCCCCCGGCACCTGGCAACCAACATACTTTCTGTCTCTATGTATCTGACTATTCTAGGTACCTCATATAAATGGAATCATATAGTATTTGTCCTTCTGTGACTTATTTCCCTTAGCATAATCTCTTCAAAGTTCATCAATGTTGTAGCATGTGTCAGAATCTTCTTACTTTTGAATGCTGAATAATATCCAATTGTATGTATATGCTACATTTCATTTATCCATTTATCTGTCAGTGGACACTTGGGTTGCTTCAACCTTTTGGCCATTGTGAACAAACCTACTATGAACATGGGTGTACAAATATCACTTTGAGACCCTACTTTCAATTCTTTTGGGTATATAACCAGAAGTGGAGTTGCTATGTCATATGATAATTCTATTTTTAATTATTTAAGGAATTACCATACAGTTTTCCCATAGTGGTTGTACCATTTTACATTCCCAGTAGTGCACAAGGGTTCCAATTTCCTCATATCCTCACCAGCATTTGCTATTTTCTTTTCTTTTTCTCATTTTAGGAATAGAGGCCATTCTAATGGATATGAGGGGGTTTCTCATTGGGATATTGATTCGCATTCCCCTAATGATTAGTGATACTGAGAATCTTTTCATGTACTTGTTGACCATTTGTATGTCTTCTTTGGAGAAATATCTATTCAACTTCTTACCCCATTTTTCTTTCTTAGCCCATTTTTGATTGGGTAGTTTGGATGGTTCTTATTTTTAACCAGAGACTGTGATTGAAGAGAACTGAAAAGGGACCTAGGTATCTGTAGGTATTAGAAGCATCAGAGATGTTTCTGAAGCAAGTCTCGTTTGAGAGCTACTATGTTAAATGGCAAGAACTTTGCCTTTGTTGACTTAATTAAACATGTTCATATGAAGGATCCAAGAAAGAGTTTAGAAATCCCTCATGTTGTCCAATTTCTCTCTACATCGAGCATAATCACTATGATTTGATTTTAGTATTTGAGCAATGTAGCTCTCTTCCTTCCTTACCTTTAGACAACCTCAAGGAGGTCAACGTTGATCACCAGTGGCTGAGGAGAGTAAGGAAAGAAGAGGGAATTAAAGTCTAATAAAGTAAGAGCTTTGGTTAGAGAAGAGGCTGAAGTTATTCTCCATGATACAGTGAATTTCCTGGTTTTGTTCTTATTAGGACCACACTCCATGAACAGGTGAAGAACAGACTTTAAGAACCATGAGAGGAAACATTATACCAAAGATGTGGCTGAGAAGGATTAGCCACAGTATGGCTCTGGTAGATAGATTCAGCCACTGGATTTCACAGAGGATAATGGGTGACAGGAAGCAAAGAATCCAGAGCTGTCAATCAGCCAGAGAACTGTTGGTTGTAAATGATAGAAACATGCCTCAAACTGACTTGAAATAAAGACACATTGATGGCTCTTGCTATCAGGGAAGGCCTCAGGGACATTCTGTGACATATTCTCTGTTGGTCTTTCTTTTCTCTTTCTCTCCAAATGCCAAACTAGAAGGAAACGCAGCTACTGAGAGGTTCTTGGTGTAACCACCTGTCTTTCCTCAGCTTTAATCTGAAAAATTCCAGGACAAGATTCTAATTAGTCTGATTGGGTTACTTCCTTGTTGATGGACCAATAGACTGAGGTGGGGGTAGCTAGGACTGTCAGTTCATGAGAGCTTGGGTTGAGTGAGGAATGGTTTCTACCAAAGAGGGGAATGTGAGAGTATTAATTCTCTCACATCACATATGGTCGAAGAGTCATTAGTGTTGGTTAATAATGCACCGGCATTGGCCATGTGCAGGCAGAGAGTATGGATATCAGAAATCTTGTTCAAGCAAAGATGTCCTTGATACTGATGACTTCTGGGCCAGCTAGAAGCTTCTCTCAAGGGTAAGAGGGTGTTAATTTTGGCCTGGAGGAGAAAATAGCTAAGTTAGATTGGTTTTCCAGGAGCAGTTCCTGAAACGAAATGTAAGATTCATTACGAAGTGATGCCAGGAAAATTCACTACAGGGGTGGGGAAGCAGGACTAGAAAGGCTGAGCAAAGACAAGGTATCTAACAAAGTCTCATGGGAGATAACTCAGTCCTTCTAGACCTCTGGAGTCAGAATTGTCCTACCCTGAATTGTCCTACCCCAGGGTTGGGGTGTAAAGCCCCAGACACTTTCAGTTCTTCATGCTCTCTAACACAGAAAGCTCTAGCTGCTCAAGGACTGTCCTCCAACAAAGCAATAAAGGTACTAGCTATTGTGAGTGAATGCATGTAAGGAAGTGGTCTGCATAATAATGACAATGAATTGTAGGGGACATGGGCATCTGCTACACACACACACGCTTATTCAGTTTTCTGGAAAAAAAATATTTTTATGAAAACGAGCCCAAGTCTCATTATCTGTGCATATAACACCTGAGTGTTCTGTTTAGTTTGTGGTTCTATGGCTTGCCAGGTGGCCCTTCTGGGTGGGGCTGGCTTGGCTGAGCCCTATTGGACTCTTGCACGTCTGTGGGCTAAATGATAGAAGATGGCCTTACTCATTAGTCTGATGGTTGGCAGATTGGCAGGTCTTCTCTAAGCCAGATAGGTTGGGGTTGTTCACAGGGTAATCTCTAAGTGCATGCAGCAAGATGGGGAGGGCTCAGTGTTTTTCAAGTCTCTGCTTGGTTACATTTATTAATGTTAATTGGCCAAAGCAAGTAATCACAGCATGGATAATTCTCAGAGTCGGTTCCTAAGGGCACTGTCAAAGGGCAGTATGGGTGTCAGGAAGGACAAGTTTGTGGCCATTTGCCATCTACTTCAGTTATATGAATGCTTGTATTTACACATTGTTTCTCAGAAAACTTACCAACTTTTCAAAGCAATAGAAAAAATAGAAATGCCTACATCCCTTTGTATAAAATTATTTACTTGAAGTCTTGAGATATGTATGGTATTTTCAAATTGTAACTCCATAAATAGTTTGTCAGGATTTTGAGACCTAAATGCAAGTGAATATGTATGTTAAAAAGTAGATTAAAAATGGTTTTGGACATTACTGCCTCTCTAGATACATCACTATTTATACACTTCTAAAAAGGTATAATAATTAGATAGGAGACTCAAGTACCTTTTTCAATATTCCTCTGTGTGTGCACACGTACACCTGTGCACATTTGGTCAGAATGAATCTATAACTTTATAAGGGTTTTATAACCTTCCTGACCCTACGTGGTCATGACACATATTCAACTACTCCTTTAATGTTTGGCTTTTCTCACATTTCATTTGACTTTTAATTCAGTTACAAGATTAACTGATTTAGGTATTATCATATATTATTTTTATTCTTAAAATAAGAGTAGCATTTGGATCCTAACCTGATAAGGACCCTTTCCTCATCTAGAGTTAGGTCCCACCATTCTCCACTCAAGAGAGTAGTTTGCTAGGCATTTCCTTTGTTTATCTTAGATGAGGGTGTGCGAAGTGTTCACACTTTATGTGCTTTGCTCATCACTTGTGGCAAATCAATGTGCTCTTATTCTGTCAATGGACAAACCAGAGTCTGCAAAACAAAATCATTTGAAAGCAAGGTCGTTTAGCATTTGTGAGTATGGCTTCTCCCACTGGGGCACATCCTATGATTTGCCTGTGATTCCTCCTAAAAAAGTTTTGATCAAAAAATGATTGACACAAATATAGTAGACAATTTGGTGACAGACAGAGGGAAGGGGGAAGGAAGGTTGGGAGGCTGGGCGAATGGGGTGAAGGGTTAAACAAGTACAAATTGGTAGTTGATAGTAGGTCATGGGTATGGGGAGTATGGCCGAGGGAATGCAGTTAGCATTAATATGATGGCTAGGTGGAGGGCCAGGGGAGGGAGGAAGCAATTGGGAGGATCATTTATTAACTATATAGATGTCTAGCCAATGTACTGTATACTTGAAACTAATTTAAATAAATAAATTTTAAAAAAGATTGACAGATTTCAACAAATGTGTGACCTGAAACATTCAGCAGAAAAGTGACTTAAAAAAAGTCCTTATGATGCCCAACGCAGACCCCAAATAATAACAATCTTTTCTCCTTTCTTTTCTATTAAACACAAATATTTTTCTTTTTAGTCTCTTCTTGAGGCATAGCAATGTTCTGGTGCCTTCTTCATGCTGGGAGGAATGTTTCTGCCTATTTGTCCTTATCCAAAACTGGAGCATATAATTTTTAAGTCATCCCTCCATTCCCTCCCTTGCCTACCCTCCCCCCGCCCCGCCCCAACACACATAACATTCAGAATGAACATTTTCCATTTTCCAGCTGGTTTCTCTATGTTGAACCAAGTCACCTGCCAGCAGTGGAGTCTGTGTCTGGAAAAAAATGATATACCGCCAATGGTATCAGCCAGCTTTGAATGCAAAATCTGGATCAGAATTGATTCTGGCTGCCCAGTCTCAGCACTTAGGATCACAGCTCAGATGGACTCAGGCTACCTGCACACAATGACATAGCTACTCCACAGTAAGCCAGTTTGGTCTATGCCTTTAGTAGGACTCCACCTGGTTCCAGACAGATGGTGCATGGTGAGAGCCCTGCCTACCCTTAAGGACTCACTTGGGAAGTAGGGAACAGGCAGATGTCATAACAGTCCCAGTGAACATGAACTGCAGAGCCCTCAACTGTCCTAGCAGAAATGCCAGTGAGCTGAATGAAGACTGCAGCTCATGACAGACAGCTCCTTATTTGTAAGTAGTTAATGTTTCTTAGCAAGCACTTCTAAAAGAAATTGGTATGTAATGACAGCACTCACTAGAAAACAGGCCGATTAGAAAATGCACTAACTTATCTAGTATTCATTTGAAAAGTAAATGGATGCACGGCAAGGTGAGAGTTCACTATCAATTCAAATATTTTCCCGTTACAGGCTCTAGCACTCCTGCTTTAATTCAAGCAGAAACACAAGTATGAATAATCAAAGTAGATGACGCTCATCAAGAACCTTTGTGCCTTGCACCATTGCAATTGGTCATTGAAGCTTAATGGCAAAAATTTACATTCTTCCTTTAATTTGTATTCTATTCCTTCCTTCTGAGTGATGTGATTGTGGCTTGCTGCTGCCCGCTATATTATTTTGATGCAAATGCTGTGTTGTGTGTGCCTGAGTCCAATTTCCTGGCTTTTGCTGGGAAGAGTGACTGTGAGAATAGTTCAAAATCAGGGTGATTTAAAGAGTTTATAACTACTGCTCCTAATGAGAGAAACAATACAATTGATGAGCCTACTGTTTGGAGACACCTTTATGGCCCTAGGTTAATAGATGCCCAGCAAGGAAAATAAAATCAACAGGTAAATCACTGTATCTCTCTCCCTTTCCCCAGCCCCAAAGTTAGGCTTGCTTCTGGTCACTGTCGACAAAAGAATTAAACATTTCGTAATTCAGCAAAATTCCCTCTCCTGTGCCATGCTCACTGGGGAGGAATGCTTTATTGAGATACAGGAGTTTGCTGGCCAAAGACTGCAAACATCGGGCCCCAAGGGCCATCCTAGGATGTAATGTATGCATAAACTAATTTATGACACTGTGACTAATTTCCATTTCTTGTGCTTAGAGTTGCCTGGCTAATTACAGGAATGTTTTCTTAACTTTAGTAATTATGCTCTGTGCCTTCACTAGGCGACGAAACAGATGAGTGCCAGCGGATTGTGCAGTACTTGGGAGACCCAGCGTCCAGGAGAGAGGGACCATGCAGCTGCACTGCAGAGCCAGCATCCCTGATCAGAAGCTTCGGCAGCTTTGACCAGCACCCACAGGCTGCTTCGGAAGCATCTGGAGACATATTTGATAGTACGCCCCATAATTAGATGGACTGGTTTAATTAGGAGAAATTTGTGGGCAGAGGGAAGCCGGCGGGTGTGCGCTGGGATCTGAAGGTTTGCAGCCTCCTCCCAGGAGGCATGAGCACAAAGCTCAGCCTGCTGAGCGCGCCTGCAGCAGTGCCTGTAAAAGCGGCCCTGTGGGGTCGGCGAGCCCAGGGCGGAGGTTCAGAGACCTGCCCCCTTGCAGCCTTGCCAAAATGACAGCAGTCACGCTCATCTAGTACCCCCCACTCGCCTCTCCATACATATAACAAGGCAAACAGGAGGAAAACTCAGATGTGGTTGCCTTGCAGAGGCTGGCTCTTGGAAACCTTTTTTTTTTTTTTTTTTTTTTCTTTTTTAGATTGGGAGGAGGGTGGTATTTTTCTTATCTGAGGGCCCCCTCCCCAGCACATAATTCAATGTCGGAAGCAAACACTTAGCTCTTTAGGAACCAAGGTCTTAATTGTCCAATCCTATCAGTCAGAGCTTTCTAGCAAACTTAGAAACACCATCCCTGACTGTATATAATTAGGCTGCTCAGGATGGCAGAGGAATGACAGTGCGGCTGGAGCAGTGGACACAGCACACATCTGGAAGACATCTACCTACAATTAGATGAAACCATTTCATAATCAGAGACCACAGTGGTCAGAGGAGAAAGGAGAAATAACAGTTACCAAAACATCACTAACTCACCACGTTTATTTACTCTGCTCATGTTCTAAAGACATCTTTCTTTCCTCCCACACGGGGAAGCAATATGGAAGAAGCTGAAAGTGTGTGTGTGAATGAGTGAGTTATTTCCTCCTCAGCTCAGCGATTTTTGCTTTCTGGGACATCAAGGTTATTTATTTTTGACATACGGAAAACGCAAGATTCCAATAATCTGTTCCCACTTTATCAAATTAAAATGTTTCCCTCTGCTTTATAGAGATGAGGTGATTTGTACATCATTCCATTCAAGATATAAAAAATGATCTGTCCCCTAAATATCTCATTAGATATAAACATTTGATGAAATGCACTTCAAGCCACTCGGGGTATCAATTTTAAATAAGCCAACCAGGTAACCTGCATCAAAACACAGCACACTGAGGACAATGCTGTTGAATTTTTAAGGTAAATTCAAAACCATTAATGGACTTTATTTTGAAATTTTAAAAATGTATTTCAAATGCATTTGAAAAGACTTCTTCACAAAAACAATGACACCTAACTCAGAGCTACTACTAAATTCTTTTTTAAAGTTTGGCTTCCCAGTAAAGAATTAACATTTCAGACATCATCACCCTCAGTTAAATAAAAAGAAGAAATGAGCAGAGGGAATGTGAGGGAATAGTGGAAACATCAGCAGCATCTCCGACATCATAGGACATTTGTAGGGTAAATATTCCTGCTCTCCAATCAACTGAGAAAGAAGAGGCACAAGCAAATCCCAAAGGTTGGTAGAATTAGCTCATGCCGTGCTGAGAATCCCAGTCAGCCATGACAGAATGAAGGATTCCTTATTGTTGAGTTTATTTCCTCTTAGAGCAGCCCTCTCTGAAAAAGTCTTCCTTTCATCCAGTCAAGTGAGGCTGATGCACTTCCTTAGGTGATGTGGAAGAAAGAAAACAAGAAGAAATGCAATTATTTTGACACATTCTTTTTAAAAAGGTTATTATTCCTACTTAATGCAAAGTGGTTTACACTGCCATTATGAAAGAGACCACTGTCCTTGGTCTCTAAACTGTGAGCACTCTGAAGATTCAATGCCAGACAATCAGCAGTCACTAATAGTTTGATGACAAACTGCAGCGAGGGATCATGTCAAAGCTGTGAGAAATGCAGACCCCTCTCTCTTCCTTCTTTCCAGCATTCTCTGTGCCCCACATTTCACTCTACATTACAAGAAAAAGGTCATTTTTACATTGTGAGGAGAAAACAGTATTTGGGAGGTCTGCCCCTGATTTGTCTATCATTTTCTTTCCAAATGACTTTTATTTATTCTGAAACCCCCTAGCATGAGACCACAATTGTGTGACTTCCTCTGAAACAAATTCTGGAGAATTGTTTTGTTGAATCATCAGTGCGCCGCCCTGCCTGTTGGGAGAGCAGCTGTGGGTCCCTTTTAATCATTGTGTGTAAACAGTTGCTGGTCAGAAGTGTGCCCATCTCTGTTTCCATTTTGTTTTGTCTTGAAGACTGATGCTAGAAGATGGATACCTCAGAACCCCCAAACTCTGCCCCCCTTTGACCCACCCTGCAGCTACCAGAGGGGGCCCAAATGGTCCATCACAAATATCATTCGTGAGTTAGAGATCAAAGGCCCTCCAATAACTCACTGGCCTTATCATGCTCCTTGTGGCATCCAGGGGAAGCAAAAGATCAAAGTCATAAACAGAGGCGGTATCACTGATGAATAATTTACATGCACAGTAGGTGGAAGTAAGTTAGTACATAAAGGTCCTTTTGAAGAGCAAAGATTCACTGCCTTTCCAGCAGACATTGACTGGGAGAAGCCTATGATAGGGAACCTTTATAGGGGAGGGTTTTAGCTTTGCTTCAGAGCAAAGTGACCACGCTATTTTAAGGGCCATATGTGTGCACAAGGGCAGGGCTTGCAGGCTGCAGAGGGTATTTAAACACATCTGTTCATTTGCCGTCTAAGTGGTGAAAAGGCTCAAACTCTATCAGAGTTAAGAACTCTATCCAAAAGCCTGCATGGAAAGAATTTCAGTGTGCCCTAGTTTTTCTTATTGTGAAAACTGCTTTTCCCTATTGTGTTCACTCTCATCTTGAGGGGTGCTAATAAAGTTATTCGAAATTAAAGACCAGATTTACAATCCACCAAATCAAGAAAATCACACCAGATTTTCCTGCAGAGTAGTAATTATATTTGGAACAAAGGTGCTTTTAGGCATATGTGTATCCGGATTGAGGCTGCTCGTTTCAACTACAAATGGAAATGTCTTCTCTCTATTTAGAACATAGTCACAAGAACTGGCTTTTAAAAGCAGTCAAGTTCATGTTTATGAAAAGAAAAAAGACAGAAATAAAGATGAACTTAGAATTTATTTAAGACCAAGCATGTTATTCTCCCAGTCTATCTTAATTTTAGATGATGACATCATTCATGCATTTTAAATAATTAGGTTGATAATCACTTCCTTAAAATAATTTCAACACTCAGCTACAATAGAACAGATTTCTTTCAAAGATCCCTTCCTTAAATGTGTTTAGTGCTACTTTCTGTATCATGCAGGTCAATTTAATTCAGCTGGGCTCTCTCTGCTCAGCTAAACAATTGCTTTTCAGTCTCTGGAGAGCGGGGTGAATGCAGCCAAGAATACACATCTAGAGACGGCCTTGGATACTTCTGCTCATAAAAACTTGACATCTGAAGTCCCACTCTTTATTAATCTCTTCTCAAAGAGTTAGTCAAGATTTCTGGAAAAAAGTCAATATCATATAAATCATTATTAGTGATTCAATAATGACTAAGATTAAAAATAAAAGAATGAAACATTTTAAGAATGGTATCTGGGCATCCAGTTTACAAATAGCCCCTCTCGTGATGGCTGTACCTCTCCATCAGCAGCCTGCTTTTCTCTTCAGCTCCAGGCTGGGGCAACTACCCTTGCACCTGATGGTTTAAGGTAATACCACACCAATGGTCTATATCTCTGTGTCTCCCTATCTGGGCTCTGCCTGCACCTTTCTTGCCTGTTTTACTAATATGACCCCACCACTTGCTTTTGTTGAAAGGTGTCTTAGTTTTCAGTTCTCCAGAAGTAGACCTTCAGACAAGGTTTGAGGGCAAGTAGTTTATTTGAGGGGTGACTCCAGAAACTATAGTTAGAGAGGAATAGAACTGAGACCAACACGTTTGCATTAAAATGCAGATTACAGGTGTAGACAACTGGGGCTCAATTCTACTGGAAGCCTCTGGGAGGTAATGTGGGACACATGACAGAGTTGTCCCTATCTTGTTTGTCATTGGTTGAGAGGCCAAGTATACCCTTTTGGCCAGAGAAAGCCTCCTTTAAAGTTGCTGACTTGCATGAGAATGGTGAGTGACAAGGGGAACTGAAAGAGCACTGATTGTTCCTGCCAAGCAAGGCAGATGAAATCAGGGCCAAGATGCTCATCCAAGGTTTGGCCCAAGCCAGCCTGATTTTGTAGCTAACAGGCTAAGCATGACCTCTGGAAGTTATGGACCCTCCTTCCTTCGGTGTAACATAGAACTGACTAAAGGATTCCTTGGAGTGCTGTAAGCTCCAATGGAAGTCCATGGTGCTTTTCTCCATCCTTAATGTGCTTCTCCAAGGACTTCTACCAGACTTTCCCTTCAGAGTGGTTGCCCCACAGTGATTGTCCTGGACATCATGCTCATCTCCTACTCTAAGTTACGGTTAGTTGGGTCAGAGTAGCCACCTGATCCTAGGCAGCCAATTAGAAAGCTGATTAGAAACATTTTGTGACTTGAAAACACAAATTGGGCCAGTGTGCCTCATTCAAGGACCTGAGCTAAGAAGCAAGAAAAATGTGCTCATGGATGGTGGAAACAGCAGCTGAAGGTCATAAGGTAGAGCCTTTGCTGTAAAGAGCAAGATAGAATTAAGGTCATTGAGGTCAGGGGTATTTGTCTAATTGGCCCAATGCTGTATCCTCAGGAAGAACAGTGCCTAGCATGTAGTAGGTACTCAGTAAACATTTTTTGAATAAATGAATGAGTCAATTGTGCAAGCTGAAGAAATGGGGGACTAGCAATGGTGAGTCACCAAAAGAAACTAGTTGGAAAGAGAATGGTCAGATGTGAAACCCATTCATGGCAAGCTTTATAATTAAGATTAAAATAGTTAATTTGTCATATAAATGACTTAGATTACAACCTCATATAATAGGTACTACCATTTTCCATTTACCAGATAAGGAAGCAGAAGCATGGGGAGATTAAGTGACTTTCTGAGGATGACACAGCTAGTACCAGGTGGAGCCAGGGTTTGAACCAGAATGTGTGTTCAGGAAAGTTGGCTGTTAGTACTATGTTTTACATCTGCTAAGGGCCCCAGGCCTCTGGCTTCCGGAACAAGTCTTAAAATAAACTGCTGTAATGCCTAGCACTATTTCCATGTCTGGCCTTAGATTTCTACTTGACTGTATTCCTCTGCTTATTATTACAAAAACTTGCCCTACTCATCTCTCTAACTGGAGACATCTCTAGTGGTCTCATTTCTTGTAATCTAAGAGCAAAATTAAAACATAAAAACAGAGATAGCACTCAACATGGGATCCCTGAAGCTGTCTTCCAGGTAATTGCCTGTGGTTTGACCTTGGCCCTTTGGGCACCACCCCCAAATGGTACAGTCTTGCTGTCAGAGGGTTTTGCTGAATAAATTCTGAGAGAGTCACCAGCAATTAAGTCACTTATTTACCTTAGGTAAGTTGGTTATTTTCTGCCGCATAACAAACCACTTCGAGTCTGAGGTTCAAGACAATGACAGCATTTATTTTTGCTCATGAGTCTGCAGTTTGAGCAGGCTCGACAGGGGATATGGGCTGAATAGCGTTCTCTCAATAAGTTCATACTGACGTTCTAAACCCATTATCTCAGAAAGTGACTGTATTTGGAGACAGGTTCTTCACACAGGCGATTAAGTTAAAACAAGCTCATTAGGGTGGGTCCTAATCCATTATGACTGATATCCTTACAAGAAGAGCACATTTGGATTCAGATATGGACAGAGGAGAGATGATGTGAAGGCATAGCAGAGAGAAGATAGCCATCTCAAATCCAGGAGAGGTCCGGGTAGAGATCCTTCCTTCCAGCTCTCAGAAAGAATTAATGCAGCCTATACCTTGATTTTAGCCCTCTAGCCTTCAGAACTGTGAGAAAATAAATCTCTATTGTTTAAGTCACCCAGTCTGTGGTACTTTGTTATGACCACCTACAAGACTAATATAGCAGAGGTTGCTTATCTGTGCTCTATATGGTTTTAACTAGGTAGGTTGAAGGCTGAGGGCTGGATTTCCTGAAAGGCTCCTCACTTATATGTCTGGTAGTTGATGCTGGCTGTTGGTGGGCCCTCAGCTGGGCTGTTGGCTGGAACATCTCCATGTGGCATCTCTGCATGCCCTCACAATTTGGTATCTAAGTTCTGACAATTTATGACCTAGTTCAGAAGTCACTCAGAGACACTTCTGCCACATTTATCCATTAAAAGTGAGTCATAAATTCCAGTTCACATTCTATAAGAGGGGAATTAGAATCCTTACCTTTTGATGGGATGAGTCAAAAAATTTGCAGACATGTTTTAAAATCACCATATTAGGCAAAGAAATCAACATCCTTGTTTGAACCAAGGACTCAGCAGACTAGGAGTCACACTAGCTTGGACTCATACCATAATTCTTCCTACTTTATTCATATGAGTAGAGTTTGCAGAAGTGACACTCTCTAAATGTGTATTGGAGGAGTCATTGTATGTGGTCAGCAGAAACCATTGAACTGGACATTGCCAGATGTTTAAAGCTAATACAAACTCCATAAAATACAAAACTTCAGCACTGTCAATTTATTGAATAGTGTTTACCCCAACCTGCTCTGTTGTAAAAGTGCATTCCTATGTGATGTTTCAACCAAAGGGTCACAGGAAATTCAGTCAGTAAGAAATTGGCAGTGCCCTGACCTCACCCTGTAAGACTGTTTATTTATTTCTGCTGTTATAACTTGATAACTAAATCAAAGATCCAAGTAGATGTGGCATTTCATAGCCAATATGGATAATGACTAATGATATTTTACTCAGGTTTTATGCATTTAAAAAGGTTTATGAGTAGGAGACAACATGTCAGGGGCAGAGAATTGGAATCTGGTTGTTCAAGGAGAGAAAACTCAGAAGACTTGGGACATGTGCAACTTGCCACTGGAATAAATTCTTACAGCAATAAGAAAGCTCAGGCTGGGGAAGGAAAAAAAACTCTCTTCTTTCCACCTGGGGGCATCAGTTACTTCTCCATTTTCTCTCTAACCTTTCCCACAACAGTAATTAGCCAATTGGGTAGTTGGAGATTACTCCATGAAGGCTGCGGATATTTTTCTCATCAACCCAGATTCATCTTTTTTATGACAGGTTGACAGAAAGCTGCTATTCCCCCAGAGAGGCTTCCTACTTATTCTTCCATTAGGGGCACCTGCTCTCACCTACAAATCATTGGGACACCCCATCTCTCTCAGGAAGCATAAATGTTAATGGGTGTGTGGCCCAGACACTGAAGGCCACATCACACTTATTATAACAGAGGAGATGTCAGAAACGGTTGTAGAAACTGTCCTTAGTGAGGCACGTGGTATATGCATTAAGCAGTGTCTTCACCATGCAGATAGATGGCTGGGGAAGGTAAACTTGAGAAATGAAAGCATCATAGGCATTCAACTGGCTTCAGACCCATAATTCCAAATTGTAGAAATCTCATTCATTTTGTCTAAGTCTGACCCTTCTGATCAACCTAGTAATGGGATAAAAATGGTGACATCTTCATCCTACCCCTCATTTGAACTTTCTAAATTAGCAAAAGGAATGAAAGATTGAAAACACCCATTGTCAATTGAGTAGGAACCTGCAATAGCATCACACCACAAACTAGAAAACATTCCTGGCAAATGCCAAAAAATTTAGACTGAGATGAGAGATCAAGCTGATAGTTGACACATGCTGCCTCTAATTCTGATAAAAATATGTATTTCTTCAAAAGTATTTGTCAATACCAAGAAGAACATATCCAAGGATTCTTAGAGGGTTGAGAGACATGTTTCATGGATAGCCAGGGTAGAGGTAAGGAATATCATTATCTTTGTCAGCAGCATCCATTGCTTCTAGTGAGGTCAAGGATGGAGGGATAGCTAAATAAGACATTAGTATCCTGGTAGTCTGTTGCCTATGATCTGGTCTTCTACTCAGGGAAAACTTCACAGAGAGAAAGCTGGGGCACTGATGGGGAATGGAAAGCTAGAACCTGATTACAATCCAGAGAGCATGTGCCCTAAAGAGCTTGCTATGAGCAACACTGTCCAGGAACACAAGACCTGAGGAAACATGTGTCCTTAGGGTAGGTAAATTAAAGGTACATGGAAAAATACTGAAAATAAAGACAAAAATACAGAGATGGTGTGTAGGCTTGAGATCATTGCACAAAATGAAATGGAAAAGTCAACTGTAAGTAATGATTGCAAAGAAAACGATAGATATGGGAGACAAAGGAGGCCCACATGTCCATAATTACAGTTTCTGAAGAAGAAAAAAAGGAAAATGGACAACATATCCAGGATGAATAGAAGAAAAATTCACTAAAATAAGAAAACATTAATATAACAAAATGTCCCAGAAAAAAAAATATAAGCAATGATCAATAGTAAGCTGTATCCTGGGCAAGCTATTGAACTCCAAGGTGAAAGAAAGAATCATAAGGTATCCACGTCGAACAATTTGTACATCTAACCTATGTTTTGAGAGTCTCCTATGTGCCAGACACTGTATTAGGCTTTGAGGATTCTGTGGGGAATAAGATAATCAGAGTTCCAGCCCTTATGGATTTCCAGTGTAGGATTTGGGGTACAAGAGTTGGATAACAAAAAATAAACAAGTAAATAAAGTGTTTAGTATAATCTTTTCCCCCCATAGACCACCTATCCATCTTTTGAACATATGAGCTGTATAAGTACATAGAGAGAAATGTGATTTCTAGGTGGAAAGATTTTGCTTTTTTTTTTTTTTTTGGTACTTTTGTGGATTATCTGAAAATGAGCATGTGCTTAAAAGTCTAAATAAAAACATTGTTCTAAAATTAATAAACAAAAGCATAGTTTTGGGGCCAGTTGATTCCTTTCATCCCTGACCTGCTTTTCCTCCTTTGTGGAGTGCTCTATAGATGGTTCAGTTTAGATGGTGGCTAATTTACATGTCTACAGACCATTTGGGCTAAACTAGAGGCTAGGAAATGAGACCAATCATCTGGTGGTGTTGTAAGATGTTGAATGATATGCTCTCTTGCATGATGACTTTTAATCCTTTAGGAAGAAGTGCTTTTGGGCCAAGCTTTCTGTGCAAAGGATAGAACCAGAATTCAGGGATTAGAAATCATAATCTCTGAGATCAGAAAACAAATACTGCCTATCTCATGCCAGCCAGCAACAGGGGCTTGCAGAAGACTTTTCTATATTTCCTTAAAAACATCATTGGTTTAGCTCTGTTAGGAAAACATTACGTACTTTGGCTGTGAAAACTTAGTTTAAGGAGCAAATGGCCAATTTGTTGAGTGCTTACTATGTAATAAGTACATCATTTCATTTAATCTTCCTCAGAACCCTATGATATATTTATACTATTTTATAAGTGAGGAAACGGAAGTTCAGAGAGAGTAAGTAAGTTACCCAAGGTTACATAGCTACTGAGTGGCAGAGTCAAGAAACAAAACCAGGTCTGTGTGGGAACTAGTATCTTTTCTCACTAACGGGCTTCCAGACAAGAAAGACTCCTGTCATACAGATAAGAGCTTATGGGGCATTCAAATCCTTTTAATTTTATGAGGCAAACCAATTTAAGAGCTACAGGGAATGGGAAGAACAAAGACTTTGCTGGTATTTCCAGCCTGCCCTATAAATATCAGTCAACAAGTCCTATGATACAGGAGACAGTGAATAAAAGGTTTCATCATGACTCGAACCAGTTTTCAGGGAGTCAGAGGACCATGAGTCAGGAACACGGTGGACTAGCCTTACATATTCCCAACTATCTTTCTGTGGATGCCCAGATTCAAATGCTGAGTGGGACACTCAGGCAGTATTTGTAATAATAAAAACTGAAAATGAGCCTAAGTGTACTCCAGAGAGGAAATGGTTAAATATATTACAACCCTACCTATGTAGTAATGGAAAAAATAATATCAAGTCCTGTGTGCTGGTATAGAATAATCTCTAGGACATATAGGCAAGTAAAAAAAAAAGATTCAGACCAGTATTTTTTATGCTCTCATTTATGTTTAAAAAGACATAGTAGATTGAGTTATATGACAACCATGCTTTTGTAGGTCAAAAATGTACCAACAGTGGCAATTTCATGTGATTCAATCTACTATGTATGTGTAACACACACACATTTGCTTGTATAAGCATATTTTCATGGGGAAACTACTAAAAGGCAATGTACCCTGGGTAGGTGACTGGGGACTAGAGGTCTGGGGTTAGAAGGACAAGGAATTTATTACCAAGAGCAAGTATTACTTTTGTAAAATAAAAACAATAAAAAGAAAAAATATCTACTTAACATCACCAATCCGAGGTTATAGGTTTCCCAATTTATGACAGATTCTTAATCCAATATTTAAAAACTTGAGTAACATTTTTTATTTCATCAAATTCTGATATGAGAAAAATATATTTACTCTTATTTTCAGAACACTTTAAGCAAAAAGGATCATTTAAACAAAACTGACCCCACCATGCTAGTGAGCACATGGCATAAATTGGAGAATGGGAGCAGATGGAAGGGGGAAACCAACTTTGTGCACAGTTTTCTCTCTCTTTTAATTATTCATTTCCTATAGTACAAAGCTCTTCTAACACTCTGATTTTTTTTTGAAGAGAATAATATATGTTGCAAGATGACCATCAAAAGTGGTAATGCAAACCACCTAGTTGAGTCAGAGAAAAATATAGTTTAGGTTCAGTGATTTTGTTGAATCATAAAGATAGCTGACTACTGGAGTCAAAATGCCTATAGCTCAATTATGTCAGTTGTATAAACTCAGCTTTTGAGAATGGGCATCAGAGAGAAGCTGGGATACTTTAACATGAACTAAGGTGGTCTCAGAAAAATAATTATCTTCGTAAAGAATTCTAGCCCCATAAAGGATAATATCTATGAAGGAGTCATTACAGGAATGGCCCTAATTCGTTCATGCCTATTATATGTCTTTTGGTGGTTTTATCACACTGACTATAGGCTTGGTCATGTAACTTGCTTTGGGCAATGGTACAGTAGCAAATGCGATGTAAGCGGAGACATGAAAAGCACTTCAGCACTGCCCTGTTGCTGTTTTTGAGATACTGCTGAGCTGCCATGTTGAATAAGCCCTGGTGGAGATTGAATGAAGCTGAGATGAGCTATCCAGCTGAGCCATCTTACATCAGCCAGTCCCTAGCAGACTTGGCAACCGACAGAGACACATGAGTGTGCCCAGCCAGCATCAACTGCATCTAGTCCAACTAGGCTTATTCACCCAGCTGAGCCCAGCCTGAAATGGCATTCCTTATGATAGTAACTAAACAAATTTTGTTTTTTAAGCCATTATATTTTAGGCTAGTTTATTATGTAGCAATGTCTATTTGATACAATACCTTGATTTTAGTATTCTATCTAAAAATATTGAAAATAACACATTTCTTTTTAGCTCCTAAAAGTGATATTTTACATGCTTTGGTCAACTCTCAAATATCTGAATAAAAGAAAAATAGGGTCATGATGGAAAAACAAAATTCACAGACAACCCCAAATTCTACAATTTGCTGAAAAAGCTCAGGAGATGAATAGTGGTGATGGTTCCACAAGAATGTGAATATACTAATGCCACTAAACTGTGCACTTAAAAATGGTTGAAGTGATAAAGTTTGTTATGTATATTTTACTACGATAAAAAAAAAATAAAAACAATTATATAATCTCTTAATAGGTTCAACTTCATCCTTCATTCTGGCCTGAATCAAGTAAAATAAAAAGACCTCTGTGGTTCTAATCTCACCCATTACTCCTCTTTTGCCATGGGTGCTAATGAGTAGAGAAAGGGAAAAAGCGGCAGCTGTGGGGGTGGGGTAGAAACAAGAGATCTGGATAATAAGTTTCTGGTTAATGAGTCAACTAACACCAGGGGTCTACCATAGGTGAGCACTTTTCTCTCTTGTGGTCTTTTGATCAGCCTGAATCATGAATAGTTAAGATGTGCTGTGGCTCCTCAGTTATACACATCCAAGGCTTACTTGTTCCATATACTCCAAAGTAATATGTGGCCAACTCTAATGAAGAAAATTTGTTTTTGAAAAATAATGTGTACTCTGCCTACTTCTAAAAAATGAATTTGATGTGGTGGAAAGTCTGCTATGATAGAGACAGGAAAGGGATGTTTGTACCAGTAGCTGATGGTTAGATGCCGCCAGTGCCCTGCCATATTCCCTTGACCTACAATGGAGGTCTTCTGTGGACAGTGTCTGGACATGCCAATGGCTTTCTGTGTCTTTCTAGGTGGGCAGCCTAGAGGTGCTAGGCAGTAAGTGCCCCCAGGAGTGACTTCCAACCAATGACGGACAGAACCAAAGTCTCGTGACCCTTAATGGGTCAGCTAGACATGATTTCACATTGTCACTTGAAGGTCCTTAGTTGTCTTCAGTGATACCCCCCATTCATTACCACACTTCTGTTAGCTTTTCTCCCTTCCCTGTATCACTTCCCTGCCCCTTGCAGTGCTTCCTGGGATCACAAATAAGCCACTTGCACCCAATTCTTCATTTCATTGTTTGCTTTTGGTAGGAGGGAACCCAAATACAACAGAGTTACCACAACTTGTATTCAATAAACTCTTAGCTTCTTAGCAAGTAAAGCTAAAGAAACACAGACCCTACTCTTCAACAGATATGTATGAATTATTATTTATTAAAATATCCTCCTTTTTTTTTTTTAAATTAATCACAACATTATAGAGACTGCTCACTTCTCCTTCAGGTCACTCCCTGGGGAAGCCCTGTCCTTCTAACTGGAAAGTCACTCCTGGCTCAGGATTTATCTTGGACGCTGAAGGAGTTTAGTAAGGGTTATTAAGGATGGAAAAGTTAAGAAGTGTTCTGAGAAAAGACCAGCTTTCCCAGTAAGGATGATGTGAGAAGTCTTGTGAGGGGTCCTTCTTAGGTCATCCCATAGAAGTATAAACAGAGATACTATATTTCTCTAAGGTTGTCAGTGAAACCCAAATGTACAGTTAGGATATTTTTGGCCGTTTAAAACACAACTAAAAGTTATTTGAAACTCCTCCCATCAAAAGGCAAAGGAGTCTATGTACCCTCCCCTTGAATTAAGGGCTCATCTTTTTGACTACGTGAAGAATAGACTGTGATGAATGTGAGACTGTGACCTCAGAAGCTAAGTTAAAAAAGGTCTTGCCTTTTCTATTGCTTTCTTTTAGAACATTCTCTACAGGGCCTTCGACTACCATGTAAGAGGTCTGACCTTACTACCCTGAGGCCATTAGACAGACAGACAGAGACAGAGAGACACAGAGAGAGGGGCAGGGGCAGGGGTAGGGAGGAGAGAGAGAGAGAGAGAGAGAGAGAGAGAGAGAGAGAGAGAGGGAGAGAGAGAGAGCGCGCGCGAGAAGGGTTGGGGTGCCCCAGCTCTTCTGACCCTCAGCCGTTGAGTTTCTCAGCCCAGGTGACAGATATAGAAATAAAAGCACCTTCAAAATGACCCTAATCCCAGCCATCATCTGACTATAGCATGCAAAACACTCTCCCAACTACCCCTGAGTCATCCAGGTGAGCCAAATGAACTCTTGGATTCATAAGGCAAATCAATGGCTTGTTTTTCTTTTAAGTCACAATTTTAGGATGGTTTGCTATACAGCAATGGACTTATTTGGTGTCAGGTAACAGAATATCCAACTAAAATGCAGAGTTTCTTGTTCTCTCTGACATGAAGTCTAGAGGTTAGTTTTCTGGGGTTTAATTCAGCTACTCAGTGAGGTCAGGGACTTGAGTGAGCTTCTATGTGAACATTTTGGCTTTCTCCTTATGATGATAGCAAGGCCACTTATACAAATCCAAGTAGTGAATTCTCACGCAAGATATAAATGTAGAAAAGAGAGGGCATTTTGCCCTGTGTGTCTTTCTTTTCATGGAAAAATCCAAAACCCTTTCTGCAGATTGCCCTTAGGTCCCACTGGCTGTGACCTAGCTAGCTACAAGGGAGGCTGGGAGAGTGAATATCTCATGATTTTAAAGTAGGGAGCAGGCTCTACCACAATGGAAAAGAGGGTTGGGGATGGTTGTTGAATAGACATCCAAAGGTGTTCTCTAAAAATAAAGTTTACAGCTAACTGAAATTCTCTTGCTTGGTGGAAAACCTTCATTTTATTTTATGATTTTCCAATTTTCCATTTTCTTATGGTTATTTTAACTACCTGGAACCTGCTCTGTTCTTATTTGAGGCTCTGCTTCTAAATTGGAAGCAGTTGTGAGACCTGTTAACCTGGAATACATGTCTGTCAGGAGCAGCCTCCCAGCAGCTTTCCTTATGGAAGCAGAGACGTTTCCAGGAACACTGTTGGCATTCCCACCACAGCTATTCTCTACAAATGTTCCTCTGTATTTAGAAGGTTGGAAACAACAGACCTATTACTGTGTAAAAAATTACTATTATAAAAGTCTAACAGTCTTCCAGTCCTCTGTGCTGTTTTGAGTTTTTGTTATGATTTTTTTTTAAAAAAACAAACATTTATTTTTTTCCCTCTCACACTCTCTCGCTTTTTGATAACTTTGCTTCCAACCTCCCTTTTGTCATGTGCTTCTTAAAGTATTCATGATAGAAGATGCTGCTGGCACTTTGCCTGTATCCTCTCAGATAATTTTTTACTTTTATGTTGTGGGTTCCCCTTGCTTTCAGGGTGCTTTGAACACTTACTTGCTCCAGGTAGGGATAACTCTGAGACATAGCCTACGCTCTGGAGTTCCCTGCAGGTCAGGCTTCTGCTATCCTGTGCAGGACTTTGCCCAAGACCACACCTTTACTTGGCTTCCTTTCTTCTCCTTTCCAGCTTCTCTGAGCCTTTCTCAGTTTCTCCTGGGAGCACTTTCTTAAGAAAACACTTGCTTAAGAATCCTCATCTCGGAGTCTGTTTCTGGGGAAACTGCTCTGAGAGCTGTTGTTATTAGAGGAGACAATATTCTCATTTTATAAGCTATACATGTGTTTGCAAACTCACTCTGAAAAAGAATAAGAGAATATTTCCTTTTAAATTTCTTAAGGTTTCAAAATAACAAAATAACGGAATAAGGTTTCAATAATAAAACTCATTCAAAATAGACATACCAGCATTTGATATGATAAAATAGTGAAAAGTGTGCCCAAATAACAACAACAACAAAAAATGTGCTGTGCATTTATTTTTTCTGCTAAACCATACCTCACTATCTGCTCTGTCTAGCTCTCAGGTTTCTGAGAGCCTAAAGAGGGTCAGAGAGCCCAATATCCTGTGCTAATGACACATTAGTAGGGTCATTAACTTTTGAAGGGCACATGCTAAACCTGCTTTGCACTAAGGAGCTATTAAGCTCACTTCAAACCTTTCTCTAGGAGTTCTCTTGGCTGCTCCCAAGTCTCTGGAAATCTTAAGAGGAAGATCAAAATCACTTCCTCCAAAAATAAGCATGTGTTGGTTGATGACTAAGGATCCTCGATCATTTGGCACATGTTGATTATTAAGATTTATTCTAGCTTCTCATCAGTGGCATAAGGCAAGGCTCAAAAGACATCTTCATTAGTTTATGAATAGAGCAAGGAGCGTTCTTCCTTTTTTCAGATATCTGCAATTTTCAGTGTTTCTATAATGTTCATAAATCATTTGTGAACTTTTGTAAAAAGTAGAAACCACATAGACACTCTGTTCATAGGTCATCAGCCAGACCTGCTGATTTGGCTATGCTGGTTGGTTTACAGCACACCCCAGTGTGCAAAGACTTTAAATACCATCCCTGTAGTAACTACTGTTTAATTTAGGTGTGTATCCCTTACACTTTTGGTTTGTCCTAGGAGCCATATTTTCTCCATATACTCTCTGAAACTTCCTTTGGGACCCATTTACAACCCCAAACTGGGATACATCCTTCAGCAATGAGGCCTGGAATACATATCTATTAGGAGCAGCCTTCCAGCATCCTTCCTTTTGGAAGCAGAGACATTTCCAGGAACACTGTTGACATTATTCCCATCACAGTTATTCTCTACATATGTCCCTCTGTAGTTAGAAGGTTGGGAACAATAGACCTACTGTGGAAACCTCTTTATTCAAACCTATTGAGTAAACCCTTTTTCTACCATCAGAATTGACTCGGTACTATTCTTCCCCTCTCTGAAATCATATTTTCCACCTTTCATAGGAAGTAGCAAAAATGCACTCAGTCTTCACTAATGCTCGATTATTTCAACGATACCTGGAAATTTACGTTTCCATGCAGAGCATCCTTTTGTTTGTTTCACCTGTTTTTACCCCTTAAGATATATGCCTTTTTGTAGTATCTTATTCAAACCAAATCTCATTGAATTGGTGCTTAATTTCTTCAGGAGTCTCTTAGACCAAGATCAAGATAATGGCAGAATCCACAGTTTGTTCACAAAATAAAAGTTTACGATTTATTCAGTCGAACTGACTGCCCGCCTCCATTTTTATTTTTATTTTGTCAAGCCAGAAAAAAATAATCAGACTAGATTAGTGTTGTCTCAAGATTCTGAAACATTTCTGGATATTTTTGAAATTTAAATGAAAGACTGGCATCATTGCAGGTGATTTATATAAAGAGGAGTGAGGTTAGGAACAGTCTCTTAAGAGAAGGAGGAGACTTAAAACCTCACAGAATTGTGACGATATTTCACATGCAAGTGGCTTGGAGTGATCTTAGGCAGGTTCTTTTATTGAAAGGGAAGATATTTCTCAAAGTGAAGAATAATCATTTACTACTATGTGTAGGGAAAAATATCCTCAAAGCTGCACCTTTACCCATTTGGACTTTGTCTTAAATCAAAAACAAAGGGAAGCACAATCTATTCAACAAATATGTGTGAACTCCTGCTGTGTTCTAGCACCTGGTGGGGACCATGGAAGAGTCAAATATGAAGCCAACTCTACTCCCGAATTCTAGGAGGGTACAGTCTTGCCAGGAGGAAAGTTTGTGTGTGTATAGTGAGCACATGTGTGTAAATGTGTGCACATGTGTGCACACACACACATCTCCAATCACTATGATACAATACCTGTTAAGATACAGAATCTGAGGAATCTGAGAGCACAGAAGAGGAAGATGCACTGATCAGGCTCAGCAGCTGCAGTTCAGTGGTTCAGACAGTGAAGATCAGGAGATGCCACCCAGCTTGGCTGGGCTGTCATCACTCAGGGACCCATGCTGATGGAGGTGCTGCCATTTGGATCATGAAGCTTCTGAGGTTGCTGTGGTGGTAAAGGGAAAGATTGCAGAGCTGAGCTTGAGCTCATCCTGGAAGTGCCATGCATCACTTCTGTTTACGTGCCGTTGGTCAGAACAAGTTACATTGCAAGGGAGGCTGGAAAGTGAAAGGTATTACATGGATGAAAGTAGAGTAATAACTGCCCTGCCACAAAAATAAAACTCTTGAGGTCTTGCTCTGTGTGTCTGCCTCTGGGCACCCACCTAAATGGGAGCAAAAGGTTTATGAAGGAAAGAGCTTCTTGTCTATCCCTTGGAGAAATAGTAAGCTCTGAACTGGAATAAATAAATAAAGAGAAAAGAGAATTCTATCATAGATTATTGTGGGAAAAGAAAGGACAGAGTAGATTTGGAAAATGGGGAGGGATCCAATCTGTTGAAGATACTAGGGCTTTGTAGTAGGTTAAAGTCAGGCTGTGAAAGAATTTGACAGCCGCAGTCAAGTGTGAGTTTTGTTTTCCAGGAAGCCTGTTGATGAGCTTGGCTGAAAAAAATAACATTATAATTGTAATCATTCTAGGGACCAACCTTTGTTGAGTGCATTTAATACACTGGCACCATTCTGAGTGCTCTATGTGCATTATATCATTTGATCCTCATAATAAGTCACGGGCAGGATTTTTCTTATTCATACTGTACAAATGCAGATACTGAGGTTCAGAGAGACTTTCCAAGATCACACTGCTAGCAGGTGGTAGAGAAAGCCCTGTTTTCTTAAAAATAATTTAAAATTGGGTGGATTTATTGATATTATGGTTGTTGGTGTTATTAAAAAAACATTTTTATAGCTCCATGTTTAAGAAAGACCAAGAGCCTACTAAGAGTCTTGTGTATTTAGATTTATTAAATGTGTATGCAGTTGACTTTTATTATAACTATAAACCAGTGATGATTAACTTAAATGAAGCTTATGTCTGGACAGATAAGGTGAATGAAACAGATTGTCAGGAGTAACAAAGGAAGGTAGAGAGTGAGTTTGAAGACTATTTAATTGGCCAGGGACATCTCCATTTTGCTTTGGAAACAGGCCAAGCCATTTACATTACAGAACCCTGTCCAATTGCACATGATATTGCCTGCTGGGTTATGGCTCATTTCTGCACACCTTTTTTTTTTTTTCTTCATGTTAACAGGGAGCTTGGGAACTGCCCTTCTAGAAGAATCAGAGGCTGTGAGTTACATGTATTCCATGTGCTGCTATTCCTCTGGGATGTGATTACCAGAGATAAAAATGCTTTTGTTGAACTTTATTGTTCAAATAGGGAAGCTATGTACAAGTAGTAGTTCCAAAAGGGAATATTTTCATTCACATGACTTGTATTTGGCAAGTGCATCAGAAAAGCTGTGATTTGAAACAGGGCAGGGAGCATTTGTAGAGAGACTGGTTGGGAAGCAGTTCTGGGACTTCTAATTCTTCACCTTTATGGACTGTAGCACCTGCCCCGCCTCTTGAAGAGTGTAGCAAACACACTTGCTATAGTTTCTAGCATCTTCTCTGTTCTCTCACCCAAAGATGAGAGATCCATGTAGGTAAGATGTTATAAGTGCTGGAGATTCAAATGGTTCTGGATAGTCCACCTCCACTTTTCAGGGACCACCTTTGAGAGAGGAATGTGTTTGCTTCTCAATAATAAACCCCCTTTCCAGATTCCATATAGGCAGAGTAGGTCATTGGTGAGGGAGCCTGAGGTCCACCTTCAAAGTGGCATTTCTGTCCTTAATTCCCTCATGCTATAAAGACAGAGAGAATACACAGATACCTCATATATTTTACTAAAAATGTTGTTAAAAGTAATTAAAAACTCCTTGTTAAAGTATAATGTACATACAGAAAAGTACACAATCAATGAATCTTTGGAGACCAAATACATAGGTGTAACCAGAACCTGAATCAAGGATCAGAACATTACCTGCCTCAAGAAACTCCCCTCTGTTTTTTCTGTCATTACCTCCACCCAGGGTAATCATGACCCCAACTTCTCACACCATAAAGCAGCTTTACCTGCCTCTGAACATTTATAAATGGAATACTTTATACATGTACTCTTTTCAAGTTTGGCCTTTTTTCATTCAGCAAAGCATTTGTAAGCTTCATCCATGTAGTTGTAGTTCAATCACTCTGATGGCTGTATACTATTCCACTGTAAACTTGATTTATTTGTTCTACTGTTGATGGGCATTTCAATGAATTTCATTTTGGTGCTATCATGAAGGAAGCTGCTAGGAAATGCTTCTCTGTTGGATATCTATCTATGAGTAAAATTGCTGTGTTTGTATATATCTGGGTTTAACAGAGACTGCTGGTTTTCCAAAGTGGTTTTAGAAATCGATACCAGCAGTGAATAGGGGTTCTGGTTGCTCGAGATCTCAACACCTGGTATTTTCTGTTATTTTTCTGGCTCTGTAGCAATATTACTCAACGAAAGAGTAGGCCTGGGGTAAGAGTAATTTGATTTGGTTAATGTCATGGAGAAGTAATCCATAATACATATACTGCTGCCCTGCCCCTAGCCCAGCAAATAATATTGGGTGTGACAGTAATTATTTGTAAGCTCCAGCCACCCCTGCCTCCTTGAACAACACAGCTGGTCCTGGGAAATCCTTCTAGAGGCAAATTTGCGCAGACACTGCAAGAATAGCCAATGGCTATGCTTCTGCAACAGTGATCCCACCTCTTCACTCCATCCTTCCCCTGTGAGGCTGATAATGAAGCTGACTTTGACACCCATTTCCCAATAACTCAGCATCTCCACTACCTGCCTGAAAGCCAGAGCTTGCTCTCCTGGTGTGCACAGAGCCCTGGCTTGCTTGCCAAGACAGAGCACGGCAAAGCTTCCACATAATCATTTCCAAACATTAAAATGGCTCCATTGTCATTATAGCAGGGAGATTGAATTCGCCTCATCAAAGCGGAGTGTGACAGGTGACTCAATAGGACAGTGCCAAGCGCAGAGGCAAGAAGATTAGCAGGGCACTGATATCATTATTTCCGCCTATCACAGATTCGGCAGGGAGGCAATTGTAATTTCTGGGCTTATTAGTCTACATTCGGAGGGAAAAACCAAGTGATAAAACTCACGGTGACAGCTAGGCATTTGTGCAGCAAGTGCTGTCACGGTGACACTTAGAAAATGCCAATGCAGCTACGTCCTCATAATCCTCACTAATAGAGGTTAAAGCCGGGCACAAAGGCACCCTTATCAGTCATCAGTCCACTAATAACATTTGCATTTTAAGTTAAACATAGTAAGTAAAGAGTAAGTAGTTCTTTGCAGTTGGGACAATTAATTTCACACTGGAATTAAAAAGCAAAGCCAAAAATTTCCTGCGGCTCCTATCTCTTCGATCGCCTGCAAGAATCCTCCAAGGAAAGAGATGAGTGAATGGTGTTAAGAACAATGTTACCGGCAGTGTCTATTGCCTGTGAAACTGTCGATAGGAGAACATCACTAAACTCCTGAAATTAGATTTCTGCCCCCTCCAGTCAACAGACAATGCCGCTCAAGGACTTAAAACCAACAAATGCAGCGGAAAATATCTTCTCATGCTTAACATATTCTCGTTCTAGCCCTCCCAATTTTGCCATCCAGAGGTATATTAAATCACATAAGAAGGCTCCGAAGAGCTGGGAGGGTAAAGCAGTGTAACTACTGGTGGCGGAGGTGGAGTGCTGCCTATTCTGAGGGCCACTTCCTAGCCTAGCTGATTTACATAAATCGCTTGTAATTAATATGTTTCTATATCAGCATTTTCAGGGCATTGACAAAGAAAGAGAAAATTAAGAAATTATTTTTAGAGATAATACCAAAACTATAGTTTCATGGTTAATATATATTCATGGCTGGATGACTGAAAAAAATCATCTAGCTTGGGGAAAATATTAGAATTCTAATATTATTTCGTTGGAAAAATACTACAGGTGGCAAACCGTTACTTTTTCACATTTAAATTTTAAAAAAGACAAAATTAAGAAGACTATGTAATTCAATTCTTGAATGAGTGCCACTGAATTCAATTTGTTTCAGGTCAATGAATACAATGCAAAGTTATTAACAAAAAGGTCAGAGGCTGCGTATAAAGTGTACACACATGATATAACAGAGGTAATTAGTACACATTTCCAGCGTGCTGCTGTGCTGGCATATGGTAGGGAAAATCATAACAGGATTAGATAGTAATAAATTTTCAAGTCGGTTTTCCTCCCCTATCCTCTTTATAAAAAAGTCTTAAATTGACTGATCTTTCTTCATCTCCCCCTGGCCCGCCCCCACCTTTTCCTTCATCATGCACTGGAGATTAAATATACAGAAGTTGCTTTAGAAAACCACAAATATCAGTGAGCCAGGCTGAAGTATGCACTTTGAGAATCCCACTGCACAGAAAAATGTCTGTGTTCAGAAAACACAAGCACCCCATCTGCTACCTTTCTGAGTTCAGGAATCCATCTCCTAAGTTCACCAAAGAAGGCAGACAGGAGAATGGGAGTGGGGTATGGTTCTTATCTTGTTTTGTGTAGGAGATAGAGAAACTTAGGGAGAAAGGTTTGTGCTCCCAGACATTCTGGTTTGTTTAAACATCTCTGGGAGTAGAACAAGTGGAGAAGCACCAGTCTATTTCATGACAGAAAATGCTTTCCACCTGACCTAGCACAGAGTAGTGCCATCAGTGCAGGAGTGGCCGCACAGGAGGCTGGGCTGATTGTGCCCTAATGAGCAGCCAGATGTGGAAACGTTCTCACATGTCCCCACCTCAGCCAAAAGCCATCTCTGCTCAGCACACCTGCAGGTTGAGACAGCCAGCGTTTTGTTCCAGTAGGCAGATGGCTTCTAGTAGAATCTGGTGTTCATTTTCTCAAAAGCAGATCAAGGAAAAAGGGAGTAGGGGAACCCCACATAAATCTCTGCAATCCTGGCCACCACCCAGGGAGTTCGATGTATACATGCCCCTGCAGTTTCAGGGGGGCTGCACCCTCCCCTATTCCCTGGCCTATCTCCCTTCTCCCCTCTGCACCAGTATTTCCTGGCATTACCTCCCACATAAACTGCCTGCGTTCTCCTTGTCTCTGGGTCTGCTTCTGGGGAGCCAAACTAAGACAAAGGGTAACCAGGAGGTGGAGGGAAAGGCAGAGTGGGGATGTGGCTGCCTCTCAGGCTGGGGAGGGAGTGGCCAGTGCCTGCTATGCTCAGCACAGTATGTTCTTAACCCAGAGTGACTAAGTCTGCAGGGGCCTCCACTGAAAGTTCCAGGGGCCCAGCAATTAACTAGCTTGATAGTCCCTCCTTCCTTTCCCTTCCTTTTCTCACTGCCCCTTCCCACTATTGGTGTTTCCTGGGATCACTTACCAAGTGATCGCATATTTGCACCTGAATTCCTGTCTCAGAATCTGCTTCTGGGAGCATGCAATCCAAGGCACAGTCTGTGGTGCGGCCTCAAGAACTGTCCTCCAGAATTGTACCAGTAGGTAATTTTTAAAGTAATAGTCTCATAAAACAGCCTTGCAAATAGGTATGAGATAATTATCAACCAGAGTGTGTCATTAAAAATGAAACCAGGCCATTTTCCATCTCAGAGATAATATAAAGAAGCAAAAAATACCGTGAACAGAAATTCCCTTTCTCCTTTGACAAGGTGTTATCTATAAGGCTACTCCAGATGCAGATATGAAATCAGAATATGAGGCTACTACTGTTGGTGACACACAGCCAAGCTATTACTTTAAAAAAATGACTTGCTTTTTATGTTTTTAGGTAGAAAGCTAACATTCGGCTAAGTACTGAGTACTAACATAATGTAATCTCCAGCTCTGATTATTTGATATTTACCTAAACTTTCATTGCACCCATAGGACATTCGTCTTGTGTTGAGAGAGGTAAGACAACTCTTCTCTCTGGTCGAGTTGAAGACTTCTATGGCATAGCTGTTAATGTGCCTATACATGTACCACCGCCACACACTTGGAAAGTTGGTAAACATTTTCCCATAAAGCTGTCTACACAACACCAAAAGGAAGAAAGGCTTACTTGGTCTGTCTTTCTCAAAATTATAGGAATGTACATAACATTGAGCAAACTAGTTACTGTTTCCATTTTGCATCTGCACAATGGGCATAAAAGACCTAACTTTCAGAGGTTAAATCAGCTATTGCATAAATATCTGAAACGTGGTAAGCTCACAATAATAAAAGTCGTGTTCGTATTTGATTCTTCAATAACCTGACTCTTGGGGCAAGAAAATTCTCCCCTCTCTAATACATATTTTAAAAGTCCAGCAATTATATTAAAAAATTAAAAATTACAGATAAGCAAAAAATCCCCTAACTCTATCATGCAAAGATTACTTCACATTTTGATTTGTATTTTCTAGATTCCTTTTTGAGCCCATACAGCCATATGTATTTTAACAAATATGAGATTGTGTAATAATACTGCACAGAAACTGCATTTTTAAATTACTAGACTTTAATTTTTAGAGCCGTTTCAGGTGTACAGCAAAACTGAACAGAAAGTCGAGAGTTCCCATATAACCCCTGTCCCCACAGTTTCACCTGTTAACATCTAGCATTAGTGTGGTACATTTTGTACAATTGATAAGCAAATAAGCAACATCGACACATTATAAACTAAATTCCATACTTTACATCAAGGCTCAGTCTTTGTGTTGCACATTCTACAGCTTTTGACAAATGCATAATGTCATGTACCCACCATTATACATCACATAGAGTAGTGTTATTACCCTAAAAATCCCCTTTGCTCCATTTATTCATCCTCCCCTCTTCCCTGAAGCATTTATTTTTTTTTTCATTTTCTTCATAGTTTTGCCTTTTCTGGAATGTCTTATAGTTGGAATCATATAGCACGTAGGCTTTTTAAGATTGGCTTCTTTTCCTTAGCAATATGCATTTAAGTTTCCTTCTTATCTTTTGTGGCTTGTTAGCTCATTAAAAAAATTCTGAATAATATTTTACTGTCTGGATGTACCACAGCTTAATTCATTCACGTCTTTTCCTCCCCTCCCCAGCTTTATTGAATTATAATAGACAATTAGTTGCTCATATTTACATTGTACCATTCAACAAGTTTTTTTCAATTATAATATTTTAGTTTCAATTGTACAGCATAATGATTAGAGATCTAGATAACTCACAAAATGATCACCCCACTAAATCTAATACCCCACTCCCCCTTTACTTATTTATTACATTAACTATTTTCCTTATGCTACACTTTATATCTCCATGCCTATTTTGTAACTATCCATTTGTACTTTTTAATTCCTTTGCCCTTTGTCACCATCCCTCCCATATAGTATCCCTCAAAATATTCTCTGTATTTGAGTTTATTTTTGTCGTCGTTGTTGTTGTTGTTTGTTCTTAGATTTCACATGTATGTGATATTTGTCTTTCTCTATCTGACTTATTTCATTTAGCGTAATACCCTCTAGGTCCATCAAGGCTATATCTTTCTCCATCCCCATACTTTCAGTCTGCATATGTCTTTTAATCTGAAGTGAGTCTCTTGTAGGCAGCATGTTTTCTAATCCATTCAGCCACTCTATCTTCTGGTTGGAGCACTTAATTCTTTTTTATTTGAAGTATTTGTTGATATGAATGTAGTTATTACCATTCTTTATTCATGTTTTTGATAGATGTTTTTTCTTCTTAAAGATGTCCCTCCAACATTTCCTGTAATACTGGCTTGGTGTTGATAATCTCTTTAGTTTATTTTTATCTGGGAAGTTCTTTATCTGTCCTTCGACTCTCAATGACGGCTTTGCTGGATAAAGTGTTCTTGGTTGTGGATCTTGAGTTTTTATCACATTGAATATTTTGTGCCAAGCCCTTCTGTTCTGCATAGTTTCTTTTGGGAAATCAGCTGCTAGTCTTATGGGTGCTCCCTTGTGGGTAACTAACTGCTTTTCTCTTGCTGCTTTTAAGATTCTTTCTTTGTATTTAAACTTGGCATTTTAATTATGATGTATCTTGGTGTGGGCCTCTTTGGGTTCATCTCTTTTGGAACTCTCTGAGCTTCCTGAGGTTGTATGTCTATTTCCTTCACCAGGTTAGGGAAATTTTCCATCATTATTTCTTCAAATAGCTCTTCAACTTCTTGTTTTTCTTCAAGTATTCCTATGGCACAGATATTTTTATTTTTTACATTTAATTGTGTCCCCTAGGCTCCTTAAATTATTATTATAGTCTTGGTTTCTTTTTTCTTGTGCTTCTGATTGGGCATCCTTGGCGTCCCCATTTTCTATATCGGTGGTTCAATCCTCTTATTTATTCATTCCATTGATTCCCTCTAATATATTCTTCATCTCAGATAATGTGTTTATCATTTCTGACTGGTTTCCTTTTATAGCTTCCATTTCCATTTTTTATGTTTTGTATCTCTTTGTTAAAGTTCTCACTGAGTTCACCTACTCTAACCTTAAGTTCATTGAGCATCTTTATAACCAATGTTTTGAACTCTGCATCTGTTAGATTGCTTGACTCCATTATTCCTGGATCTCTGTTCTGTTCTCTCATATGATTTCTGCTTGTCTTCCCATTTTGGCTGCTTTTCTGTGTGTTTCTATGTACTAATCAAAGCTCCTAAGTCTCCTGGTTTTATTAGTGGCTTTGTGTAGTAGTGGCACAATCCTGAGAGTGGTTCAGCTGCAGGCCAAGTTTAGGCCCAGACTATCCCCTCTAGGGCCACCTACTAAGAATCAGCAAGCAATCTACAGATGCTATGCTTATAGTTGCCTCAAAAAACCACACCATATAGACTAGTGGTTACCAGAGGACTATAGACCAGTGGTTACTAGTTGGGGGGAGGGGAAGAGAGAGGTAGACGGGGTAAAGGGGGTCAAATATATAGGGGTATGGGGGGAGAGTGAAGTAGGTAAAGGGGATCAAATATATGGAAGCTGAAAAAACTGGACTTTGGGTGGTAAACACACAATAGAATATACAGTTGTCAAAATATAATGTACACCTGAAAATTATATAATTGTATTAACAATTATATGTTACCCTAATAAACTTATTTAAAAAAAAAAAAAGGGAGAAAGAAAGAAAAGAAAGCACACCAGAAACTGGGGCCAGCTGCCACCAGTGTGAATCTTGGCGCTGCTCAGCAAGGAGCACTGGACTCACCGAAGACACAACTGGATGTTGCTTTGGTGGGGCCGTGAGTTTGGGGAGGTGGAGTTTCAGGGAATTCTCTGGATGGAGCGACCTCTGTTATCCAGTTAGATGACACCTCAGCTATGGTGGTGCGCTGCATCTGCACACTGGGAGGGGGAGGGCTCAACAGAGGAACAATGGATACCGCTAGCACTTCTGCTTAGGAGAAAGCCTAGCCTCTGGCCCTTGCTCCGACAACTCAGTGTCTCCTGGTGTCTGTGGTGTCCCCCGTGCAGTTGACCTCGGCGCTGATGCTCAGAGCAAACAGGTCTCTCACCGTGAAAGTCTGCTTGGTAACACAACCCCTTTAAGAGGCATCATCTGTAGGTGCCGGCTGCTGCTGCTCTAGCCTCTGTCCTGCACGTCTTCGCCTCTTCCTACCTTCTTCTGTTGCTAGGTGATTTCTTATTTCTCTCCCTTGTTGTAGTGCTTCTGTTCATCTAGATCCCAGGCAACTTTGCTTGCTGTTTGTTCCATGTTTCTGTCACAACTTTGATGTGGTCACAAGAGGGATGAACAAAGCCTCTATCATCTACTTCATTTTTTTCATCCTCAATCCATTCACATCTTGATTACTTCCAAGTTTTGGCAATTATGAATACACCTGCTAAAAACATTTATGTACAAGATTTTGTGTGCACATAGTTTTAAGCTCATTTGAAAATACCAAGGAGCCTGATTGCTGGATCATATGGTAAGACTATGTTTAATTTTGCCAGAAACCTACAATTGCCCTCTCAAGTGGCTGTGTCATTTTGCATTTCCACTAGCAACAAATAGGAATTCTCGTTGCTCCACATTCTCACCAGCATTTAGTGTTGTCAGTGTTTTGAATTTTGGTCATTCAAATAGATGTGTAGTAGTATCTTGTTTTAATTTGCATTTCCCTAATGGTGTGCAACATTGAACACCTTTTCAAATGCTTATTTGCCATCTGCATAGCTTCTTTGGTGAGATGTTTGTTCAAATCTCTTGCCTACTTTTTAATTGGTCATTTGGTGTTTTTTGTTGTTAAGTTTTAAGAGTTATTGATATGTTTTAGATGCAAGTCATTTATCATATAAATGTTTTGCAAGTTTTCTTCTGGTCTGTGGCTTGTCTTTCATTCTCTTGTTGTTTAAGCCACCCAGTCTATGCTGTTTTTGTTATAGCAGCTCTAACTGACTGAGCCAAGATATAAACAGATAACTGAGTTCCACGAATGCAGGAGTGACATAGAATTCAATTTTATACCACCTGAATCTAGATAGTTCTCATGCTAGGGATGTAACAAAGACCTGCAGAATGAATGAACAAATGGTTCTCACATTTGCTAAAGATTGTTGATTCTGTATTAAACAGAAAATAAAAAGAATCATTCTGCAGTACTGACTTGAAATTTTAAATAGTCCTGATCCCCATGGTTTCCATTTTGGGGAATCTGAGTTCTGACTTGAAACAAAGGCAACCTCAGCTGGAAGGACATTCAGGTGGATATTATAGTGTGTCCAAGGGAGCTGTTTGTAAGCTTAAATATATAATGGCTCATGGAATGAAAAGTCCTGTGACAGAGGGAATTTGGCATTCTAAGTGATTGGGAACGCTTCTGATTCCATTATGGCAGGCTCGGCCCTTGTCTAGAGCATATTTCCATTTCTGTTCTGAAAATGCACAATCATTGGCTCTCTTGAACTGAGAGTCAGCTTAAGTCAAGCAGAGAATGCAAGGTGGGTTGTTAAATATTAGTAATCATTGGATCTAACCCCTTGGTAAGATAGAATTATGGTTTGGCAACCTATAATCTCTCTCTCTCTCTCTCTTTTTTTTTTTCTGGAAATTTCTCACCATAATGTTAGAGGGATCCACCATGTTATTCCATGACTAAAACTCTGACTAAAGTTGGTTGGTGCAAAGTGAGTCAATGAATGTCTTTGTTTGAAAATTTTGGAACTGAAATGTCTGTCCTCCTTTTTGTAGCTGGGCTTTATAACAGAATACTTGGTTATCATCCAGGGATGTATAGTTTTACCACATGAAGCAGAGAACAGAAGAAGTAAATCTATATGTAGAAAGAGAATGGTGCAGATGTTCAGAGAGAGAGATATCCAAGAGATGAAGACAGTCTAATGTGTTCCTGTATCTAACTGTTCCTGAGTCCATGTATATTCTCCCAGCTCTAAATTGCTGCCCATGTTTTCTTAAAATAGCCCAGGACCCTTATAATAGGGTCCTTTTTGTACTTAAGCCAGTTCCAATTGGGCTTCTGTCACTTGGAATCAAACAGTCCTAACAAATATGCTCCAAATTTTGAAGAAAACGATGCCGAGGAATAAGGATGTATTTCATGTATGATGTTGTATTTACTTTCCATCTTGACAAAAAGAGCATTCTCAATTACAAAAGTATACATCAAACTATGGTTATATTATTAATAGTCTTCTTCAAAAGAGCTTTACAATAATTTTTTTTTTCATAGAAATTTCATTTCTTTGTTTTTGAGGGAAGGAGTATTCAAGGAGGAAGCTGAAATGACATTGAGGCTTCATCATCCTTTCTGGCTGCCAGTTTCCCATTTTCATCTCACAGGCCCAGGTTTCTGAGGAAGTGGAGTAGACCCAGACACTATATGTGCCTTTGTGGGGTCACTAAGAAGAAGCAATCACCATAACACCTCTTTTGCCTCCTGAAGCTGCAAGGCCCAAGCCAAAGAGTGATTGTAATTCTCTCCAGAATCAATTAAAAGAAAGCTATTTCCATAATACACAGGCTCAAAATGGGAAATTGGGAAATTTCTGAGGTAGAACCAAAATGAATTTTTACATAAGCTTTCGAGTTTATTTATAATGCAAGAAACTTTTTACCAGCTAAAAGAAAATAGACACAGATTCTCTTAACGAGAAATTAAATTTATGTACACAGGATTACACTGCCCTAAGCTGCCCAAAATGCAATGATGGTAGAACTCAAATCTTTAGATGCTCTTCCAAATCCAAGTAGTATGTTTTGCTTCTATTATTTGGGATGGACTTTTTACCCCATGCTCTTTGCTTCCTGGCATGCGTAATGACTGTGTATCAGGAAAGGCCATAATGTTTAAAAGGTTCTGAAGCAATTTCTTGCTCTATGGTAGGTATCTTCAGAAGTAAATGCCAGGAAGCCATATAACAAATGCAAAATCATTATGGTCTTCCATGATACCACTGCAGGTTGATAAACTGAGGTTAATTACAGAAAAAACAAAACACTTCAGTTTTTAGTGAAGGAAATAATAATGAGATCTGAAGACATAGAGCATATGTAGAAGTCTTTTTTGTTCCCTGTGCAACATGCCCTAAGCTTGCCTCTGATTTTACTGTGGTAAATATCCCCTAAGCCATTTTTGTGCCCCACTTTAAGTATTCATTACAAAGCTCCTCCTTTCTTGTGAGGGTTCTTGGATCTCTGTTTAGCCACAAGTGCCCTCAAGTAGGCTGTAACAAATGCCTCCAGGGGTAACTTTCAAACAATAGCTGATAGAAGTTAAGATAAAATTCTCAGCTTCTAGTCTTTTGAAGGAATAATCCAAACGTTTGTTCAATTTGATTTTCTAGCAGAACTGGGCCTCAGTTCCCAAAGCAGTAACAATCTTAACACACATTTCATTAGATTTTTCTATAAGACTCTCTCTATCCCCTCCTTGGAGTCACCTCCTAAATAAACTACCAACACCTAAATCCCTAACTCAAGCTCTACTTTTGCAAGATCCAAACTAAAGCAGTGTATAAATCTGTCTCCTCATTTTTATTACCATGTCATCTCAGACTAAATTCCTGCTCTTTGGTAGAACCAGTTGCCCTAAAGAAACACTTTCTTTATTATACGCAAGTGCTCATTGTTCTTTTTCTTCAGAGCTCCAGATGAAACTTTTCCATACTCATAAAGCTCTGAAAATTCAGCTAGCTAAGACTATACTACATGAACATTCATGTGTTACATGAACCATGAACAATGACCAATGGGACACCCATTCGTAGTATTAATAGAAAGAGCCATCTACATAATAAAGGCCTGCTCTGTGTTGTGTCCTTCTTTATATATCTACTTCGAATGCCCCTGAAAGATAGGTATTAACAATCCCTTTAACAAATGATGTTGAGCCTTACCTGGCTGATGAGTGATGGGTCAAGCATCCTATACAGATATGCATGAATCCGAAGTCCACATTCTTTCTATGGGTCCGGAATTTTGAGTTTACTTCACATTTTTCTACAACCATTCTCTGCATCCCATTTGGTTTTCAATCAATTAGACGACCATTGGCTATTTGTTGTAGTAACTGCACACTAGAGAAAAGAAAACACCATACCTCAGAGAGATTTTGGTATAGTTCTGAGCTGACAGGGTTCATGGGATATAAAACAACATTGTGGATCCCTATTAAAATTGAATTTATGCAGATCAGGTCTGTCAAATTGAATTCTGGCCCAAGTCCACCTCACAGTATTTCCAATGGGTCCTTACACCCATCTCAAAATTATTTTCCCAGTATTCATATGCATAATCAGGAGGGAAGATTTTTAAGCAGCTGGAAAAACTTTAAACTGATTTCATGTTTTGTGGATCAAAAGATGTTATGGAAGGAAGATTCAAGTGGAAGCCCCTGAAACTGTGCCTCCCTTGCCCTGGCCAAGAAAGAATTATAAAGCATCCCAAGAGGAATTGCATCACTCTCAAAGACTTTAAAAATGCAAGAGTGATGGTCCCCATTATATCTTCATCTAATTCACCTATACGAACTTCTGCAAAAACCATATGGATTTTGGCAGATGACAGTGAACTACCATAAACTTAACCAAATAATAGCTCTAATTATAGTTGCAATGCTGAATACAGTATCTTACTGGAACAAGTAAATATAGCCTTTCATACTTGGTATGCATCTACTGCACTTGTGAATGTGGTATTTTTAATCTCCATCAGGAAAGAGCTTCTAAAGCAGCTCATTTTTACATGGGAAGGACAGCAGTATACATTTCCCCATATTCATCTTATTATTAACTTATTTTAACGGGGACATGATAAATGTTTTCTGAGAGAATGAATGGAAACACTAAACCCAGGACACATCCAAATTTTTAGAACTCAAATCAATAGCTTTGCTCTTATTCTTAGAATCTATGTGTTGGTTCATCAGGACTTCTCTCCAAAGTCCTTTCATTATGTAGCAGTTCTAGTACAGGACATTTTCCCTTTCATTTTCTATTTTAACATACTTTCAAACTTAGATTGAGCTTCAAGAATGGTGTAAAGAGGAGCCATCAAGATGGTGAAGTAGGGAAGTGTTGTGGCTACATCAAAATTACAACTAAATTATATAACAACCAACCTGGAGAACCACCTGAAGGCTAGCTGAATGGAACTCCTGTAACTAAGGATAAAAATAAGAGCCACCTCAAGAAGAGAAATGCACTGGCCCCATACCAAGTTGCAGTGGTTGAGGATTAGGAGGGTTATTTCAGCTGTAGAGGTCCTCACTAAGGAGAAAGGAGTCCCAGCCCCACACCTGGCTCCCCAGACCATGGATCCACTGCCAGGAAGAAAAGTCCCCAACAGATGGTTGTGAAAATCTCAGTGATTTTGTCTTGTCCCAGTGTGACTAGAGGGCTTCTGGAAAATCAAATGTCCTCTTAAAAAGCTCAAATACAGACTCACCCACAAGTATTCACCCTGAGCTCCAGCAAAGGGGAAGAAGGTCGAAAGCTACTAGGGACATATGGGAAGAAATTGGATTGTGTGCCTTCAGAGAGAGAGAGAAACTATTGTCCTCATGTTGAGTCCTCCTTTGCCCCTCACATCCTGCAGGGACAGGCAGGTGCCAAACCTGAATCTGCATTAACCTGGTGAACACTGCTGGCCCTACACTAGTGACTCCCTGAGATTCTGCTCCACCAAACTTACACACCGCCCTTGGCTTTTTCAGTGGCTGTACCTTACAAGCAGCCTCAGTCCATGCTGCAAACTTTCTTTAAAATTCCCCAAGGTCTGCCAGCAGTGGCTGGCCTTGGTGTGCCCTGTACCTTTTACTAAATGGTCCCAGGCCTGGTGTGGGTGGCAGTTGGCCTCAGGTCACAGTGGGGTATCCCCCACACACCTCCAGGCCCAGAACAGTCAGCTGACAAACAGACCCCTTTGCTGCTCCTAACAAGTGGCCCCAGGCCAGGCATAGGCAGTGACTGATGTTGGTCTACACAAGAGTCTTTCCCAAGAAGCCTCAGAATGAACACACTTGGTGACTGGCCTCAGACCACAACAGAGGACCACTCAACTAGCTCTGCAAATAGCACACTTCAAAAGTGGTCTAAGCAGGCACCAGAGCCCTGCTACAGTGAATCCTACTTGGTGTGATCAGTCCACACTGTGGTGTGGCCAGACCTCACAGCTAGTCATCATGAGGGTCAGCCTCACCCAATGATGAGCAAACAGCCATCAAGTCTCAACTACTACAGGAGAGCACACACAATCCACACAAAAGACACTCCTGGAACACCTAGCTCAGGTGACCAAGGAGATGGAGCCACTGGACCCCAGAAAAACCTACTATATAAGGCCACTCTGCCACCAAGACTGGGAGATGTAGCAGATCTACCTGATACATAGAAACAAAAACAGAGAGACAGCCAAAATGATGAGACAAAGAAACATATCCCAAATGAAAGAACAGAGTAAAACTCCAGAAAAAGAAAGAAATGAAATGGAGGCAAGCAATCTACCAAATACAGAATTCAAAACAGTGGTTATAAGGATGTTCAATGAACTTAGATGAAGAATAGATCAACTTAATGAAAATTTCAACAGAGATAGGAACATGAAAATAAGAATAAAAACCATAAAAAAAACATCCAGCCAGAAATGAAGAACACAATAACTAAAATGAAAGAATCAACAGAAGAGTAAGTGAAGCAGAGGATTGAATCAATGATTTGGAAGACAAGGTAGTGAAAAACACACAATGAAGACAGCAAAAAGAAAAAAGAATTTTTAAAAAAATTAGAATAGAATTTCTGGTCAAGAAGGCAAAGTAGGTAGAGACTATACTTGCCTCCTCTCATGACCGCATGAAAATTACAACTAAACTACAGAACAACCATCATCGGGAGTCACCTGAGGTCTATCTGAACAGAAGTTCTACAACTGGGTACATACATAAAGGCCACTTTTAGATTGGTAGGAAGGGCAGAGATGTGTAACGGTCTGATCCCACAACTGCGAGTCCACACCCGCATGTGGTGGTTGAGTATCAGGAGGGATATCTTGGCTATAGAGGCCTCCCTGGATGATTGAGGGGTCCCAGCCCCAAACCTGGCTCCTCAGCCCAGAGTTCCAGTGCCAGGAAAAGAATATTTGTCTGTGAAAACCAGAGGAGACTGTGGCTGAATGAGACAGAACAATGAAGAAGTTGCAAACATTTCTCTTAAAGGGGCTGCATGCGGACCTACTCAGTGACAGACTCACTCTCTCTGAGCTCCAGTGCTGGGACAGTTGCTTGAAAAGTACCAGAGACATTGAGTGAGGAACTAAATTGTCTGGCTTCAGGATGAGGGCTGGGGGGCAGCTTTCTCCCAGACAAAGTGCAGGAAGAATCCTTTTTCTCTTTATTATGCCCTCTCCCATCTTAGTGTGCAGAAGCAGGCAGCTGCCATATCTGAGTCCATCAACCTTGCTCACATAGGCCATCCCACCCTGATGATTCCCTTGAGACCCCATCCCTCACAACTTGCAGGCCTACCCAAGCTGCCTCCAGTGGTTATTCTGTACAAATGGCCTGTTTTGGCTCATTCTATAGACTTTCCTAAACTCTCTCAAAGGTTCACAAAATTTAAACAAACAGCATCTGGCCTCAGCATACCCTTTGTTCCTGGCTTGGACTCTCGAGGTACCTCTAAGCCCAGCAAGGGTGGTGGCCATCTGTGAATTGCCTGGTGACTTTTTCCAGGTGGCCCTGGGCAGTGTTCAGGCTGTGGCTGAAATTGGTCATTGGTGGGGATACTTTGTGGAGGCCCTGGGGCCAGGACAATTAGTGGCCAGTTTTGACAAGCTGGAGCATCAACTGGAGTTGCATCAGAGGAAGACACACCTAAAGAGCAGACTGAGCCAGAATCAGAGCGCTGCTGAAGTGAATCTTGCTCGGTGGGGTCAGTCCCTCACCAGCCAGTCCTCACAACCAATTAGCCTGAGAGTCAATTCCTCCCACTGATGTGCAAACATCAACCGAGACTCAACTACAATAAGAAAGCACACACATCCATATAAGGGACACACTTGGATCACCTCGCTCAGGTGACCAGGGAAGGCTGCAGCTCTGGGTCTTGTAGGATACCTACTATATAAGGTCACTAAGACCAGGAGACATAGCAGCCCTACCTAATACATAGAAACAAACACAGGGAGGTAACTAAAATTGGGAGGCAGGAAACATGTAAATGAATGAACAGTACAAAGCTCCAGAAAAAGAACTAAACTGAATGGAGACAAACAATCTACCAGATGCAGAGTTCAAAACATTGGTTATAAGGATGCTCAGTGAACTTGGGGAAGAGTAGATGAACTCAGCGAGAACCTAATAAAGAGATAGAAAACATAAAAATGGAGATAAAAAGACATTTTAAAGAGTCAGAAATAAAGAATACAATAACTAAAAAAAAACTACAGCAGAGGGAATCAACAGTAGATTAGATGAAGCAGAGGACTGAATCAGCAATTTAAAAGATAAGGTAGTAGAAAACACCCAATCAGAACAGCAACAAGAAAAAAAAAATCCAAAACATGAGGATAGTTTAAGGGGCCTCTGGGACAACATCAAACATACATTTACATCATAGGGGTAGCAGAAGGAGAAGAAAGAGAGAGCAAGAAATTGAAAACCTACTTGAAGACATAATGACAGAAAACTTCCCTAACTTGGCAAAGGAAAGAGACATACAAGCCCAGGAAGAGCAGAGTGTCCCAAACAAGATGAACCCAAACAAGCCCACACAAAGACACATCATAATTAAAATGTCAAAGGTGAAAGACAGAGAGAAAATCTTAACATCAGCAAGAGAAAAGTAGTTAGTTACTTACAAGGGAGCTCCCATAAGATTGTCAGCTAATTTATTGTCAAAAACTTTGCAGTCTGGAATGGCTGATTGGCAATGAAATATTAAAAATGATGAAAAAGGCAAAGACCTAAACCAAGATTACTCTACCCAGCAAAGCTATCATTTTAGAATTGAAGGACAGATAAGAGTTTTCCCAGACAAGAAAAAGCTTAAAGTTCCATCCAGCAAAACCAGTACTACAAGAAAATGTTGAGGGACTTCTTTAAGAAGAAGAAGAAAAAAAGATAAAAATATGAATAATAAAAGGACAATAACTACATATCTATTGATAACTACTTTAAGTGAAAAAAGATTAAATTCTACAATCAAAAGATAGGGTAGAGGAATGGATAAGAAAAAACTCTTGCATATGTTGCCTATAAGAGACTCACTACAGATTGAAGGACATACATACACTGAAAGGAAGGTAATGGAAAAAGAAAGTTCATGAAATGAAAACAAACACAGAAAAAGCTAGGGTAGCAATACTTATACCAGACAAAATAGACTTTAAAACAAAGACTAAAACAAAAGACAAAGAAGGACCCAATAATCCCATTCTGGATATTCAAAGAAACTCAAAAACACTACTTTGAAGGGACATGTGCATCCATGTGTTCATTGTAGCATTATTTACAATAGTCAAGATATGGAGACAACATTGATCTCCATCAATGGCTGAATGGATAAAGAAGAGGTGGTAAATATATACAATGGAATATTTAAATTTAAAAAGAATAAAATTTATTTGTTATTGTTATTTGTTATTTGTTATTGTCATCCACAATAACATGGATGGATGTAGAGGGTATTGTGATGAGTGAAGTAAGTCAAACAGGGAAAGACAAATGCCATATAATTCACTTGCACATGAAACCTAAAGAACAAACTCATAGATACAGAGACCATTTTGATGGTTGCCAGGTGGAAGAGGGTTGGGGAGTAGGTGAAAGTGGAAGGGATTAAGAAATACAAATTGATAGTTACAAAGTAGTCATGGGCACATAAAGTATAACACAGGGAATATAGTCAATAATATTGCCATAAATATGTATTGTGTCAGATGGGTATTAGATTTATCAGGGTGATCACTTTGTAAGTGATGTCTAATTGTGCCGTACACTGGAAACTAATATAATATTGTATGCCAACTAGAATTGAAAAATAAAAAATATATATATTTTAAAAACTGAGAATAGTTTAAGAGACTTCTGGGACAACCTCGATTGTGCTAGTATTCGAATTACAGTACCAGGAGAAAAGAGAGAATAAGGAATTGAAAACCTATTTGAATAAGTAATGACAAAACTTTCTTAACCTGGTGAAGGAAATAGACACATATGTTCAGGAAGTACAAAGAGTCCCAAACAAGATGAACGCAAAGAGGCCAACATCAATTATAATTAAAATGTCAAAGTTATAATTAAAATGTCAAGGTTATAGACAATGCAAGAACCTTAAAAGCAGTAAGAGAAAAGCAGTTAGTTACCTACAAGAGAGCTTTCTTAAGATGTCAGCTGATTTTTCAACAGAAACTTTGCAAGCCAGAAGAGATTGGCACAAAATGTTCAAAGTGATGAAAAGCAAGAACCTACAACCACGACCTACCCAGCAAGGCTGTCATTTAATATTGAAGATAAGATGCAGAGCTTCCTAGCAAAGAAAAAGCTAAAGGAATTCATCCACACAAATCAGTATTGCAAGAAATAGTAAAGGGATTTCCTTGATAATAATAATAATAATAATAAATAATCTGAAAAAAAAAGGACAATAACTACATACCTATCAGTAATTACTTTAAATGTAAATCGATTAAATACTCTCATCAAAAGGTGTAGGGTGGCTGAATGGTTAAGAAAACAAGACCCATTCATATGCTGCCTAAAAGAGACCCTGTTCAGATTGAAAGACACACACAGACTGAAAGTACAGGGATGAAAATAATATTTTATAAAAATGGAAATGAAAGAAAGTTACATAGCAATACTTATATAAAAAAATAGACTTTAGAACAAAAGCTATAATAAGAGACAAAGAAAGGCATTTCATAATGATAAAGGGATTGGTGCAACAAGAGGATATAATTCTTGTAAACATAAGAGCACCTAAATATATAAAACAAATGTTGAACATAAGGAGAAAGATTGACAGTAATACAGTCATAGTAGAGGAGTTTAACACCCCTTTGACATCAATGTCTAGATCGTTCATATAGAAAATCAACAAAGAAACAGCGGCCTTAAATTACAAATTGAACCAGATGGATCTGATTGATATTTTAAAGCATTTTACCCCAAAGCATGCAACGTTTTTCAGGATAGACCACATGTTGGGCCACAGACAAGTTTCAGTAAATTTAAGAAGTTTGAAATCATATAAAGCATCTTCTCTGACCACACTGGTTTGAGACTAGAAATCAATTACAAGAATAAAACTGAAAAACACATAAACACATGGAGGCTAAATAACATGTTACTAAACAATGAATGGGTTAACAAGAGCAAAGAGAAAATCAAAAGATACTTTGAGACAAATGAAAATAAAAACACAGCAACACAAAATCCATGGAACAGAGTGAAAGCAGTCCTAAGAGGTAAAATTATAGCAACATAGGCCTACCTCAAAAAAATGAGAAACATCTCAAATAAACAATCTAACCTCACACCTAGAGGAATAAGAAAAAGAACAATAGTCAAAGCCCAAAGGGAATAGAAGAAAGAAATAATAAAGATCAGAGCAGAAATAAACAAAAGAGTTTTTAAAAAAAAATACAAAAGACAAGTGAAACCAAGAGCTGGTTTTGTGAAAGTTAAACAAATTTAATAAATCTTTAACCAGACTAATAAACAAAAAAGAGAACCCTAATAAGTAAAATCAAAAGTGAAAGAGAAACGACAGCAGACACCATAGGAATAAAAAGGATTATAAGAAAGTATGATTAACAATTATATGACAACAATTCAGACAATCTGAAAGAAATAAATTCCTAGAAACATACAATATTCCAAGACTGAGTGAAGAAGAAACAGAATACAGAATATCTGAACAGACTGTAACAAAATTGAATCAGTAATCAAAAAACTTTCAACAAACAAAAGTCTCAGACCAGATGGCTTTACAGGTAATTTTACCAAACATTCAAAGAAGAATTAACATCTATCTTTCTCAAATGATTACAAATACTTGAAAAGAAAGGAAGGCTCCCAAGCTCATTTTGTGAAGTCAACTGAATCCTGATTAAAAACCGAAGACATAACAAAAGAAGAAAATTATAGGACAACATCCCTAATGAACATACATGCAAACATCTTCAAAAAATATTAGCAACCCGAATTCAGCTATACATTCAAAAGATCATACAACATGATCAAGTGGGATTTATTTCTGAGATGCAAATTTGGTTCAATATCCACAAATCACATAAACAAAAAGACAACCTACCGATTAGAAGATATCTACCCATGATACATATGCCCAGCAATTCAACTCCTAGGTATATACCCAGGAGAAACAAAAACTGTCCACACCAAAGGTATATATGAACATTCATAGCAGCATTATTCATAATACCCAAAAAGTGGAAACAATTCAAATGCTTATCAACTGATGAATGGCTAAACAAATGTGATATATCCATACAACAGAATATTATTTGGTAACAAAAAGAAATAAAGCACTCACACAGGCCACAAACCTTGAAAACATCATGCTATGTGAACGAAGCCAGTCACAAAGGACTATATATCGTATGAGTTCATTTATATCAAATATCTAGAAAAGTCAAACCTATAGAGATGAAAAGTAGATGTGTCTTTTGTGATATTGACAGTTTTGAAGAGTGTGATGTTTCCTTTCCTCATGATTATATCGAAGGATGCTTTTTTGGACAGGAATACCCCAGAAAGCCTGTCTTATCCCTTTTGGTGCATCCTATTAAGAGGTGCACGATGTCAAGTTGTTCCATTACTAGTTGTGTTAATTCTGCTCACTTGGTTAAGGAGTTGCCTGGCAGACTTCTTCGCTGTGAATTTACTATTTTCCTCTTGTAATGAATAAGTATCTTGTGAAGAGCTATCCTAAGGCTGTGTAAATAACCTTAGTACAGTAGTCCCATATCCACAGTTTTACTTTCTGGGGGTTTAGTTACCCATGGTCAAACATGGTCTGAAAATATTAAACAAAAAATTGCAAAAATAAACAATCCATAAGTTTTTAATTTCATGCCATCTTTCTCCATCCCTCCCAGGTATCCTTTGTCTAGGGTATCCACAATTGTACATGAAGTACAATGAGATATTTTGAGAGAGAGAGAGAGGTTATATTTACATAACTTTTGTTATATAATATATTGCTTCTATTTTATTATTAGTTATTGTTAATATCTTACTTGCTTAATTTATAAATTAAACTTTATCATATGAATGTATGTATGTATAGGAAAAAACATAATATATATAGGGTTTGGTACTATCTGAAGTTTCAGGCATCTATTGGGGTATTGGAATATAACCTCTATATAAGACATTTTGGTCTTGGAAGCAATGTGACACTTGAGTCCAATCAGAAAGGAGGGAAGCAGGTTTGTCACAAACTCTTGTATGCCTGGTCCTTCTAGGAAACAGGGTCAATCAACTCTACCCAACTTTAAGCCTACAGCTGAGTGGAATAAATGCAACAAGAGGCCACGTCTCCTCAGACAAAGGCTGGTGGGCTCAAGAAGTGGAAGACTGAGGAAGAAGCTTTTTTTTTTTTTTTTTTTTTTTTTTTTTTTGCCTCCTTTGCTGCTGAGCACTCACAGAGCTTTTCCCATTTTCCTCCACCTCAGGCAGGGACCCCTTACCCTTTTAGGCAATATTATGAGCATTGACGCTCACTCAGAACAGGCACCCCAACTTTGATATGTAGACAAAATAAAAATTGTTGTCACTGCAATTAAATGCTTCTCCTCCAGATTGGCAATTATTTGAGACTTGAATGGTTATGTCGACTTTGTTGCTTTTTCACCTTTCTTCAACCTCTTCATCTGGTAAAGTCCTACACTTCCCTCAGCTTCTGGCTTGAATGGCATTTTATCAGGAAAGACTTTCCTGACACCAGTGCCCACCCAGGCTGGATCTGTTCTCTCTATTGTTTCTTTTTCTCTCTCACCCCAATAGCAATGAACTAATGTTTAGTGTAATTTAACCTGAACACTGTCTCATTTTCTGCTATAGCCCTAGTGCCAAGCATGGTGTCCACAATCAATATTTGTGGATCAACAAATGAATGAATAAATTAATGGTTGACAAGTACTTTGCCTTTCTTCCCAGATCCTATTGCATGCTGGGGTAGGCTGAATAATATGGCCCCACTAGCGAGGCCTAAGTCCTGATCCATGGAACCTGTGAATGTTAAAGGGGACTTTTCAGATAGGATCAAGTTAAGGAGCTTGAGATGGGGAGATTATCCCAGATTACCTGGCTGGGCCCCATTGTTCACAAGGAGAGATGGGATGTGAGGACAGAAGCAGAGGTTGGGGCGATGCAGCTATAAGCCAAGGAATGCCACAGCCTCCAAAAACTGGAAGAGGCAAGGTGTAGATTCTCCCCTGGAGCCTCCAGAAGAACCAGCCCAGCTGATCCCTTGATTTTAGCCCGTTAAAGTTCATTATGGACTTATGACCTCCAGAACTATAAAAGAATATTTATATCATTTTAAACTAGTAAGTGGTAATTAGTTATAGCAGCAAGAGGAAGCCGATACACATGTCAAATATAACTGGGCATCTCACAGACATGCAACTGGTATGGAGATTGATGTTGATGTTAATGACCCTTACATGTCTCTCTGGGATGCTCTTATTGGAGGTAAATATGTTTGGCACTGTAATGACACATCTCATTATCAGAGGAAGGATGAGCCTAGTAGAATTGTTAGAAAGAGAACATGATCTACATGTGAGTAATACAGAATTCAAAGGAATATTTTTTTAAAAAAGAATTAGTCTCAGCCTTTTAAAATCTGCTATTCATAGAGAAGGCAGATCTAATTTACTAAAAGATAATATCAGGAATTCATAACCATAGGTTTGTTAACATTCCCACACAGGTATAGTGATCTGTGATATAAAGCGATACAAAGACTTCTTGGAATGCTATTAGATCCAGCTAGAAAGAAAAGAGCTCTCTAACTTTGTGCAATAGGCTGGAGTTATAGAAGAGATTATGGCTCCGTGTCTATGGCCAATTCAATGTGTGCTGTGCTTCTCAATTACATCCATTTGCTATCTTCTTGGAATGAACCAGGAGCCATGATTCATATTGGGGCATCAGCTGGGAGGTTGCCTTTTAGTTGAAGGAGGGAAAAGGGGTCAGTTTACAGGCATTGTCCACAGTTCAGATCAGTTTTGGAGGTGTGACTTCAGGCATGACTTGGGAGTGATCTTCGTTGACTCAGGACTCAAGTACTGCTTGGACTGAGAGGCCTAAAGGAGGCTTGGATAATCAAAATTTCTGTTCCTCCTTCCGTGTAAAGATGCTGTGAGGACTGAGTGGATTGTGCTATTGAAAACACTTGTCAATGGGACCATGAGAGAGACTTGCACACTATTTCCACCACTGTAATGGACTGGGGCTTTTCAGGATAAGGAGAAAGGTCAGTCATCTCTGGGGAAGGAAACCATATTTAAAGATCGTAGGGCTCTCCGGTTGGGGCTGGACTCTGGGGCCCGCTGGTAATTAGGAGCTTGGAGTCAGACCATGTAATTCAAGGCGTGGCTGTACAGTCACTGGCTAAGTTATTCTCAGCGCTTCAGCTTGTTGTTAATAAAATGGGTCTCATGATAGCAGCCCTCTCAGGGGACCTGGGAGAAATAAAATAACAGGTAATTAGAATAATGTCTGGTTTGTCGTGAGCGTTCAGTTAGCTACAATTGCTTTATTATTATCAGTAAAGGTGATTTGAGAGTATTTTAGACATTAAAACTTTGCAACCTACAAGGGGCAATAAAAGCAAAAGCAAGGCTATACTCGTACTGGCTTGGAGCCAGCTGAGCTTCCTGGGAAACAGGAGAAGATACACCAGAATCTGGGAGGAAAAAGCAGCACCTATCTTGTCACTCTCACCTTTTTTTCTGGATTTGAAATCCAGTCCAAATGCCTTGTAACTTGCTGGGCTCTATTTTCCTCCCTGGCCATCAATGGTTCTCCTTGGCTTTCCATCTAGTGTTTTTAGACCTTTAAAATGTCTTTAAAAAGTAATAAAAAATAAATAAAATGCCTTTATTCTCTGGCCAGTGCTGTTGGCTTTTGAAATGTCACTACTTTCGAGTAGTGGCTAAGATGCCTACATACTGGCAGAAGCAATCAAGAGCACACAGATAAACCAGGCTGCCAACTCTGTACACTCAACAAGTCCTCTCTGTGGACAATTAGGGCCAAAAGATAAATATTGACACATTAGACTATTTCCTCATTTATTTTCTCTTGATTGTCTGGGCAATCTGATGGGGCAAAATTCCACTTTTCTGATAACTGATTCTAGGCTAATAGAAACAAATAAAGTAAAGGCTTCTGTCCACAATGGGTTGGGCAGGCACATTATGCAGAACTGCTAATCGGATTAAATGAACTCCTACTCTATTTGCAGCCACCACACTCTGTTAAACATTTTCCACATCTGAAGGGTACCCATCATGGTGGCTCTCTTGCCTTTGAAGCCAATGGTGAGAAGCAAGCAAAGGCTTTAAATTGCACCAAATTGTTTCCAAGCAAACACAATGCAGGGATGAGGAAAAGTACATGCCTATCCTTCACAATTAAGTGGACAGGCAGAGGGAGAGACGTTCTGGCCAATAGGCAAAAAGCAATTTTCAGCCACGCATGAGCGTGCGCGCGCGCGCACACACACACACACACACACACACACACACACACACACACACACCTATTTTAAAAAACTGACCGTGAAGGAGAGTAGTAGAAGTGTAAACATGCTCTGTGCACCTACAAGAAAACTAGAAATCTTGCAAAAGTTGTTCTTATCCAGTATCCTGGGGGTAATACATCTTTCTGATTTTGCCAATTTATCTAGAAAATATCACAATTTAATCTGTGTTAATAAAAGACCAACAGAGAGTAACATCGCCTGGGGTTTTATGTGTCTGGCTTGCTTCTATTAGCATTTAAATCTGCATCCATTACATTAGTCCCTTAAAATAAACACAAACATTTATGCGAGTGACAATTCGAGTTAGCCTTAGTCAGTCTTAAATAATGTCACTCAACTCGGCATTTGGACCGAAGCCTGTGAATCATGAGGTATATTTTTGTCTACAGTCTGATAATTTTCAAAGCTATTGGCAACCTGGGAATTTTCCTTCCTTATCACCAGGGCTCAGCTAACTTCACTAAGACTAATCAGGCCAGGAATCATTCATTCAAGGATTGCATGATCATGTTTTTCTCTAGCTGTGACAGCTGCCTCAGCCACATTAGCAATGCAGATTAGCCAGCCTAATAGGTTAATGCAGAACACGCGAAAATTAGGTTTAATCCCCAGTGAAATAATCTAACGTTTTCACATTTCTTGATGTTGGGATAGAGACATTGCTGGTGACTCAATTAGGTGTAATGTAGATCAAAGCAAATTTATCTTCTGGCTGAACCTTCCCAATAGTTTAGACAGAAGAATATAGCAAGGGCCCTTTACTAATTGGTGAATAGCTGTAGGGAAAATTGCATTAGGAACACACACGATGTGAGCAGAACTCTTTGGGCCTAGGACAGACAATTGACGTATTTTGCAAACATCCATGTCTATCACTTTGCCATCCCTCCAAATGATGATGCAGCTTGTTGCAGATGCAAACACCTTGTGCCAACCCATTCATCCTTTGGGCATAACTGCCATAGATGGGAAAGCTCTCTCTTAATCCTCACCTTCTTCCTGTCCTGACCAAGAGTATCACAATTGTGTTCTGAATGAGCCTGCATTGTGAGGGAAACAGAGAGAGAACTAGAGGGTATTTAATGTTTTCATTCTGGCGAATAGCATATCAAACGCCCATCTCTTTCAATCATAAAGAGAAGGAAGCAAAAAATTACATGCCCTCAGTTGCCAAATTATTTTTTGCCTTGACATCTTAATTTTTAATCCTTGTGTGTGGTCAAATCAGTCTACTAAAGGCAACCAATCAAGCAATTATTTCTAAATTATATTTGCCCAACTCACATTGATTGGCCATTCTTTTCTTATTGGGTTAGCTCATTAATTCTGAGCAGCTTGCTTATTATGCCTTCCACATCATTTTCCTTCTGAGCCTATCTGCTTCAACCAGCCTGCTGATGTTTCAAGATGCCATACAGGAAAAAAAAGAAAAAGAAAAAAAAAAAAGAAAAGAAAAGAAAAAAAAACGACCAGTGATCTACGCATTGTCTCCTCTAGCAATTACAATTCACATTGCTGATTAACTTTGATGTGAAAACTAATGAGATAAGACAAGTTATCAAGGCAGGCCTGATCATCATTCCATTTATACAGCATTTGCCACTGGTGAATGACAAAAAACTAATGAAGACATATCTGACAGCAGGCTGCGCGGAGGCAGCTTTCGGTTCCCCATCAGCAAGAGTTGTGCTCCCTTCTCATGGTCTATCTGAGACATGTCGGAATTAGCTTAATAATGAAAGCACTTCATCTAAATGGACACATGTTTACATTAAAATAACTACATGATAAATAGATGGTGGAGATTTTATGCCTTCTTGAATCTAAACAACAAAGTAAAAATGTGTTCTAGTATTCACTAAATCATTCTGAGGAAAATTCAATTTAAGCTATTATACTTATCATTGAGTGAGCGTCCCTGTTTATGGGTAACAAATGTTGGTTTTTGGAGGGCGGGGGAAGGGATGCGATCTGGGCAGAAAAGGAATGATTTACTTTGTTAAGATGGTAATGGGCAGATAAACAGAAGCGCAATATTGGTTAAAGCTAATGAACAATATTCACACGGTAATAACTTTGTGGTGGGAGATCCACTGGAATGACATTTCCAGCTGCACATTTTTATAAGTTCTTTTCATTATTTAAATGGGTCTGCTTTCTGTTCATGTATAGATGGAGTTCCGCTGCTCTCTACATATAACAAGTATTACTTTTAGGAGAATAAATCCAAAGCATTTCTCTGGACATATTTACATGTTTTTCCCCCCTACCAAATTAACAAGAAAGGAGATATGCAGGAATTGTAAATTGTCTTTGGGCATAATTTTTGGTGTTGAGAATTAAATATTAAGAAAAAGCACACAAGCTTTATTAAATCGGTTAAAGTGATTACATATAAACTTCAAACAATTTATAAGTATTCATATGGTTAAAAAGATACTAATGCATTTTTTTTTGGTCTCTGTGATATCTTTATTATATTTAGCCTTATATGTATGAAAGGAATTAAAACATTGATTATTTTTACAGATAACCTAGTGAGTCATTTTGTTATTTTGATAAATCATTTCCAAAAGCATAAGAAAAGGAAAAATATTCATTTTTCTAGAAAAAGCTTTCTTCTTTATAACATATGCAAGTGTATTCTATTTTTAATACATAAACATCATGGTATAAAATTGCACTCAAATATCATGAGGAAAGCTAGAATACAAAAAGCAAAAATAATTTGTGGCATATTAAAGCATATCTTGAAAGCCTCCTTTAAAAAACTGAATGATAATTTTTGTTTTCATTAGTCAAATATGACTTGAAATATTTTAAGGCAACTGTCTACAAATATTTCCAGTTATATTTTTGGACTTAAGAAGAAATACGTGAATAATATCAGCATCTATAATCAAAATGTATCTCCCCTCCATTGTACCTCCACCCCCAGCCCCATCACCACACAGCAACAAAACAGTACAAAAAATTAACACAAACCTTCTTGAGGGGCTTAAGAAGTCTACTACATCTGATGAAAGTTAATTGCGAGTACTATTTTAAGGGTGAAGAAACAAATTAGTACTCCAGCGAGGGATTAAGTTTAAAAGCTCTTCTCAGAACCGAAGATAAATCCTATATATTAGAAAACACTATAAAAGTACTTGCGTAAGAGCTAGAGGCACAAGTGGAAAGTTGACCCCCAAGATGGTTTGATGATGGTGTGGTAAGTTTATAAAATTCTCCTGCAATAAAAGGAGCCTGTAAGTACAGTGCCCACTAAACACAGAAGCAATTGTACTAGAAAACGAGTTTACAGTTTTGACTCAAGTGACAAAATTAAACCCATCTGAACAAGGGCTCACCGATTTCTTCTCTGGAATCCGCCTCCTCGCCCTCCCCCCTTGGCTTCTTTTTTAGTCCATCTCTATCTTGAATTCTCTCCTGGTTATGTTTACCACTCAATTCTAATGTTAATTAGAGACATACACATCCGTATTAGTAGCCCACGTTTTCATTAGCACAGCCCACCCTGTTAAATGAAAAACCCGGGAGTGAGTCTGCGTGTGAGGCAACAATGCAGAGATGGCTGTATTTTTGAACGCACATAGCCAACATTCTTTCCTTCCTGGTGTTAATTTTCTCTTTATATGTACTTATTATACTATCTCTAATATGGGTGTCGGATTCCTTTTTAGCCTATTTCTTTAATAATCTATTTTAATAAATAATTACAGGCAGCTACAGAATTTATTCATTCCAGAGGGCTACCTCCTTCACATTTTTTTTTTTTCCACAGGCACAGCTCAAGGAGACATGGTGATAATCAGGGGGCCTGGAATCCCCTTCTACACAATGTCATTATGAGTTCCCATTTAAAATAGAAAATGTATATTACACTTAAAAGCGATACAAGGTTAGCTCCTCTTTCCCGCGGAGCTTCACAACAAGGAATACTTTGGTTCCACATTCAGGAAAGAAGCTGGAGGATAACGAAAAAAAAAAAAAAAAAAACCACTACGAAATATTTTAAAGATATTAAACAAGCCCTCTTACTGAGGGAAAAAGATTCATATCCTTTGTCTTTCCTACAATATGAAATAATTATCTTTCACTGGGTTGTTGGAGAATTTTATTCCTAACCTAGCTAATCTACTTTGTGTAGTACTTGGGGCTTTGTTTTTTCTTTTTTTCCTTTTATTTAAAACAAAAAGATCTTAGTCTATTTCCCACAATTTCTTCCATGTTCCCTAGGATGTATTATAATTTCCAATGTATTGATTTAAATGCTCACAAAATAGGGTTTCCCTCCAGGGCTGGAGTCCCATTAATCAGCCTACATGACCCTCATACTACAAACCTTTTTAAACAGCTGAGCCTGTAGCCGAATGTTTTTCTTTATTTCTTCAAAATGCCCCCATAGAGGAGCACACTGGGTACATGTAACTGTTCAATTTCACTGCTTCAAAATCAAGCTTTACCCCACCTTATTCAAGCAAACATTTAGAAGCATTTGAAACAGGAAACTGATTTCATAGCTCAGCTGTAAAGTGGGTTTGTAATATTTATCTTTGGAGGACTGAAAATTCCTTTATTAAGTGCTTGCTTGAAGTGTGTTGCTAAACAGTTTCTTCAATAAGTATCCTAAAATTTAATTGAGCTTCCTTCCCATAAATGATTTGATAAATGGGAAGTGAGGAGTTGCAGGGTGGGGGAGAAGTCTTGCTTTGAATTGATATATATTTCAGTCTTGACTAATGTTTTATTTAAAACAGTTACGGTGCACCTTTTGATTTGGTGTTTAAAGTAAATAATATTTGTACATCTGAAACATACTCAAGACAAATGAAAAGCCTCTAGATGCTTTTGTGTGAGATGTTGAAGGGCTCTACAAACTTAAAAGGACAACCTCAATTAAGCTTCATCTTCATCTGGAAAAAAGTAGCAACTGAAAGCTGAATATATTAGATAATACACACTTGCCGAAGCGCATTCTCTTAGCTTTTAAAAAAATTTTTTAAAGGACAAATAAAAGAAAAATATTCTTGATAACCAACCCAAAGCTGGCCCGAGTGTCACTGGATGCTAATTTTGTTTGAAACTGTTCAACTAACTCTGAATAGATATCCATATTCAACAAAGACATAATTAATGGCAACGTTTCCTTCAGCCTCAAGACATCATAACAAGCTGCAAAGTACAAAAAGATTTTTATGGGAACTAATTTAAGGACAAAGGGTTGACCTCTCGCATTTCATTAACTAACCAGAGGGAGGAAAGGAAGAATGGCAGGGCTCATCCTCGTTCATTTCAAGCAGCCAATTTCAAAATGCAAATCGCAATCTGCAGATGTTGGAGGCTGATATAGATATTTTTAAATATCATTTGTTCAATTTAAGGACATCAGACATTTGAATTTTAAATAAAAATCAAAACCAATTTTGGGATTCATTTTTAGTCAGGGAATGAATGTATTCATGGTGCACTGAAGGTCTTTAGGTTAGCTATGTTTTCAAGTGTCTAAAACTATTCTTGTAAACCATTAATTTTATACATTATTTCCAAAACCTTTTAATGGAGAAGTTTCATTAAGCGACACATTATTTCTGATTATTGTACCAAGTGAGAAGTGGTGTATTTTGAGTACAGAGTCGAGAAAGATAAAAGCAACTGTCCAAATCAGACACCGATTCATAGATGTATTTAAAGACTATGTGTTCTGGACTCCGTAGTTTGCTTTAGGTGGCACCTAAAATGAAATCTGAGAGGTTCGCCTTTACAGGACATGCATCGGGCACAAAAAAGTTAAGTATATTACTCCTTTTAGAATTCTGACTTTTCTTAATTCTATTTCATCTTTATTTTTATCCTAAGCACTGTTCACCCTCTAACTTACTATGTATTTTACTTATTTATATTTTTATTTATTTATACCCACTCCCTCTCCCTAGAAATATAAGCTTCAAGAGAGCAAGAATTTTAGCTGTTCTGCTCATTGCCAGATCTCCAGTGTCTAGTCCTGTGCTATCCATTATGGTAGTCACTAGTAACATGTGGCCATTTAAATGTAATTTAAAATTCATTAATGTTAAACTAAATAAAAAATTCAGTTCCTCAATCACAGTAGCACACTTTCAGCACTTAATAATCACACAAGATAGTGGCCCCTGTGACAAATTGTGCAGACAGAATATTTTTATTGTCCCAACAGTTCTATTGGACAGTGCTGGTGTAACAATATCTGACACAAAGTAAGCACTTAATAAATATTTGTCAAAATTGAATTTGAAGGCCAGGAATAGGCTATTTCCAGGAATAAGAGATGTCTGATACATTTCCCCCAGAGTCAAACGCTTGGACTGAGTGAGGAAAACATGGTTTACCACAGAGCTCTCGGCTTGTTGTCATATATTATTTCATATATTCCATCAATGAAAGTGGTTGTGGTATTTTGTGGTTTTGCTTTGTTTTGTTTTGAGTAGAAAAGATTGTTCGATTTACTTTCTTATCTCTTCATATAAGATATCCTGGGTAGGTTAGGGAAGATATCAACAATCGCATTTTTCAGATGGAAAATGAGGGCTCCGGGAAATTAATTCCTCACCACAAGAGGACAGAGAATATTTTGGAGATGTCTGTCATAGGGTCATGTCTTCTTCTTCAGTTTGGAGTTTTCCTAACTGGTGAAGCCTTTGTCATGCGTACCCACAGATGTTTGAGGGAGGCACTTAATACATGCTTCATTGAATTGAATTAAGCAATAACATTAAAAATAATTAAAACTGGCTTTCACTCATTAATTATCATAACCACCACATTTATTAAATTTGACTATGTGGTAGACCATGTGTGAGGATTCTGCACATATTCTCTCATTTAACCTGACGAGTCATGTAATGTAGATAATGCTTTCCCAATTTACTCTGGAAGAAATGAGGACTGTAAGGAGAGAGGGATGAGATGCAAGGAAGAATCCACCTAGAGGAACTGTTCTGGGGCTTTAGCCAGAATTGGGGGAGTTGTTAGCCCCTCCCTGAATAAATGGTGAGGGTCTGCAGTCAAATTTATTATGGTTAATATTTTTTTAACTTCCTTTCACTTTTGGCCATTTTAACTGCCTTTCCCCTCATAGATAGCTTGATTCTATGGTACAATCAAACTTACTAATATTGGATATGAAGAAAAACTAAAATAATACTTTGGTGCCAATATGTGAAGAAAGTGAATATTCATTTGGAATTCTCAAAGGGCTTGTGGGTGATATTGTATAGAATATGATATTTAAGAGCACAAAAGACAGGTGACCAGAATGGGAAAGAAGCCATCTTTTAGTTTTTCCACCTGTGCCACCACTATTCATGGAGGTGGGTTATCATTATGATGAGTGAACCTGATTGAGGACAGTGGCACTTGCAATGAGAAAAGCCTTTTGATTTATATAATACTTGACAAAATGTGTTCCCTTTGAGCTAGGCTCAAACTGTCCATATTCTCTTATGCTAAAAGACATTATAGCACCATTAGATTTGATTAGTCTCTGTTTTCTCTACCTTATCCTCACTGCCCAACAAGGGTAATGATTGTGAAAATGGAGGAGGGAAAAGTAGGGTGGGAACCCATTCAGATACATAACTAATCTTGAGTATGCCAGCCCACACTCCTGACCACTTCACTGACCTTTTGGATAGATATGGACTGAGTATGGATACAGATATGGAAAAAATCATAATAAAAGTTACCAAGGAACACTTTCTACTTATACCCAAAGAAATGATTCTACAAGTGAAAAACAAGGGCTTGTGAGAACTAATGATTCATAATTCTGGGACCAAATCTTAGCTCCTGGAAATGTTGGCCTTTGGGGTTGTTTCCAAATAAGGAAAGTAGAAAATCTGAAATATTCTTGAGGACTCATAAAGAGGTCAAACTACAAAGTGAATGGACAAGTGAATGTGGTTGCACACACATGCACATGTGTACACAGACACATATACACACTACTCCCATGGCCACATATTCTAAGCCAAAAATTAGAACGCCTGGTCATATCTGTCCAGCAACAAATTTCTAGGCTGTCTGAATATGAGTTACAGACTAGGAGATGACATTTGAATTTTTAGGTTGTGGTAATGCTGTTGAGAGCAGAATTATAACATCAAGGCAATCTCAGAAAATTGGGGATATAAAGGTTTCATAGACCCCAGCCATTCTGGGGTTTATTTATACCTTATTTATTTCTAGTGAACCTGTGACTTCATAAGTAGAAGAACTGACAAAACTTTTGCTAAGAAAAAATATTAATAAGTAATAAGAAGTATAATTATATAAAGTTTAGCGACCCAATGGTTAGAATGAAATAAGTCTGAAAAAATAAAAATAAAATAAAAAAATATCATAAGAGCAGTCACAATCCTGGAGACAGTCAGTTGTAAAATATAAACTCAGAAAGAAACAACAACCAAAATAAATAAATAAATAAAGCACCCAAGTATGTAAAAGTTTATTTGGGACTGTGTTTGCATGATATTCTGAAGTAGAAAGAATCCGCTTCTGTTGGGGCTAACTGCTGACCTAATTCATCAGGCAAGTCTGTCGCATTCTGCTGTGATCATCATCAAGACTTTCTAAACTTCATGCCACCTTTTCAAATAATTCCTTCCCTTCACTATACATAGGTGCTGGGTTGTCTGAAGGTGGGGGCTCTTACAGAATGGGTCACAGAGAGCTGAAGAGGAGACAGAGACAAGTTTCATTCCAAAGTAGGCCATGGACAACCTACTGGAAATAAAGGCATTACCACACAGCTGAGATGGGCCATAAGGACCACAAAACCTACCTGGCCTATTACCTCAACTCTTTCATGTTGTGACTGCAATCTGGCTAAATGAGGCCCATCATGCCATGCAAAATTATAACTCTCCCAACCCATTTCAGATCCTTTCATTCTTCTTACTTTTCATTTACTCTTGGTATGTTTTACCCTCTAAGACGGGGGTTCCCAACCCTAGGGCCCCTAGTTAGGAACTAGGCCACATAGGAAGAGGTGAGCAGTGGGTGAATGAACAAAGTTTCATCTGTATTTGCAGCCGCCCCATAGCATTAACATCATCGCCTCAGCTCTATCTCAGATCATTGAGCACTAGATTTCCATAGGAGCACCGGTTCCTGGTGCCAAAATGGTTGGGGACAACTGCTCTAAGAGATTATGCACTTTATTTCTGTTTATTGTTTATCATCTATCTTACCTGCTGGGATGTAAGCTCCACAGAGATAGAGATCTATATCTTTTTGGTTCATAGATATATCTTAAGTGCCTAGTACAGTAGCTGGCATATCCTAGGAACTCAATGAATATTTGTTAAATGAATGGATAAATAACTTTTTTTTTTTGTAACAGCTGAGCCTGTCTGTGGATAGTAAGCCTGTTCTGAAGTTCTCTCTTAATCTCTTAGCCTCACCCTCTCTTACCCCTGTGTGTTGGCCTTCTATCCTAGAACAGAAAAATTTTGCAAGTTACGACTCTGAATCTTTTTGTCACAGGCCATGACCATCAGCTTCCCTCTCTCCCTTCCTTCCTGTTACTCAGTAGGCAATATTTATAGATCTGGTTTCTGATTTAGAAATACATGATTCCTTTACAGGAGCTGGAAGAAGTTCCTGGGTTTCATGTAAAAGTTTCAGGTATTAATGCTATTGATGATTATCTCATCACATTAGCTTTAGGCCAAGTCAAGCTCAACATCAATGTGTCCTTCTTTGGCTCTACAAAGTCCTACATTCTCTTCTGTGGCTTACTTTTTTCTCCATCATAATCATCTCTACCCTACCGTTATCACTGCATTTCCATTGCTTATTTCAATAGGTTGTTTCCTTTTGCCCTCCTCCCTTGAGTGTGCTCTGTGAAAGCCTGAAAGAATTCACCTTTATTAGAAAAATTCCCACGTCACACTCCTATTCTTTTTCTCAGCCGTTTATACACCTTCTCTGGGTCTTCAGCAGGGCAGGCTCATGTTAAAATTATACAGCAGGCCAAGCCAGTCTACAAAGTTCTCTTCCCAACTTCCAGCCCTAACTAAGTATTCTTAGGCTCTCTCTTTCTTCCTTCTATCAAGGTACTGTGATTACTAGAGATGCTCACTAAACTATTAGCAACTCCCAAAATTGACTCTCATAGGGGTATTTGAATGTTAAATAAGGTTGCTAGAAAAGGGCATTACTTACCCACTCTGAAAAAGTACTAAAGGCAGCATTTTAGGCATTTCAGCAAGGGAGTCACTGGCATGGGCTCAGTGGGGGCTTTCCTACACCCTTTATTCCATAGTTGGAGCAACAGTGCTCATTTTCAACGTGGTCCAACCCTATAGTTTAGTCTGTGATCTAGGGGCATGGGCTCATTTCATACACTCTGTTCTTAGTGAAAACGGAAAGAATCTCCAGCTGGCTTTATCAACAGATGTTCTTTGCTGCCCCAAAGCACCTGATGTGTGCTCCCAAATGTTTGCTGGTGGTAGATTTCCAAGAAGTTTTTCTTACCAGTAAGAATTCAAAGAGGTCAAAGCAGCCATCATATGGACTTATTCGTAAACAAGCAATATCAATGTTACACATCTATTAACACACACATATACATCTCTGCCTACAAAAAGACATTTTGTGCTCAGACCCCTTAAGAAATAACTCTCACAGAGAACTGAATCAGACATTTTCCTTTTAGGTCTCAAAATGAAAGATTCATTTTAGCAACATAAATTCCTCTTTTCCCTGCAAAGGCCTTTTAAGCCAATTCAACTGGCTTCTTAATTTGTCAACCTGGACTCATCACCCAGTGGGGAAGCAGGGTTCTCCTCTTGCCTATAACAAAGCCAGGCCTCACCAAGAGTGGTGACCGTCCAAGGTCTCGCCATGCTTGCCAGTTCCCCTGCCTCCATCATATGTCAACAGCCCCTGCAGATGTCTCAGGGCAAAATAAATGACTTCCAGATGTGAAGAAAAGAACTGAATGCATTCATGCAGAAGTGAAGGGGGCATTGTTTTCCCTATGTTGAGGTCTTTTGGAAGGTATCAATGAACAACAAATTCATTCTTAATATATCACAGGAAATCTAAAATGAAATGTATTGCCAAGCAAATAATTCCCTATTTTCCATGCTGAGAGACCCAAATTTATTTATTTTTAAGTACCAAGGCTTACATTCTCCAGGAAAGCATTTGACTGCTTTCCCATTAGTCTGATTTGATAGCTCATTATTCAAATTTAAATTTTAAAACAAATGCAAAAGTTTGCAGGAATGGCTTTATATAAATTCCATAAACCCATATTTCTTTTCTAGGTCTGCTCTTTTCACTGGGGTAGGTTTGTCACCTTCTTGAAAATACCTTTGAAGAAGAAGCACAGATATATAACATTTGCCTATGTTGAAAATAGATAATGCAAGTTTCAGCATTCAAGAGAAAATAAATGACTTTATTTTTCTCTCAAGGTGCTGCCATTTACAAGTTTTCACTTGAATATACATAATGATGATGGTGATGATAATAATAATATATAAGTATTTTGAAAGAATAAATCATGAGAACAACCATGAAATTGAGATAGAGTGAAAATGAAGTCAGTCCCAAGAAAGGTTCCATGGTATTGCACCGAAACCTGGCTTATGCTATGTTTTCTCAATTGGCACCAGAACCTCTCTCACACATACACTTTTCCAAGATGGGATTATAATTGGAATCTGAAGGTTTTATATTTCCTATATTCAAAGCATGCAACTGAACTAAGGATCCCCTCAAATGTCTGAGCTCCATTGAGGACGATGTTAACAATATTGCTTGATCTTGTTTTCCACTAGAGTAAGCGCAGGAATATGAAAAAAGCAAAGCCGAGTGGAATATTGGCAAGAGCACACCCCTACTGTACTCACAACTGGTACCTCATATGAACCAAACTTGTTTATTACTTGCTTGCTCTCTGTGTCCCCACCTTCCACAGGAATGGAAGCCCAGGGCAGCCAGTACTTCACTTCACAGCTGTGTCCCTAATGCTTAAAATGTTTTCTGTCCCATCATAGGCACTTTATACCTTGTAGAATGAATGGATTGGGGCATCTGTGACTCCTTCCTTGTGGACATCTGGGAAATCCAGGTGTCTTTTGATAATACTAATGAGCAATTGGTTGGTACAAATGCAACTAAATAATTTGGAAATATTGGCTATAATATTGGGATAGGAGTGATGCATTCACTCATACCTATTTAATGGACTGGAGAGGAAATTAATGTCTTCTTACAAAAAATAAAAAATAAACAAAAGATAAGGTAGCAGCACCCTAGGAGATACCTGTCAGATTATTAATATTTGAATGCTCATACAAATGACTGTTCTTTAAAACCAATTTGGCCCTTTAAAGAAAACAACCTCTAACTATGTTCTGCAGATTAATTCTGATCACATCTTTAAGTCCATTTATAGCCAAGCTCAGAGTCCTCCCCTTCCGTCAGCTGTTGACTTTCTAAGTATCCCAGGCAGCTGTGTGTCTGTCTGTGGCTCCCTGCAATGACTTGCCAAACCTAGCTTTCTTAAGACTACTGACTTCTATGGGGTGCCCGACAAAGCCCCCACTCTGTGGAGGCCTCAAGGCCCAGGCATCCAGCCAGCCTGTGGCAGGAGTTCAGAGAGTCCTAAAGGCCTCTTTAAAACCATGTCACGCTGGTGTGATAACTGCTCCTCTTTGCTTATTTGAACTGTCCCTCCCAATTAGCGGTAATAAGTGACTCCGTAAAGATGAGCAAACACAGTGCCTTCATTAGTCCACACCAGCTCTGCTCAACCCCTCCCAAGCTTGCTGCATTCCCTGCCCTGTGCCTATCAGCCCCAGAAAATCCCCAGAGTATATCTCCAGTAGTGCTTGGAGAAAGCTAAACACAGCTTACTCCGAGTGAACAAGGACTGGCAAAAGGCAAATTAATGACAAGCCATTTGAAGAGTTAGTTTGAAATCATTGTATTCTACCTATCCACCGAGAAATTGATTACTCCCAGGGTAGGAGCAAAAATCCAAATCAATAGACTAAAGCAAAATGGTGAAAAGGCATGCACCAAGCCCATTTATTTTATCTATTTACCCTTCCTTGCTGCTCCCATTTCCTGGTATCCTCCCATGCATCCCTCTGCCCCTTCTCAATCCACACACATTTTTTAAAGAAATGAGATATAATTTACAGGACAGGAGCTGTTAGGCCTTTTCAGATAAAGCACTAATGGCAGCCCAGGGAGAGCTGCATAGTTACACATCTCCCAGATGAACTGGGACTTGTGAACACCTCCAGACCCAGCTTCACCAGAACAGAGTATGGGGTGATATGGATAGTTCCCTTCCTGGCTACCAGAGGGATATGCAAATGAGGCATTCAACTCAGGATTAAGACAGAAATGCAGTATTAACCCCTCTCTTCCCTGAGCTGCCTGAAAAACAGGAATAGAAGTGATGGTTCCTCATAGACAAGGAGGCAAGACATAGGTGTAGCTTCTTCACACCCGTTTAAATTACCTGTGATTCTGGGGTGTCATCAGTGTCTCTGAATCTCACCTTCCTTCATGGAAAAATGAGAATGATAGTCATGAATTTGGATTTTGCCCCTACCTCCTTCATTAAACAGCAGAGCGTCTCCAGTTTTACTTGAAAATCAAATCCCCACTCCCTTACCTGCATAACCTTCACAGTGTTTTAAGGCTTTTCACATCTCCCACTCCTTCGAGTATCACGCCTAGGCCCTGATCATTCCAACCTGCCTGGTTCATGCTGTTCTCTCAACTTGGCAGACCCTCACCCCAGTTCTCTATCTCTTAAGCCCTGCAGTTTTTTAAGACCCAACTCAAATGCCACATCATCTATCTTCTCTGATGTCCCTCATCATTTTTCTTTGTCCCTTCAGCACATCTGCACCTTCATCAAATCCACACAGATAGATTCATTAGCAGTAACTTTCTGAACACCAAGAGTAATACTTAATAGTATCAGATGCTTCTCTGCCTGTTGTTCTTGAACCATCTATTCATCTCTGTCATCTTGTTGCCCCCACATTTGTTATACCTTCTACCCTTCTTGAGCTCTCAGCACACCCAAACATGAAGCAGTATTTCTTCCTTATTCTTGCTCAGGTTCTGCTGTTTTCTCATCTTGTAGGCCAGAGCACTACAGGGTCAGGGTTACTGGACATCCAGGCTACGAGTCATATCGCACCTTCCTTTTTCAATTAGAGTAATGCATGGACCCATTTTAAAGGGAAAAATATCTTGAGGATCCTCAGTGTTGATTTATTTTTACTGTAATGAAACTTTACTTAGGTATGTGCAAATGTGTATTAACCTTCATGACTTATAGCTCTTATGCACTATTAAATATTTTGTAAATTCAAAGCAAAAGAAATACAAAGCCAATAACACTCAAATTGTCAAGGCTAATGTCATATCAGGAGCTGTTCTGTAAAATCTAACTCTCCACTCACAGCATGAGCAGGGTACTGGCCACCAGAGTGAACCCTCTTTCATTTTCAATACGACTGCAGATCCTCTCCCCGCCTCATACTCTTCCCTACTGGGACTGCTGTCAGTTCTTCAGTGGTCCAGCCTCAATGCATTTGGTTGTTAGTTGGGGCAGTGGGGATGGAAGGTAGATGTGAAATACAGAGTGAAAGGGACTTTTTAGGAAAACAGTGATTAAGATCTTGTTAGCTCCAAACTTACCCTTTATACTCTGCTCCATAATCCTAGGGCTGGTAATCTGTAAATCTCATTTCTGCTTTACCTGAGCTCTGACAACATGGGGGAGGGGGACAGCCTGGGAGGGGTATCGAAGGAGCCTGCAAGGCTGGAGTAAAAAGGGACTTGCTCCTTTCGGCTCCTCACATGTGTTCACCTTAGCCACATTTTTTTGACTGTTTCTTATTCCTGATTACTTCCTTTTCAGGACAGCATCTCCTCAACCTCATGTCAACCCAGCATTAATTATTCACTTTCCACTCAATCAATTTGTAGTTGTAACCATCACAGAGCTAGTTTCAGTGCTTCTATTTGGAGACACCAGGCCAAGCTGACCAGAGCTCTTCTTCAGGGGTCTGATTTTCAGTTCCATGGAGGCCCTTCTCTATGCTTCTAAGATTTAGTAGATCCATTTTTTTCTCTTTCACCCTTCAGCCCTAGAATGCGAGTTGTTCCCTGCAATTGCTACTTCTGAGACACCTTAGTGTTTGCTTTTTATTCTTTCAGTTATAGAATTAATAACTATTTTATTAAATTCCTATTAAAATATCAGATGAGGTTTCTTCTTCCAACCACTACTGAAGTCCTTGGGGTGGCTTAAGCAAGATAAAGATATTAGCATTGGAAATGGAGGGAAATGGAAGGATTGGAATTTAGGAGGCTGACAAATAAAAAGGTCACAGAAGTTAGAGGATAGAGGAGAAAGGAAAAGGAAGGACTCCAGTTTTCTAATATGAGCAATTGGTGGAAGAAGGTGCCAGAAACTAAGGCAGGTGAGGTTTACACTTTCTGGTGCTTTTGGCCACCCAGTATTCATTTCCCCTTTCTTGCAACTTGGTCCCCTAGTTTTGCTCCCCTATCCTTCCTTAATCCTCCTCAGGATGACATGGAGGTCCTCAGGGCTGTTGATTTTGTCTCCACACCACAGGCACCTGGTGTGAATGAGCATATAGCCCGTGCTGGCCCACAAGGGTGACTCTGCCACAGATGAGGCCAGTGTTAAGGAGGCAGAGTTAGGAAATGGAAAGATTCCAGATGCAGGTTCTGAGCCACTGGACAAACTTGGTCCAATATCAGTCCTCCTCGGGGGTTTCAGGCATGTGTGCCGATTGACCCAAAATGTCATTTCTTGTTTAAGCCTTTATTGTGTAGGTCAGTTTGAGTTGCTTTTCAACTAGTAACAGCTAATCACTCTAAGTGATACAGTGGAGAATACTGATTTAAAAAAAAATGGATTTGGGGGAAGTTGGTGAGTACAGTTTTAGACCAGTTTTATTTGAGATACCTCTTAGACTTTCAAGGTAGAGATTCTTGGATATAAAAATATCTGCTATTTACTGAACCTTTGTTACTTTCCAGATACTGCTTTAAGGATATTAGAAGAACTCAATATTTGCATAGCCCATAAGATGGTTACTATTGTTACTTCCATTTTATAGATAAGAAGAGTGGATTGCAGCAGTTAAGGACCAGCCTGCGTTCCCACCTTGCTCTCTGTAGCCTTATATTATCTATTAACAGGGCTTATTACCTTGCAACTTAAAAGAGACTATTCCAGATATGACCATTTTTTGAAACCTGATTATCATCACATATAACAGTGATTTTTCTAATGGCAAACAGACCTAAAATGCAAGTCCCACTCATAAGACATTCTAAGCTGATTGTTTCTTTGACTCTTCCCTCTCCCTCCATAGGAAGCTTCAGTTGAGTTCCTCCAGAGGCCAACACTAAGATGAGGATTTGAAGGCAAGTACTAGTTTATTTGGAAGTTATGTCAAGTGGCACTGGTGGGGAAGTGAGGAAGTGAAACAGAGGAAGGGGGAGGCTCAGTTCTGCTGGGCCTCTGGGATACTGTGTATAACATGCCTTGGACTCATCCCACAGAGTTGTTCTTCTACTCCCATGAGTTGAGGGTTGCTTCTGGGGCATTAGCTCTCTGGCACTTCTGGCCTGCCCTGTGCATGGGCTGAGCAAGTTCTGGAGCAGAGGGGACTTGTTGATGGCTTTCCTGGCCACAGAGTCATGGGTGCTGATATCGGGGCTGTAGGGTTGGCACAAGCAGGAGTGGTGAGTGTTAAGCAATGTGAGAAGGGCAGAGGCAATTTCTGCTCCAAAAGCTAAGGTGGCAGCATCAGTTTCTAGTCCATCAGGGAAAAAGGCTCATCTCTAGCATTATCGCTGTGGGGTAGAAGCACTACTTAAGCACCAGCCTCGTCCAGTCATCCCCTTATACTCCAAAACTCGCTCTTCTTTATATAGCCTTATGGTTGGATTGAAGGGTTATGGTGAAGGATCAGTATTTTTTTTTTCTGATTTTTCACAATACTCCCATAGGCTGCTGCTATCATAGTTTGGATCATGGGCTCAAATTAGGAACGAGTAGTCTGCATGGGGCTAAGCATCAAGGTGTTTCTAAGCTCGTTGATACAAACATAAGGGTAATTTACATTATTTGTATGTTTTCGCCATTTTTTTCTTTTACATCCAGATGTTTGAATATTTCCTTCGTGCATCTTCAATGGCTAAACTACAGTTTTCCTGTTGAGTCATATCTCACTGTTTTAATTTTTTTTCTAAAGGAACTTACATGTGGCAAATTGTATTTTCCAAAAATGGCCTAAGTGATCTTTTTGGTCTCACATGTTCTTTCAGAAGTTCACCACTCTCTTACTAATTAGGTACAAACGGATTGTGGCGAAAGCATCAGTGTGTGACTTCTAAGGCAAGGTCATAAAAGACCATGCAGCTTCCACCAGGCTCTGTTTGCTTCCAGATACAGGTTTTTGGAGCCCAGCTAACATGCTGTGAGGAAATTCAGGCAATAAGGAGAGGCCACAGGTAAGCGTTCTGGCCACATCCTCAGGTGGGGGCCTCAGCCTGTAGCCAGAAATTCATGCCATTGTGCCAATGAAAGAGCTGTCAGATGATTCTAGCCCCAGCCTTGGAATCTGCCAGCTGAGGCCACAGACCTTTTGGAGTAGAAACAAGCTGTCCCTCTCTGAACCTCCCCCAAAGAATCCATAAGCAAATTAAATGATTGTTTCATGCCACTAAGTTTCGGGGTCATTCTTTTATGCAGCTGGGTAGCAGGTCTTTGTTTAAAGGGGATGTGCTCGAAGACAGCTGGATCTCTGCTGTCTACCACATTTTTACAAGCCAAAGGCTTTAAAGTTACATTAGGGATCATAGCTCTTTGACCCTTTCTCATTTCAGAGAATATGCTTTAAGGGACTTGAATCCAATACACAAATACTGTAGTGTCCTCAATATTTTACTCATAGACTCTATGTTGGCCAGAGTGCTTTGATTACAAACAGCAGAAACAGTTTATGAATAACTTAGCAGAACAGAGATATGTTGGAAGGGCATGGGACAACTCACAGGGCCTGCAGGGCAGGTCTGGGGAAGGACAGGGACTAGGTTTCTAGGCAGCTGGGAGTTAAACATGCATTGGCAGCATTTTCACAGAACCAGCCCAGGGTAAATTAATTCTGTGAATTTCTCTGTTCTTTCACTTTGTTTAAGAATCAAATTCTCAGGAGAAATAGTCTGACTGGCTTAATGTGGGCCTTGTGCTCATCCCTAGGCATAGGCAGAAGATGTTGACTAACATTCTTATCAAGACGACACATGACAGTGAAGGTGATAATGATCATAGTTAACTTGGATTTAGTACTTAGTGTGTGCCAGGCACACCAAGTCAATCACTTAACACTCATCGGGAGGCACATGCTGTTATTGTTTTTACTTTATAAATGATAAAACTAAAGCTCAGAGAGGGTAAGTTATTTGCCCAAGGCTACTCAGCTAGTAAGTGGTATTACTAGGGCTCATACACAGCAGCTTCATATCCTGGACTCTGAATTCCTGCATCACAGGTTCTCATAGGTATTGTAGTTTTAATGCTACTCATAGCCATAGTTCCCCAAGGGTAAATTAAAGGTCTACTTATAACCAAAGAGGAATACTGGGCCAGAAGACAGTGCTACCATAGACCCTAATGTCCAGTGAGGAAGAGGAGGAAATTTGGAGCAACGATCTGAGTCCTCAGAGAGGTGGTAACATTAAACCCAAACTGACTGACTATAGAGCAAAGACATTCCCTGGCCAAATGTTGTGTATTTATTTGACATAGACTTTCTGGAGTAATTCCTCAAAAAGTGAGTAACCACTTACTTCATGGCTACAGGCAGGCATGAAATCTGTTGATGGACTGGTGCCCACAGCTGCTTGGGAGACCCACCTGATCTGATTCCTGTACACAGCTTGGGTAGAGACCCCCCTGCTCTGAGCAAACCTCCTCAACATCAAGGAGATCTCCATGCATATTGCTCTGTCTGCATCCTTTTGTCCTTTAGATCTGAACTTCCTGTGCAACTAAACTATCTTTATTTCAATGGCCTTGAAAACCACTTGTAGGTTAATTCTCTTTAATAGATATTAAAAACATGTCCAGCATGCAATTCAGTGAGACATATAACAGATGCTCGACACATGTTTGCTGTTGATAGTAAAAAGACAAGATGCCGGGAAAAGTCATATTGTAACGTGTACAGGTAATTTATTAGAAAACTGTTGCCGGGGAACCAGTGAGGGAGTGGGGATGCAGGATAAGGATGAAACAAAAACCACCAATGTGCTGCTCAGGAAAAGTCATGAAAAGGATATTATGATATGGTAATTTCTAATAAGAAATATATTTTGGTCTTTAGCATCATTTCTGGCACAGAGCTCCTAAAACCTTTGGAATTTCTTAAGTAATAAGAGGTAACAAGATGTCTTCTGTTATGTTAATGAGTTCACTTTTGGATGGCATCTAAGGATGGGGGTTGGTTACCAGTGAAACCAACAATGTGATGAGAGAGAGTTGGAACTTCAGCCCAATCTCCAAATTTACAGGGAGGGGAGAGGCTGGAGATTGAGTTCAATCGACAGTGATCAATGATTTAGTCAATTGTGTCTTTCTAATGAAGCTTCAAGCCATAAAAACCCAAAAGTTCCTGGCTAGTGAACACATGGGGATTTGGGGAGAGTAGTGCCAGCTGAGAGAGCATGGGAGCTCTGCATCCTGTCCCCATGCCTTGCCCTATGCATCTCTTCTACCTGGCTGTTCTTGAGTTATATCCTTTCATAATAAACCAGTAATCTAGTGAGTAAAATGTCTCCCTGAGTTCTGTAAGCTGCTCTAGGAAATTAACCAAGCCAAAGGAAGCGTCCTTGGAACCTCATCGACCTCTATAGTCAGTTGGTGGAAGCTCGAAATAACAACCTGTACTTCCAACTGACATCTGAAGGGGGTGAGGTGGGAAGTCTTATAGGACTGAGACCTTAACTTGTAACTATCTCTAGGAAGATAGTGTCAAATTTGAGTCTAATATTTGACACCCAGCGGGTGTCAGAGAATTGCTTGGTGGTGGGATAAAAAAAAAAAAACCAAAACCAAACAACAAAACAAAACACAACCCACACATTGAAACTGGATGCACAAGCTTAGATCCGTTTGCAGGTACTCTCTAAAGTGGTATCCAGTAGCCTGAGGGTGGTTCCCTGAAAAAGAAGTATACAGACTCTTGTAAGGAAAAGCACATCAAAGCCAGGGACCCACAGAAATAGTAAAAAGTGATCTGAGGGAAACAGAGAAGCAGCAACATTGTTCACTACTCATTCTTAATGAAGAGAGAGAAGATTTCAGGAGGGCATGGGAATGGGGTGAAGGGGCTAAAGTGAGAAGTGTTCAAGATGAGTGTAGGATGTAGGGATCTTCAAACCTTCCAGACATCTCATATTTATTGGGAAAGTCTCAGTTGTTAGCTATCAGATACTTAACCTGGGATATAGAAAATGTTAATATTGGAAATTTGACCCATGCTGCAATTAGTAGTGCATATGGTCATTTTCAGACTTGTTTCTCAATGGATTCTATGTTGGCTCTGAAGGGCATCATTCAGTAGGGTTGCACAGCGGCACAATCAAGATACAGAGCTTATTCCTCAGCCACTGGAAATCCCTCATTGCTGTTTTAAGCACTCATCTGATACCCACAGCCCTGTATAATCTATCCCCTTTAAACTGCTCTGTGGCTACCCAAACCCTTAAAGCCTCATCTGCAGAGGTGATCTGACTCATAAGAGACTACAAATAGTAGCTTAATGTACCATTGCATTGCTGTTTAAAATGGAATCTTAGGCTTCTGTCCCAGGTTTTGAAGACTTTTTCAGTGCTTGGTTGCTTGTTTTAAACACCCTGCATTGCTTACGAGTATTTGGTTCCATTCGACCCCACTTCTGGCACTATTTTTTGTTCTAGCAAGTATGTTTGGTTACAAGGAACAGAGGTTCATTTGAGTGAATTAGGAACAAGAGAATGTATTGTAATTTATTGCAATGTAAAGTCAAACTGAGAAAGATACTGAAAGTTTCCAGAAGTTCTTGAACTCTCTTGGAATCCCAGTTCCTCTCTTTATTTTCTCTTTTCTCTCTTTGTTTTTCTCTTGTTGGCTGCTTCTGCTTGTCTATTCTCTCTATATTTTCTCAGTCTCAGTTATAGTTTCTACCTATTCATAGTTTCCACTCTCTTATAATTTCAGTTCAGATTAACACATCATGACCATACATTTTTTGTTTCCACAGGTATCAGGAAAATTTTTTCCATTTTTTTAGTTATGTCAGCAGAGGTTTGAAAATTGCTTGCGTATTAAGACTTATCTTCTTTCATCGCTCTTGTAATGTTTTGCCCACCCTGTGAATCACCCGGAGTTACCCTGTTGGAGAGGCACATGGAGGATGACTTAGGCACAATCTCCTGTGTGAAAGCCATCCTATATCACCCAGCACAATTGAGTCCCTAGCTGACTTCAGGCACACAAGTGAACCAAGGCAGGACCAGCTAAAAAAACCACACAGCTGAGCTTAGCTCAGACTACCAACCCACAGAATCATGAGCTAATACATGACTGTTATTTTAAGCCACTAAGATTTGGAGCTATTTGTTATGTTGCAAAACCAAACTGATACACCAAGCTCAATAAGTCAAACCTAATGTCAGCAGATATAATCCTCTTATAGAGAGGGGAAGCACATATTTGGAAAATACTATGGTAGGTTGTATTATTATCAGATACAGCATCATTAGTGATAGAGCTTGTGTCTTCTTTATTTAATAGTCTCTCACTCTACACAATATCTGGCATCTAGTTTGTGTTCAAATATTGGTGAATAATTGTATATCACAAAGGGAAAGAACATTCTTTACCTTCAAGCTGCTGATTATCTAGGTAAGGAGATAAAACACACATTCAAAAAAAAAGTCTCAGAAAGATGAGAATAAACAGTGCCATGGAAAGTACCAAGTTCTACCATGGCAGATGACAAAACAAATATTTCTATTTGGAAGCAAGGAAATGAGAGGAAGAAAATCAAGGGAGGGTTTTTGTAAGTCATGGCATTTAAACTTGGTTTGAACGATGGGTAGAATTTTTAAAAGAGCTAATGAATAAGACAGTTATTAGTAATTGTGTGAGAAACAAATGAAGATGCTAAAGTTACTGTTCTTGCTGGGATAAGGCAAAAATCCTAACTTAATTGAAAGATGATGTGATGTAGAGAGACGTAAGACCAGTAAGGAAGAGTGTTGTTAGCTGAGCTGTATTTTAACATGATGATTCTCAAATTATTCAGGAGCAGCCAAATGATTTGAAAGTTATACCATTGTGGGATGGGCTATTTGTAATCATCAAAAAAGATTTTTTGAAAAATATTTAATGACATGTGTTGTGATTAAATGACCAGAAATAGTACAACCCTACATTACAGTTTTATTAAGACTATACTATATAACTTTAATTTGAGAACATTAAACTTAAAACTTTCATAGATCTAATCAAGATACTCATCAGAGTGGTAATGGATTTTTGGTAGTATAATTTGCCAGGCACTATTCTAAGTGTTCTATACGCATTAGGTCATTATTCATCATAATGATCCCTCATTACAACCCCCTAAGGTAAATGCAACTGACAGGATGAATAAAGCATGGCTTGTAGGATGTAATCCTAACATAGTTTCATTTGTGCCATTGCTCTGTGGAATTGATTCTTTTGGACTTCTTCCTCTCTTGTCCATAGAGGAAAATGAGGGGTGTCTCATACATTTTCTTTTAATAGAATGTCATCTAGTCAATTAATATGTCTAGTCCAGGATGTAATCAATACTTTACACATGATTCATGGTTAGTTATTTCTCTTCCAGCCTGGGAGAGAGAGCTCTGGAAGTAGGTGGGAAGAGTTGACTGGGGAGGAAAGGGTGAAAGAGGCAAGAAAGTTGTTACTTGATCACTGGATAATGTAAAGAGCTGGTGTTAGCTAACCCTTTTTCTTAAGGGCAATGTTGGTGGGTTCTCCCACTTCCCTAGGGATCTGCTGCCTCTGGATCCCTTATTGCTGAAGAAAGTATCTCTTTTCAGATGGTCGCTAGGACTCCTTTCTTAGCCAAAGGTATCTGATGGCACTTCTACCTTTTTTCAGGTGTGATCTTTTTGCTTCTCCAGATAGACTCTCAGGCAGCTTCTAAGATGATCTCATGAAGACTCTCCTTCATGGATGACCCATAAGAAACAATCATACATCCTTTGTCCTTCTAGACTCTGGAAGTGAAAGTCCCCAGTGCAACCACCTCGGTTTGCTTCTGCCATCAGAACAACCAACATGTCCTTGCCCTTTAGAGTCTCAAGGTCAGGTCACACTAGTCCACTATGTCTCCATGACTGCAAGAGACTCTTATGCCCTCTGACTTTTCTTAAAGGCTGTTGTTCCCTTGACTTGAGGAGAGTTGGAGAATACTCAATTCTTTCTCCAATGTGAGAGTGCAGGACTCAAAACAGCAACCACTCTTCCGAAATTTCTCTATTTCCTTCTCCAATAGCCTCTACCCCTTTTATTCCACTTCCATGGGTGAACAATCAAGGGTTACATGACTAGCATCACTGCCTCTTTTGCAACACCTACATCATGGTCTTGCAGCTCATTTGGAATGATCATCGATTGTCTTGGGCTGAGGCCCACTTGAATACCTTGTTAGACTCCATTTTAAAGTTTAAGATGCAGTGGCAGAGAAGGGTAAAATACTTTGTTAAAGGTAACTGGTGGAAGTGGAATTCCAATGTGGACAGTCTGGCTTCAGACCTTGGACTCTAAATTCTTCTGAACTGAACCACACACATGTTCAGGGAAAAGACAAGTCTGAGATTAAACTCATCAAGATGTTAAAGGGTAAGAGAGTAATTTTTTATTTTCTTCTATATGTCGGTGTATTACACATTTTCTTAAGCATATGTATATGTATATGTATGTGTGTATATATTTTATAATAAGAAAATATATGTTTTAGAGATTATTCTAGCAAAAGCATTCAGGAGAAGTTTGGTGTGATGAGTAATTAGAGATATAATAGTAAATGATAATGTCAAAATAGTCAAGAAATAAGAAAACAGTATCAGTTATAATAAAACTCACTGAACACTTGCTGAGGGCCATACACTCCACTTCAGTCATTCTAACTTTATCCCCTTATTAGTCCATGAAGCATGTACCTCTGTTATTCTAAATTGAAGACAGAGATGTAGGTAATAAATTTATGTCTGATCCCCTCAAAGATTACAAGTGCATTGAGGGCAAGAAACAATCATGTTCCTAGTTTTGTCTCAGTGCCTAGGACAGAGTCAGCATATTGTGTGTGCTCAGTACATATTTGCTGAACAAAGAAGACAAAGTGATGGATTTGGAGATGAAACTGGTGAGAGTAACTAACTGGGAAGACTCCATCCACGAGGAAACCAGGCAGTAGGGGAGATTGTTGAACCAAGAGATGGCTGCCACCACATTCAGCAACCAAATCCCAACCAAACCTCATACACAAAAAGAAGACTAAATACAATTTTAAATTACTTTAGTGAGAATGTTAAAGAGTAGCCAGGAGTTCTTTAAAAGATTCCAGTTGTCCTTGGTACTGAAGCTAGAAACAACAATTTTCCACCTCTGGCATTTCACAGAACATCTCAATAATGTTCTTACAGCAGATAAAAGCACAACGATCATGAAAGTTTTCCATATAATTTCCTTCAAGATAGATTGATAGGGTAATGCCCAAGCATAACCTAGTAGAAACCGCTTTGGGGGAATAAAAACAATTCCGTTCCAGGGCACAGCTCTCTGCCACCTGGGATTAATGCAGAGAGACATTTTAGAGAACCCGGCAATGAATGGGTGGCATAACTTTCTGTCAGTTGTCCATAAATGTTGTTTCTGTTAATCAAGACTTTGATAATATTAAGAGGAAGGGAGTTCAAAATTCCCTGGAGTAGATAGAATGCAGCTATTCACTATGTTGGCTAAATGCAGACTTCAGCAGTCAGTTTAGTTAACAGTGGCATAGTTATGCTTCTAGGTAGTTTGACAAGTTTGACAAGAACAAGCTTGTGATAATCAATCACTGCCACAGTAATGCCATAACAAATCATCCCATAACTCATTGGTCTAAAACAATGATTTATTGTAAAAATGTCCAGGGTGGTTGGGTTTAATTCTGTTTAGCTCTGAGCAGCAGTTGGGTCTAGCTCTTCTCCACATCTCCCCTCCTACTGGATTACTGGATTAGCAGGCACATGTTCTCATGGCATTTGTAGAAGTGTTAGAAGGCTCATTGCATAAGGGCATTACACACTTTTACACACTTGGTTAATCTTCCATTAACCAGGTCATGTGGCCAAGCCCAATACCAATGGGCTGGGAAAGTGTATGATGTTCGCCATGAGGGGGGAGTCAATAATGTTCACCCTAAACAATAATTCAAACCATAACATTCTCCTTAAAAAAAAAATTGGCAACACTAATGTGAATGGCTAAAATTAAAAAGACTGAAAAAAACAAATATTGGCAAAAAGGTGGGGCCTCTTGTGAGAATATAAAATGGTACAATCATCTTGCAGAACAGTTTTTAAAAATTTAAACTACTAGTCATCTACTCCTCACTATTAACGCAAGAGAAATAAATATATATATTCACTTAAAGACTCGCACATGAATACTTATAGCAGCTTTATTTATAATAGCCCTCCAATAGAAGTAACCCAAATATCCATCAACAGGCAAATAGATAATCATATTGTGGTATACAATACTACTCAGCATTGAATAGAACTACTGATACACTAAACAAAATGGATAAATCTCAAAAACATCATGTTGAGCAAAAGGAGCTAGAAACTAAGGAATACATACTGTATGAATGTGTTTACATCAAATTTAAGAGCGGACGAAACTAATCCAAAGTAATAGAAATCAGATCTGTGGTTGCCTTTGACTGGAAGGAGAATGAGGGTACAGAAAATGTTCCATAGCTTGGCTGGGATGCTAGTTAATATGGGTGTATACTTGTGCCAATACTCCTTGAATTATTCACTTAAAATTATGTATTCCCCTCTTTGTAAATTTACCTCACTTAAAAAAAAAAAAGCAACCTAAAAACCATTGGATTTGGTGTGGCACATACAGAATATTGGACTACCAAGGCTACTCTTTTAATGCCATCAAACCTGGTTAACCTAGTGCCAATGTCAGTCACAATCAAATTCTTTGCAACCAATGGCTGGTCAATCTTGAGTATATTATACTCTTTCAAGAAAACTGCTGTAAAATGTCTGTCTGAGCAGCTGTCTTACTGTGAGATTCTGGGAAAGCTGAGCCTGAGACAAGGACTTGGATGTAGGTGTTTTATTTGGAAGGTGAGCCCAGGAAGTAGGAGTGAGGGAACAGGGAGAGTAAGCCAGGGAAGGAAGGAAGGGCAGCACAGTGAGACCATGCTGCAGACAGCTGGGCCTTGATTCCATCGGGAACTCTGTAAGACAGAGTTCCTCCCAGAATTGTCCAGAAAAGAAGAGTGGCTAGAGCTCTACCACCAACTCTTATCTGCATTGATTGGGGTGTTTTCTCCTTTGCATTTCCAGGCTGTGCTTGTGGATTTGAACTGAGCTCTCCTACTACTTTAGAGAAGGTTGCAAAGCAGAAAACCAGAGTATTGTACCATGCCCTTGAAGGCAAGATGCTGTTTGTGTGACTCTCAGCTCACAGGGGTTGGTTCACCTTGGCTGTAGATGACATGGGAGTAGGCTGAGGGGATATATGCAAGACACTAAAATTGTCTGCCTCAGTCATTACTTGGCTTGATTTGCTGCAAGGAGTTAGCAGGTAAACTTGGGGGAGTCCTTAAACCCAAATGACAATGCCAGTTTTAGTTCATTAATCTACTGCTCTTGCTTTCAGAACTAATTAGACAGCAGGGTTAGTTTACTAATATGGCCACTATGGCAATATAATCTTAACATGTACATATAAAAGAATACTTATCATTCTGTTATTTATTAAATAGAAGTAGACAAGAATCTAGTTCATCCATAGTAGCATTCAGTCATTCAATGCATAAACTTAGTAGATAGTGGGCAGTGGAGGGGGGGGTGGGGGGGGGGGGGTGGGGGGGGAATGCAGAAGGAGGAGAGAAAACACATCTATGTCCTTTCCCTCTACCACCAGCTGTTTAAATACAGTGGAATGGCTGATGGTAGTGCCCATGCAGATGCCCCAGTGCTGTGAGGGCTGGCTTCTCACAGTGCACAGATTCCCCCTTCTCCAGAACATTGCCCTAAACAAACAGAACCCTTTGTCCAAGAGATAAACCCAGGACAGCTCATGGCCAATGACTGACTACTAAGGTGGTATAAGAATCTGATCCTCTTGCCTAAAGGTGAAACAGACTCACTGGTAGAATTCACACTCTGGAATGCCAGTGTGAGCTCGCTGAAGCTCGTCTTCACCTGAGACAAGTCATCACTTAGCTCCTTTCTCCAGCCCCTCGCCCCCTCTTTCCCCTTTTCTTGAGAGCACACCCTCAATAAATCACTAGAACAAGAATCTTCATCTCAAGCTCTGCTTCTAGAAAACTTGCCCCAAGATAGACGGTGTTATGGGTTGAATTTTGTCCCCCCTGAAAATATGTTGCAGTTCTAACCCTTGTACCTTCTAACCTGTGAACGTGATCTTACTTGGAAATAAGGTCTTTGTAGAGGTAATCAGGTTAAGGTGAGGTTGTTAGGGTGGACCTTAGTCCAATATAACCTTTGTCTGTATAAGAAGAGGAAAATTCCACGTGCAGAACCAAATTGTGGGGGAAGTCCATGTGATGATGGAGGCAGGATTGCAGTGATACTGCCACCACTAGAAGATGGGAGGAGGCAAGGATGAACTCTACTGACAGGGGTAATACCCTGCTGCCCCTTTGACTTTGGACTTTGAGCTTCCAGAATTGTGAGAATAAGTTTCCATTGTTTTAAGCCATCCAGTTTGTGGTACTTTGTTACGACTGCCCTAGGTAAACAATACAAGCCCAGACACTCAGGCTAGTTTTAAAGCTCTACGCAGTGTGAACATCACAAAGAAGGGGAAGGGGTACTGAGCATGAGCAGCTGCCCTAAATTCTGTCTTCCCACAATGTTCAATGAGAGGTGCAGCAGGGCCCAAAGACTAGGAAGAAGTCTCTTTGACTAACTAAAGAGGCTGAGGTGAGTTTTGGGTGCATTGAGCTTCTCTAACCCACTTATGCATTATAATTTCTTTCCAATTGTCTGAGTCATCTTCTTTATATCATAAAATGATTGATGATATAAAATGATTTCTTCTGCTTACTTCCCCATCCACTTACCACCTTTGTTTTCATCTGCTACTTAAAAATAAAACTTTCCCTGAAGAGATAGTTTTGTTTCAGTGGAGGGACAACTCAGAACAAAAATGTTTACTCCTTGATTGTGCTTATTCCATCTCCCTCATCAAATAATGTGAAGAAGCTTGAATGGTGCTTAAAATCAAAGAATCTCTGAGATCCAACAAAGTTTATTAATAGAAATTAGTTTGATTTTACTTCTAAACATTTAATTCATATAAACCCATGATCTAATTCTTAAGAAGAAAAGGGTATACTACAGATTATTTCTTAAGATCATGCAATCTGCACTTTCCACTTATTCAAACCATCTCTACCAGCATTCAATATGTATGTGTCTAATGGTCAATGAGGATGGAGTATAGGAGACAGTAGTTAAAGCAAAGTACAAATAATTCTAAACCATTTTTAAACTGCTTTGTCTTACCCATACCAGGAAAACCAACAGTAAAATAACGCATCTTGACCACCTGCTGTTCAGTCTCCAAGAGGCTGAGTCTGGGTCTAGAGAGATAGTAAATGATAAGCCAGAAGATAGCAAAAATGTAGGCAGGAGGAGAAAGCAATACTCATGTTTAAAACTTAAATGATAGACTACTGTGGTGTTGAAAATCAATAAAATGGTGAGTGGATTCTGGTGGGAGTGTTAACTGGTGCAACCCTTTGAAAACTGGCAATACTAAAACTGAATATACGCATACCCTATAACCCAAATTCCACTCCTAGGCTTATATCCAAGAGAAGTGAATACCTTTGTTCACCAAAAGACATGTACAAAAAGGCTTAGTGCAACTTTTCATTCATAATAACCTCAAACTTAAATAACAACTTGTCCATAAATAGTAGAATAAGTAAACAAATTAGGGCATATTCATACAATGAACTATAACACAGCAATGAGAATAAATAGATTATTGCTATATGCAACAAAATGAATGAATGTCACAAGCATAACATCGAGCAAAAATAGCTGTGTACAGAAGAATAGATGATCTATAATTGCATTTATATAAAATTTCAACAGGTGAAACTTATGCTCTGTGGTATAAGAAGTCCAGATAAAAAATTTTTTTTAGCAAAGAGAAGGTATTTATTGTTGAGGTATGGAAAAGGAGGTTTGGAGCAGCTAAGTGCTGAGTATATGGTGGATTTATTTTGTGAAAATTTGCTGGGTTGTAAACCTGTAATTTGTGCATTTTTCTATATCTGTTAAACCAATTAAAAGTTTATTTACAAAGCTAGTGGTATTTCTTTATCCTACTTATGAACACACACCACATGCTAGCTCCAAAAAGTATCTTTTACATGACTGAAAAATATGCCGGAAATGATCAAATAAAGCATACAAGTTAATATCTTCTATTTCAAATTTCTCACAAAAGAATACAATGCAAGTTCAGAATATACTTGTCTTCAACAATTCAACTGTTACATTTTACTCTCGTTCACTACAAGTTACAGAATAATCCAGGAGTATTTTTTTTATATTATATTCAGAATATATTTTTTATTATATTCAGAATATATTTTTATAATATATTCAGAATATTTTAGAAGTTGACCAAAGAGGAATCTCATATTGGCTTTTCTTAAGAGTTTGACTGATACCCTGGAGATTTGTAAAGCAATGTCATCCACCATAAAAACAACAACAAAAAAGAGTTTTTTATATTCACTCCTTTAATAAGGATTTTTATGATAAAATAGACAATCACTGAAAAAATTGAACAAATTAAACAAACTTTCCATTTCTCAAGACCAATAGGCCTGCCTTTTCTTCCCTTAATCACATCTCAAAACTACCGGCTTTAGACCAAACTGAGTATCCATGTAAGGTTTGCCAAAATATTTGACACACAGAGAGGTTTGAGGGCACCATCAGCTAATGATATTTGCTTCTGAAACATTTCTCTGCCGTAGCTATGAGTATCTGATACTCAGAAGAATCAGAATGCTCTGTGAAATAGAAATACTTTATACTATTCAAACTATGATTCTTTGCACTAAGAAAATCAGTATGCATTTCATAAAAATGAAATTCTTCAGTTTCTAAGTATAGAAATCTACAGAGGCTGGAGAGGTAATGTTCTAAAAACCTGGTTAAAAAAATGAGACAAATCTCCAGAATGAAAATATAAGGAATATAAATAAAACAAAGGGAACTAGCTAGGGAATAGTGAGGAATGTCTTTGTCACAAGCTGATCATGGCAAATCTTCATAATGGAGCTGAAACATTTGGTCCTAAGTGTTTCTTCTCTTGGTGTTTCCTTGGTGTTGTAATTGTCAAATCTCCTCTTCTAGGGAGTTGACCTTATTAGAGCCTCTAAACTACTGGTGTGGTTTATTATTATTATTATTATTATTATTATATATTATTATTATTGACAGATTTTGAAAATGCACAGATTATGTTCCTCCAGGTGATCTACTTCACCAAGGTTTATGCAGCAAAGTGTGGAGTGACACTTTACAATTACAATCAAGGGACTTTCCCTCCACTCTCCTTCTACCACCTTTAAAACTCTCCAGGTGCTTTAATGCTTTTACAATCAATTCTGAAGCTTTTACAAGACATTTCTTTGGTTATTTTTTAAAAAATACATATATTTTTGTCTCTATTTAGTAAAATGTACATATAGAAAAGGACACATAGCCCCTGTATCAAACTGGATGAATTTGCACAAAATGAACACTCCATGTGACCAGCATCCAGTCAAGAAATAAAATATGATCACCCCCAGAATTCCATCTGGTGCCCCTTCCAGTCTTTAGCCCCCACCAAGGGTAACCACTATCCTGATTTCTAACCCCACACTTTAAGTTAAAACATACATGTGTTCTTTTGTGTCAGCTATCTTTCTGTCAGCACCTTATTCATGAAGTTCACTAATATGGCCATGAATAGTTTGTAGTCCTTCATTCTCATTGCTGTTGATTCTCCCACTATGTGAATATGCCTCCATTTGTCTTCCTGTTGATGGGCATGTGGATGATTTCCACTTTGGGGATATTATGAAGTAATGCTGCTATTATGACCAGTCTAGGGCATACCCTCTGTGAACATACAACATGTTTCTGAAAAGAATATCCTAAATGTTCAAGTCTTAACTGGGGTGAAATCAAGGCCCCTGAGGGTCTGGGTGTGTAGTGGTCAGGATTGTGATTTCTGAGCTCAACCTCTTCAGTTTTGAGTCCTGAATGTGCTTTCTGTTAGCTGAGTGATACTGGGCATTTTACTTAACCATCTTGTACCTCAGTTTCCATGTCTGTACCAGGGGATAATAATAACAGCTAGCTCATAGAGTTTTAGTAAGGATTAGATGAGTCAATAGCAGAGAAGTCCCAACACATCCCTGAGAGTTCAAGCACTAGTTGAGGGTTCTCTAAATATTGTTATGCTGGCAACTTAACCCTAATTCATCAATGTGGGGCTGCCCTGGGTAGGAAATTGTGTATAGTAAGAGGAGTGGAAAGGACCGCAGTAAACATACTGCTCTCAGAACTCAGTCTGGCACAGTGAGAATTTGCCCACGTGGGCACCAGCCTGTGGAAGACAACCAAGCTCCAATCTCGCCACCTGTCTGGTGTTGCAACTGGGAACTATCTGCCTCCCACCCCCTGCCTGCTTGCCCACCCTTCTTCTGCCTACTGCTGCTGCTTTGTACCCTTTTAATGTTCTCCTAATTCTTTACTCACTAGGGATGTTTTTACCCTGCATAGAATACAGATTCTTTCCGGCATGACGCCATTAGCAGAAACAAACCCAGATCTGTAATAACTGACAGCTTAAAATGACCCAGCTGCCTCAATCAGGGGTCACCACACAGACCAGAAAACAAGGCAGCAGTCTTATAAAATATAGTTTTACTTGAATAAGACCAGTCCACATGGGATTAATTAAATATATCCATAGTGAGTACAAGGATGTATGTTGGTGGATTTACTTGTCCACCTTTCTTATCACAGCTCTGGAAGCTTTAGCTTCTACTGCTTTTGTCTGCACGGGATTAAGAAGGAGGAGGTTGGGTGGGTTATTAAAAGAAAAAGAGCATGCCTAGTGACCTAACTCTCTTCTGCATGTTTATCATGTACCGGGATGTACAAATCCCCACATGGGACAACAATGCAAATGAGTTTTACTGGAGAATAAAATATTTGAGACAAAAAAGAAACATGAGTTTGTCATACAATATCACCACAACTCATAATGCTGACTTTTAAAAAATGACATTCTATTATGGATTTTTATTTCCTGTCCCGGTGGGCAGCCAACCACGCATAGCAATTCAGAATTCAAATACTGTATAAGGATATACAGTAACTACGATTCTCTGAGGATTTGAGCAAATGTCAGAAAACCAAACCCCAAGTCAAATTTATTAGTTGGTGCTGAAATCTAACAATTTTAACATAGATGCTGATAAGGCCATCTGGGAATTCCTTTTGCCATTAAGTGATTTAGAGGCCCCTACAGAAATTCCTTGTCTGCTACATTTCGCAAAGCAACACACCCCTTCCTCCACAATAGCAAATATACAAAAGCAGTATCAGTTATTTACTCTTTCGAATGGACATATTTTTCTTTAAAGCTTATATGTATAAGAAATAATATCCACAAATAGAAGGATTTCCAGGAAATCTGACAAAGTCAAAATGAGAGATAGGAATACAATTTTAAAATTTCACTATAGGGCTAAAACAAGAATTGTTTTCTTTCAGACTTAACTCTTCTTCCCAGATCATGCTTACAGTGTTATCCTTAGGGTTTCTCCAGAAAAAAAAAAAAATTACAAATGGATGGAAGTTTTTGGCTCATCTGGACTAGCTTAGATCTTGAAGGCAGCAGAAAGCAAGGATAAAGGAGGTCCGGGGTTGATGATCAGGATTCTAGTCTGGACTGGCCGCTGTCAGGCTGGATGGACTTGGACAAGTTGCTAATTAGTCCAGGGCTCCACATTCTCAAGCAATTCACACTTGGACCAACCGGGCTGAAATATTTCTTTATGGGTTTAAATAGATTTTGAATCTGAGGCCCACAGTCCCACCCCCATACTCTTGATTTTTCATCTCCCTCTAGCTGTTATATCCAACCCCCCCCCCCGACTTTGCTTCCTTCAGATAAAGCATCCACTCTGTTACTACTTTAGTATTGTCTCCACCCTATTACCACCTAATTGTTTTCTCCACTCACCCCAGTAATGTCAAGTAAATGACAAAATGTGGGGATTTTTTTCCTGTCATTTTACTTTGCATATTTGTGCAGCTTAGAAATGATCTCAGAAATTTGGAAATAATTTTGAAAAGTTGGTTCAAAAACCTTCAATTGGTAGGAGAGACAGAGTAAGGTCTGGAATATAAAGTTGAGATCTCTGCTTTCAGGAAGTGCAGAGGTTGGTTGAGGAGAGGGACAGGGAGTGGGTGATTCCATGAGTGTAGATGTACTCTGACAGAAGCCCCAGGAGGGTTTCTAATGCAGCCTTGGGAAATCCAGAGTGGCCGCTTGTCTAAGCTAAGTCTTAAAGGATCAGTAGGAACCAATCAAGTGGCAAATGTGGTAAATGTGAGGAAATCTGACTGGACTTGAATAAAGGTAGATACCTTCAGGGAGCTGTAAGTAGTCAGGCATTTCTGGGATTTAAATTATAAGGCTGAATGTGGTGGGAGAAGAACTCTTAGTCATAGGTGTCTTTTAAGATGCTGGGAAATTTGGTCTTTATTCTATACTTAACAGGCATGGAATGATCTGAGAGTTTTAAAGATGAGGTGCAGCATTTCATTATGTTGTTCTACTCTGTTGAATGGGTAAGGGGAAGATTTTTGAAGGATGGGGAAGATGGAACCAGGTTGGGAGCTTTGCATAATGTCAGGGACAACCCCACAATCCTGAACCTGGTAGCGACAGCAGGATTGTGTAACAATCAGAGCACACTGCAAGGTCTAGCTGAACAGAACCCTACAATTAGGTCACCTCAAATAACAGATCACCTCAAAATGGCAGGAGGGCAAGAAACATGAAACAGCTTGGTCTCACAACCACATGTGGCGATCAAGAACTGGGGAGGGCAATCTTGGCTGCAGAGCCACCTCCTTCACTTGAGGAACCAGGAGTCCCAGCCACAAGCGTGCTCCCCAGCCCAGGGTTCCAGTGCTGGAAGAAAAGTCCCCATCCCTCTGGCTATGAAAACAGCAGATGTTGCAGCTAAGTGAGACAGAGGGCTGTGGGAAGTGGAGACCATCCTCTTAAAGGGCCTATGCCTGGCTTACTTGCTGACAGACTCACTCTCTCTGAGCTCCAGCCCTGGGGCAGCTGTTGGAGGGCTGCCAGAGACATACCAGAAGGTGCTGAGCGATTTGGCTTCAGGGTGATGGATGAAGGGGCCACTGCTCCCGGACAGAAGTGAAAGGTGGAAACCATTGTTCCTTTGTTTGAGCCCTTTGCTCTCCCAGCCTGCAGCCACAAGTGTCACCAATCTGAATAACACAGGTCATTCCGCCCAGGGGATTCCCTGAGACCCTGCTTCTCACACTTTTGGGCCCACCCAAGCCACTTCCAGTGATTTATTCCATACAAATGAGCTGTCTTGGCTCCTGCTATAATTTTCGTAAAATCTCCCCAAGGCTCACAAAGCCCAAAGAAGCAGCATCTGGCTTTGGCAGGCCCTGTACCTCCTGCTGAGCAGTCCCAAGTTCTGCACCGGGGCCTCCAGCCTGGATTCTGACTTGGCCCCTCGAGACCTCTAAACACAGCATGGGTGGCAAGCTCAATTGAATTGCTTGATGACTCTTACCAGGTGGCCTTGGAGGTGCACAGCCGCAGCTGAACTTGGTTTGCAAGCTGGACCCCTCCCAGGTCTGTGTCAAGGGGCCTATAGCACACCTACTAAAATAAGGCCACTCACTAAGACTGGGAGACTTAGGAGCCCTACCTAATACATAGAAACAAACACAGGGAGGCAGCCAAAATGGGGAGACAAAGAAGCACGCCCACATGAAAGAACAGAAAAAACTTCAGAAAAAGAGTTCACCGAAATGGAGACAAGCAATATACCAGATGCAGAGTTCAAAACACTAGTTATAAAGATATTTTTTTTTTCCGACTTAGACAGTAGTGACACCATTTAGAGTTGAAATATAAACAAAGGAATTATGTTTTGGGAGGTAAAAGGATGCATTTTTTTGGTTGTATATATATTAGGCCCAGTTTTGCTGGAAACAGACCTCGATGTGAGGATTTGTGTGGCACAATGACTTATAAATCCATGCTCCAAGGGACACAATTAGGGATGAGGAAGCTGGACAGTCAAGGGACTCAGCTGAGCAGGGATAATATTTCTGGTCAGGTCCCAGCCTCAGCTTGATCCTGCAGGGTTATGCCAGTACTTTAGCTCTCTGTGTATAGAGGCAAATTCCTAGCAGCCTGGTGCAGGCAGGTAGAATAGAACCACACAAGCTGGAGAAGGAGAACACAGAAATAAGAAGGGATCCAAGGCATTTGGGCAGAGCATCAGATAGAGTCTGCTACAAAGTCCCTGTGGGGTAATCGGTAGGAAATGTGAGCAGACAATGGGATATTTGAGTCTGGAGTTAATTGTTTCAGGACCAGGGTCACAGAACAAGACTGCACACATGTGGAAGTTAAAACCACAGCAGTGGATGAAACCATCATGGGCTAGAACACGTGCGATTAAAAGGCAAAAGGGCTAGAACTTTAGGAGCATCATGCTTAGTACTGGGAGAGAGAAGATACAATAGAGCAAATTGAGAATGAGTGTCCAAAGGAGTAGGAGAATCAGGAAAATAGGGGTCACCTGTCTCAGAAGAATTTTAGAAAGACAAATTAAATATGGATATTAGGAGTCCATCCCCTATTTTGGCAAGAGCAAGTTCTGTTTTATTCTGCCAAATGCCTCCTGTTTCTATCATTATTTAAAAAAACTTTTATAACTTTGTATTTTTTTGGCGATGACATTGTGTGTTTGTATGAAAACACCATAAGGAAAAGTTAAATTAATATTTTGGCTTATTATTAATACCCAAAGGAACTCATTTCTTACTCACTCTCACACCTAAGACATTTTATCATCCTGCGAGATAGGCTCCTCATGTCAATTAGTGGAAAGCTCACCATTAGCTAACTAATTAATCCTATTCTCTTACATCTATTTTTAATTACAGTCACCACTGAGATTTTTTCACCCAAGTGGCCAGTGATGCTGTGGATTTACTTTAAATTTAGTTTGACAATAACAAACACCTAATTAATGTTTATAAATATAAGAAAATCCCTCCTGATGAGTTGTGGGTATTGCATACACTAGCAACTGTTTATTAAAACATTAATTGCAGTTGGATTTGTTTTGGGATTCATGCATAATCCATTTAGTACATAGCAGGACTAACTAATTTGAAGGGATTATGAATGAAATCCTCCACACAGTTTTCCGTTTAATTTACATTGTAGTCAGGAAGAAGAAAGTTTGCTCTCAGAAAATTCTGTGGCTCTTAGCATTCTTCAGTGTGGTGCTTCATTCATTCATTTCTTCATTAATCCATTTAGTAATTTATTTTCATGTATCTACTGTATATATAGCTCTGAGAAGATATCCCAAAATGTGTTCACGTGGTGTACAGATGAAAACTGCAAATTCAACCACTTGAACTCTTTTTACTTTGGCTGGAGTGTAAATTGGTACCCTCATTTTAGCAAACTGAAAAGCATTTTCTAAAGTTGTATACGTGCCTAATTTATGACAGCAATTCTGTTAGGTATATACGCAATAGAAATATGTCCACAAGTTCACTAACAAGACAGATATTAGAATGTTCATAGAGCACTATTTGTAATAGCCTGAACTGGAAATACCAATCAATAGTAGAATAGATATATATATTATGGCATGTTCGCATAGTGAACTACTATGCAGCAATGAGAACGAACAATGACAAAGTCCAAAAACAAGCAAAACTAATTTATGGTGTTAGATGTCAGAATAGTAGCTATCCTTGGAGGTGGGTGGTAAATGGAAGCTTTTGGGTAATGTCTTTTGATTTGGTTTCTGCTATATAAATGTGTTCAGTTTGTAAAAATTTGATTGATTATGATGTGATGCACTTTTTACGCATGCTAATAAAATATTGCAAAACAAACAAAAATCCATTAGCTAGAGGCTTGCCTTGTTTTTGCGTGTTTGTGATAATTCTACATAAGTGGCTATTTAAGTCTGATTATAAGTGATCATTTAAGTTTGATTATTCATTCATTCATTCATTCATTCCACAAACACTTATGGAGGACCTAATTAATTTGTGATGCAAGTAGGGTATCTGTGAAGATATAAAACACATCAATCATGGTCTCTGTCCCAAGGTTTTTACAAAGCATTGGTAGAGAGGATCATGTAAAGCAACCATGATAGTACGGTGGGTGAATCCTAACATCACAGAGTAAGGCATTTAGTTCAAGCTGAGGTGGTGTATTAGGTGAGATGTTCAGAGAAGTAGAAGGCATTTTCTGCCTTATGCTTCTCAGTATCCTTTCACTTATTTAAGCAGCAGCCCTGAGTTTATTTGTGGACCAATTCATTGCCCGTTGATTCAAGCAAGGCCAAACCTCTGCCCCAGAGCCAGAGCTTATGACCCAGGCCAAAGGCAACAGCATATTTCTTTGTCCAACTACATTAATTGGTTCAGAGATAAGCATGTAACCTCAGCTGGACTAATGCTAGTTTAAGGGCTGCTGGAAAAAAATCACTTTCATCTTTTTGAAACTGCTCTTGTCTTTTATTTCTTTTTCTCTACTTTGTGGTTCTTCTGGATTCTGGAGATGGTAGCTTAGATCATGGAGATTCAGCTCTCTTCTTTTCTGATATTTGAATTAAAGGCTTAGCTGCATCCTGCAAGTTTGATATATCTCAGTTTAACTTAAAGGTTACAATGGGATTTCAGTCTCCCAAAGCAGTTGGTTTTCTGTGACATAATTTTATCCACATGAAATTCTATAGGCTCAGAGTTAGGGGAATCTAAAAGGAGGTTTCCTCGACTGCTTGCTGAATGGTAGGATATAATCTAGATCACAACTAAGCCTTAAGCTTCCATTTACTTAAACATAAACAATAGTGTCATTTTCATTTGTGTAGCTCTTCAATTTTCTGGTTATTTTCACATTGACTTATTTGACTCTATTTTAACTACTTTTTCCTGGTTGTGGCCCAGCCTGACCACCAGCTAGTCTACTCGGTTCATGCTCAGCTTAAGTTATTGCTCTTGGAGAGTTCTGTGCTGTCCTCTTAGGCTCAAAATAACTTTGACCTGTTGTGGCCTCACCTCTGTCTAGAACTGACTTATGTCTGCTCTGGACCTCCTTTCTTGGCAACATCCCTCTTTACCTTGTGATGACACTGCTCATGACTGCCCTTTTAATAGCCTGCCTTGTCCTAGCTCAGCTCAGCCCAGCCTTCTGGATCTTGTACCCTGCAAAGTTCTGTATGGCTCTCAGTAGACCTCAGGTCAACCCAGTCTTGCTAGTTGGTCTCAGACAATGGCAATCCTATGAAATCGACAGGCAGGAATGAAACTCTCTCTTAGAATGGGTTCTCTAGAAAGCAGAGCCTTAGGCAGAGATCTGGTGCATGTGAATGGCTGAGGGAGGGCTCTCAGTAAGGGAGGGGGCAAAGCAAGATAGAGCAGGTGAAGGAGCACACCAAGGATGTGGTCCCAGCTGTGGCCTGATTTAGGGACGGGGATTGGGATTCAGAGGACTCTCAGCTGCAGAATGCCCAACCTGTAGCAAGGGATTGGCCTTTTGTGCTTCTTTGGCAGTCATTAGCTGGGGGCTGCCTTGAGTGGAGGAAGTGGCTATACATTCCCAGGTGAGAACAGGTCATCAGATGAGGGAAGTTCTCCAGGGAAAGTAGGCAGCTGTGAACACTTGGCAGCCCACACTTCAACAGCACTGAGGATGGGTGTGTTGGCCCAGTACCGGGAATTCTGCGTAGGGCACCAACAGCACCTAGTACGTGAGCCTATTTTGAAGAGTAAATTGAATGTTTAATGACTGCCCAGTCACAAGGCTAGTTCAGTCAGGGGTAACCTGACTGAACCCATGTCTTCAGATTCATATTACAGTACACTGCTTTTCCCATTATAACACCTCACCAAACGTACTGGGTTACAAGTATGTTGGTTGGTTTCATTCACTCTGAAAACAAAGCCTCACTCTTTTAATGGTATGCATTGCGAAGGTATTTTGGTATTTGTGATGTTAAGGTCACCCTCAATCCATAATTAAATGTAACAGGATGTCCCTAGGTCTCACTGGGCTGTAGATGCAAATGAGGTCACATCGACAGTGGTAGCCAATTAAGCTAGCTTGTTAGGTCCCTGCTCTTTATCTGGATCACTCTGTGCCAAGGTCAGTTATTTCTGGGGGTTCCCAGGGGTGTCTCATATATGCTTGTTAAAAACTCCAGCTGTCCCTGCTCATGTTGTGACTTAGGATAATTCCTGACCCCATTGTCATTGGTACCACCATCAGTTGGTTGCAATTAATGTTAATATTTTTATTTAAAATAAAGTGAAATAATGGAGACCTATGTTAGGATTTTACTTATTCATTCATTGATAATAACTTCTTTTTGAATCAGATACTAGTTTTTGAATGATGGAAGAACATTTCCTTGGTTTTTATGAAATGGCTACAAACATAACAGAAGTTTAATCTGCATTATTCACATTTTTGAATACTTTAAAGTTTAAGCCATAAGATGTACCACAAATTTTTTTTCCCTTTTAACTTTTTTTGTCATGTAGTTGTTTTTCATTATATTTATTTCAATCTTTTCCTTTATGGCTTCTGGATTTTGAGTCACTAGTAGAAAAATCTTATCTCCTCCAAGGTTATTTAAAATTTCCTCATGTGTTTTTTCTAGTATTTCAAGTAAAATAAAAATTTTTTTAAAACATTTAAATTTTTGACCCATTTGGAATTAATTCTGTTATGTGCAGGGTGAGGAATGGGTCAAGCTTTATTTGTTTCAGATGGCTATTTAGTTGTCACAACCATTGAAAAGTCCACAAGTCCACACATCCACAGCTTCTCTACTGATTTGAAATGCCTCCCTTATCATATGCTACTTTCTTTTAGATTTGGGGGTATATTACTTGTTTTCTATTCTGTTCAATTGATCTGTACACCAGTATCACACTATTTTTATTGAGGCTTCAGAAGATAGCAAATGTCTTATGCTCTAATCCCACTAACACAGTACTTTTTACGATTCGTCTCACTATTTTAAAAATTATTTTTCCATATAAACTTAAGAATAACTGGATCATCCAGTTTTTAAAACCTTAATATTTTTATTTGTTTTATGTTAAATTTCTAAATTAATTTTAACAGAAATGACATCTTTATAATATTGAAATTTCCTGTCTAATAATATGATGTGTCTTTTCTTTGTTATATTTCTCTGTACCCTACAGTCATATTTTAGAGTTTTCTTCATATTGGCTGTTCATATTTCCTGTGTAAGTGCTACATCTGTGCTGATATTTTTACAAGCATGACCTTCTATTATGTCTTTGCTTGATTGTATTTATATTTATGAGAGTTGTTGGTTTAGGTATTAATTTTGTATCTCACTCTTTTGCTGAATATTTGTGTTGTTTGTTGTAGTTTTTCAAGCGATTCTCTTCAGTTTCTTAGGGAAGCAATAGTATATCTGCTAAAGAGTTTTAAATAAGAATAAAAGCAAAGCCATCTGGAAATGGTGGCAGGGAGTTGGATAAAGCCCACACCACATCCAAGTTCCCATAATGGGAGTGTTGGAAGAAGTTTATGGAAAGTATCTTTTGGGGGGAAAAGCAGGGATCTGTTAAGTCTGAGGTGGGGGAGATGGGATGTGGGGCAGGTTTCTCTGAAGAGATTGAGGTTATGAAAGAGTTTCTTAAAAACTGAGTGGACATTCAAGGAGCCCAGCATAAATTAATAATGGGAAAGTTGTGAGTAGTCAGCGACTTGAGCTAAGGAACTATGAAGCATCAATGGGAATGTGAAGGATCATGGAGCTTCTGGAGGAGCTTGTATCTTGACTGTGGACACTATGGATGAAACACAAAGATTTAGCTGGTTTTGAACAAAATTTTTGGCTTAGACTGTTTGTTCAGAAGTTCAGTCCAGATCTTCAGAAGATGTGGTTATTTCCATCACCGCCTGCAGGTAGTGCCCAGGCCTGCTGACTCAATGGCTTCCTGTTCATTCCTTATACTCTAGGCCAGTGTGTCCTAACTGGAGGGACATGTCAGCAGCAGCCATGTAATTCTGATGTCCTCTTGGACATGGAGAGGCATTCTAGAAAATGAACTGTGGAAAAGCTTTCCATGTAATTCTGAAGTGTGTTGGCCCACTTTCACTTCCTCAGAAAGATCAATAATGGAGCAAAATGAATGTTTCTATCTGATGTTTGCATAGCAGATACTGTCAATGCTCCATCCATATCCCATTGACCCATTCCAGGTCACCTGAAGCTTGAATAACTATTCCTGATAACTTTTTTACTCCAGGCAGAATTTCTTTTCTACAGCTTATTCTGTGATGTCCTCAGAAGCATGAAAGTACACCAATGGTCTTGGAAAGGCACGTTTGGCTGCCCAGCAGAAAGAACTTTCTAATCACCAGACCCTTCCAGCAATGGAATTGTCTCCTTTCTCTCATAGAACACATTAGAACTCTTAGGACTCCCAACTCCATTAACAGCAACCTAGGAGGCTTTGAGGCATCGTCTTGTGCTAAGTAAGGGTGGACTACAAGATCTTCTCATCTCAAAAGGGAGGTTCTGCGAGTGTATGTTGTCATTTTTGGAGCAAGAACCATGGATAGGATTGAAAAAATAAAAAAAAAAAAAAACCCTGCCAATGCTCGTGTCTAAGAAGTAGAGAATTACATAAAAGAATAAAAGAGAAATTCTTTGTCAGATATCTTATTTGCAACCCAGATTTTGAAATTTCAAGCAGTTATTGCTTCATGTCAGGAAGGAAACAGCAGACTATTAGAGAGGATAGAAAGTGATCTGTAATGTAGTTTCACATTTTATTGCTAAGGAATTGAGGCTCAGAGTAAAGGCATGAAAGCCAACATGTAAGAAAGTACCAAGTACCGGTCACCTCTAGTTTAATCCAGTCCTAAGATGGGCTATAATTCCAAATCCTGGATTGCCTAATACAGTAAGATATGTATCCTGTTTCAGGGGTGGACCACTTTTTATGTGATAGTGATGATGGAGCCCAGTCTGCTCTGCCCCTCTCCAATGCTGACTCTTCCTCTCAGCTGGTGTCCTAGATTTCTTCTTTCAACATATTTGTCATGTTTCTGCCTGTGTTTGCAACACAGATTGTATTTCATATCCTTTTGTATTCTCCTCATCTCTAAAATTTATTTATTCTTTAAAGGGGATTTAGAACTAATGGTTTAAATTTATAAATATCAAAATGGAAAATCTGAATTAATCTTGATTCTCCTTCCTCCTCCAGGAGAACAGGGAATACCCTAGGGCTCGAAGTTTTTGAATTTCATTTAATTATATGTCCCACTTCCCACCATACTGTAAAAACTGGAAGTCTAAAAACTAGACTCTCGAGCCTTTCAGCTCCCTTGAAGCTAGGATTCTAGATTTAGGTCTTGCCAGTGAGATTAGTTTATGTAAAATTGGATGGTGGAAATGATGTGGAGGTCACCTTTGTGCAAAGACACTGGCTAATGGGTAGCTTCTAACTGACCTTTGTGTTTGCCAGTGATGTGTGTGAAGGGACCGTTGGTGGCACTTGTAAGGGCAGTTGCAGACACAGTGTCATGACCTGCTGCCACCATAGTGTGATCCAGTGGTGACCCTGATTGCCATATCTCCGGCTCTTGCACAAATTTTGTGAGCACGAAATTCCTTAATAAATGTCTTTTTTTACTTGAAATACCTAGAGTGTTGTCCAGAACTGAAAATGGCCTAGGTAAGGAGTGGAATAGTCAAGGAATCACAAAATCATGGTCATATCGAGGTGTTCCGAACTCCCCCATGAAATTATTTAGTTTGCTATAAGCTTCTTCAAAACCACTCAACCCCAGGCTCAAACATAGCCCTCTAGCACTTCTAAGGATATCTGCTTACCAGTTCTCCTATTGGCTCTTTGTTCTGGGTTGCTCAAACTTAGTGGCATGAAATAACTCTATTATGCTTACAAACAAGGCATAGTGAGTATGCCTTGTCTCTGCTCCATAATGTGTGGGGTTTTAGCAACAAAGACTTAATGGCTGAGGGTGACTCAAAATCTGGGGACTGGAATCATTTAGAGGAATCTTTATTTACAGGTTCAGTAGTTGATGCCAGCTAGGTTGGAACTCAGGTGAGACTGTCGATCAGAGCACCTACATGTGGCCTCACCACATAGCCAGGGCTTCCTCACAACATGGCAGCTGCAGGACTCCCACAAGGAAGCTGAAGCTGTTTGGCCTTTTCTGACTTTGGAAGTCACACATTGCCACTTCCATTGTATTCTTTTAGATGGAAATAGTCACAAGTGGCCCAGATTCTAGGGAAAGGAACGCAGTCTCTTTCTTTAAATGGGAAAAAGCTTCAGAGAATTATAGACATAATTTAAAATACTTTAACTCTCTTTTCACAAAGTATCTCAGTAATTGTTTAATGGTGGGATGGATTCTCAGACACTGAGATTTTATTAGGATAATAACATCTTGGATCTATCACTGTTTCCCACTCAAATGAACAAATTTCAGTTAGAAAAGAAGACAAGTACTTCTAGAGATAAAAAGAAAAATATTCATGCTGAGTATTATATTTTTTGTAGAGTTTTCTACCAAAAAAAATGACTTTTAAAATATGTTGCCAAAATGTTTTTTATTATTATTATCAATTCAAAAAAAGTAAACACCCTTTCTAGTCAGGGAGGCCTCCCTTGGCCTCCCATCTATCAGGCTCGCCTATTCTAATAGCTCCATGGTTCTCTGTACTTGGTTGGTCCTTATAACATGTATCTCAGTTTATAATAAAATATTAGTGTGATCCTTTCTATAAATTTTTCTTATGAAAAATTTCAAACACATGAAAGTAGTTCAAGCATATGAAAGTAGATAGTATAGTATCATGAACTCCCAAGCTGCCTTCACCAGATTCAACAATTTATCAACTCATGAGCAATCTTATTTTATCCAAACCCCTGTCCACTTCCTTTCTTTTGAAACAAATTTGAGATATCTAGTCACTTTATCTGTAAATATTTCAGTTGTGTCTCTTCACAATAAAGCCTCTTATTTCTAACACTAACTAGAATTCATCATGTCTAACGTAAAAATAATAATTCTCAATAACAAAATATCTAGCCAGTTCAAATGTCCAATCATTTCACAGATGTTATAATTTTTACAGTTCGTTTGAATCAGGATCTAAATAAGAGTCACATATTATGGTTAGTTGATATACCTCTTAAATCTCTTAATCTATAGAGTTCTCTTTACAACTCTGTTTCTCCCATTTATTCATTCATGAATGCCTATAAAATGCCAGGCACTATTTTAGGCACCAGGATACATCAGAAAATATGAAGTCACACCTTCTCAGGTCCAATAATCTGGGTCATCTGACTGCTCAGGTGATGACAATTTAGAAGTGTCCCAAAAAGCCCTGGATGCACAGAAGCCATCTATGACCACCAAGGAGACTCAGGGGCCAGGTCAACCTAGGTTAGGATCTTAGCTCTGTCATTGGCTAGCTGTGTGGTCCTGGGCAGGAAGCTTAAACTCATTAGCCTCAATTCCTACTCTGTAAAATGAGATCCTATTGCTGACTTCATGGGGCTGTGTGAAGGTGGGGCCAACTCTTTTGGTGCTCTGCTCCTGACATGTTAGCCTATTCCTGTGTCTTCCTGTATGAGGGAATTATCTGGCTCAGTTAAGAGGCCCAAAGTGCTAAAGTACTCAACTTCCTCCACCCACTAACAATCTTCAAACAGGGTAGATAAGAAGACGAGTTGGTGAATAAGTACTCCAATTTCTTCACTCCTCAGTTGAGAAGGTCCCCAGTGAGATTTCTAGTTCCTATTATATCACAACCTGCTCAAGAACACTCCCTTTGCTAGCTGTCTTCCCTTTCCTCTGTCTCTCATATCACCCTCACTCTGCTTCTTGGGATCACCTCAATTTGTACTCTGACTCCAGTTTGTGATGAAGCATCAAGTGAAATAAGATCTGAACAGTAGTTGGGAGCTCCCCCAGACAGGTTAAGATTCAATAGGCATATTATATTTAAAGGGCAGCTAAAAGTGAGAGAAGTGCAGAGAAAATTTCAAATTAGAAAGGAACTCAAAATCACAAGTATTGGTGAAGATTCAAAGTAGAGAGGCCCAAGTTCCCCATCTGCTTCAGTCTCTCCAAGATAGAGCACTGAATAACTCACAACTCAAGGCTCAATAGTCAGAACTGTGTTCCAGAATCATCAGGAATGGTTATATTATGATCACTGTAGTTTCTTAGAGAGGGTAGGATTGTGAAATCCATTCAGAAACATTTTTTTTTGGAAAATGGTTAACTTTAAAATGAGTTGGCACTTCAAACAGATGGTAAGCTTTCATTATTTTGCAAAATTCACAAGCGTAGATCAGCTCCTTCCTGGACAATGGCAGAAAATAAGAGTGATTGTTCCAGCACCTGCACCAATATTTGTCTTGTCTCTGACAAGGTGTGGCCAGGCATTGTCAGTGAAGTGGGTTTCTCATTATCTTGGCTATTGTTCAGGAATCAAAGCCTTATTAATGCCCATGCCTTATTCTGCATAACTCAGCCACAATACTCAGAGAAATGAGAAAATAGGTGATTGAGTGAATAATGTGCTCAGGACTACATTTCATGTGAACCACTACATTTTCCAGCTGATTCTTTTTATTTTAATTTTTTCATTACCAAGGTAATACATGATTGTCGTAAAAACATGAACAATGAGAAATGTATAAAATGAAAGCTCTCTTCCATTCTCTAGCCCTACTTCTGGGACGAAGCCAGAGAGATGTGTCTGTGCACACACACATGTGCTTGCAAAATGGCATTCATACATGTGGTTTTGCTTTTTTCACTATACCATCTATTCCTGCCATCTCTCTATCACCAACATTTTACTCTTTGAACAGTCTCACAGAATTCCATTGCATTGATGTTTCATATTTTATCCATTCCTCTTTGGACATTTATTCCATACAAATATTTAGAGTAGAAATCTTTATAGCTTTGTGCCTTTATCAGACGTTTATTGGAAAATGAATTGCTGGAATTGGAATGGTGAGGTTTAAAGACGAGCACATTTTTACCTTTGCTCAAACTGCCCTCCAAATTAAGAAAAATAAAATGTATTTCATTGTTTTAATTGGATTGGATTACTTTTAAAATTAGCTACAATTACATGTTTCCCTCTACATTTATTGGCATTATGAACTGTGTGGAAGTGCACAACTCTTAGCCAAATGAGGAAAAGTAAATATTATTTATTCAGAACCTGCTAGAGCAAGGGTGTCAGCCACCATCACTTGCATTTGTCAGAGACTCAAAGGCAGACAGAAGAGTGAGAAAGCTTTATGGTGAAAAAGAGAAGGCTTCAGTTCACCTTTCCAATTGGAGGCTGTTGGGCTGGGGAAGCTAGAGGTGAGCTAACTAACAGCCAACATCCTATATGATTGGTTAGTGGACCATATTTGGTTGGTCCCAAGTTGGATGCAGGGACACAAATAGGGAAGCTGTCAGTTATCGATTGAATCCTGGTTGTTTTGGAACAATGGCCACAGAGGTTGTGGTTCGAGTTTCTGGACTGGTTGCTGCAGACTTTGGGTTAGAGTTCTATTTTTATGTCTGGTCTGGCCATTTTCTGTTAGTATTCAGTCTCTCAACTGCTTTTTTATTTCTTTTGCCTATGTTTCTGTTAGGCTATTGATCTTTTTACGCTGGTGTTTTTAAACCTGGAGCAGGATCACTGACGCTATAGCCTCAGTCTCCAGGATTTTGTTACACAGTTAAATCAAAACTCATTTCTGTTGCTTGATGAAGACTTTTCTAGACTAAGAAGCACGTGTGTACACGTTTCTCTGTAATGCAGTTATGTTGCTCAGGAGGAACATAACAGAAACAAAGCAAACCTGTCTGGCCCTTGTTTGAGGCATATGTAAGGTTGGGGTGGAAGATGCTATTTGGCAGAGTTTATGGTGGCTTTCCAGAGTGAGCAATGGAATTCCCATGATGTCTTGCATCATGGAGACTCCAGAAGGCAGATGCCATGGGGCATTCTTGTCGCTGGTGTTACTCTGCACAAGGCTTACATTTAGAGATCGAGGGACCCTCATCATGCTTTAAGATGAGAATTTAAAATAAATATTACACATCTATTAATCTTTAATCTTGTGAGAGCAAGCATCGAGTAGCTCACTAAAAAGTCAACATGTATCTCTTTTGGGAGCAGCAGTATGGAGTCAAGAAATCTTGGGTCTGTCACATCAGCTGCCTCCCACCTGGCAGCTTTGACATTTCTTTTCTCATTTCTGAGCTCCTTCTCCAACAGACACCTGCAGTTCTTATTTTTGGAGGACTGCCCTTGGGGCTCTAGTTTTTGGGTGTTCATTTCCATCTCCCTCTCAACCAGTGATGAAGGGTATGCAGGTATGAAAGCCAACCAGTTTCTTGTGTGTGACTTATACTCCAGTTTCCTGTGGGACCCTCTCTGCAGGTGTTTGCCTGAGGGGGTACCCTGGCTTGATCTCCTCCTTTTCTGTCCTGTCTTCTCCACTCCCTTGCATATCTCACCAGAAAACACTTCCTTAACAAACCACTTGCCCACCAATCATTGTTTCAGGGTTTGTTTCTAAAATAGGCTTAACATACCATACAAATCCTAACCATCACAAACGTGTGACTTTTGGCAAGTCATACTCTTTTCAGACCTCTGCCCACATCTAGAAAATGAGAGTATGAGCTCAGTTATTTCTAGGACCTTTAAAGAGTTAACTCCATGATTTTTTTAAAAATTCTAGTTAACTATTATATTTCCAGTATACAGTATGTTGGTTAGACATTTATGTAGTATATGAAACATATGCAGAATCTAAGGAACAAAAAGAACAAACTAATCGAAAACAAACTCATAAATATAGAGGACAATCTGATGATGGCCAGAGGGAGGGACTTGGGGGCTGGGAGAAAAGGGTGAAGGGTTAAAGAAAAGGGTTTTTAATGTGGGACTCATGCATGGTTTTCAGATGGTCAGGGAACCCCTGGAATTATATGCAAATTGTGGATTTTTTTTTTCCTGGGGAAAGTGTTTGGGTCATAACTTTCATTACATTTCTAAGAAGTTCCATAACCCCCACCAAAGTTAGTAACCACCCTTTACAGTTTGTTTATAAACTTCAGACAGTCTATGGAAAGAACATTGTCACATCCCCAAACATTAAATCTTTTCAGAGTAATAATAATTTGATTAAACCACTTCATATTTATTTTTAAATGGTATAAAGAAGTTTGTGTTAATTGTAGTGTTGTAAACAGAGCTAATACATTCCTCTTTAACCTGTCTTTGATGGTCTCCTCTTCTGTAAAACATAGTCTTTTGTGGGTTCAGGCTTTTTTTGACCTTGGAGTTGGAATTTAATATAAACAGCAACTTTTTTTCAGACAAGTGTCGGATAAACCAGCCTGGCTTTGCTAAAGAAGAAAATATGCTTGTTTGTGATTATAAGAGATATGAAATCTACTTACTTGGTTTCTCTCCAGTTCTTCTCTATCCCTCTCTTTTCATACACAGATAGATAGACAAACAGGTTCACAGACATAGGCACACACATCGTGAGCATCAGAAAAACACCCTAGAAGCTTTCATCAAATGCAGGATTCAAAATCTGGTTTTGACAAAAATAGCCCCTGCTGGTGTATAGTTAAGTTCCAGTTTTATGCACACAAGTAGGTCAATTAATTATGAATCAAACAGCTGCTCCAGTTTTAGAGCCATTAGATCCCATGGGTAAATCACATTGGGGCAGGACCTGACAAGGTGCACAGAAGGTTCTTCTTGAGAAATTAAAACATTTTCCTTGTATCTGAGTCAGCCATGTATGGCTCCTCTTATAAAGGATATTTTATAAACCTAAATAATAAGAATTTGTATAAATATACATGTACAAACTTACACAATGATATGGAGGTAATAAAGAACAAGTAAGTAATGGTGAATTAAATGCACTAAAGTGTTCAGCCAGTCTATAGTAAACCAAGAAAGGGAGGCTTGAGTGTATGCGATGCCACCTTGATATTAAAGGGTATGATATTTTTAAACAAAGTTCTATGGGTTAAACATAAAGTGTTTGAAGGTTTGGGGGGATTGGACCCCAAAACTCTGATGTGTACATATATTCATGATTTCACTCACTCTCTCTGTGGTTTATTCATTAATTTATTGAATATATGTTCATTGAATGCTAGGTCTCACACTTATTGCTGTTCAAATGCTGATTCCTATTCTGGGACTTACAGTTTGGAATAAAGACTGAAAAAATTAGCAAATAAACACATACCTATCTAATTACTGATTGTGAAAAAATGTGATTTATTAGGAATAAATAATAATAGGGATATTACTACTCATAATATTATTCTTTAAATTTAAAAGACAGTGCCATTTACTGAGACTAAAAAGACTCAAATTAGGGAAGCCAGAGATCAAGGGTTCTACCTGCACATTTTAAATTTGAAACTATTGTTAGACAACCAGGTGGAAATGCTGCGAGTAGGTGAGTAGGTAGGAATTGATGTATCTGGAGCTCAGGGAGAGAGGAGTCTGTTTGAGTTTAAAATAAAATGAGGGGGTGGTCATTGGCATGTAGTTTTCTTAGACACGTGGGCAATATTGTACTAAAGCTATATAAGATGTCACCTTTGCAGGAAGCGGGATGAGAGATATATGTGACTTGCTTACTGTTTTTGCAACTGCTAGTGACTCTGTAAGTATTTCAAAATTGAAAGTTTTAAAACATTCATGGGTCTGGATATATTCCTTAGGGTTTAATAAAAAAAATAATGTGATAAAAACACTTAAAATCTAAACCATTTTGGACAACCCAGAATGTAGATTCACAGTAACTATTGGTCTGTGTTAGTCGAGGTTCTCCAAGAAGTAGATACCAATATGAGATTAGATATTGTGGAGATTGGGGAGAACACCTATGAAGATAAAGGGGGTGCAGCCCAGGAGGTGCAGAGAGCATTCAGATGACCGATACAGCTGAGCTGGAAAGGAGAAGGGAATGGGAGGGGTTAGCGGGAAGGCCTCAGACTGCAGCACAGTTGTCAGGAAATTGCCACCAGGACCAGGAGGAATCCCTGAGCCAAAGTTACCCCTGAGAGAAGTCCCCCATCTCACAGAAATGAGTCTGACTTAGTACCTCCCAGGGCTCAGTCTTTGGTTGGGAGCAGCACTGGGAAGCATGGGTCTTGAGGACATCACCATTGGGAGGCTTCTCCCCTGGACTATGCTTAGGATAACCAGGATTTCAGAATTCTCTGTCCATACAGCTCTGAGCCTGCAGGTGGATGTGGATGGGTCTCCATGTCAACATCCAGGCAGTTCACAGTGAAGGAAGGAGCTAGAGCAGAAAGAGAGGTCCCCCAGATTGACAATGTGCTGAGGACCAGGGATCAGCTCTCCCTGCACTACTATATGGGTGTGGGGAACTCAGAGGAGTCTAAGAATCCTAAGTGCAAAACTGGACATCCAGGTCATTTTACAAAGCAGTGTTTAAGATAGAGAGTAACATATTTTTATCAAGAACTTGATGGATAAATTATAAGTATTTAGATATATACCATGAGGTACTTAATCTGTACCTTGTGCTAGGCTCTGTCAATATTGGAACACTCAAAAATTCAAAGGAAGCTATGGTATACTTTCCTGAAAAATCTATATATAAACAGAAGATAACATTAGAAAGATTTAAGAATTTAAGAACTGACAGGTAACATAAATCAATAAATAAATCATATATAATCTTTAAACATTTCTAAATGAGATATATGTAAGTTATGTATCTCATAATATAGAATACATAAATAGTACATTAATTATATAACATCATTATATAGCATATTCTACTTCTTATAATAAAATTTCTTACCAAGTAATGTAACTGTAGTTAGTCAAGTCATTCTAATAATTTTTCATTGATTTTAGAAATTGCGAGTATGACCTTGTGTTTAACTCAACAGTCACCAGCTAAATGACACCTTTGCTTTCATGATTTAACACAGGAAAGCTCATCAAACTCTCTCTTATTGCATTAATGGTGATTAGGTCCCCAGCTCCTGGGTCATTTTGCAGCTAGAGGGAACATCGCCCCTTAGCCTGCATATCTTGCATGGCCAGGCCTTGCCACAGGGTAATGTACAGCACTGACCAGGCACTATTGCCCTGCAACCATCTCCAACTAGGTCTGCACAGAGTTGCCAGTGGCCACCCACTTCCACACTGGCCCTATTCCCAGTTTCTATTACTTAGCTCTATTGTCAGATCTAGTTACTTTGATACCAATTAGAATAGAAACATGTCAGTAACCATCAATACAGGCAGTGTAGTGCTTAACGGACAATACTATCCTGTGCTCACACACAAACTTTAGGTAATTTCATGTGGTTACTTACCTCGGAATTCCCAAGGGATAAAAAAAAAAAACAAAAAAACAAAAACAAAAACAAAAACAAAAAAAAACAAAAAAAAACAAGTAAGAAAAGAGTCATGACATGCTAGAAGATTACAAAAAAGGAGAGATTGACCTCACCTGTCCTAATTGCCCTGCTATCAATAGCCTTGCATATAACCAGTGCTCAATAGATATGACTAATGACACAACTATTACCCCGATCAGTTCAATGGCACCAAAAGGTGATTTAGCTACATGTCTGTCCAAATTTCAAGTTCACTTCAGCTCTGAGGATGTGAACAAAGGCTTTCATATAGCGGAGGCTACCACTACCCAATGATTTGGATTATACTTATTTTCTTTCAAACCTTCACCCTTCTCTTTTAAAAATACCCATTGATCTCATTCTTGCATTCAATGAATTAAAGCTTTCAAGTTCCAATGAAGGCTTAGAGAAGCAGAATGAAAGGAGGTAATACAGTTGAGTTTACAATTTCAGAAGAATGAGCTGAGATGGGGATTTGATACAAATATTTCTTCTCTTTCTTCATCAGAGAGCACAATTTTGGAAGAATTTTTTCAGTTAAGAGGGTCTCAGTTCTAGCGTGTCTTGTATTGCTGCCAATAGTGTTGTCAGCTGGATATTTGGCAATTGATCCCAGTCACAAATTACAAATGCAGTAATTTTAAGGTTGGTGAATCAACTAATCAAGCATGAGAAATTGTTCCTAACTAGGTAAAAAAAAAAAAGGAGGGGTTTTTTAAAAGCTCAGGGAAAATGAATTCTCAGTTGCATTCCCCCAAGGTGGTCATAAGTATCAGACATCAGAACCCGAGGAGTGGGAGAGAGCGGAGACATCAACAATTACACAGCCCAGGGACCCATTCCAAACCAAGGCGGGCAGATCAGATATTTAGAGGAAGGAATAGAGAAAGTAAAAAGACCCCTACTATTGTCCACATGCTCAGCCTGCATTATTCAGAGACAGATTTTTAAATATGTATCAGCATTTCAGTAAACAGGGTAATTTTTTATAATAGCAGTGCAATCAGCAATTTCTACTTCAAATAGAATACATAAGAAATGTCATTACTGTAATCAGATTAACTGTGTTATTCTTCATGTTATGCTTTGAATAATCATTAAAATTATTATTTGTGAATTTGACAAGCACATTTTCTAGAGATACACAGAAGAAATAGTGGTTTCCAGTATTTTTTCTCTTTTAATAAGTTCGTTTAAACACTTTTAAATGCATTGATTCTCCCCCTCCCCCACTAAGTTGACTTAATGTGGTGAGACTATGTTCAGTTCACGATTTATGGCAACCAGGATGTAATTTTTATGCTGAATTTTATTATTCATTACAGTGGTTCATGTTCTTTATGGGAACAATTGCTATGATAGGTTAAAAGTCATTTATTTTCAAAACTACCCTCACAGATTGGCTGCTATATCACCTCCTGGACACTTGCACTTGAATATCTGAACCATAGCTCATAATTGTATTATTCACTAGGCTGATTCTTTCGGCTAATAATGCGTATAATGCTTTTCAATAAGCAGAGATCCACTCCTGGGAATCAAAATGTTTCTACCCATTTTGACCTTGGGATCAGGATCTTTGTTAGTAATTGAGATCTACTGATGAGTTTCTATTTTTTTTTAAGTAAACTTATTTGGGTGACATTTGTTAATAAAAATTATACAAGTTTCTGGTAAGATAACACACAGAAAGAAAACTACAGACCAATATCTCTCATGAACACAGATGCAAAAATCCTAAATAAGATGCTAGCAAACCAAATATAGAAACATATTAAAAAGATATACATCACAATCAAGTGGGGTTCATTCCAGAGGCATAGCGATGGCTCACCATACACAAATCGATTAATGTGATACACTGTATAAACAAATTAAAAATAAGAATCATATGATCATATCGATAGATGCAGAAAAGATTACAGCATCCATTTATGATCAAAACACTTAATGAAATCGGTATAGAAGGAAAGTACCTTAACATAACAAAGGCCATATATGACAAACTCTCAGCCAACATTATATTTAATAGTGAAAAATAAAAAATGCTTCCCTCTAAGATCAGGAACAAGGCAGAGGCTGTCCACTATCATCCTGTTATTCAATAGTACATTGAATGTCCTAGTGAGTGCAATCAGGCAAGAGAAAGATATAAAAGGCATCTAAATAGGAAAAAGAAGAAGTCAAACTGTCACTGTTTGTGGATGACATGATTCTCTATCTCAAAAACCCTAAAGACTTCACAAGAACACTACTGAAACAATAAGCAATTACAGTAAAGTCTGCTGGATACAAAAATCAATGTTCAAAAATCATAGCTTTTCTATATTCTAAAATGATGTGTCAGAAAAGAAGTGGAAAAAAATAATTCCTTTTGCAATTGCAACAACAACAAAAATAAAATCTCTAGGAATAAGTCTAACGAAACATGTGAAGGATCTATATCATGAAAACCACAAGACCCTATTAAATAAATCAAAAGATACAAAGAAATAAAAAGATATTCTGTGTTCTTGAATGGAAGATTTAACATAGTTAAAATGATCATATTACCTAAAAATTATACAGATGTAATAGCAATTCCCATCAAAATCCATCAGGCATTTTTTAAAGAAATAGAAAAAATCATCAGATTGTATGGAAGCACAAAAGACCCCAATTCCAAAGTCATCCTGAGAAAAAAGAACGAGGCTGGAGGCATCACTCTGCCCAACTTCAAATTATACTACAAAACAACAGTAATCAAAATGGCATGGTATTGGCAGCAAAACAGACCACAGACCAGTGGAACAGAATCAAGAGTCCAGAAGTAAACCCATATTTATGGGCAAATAATTTTTGACAAAAAAGCCAAAACATACAGTGGAGAAAGGAAAGCCTTTCAATAAATGGTGCTGGGAAAACTGGAAAGCCACCTGCAAAAGAATGAAACTAGACTGTTGTCTATCATCACACACCAAAATTAACTCAAAATGGATTAAGGACCTGAATATAAGACCTGAAACAATAAAATGCATAGAAGAAAACATAGGAACTAAACTCAAGGACCTTGGACTTAAAGAGGATTTTATGAATTTGACCTCAAAGGCAAGGGAAGTAAAGCTAAATAAATGAATGGACTACATCAACTACTAAAAAGCTTCTGCTCAGCAAAAGAAATGTCAACAAGGTAAAGACAACCATCCAAATGGAAAATATATTTGCAAGCAACACCTCGATAAGGCCTAATATCCAAAATATACAAAGAACTCATACAACTCAATAACAAAAAAAACAAATGATCCAATCAAAAAATGGGAGGACCTGAACAGACACTTCTCCCTAGAGGACATACAAATGGCTAACAAATATATGAAAAGATGCTCACATGCTAGCTATTAGGGAAATGCAAATCAAAACACAATGAAGATACATCTCACGCCTGTTAGAATAGCTATAATCAACAGGACAAGTAATAACAAATGTTGGAGAGGATGCAGAGAAAAGAACCCTCATACACTGCTGGTGGGACTGCAAATTGGTACAGCCGACTATGGAAAAAAGTATGGAAGTTCCTCAAAAAACTAAGAATCGATCTACCATATGACCAGCAATCCCTCTACTGGGTATTACCAGCAAAGATTTAAAAACCCATATCTGAAAAGATATATTGCACATTGATGTTCATAGCAGATTATTCATTGGTGGCTAGGACATTGGAAGCATGCGAAGTTGTCCTACAAAGATGATTGGGCTGAAGAAAGTGTGATACATATATTCAATGGAATATTACTCAGCCGTAAGAAGAGATGAAATACTGCCATTTGCGACAACACTGATAGACCTTTGAGTAATCATGTTAAGTGAAATAAGCCAGACAGAAAAAGTAGAAAATCACAAATATCACTTAGATGTGGTATATAAACCTACAAAGCAACAAATGAGCAGGATAAACAAACAGAGACTCATGGACATGGACTATAGACTAGTGCTTACCAGAGAGCTATAGACTAGTGGTTACGTATGGGTGGGGAAGAGGAGGGAGGTTGACGGGGTTAAAGTGGTCAAGACATAGGGGATAGGGAAAGGGTGAAGTGGGTGTAAGGGAATCAAATATACAATAGCTGAAGGAAAATGACTTTGGGTGGTAAACACACAAGCAGTAGAATATACAGATGTCAAATTATAATGTAGACCTGAAAATTATATAATTATATTAACCGGATGTTCCTCAATACACTTAATTTTTAAAACTTTATATAGGTTTCAGGTGTACAAATTCTATAATACATCATCTGTATATTATACACTATTCACCGGTCAAAGTCAAATCTCCTTCTGGCATTATAATATTTGACTCTCTTTTACTTTTTTCTATCTCCCTTTTTCCTCTGGTAAGCACTGTATTGTTGTCTGTGTCTGTGAGTTGTTTGTTTGTCTTGTTCGTTTGTTGCTTTCAGTTTACATTCCATAAAGTGAAATCATTATGGTTCTTGACTTTTCATCTGACTTATTTTGCTTACCATGGTATTCTCAGGATTTAACCATGTGTGTCACAAACGGTTAGCATTTCACCTTTTTCTTAATGGCTGAATAATATTCCATTATTATTGTGTGTGTGGGTGTGTGTATGTGTGTTGTGTGTTATCTATCTATCTAGCTATCTATCTCACATCTTCTTTGATCCAATCATCTAACATGGGACACTTCTGTTGTTTCTATGTCTTTGTCATTGTGCATAATGTTGCAATGAACATTGGGTACATACATATTTATGAATAAGTGTTTTAAAAGTTTTTGGGGTAGATACCCAGAAAGCAATTTGCTGGGTCATATGGAAATTCTATTCTTAATGTTTTGAGAACCTCCATACTGTTTTTTTCATAATGGCTGTACCAATGTACATTTCCACAACCTGTGTATGAAGGTTTTTCCCCACAAACTCTCCAACACTTTTTTATTACTTGTTTTGTTGATAACAACAATTCTAACAGTGTGAGGTGGTATCTCATTGAGGTTTTTGATTTACATTTCTGTCTAAAGCTAGTGAAGTTGAGTGTCTTTTCATATATCTGTTGACCCATTTGTACATTGTCTTGGGAGAAGTGTCTGTTCAGGTCGTCTGCCATTTTTTAATTGGATTGTTTATTTTTTGTTTGTTGTTGATTGTATGAGCTCTTTATTATTTTGGATATTAGCCCTTATCAAAGGTGTTTGTTACAAATATCGTCTCCCATTTGGTTGGTTGCCTCTTTGTTTTGTTCATGTTTCTTTTGCTGTGCAGAAATTTTTAGTTTGATGTAATCCAATTCATTTATTTTTGCTTTTACTTCCCTTGTCTTTGAGGTAAAATTCATAAAATCTCTCTAAAACCAAGGTCCATAAATTTAGTACCTATGTTTTCTTTGACGAGTTTTTCATTTAAAGATCTAAGTCATTGATCCATTTTGAATTAACTTTTGTGTACGGTGCCAAATATCATAGTTTCGTTCTTTTGCATGTGGCTTTCCAATTATTCTAATGTTTATTGAAGAAGCTTTCTTTCTCCATTGTATGTTTTTGGCTCCTTTGTTGAAAATTATTTGCCCAAATTAATGTGGGTTTATTTCTGGATTCTCAATTCTGTCCATTGGTCTATGTTATTCTGTTTTTATGCCAATACCATGTTGATTTGATTATTGTTGCTTTATAGTATAATTTGAAGTCAGGGAGTGTAATACCTCAGCCTCATTTTTTTTCTCAGATTGCTTTTGTTATTCAGAATTTTTTTTTTTTAACAAATCTGATGATTTTGTCATATTTCTTTAAAAAATAGCATTGCAATATTGATAGGGACTGCATTAAATCTATATGTTGCTTTGGGTAATTGGGCTATTTTAATTATGTTGATTCTTTCAATTTATGAACATAGACTACCTTTCCATTTCTGTGTGGTCTTCTTCAATTTCATTCAACTATGTCTTGTTTGGTCCTACATCCTTTGCTAAGTTTATTCTTAGGTATTTATTCTTTTTTGTTACAATCACAAAAGGAATTTTTAATTTCTTTTCTGAAATTTCATTGTTAGTATATAGGAACACAATGAATTCTCACACATTGATTTGTATCCTGCAACTATATTATATTTTGTTGTTTCTAAATAGTTTTCTTAGTGGAGTTATTTAGAGTTTTCTATATAAAGAATCATGCCATCTATGAAAAATGACAATTTGACTTCTTCATTCCCAATTTGGAATGCCTTTTTATTTCTTTCTCTTGCCTGGTTACTCTGGCTAGGACTTTCCAATTCTATGTTAATAACCTGGAATAACCTGGTGAGAGAAAGCATTCTTGTCTTGTTCCTGATTTTAGAGGAAAGCTTTAGTTTTTCATCTTATGTATGAATTAGCTGAGAGTTGTTGTATATGGCCTTTATTATGTTGAGGTACTTTCCTTTTAATCTTTAATCCCTTTCTTTAAGATGTAATCATAAATGGATTCATATCTTGTCAATGCTTTTTATTGCATTTATTAATATGATCATATGATTTTTATCCTTTATTTTGTTTATGTGGTGTATGACATTGATTGGTTTGGTATGTTGAACCATTCTTGCACCCTTAAAATTAACCTCACTTGATTGTGGTGTATAATATTTTTAATGTATTGTTGTATTCAGCTTGCTAGTATTTTGTTTAGGATTTTTGCATCTGCATTCACCAAAGATATTGGTTTGTAGTTTTCTTTTTTGTTGTTATTCTTTCCAGGTTTTGGTATCAAGGTAATGTCGACTTCATAAAAGAGTTAGGAATTTTGCCTCTTCTTAAATTTCTTGTAAGAGTTCAAGAAGGATAGGTATTAAATCATCTTGGATGTTTGGTAGAATTCACTAGTGAAGCCATCTGGTCTTGGACTTTTACTCTGGGGAGGTTTCTGATGATTGTGTCAATTTCCTTAGGTGTTAATCAATTATTTAGATTTTCCAGTTCTTTGTGATTCATCCTAGGAAGGTTATATACCTCAAAGAACTTGCCCATTTTTTCTAGGTTATTGAATTTGGTGGCATATAATCTTTACGTATTCTTGTATGATTCTTTGTATTTCTGTGGTATCCTTTGCAACTTCTCTTTTCATTTCTGATTTTGTATATTTGGGTCTTTTCTCTTTTTACTAACGAGTCTAGCCAGGAGTTTACCAATTTTATTCTTTTCAAAGAACCAGTTTTGTTACATTTTTTCTATTGTCTCTTTGTTTTCTATTTCATTAATTATGCCCTAATTTTTATTATTTCCTTCCTTCTACTGACTTTTGGTTTCATTTGTTCTTTTTTCCCCCTAGTTTTTAAAGATGTAATGTTAAGTTGTTTATTTGGGGTTTTCTTGTTTCTTAAGATAGGCCTGTAACAATATAAATATCCTTCTTTATACCTTTGCACTGCATTTCAAAAATTTTGATATGTTATATTGTATTTTCATTTGTCTCTATATATTTTGATCTCTCCTTTTATTTTTTCTTTGACCCAGTCATTATTTAGTAGCATATGGTTTAATCTCCACATATTTGTGATTTCCCCCATTTTTATTTTGCAGCTGATTTCCAATTTGCAGCATTGTGGTTGGGGAATATGCTTGGCATGATTTCAATTTTCTTAAATTTGTTGAGCTAATTTGTGTCCCAATAGATGTTTATCTTTGAGAATATACAACTATCATTATATTCATGATGTGAAGGCCATTAAAATTCAAACTTGCATTATCTGAGGTTCATATTTTTTAACTTTTAGGATTTAAGAGGGAGAACTACTGTAACCATTCATTAAAATAATTTTTCTATCAAAAAGAAAATGGGGTCAAGATAACATAATAATTAGATGATGTGCTTGCCTCCTTTCATGATCACATCAAAATTACAACTAAACTACAAAACAATCATCAATGGGAAGCACGTGAGGTCTAGCTGAACAGAATCCTACAACTGGGGACATACATAAGAGGGCACCTCAAGACTGGTAGATGACACTGAATGAGTGGGTCCTCATACCTAGTTGTGGCAGTTGGATATCTCGACTGGAGAGGTCCCCCAGAGTAGCAAGGGGTCCCAGCCCACACTGCACCCCCACAAACCAGAGTTCTAGTGCCAGGAAAAGAAGTCCCATTCCTTCTGGCTGTGAAGACAGTGGAGATTGTGGCTGAGTGAGACAGAAGGCTACAGGAGTCACAGATGTTCCTCTTAAAGAGCCCATGATCAGACTCACTCACTGATGAACTCACTTGCTGTGAGCTCCAGCACTGGGGCAGCTGCTTGAAAAGCACCAGAGACAACCAGGGAGGAAATGAATTGTCTAACTTTGGGGCAAGAGCTAGAGGGGCAACTTTCTCCCACACAGAAGTGCTACGGAAGCTACTGTTCCTTTGTTGAGCCCTTCCTTCTCCTGGCACGCAGAGCAGGAAGCCACCATGTCAGAGCTCCATCAATCTGGATAACACAGGTTGCTTTGCCCAGGTGATTTCCCGAGACCCCATTCCACCCAACTTGCTGGCCCACCCAAGCCACTTCCAGTGTCTTTTCCATACAAATGGCCTGTCTTGGCTCATGTTGCAGACTCTCCTAAACTATCTGAAAGGTTCACAAAACCCAAAAAGCAGATCTGGCTTTGGTATGCCCTGTACCTCTTGCTGAGCATCCCCAAGCCCAGCACTAGAAGGCACCTCTCCAGGTACCTCTAAGCACAGCACAGGTGGTGGCCACCTGTGGATTGCTTAGTGACTCTTATCAGGTGGCCCTGGCAGTACACAGGCCTGAAGCTAAACTTGGTCTGCGATGGGGTTCTCCCTGGAGGCCTTGGGACCGCACACCCTGTGGCTGGTGGTTGACCCAAGCTGGAGAACTACCAAGGCTGCCTCTGAGGATGACACATCCAAAGGGAAGACTGGGAAGCACCAGAGCCCTGCTAAAGTGAATCCTGTTCCAAAAGGTCAGCCCCTCACTGCCAGTCCCCCAACCAATCAGCCTAAGAGTCAATCCTTCCACTGATGTGCAAAACAGCAACCAAGGCTCAACTGTAACAAGAGGGCACAAATGACTCAACAAGGGACACAGCTTGAGCACCAGCTCAGGTGACCAGAAAAAAAGGAACTAAACAATAGAGACAAGCAGTCTACCAGATGTAGAGTTCAAACCACTGGTTATAAGGCTGTTCAATGAACTTAGAGGAAGAGTAGATGAACTCAGTGAGTACTTTAACATAGACATGGAAAACATGAAAATGTAGACATAAAACATAAAAGAGCCAACCAAAAATGAAGAATACAATAAATGATGAAAAAATATGTTAAAAGTAATCAACAATAAATTAGATGAAGCAGAGGATTGCATCTGCAATTTAGAAGACAAGATAGCAGGAAAAAACCCAAGCAGAACAGCAACAAGAAAAAAGAATTTAAAAAGAAATGGTATAGTTTTAGGAACCTCTGGGACAACATCAGGTGTAACAACATTCTCATCACAGGGGTACCAGAAGAAAAGAGAGAGCAAAGAATTGAAAACTATTTGAAGAACAAAGGACAGAAAATTTCCCTAACGTGGAAAAGGAAGTAGGCATACACATTCGGAAAGTGTATAGAGTCCCAAACAAGATAAACCAAAGACACCCAACACCAAGATGCATCATAATTAAAATGCCAAAGGTTAAAGACAAAGAAAAAATTTTAAAAGCAGCAATAGAAGAACAACGAGTTACCTACAAGGGAGCTCCCATAAGACTGTCAGCTGATTTTTCAACGGAAGATCTGTAGGCCAGAAGGGATTGACATGAAATGTTCAAAGTGATGAAAAGCAATGTTCAAAGTGATGAAAAGCAAGGACTTATAACCAAGATCACTCTACTCAGCAACCTATCATTTAGATTTGAAGGACAGATAAAGAGCCTCTCAGACATAAAAAAGCTAAAGTAGTTCATCAATGCCAAACCAGTTTTACAAGGAATGTTAGAGGGACTTCTTTAAAAAGAAGACAGAAAGAAAAAGATCAAATATGAATAATAAGATGACAATAACTATGTATCTATCAACATTACTTCAAATGAAAAAGGATTAAATGCTCTAATCAAAAGACATTGGATGGCTGAATGGATAAGAAACTAGATCCCTATAAGTGATGCCTAAAAAAAAACTCATTTCAGATCAAAAGACACACAGAGACTGAAAGTAAAGGGATGGAAAAAGTATTTCATAAAAATGAAAATGAATAAATAAAAAAACTAGCAAGACTTATACCAGATACAAGACACTCTAAAACAGAAGCTATAACAAGAGACAAAGAAGGACCCAGTAATTCCACTTCTGGGTGTTTATCCAAAGAAATCCAAAATATTACTTTGAAAGCACATGTGAATCCATATATTTATTGTAGAATTATTTACAATAGTCAAGATATGGAGGCAACCTGGGTACCCATCGATGGACAAAAGGATAAAGAAGAGGTGTTACAATATGCAATAGAATATTACTCAGCCATAAAAAAAGAATGAAATTTTGCCACCTGCAACGAAATGGATGGATCTTGAGGGTATTATGCTGGGTGGAGTAAGTCAGACAGAGAAAAACAAATGACATATTATTTCACTTATAAGTGTAATCTAAAGAACAAAATAAATAAACCAACAAAACAGAGAAACAATAGATACGGAAAACATTTTGAGGGTTGCCTAATGGGAGGGGTGTTGGGGATGGTGGATAAAAATGGGGGAAGGAATTAAGAAGTACAAATTGGTAGTTACAAAATAATCATGGGGATGTAAAGTATAGCATAAAGAATATAGTCAATAACATTGTATAATTATATATGGTGTCCAGATGGGTACTAGATTTATTAGGATGATCACTTCATAAGTTATATAAATGGCTAATCACTATGTTGTATGCCTGAAACTAATATAATATTATATGCCAACTATAACTAAAAAAATAAATCATTTTATAAAAATAAAAAGGAAAATGCTCTTTTAAGCTAGAGGATGTTTAGGATCATTGATCCTTAATAAATAGTTATGTTAAACTAAATTTCAGCAACCATCTAACAAACACCTATTCTCTTTCAGAATGGAGGTAAGCACTTGCACACACACACCAATCATCTGGCTGAGATGGGAAACGTCTTGACTTATATTTGTTTTTCTTTATTTCTTTTTTTTGTAATCACTTGAGCTTTTCCACCATGCTTTTCTATCTTGAAAACATCAGAAGTCATTATGATCTATCCATATATAGGAAAAATATAAGGGAATAGTGGGAAATTCAGCCAATGGCAGTTGTCCAAAAGTAGCCATGGAAACAAATCATGCAATCCTGTCCAAATTGTCTATTTCCTTCTGTCAAATTCAAACTCTCTCCCCATGCACTTTCTATTCCTTACCTTCAACATGGAATTTCTTGGTTTTCTCAGGTACTTGGCCCTGTTCTCAAGAGAATCCTTGCCATCCCATAATGTCTTAAAATGCATCAGGACAGGCTTATTTTCAAGAGAAATTTAATGTGAATCTGGAGTCAAAGCCATTGCCAAATTTGCAAAGCAAAATGTAGTGTGCAACTTGGTCTCTGGCATGAGTTTATGACTATGGAAATGTGCCAAGTTCCTTTCAAGAGAAGAAAAAACTAATACCTTACTTTTTAATGTACAGCACCATAAAAAAGAAACTGAGTCTGGTTTTGGAATGCTTAAGATTTCTTTGAATTGACTGACCATTCCTCCAGATTTGCTAAGATAAAAAAAATTAAACCTTCACTTCATTCGATTCCTTGATTTTACCCATAGGGAAGCAACACATGATTCAGCAGAGGCAGAACTCAACCAAAAACATGGGTGTCCTTCAGTGCAGTTCTATGCTTTTTCCTTCATCTCAATATTTTCTGTGACTTTATACTACATAATCTTCCCCCTTTTCTCTCTCCTTTTTGAAGTCTGTAAAATGTGCGCTCATCAAAAAAACAATTAATCCAACAGCCCATCCCATGTGGGCTTCCTAAGTTGCTGCACACATCACTCAGAGGGAAGTGTTTGGCAGCCACAGCCATGAAGCTCAAATAGAATTGAAATGGAGGCAAGGGCCACACTGGGGTTCTCAGCAACTTTAGTGCTGCTTCAGCTGCTTCACAAAAGACAGATAGCAGTTCTTTCCTCTTCTTTCTCTGTCAAGCCAATCAGGTTTGTTACTTCTTTTCTTAGAGGAGGTGGGCCGCAGCATTCCCAGATGCCCTAGGCTTGTTTCTGGAATGCATTCTTTCTTTTCACAGGATTGTCTAGTGAAGTGAATTCTCATAACTGTCAGCAACAATTTTTCAGAAAAACTAGTCTCAGGTGACATTTGTATTTTCCTTACTTTTCAAGACAAGTATTTCCTGCTCCTAAGTAGAAACTTCCCACATTCCCCAAAGCTTCGTGTTTTCCACTGTCACCTGGGCAAAGCAACCTGTGAAGCTATTGATTGTTCCAGGCTCTAAAGCCAGGCTTATCTATCTGATTCCATTTTAGACAAAAGATGAGTCATCAAACTGGAATCACAACTCTATCAGACCAGGATACTCAACTGAATCTTTATTATTTTCAATGCACATTGCTTAAAATCACATTCTGCATGTGGGCCAAACTAGTATGTATGTGTCATTTACACACACACACACACACACACACACACACACTAGCATATATAAAAGGCAAACTGCTCTTTGATTGAATTATTCTTATATTAAATGGAATTTATTGAAAATTAATTTTGAAGCTCTGATCCAATAGCTAGGGCTAAAGCAGGAAAGACCATAGTCTCCAACCTCTCAGAGTTCATATTTCAGCAGGATAGTGGATATGAACCTCAAGAATCCACACTGAATGGAAACTATCCACCCAGTATACAACTGTTTACTGATGTTAAAAGTACTTCATTGGTCAAAAGGTCAACTCATCTAAATTCAAAGGAAGACACTCAAAGATGGATTTTCCTGAAGTGTGTTTTTCCCGTGGGAAAAAAAGCAGGTAGAATTAGAAAGCAATTGCTATCATTGCTTTGTGTTGAATTCAAAGATTGCTTGTGAGGAAATTCAAATGATAATGTTCAAAATAGAAGAACTGTAAATCAACTAAGAGAACAAGGTATACTCAACATGTATTGGAAGACAAATACAAACCTAGCATTTATTCAGAACTAATTATTGGAAGATCATGATGTTAATCAGAGCTAATTACAAATATCACTGTATATAATTTAATGTTGGAGCTCGGCACATAAGTTTTGCTGAGCACCCACTTTGAGCATGGCCCTGAATGTGCTGACGGCTTGTACAACCGACACGCTCCTGAAGTCTATTTGTAATCAATGGCATCATATCATCTATGTAAGGTGATTCTGCAATTTAAAGAGATCCTTATGTGATTTCCACTTGCAAAGTAAAAATTCTGAAAGCAAATCCTTAGCCCTATATCAGTTAAGAGAAGCTCTCTGCAGAAACAAACAATCCTCAAATTTTAGCAGCCTAACACAATGGAATTTTCTTTCTTGTTCACATAAGAATTCAGCGTAAGTGTGCAAAGGCAGCCTTTCACATGGCGGTTCTGAAATCATTCTCCTCTAGCTTGAGGTTTCGCCATCCATTGGGACCTGAAGTTCTCTTCTGAGACTTTCCTTTCAGCTGGCAGATGGGTGAAGAGAGAGTGTGTGGAGCATCCAGTGAGAGATTTCTATCAGCCAGATCCAGAAGTTGCATAAAGCACTTTCACCATGTTTCATTGGCCAGAAGTCGCAACCGAATTTTAACCAAGGAAGATTGAGACACGTGGTCTAGCTACTTGCCAGAGGAAAGGGAAACTGAATGAGTGAAAAACTCACTAGTTGCTGCCAAAAGTCCTGAATGTCACTGGTGTGGCTTTCATAAGAGAAAAAAAAAATCTGCATATTTAAAAAAATTAGGACAAAATTAACTTCTTAAGTGTGTTCCTTTGGAAATTATCTTACTCTTTAAGGGCCTTCATTGATTTGATCTTCAAACCAATAAAAATAGAAAGATCAGGAAATTATTTTGGCCAAATTACTTTCACATAACCTGGTTGACAGCCTAAGTCCATTACCAAGTACTGTTGCTACTGAATTTTGATTCATGAAAACATAACTTTCTTTGGAAAAGAGCTCAACTAATCAAATGTCAAACTAATAGCTGTTCATAAGCATGGATAAAGAAGATAATAATTGAAATCATTTCGAGGATTGGTTTTTTAAATGAAGAAAAAAACCTACAAAACAGTACATATAGTATACTACTTGCATTAATTTTTTATTACTGTGTAAAAATTACCACAAACATAGCAGCTTAAAAACTACACAAATTTATTATTTCACAGTTTCCAGGGGTTGGAATTCTGTATATGAGTTGGCTGAGTCCTGTGCTCAGGATTTCCTGACACCAGACTGAAATCAAGGTATCAGCCTGTGCTGTAGATCTCAGCTGAGGTCTCTGCTTCTGCTCTAAGCACACTGGTTATTGGCAGAATTCAGTTCTTTGCTAATATGCAGCCAGGAGTCATTCTCAACTCCTGTGACTACCCTCAGTTCTACAATATGGCCTCCCTTACATGGCATCTCACTCTTCAAAGCCAGCAGGAGCACCTCCCTCTGGTCCAGTACGGGGAGTCTGACATAAGGAAACTTACTTAATCACGGGAGTGACATTACATCAAGGAGGAGGTTACACAGGGAACAGGAAATCTTGGGGGCCTCCTACACTACTGGGTAAATTTTTTTTAAAATAGGACAAACATATGCTGAATGCACATAAAATATATCTGCATGAAGTACAGGAGGAACTGAAACCTGGAAGCTGGAAATAGAGGAGGGGAATGTATCTCTCTCTGTCTTTTATTATTCCTATTTGAATATTGTATCATGTTCATGTATTATCAATTCACATGAAGTAACCAATTAAAATAAGAATAGCTGGTTTGGTTGGTGCTTCTCTAGAGAAGGAAGCTGTCCTCTCAGGAGCCCACAGGTGACATCAATCTTTCCTGAGGTGTTGCAGGATGGTTGGCACATGGCCTCTCAAGCGAGTACCTGCCTCGGCTTGCAAACCAACCCTGAGCAGAGGAAGAAATCCCCACTGCTGTTGAGGGCTGTCCTCTGGGAGGCCCTTCCAAACCCTTGTGGTTGGTGCTTTAAATACAAACCAAAGTTGTAAAATAAGACAACAACTCCTGTGCCCACATCTCTCAGCTCACCAAAGCTGGCTAAGAAATATCTTAGATGATCAGGCACCTCAGTTTAAAGAGATCATCTTCCTAACACCTATCTTTATGTCCAATTTTTTTTAGTATGTAATTTCCAAATTTTAAGTCCTTCTTTACAGAGTATTCAACTTCTCTAGGCTACAACTAAGAAACATGTGTCCTGATGCCTACTTTTCTATTTTATTCAGTTTCATATCTGGCCTTATAATGATTGTGTCAATGTAGAATAATGCTATGCTTCAGTGTCTTTATGGGGCTCAAAAATAGCCTATGAGGTGAGAATTTGTTTTTATTACTTGGTAAATCTAAGCACATGCAAGAAACACTCTCTACCTTAAAATGCCTACAGAGGAGTGATGTCAGAAACATGGCAGAGTGAGAGACGTTCCCAGATCTCTCTCCTTTGAAACAACAATAAGCTGAACATCTAAAACTCAACAAAAAGCACCCAAACTGCATACCAGCACATCTGAGTGTGGGATCTGCGCATAAGAGCTACCACAGGTCAGAACCCCAGGTGTCAGGTGGTGGACTAGGAGAAACAAAGAAGCTGCCTCTTGCAGCCAGAGTTCCCTGTAGGAGGAGGGGGAGGGGAGAAGGTGTGGCGAGTTCCCTGAACAGCCCTGCTTGGGAGAGTTGTGAGCTCCACGTGGTCTGTGGCAATGCCCAGGCGTCAGGGCAGAAAGCAGAGAAGCGGGAACAGCAGAGAAGTGCGGATAGCAGAGTAACAACAGTTGATTTATACCAGCCACGATTGTAAAACTGAGGCTGAGCTGCAGTCCCCATCCCCCAACCCAGAGTGCCCCTCCCTCCAACACTGAACACCGTGGAGCCCCAGGGGAATCTGAGCATACGCTACCAAAGCTGTCGCTAACACTGAAAGGAACTAAGACTAAGGGTAGTAAGCATGATTAAACAACTATAAGAAAAAAAAAAAGGCATTACTAAGGCTTTATATAAAACAGATCCAAGAGGCTTAGATGCCCTCTTTGCAACAGGCTAGAGACACCTTTATATAATAAATCTTCTTTCTGGAAAAAAAAAAAGCAGAATATGCTTCCAGGAATGCCCAGGCAGAGAAATAGTCCATTAAACACCATGAACAAACAAGGTGATAAGGCATCTCAGAAGGAAAGAGGAAGATCTCCAGAAAATAAACTTACAGGCATAGAAATATGTAACTTAAATGACAGAGAATTCAGGATGTACTTCTGAAAAAACTCAGTGAGATCTGAAATGAATCATATCAACAATTTCAGAATTGAAAAAACAACTAGATGAGCAGAATGAGTTCTTTAGCAAGGAGATTGAAACCCTCAAAAGAACCAAATAGAACTTCTGGAGATAAAGAACACACTGCAAGAGTTGAAAAATGAAATAACAAGCTTGGGAAATAGAGTCACCAAATGGAGGAAAGGATCAGTGATATTGAAGACAGAAATCTAGAAATAAATCAGAAAAGAAGAGAGAAAAAAAATGTGAAAATAATGAAAGAGAAATACAAGAACTAGCTGATACCATCAGGAGAAAAAATATAAGAATAATGGGCATTCTTGAAGGGGAGGAAAAGGAGCAGGGATTAGAAAGTTTTCAGACAAATAGTTTGATGAGAATTTCCCAAATCTAAGGAATGAGCTGGAGCTTGGAATTCAGAAGTCAACAGAACACCCAATTATATCAACCCAAAAAGGCCTTCACCAAGACACATTGTATTAAAATTATCAAAAATCAACACAAAGACAGAATTCTCAGGGCAGCCAGGGACAAGAAGATGGTAACTTATAAAGGAAAACCCATTAGATTATCGTAAGACTTCTCAGCACAAACCTTACAAGTCAGAGAGCAGTGGAATCAAATATTGAAACTATTAAATGAAAGGAACTACCAGAAAGAATAATGCATCCAGCTAAGCTCTCCTTTAGATATGAAGAAGAAATAAACCTTTCCAGACATAAAAAATTGAAGGAATTCTCCACTACAAGGCCTGCATTACAGGAAATGCTGAAAGGGGTCAGCTCACTTAAAACAAAATGACAAAACAAAAACAAACAAACAAACAAAAAAACATAATTAGGAGTAAGGTGACTAGCAGGCTGCTAGAAGCAGAGGAGTGCAACCCTTACTAGGAACAGAGCATTATACCTTAAACAATAAGAGATTTGCTATAGCAAGATAGTAATGAATGTTTAGCATACATAGGGACAAATTGAGACAACTGACTAAAAGGGGAGGATTCAAAGATCCAAATTCACAAAAGGGAATGGAGATGAGGCATGTGCAGAAGAAAATGAATGACTGTATATATATATATATTTATATATATATATATATATATATATATAACTATCTTTTACATATTCGTAATAGTAACCATGTGCCAAAGATTCAGTGCCAAAGTATACAACATAAAACAAGAGAGACCAGAGGGAAAACCCACAAAGCCTTTCAAAATAAAGAAACAGAAACACAAGGAAAGTAAGCAATGGAAACACCGAGCTAACAGAAAGCAAAAGATAATATGACTATAAGAAGACCTCATATTTCAATAATCACCCTAAATGAACTCACCAATTAAAAGGCACAGAGTTGCAGATTGGATCAAAAAACAAAACCCAACCATATGCTACCTCCAGGAGACACATCTCAGTTCCAAAGATAAATATAGACTCAAAGTGAAACGGTGAAAAATGATATTTCAAGCAAATGGCATTCAGAGAAAAGCAGGAGTAGTGGTACTAATATTGGACAAAACAGACTTCAGAATAAAAAAGGTAAAGGAAGATATTGAGGGACATTTCATAATGATAAAGGGAATCATGCACCAAGAAGACATAACACTTATTAATATCTATGCTCCCAATCGGGGAGCCCCTGAAATATGTAAAGAAATTACTGACAGAACTAAAGGGAGAAACAGACCAAAACACTATCATAGTGGGGGACCTAAATACCCCACTGTCAGTATGGACAGATCATCCAAACAGAAAATCAATAGGAAATAACATCCTTAAATGACACATTAGACCAACTGGACATAATTGACATTTACAGAGCCTTCCATTCCAAAACAGCTGCTTATACATTCTTCTCTAGGGCACATGGGACATTCTCAAGAATTGACTACATACTGGGACACAGAGATAGCTTCTACAAAATATAAGAGGGTTGAAATTATACTAACTATATTCTCTATAGTTAGTATAGAGAATCATTCATAATGATCATAATACTTTGAAACTAGAGATCAACTGTCAAAGGAAGGTGGGAAGAACCACAATTGAAAGTTAAACAACATACTACTGAAGAATAACTGAGTCAGAGAAGAAATAAAATGAGAGATCAAAAGATACATAGAAACAAATGATAATGATAATACAACATATCAAAACATTTGGGACATGGCAAAAGCGGTAATAAAAGGAAAGTTTCATATCATTACAGGCCTATCTCCAAAAACAAGAATAAGCCCAAATGAACAACCTAACACTTCGTCTTAAAAAAAAACTAGGAAAGGAAGAACAAATGAAGCCTAAAGTCAGTAGAAAGATACAGATACAGCATCCGTCTATGATTAAAACACTTAACGAAATCGGTATAGAAGGAAAGTAGCTTATCATAATAAAGCTCATATATGACAAACCCTCAGCCAACATTATATGTAATGGTGAAAAACTAAAAACCTTCCAAGATCAGGAACAAGGCAAGGCTGTTCACTATCGCCACTGTTATTCAGTATAACACTGGAGGTCTTAGCGAGTGCAATCAGAAAAGAGAAAGATATAAAAGTCATCTAAATAGGAAACAAAGAAGTCAAACTGTCACTATTTGTGGATGACATGATTCTCTATCTCAAAAATCCTAAAGATTTCACAAGAACACTATTAGAAACAATAAGCAAATTCAGTGAAGTTTCTGGATAATACCAATGTTCAAAAATCCATAGTGTTTCTATATTCTAATAATGAAATATCAGTATGAAAAAATAATTCCTTTTGCAATTGCAACAAAAAATAAAAATCTCTAGGATAAATCTAACAAAACATGTGAAGGAACCTATATAATGAAAACTGAAGACCTTATTAAAAGAAAAAAAAAAGATACAAAGAAATGGGAAGGTATTCCACATACTTGGATTAGAAAAATCCAAGAATAATGTATCCAGCTAAGCTCTCCTTTAGATATGAAAGGAATTAAAATGACCTTATTTTTTTTGCAGATTTAATGCAGCCCTCATCAAAATCCTATTGGAATTTTTAAAAGAAATAGAACAAAAAAATCATTGGATTTGTATGGAAGCACGAAAGACCCCAAATTGACAAAGCCATCCTGAGAAAAAGAAAAAGGCTGGAGGCATCACTCTGCCTATTGAAATTATTACTACAAAGTGACCATAATCAAAATAGCATAATCAAAATAACGCACGCGCGTGCACACACACACACACACACACACAGCACACGCACACACACCAGTGGAATAGAATTGAGAGTCCAGAAGGAAACTCATATTTGTGTGGGCAAATAATTTTCGACAAAAAAGCCAAAACTATATAGTGGAGAAAGGAAATCCTCTTCAATAATGGTGTTGGGAAAACTGGAAAGATCCCTGCAAAAGAATGAAACTAGGCTGTTGCCTATCACCACATACCAAAGTTAACTCAAAATGGATTAAAAGAAAACTTAGGAACTAAACTCAAGGACCTTGGACTTAAAGAGGATTTTATGAATTTGACCTTGAAGGCAAGGGAAGCAAAAGCTAAAATAAATTTGGGACACTCAAACTAAAAAGCTTCTGCTCAGCAAAAGAAACTGACAACAAGATAAAGAGACAACCATCCAAATGGGAAAATATATTTGCAAGCAACGCCTCTGATAATATCTAATATCCAAAATATACAAAGAACTCATACGACTCAAAAACAACAACAACAAAAACAAATGATCCGTCAAAAAATGGGCAGAAGACCTGAACAGACACTCTCCCTAGAGGACATACATAGCAACAAATATATGAAAAGATGCTCAACATTGCTAGCTATTAGGAAATGCAAATCAAACACAATGAATACCATCTCACGCCTGTTAGAATAGCTATAATCAACAGGACAAGTAATAACAAATGTTGGAGAGGATGCAGAGAAAAGGAACCCTCATACACTGCTGGTGGGACTGCAAATTGGTACAGCCACTATGGAAAAAGTATGGAAGTTCCTCAAAAAACTAAGAATTGATCTACCATATGATCCAGCAATCCCTCTACTGGGTATTTACCCCAAAGACTTGAAAACCCATATCCGAAAAGATATTTGCACATTGATGTTCATAGCAGATTATTCACAGTGGCCAGGACATGGAAGCAATCGAAGTGTCCTACAATAGATGATTGGCTGAAGAAGCTGTGATACATATATTCAATGGAATATTACTCAGCCATAAGAAGAGATGAAATACTGCCATTTGCGACAACACTGATAGACCTTGAGATAATCATGTTAAGTGAAATAAGCCAGACAGAAAAAGTAGAAAATCGCATGATATCACTTAGATGTGGTATATAAACCTTAAAGCAACATATAGTTGTCTTAATCTATGGACATGGATAATAAATTAGTGGTTACCAGAGTGGGGTGGGAGGTAGACGGATTAAAAGGGATCAAATATGTGGTGACAGAAAGAAATCTAACTATAGGAGGTGAACACACAATGTAAATATATATATATATATATATATATTATATATATATATATATGCTTTACTGTTAAAATGTACAGGTGAAACTTATTTCATTAACCAATGTCACTGTAAAAATTTAATTTATTAATTTTAAAAAATAAAATGCCTACAGACATTTTGATTCTGTAAATTAGCATCTAATAGGAGGTCTCTAATGTTGTCGCTTTTCAGAGGTGCTTACGAGGATGGGTGCCATGTTTCTGAGGCTAGTCAAGAAGTACACATGAGTCTGCTTTTGGTCTCCATAAAAGGTTATGGGACATGGGATCCAACTAGCAGAAATCCTTGTCTCTGTCTGCTTTTGTCTTAGACACTGATGTGAGTGAGAAACAGTAATTGGCAGAGAATTAAGGAAACATCAGGAGAGCATTGGGGAAGTGAACCAAGGAAAGGAAGGGAGTTGACAAAGGGGGCACTAACAAGCAGGTTTCTGAAGTGGGCAATGGAGTCTACACTTTTCTGGGGACCCGAGGCAACAGTGTAGAACACACATGGAGCCCCTTGACACAAGAACATGGGAGCTGGCATTCTTCCACCCACACTTCTCCATCATTATTTGAAGCCTGCTCCCAGAGAAGAACTTAGCTCCCTAATACTTCTGGCAAATCCTCTACTGTGGGCCAGAAAAACGCCCCAGCAAAGAGAAACAGATGTCTGCAGATAGAAGCCATGGAGTGGGTATGTGAGTAGTGGGGAGCCCCGTAGGGATACAACAGCAAGTTCTCTATCCTGTGTCTAGTAATTAAAAACAAAATTTCTCCATCTTGGCTGTAATTCAACCCTATGCTTTTTGTCTGTTCATTTTTAAATTAATTGACTTTATTTTTAAGAGAATTTTTACAAAAAGGTTTACAGAATCTTTATACAGAACCTTAACAAGTTAATAGAAAAATTGATCAGAAAGTACAGGTTTCCAATAGCTCCTCCTCTCTCACAGTTTTTCCTATTGTTGTTGTTGTTGTTAGTGTCATATATTTGTCATAATTGATGATCCAACATTGACACATTATTATTAACTAAAGTCCAAAGTTTACAGTAGAGTTTACTCTTCCTATTGTATATTCTATAGGTTTTGATAAATGTATAACAACATGTGTCCATCACTACTATATCATACCAAATTCCCAATGCTTTAAAGAAACTTCTACTTTTAGTAATTTGTGCAGGAAGACCTCCATGCAAATTGGAAAGCCTTATACAAATCCACTTTTGAAGCTGAAGAAGAAATCAATGAGGCAATTATTTTGGTTGAAGAAGTTAAAACCACCCTTACTTAATTCTTCCAGAATTGTCAGAGTGTGCTTGCTTCAAACCTTTGTAGAAAAGGGTCTGTTAGGGGCTGAACTGTGTTCCCCCTGCCTAAATTTATATGTTAAAACCCTAATCCCAAATGTGAGTATATTTGAAGATAGGGCCTTTAAAATGTAATTAAGGTTAATTGAAGTCCTAAGGATGGGGCTCTTTTTAGTAGGGCCCTGTTTCCTATAAGAAGAGGAAGGGACACCAAAGACTTCTGTCTCTCTGTCCATGGGCCCACAGATAAAAGGCTATATGAAGACACAGCAAAAAGGTGGCCGTCTACAAGCCAAGGAGAGAGACCTCATCAGAAAGTAACCCTACTAACATCTTGATTTTGGACCTCCAGCCTCCAGAACTGTGAGAAAATCCTTTTCTGTTATTTAAGCCATTTTGTGGTATTCTGCTATGGCAGCCCAGGCTGATCAAAACAGGATCCCTCAAGAAAAAATTGGAAGAGTTGCACATTCTATTTTTCTATTAGAACAGGAAGAGACTCTAAGGGGCACAGGGTGAAGCCCATAGCTAAGTGTTTCTGTGGCCAATATGGTGACTCTGAGGAGGAGCAGGAGGTGCGCCAGCCCCAATCTACGCTAGGGCAGGGGACCTCAGGCTCTTTCTTTGCAGTCTGCCAGTCCTGGAGAGGGCTACATCAAGCACACTGTCAGGACAAATCCCCAGAAGCTAAGTAAATCATATAATAAGGCTGTCAGTCATCCTGACTGGATGACACATGGCCCCAAAAGTACAACATTCGTGAAATGTCACTGTGTCACTGCCCGATAATACCCACTGAGCCCCCTGCTAAGTTCCTACCATCTCTTCTGGCACCTGCACCACTGACACTGTCCTGGATGCCTAGTGCTATTTTTTAAAAGATACATTACCTCTTAACCGAAATCATAAGCAACAATTTTGGATGACAACTGGTCATCCCCACAGACACCTCTTCACCAAAATGCATTGTATTGGATATTTCCCTCCATGTAACATGCCCTTTTCCTCTCCCTGATTGTCAGTGCAAATAGGTTCTTTATAAAGACAAGAACCCATTTGCAAATGCCCATAAGGAGTTCTGTGGACAAGTCCAATGTGCTAGCTGGTGCTCTATTTTTAAAGTGGTGAAGACATTTGCCAGAGGAAGCACAGTGTGCTGTTTGGATTGGAGGCAACACTATTGACTATTCCAATGGTGAAATAAGCTTAACAATGAGATGAGCTACTTGGAAGGAGGTGGAAGGGGGTGTTAGGCTTATTTACTCCAAGCAGTAGATAGGAAATCAGCGTCATCTAAGCCGAAAGCTGGACTCTTCTAGCAGGTTCAGTCACAGAGCTCATAAAACTGAAAATACATCCCATCCAGACAATTCTTGGTTTATCTCATCCTTTCCTTGGGTCTTAATAAGTCATTAAGTTTCTTTGAATCGAACAAGTCTCCTCATTATGATGCTTCCATAAAACCAACTTTCTATTACTCTGAGAACTGTGGATAATGGCCCTGATACATGGAAATGTGAATACACACTGATAAAAATCAGATTTCCCACAAGCGATGGATATTAAAAACACCAAACTTCTATGATTTTTGAATGTTAAGCAGCGTCCACAGGGCCAAGGTGACCTTGCAATGTGTAGTACGGTGAAAAGAAAAAAGACAGGGCAAATGCCCTCACATCTCACATATTTAATAATTTGCCTGTTCAGCCTTCAACCACTGTCATCTTTTAATAAGGAGTCTGACCGGCCACAGCTGTTTTTCATAATTTCTTAAAGCAGCTGTTTTTCATAATTTCTTAAAGCAGCTGTTTTTCTGGGGCCTTGTCAATCCACAGTCAGCTTGCCATCCCGAGCTTTGCAAGAGGCCCAGCCAGACCAACTTTCATTTTGGTTTCCCTCCTGACACCAAGTTAATCTAAATTCAGGAACAAAAGCATTCATATTTGTCTTTGTAGGGCAAGGATTACGACTATTGAAAGGGTTTTCTGTGATCCGCTTGTCACTTTCTTTGCTGCTTAATCTCTTTCTTTCTCCTGCTCAATAGCCTCCTCTTACTTTTTCTCCTACTGAAGAAATAGGAGGGTTTTTAAAAAATCTCTCTCTTTCTCTTCCCTTTTAAAGAAACTTAGGAAGTTAAAAGGCCAGCTCAGCCTGGCCACCTGGACTGATGGGAGGCACTGTCTGGCAGGCTCCCTGCCAGCAGCCAGCTGTGCCATTGTGCCCTGCCAGCTGTGTTATGGCCCTGATCGCAGGATTGTCCTAACTTTGTTGGCAACCGTCTCCTGTTCAGCCAGTGTGCCATTCCCATTGTCCTCAATGTTCCTTGTTTAATGCTGTTTTGCAAATTATTAAGCTCTGGAAGTCTGTTAATCACAGTTCATGTCCCATGTAAGGCCACACAGGAGAGGCAGAGCTGGGTGGGGAGGCCTGCTGGCTGAATGTCTTGGTGGTGGTCCTTTCACAGTCCTAACGAGATCATTACCACTAACTAAATACAAGCTCAGCCTCATGACCCTCTGGGTAGTCATGGTGGCCCAGGTGGAATATCAATATCATCTGGAACCCTTATTCTGCTGCCTTCTGGCACTAGAAGCTAACCCCTGATCAAAAGGCCACTGAACCCTCCTCTGATTCCCCCAGTCCTTGAACCTCAGACACCTGAGTGGCAACCCCAATAGGCATGCCCTCAGCCCAGCCCCAGGGTGGTTAGGAACTGTCTGGCTCAGGTTATCTGCTAACTTGAGCACTTGGGAGGCAGACTTTAAGATGGCATGGTCCAGCCTTCCCACAGTAACCACCAAGCCCAGGGATATACCCAGGTCACCCTCAATCCGGGCCCAACATGGCCCATATTGTACAGCCAAGGAGGTGCTCCAGGAGTGAGGACTTTTTTTTCATAAACCACCAACATCTTCAGGATTGTTCTAAGTCTCTTTGGCATAATTTGAAGTTTTGTCCAGGTCTCACTGTACGTAAACTGAGACTGAATTTCTTCGTTCACTGGAAATGCAAAGGTGGTCACTTGGACCCACCCTCATAAGCAAAGTAAAGTGTAAGTGTGTGTGTGCGTGTGCGTGTGTGTGCATGCCTGTGACTACACATGTATGAGTGTGTACATGTGTGCATATGTGAGTGTGTTATGAATATCTATAAGTATGTGTGTATGACTGTGTGATATGAGTGTGTGTGTGAGCATGTGTAATTGTGTGTTATGAGTTCCTGTTCCGCAATAGTGAGGTTTAAATGCAGCAATTCTGCCTGCCCCAATGAAGATAACAATCCCAGTGTGATATACTAGGAATTTAGTTTTCTTAGGGAAGAAAAGAGCTGGTAATCAATTATTTCTTATTAGCTGTAATTTCTTTCCTTCCTTCTCAAAAGAAATGGTGAAAGTTGGCACAGTAGGTAAACACTGTGCTCATCACCTCCTATGACCACATCAAAATGACAATGAAACTACAGGACAATCATCATTGAGAATCACCTGAAGTCTAGCTGAACAAAAGTTTTACAGCTAAAGCTTACAAACAAAAGAAGCCACATCAAGAATGGTAGGAGGGGCAGAGAGGTAGAATGGGGTGATCCCACACCCACATGTGGTAGCTAAAAATCTAGAGGGATATCTCAGCTGTGGAAGTTTCCCTGGAGGAGCAAGGTGTCCTAGCCCCAAACCAGGCTCCCTAGCTAAGGATTCCAGTCCCAGGAAGAGAAGTCCCCACAATTTATGGCTGTGAAAACCAGAGAAGATTGTGACTGAGTGAGATGGAGGACTGCTGGAGTTCCTGGGTTTTTTCTTAAAGGGCCTGCACACAAATTTACTGGCTGACGGATTTATTCACTTTGAGCTACCACACTGGAGCAGGAGCTTGAGGGTGACAGGGACATACCGGGAAGAATTCAGTTGTCTGGTTCAGGATGAGGGCTGGAGGGGCAGCTTTCTTTCAGACAGAAATGCTGGCATAATCCATTGTTCCTTTGTTGAACCCTCCCCTCACCAAGCCTGTGCACATAGGCAGGCAGCATATCTGAGCCTCCATCAACCTGGTTAACACCATTTGCCCCACCCTGGTGATTCCCCGAGACCTGGCCCCATACAACTTGCAGGCCCACCCAAATGCTTCCAGTGGCTTTTCCATACAAATGGCCTGATTTGGCTCATACTGCAGACCTTCCTAAAATATCTCAAAGGCTCGCAAACCCCAAACAAGTTCCATCTCGCTTTGGCATGCCCTGTACCTCTTTTAAAGCAGCCCTAAGCCCGGAACTAGTGGCAGCTGGCCTCATTTTGAAGCTTGGCCTCTCCCAGGCACCTCCAAGTCTAGCACAAGTGGCAACCATCTGCAGATCACCTTGTAGCTTGCAAGTGCCCCTGAGCAGGGCACAGGCAGTGGCTGAACCTGATCTGCAACAGAGCCCCTCCCAAGAGGCCCCAGAACAAACACAACCAGGGGCCAGCTTCAGACCAAGCCAGAGCACCACCTAACCATCTCCACAAACAACATACACAGAGAACAGACAAGTAGGCATCAGAGCCCTGCTAAAACACATCTCCTACACTGTAGTCACAGGCAGTCCTGAAGGTCAATCCCTCCAATTGACATGCAAACATCAACCAAGGCTCAACTACAACAGGAGGGCACACATAACTCACCCAAGGGACATACCTGTAGCACCCAGATCAGGTGACCGAGGAAACTGAGCAACAGAGCCTCACAGGACACCTACTATATAAGGCTACTCTACAAGACTGGAAGACATAGCAGCTCTACCTAATAGACAGAACAAACACAGAGAAGCAGCCAAAATGAGGACACGAAGACATATGTTCCAAATGAAAGAACAGAACAAGAACTAAACAAAATAGAGGCAAGCAATCTAATAGATGTAGAGTTTAAAACACTGGTTATAAGGATGCTGAATGCACTTAGGGGAAGAGTAGACGAACTTAGTGAGAACTTTAACACAGACATAGAAAACATAAAAATGGAGATAGAAAACACAGAAAGAACCATTCAGAAATGAAGAATACAGTCATCGAAATGAAGAATACAGTAGAAAGAATCAAGAGATTAGATAAAGCAGAAAATTGGATTAGCAATTTGGAAGATAAAGTAGCAGAAAACACCCAATTAGAAAAGGAAAAATGAAAAGAGTCCAAAAAACAAAGATAGTTTAAGGGGCCTCTGAGACAACATCAGGCATACTAATATTCTTATTATAGGGGTATCAGAAGGAGGAGAGAGAGCAAGGAATTGAAAACTTATTTGAAGAAATAATGACAAAAAACTTTCCTAATCTGGCAAAGAAAATAGACACACAAGTCCAGGAAGCACAGAGAATCTTAAACAAGATGAACCCAAAGAGGCCGACATCAAGACATATCCAAAGGTAAAATGCCAAAGGTTAAAGACAAAGAGAGACTCTTAAAAGCAACAAGAGAAAGACAAATAGTTACCTACAAGGGAGCTCCCATAAGACTATCAGTTGATTTCTCAACAATGACTTTACAGAAAGGACTGGCATGAAATATTGAAAGTGATAAAAAGCAAGGACCTACAACCAAGATTACTCTACCTAGCAAACTTATCATTTAGAATCAAAGGACAGATAAAGAGCTTCTAATAAGAAAAAGCTAAAGGAATTCATGAATGCCAAACCAGTATTACAAGAAATATTAGAAGGATTTCATTAAGAAGAAAAAGAAAAAGATAAAAAATGTGAATAATAAAATGACAACAACTACATATCTACCAACAATTACTTTAAATGTAAATGGATTAAATGCTTTAATCAAAAGACATAGTGTGGCTGAATGGATAAGGGAAAAAAAATCCCTTATATATGCTGCCTAAAAGAGACTCACTTCAGACCTAAAGACACACAGACTAAAAGTAAAGGGCTAGAAAAATATATTTCATGAAAATTGAAATTTTTAAAAAGCGGAGGCAGCAATACTTATGCCATACAAATAGACTTTAAAACAAAGGCTATAACAAAAGACAAAGAAGGACCTAGTAATTCCACATCTGGATATTACCTAAGGAAACTCAAAGCACTACTTCAATGGGACATGTCAACCCATATATTTATTGCAGCATTATTTACAATAGTCAAGATATGGAAGCAAACTGGGTATCCATCAATGGATGAATGGATAAAAAAGTGGTACATAAATACAGTAGAATATTATTCAGCCATAAAAAAAGAATTAAATCTTGTCATCTACAACAATATGGATGGACCTAGAGGGTATTATGCTAAGTGAAAAGATGGGAGGGGATTTGGAGAATGAATGAAAAGAGGGAAAGGATTAAATAGTACAAATTGGTAGTTACAAAATAGTCATGGGGAAGCAATGTACAGTATAAGGAATATAGTTAATACTATTGTAGTAACTATGTATGGTGTCAGATGGATACTAGATTTATTGGGTGATTGCTTTGTAAATTTTATAAAAATCTAATCGCTATGTTGTATACCTAAAACATAATATTGTATGTCAACTGTAATTGAAATATAAAAAATATTTTTAAAAAGAAATGGTGAAGAATCAAAATATTCCAAAGTAAATAAATATTTTAAAGTACCCACAAAAAAATATATTTACCTATTTGCATTATGTTTACAATAATTTATTTATTCCACTAGATACCCAAATCAAATTATGATAGAATACCAAAATTCTATATAATGTTCCTTTTGAATTTTAGTACTGTATCATATGCTTATTTCTATTGTAATCATGTGAAACATATCAATAGACCCTTTTAACGTGTATGTTTTGGTTTTCTCTTTCCTTTTAACAGCATACCAATGTGGAAGCTCCAGTAATTTTAGGACATGGATATCCTAAAAAAATCTTAATTCTTGAGGTGTCTTATGTTTTAATTGCCACTTCCATTAAGCAGGACACAAGGATGTTTAATGCTGCATTTAAACCTCATAAGCAAGAAAACTGTATAATCAAGAGAAGAAAAGGAAAGGTGAGCATGGAGGAAGAGGGCAAGACCCATAGGTATAAAGAAGCACACGAATGCAGATGAAGTTGCTAGCATTTCTCATAAATAACTCTACCACAAACGGAGTACTGAGATCCAGACCACCACAAGATTCTGGGATTAGGTTTTGCGTACAGCAAATTACTGAAAAGACTTTTAAAAAATTAAAGACAAACAGGCATCTCTTTGATTTCTTTCTTTTCTTTTTCTTACCAGTTTGAAAGAGGCATCATTGTTTACAAGTTTCCTTGGATGTTGCTTGTGTGGGGTGGGCTCCTCCTCAGCTAAACAGCAGTGTGTTGGGGGTGTGTTTATTCATCTCTGGAGAAGTGATTCCTAATAGACTTCGCCTAAGGCAAGCAGGGAACCATTCAGAGGTATCAAAACTAGAACCTCTCACACAAACAGCAGCACCCTCATGGCTGTGGATAGCAAATCATTTTAAGTTTTCTTTTCATCCTGGGTATGTCCACGTTCCCTGCTGATGAAAAAGCCTCTAAAACAAATTTAACTCCTTCCGTGGTGCAAGATGGATTGGAGATTTACAAATACAAATAGCACTGAGTATGTCTCTGGGGTACCGTGCAAAACCCCACATTGGCATCCTTGACTCTGGATGGTGGGGCAGGGGGTGTCCGGAGGGCCCTCCCAGAGCTCATCTGAGAGGTTCCCTTACATTTCTCTCCCTATGTCTCTCCCCTTCTCTCAAAGAATAAGACTCAGTAGGAACTCAACGGAAACAGAGGCACGTCTGGTCTCCTAAGCTCTCTTTGGCCCTCTTGTGCATTTATAGCCACCCATAGGATATATATATTCCATGTCCTCTGACAATTTCATTGCCAATACTGTCTCTGCTTATGATAAGAAAAAGGCCAGCACATGAAGAAAATGAAACAAAAAAGTAACAAACAAAACAAAACAAAACAAAAACAAATTCATAAATACAGACAACAGAATAGTGGTTACCAGAGGGGAAGAAAGGCAAGGAGAAAGTGAACTGGAGGGGAGGGTTTCAAATACACGGTAACAGAAGGAAAGTAGGCTTCTGGTAGTGAGCACACAATGGAGTATACGGATATCAAATTATAATGTTGTACACCTGAAATTGATAACCAATGTTACCTCAATAAATTTAATTTAAACAAAAAAGAAAGACAATGACTCTATGGTTTGTTTGAATCTGGACCAGATTCTGCAAGAAGAGTAAAGGGCTGGGCCTTCCCATCCAAAGCACTGGATGGTCATTGATGGAACTGGTCTCCCTCCTGGCCGAGGAAAATTCTCTAGTGCTGCTCACTTATTTACCTTCAGAACACACCATCCACACCACTCTGTTTTCACGTGGTTGACCAAAATGGACAAAGTTCTCTCTTTTCTGAATTTGAACAGAAGAGCCTTGCTCTCACAGGTTGTGGTAGAGCATTAATGGTGGCGTGAATCGTGAAACTGCTCTCAGTGTCGGCCTCCCCACTTTGCTACGTGAAAGCGCCTTCCAGCAGAAAGTCACACGTACTTAAAATAATTATTTAATAAATAAATATTGAGGTTTTCATCAACCAAGAGTAGCCTCCCTTCTACCCCATGACTTAGCTAAGCAGCATTACTCATCATAGACCAATGGTGTTTTTAAGACATTAAGCTTGCTTCCCCTCCTCGTCTGACAACCTCCAAAGAAATAGCTAAACTAGAACAGATAAGGAAAAGAGTAAAGGTTTTTCATTAAATTCTTTTCAAGTTTTATCTCATGCATAGGCATTTTCATGAAGTGGAAACATAATTTCAGGTTCAGGGAATTGGAATATAATTTTGGTAAGTCTTTTAAGAGTGGGTTTATTATTTTATTATGTACTCCTACTTAATCTCGTGCCATGCTCCTCTTTGTGCATTTTGCTGTAGCCACGTGGCCCTTCTGTTTCTTAAACACTCTAAGGCTGATCCCACCCCAGGGCCTTTACATTTGCTGTTCTCTCCGCCTGGCTCTCTTTTCCTCAGATCATCACATGATGCCTCCTTCTCCCACTCAGTTCTGAGCCCAAATACCTTCTATTCAAAAAGAACTTTTTGACTATCTCAGCAAAGCAGTTCCTAACTCTATTCCGCTGTCTTAGAGGCATTTTTCCCTCTTTAAATTTGTCTTACCTGATTGTTTTCTTGTTCACCATCTGTCTCTATGAGGACTTTATCCTTTATTCTCCTAGAACAGCAACAACAAAAATGACTGGTACATGGTAGGCACTTAGTAAATATTTATTGGAGGAATTCTACTCAGAAGATAAGGAAAAGCCACTTGATATTCTTGTTTGGAGTCCATCTGGATATTTCCTGCTTCTCTTTTAAAATTATATTTCATGGTGGCATCAAGTAAACTGGTCCACTGGATTCATCCCCATGGATTCTGCAGATTAAAAAATATATATATAATAAAATTTATATATTATATATTTGTATAACATAATATATATATAACATATATTTTATACACACACATACACATACACACACACATATATGTGTAATCTTGCTACATTCACCTTTGGTAACCAAATGTCTGCTGTGATCTTTACCCTCAGGCTTATTATCCTTAAAAGTAAGTCCACTTTGAATTGCTCCTATACTAAGAAACCATGAAAACATGTGCTACAAGAGCTTTGAAGGATCATTTCAAAAATCCATTCTACCATGTTTTCCCTCTTCTTTTCCAGAGCTCTTTTTGCACGAAAGTACCATCTCCCATGCTGAAGTAGGCTTGTAGGGAAATAAAGCACTTCAAGCCATAAAAGGTTTGGACCAACTGTTTCTCTCTCCATTCACTGTGGTTATGCTATTCGGTTAAGTTCGTTTCTGTTTATATTTAATTTTAAGGTATTTTGTTCACTTAATTTTTTCTGAGTACATGACATTAACATGGTCCAAAAGTCAAATCTATGCCAAAAGTTATTCTAAGAAAACTGGTATGTCCACCTCCTATCACTTTTACTCCATTTCCACTCAGCCCCAGCATTCCAATCCACTTCCATCCCTCCTACTCCATCTACACACCTTTCTCTCCTACTCCATTCTTAACCTGTTATCTCTTCTATCATGTTCCAACCTATTCTCTGAAGGTGACTAATTTTGTTAGTTTCTGTTTTTATTCTTGCTGTATTTCTTTCTGCAAAAAAATTGCAAATAAATGCATATTTTCTTGTCTTCTACTCTTATACAAAAGAGAGCAGAGTATAGATACACTTTTACTCTTGCTTTCTTCACTGAACAGCATATCCTGGAAATCACTCTATGGCAGTTCACAGCAATCTTCCTTAATATTTTTTACAGCTTCCCAGCACTCCACTGGTAGATGTGCCACTCTCTTATGATTGAGCTTCTAGGCAGTTTTCAATATTTTGCAGTCATAACAGTGCTGCAATTAGTAATCTTGTGTATATGTATTTTTGCATTGTTAAAAGTGTGTCTTTAGAATAAATGCCTAGAATTGGTGTTTCTGGGCTAGAGGCAAGTGCCTAAGCACTTTTGTCAGCTATTGCCAAGTTCCCTCCTCAAGAATGGTAGCAATTTGGATTCTCACCAGCGTGTGTGACAGCATCTATTTCCCCCACAGCCTCATTAACAGAGTGTGTTGTGGAGATTTTTAAATGTTTTCCAAACTCATAGATGAGAAATGGTGTCTTAGAGTAATTTTAACTTTCAATGCTCTTAATATGAATATGGTTGAATATCTTTTCATCTATTTAAGGGCCATTTTTACAGCCTGTTAGTGTAAATTGTCTTTTGTCCATTTTTGTATTCAGTTTTTGCATTTTTCCTCTAAGTGCCAAGACATTTCCTGTTTTTGAGATATTAGCCCTAGATCTGTGATATATGTTGGAAATTTTTTATCCCATTTGTTGCTTGTATTTTGACTTTGGTTGTGGTGCATTCTGCCAGGCAAACTTCAAAATTTCTTTTATGTAGTTGTATCTCTCAATCTTTTCCTCTATTATCTCTGGATTTTAAGGCACAATTAGAGAGCCTTTCCTACACTCCAGGTTATACAGAAATTCACTGCATTTTCTCCAAATGCTTGTATAGCTTCATTTGTTTTCTTATTTTCAGATCTCTAATTCTTTTCGATATTATTCTTGTGTATAATGTGAGATATAGATCTAATTTTAATACTTTTCCCCAAAACTATTCTATTGTCAAAGTATCACTGATTAAAAGTCCTGTTCTTTAAAAAGGTCCTTGGGAGAGATGAGAGGTAAAGAAAGGAAAGTAAGAAAAGCAGGAAGACAAGCTGTTACATCTTTCCTCTGCATGTTCCTCATCCCAAATAAATCTTAAGTGATGAGCACCTGCATAGGGGGTGTGCCTGACTCTCAAGGGGTCTGTGGGCTTTGCCTGCACCACAGAGCAGCCATTCCTACTCAGGCCTGAGCTTGTGTCCAGGACCTGTGGCTAAAAGCCGAGTTCAAATAACCAGTTGTTCATGAGAAGGGGAGTCACTTCAGTGGCTCTGAAGTGACAAACAGTTCCCTGCTGAGCCTGTGTAGCCTCCAGTTGGTCACAGCCAGAATTTCTAATTTGCTGGATCACTACACTTTCACCTGTGCCATTGGAAGATTCATAAAAAATACACAGGCCCCCAAGCTCTGGGCTGGAAGGCTGTGGACAATGAGACATTGCCTATGAAATCAGTAGCAGGAGACCTTTGTTTTCTCGGTCACTGGGCCCCTTGTGCTTTTTGGTGCCTCATCTGACCCTTTTTGGTACAGAAATCTCTGGAAGTTGGACCATGATGGTTTCCTGAGAAGTTATGATTTTGAGTTCATTTTGTTATCTGGATTGCTCTCATAGGTCAGAATCCTATTTCAGGGTCTCTTCCAAACTAAACTCACCCAGAGCACTAAGAGTACTGAAAGTATCTAACCTTCCCTGAGGACTCATCCTAGCTAGACACACAGATGGGGAAACTAAAGCTCAGATGGGTTGTATTACTTTCTGAGGTCATCCAGTGGATGGTGGTGTCTATGGGAGCAGGATTTGAACCTAGCATCCTCCTTTGCAACTACCATGCCTGCCCCCTGGTGAGACCAGTATCTCATCATCACCATGTTTAACAAGAAAAAAAAAAATCTGATGAGTTTGAGATGCTGAATTTTCACTTGCTCATTTCACTACCTGCAGGAAGTCAACTGTTTCCCTTCCAATTTTTACCCCAGTTCCAGGTTGTTACAAACAAACCCAGGCCCATCCAGCTATAGAGTCTGAAAGAAACTGACAGGTTGAACTGTCGTCTTCAAAAATAATTGTTATGTGTTTTCCAAAGGTAATACAATATTAAGTAGAAAAAAAATGATTTTCTAGGTAGACCAGGAACTAGTTATAAATTTAAAATGCAAATGGTGTGAGCTAGTTACACTTTAAAAGTCCTGGGGTATGGCTGACTAACATTAAATACAAAATGTCCTTCTGTCTCTGGTATTCATTTGCCAGTCACATTGTCAGTTAAAAGTAGTCATTTTGAAAGCAGTAATTCATTCTCTGTGGTCCTTCCTTAACACAATTTCAGCCTGCAATTTAGATGATAGGAAAATTACAACCTCAGTGCTTTATATTATGTGATATAAATGTTATTGCAATTAAGCTTGCTAGGAACACACACACACACACACACACACACACACACACACACACACTCATGCGTGCACACGCAAAGACCCAAATACAACTAGTCCATGATTAGTCTATGTAACCAGTTCCTATAAACCAAGGGACATTTGGACAAAACTAGAGTGGAATAGGAGCAAGTGCAAGATGACCTTAGAAGGTCTGAGTTTTACCTTTACTGAGCAGGATATGGATGTACTGGACTGACTTAAGCATTGCGAACATTACCGGCTGACCATTCAAGCTAGAAATGCAGAGTGATCCAAGATGCTTTCTCTTTCAACTCAAAACCCATCAGGCACTGTGATTTGACTCCCTAGACCTCTTGATTCTGCCCTATTATTTATACGCCCCAGCCACTTTCTTGTATCAGTGCATCACATTTTGTTCTAGATTATCACAGCCACTCCTTAACAGTCTCTTGTCAATGATACATATTCACTCCTTAGTTTGTCCTTAACACTGTGGTTCAAGTGACAGCACAAATATACAAACCTTGTTAGGCTCTCCTCTGGCTCAGAACCCTTTGAAACCTCCCCAGACACTACTCCATGCCAGAGTGTCATTCTGTGTCAAGAGTGCCACTCTCCAACTTACCTCCCATCAAAACTTTGGACATTCTTTGTCATCCTTTATCATCTGGTTCAGACCCTCCCTCTTCTGGGAAGCCTGCTCCAATAACCCCCCACACACACACACACACACTCCCTGCAGTGGAGTAAATCTCTTCCTCTATCTCTGCTTTTTCTATATCTGTTATATAGGTTCATTGTGGCGCTTAATGTAACTGTGCTTGTGTGTGGCTGGATATTTCTTGGAGCAGGGATTACTATGAAAGAATAGATACTGCTCCATTTCAGAGCATTCTTGGTATGTTGAAAAGTGAAAAAAATAAGAAATGCTAATAAAAAGTTTCAAAATATATGAGGTGTTGTATAATGAATGTTTTCTTTTAATCTTGTTGGATTAATTCTGTAATTATGTGTATAGCCTTATTTGGCTATAACATCAAGAGGCTAAATCTGCAGCCTTGTAGAAGGGGAGTTTTAGCCAAGCAGCTCTTTTATTGCCTACCCTGATCTCCCACACATGATGGGTCCTATCCTTTATCCTCCATGGAGGTCCCCACCCTGGAACATTGGAATCAATCAATAAATGTTAGTTAAATTGAATTTGAAAGAACAAAGATGCCTTCAAATTCTAGGTAAGTAAGAAAGGATCCATTCTTTTCATATATATTTTTAGTGTATATTTTTAATCATGGCTTTTTTCTCTAGAAAAATTAGACAAATTTAGCTGCTATAATAAATAAATTGAAAGGTTGTAAAATGGCTCACAGACTATAGAAGTTTTCCCCTCATGAGCAAAGTTTAAAAAGAGTGCTCTGACCATCAGGCATCTCTCCTTCAAGCAGTAATTCTAGGGCCCAGAGTCCTTCTAGTCTTTGGCTCTGCTATCTTTCACATGTGGTTTCCAAAGTTGTCTGCATTCAAGTTAGAAAAAGGGGAAAGAACATGGCTATTTGTAAGTGGGAGGTTTCCACTTGTATCCCATTGGCAGAACGCAGTCCATGTGTACGCATATCAGCAAGGATGCTGGGAAATGAAGTATAGCTGTGTTTAGGAAGAAGAAAAAACTGGCTTAGTGAGCTTGGAGTCAGCCTCACCAATGATTTTATATAAAATTTGTACTGTTAGGGCAAAAGGCAATTATAATTCTTAGCGAAGAAAATAACAATAATACCTATAATTTTCTGAGTGTTTATTACGCACCGGGTTCTGGCATCCATGCGCATTGCCCCATTTTTGTCCTTAAATAACCTGCAAGGTAGATATTGTTATCTCTTAAAGATTAAAAAGAAATAAAACTAAGAGTGGAACAGTAATTTGACTGAGGTCACACAGCAGAGCAGAAATTCAAATTTGTGTCTGAGTTCAGAGTCCAGGGTTTTTCTTTGCTATCATGCAGTGTTTCTTAAAAGCCTAGCTCTCAAATGGATGAGAAGGTTCAACATATTACAAAATGAATTTCAGAGAGCAACACTATGTAACTTGTTAGAGAGAGAAGGAACTTCGGGAAGATATTCACTTAACCTCCTTACTTCATAGATGAAAAAATTTATGATTCACAGAGGACAGACACCTAATTAGTGTTAGAGCTACAATGGTACCCATAGTTTTTGACTCGCAGGCTTTTCAAGCCTAATGTCTTGTCCAAGGAGTCATGAGACCAATAGATTAAGCAATAATTCTATTGTTCAAAGTAATTCTCCCCACTAATTTTTTAAGTGGCAGATACATATATTTGTGTTAGACACCAAACAGGTTGCCTTTTCTAGTATTGTTCTATGACAGATGTTAATATAATTATCTTCAAGAAACTTCTGGAATGGCTAAGAAGAGATGATGTGGAATGGCCTCAAAATCTCAGGCTCCCTGATTACAGAACTTCTGCTTTCCAATATGGCAACAGCTTGGATTTTCTTGTTTGAGTTGGAAAGAGATTAGTCTTAACCTACCAAAAGACATGGTGGCTTCATTCACTGGGACTCCTTCAGTTTTCTATGCCTGGACATCAGAAACCAAGGCTTGTTTATGTTTTGCTCCCTCTCACTGCTCACCCTTAACCTTCCATCAAAACATTAGGTATGAGATTTTTAATACAGGTGATTGAGTTTGAGAAGAGGGAATAGAAATGCCAGTGGCATACCCCAAGTGAACTATACCCAAATGTGTACATTTCTATTTCTTCTAATACAGATGGAATGGTCTCTTCCCACCCTAACTTGCCTGTAAAATAGTCAGATCTGCTTTCTAGTATTTGCAAAAATAATAGCTAGTTTATCTTTTTGTCATTGCAGCCTGTCTTTGATCTTTACTACTTTTTCAGCCTGGTTTACAAAGGAACAAATTTTTCTTGTGGCCAAGTGTGAAAGTTCAATATATTTTGCTCTGTGTTCTGTATGTGATATAAATATAGCATTTAAACTGGAAAATGACAACAAAGAAAAAATTGTGGCAATGGACAGGATTCTAGTCTATCTTGTGTCCTGGCTTATTTTCTTCTCCCAACCTTAGAGCCACTATTGACCTGACAAAGTTAAGGAGGTTTCCAAAGCTATAAGAAATGCTATTAATTCAGAAAATTAGTCCTGATTACCTGGTTTTCAATTAGTTCATGGGAACTGAGCTAATTTGGATTCTGTTCAGACTTGTAAACCTTTTGCTACAAACAGAGACACAGCACATACTGGAATGACAACTGGCTGAGGTTTATTAGTTAGCAGGAAATGTCTTCTGAGTGAGGGTATGGTGTGAAAAGGCCTAATTTTGATAATGGATGTGCCTTTCTGAGCTTTTAATTCCATGTTTAATTGGGCACAAAATTCAGGCTCTCAGATTTAGCATGGGTGCTGGCCAGAATAATCAAAACAGCAGTAAAATGAATGGAATGGCACAGAACTTCCAATTTTGATTCAACAGCACCAAGAAAGTACTCACATGGAGTTTATGGTTTTAAAGTATATTTCTAATGACCAGAACATTGTGAAACATTGTCTTGATGGGTTAAGTGCCTTGCTGACATGAAAGAATGTTAAATAATGAACAAGAGCCTTTCTGATTTCAGTGGCTGAGAGGGCTGCCACATTCCGAGCCACCAAATGTGGGTCAACAGTGAGCCCTCAGCTGGACCTAAGTAAGAAAAAAGTGCCAGTGTCAGAGCTGCAAGAGCCTGTCCCCCCTCCATCTTTATCTGAGAGGTCCTTTAAGTAAACGTGTCAAACGCCATCTAGCTAAAATTCTCTTGTGCAGCACAACTTCTTTCTGATTTAACAAACTGAAATGCTGTCAATTTTGAAAAGATTAACCAAGTTTTTGAATACATAAATTTTAATAAACTATCATAAATCGTCAATCAGCAACAAAAATTTCCACAGAGAAACAGAAAATGACTCATTTTCTGTTTTCTTAATTCCTGTTTCAGTCGTGATTTTTTTCCTTCTTGCCGTTCTTTCTCTTATAGTTTAAGGTATACTTACTTCCTTATTTTCTTCTTTGTTTTTTTCTTCCTTCTTTTCTTCCTTCCTTCCTTCCTTCCTTCCTTCCTTTCCTTCCTTCCTTCCTTCCTTCCTTCCTTCCTTTCTTCCTTCCTTCCCCACCTCCCTCCCTCCCTCTCTCTCTTTCTTCTTCCTTCCCTTCCCTTCCCTTCCCTTCCCTTCCCTTCCCTTCCCTTCCCTTCCCTTCCCTTCCCTTCCCTTCCCTTCCCTTCCCTTATTCCTTTAAGCATATAAACAACAAAAACTTATCTCTCACAGTCCAGGAGGCTAGGAAGTCCAAGATCAAGATGCCAGCATGTTCATGTACTGGTGAGAGCTCTTTTCCTAGTCTATAGCTGGTGACTTCTCACTGGTCCTCACATTGTGAATTTACTTCCTTATTTTCTAATAACTGCACTGAAAATTAAAAATTTTCTTCTCAGTATATCTTTAGCTCTGCACACATATTTTGAATTCTAGTGTTTTTGTCATTCAGATCTAATTTTTTTTTGAAACATTCACTATTATTTTTTCTTTAACCCATGACTTTTTCAGATGGATTTTCTTAGTTTCCAAAAAGTTGAAGGGTTTTGGTTGTCCTTTTAGTTTTAATTTCTAATTGAGGTTCTTTTAGTCAGAGAACAGGCTTCTAATCTATCAATTCTTTGAAGTTTGTTGAGAATTTCTTCATTTGAATATTCTGTGTAAATTTAAAAACAGAAACTGCTTCTCTAGAGGGTTGAGATGTCATGTACATCTCTTAGCTCAAGCATATTTGCACTGTTTATTCGGGTTGTCTCTGCTTCTGAGAGTTCGGTTACACTCTCCCACTGTGCTTGTAGTTTTATTCGTCTGTGCTTCTTGGTCAGACTTTGCTTATATAATTCTAGGTGAATTTGTTAGGTTCAAGAATGTTTTATTATACTTGTGGATATTTCCTTTTTAAAAACCAGTCATTTCTGTCTTTTCTCATATTAACACTTATTACCCTAAATTCTATGTTTGTCTGCTGTGAATACAGCTACCAGCTCTCTTTGGTTTAACACTTACCTGGGATAGCTTTCCCCAGCCGTTTATTTTCCACCTTTCTCTGTCATTTTACAAAAGACACAAAGAGCTTTAATATCACACAGTAATAAATCTAGTGTAAGGCTCAGAGATTTAAAAAAGAAAAAAGCTGTCCACAGAAAGAAGTTCTTCAAATTCTTAAAACAATCTGAAAATCTACAGAAATTACAGAAACAAAAAGTTTCCTTCTTTATTTATCCATCTGGACTTGGGAGTTTTTGAAATCTGGAGCTGCTGGCTTGTTTGTTTTCTTATCTTTCAGGGAAATCTTGGACAATGCTCTTGGAATGAAAGCGGGAAGATCATTTCCCCAATAGGAGGCAATAATGGTGCCACTGCTCTCCACGCCCTTCAGGCAGGGAGTGTAACGTTTAGAAGAGAAAAACATCCCTAAAAGCATTTGTGAGAGATGACTGAGTGTTTTTATCATCAGTGATAGTGACTTTTCCCCCATAAAAATATGGCATTCAATAATACAATCTCCTTTCCCAGATACATAAACGCGTCCTTCAAAGCCACTCTCCCTCCAACCATGTGACCATTCAGCGCAGAAAAATCAGCCCGTTTACATAACAGCTGTTAGTGTGAGCGCTGACATATTACTTCAGGGCCTTCCGCCTATAATGGGTTTTTCAAATGTGTTGCCATGTTCAGTTGATTAGTTGTGGGTGATCTGAAATGTCAAACTATTAGCCTTGACAACTACTGCCAAGGTTACTATCTTTGGAAAATATCTTTTTAATAATATAACTGTTTGTGAGTGGAAAAGTGATGCTTCAAAATACAAAGTAAACAATAAGTGTGGATTACAACCACTGATGACTTCAGTTTTTCATTCTCCTTGGTGATACATGTCTGGGGGCTTCTTTTTAATGAGCAAGCACCAACAATGCACCTCTAGGTTTCCAAGAGCTACACAAATGTGGATTGGAAATAGAAGACAGGGAGAGAGAGGGAGGATTGACAGAAAGCAACACCGTGAATTGAAGAGCTCTACCATTTACTGTGGGTGAGGTGTCATCAAGTCACTTCAACACCTGCCCACAGATGAAAGTTAGATTTACAAATCTGGCTCTGATATGGAGGAGGTCTTATAACCCAAATTTGCACATTTCAATCATCGAGATGGTCCTGGCATTCAGAGTACGTGGGAGGAAGTCAAAATAGCCTTGGCCCTTTCTCCTTTTTTTATCCTTCACTCTCATCAGTACCTCCTAACTCAGGAGCGCCCAGTGTTTTACCAATGTCTTCTAATCAGTATATTCCTAATTACAGTCAACTTTTTCCTTCACACATGAACTAACATGCTATAACCTTCACCTCACCTGCATGAGGTATTTCCAATAACTGCATATTATACTGGGACATCAAGGTAGCCTGGGAACTCTACCAGACATACAAGAATGTAGGGTAACCTTATCAGGAAAGGGTCAGCAATTGTCAATGCATTTTGTCCCCTTGGGAAAGATATTTCTATTATAATCCAGGCTTCCTGGAAATAAGCTCAGGAATTTTTTGCTGGGCTGAGAAATGCTGGTAGAACAAGCCAATAAACATCTACGTTTTACTATTAGAGTGACATTGACACTTATCTAGTGAGAGAAATTAAAGAAAGACTCACCCATGAAAGCAGCTACCACTGCCACCGGGAGTTCAGAGGCCAAGCTGGGACTGACCCACATAATCGAGGTTTCAACAAGTGAAAAAACAAAAACAAAATACATTTTCCTGTTAATAAGTATTGAGAGGTTATGAAGTTTTCTTTTGCTTTCTTTCCACAACATTGGTAGAGCTCTTCCACAGGAATCTGTATTATTCGGAGGATGAAGGGTGAAGAAGTTTACACAGGAAGAGAGGATTAAAGGGACATTTTATAATGTATGAAAATATTAAAAACAGTGCATCTATCCTAGATTCTTTTTTAGAGCAGAGGCTCTTAAACTATAATGTTTTAATCCCAAATCAGGTTAGTAGTGGGGATTTCAGGCACTGTGTGAGGCTGGTGGATAAGATATGTGGGGGTAGGGCGTCACTTGCAATTACAGTTTAAAGGACCCTAGAGAAGGCTGCCAGTTCTTAAGGAGGGCTGGAATTGCAAAAGCACTTGACTCTGGAGAGACTCTGCTGCAGTACAGCTCCGTCTTTCAAATCTGTCCCCCATCCCACCCTCCATCCCCAGAATACCTGGCTATAGAAAACTGTCAATGGTACACAATTTTTTCTATGAGAAATATGCAAATTTCAAAATACAGTTTATTTAATCAGCCTAATACAAAATGGTGATTAAAAAATTAAAATGGATAGATTCTAAAATGTGTTACAGATTTTAAAGTTGATACATGAGTAAAGCTTGAAGAAATATTGAGTTACATTGAATAAAGTCCAAAGATCACCAAATAAATTGTGTCAAGGGACTTATAATTTTGAACATATATTTTTGTAGTTTGTTTCTAAAGCAGAGATTTTGACTTCTTTTTATTGAGAACATTCTCAGAATAATGTTTTAAACACATAAAATAAAATATGAGAAATTACAAAGGGCGACATCTTGAAATACAGTAATCAAAATATTAAAAAATAAATATAACAATAAGTGTGCTTCATTATTAGTGCATTAAATAACAGGGTCTAGTGCTGAGTTTAGTCATCTCCATAATTTCGAGGTAGTGATGAGCATAAATGGTAGTTTGATATCTCTGCAACAACTGTAACATGATATGAAAATATCTGATTTCTATTGATGACAAAGTCATAATTACTATCGATACTATTGTGGTTTGTTGTCTACATTTGTAATTAAAGGAAATGCAAAATTTCAGTTAGAGGTTATTGAAAATGATATAACTATTTTCTCATTCAAGTTTATAAACCCTCTGTATTCCAACCATGAACATTTTGAGGGTCCATAGATTCCAGCTTAAGAACCAATGTAGTTTTATAAGCTAGCATTTACTGTGTTAATGCTCTGCCTTTTTAAAAAGAAGGTACTACCTACCTTCTTATTTAACAACAAAGGCCTAAGCCTCTCTCACTAAAGCCATAGAGGCCTTCCTGGTAACACTGACCTTCCCAGTTTTCATCCCATAATGGGGCTGTGGTGTCCAATCACAGAGGTTGAGATGCTTCTCCATATTTAACAATTTACCAATTGGAAACCTCTAGAAAGTTTAATCATGTCATCACAGTAGTGGAGTAAAAACTACACTGTCATATATATAATTCTTTCTAGAATAACTGTTGTGCTTGGAATTTCTACAACTTCACAACTCTTGATCAGAAGCTTTGCTAGAAGAGTCTTCTTGGCTGCTGAGTTTCTGAAAAAGAAAGAAATTAATATTTTTCTTAAAATTCTTTTACTATATTTAAAAAAATTAATATCATTAGGGAAACAAACAGAAATTGGATGATTTTGAGAGGCATGTTACAGGGTAGAAAGTGTCTTCAGGGTCAAACAGATCTGGGTTCAAATTCCAGTTAGGTATTTACTAAATATGACCCTGAGTAAGTATTTAATCTCTAAAGCCTCAGTTTCCATAGCAGCAAAATGTAGATGGTAGCACATACCCCAGAGCAGCACTGGGAAGACGAAAGCAGTTAGAATTATGCAAACACTTGGAACAGTGCCTTAAACTTGTGGTCAGTAAAGCAAATGCTGTCTTACTCACTCCAAATACCACTCTTCCCACCACCTCCTTTTCTGTTATGTGACTCCTTCTAGGAACAGTATAGATGCCAATTTTCTCATCAGAAAGATGCTGTACTCTACTCTTGAGATTTCTTATAGAAACATATTTTCATGGCACACATAACTCTCCAGCAGGGAATAAATGCTAAGTTTCTGGAACAGAGAAAGAATTCCAAATATAGAGGGGAAGGAGGAATCAAAGCAAGAAACTATTAAAGAACAAAAATATCCTATTGATGGTCCAATAACAAAATGGCAAGGAGATAAATTGGGGTCCCAACACCAAACAAAATGTAATTATTCAGCTCTTCATGTGAACAGTGCTATTGATGCAAATAACAAAGCATACTAAATAAATTGCGTGTTTTCCTCCTTTTTTATTTTCAGTCTGGAAAATCAATTCCTTTAAGCATTGCCTCGTATCTGCAGAACAATCAATTTAAATGCAACCCACTATGTTAAGCTCCCTCAATTTTTAAAAATTCAGCTTTGATAACTATTTTAGCCAATGATTAAAATGTAACCTAAAAAGACTGATGTTGTTAAGAGAGCAAAAGAGTTGTATCATGTCATGGGCTATTTTTGCTCTTCCCTAAGTCAATTTGGGAAATCCAGGTCAAACAATGAAAATTTAAATGTAAGGAGATCATCTATAAAATAAGCAATGAAAAGCAACCTCCTTCACAAAAGATGCTTCTTTCCTCCAATGGTATTGCAGTATCAAACATCTTTAAATAAGTAATAATTATAATTATTCCAACACTTCTTGAACATTTGCCTCTTATATGCTGGTCCCATGATTACCTCATTTATCCTTCACAGAAACCTTAGCAGGCAGGTATTATTGTTATCCCATTGTAAAGATCTGAAACTGGTTTATAGAGGTTCATTTGAGATGAAGCGGAAAGTAGAAGGCTAAGTAAAGATATCAATTAAAGAATGTCTGTGGGCAAAGATCATTCAATGAAAGCTAATTCTTGCATCACCAATTCAAAGGTATTAAAACTAGCTATCTACCCACAGCTCTTCTTTAATGAAACTAAAAACTCCCCCAAATATAGTAGCCCATCAACTTGTACTGCCTTTGGTAGTTTTTGTCTGGAATCTTCAGCTCGGGTCCTGGAAGCACTGGCATCAGAACTAGCCAGACTCAGAAATGAGGGCTCAATCTTTTCCTCTGCTTGTCCTCGGGCAGTGGCTACCTGAGGAAATGGTCCCAACCCACAAGGGCCGGGGCATGGGGGTTAAAACCCAGCAAACAGAAACAGTTGGACAACTATCTTTATCTTTGGCAATATTGAAAGGAGGGTAAATCATTTTTACTCTTCAAATTGTTTACTGTTGTCAGGGGTGGGACACTGCAACAGAAGGAACTTGAAGAGATGCAAATAATCAGCATTGTCATCAGAGTTAACTTTGAAAATGTGGAAGCATACCTTCCAGAGAAGCCCAGAGTTTCCGGAGGTATTCACTCTCCCTCCGCCCAAATGTGATTCCCTCCATAGTTTTTCCCATAGAAAGGCTGGCGTCAGGTAAAAACCTAGCTCTGGAATCCTGGAGTTCTCACAAAGAGGCCAGCTGCTTGCCTGACAATGCTGTCAGAGAAAGGTTTTCCTTCTGGATTTTTAAAGTAAGAGTTTTATTTTTAAAATTGTCTTTATTTGCTGAGATGAAGCATTCGGGATATTAGTATTATTTTTTTTCCTGTCAATCGAATTAGGCTTAGTTATGTAAAACAAGTAAATGAAAGCCAGGAGTTATTTTTTATTTTTTTTAATGTATGGGTTTTTTTAGGTTTATTGGGGGTAACATTGGTTTATACAATTATATAATTTGACATCTATATATTCTATTGTGTGATTACCACCCAGAATTCATTTTCCTTCAGCTACCATGTATTTGATCTCCTTTACCCACTTCACCCCCCCCTAAACCCTATATTTGACCCCCTTTACCCTGTCTACCTCTTCCCTCCTTCCCCACCCCCTATCCTCTGGTAACCACTAGTCCATTGTCCATGTCCAGGAGTCTCTGTTTGTCCTATTCATTTGTTGCTTTTAGGTTTATATCCCACATATAAGTGATATCATGTGATTTTCAACTTTTTCAGTCTGACTTATTTCGCTTAGCATGATTATCTTGAGATCCATCATATTGTCGCAAATGGCAGTATTTCATCTCTTCTTATGGCTGAGTAATATATTGCATTGTATATATGTGCCACAGCTTCTTTATCCAATCATCTATGTAGGACACTTCGGTTGCTTCCATGTCCTGGTCACTGTGAATAATGCTGCTATGAACGTTGGTGTGCAAAAACCGAAGAGTTTTAAATCAATATTCCACTCCAGTTGCTTTCATTTTGGCTTTGTGATGTTAACAACTGTTTCAATAAGAGCAAAGTTTTAACATTTAATTTCCCAAGAATCTTCCCAACATACTTAAGTTTTCATTATACTCTGAAATTCTGCCATCTTACTTTTAATGATCAGTGTGTGCTGGCCCATATATAAAAATAGACACGAAGATCAATGAAGGAAAGCTCCAGATCATTAACATCATGTAAGGACCATTCTATTAAAATCTGTAAGCATTATTTGTCATTTTCCAAGTTTTAACATCTCTTTAGGCACTGAGGAATAAATGAGAAAGAAAATTCAACAAGAATATACCCATAGTTACCATTTATCAAGTATTTATTCTTTGCCAGGCATTGTGCTGGTCATGTTGCACAGACATTGATTTGACTCTGATCCCTCTTCTGGGAGATAAGTATAATAGTTTCTATTTGAGACACCAGGAAGCTTAGAGTTAGAGAAGTGAGTGAATTTCCAGGCTCCCACAGCTGGTAAGTGGTAGAGCTGGGGTTTGAATCCATGTTCTTGATCACTAAGCTTCATATAACCTCTGCCCTGAAGAAATTTATATGCAGCCTGGGGAATAAAACTCACATGCCCAGAGCCTGGCTGTGGCAAACTACCTGGGAAAACACTTAGAGGGAGGCCTGGAGGTATAAAACATAATTTGGCTACAAAAAAAAAAAAAAAAAATCAGATCTGTTATACGGCTTACCTTCCAGAATCATCTCAGCAGGATTTTAAAGCCCTGATATGCACATCCTGCCAAGTCTCAGTCAAAGGTAACTTGACGTTCATATTAGAATTGTATAAACTTATTGGGACAGCTTTTCTCATTTATACCATAACAAATAGGCTTCAAAATCTTCAAGAGTGATGCTGCCCCCTTTCATATTCAGATTGACTTCTAACAATATTCTAGGGAATTACTCAATAATAACTCTTGCAGCATCCTGATGAAAAGATAATGGTATATCTATTGAATTTTTTTTGCATGCGTGATAAATGAAGGCATCTAAAGGCTGATAACATTATCTAAGGTTTAACAGCAAACCAAATGAAATTATAGGTGTGAAAGAGTTTTATGAGAGTGAAGAGCACTATACAAATACAAAGCATCATTAAGAAGAAAGCTGATACTCCATAATGTCTTGACCAGCACATTCGAAGTACATTTTACTAGGACATCTGTTTTAAGTGTGATTTTTCTAATTCGTTCACTCCTTTAACAGATACTCACATGCCAGATACCATGCTCTTAAACTAGTAACCAAAGGATACAATGGAAAAAAGAGAGGAAGCAGAGATTTGTTTTTCTAGGTGCTAGTAAAAATTATAATTCAGGGTATCAGAAATTATATGTCAAGGAACATGCTGAGCTGAGAAAACAGATTCCATTTTGCATTTAAAAGACACTCAATAAATGAGTATTGATTAATTGACAGGCTGAATTAGAATCCATGAGGCAAGTTGGAAGATCTAGATCATTTAAACAGATGCCAAAGGAAGTTTTGGTCATAAATCACTCATGGTTTTCTAATACAATGTACCAGGAGGTATAAATAGTTTATAAAATATATTTTTGCCAAATAGTTTCTTCACAACCCTTCCTCTCAAAACAATATTTATGGGGTCACTTTGGAATCCAGATTTTTCTAAGAATTTGAATGAGCTTTAAAAATAAGTGTTACCCACCACTATCAGCGACATGAGATCTTTCTATCTTTACTTGGAGATCAAACTCATCGAAGCCTGCTCACTACCACAAAACCCATTCAAGCTCCAACATCTCCACCTTCAGGAAATAATGCGAAACTTGCCTCAGCACCCAGCCATTTTTTGGATATAGGATTAAATGGCATGCCTTTAACAACTTCATCTGGATCTTACTCCTCATTTTTCCACCCCAACCCTCTACCTCTCTCCCCATAAAACACCCTGATTCTTAAGGCCTATCTCAAGTCATCCGCTTCCCATGGTCATCAGATGAAGGGAGGAAAGGAATGTCCTACCTCCTCTGTGAAGAGCACATTTCTTTCCGTTGTATTTGCAGACAATGTGGCAGACATTCAACACCTGAGTAAGGGATGAACCTCCAATGACAGTTCTGAAGGGATAGAACAAAAATAAAGACGTGAGGATTCCACACATTTCTTTGACCACATAAAAAGTGTTGGCTAGAGTTTGGAGAGTTGTGAAGTTAACAACTGAGCCATCTCCGAGGAGATTGGCTCAGGACAGCACATTTCTTTTTGCCCCTTAATCAGGGTCTCGTGGCATCACCTTAACCAATGAATGATTATATCCTGACATGTTATTGAATAAACTCCACTAGTATCAGAGAACGTCACCTCGGTGGTGGTCCACTTGCTCGTGGTGCTCCTTACTCCTCTAGACTAGCACTGCCAATAGAACTTACAGCGATAACAGAAATGTCCTTCATCTGTACTACCCAATGCAGTGACTACTGGCCCCATGTGGCTTTAGAGCACTTGAAATGGACTGGGGACTGAGCAACCAAATTTGTAGTTTTCTTTAATTTTAATTAATTTAACTTTCAATAGCCACATGAGACTAGCTTCCACTGTGTTAGCCAACTCAGTCAATGCAAAGTCAGGAATTCAACAGGAGAAAGCCTGGAATGGTTTCTACCAGCTGTTTCTCTGACTGTTTCTTTCCTGCCTTCTCTCTGCTTCCATATGCTAACTCATTTCTGATTTTCCTTTTCTGACCCTGCCAAACTTTATAAACTGCCCCTCCACCTCCATTAAAAACCAATCTCAACAGAAAAATGGACAAACAACCCAGAGAGAATCTTGGAGTTCACAATTAAGGTTTTTTCAGAAGTTACATTTTCTTTCCATGTCTTATATTACCTAACTAGAATCATACTAGCTAAGCACTTCATGATGTAATTCATCATTTGGCCTCTACTGTCCAAGTGGAACAATTTCCAGAGCTCAGTCCAGAGCCCTTCTAGGAGGCATAGGAAGAACATTCATCTGTGGTTTCTTTAACTGCCTGATGATTAGAATCACTGGTGAGCTCCTTCAATGAACTTTTCAGGGCCCCTCCTTGGCTTGATGATTCAGAATGTGCAGAGGTGGGTTCCCACATCTTTATTTTGATATGCTCTCCAGTGCTAGAGTAACCAGACACTTACACTTGGGCTAACTTTTGGAAAGTCCTGGCCTGTGCAATATGGGACATAAAACATGAACAGGAATGTCCTCCATACTCTACTCCCAGATCTGATCCAGTAGGGGCTTGGGCAGAAGGGAATTCCAATGTGCATTGTAGAAAATGTGGTTTCAGGGGAGAAAACCATTTCAGTTTAAAATCTTATAGAAAAAAGTTTTTTCACTCTTATGGAAGTTGAGGTACTTCAGAAATGCTGTGGACCAACCAAGAAACAGACAAATGCTCAGTGTCCAGGTTACAAGGTACAAGAAAGCAAGCTGTTATACCAGGGATGCCATTCTTAGGGTTTCAAGTGGAACAGAAAAGCAACTGAACAGCACAGACTGAGAGCATCATAGGACAGAACGAAACCAGCATGGGCCCTCAAAAGACATCAGGATGAGGAATTCCTCCAAAATTCCACAATTTTACCAGTTCCTTTGTGAGGAGTAACTAGCAGTTTATATCAACATCTTTCAGTTGGTTATATTTCCAGATTAGTTACAGTATGATAAAATGAGTATAGTTCTAAGTCTCTAGGTGTGGGTCTAACCATTTACATGCCTATTTGTCATCTTTACAGAGACTCCAAGTTAACAAACCTTGTGCAAGGGTGCCATATGTGGTCACCAAGACTGAATGAACCATCCTGATGATGACAGTCAAGATTCTGGTGTCCCCTACAAACCCAGCAAGCAGCCACCCACACAAAGTAAAGCCTTCCTTGGGCTCATTTCTACTGAGTCATCTGGAGACACAATCTTAAAATTTTGAGAACTAGAGGCCAAAAGATGATGTCTTTGTTTTTTAAACTTCTTTAACCTCCTTTCCACTATATTTCTATGCCAAAGACTACAATATTTGCCCAAACTACATTGGCTCTATCTTTTCTTTCCCCTTTGAGATCTCTCCCAGTGGAGTAGTTAGCCAAGTTTTCTGGAGCTTTCGCTTACAAAGGTGAGTAGAAGAAAATGTATAACATCAACCACATTGGTAATGGGGAAGAGGAACACAACTAGATGGGGCAATACTGTAAGCCACATGTATTTGTTTTAGATTTTCTTCAGTTAATAGGAACTGAGGCTGAAATAGATAATGTGTTATTCCCTTGAAGGTGGGTGGATATTAAGACTCAATTCCCTGATCCCCTGAGTGCTCAAACAAGAACAAACAAACAAACAAAACAAACTGACTTTCTCTTTATTCCTCCAATAGAAATTTCTTGGGGTTTTCTGGAAGTGAAGACCTGAGTGAGACTCAAGAGGATTTCCCTTTCATTGGTTTGCGACTCTGACCTTTTGAAGAATTTGGCTGCATTGGAGATGGAGATAGAGGCAAAACTGGTCAGACACACACATCATTTACTCAATGACCACACATAATACTCATAGTGATTCAGTGGGCTCTTGTTTCCTGCTGTTGAACATTTCTTCTTACTGTATTATGCTTCTATGCCTGTTATTAGATGCATCTACTCAGACAAGTTTGCTATCATTTATCTCACTTACAGTTACATCAAGCACACTAATTGTGATGCTAAGAATAACCCTGTCCCCATGAAGATGCCTTAATAGTTTTGAAGGAAAGCCACCCAAATTATAGTGTGCGGGTAAAGAGTTCACACCAGTCTACATATGTGAAGATCTTCAAGTATTGTGCTGCATTCTTTTTTATTCGTTTTCTCTGAAGTAGGTTAAACCTCTTGAATGAAGACCCATGCACAGATGCCAATAGGAATGGAGTGTGTATAGAAACAGATACATTTACTTGAATGTGTTTATTGCTTAAGTGTTATTTCTGCTTTCATCTCTTTCATCGCCTTTTCGCTTTCAAAAAGAAATCGGGTATTTACAATTATTTTATAATTTCTCCCAATTGTGTGTTATTCGAGCATGCTGAGGGCAATAGCAAGTTTTTTTTCATTCTTTTCTTTTCTTTATTTTTCTTTACTTTTCCTTTTTTAAAGTTATTGCTCTGGTCAATTTGTAAAATAATGGTTATGGAAGCTTTAGCTATTTTCTCATTTTTTAAAAAACGATTAAGAGATACTTATATAATTGCCTTTAGTTCCAACAGTAAAATGAATTTGCATTGCTTTTTAGGCTCTGCACATCTCAGTCCATGTAAAGTCACACACCACTGTCATTCTCTCCTGAACTTGTGTCTTGCAGAGGCAGGAGACATTGCAGCTAATTGAAGAATTGCACACAGGATTTCTAGCTCCTCAGTGACTCTGAGCTTGTGCGCTCTCTGCTGGCTTTGTTTATGGTAACAGCTCTTGAGAAACTAGGTCTGAGGAAACAGGAACTTTGGAAGAAATAAGTAGAAGAGAGTGGAAAAGATTAAAATATCCTCTACTATCCAGACACTAATGAGCTTAGACTCTCCACCAAATGGGTAAGAATAAATATTTTTCGAAAATTTCTGCCTTTTAATCGACTGTCCCAGGAAGTTACTTTTCCATGCGTTTAAAGCACCTGTTCATGGTAATGTTTTATCATTTATTATAGAGGCTCCAGGCAGGACACTTGGGCATGGGAAGGGGTGTGTGTGTGTGTGTGTGTGAGAGAGAGAGAGAGAGAGAGAGAGAGAGAGAGAGAGAAGAGAGAGAGAGAGAGAGAGAGAGAGAGAAAGAGAGAGAGAGAGAGAGAGAGAGAGAGAGAGAGAGAGGCGGGTCGGGGGGATGCAATTTAGTTCTACTGCCCCATTTTCAACAGGTGTCCCATTTAAAAAAAAAATATATGGGCAACTGGCATTTCCTCAAACTTCTATAACATGTTCTGCAAATACATTTTCAAGGCTCCCACTTCTACCACTGCTACTTACAGCCTAATGACTGCTTCTATGTAGAAACTTTCGACCACCACACACTTACTGTGTTGAAATGTATCTCTTTAACTGTCTGGTTATGTATAATGGAAGTGTTGCCAAGTGGTGATTCTGAGATTTTCTTGTGCCTCCAAAACGTGGCTTATTTTCCATAAAAGTCGCACTCTGGTAACCAGCCTATTCCCTAATTATAAATAGCCAGCACACAGGTGGCTAAAGCCCAAGCTGTTTTTATCTCTGTATTCTAACATTCCTGGGCATATCTGGAGGGTGGTAGGCATGACCTGGCACACATTGGTAGGTCAATGCTTCTTTGGTGCTGAGACCTCAGACTGTCACAATAAGAAAAGAGAATCTCCTTGGATTGGTACAGAATAAATATGGCTTCTGGTGCTTGGCCAGCATGGGCTGTAGAGAAGTAGCAGTGGCCACTGCACTGTCAGGGAGGGGCTGGGCTGTGGTGGCATTCCATATCTTCACCATGGCCACACCCCAGGCCATGCCACGACTATGTCTTCTTTAAGCTAACAACAGCTTCCCAACTGCTCTCCCCACTGCCATTTGTGCTTCTCACAACCTGCAGTTCTACTCTGGGTCAGAATGTTCTTCAAAATCCCAAACTGATCAACAACTTTGGGATTACAACTTTTCAAAGGTTTCTATTGCTTTTGGAATAAAGGCTAAAATCCTCAACATAGATTACAAGGCTAGTGGGACCTCTTATCTCTCTTTCCAATCAACCTCAAGTTCAAAGAGCCTCTTCTGTCCATACTGCGTATTTTGTGAGTGCATTTAACTCTGATTCTAAGCTCCATAAGGACAGGGTTAGAGCCAGGCACAGAACGAGTAGCTATAACCATAGTGCCTAGCACAAAGCCTGGTATAAAATAGGTTATCAATGGTTACAACTATTTACTGAATAAATAAATGAAAAATTGAGTGGCGGCCAAATTAGCTTCAGCAGCTGTGGGAGGCATTGCCATAAACAAGTAGTACCAGACGCTTTGGAACTTATAGGAAAGAGCTTCCTTGGCAACATGTGTGACAGTGGACAGCCTTTATATTCCTGTGGCTTCATGATCATCCACAGGCATCACCAAGCAGAGTCAGAGCAGAGATGAAGGAACATGATGGTCACCATGCTTTAACTGGGAGAACCTTTAGTGAGCAGAGCTAAGACACCTTTTGGCAATGTTTTGAAAAATGTTGAGATAACTGGGGTCCCGAAATTTCTCCGGCAAAGGCTAATGCTCCAAGTAATGTGTTTCCTTTCTTATCACTTGCCACGATTTTAGGAGTAGGCATATCAAGTTAGCAAGTAATAGGCACCCTTCTGGTATTAGAACATGGAAAGAGGAGTATAGCAGGTCCAAGAATAAATAACAAAGACTCAATGAGCTTCTAAAGTTTTAGCTAATATTGATCCATGGGATTCTACAGAATTCATTGAGTCATTGAAATGTTGTCTCCCCTGATTGCACTTCCTCTAATCAAATATCAGAGGCATAAAAATGGTCATAACTTCAAAACGTGGTTTAAATGTATCTCAACCCTCTTTATAAACCTACATTTCTGAGATTACAGAGCTTTTAAAAATGTATTTTCTTAGAGATCTTTTGTCACTTAAATGTCATATCAGTCTTGAGGAATCTTGGGTTCACCTCACATATATCATAGCAGCCGCAACATATCATTTGAGCTGTTAGTAACCTTATAAAGTCAAAGTGTACACCATTATGTCACATTAAACTCATTCAGATTTCCTAGAGATTTAGTAAGATTCTCTGCGACATAATCAGACCTGACAGAAAGAGGACAATCTGGATGCCTCCAACTGATTTGCTCCAAACACCACCAGTGTAGACATTAGAAAACTATCTCACCACTCGTAAAGCTTCCCCAAGTGAATCTCTGTGACTGCGACCTGCTGGAGCTTTTCCTTCCTCTCCTTAGCAAAAACGACAGCTGCAGTGCACCTCTTGAATTGCTCAGAGCCTCTCAAAAAGAGTAGTCACCTCTCTTACCCTACTTCCTATTCCAGAGATATTCCACAATTGCATAAGTGTGATATTTTGTGTGCTCTGGGCACCAAGGTCAGTTAACTGTGCCCAGAGAAAACCACAGGTGCCCACTAGGCTCTAATCTCCTGCACCAATCTAAATAAGCTATTTAAGAGAGAAACAGAAACAAAAAATGAACAATTTGAAGGACTTTTCAATCCTAGGAAGGAGGGTTCTGTATACTCTTAAGTGTCATATTGCTATTGTTCTATTAAAGGTACCCTTGTTAAATAATAGTAATAATAATTTATGAACATTATAAATGTTTTATATGTACACATATATGTACTTATACATTTATACATTTATATATGTTAGACATACTTTAAATGATTTACAAGCATGTAAATATTCCCTTAGAACATCAAGCTCAACTCTCATTACTTTCCCTTCCAAACACATACTCCACCCTCAACTCTTTGGTTTCAGTCAGTGGCATGACTCATCTCCCAGCAAAAAAGTTGGAAATTATAATGGATTTGTTTCTTGTCTCCTTTCTCTTGTCAGTCCACCTCCTTGGAATGCAAAGGAGCCGATGGACTTCAAACCTGATACATTAAAAACACCTCCTAATGGATCTTACTGAACTCAGTTTTTCCCTCTTGCAACATGTCTGCACAAAATCACCAGGTTAATTTAGCACAGCTCTATGATTCGGTCAGCACCTCCCCCAAAAGCTTTCAATAGCTCCTCATTATCAATGCAATAAACACCAATTCTTTGCAGATTGGATTGAAAGACTCTCCGCAGACGGCCCACACCTGTCTCTCTAACCCCTACACTCTAAATAAATCTCATTACTTCCATTTATGAGCCTTTTCCTCTGCAGTCCTATCTCCTCCAGATGTAGATATCACGCTGTAACTGAGAGCACTTAGGTTGAGCACCTCTAGATACCTCTTGGCTAGGAAGTTAAGTTTAGCTAAAGTAGCCATTCCTCCAAGAAACCCTAGTGTTCCAGCATGAATTTCTTGCCCTCCATTCCTCTGTGGTGACCTCTGCTTGCTTCTCTTCTCAGAGAAAAGTTACACTCAAGGTTAGGGGCCACATTTTTATGTTTCCACCACCACCACCCATAGCATCTTACTCAGGAAGCATTCACTGTCTTAAAAATTGCTGAAAGGAAGAATGGTCAGCAGGTGATGCTCTCTGGTTTGAGGATCTTCCTTTCATCCCAAGAGCAAAGAAAAGAGCACACCTCCAGACAGCAGTGCCCTCTACACAAAAGCAGGTAAACAACTCAATCTACAACTGCCCTTATGCACTGAGCTAAAATGACCTTACTGGAAATTGAAAAGACACATTTCCTTTCTTATTTTTCTCCTTCCAGACCAAGAATAAGAACAGGTAATTTTCTAAGCTCATAAAGAACAGTTGTAGATTGCCATGCTCAGAGCCAAAGGAAGCTCAGGTGGGAAAGATATTGACTACCTTCATGTAAAAATATTCCCCATCTTTCAGAAAGTTCTTATTCAAAATGGCTTTGTGGCCATTACCCTCCTTTTATTTCAAACAAATACTTGGCTTTCATTCTCTTTGGTTAGAAATAATGATCACCATGAACCAGAAAGCATAATTCAGAGCAGATGTTTTTGTAGCAGGAAAACTTTTTTCCTAATATAGTTCCATTAGAGAAAAAGAATCTGTGTATGTATATCAGTCTTTGCCTTGTCTCTTAGTTCCTATTTCTGATTTCCAGGAATTCTTTCACCGAGTGGAGTACCAGTAGCTAGTATTCAACAGAATCCTATTTTAAATATGCTGCTTGATTCCACAGCCACCCTTTCTTCATAAAACTGATCATTCTATCATTCTATCTTATAATGTCTTGGATGCACACTTGGAAGGAGCCACCTAGGCCTGGAATGTTAAGAACCCATTTGGAAGTGTCAGCACTGATATGAAAGCCATTCTTATCAACGAATCATCTCTGCTTCCTAGCCCATCTTGATCTAAAGGTTAATGGATATTTAGAAACCCAAGGACGTGAATTTTTACTCTCTTCCCATCTCTCACTTTTTCCTGGGTTTTTCTCCAGCAGAAGTCTCAACTATGATTTCTACTAATTTAAAAATTCTCAAGACAAGATGAAAACTCAGAAATTTCTTAATTCATTCCTTGCCTCTTGTTCCAACTGCTCTTAATCCATCAGGCATGTGGTTCTTTGGACAGGTGTGAAAGATCTCTATAGATACCAAATGTATCTTTTACATGTTGCCTGTTTTGTCTTATTTCTGATCTGAGGCCTTATTAAACCTTGTTAATTGCTTGTTTGACAGTCTTCATCTTCTGACGGTTAAGTTTCATGAAAGCAGGACTTTTTCAGCCACCACTGTGCCTCCAGCACCTAGAACAGTGCCTGGAACAAAGTAGGTGCTAAATAAATACTTGCTGGTTGATTCTGGGCAAAGTAAAGAAGCAATAGTTTTTCCTGATAGTTTCTATACACAAGGTATAGAATTGTGCAAAATGACTGAATTATGTAGAAAAGTGGAAATGTGTGTGTGTGTGTGTGTGTAGAGACGGGAGGAGGAAGAGGAGAAAGTTAAGGCTTCCAGATCTGCACCAGCTGTGAGTGCTAAGCAAAGTCAATCTGCGACACAGAAACCCACCCATCCAAAACCTTTAGACCAGTGTTTCTCAAAGTTTAGAGGGCACTGGAATCTCCTGGAGATCTTGTTAGAATGCAGTTTCTGACTTAAGATATGTAGCAGGGAGTGTCCTAAATTCTACATTTCTAACAAGATCATGGAGAACGCTGAGGCTGCTGGTCTATGGACCATATTTGAGCAGTGAGGCTGAAGATAACCAAAGGATGTTTAATCAATAACTTATTTTGCCTTGAAGGAAGAACACTGATCAGATAACAAATTTGTTGGGGTTTGTTGTTGTCGTGTTGTGTTGTTTTTGGATTTTGCCAGTTACCCCAACCCCACAAAATATGCATACGATCAAATTATTCTGAATATGGAAATAAGCAGCTTGGTAGTTGGCAGGATGCTTAATATATTGGGGAAAAACAGTTTGAAAAATTATATGAAAGCAATTCCATTCCCATTAGTTGTTTTAACCTGTTTTCCTTTTTATGACCACTGATGTAAAACAAGTACATTCAGAGTGACCCAGAAGGGAATCTTGAATCTTCACACATATTATTTCATTGCTTCACAGATATTTTAAAGAGGAAGAGAAAAGTGATTCATAGACTGAGAGTGACTCTGCTTCAAATCCACTCCACACAGAGATTTTCCAGTTCCTTTGCTGGTACAGCCCACACCATTTTGCCTCTTTGTAGGGAAATATAAGATGTAGTCTTCCCTTAAGCTGTTTACTGAAGCTAGAATGATATTCAACTCTCCAGATGTTTATGTAACAGAGAGCTAAAGGGAAAGAGACAACAGAGAACAGTTCTGTATCAGAAACACTGAGCGCTCCATTCATCAGAACAGACCCACTGACTTCCATGTTCAGCCCAGAGATTTATTCTAAAGTCACCAAGCTGTTGAAAGCTGTTTCCACACTGCTGTATGGTCCTGCAGGAGAAATCAGAGCAGAGGGAATAAGCACCTCTGGTAACGTGCTCACCCCTTGCAAGGCCACAAAAGGGGACTACTTGAGTCTGAGATCACCCAAGGCTCCAGCTTGCTTTCAAGCTCAACCCTTCCTCTAGCCATGGCCCTATTTTCTTTTCCTGCTCAGCCTTCTTTTCTGGAAAATGGGGACCCTCACTCTTCTAGTGTCTTGAAAAGTCAGTGGAGGCCACATAAAGATGAAAGCAAATATAAAACCTCTATGGTTTCCTCTTTGGAGCGTTCTGTTCAGGGAGAAGGAAGTTATTTTGTTGAAGCACCTATCAGTGTGCCCATCTGTCAGATGGTAATGAAACACAGGAAGGTGTCTTCTGAGAAAATGAAAGTGGACTCCAATCCTTTTCTTGATAAACACAGCCCACCACTGGATGTCACATATCGGTTATTGCTTTCCATCTCTGGCCACCTAAGAGGGATGTCCAAGATGCTCCTTCACATGTGTATACACATACACACACACTCACACCCCTGCCCATGCACACACATCTGTACATTCACACCCTTACACATACACACATTCCCTTACATACCCTCTTACTCTCACCCATACCCTGTGCACACATATAATGACTATGGAATAACATACCACCCCTCAAAAAAACCCCACCATACTTTCAAATTCAATAATGACCAACCAGGTGCCCCAACATAAAAATGCCCTGTCTAGTTCCCCACTTACATGGCCTGCTGTCTCATATTTAGGACCACCAGTAGGCCTTCCTGAGATAAAAACTTAAGAAGACCTAAGAAAAAATTTAAACAACTTCACAATTCTGCAGTCCTTCAGCTACTTTGCATTCTGTTTGCCCGTAAGAACCCTGCCCCACTTGGAGTTCAAGTCCACCTACCTGTAGCCACATCTCTTTGCCTGTGCCCTCGTCCTTCTTGGTAACTTTCACATTCTAGGAACGCTCTTGATCTCCCCATGGACTGGTCTTTTGTCCCCACAACTGGCAGATGTCCTCAGGGCTGACTCTGCCTAGGTGTAAATAGTGACTGCCTGATGGCCTGCCTTTGTGTGCATGTCTAGTCCCTGGCATCCAGGCCCACAGTCACATCTTGACAGATGTCCTCCAACCCTACTCATTGCCTAGATGACCACTAGTTGCCTAGTATTTTACCAGCCAGATGGGCTTCCTGTCCTTAGCCATCCTGGGTCTATGACTACCTGTCAACACCTAGACTGCCAGATCCAATCTCCCAGGATACCTCGACCCCCATTCCAGCATCAATCTATGTCAGGTGGTAAAATTCTAACACCAATACAATAAAATAATCCATTCTAACAACCTGTTCATCTATGTACAATAACATTGCTATATTATTTGAGTGAAGTAACACAACTTTCTAAGAAATGGAACACAAAAGATGCCTGTCGATCTCCTTTTGAAAAATTGTATTTCTTTTCCTGACATTTGATTACAACAGAGATTTCATAGATTTCATATTACAATGTGGATGTTACAAAAGGTGCACAAGGCATTCCTAAGGAAATAAAAAGAACTCTAACTTCTTAACTAAGCAAATTAAGGAAATATTTTAAATCTATCCAATTATGTTCAAAAAAGCAACACAATATTAAAATTATGTCACATCACAAAACAGAAACTAGTACTAAATATAACCTTGTAATTAAAGAAAAGTATATACAGATATATTTACGAAATAGAAAACCGAAGCTGCCAATACTTTTACTAGAAGATATTTGGTTTGTTGATCTGTTCCCCTGAATCTGAGCTATTTTCTGAAGCTGACTGTATGAAGGTTCTACATAATCCTTTTGAATCCACACTTTGGCTTTTACCATGAAAATGACAGGTTCTGGACCCAGCAAGGCATGCCCAGGGTTGAATCACTTGCATCAAAAAGGAAGTGGTTTATTTGGAGAAAAGAAAGACAGCCAGGCACTTGTCAACAGGTCTACGCAGGAACAGGGAGGAGAGGGCAAACTGCAGGAGGGGTTGGGAGAAGGGAGAGGCATGCCACTCGGAGCCTCTCCACCCCCTGTCCTTTTTCCACCTCATGGCTGGGAGACCACTGAATACATCTGCCATACATCAAAGAACATCACTCTTGCAGGAGCAAGGGGTAAAAACTGTTGAGGTATTTTACATTAAAAAATTAAAAATGTATATTCTATGTGAAATGCTTCAATATTTCTAAAATATTTAGGGAGAGATTAAGCACTGAAAATTGAGGTATTTACACCCCCTGGTTCTGGCTGGCAGTGCTCACGGGCAAACAGGCCAAGCAGAACTGTTTCGTCACCTCCCCGTGAGCAAAGTCCACCACCTTATATGTCTGATACCTTAAATTAACCCACAAAATTCACCAAGTCTGGGCAGAAAGTTTTCTGCATGTTTAGGAATGATTCTTTTTCCTCCTCTTCCTTCTTCTATCACCGTGGTTCCTAATTTTTTGTCTGTCACCAATTCATTCTGATAAACTCATAAAGTTCCCAGTGCTCTCCCTAGAGATTGTGCCTGGGATACAGGCACAGAGCATGTTGTAGGCTCCATGATGCCCAATCATGAATCCCGTGGGCCCCAGGCGAAGAACACCTGGTCTTTGTCATAATTTGGGGGAAGATATGGTACCTCTGTCACCCTGGTCTAGGGAAGCCACCTCTGGTGATGCAAACAGACTGCATCACCATGTTGCAATGCTGACTCTGCTGGTTGTGCTGGGTGGCACTTCTGGCTTGAGGGAGAAGTTCAAACATGACTATATGATGGCTATGTGAGGACAACTTCAGACAGGGAAGCTCTCAGAACCCTCCAGAATTCCACTGTCTAGAACATGCTCTCTTTTTCTTTACTTTAAGACACATGACACTGGGTGCTTCCTGTATTTGTGCAACATCTCTGCATGGCAGCCTACTCCCAGATTGTAGGATTATTTTGCTGGGATGGTTCAGGGAGGGGAGTCATCCTTTTCTGCTAACAAATGAGCAAATCCAGTTGAGAAAACAAATTAACAAATACACAAACAAACATGTTACAAACAACCTGAAAATCAGATTTGACAACTGTGCACAGAAATGTTCTTCAAGCAGAGCTTTACGGCAAGGGTATGAAAGTTCTCAGAATCTTTCCATAAAATACACAACAATTATGAGTATCTGCTTCCTCTCCCTTGGCCTTTTAGAAGGTCAATTGTGGAACATCGAGGACCCCAGTCTGAGAGGGAAGTGCTTTCCCCTCTCAGGAGAGGCCACCCAAGGGGAAGTTCAGATGCTGGTTGCAGAGGCAGGGAGTTGAGAGGGAGTGTGGACAGGTTATCAGGGGATAGTGTTAATGACTGTAATAATATCTGCTGCTTAGTGAGTGTCCTTCACGGCGCAGGCCTGCTACTCACTCTGAAAGACCTATGTAAGTAAAAGAAGGGGGTATGGGGTAGGTGATAAGTGGGAGGAAGGTCTGAGCTGATGAGTTCTGTCTTGCAGCTCATGATCTCTCCAGGGGAAAGGAGAATGTTCAGGCATCTTCAAGTAGGCCAGTCTGAATCTGGGTGGAAGGCTCCCGCACCCTGTCATGAGGACAGACACCACATGAACGTGTTTGCAGTTTGGGAGGGGAATTATTATTGGTTCCATGATGTCTTTGAGAAATGTCTAAAATCAGAAGGCTAATACCTTACTTAATTTCAAAATTCATACTGATGAAATATGATTTTAATACCTTATTATCAAATCTTGTGAGATTTGGGGCTGTAATAATGAAGTGAGAGCCAAGGACTGAGCCAATGCCAGACATGCTCAGGCCAGTCCAGATCAATCCAATCTCACCGGGGAATGCCTGTGGCTTTCCATTCAAAGTCTGAGGGGTCTGAGGATTGCTCACATTCCAAACATTGTTCCTAACTTTCGCGTGGTATAGAAACCTTTCTAAAATGACCCAAATATTGATGGATGATGTTTTCTTCTGGTGGGAGAAAGGGAAGCTCAAAAAACATTATGTCTAAACATGTATTTAAATGCACAACAAATGCTCCACTTGATCAAGATAAAGCACCCAAAAATAAAGCCCAAAAATTCCAGAGGAAAAGGACATATTTCTGTCCATCACAAAATAGAAATGAAATTTTTTTTCAAATAATTTCCTTAATATGTAAAATGTGCATGAAATGTAATCCAGAGCACACACATCTTCAAAGGCTTCTGAAACCCCAGTTCTCCAGGAAACATTCTAGGCAAGCTCACTCTTCCCCCCCACACCCCCAATATATGACACCAATATCTAATTGGGGCAAAAGTCCATATGCTCTTTAGCTAATTACTTGGCTGTTTCCAATGTGCCTCTTTTTAATCCCTGGTTACAGCAGAAGTTTCTCAGGCAGAAGGGCCCTATTTTGTCTTTTTTTTTTTTTTTTTATCTGTAGCGGAATCAGACATTGTTTCACATCTGTTGTAATATACTTTCCTCTATAGTAATACATTCTTGTAAGACTCGTACTATTCAAAGACACAGCACCCTAATGGGGCACCTATCCTGACAATCCAACCTGCAGATGTGTTTGAAGGGGGGGAAATGAGTGTTTTGGACTGTAGACTCTCTGTCAGGGGTGTGTATTCTTCTCTCACTCAAGGAAGACTGGGTTTGGAGTCAGGACTGAGTTCGATTTCCAGATCTATCCCTTGCAAGTCGTGTGATCTCAAGCCTTAGTTTCCCCACCTGTAAGACAGAAATAAAGATAACCATCCTATGTACTTCATAAGACTATCCTAAAACTCAAATGATTTTATGTGAAAAGTCTCTGTGCATCAAGACACCATTCCAATGAAAACATTGGAGCGGGGTGTTATCCTTTTGGTATCATTCGTTTAGGGCAATGTGCCCACATACTATACTTTTTTTTTTTTTACCAAAATGAAATAAAGTATCCTGAGCTTTTAGAGCCTTATAGAGTGATATGAACGAGTTCTTCACCTTGTATGTCATGGCCCTTCAATGTGGTAAATTATTAATATCCTAAATACTCCATTGGAATTAAACAAGAAGTTTAACAACTGAACCTAAAAACTAACATTTATAGTATCCTGGGTTAAATACTATCTTCTCAGTAGGTCAATGGAGGAAAGAAACAGAAAATGTGCACAAGGAAGAAGAAAGCATCTGTAAATTCTATTCTCATGTTATTCCCAGTTAAAACTACACTGAAGGAATAATATTTTATATTGGTAGTCATACTGATACATCCAACTTATATTTCCATTATTTGTTTGTTCTTTTATTATTAGAACGGTTGTTTAAATAGGATTCCTTAAGACTTTTCTCCCAAAGGACTCAATAGCCTTTTACTTACAACTCAGTTGTTTTACTAAGAACAAGTAGTCAAAGATAAATATTTTTAAAAATTATATGATCTTATTTTCATGTAAACTATCTGGGAACCTAGAATTAGAAATGAATGTTTAAAAAACAAAAATGTAAACACCCTTAAATTGAAGACTCCCACCCCACCCCCACTGATTTGCAATAAACTTGCCATAAATTTTTAGGTCGAAGAGAAGAACAGCAAGGTTGTTAAGAAGGGAATGAAAGAAGTAGAAACCAGAACCAACCATCGGCCATAGTTGAACCTAATGAGCTACTTCAGTACAAAGAAGTAGAGGAACTCAGGAGGCCACCCTGGCAACTTGAGGCCTGAGCAGTGCATCACCGCCAAGCTGCTCTGCGGCTGTCGGTTCCAGACCAAAGAGCTTTGCATATAACATGATGCTCTTGAGCCCCTTATTAGAAGGCTTTCTGCACCAAGGACTGAAAGGCCTTTTAATTCAAAAGCTCTTCAGGAGCAGTAAATAAACCTGGAGTGTCCTATCCCTAAAGCCGGATCTGTGGAAAGCCGGTTTTAATGTTCTTATGTTCTTGTGCACACTGCCACCTGGTGGTCTAGCCATCTCTCTACATGAAACATTTGTTTCTTTCCAGTAGACCGGTAGTGTGTTTTATTTTAAAATTTACGTATTTGAAGCGTTACTTCACTATATTTCCAATAACACCAAGGAAAGAGCTTGATAAGCTAATTCATCAAACACAAATTACTCGTTTTGACTTTGGATGTGAGGCAAAATAAATCCGTCAAGAAGCTAAAAATAACTAGGAGACTGAAGTTGCCAGTCTCATTTGGATAATTACTACCTACACTTGTTGGTTGTTTGATTGCTCAGTAATTATAGTTTAAGTTAAGCAGGTAAATCTGATGCGTATGAATTTGTGGACAGGGTTAACAATGCTGCTGATGAAGCATCTCCTCGTCATTCTTTCAGAGCTCCACGGTAATTAGAGGGCTTATAGGGGTTTTATATATGCAAATAAATATTTAACACAAAAAAATGTCTAGATGACAGACAATAGGTTCATGAGAAGCAGTGATTTATTATTAGCATAAACTACATCAGTTATACAGGTAGTCAGAAAACTGTCAACATATATTGGAAAGCCATTTTAGAACTAGGACATTCATTTAGCTGCTACCTCCATAATGAGTTTGCAAAGTCCTTCAAAGGTTAATTATTCTTACCCTCCCCTTTTAGCCTTAATTTTATTCTCCTCATCACCTCTCACCACTAAATAAATAAAGGAAAGGAAAATAAGGAAGGGCAAAGGGATGGGAATGAGAGAAAAAAACAAAGAAAAACATGCATAACGTTTTCAGGGGTAACTGTCAGACAGTTGCATGCCTTTAGGTAAAATCTCTAACCCTCTCAATAATAATATTCCAATGGGGGGAGGCTCTTGGAGAACCCTGTATTTGTTCTTCTCAGAAAAAGAAGAATCACAGAAAATATTCAATGAACAAAGAGCTTTCAATATTCTCTGGTGAATAGTATTTGTAAAACTAGTGTGTGTGTGGAGGGGAACAAGAGGTGGGGTTTGACTGAGTAACAGTCTCTCAAATGATTAGAAATCGGCTTAAGAAAGACAACTGTTCCTCATCAGCTGCCTCTAATTTGCTGTGTCCCAGTGATATGATTGCAAATGGAACTGAAGCCTCTCCAACCTGGCCAAACGAACCTAATTTTCCACTTACACTAAGATGATCAACAGGTCTCCATCAGATTCTGAAATAAAGCACGACTTCAAGAGTGGCCACATTCTGCTGTCAAAACTCACAGCCCCTCCGGGCAGCAGGACACTGTGTAGGAGATGAGTGTAAGGCTCCAGGACACCAGATGTCACTTCTGCCTCTGACGTGATGGCGTGAATCGCCCTGGTTGTGTATGCCAACTGGGTAGAATTATTACTATGTGCTCTGCTCTGAAGGAGAGGCAATGAAGCAGACTAAGCAGCTTCATTCACCACTTTTTAAATGCCTGGAACTTATCAAGAGGACCATTTACAACATTTCTGTATTCCTTTGAGGATTAAAGAGATACGTGACCATTGAAAAAGTAAGTGAAAAAGTAAGTGAAAATAGAACTCTCAGCTCCCCTTCCAGTGACACTGTATCCCTCTTCCTCTTTCACCATCTTGCTTTTAGAAGAGCTGCCTCTTGCCCTCAGTTTGCTCATTTTCCTACCACACCTCCACCCTCCAGCCCTCCAGGCCTGCCACTCCATACTCTCAATCCGTGGGCATTTTGCAGTCCTCATCGTTCTCTGTTTTCCAACAGTGTCTCCCTTCTGCTGTTGAGGCTCCACGTCCTCTCGCTTCTCCGCTACCTCTTCACCACCTTTGGAAGGCCTGTCCTTCTCTACCTGGCCATATCCAATGGCCCTTTTCTTCCACTTGAAACATTCTCCCAAGCCTGAAGTTCCAACCCTGTGTATAGTGAGAGTCCCCTGAGGTTTTATTAGTTGCTTATCCCTGCGCTCCATCTCAGGCCAGAAAAACCAGAATCTTGGAAAAAAGGAGCTGGGGAACTCAATATTTTTAAAGTGTTCCAGGTGATTTTTACATTCACAGCTAGAATAAACTCCTGGATCCTGCCTGCTTATACTAAGATGATCAGCAGACCACTGTCAGGATCTAAAATAAGCGTAACTTTAGCAGCGGCCATGTCCTGGGATCCAAAACTTACAGCTCCTTTGGGGAGGAAACCTGGTTCTCAAACTTGGCGGCACAGGTGGAATTACCTAGGGAGTTGTAAAAGCTTCTGAGGGCTGGATCTAAAGGGCCTGGGTCTGAGGGATCTTCTGGGGTGCAGGATTTTCAGTATAAAATGAGACATTTTGGCCAAACCAGGCCACGTTGGTCATCTGGCCTGAGATTCTGATGTAACAGTACAGGATGGGCATTGGGATTTAAAAACTTCCCAGGTAATTCTAGTCTGCAGCAAAGTTTGAGCTTTCCTAACATTCCCTGGAGGGTATGTTCAAGTCCAGATTCAGCAGTCTGGGATGGGACCAGAGATTCTACATTTTTCACAAGTTTCCAGACAATGCTGACACCACCATCAAGAGACCACACTTGGGGATTCTCATCTCCAGCTTCAGCTTGAAAGACAATCCTCCCAGTAACAAAGGCAACAGGTGGGTCTCTAGACAGTCCCCCTTCCAGCCTTGCACACAGGTGATCACGTGCATTTGACTTCTCTAATTCAAAATGACCAAAATGGAATTGATGATTGTCTTCCCCAAGCCTGGTTTCTTGTGATGGTTTTTATCTGCCACAACTCAGAACGCTAGGAGTCATCCTACAATGGAAATCTTCCTTTGTCCATCCCCAGACCCAAGTCATCAAGTCATCACCAACTTTCGTTTCTTTTATTACTTAAGGTGTCTTGGGTCCTAGCTATTTCTCTCCCTCTGCCACACCACCCTGGGTTAAACCCCAATAAGGCTTTCTCCCTGGAAGCGCAGTGACTCCTAACTGGTCTCCCTCGACCCCCCACCCGACCCCATGGTGCTCTTGCTGCTCTGTTGTCCACAGCTTCTTTTTAACATTCAAATCCAGTCCCACCCTCCCTTGCCCAGATCCCTAAGCACTTTCTGTGCCTGGCCCAACTGGTCCCTCAAGCACACTGTTTCTCTCATGCCTTTTCCTGTGCCCCCATACTCACTGCCCTTCTTGCTGGGGGTGGGGAGAGAGGGTGTCTCTCCACAACACAGCCCCCACTCGACTCTGTCCCCACTGGGCCCCACACTCACCACAACCCTTCTCCATCCTCTCCTTGTCTTTAGTATGCCTTCCCTGTCAATGATGTAAAGCGCTGGGCAGAAAGGCACATGTCAGCCTGGCAAGGCTGGGAAATCCTTTGCAGACCCTTCACATGAGGCTCCAGGTCGTGTCCCGCAAGGAGGAGGGTCAAGTGAGGTGATGCTGGCTCTCCAGGGAGCTAGCCTTGAGGCAGATAGGTGTGCAGGGGTCTGCCGTCCCAGCATGACCCAGCCCTCCTTTGCTTGGTGCCCAGTATGTCCTCCTGACACCACCTGCTGACCAGTAGCCATTCTGGGACCACAGCTTCCTATGAGTCCCCCATGAACCAACAAGACCTCCCCATGATGCCCCACAGCTTCCTACAACCCTCCCCTGCCCCCCAGTGACCTCCCGTGGCCCTCCTCAGCCTTTTTATGACCCCCAATACCCTTCCCACAGCCCTACCCATGACATCTCTAGGAGCTGCCCACCAGGGCCCACCTCGGTAGCTGGACGTGTTCATCCCAAGGCCCTGTCATACCCACCTGCCTACCCCAGGGCTTCATGTGAACCAGTGGGTGCCTTTGCTGGGCCTTCTGTGCCTCCTTCACAACTCCACACCACCAGCTCCCTGGTTTGTGAAGGTCTAATTCCCTCATGCATCCCTTGTTTTCCTCGTACCCACAAGGCTCTGCTTTCCTGCATGAGCCCAGCTGATATCCTCCTCAGCCCAGTTCTTGGGATGTGCTAGTCTCCTGATGCGTGGTGGCCCTCTCTCAGCATTGCTATCGCCAGTTCAGCTCTGCAGTATTAGACTGTCATCTATCTCTAGACCAGAGTTTCTCAATCTCAACACTAATGACATTTGGGGCCAGATAACCCTTGTCATGGGCTGTCCTGTGCATTAGAGCCATCTCTGGCTCTACCCACTAGATGCCAGGAGCACTTCCCCTGGACGATCACAGTTCCGCAAAGCGGGTGGTCCCCATTGCACCACAGTCACAGCTGGGTCTGACCCAGAACAGAATCTTCACACGATTCCCTCCGACTCTATCAGCATGTGTCTCAGTTTGGGTTCTTCAGAGACAAGGATTTGAGTGCAAATGGTTTATTTGGGGGGTACAGAGAACACGAGGGTGGGGGAGCAGATGAGTAAGTGAGACAGGAATGGGCACTAGGCAAATTAAAGATACAATTATTAAGCCTGGTCACTTTGGACCCCAGAGTGCAATCCTGTGGAGACACTCGGGCAGCAGCATAAAGCACTCTCCTGAGAATGACCCCACCCGTGGGGCAGGGAGCAGGGCCATTAGTTCCCCAACATTTCCTATCTTCTGAGCATGCACAGGGAAGTCCTCTGACGTTGTACGGAAAGCACCCCAGGACTGGAGCTATCAGACCCACAGGATGTAGACTGCTGGATGGAGACTCTGCCAAAACCTGTCTCCTCTCTCACCTTTGGCTCCCAATCCAGGTGAGCTCTCTTGTAAATTCCTGTCACTAGCCACAGAGGGACTAGACAGAAGAGGACAGGTGGCTCCATTCCCCAGCTTTGGAAAAACAAGTCAGCAATGCCATACCACTCTACTTTTTGCACTAATTAGTTAGGTAGGCCTCACTGTGCACAACATAAGGTTCTGAAATTTTTCTCTATAAGGAAAATTCATGCAAATTCAATACGTTTTGCAGAGGCTTTTAAAACCTCTGGTTTTAAAAAGAGGTTTTTAAAAACCTTGTGACAACTTGGCAATGGTCCCTGTTAATTGTTCTGTGGGCATGGGATCTTTCACAGAGGACATGCTCAGTACCTAAAAGTCCATTAAATTTAAAGAATAACAGTGCAAAACAGAAAATGGGCTTTCAGAGGCTGAGTGGAGCAGGCTCTGAGGGAAGGGGGCCAGGGTATAATGGGCCAGAGGGTGCTGAAGGGATGCTTAATGTGGAACCTGAAGCCCTGGCTGAGAAAAATGACATCCCAGGCTCCAGGCAGTGTTGTAACCCAGCGGTTCACTTTCAGGGCACTCTGGTTCTGTCTTCATACCCCCTTCCACCTCTCAGTCACCTAATTGGCTGAGTGCCCAGATATAAAGTATTTTCTAGGGCTTCCTCAGCTCTCCTCTGCTGGGTGACAGCTCTCCAGAGGACCTCTCAATTCAAGCTCGCCTCTGCAGCGAGGAGAGCCTGAGAGCCATCTTCTCTAACAGTAGGCAACATTTGTTCCGAAAGAGAGAACGTGTAAAATGCTTTGATTCATGGGCCCTCAGCCTCAGTAAACGTCTTGTGAATTGGACTATGCTCCGTGTACCAAAACACTCTTTTCCATCTCTTCTTCCTGCTGACCCCTATCAAATTCGCATGCTTTATTAAATCTGTGGTAGGATAGCAATTGTGGTTACTAAGGAGGAGCCAGGGTGCAGAGATGGGAAATAAAGAAAAGACTGTGAAGAATGTTATAAGCATGATCTCATTTGTTTCTCACCAAAAGCCTTTGAGTGAAGGTGTTACAAAGAGGAAACTGCAGCTGAAGGAGGTTCTGAGACTTGGCCAAGGTCCCACACCTGGAAATTGAGGTTGAGGCAACACTGGTCTTACCTCACCATTGAGTATTTCATCTTCAAAGCATAGCCTGTGAGCAGTTTCAGACCGCAAAAGGAATCTTTCATTGACTTAATTAGTTCAAGGTGACAGGCAGAAGGGGCTAAGAAGATGTTATACTATTAATCCTCCCCATAATTCAAGAAGAAAGACAGTTTGCACCTGAATTTATACATATATTAACAAGAAACAGGGAAAAGCTACTGAATTAGTATTTTTAAGTCGCTGCTTATTAGGCAATGTGGCAGCTGTGACTATGCGCCTCTCAGGTGTCCTGCTTTATCCTGCTAATTCGCTCCAAGTGTTGCGAATCCAGGTGCAAATTTCAAGTCCTGAGGCTGTTGAATAACTGAGGACAGCATGGCTACTAAAGCAGGCCTGTTCCTTGAGACCCAGACAGTTTTGCCTTAAGGATACTTAGCAGACTTGCTGAGCCTTATTGAGAACCACAGAGCAAAGAATTTTCCTATCCAACCTCTTTTCCTTCCTTCTCTCCTCCACTAGGGTCAGACCAGCACCTCAGTCTTCCCTGGCATCCTCTCTCTTTTCTCTAATAAATCTCTTAAAAATTTAATTTCATCCTAGCATCTGCTGCCACTTAGAGGAAGTTATTAAAAGAATATGGGGGCAGTCTACAAACTCTAAGGAAAACTTTAGCTGGCAAGTGACAGTAGGCAGACAACCCCAGGAATCTAGACAGTGAGAACTAATGGATAGCAGTCAAGGCACCATTACCAGAATGAGTCAGTCCCAATCCTTTGGTGCTCCAAAGGACAGGATTTGGCTGGCCTAGTGTAGGCCATGAACTGACCTTTGGTTTGATAGGCCCACTAAGGCTGCCTATCAAACATAGCTCCTCAAAGGAAAAGAAGAATGAAAGGCATTATAGATAGGCAAAGACAATAAATGTTCTTAGAGTACCTGGTCCAGAATGTTTTTTGCTGAGTACTAAAGCATCAAGATAGAACCAAGCCTCACCGTGTCTGTAGGAGAGTCTGGTAATGCCCTGCCCAGATACCCTTGCCCTTACTTCTCTACCTGTCTGAATTTCAACTATCTTCACCTGCTTTTCTTTTCTAAGAATTCTCTCTTGTACCAGAGCTCCTTTGCAGGTCCCCCAGGAAGCCAGGAGAGCCTGACTACAGACACGGCCCCTTGCCCAGCAGCCCTCAGCCAATGACTGAAGGGAGTTGGGGTATAACTATCCCAGTCCCCTCATCCCTCTGGGGATCTCCACACCATCTCCCAAGGGTATCAGTGGGATTGAGCTCCAGTGGCCTACAGTGGAAATTTACTTGATAACATACTTATTCTTGGCTGTCTTCTTTTCCTTCTCTCACATCCTCATTTACCTACCAGGGTTTCCTTCATCTCTCACAAAAACTACTTACACTCAGATCTTTGCTCAGGGTCTATTCTGGGAGAACCCACACTAAATGGTGGTACATCGGTACAATGGGACACTACACAGCAATGAGAATGAATGATCTACAACTGCGTGCAACAACACGGGTGAGTCCGATACACACGATATGAAGAGAATGAAGCCAGGCTAACCAGAGGACACATGGCCACCACAGAAACTAAATATATAATTATCATAACCCTCCCCCCACCAAAAAAAAAAAAGCCCACACAGGAAAATGTACAAAAGAAGTCTGCACAAATCCATGCTGTTAGTGGTCACCTGTAGGGGTGGGTAGTGATTGGTGAGGGTACAAGGAGGGCATTTGGGGATGTTCTCTTCTTGGATATGCGTGCTGTTCAGAGGTGAGTTAAATTTGAAAAATATTCATCAAGCACTACAATTAGTATTTTTACATTTCTCTGCATAAAGAAGACAAAATGTTTTTAAAAGATACAACGAGCCAAAAAGGGGAAGATTGTGTCATTTGTCTATTGGTCTGTCCACCCATTCATTCACCCATTCATTCATCAAATAATCAAATCTGAGCTCCAACTAGGCATAAGTATCCCTACCACAAGGAACTTAGAGTCTCCTGAGTGAGACAAGCAAGTAAATACCAAAAGAGTTGTATATTAACAGAGATGTTTTGTTCTGAGCAAAGCTTCCATATGCATAATAATGAATGAAGTTCTAGAAAATAACACTTTGTCACTGAGAACACATATAAAAATAAATTTTGAATGGATTTGATATAACATACTTAGCCTCTTCAATTTCAAGAATTTCTTTACCCCTCCCTAAGCAAAATGGGAATGAGTTGTAAAGCAAAAACCCTAAGCAAAAACCCCAGGGGCGTCAGGAGCTGTACTTCTGTAATTAGTGACTACTATATCACCTGAGGACAGTTAATCACCCTGGAAGCAGAGGCAGAGCCTGCACCTGCCTTCCCTCTCCTCTCTCAGTATCAGGCTGGGTGATTCTTATCTTGGGCGCCTTCTGAGGCCAGACTGGAGGCAGTGTTCTCCTCTTTGCCCTCTAGAATCTCTTCTGACAGCCTGAGGTCTGCTCCTTTAGGGGAGGTGCTGGGCTTTGGAGCGGGTGCCCTGAATTCACCACCAGAAAAGACCAAAACTAAAAAATACTCGTTACACCTCTTTAATTAAAGTATTTCTAGTTATCTGTCAGCAGAGGGCACTAGAGAAGAGCTGGCCAAGTCAGAACTCTTGACCAAAGTCAACATTTAATAAACCAATAGTGCAGTCCCACTTCCCCAAGGCTTCTCCTCACCAACTCAGCCTCTCCCAATGTTTGGCTTCAGAATGCAGCCCCGGCCCTGTTTCTGCACACCTGACAGAGCAGGAAACAGGCTGTAGAACATTTTCCTAAAAAAAAAAAAAAAAAAACCCATAAGTTGTTTATAAACGGTAGTCATTGTCTTGTGGGTAAGATTTTGAAGCATTGCTAGGCAGAGTACTTTATGGTGGTCCATCAGGTGCCCCACAACCTTCCACAGGTTACACATTTCTCTGCATACTCCAGAGTGAAACTATTTCCTTTACCAACTTAGCCCCTATTCTTAGTTTTTCTCCTTTGAGGGAAAATAAGGGGTTAAAGGGGAGGGTAGTTATGCAGGACAACTGAAAATACTACCACTAGAAGTGTTATTCAAATAATTTTTAATAAAGTGTGCTGTTTTGATATGTCCAGATAGAATCGTTACTATTATTTCAGTAGTATTATTCCTTGAATTGATCCCTTAACATTAAATGTATGCAAATGACTGATGATTTTAGCAAACATTTAAAAAAGGAAGAAATTTTTTTAAAATAAAGCACTATTATTTTTTTTTTCTAACTTTTCTTTTCTCTCTGGGGACCTGTCGAATCCGCTTTCTATCGTTGGTGGCTGAAGGGAATGCTGGGGTGCACCACCTCACCCCACTTCCGGAGCAAGGCACTCATTCTCACAGCTGCTGGGAGAGTCACTTCTTACTGCTCACAGCTGAGGCCCTCTCTGGAAATTGACCTCAACCAAAGAGAGCTACCTTGCCCAAGGTTGCAACTATTCTTGGAGGGAGCTTGCATCCAATATCTGGACAATATGGAGGTAAAAGGCTGGGTCCCCTTGCCTCCATTCAGGTTGATGCTGAAAGACATCCTAGCTCCCTATAGGTCAGCTGAGTCTCTGCCTGGCCAGGCGACACCTGCCTCCCTCCTCCCAGGATCTGCCCCCACCTCTCTGCCTGGCCTCTAGAATAAAAACTTGAGTCAAGTCATAGCACACCCCAGTGAGGGAAGTTTTGGGTCTGCTAAATGAGATAAGATACTATTTGGCCATGGAGCTGCAGGACCTAGCCATCATGTACCAGCAGGAGCCAGGAGGTTAGTCACGGGACTGCAACCTGAGGGCACTGGACAAAGGAGAGGAGAACTAGAAGTTGGTTAATGGAGACTTACTTAATATGGGAACATTCACTCATAATGTGAAATTTAACACCCAGCAAGGATCCCAGAAGAAGGTGCTACCACACTGGTAGGGCGACTTGAAAGACTGTTTAAAATAGTGGGCTACACTAAGTGCAGTAAACGTGCTTGAACTGTGATTAAAAGGCTCCATGACGTGAGATGCCAAAGTTTGTTATATGTAAAGTCAAGAAACCCACTAGACAACCTTGGGCCATGGACCAGAGGACATTCCTGCATGACTGATCTCCAGTGCTTAATCTCCAAGCAAACACATATGAAGTTTTGCTATCAGGAAAGCTTACCTGAGCCTTGTTGTTTTTACTGGAGGTTGGTCATGTAGGCACAGAGTGCCCATGTGGCTGACCTTAGTTACTTAGTCTCCAGTCCCTCCAGAGGTCTAATTAATACTGAGTGGCCTAAGTAACCCCTCACCCCATAAACCACATTGTTAACATAAACTACCTGTGACTCAAGGCCCCAGGTATAAAGATACTCTTATCAGGCAGGATATTCCAAGGGCTACAGGTTATCTCCTATGAGCCAGTCATGACCCAGTTTCTTTGGAATGTGAGCAGTTTAAACACCACGAGCCTACTGAGTTAACCCTTTACTATACATCAACCAATAGGTGTCTTGCTTATTTTATATAACCAAAAAGAAATCAAGCATGGACAATCAAGAGGCTGAAAACAGGTTCCCCAAGAAAGATCTCAATCCCTTGCCCAGTTTCAGGACTTGAGTCGGTTCTGAAACCTGAAGCCCACCTAGTAAAAGAAACTGCGCCCCTGGCAGGAAGGACTCTGTCAGACCGTGGTAAGAGTATACAGTAATTATTTCCTAGACCAGCCCCAAGAGGATCTACAGCCACTTACTCAGGTAACTGTACATAGGGGGAAAGGAAATACCCAAGCTTTCAAGGACTGTTAGACACAGGAATGGAGTTGGCATTGATGTCCAGGGATCCAAAATATTGTCATGACCCCTTGTTAGAGAGGGCACACAGAAGGCCAGGGAGGAAATGGAGTCCTGGACCAGGTCCAGCTCACAGTGGGTCCACTGGGCCCACTGACGCTGGTGGTGGTCATTTTGAAGTCCCTGAAAGTATAGAGTACACACACTTCATAGTTGGCAGAACCCTTATCCTTCTACTTTGAACTGTTTGGTAAGAACTATAATAGTAGAGAAGGCCAAGGAGAAGACCCAAGAACCATCTCCCCCTGGGTTGATAAAATATAATTTTAAAAAATCACATTTAGCAATAATGGCAAAGATTTGTGCCACTCTTAGAGATCAAAATTATACAGTGTTGATGGTCTCATAGATATCCCCATTTAATTCATTAGCCTGTCTGTTACAAAAGCAAAGTCCTGGAGGATGACTGTGGACTAAGGTAAACAAATTGTTCCCACAATTACAGTTCTGCGCCAGATGCATTTTTTTTTTTCCTAGAGCAGATTAACCTAGGCTAAAGTACATGGTAAGTGTCTTTGTTTGTGAAATGTATTCTCCATGCCCATTCAAATGTGTTCTTCTCCATTCCTATTCCTGGTCAGAAGCTCTTTGCATTCGCATGGGACAATCATACACATGTACAGTCTTGCCCTGGGGGCTATGTTAATTTTCCCACCTTCTGCTATGACCATCCTCTGAAAGAACCTGGGAAATCTGAATATTCTGCAGACCATCACCTTTACCCATTATATCAATAATTTAATATTAGACCAATCAAGCAAGAAAGATGGAGGCACTGGTAAAACACATACACTCCAGAGGGTGGTAGATAAACCATAGGATCCTGCCACATCAATACAACTGTTAATAGCCCATGGTCTGACCATGCCTGGACAACCCTCCAAAATAGAAGACAAACCATTATAACTTACACTCCTCCCACCATCACTAAGACAAAATTGTGACACCTTGTAGGCCTCTTTAGGTTCTGGAAGAACATATTTTACAAATGGTAATTTTCTCTGATCACTTTATTAAGTGACATGAAAGGATATCAGCTTTAAATGTGGCCCAGAACAGGGAAGGCTTAGCAGCAGGTCTAATCTGCAATGCAAGCAGCTCTGCAGCTTCGGCCATACAACCTAGCAAACCTTATTATTCTAGAGGTGTTGGTGATAGGAAAGAGGCCATGGAGAGTTCATGTTAAGATCCAATAGGATGATCACAATGTAAACTCCTAAGGTTTTGGAGCAAGGCCACATCACCTGCAGCAGAAACCCATGGTGATTCAAATATAGATCCTGGTGTGCTAATTGGCTCTGGTATGTCAAGGAACATGCAGCCTGAGCTGCTTACCATGAGCTGGATTCTGTGAAACCCACTAAATAACAAGATAGGGTGAACCCAACAGCAATCCACTGTAAAATGGGAGTGATACATATGTGATTTAATAGGAAGGAGGGCACATTAATAGGAAGGAGGGCACAAGCAAATTTTACAAGTGCGGTGGCCCACATCCCCATGACATCCATCACTGTTGCACCAACACCCCTCCCTCAGCTCATACATAATAAAGGTCTCTTATTACCGGCTGACAAATGAGTGAAAAGGCTGAGCTTGGTTCACAGATAGATGGGCTTGGAATATGGGTGCAAGTTAAAAATTGGCTACCTAATATATACTGCAACCTAATTCAGGGTGGTCTTGAAAGAAAACAGGGAAAATTCTCCATATGGACAGATCTTCAGGCAGTGTGGAAAAAGAAGTAGCCAGAGGCAAGAAAACACACTGGCTCATGGAAGTGTTGGATGACTGGTTCGTTAGGGCCTGGAAGGAGAAAGATTGGGAACAAGGAGGTCTAGGAAAAAGAGGTGCAGATGGACCTATGGGAGTGGGCACCAAGCATAAAGATCTTTGCATCACATCTCTGGTGGTTACCAAAGAGCATCCAACCTAGAAAAGACACTAAATAGCCAAGTAGATAGAATGGCTCAGTCAGTTGATACCAGTTCCATTCTCTGTGTTTGGCCAGTGCTAGCACAATGGGCTCACGAATGGAGAGGACATGGTGACAGAGATGGCAGCTATGCATGGGCCCAACAGTAAGGGCCCCTACTTACCTTGGCTGATCTACTACCACAGCCAAATGTCCAATTTTCCAGGCATAGAAACCAAAGCTGAGTCCGCATTCTGGCACCATCCCTCAACTTGATGGCAAGTTGATTACATTCAATTCTTCACTTTGCAAGGAACAGTGGTTAATCTTGACTGGACACAACATATATTCTAGGTATGAATTTCCTCTCCTGTCTGCAGAGCCCCTTGTCAGAATCACTATCCATCTTACATTATTTGATCTACCAACATGGAATACTTGATTACACCACCTCAGATCGAGAGATCCACTTTGCAGCAGAAGAGAGACACTTGATCATGGAATTCAGTAATCCTGTTCCACACCACTCAGAAGCTGGTGGCACGATAAAGTGATGCAAAGGCCTTTTTAAGCATAACTGAAGCTCTAGCTTGAAGATAATGCCCACCAAGATAAGCTACCTTTCTCTAGGATGTAGTATATGTCCTGAATCAAAAGACCATTACATGGTGTCATGTCCCGTAGACAGAGCCAAAGCACATGGCCCTGCTCATCATCACTTTCAATGATCAGCCTGGGTACTTTGTGCTTTTAATCCTGCAACTTTAGGCTCTGATGATCTGGAGCTGCACTGTCAAACAATAGCCACTATCCAAATGTAGCTATTTAAATGTAAATTAATTAAATAACCAAATTTCAAGTCTTCAGTAGCCACATGTGGCTAATGGCAACCACATTGGACAGGACAGATATAGAACATTTCTATCACTGCAGGAAATTCTATTTGACAGTGCTGGTTAGAGATCATGGTTTCCAGAGTGGCAGCATTTCTTCCAGGAGAAACAATAAGATCTTACTAATTTTTAGGTTTCAGCTGCTGCCATGCCACTTAAGATTCTCTATGTCAATAGACCAGCAGGCAAGAAAAGGAGTCACCATCCTGGCAGGTGAACTATTCATGTCCGTGAGGAGGAGTCAGGCTGCTGTTACACAATTGAGGCCAAGGAAAAATATGTTTGACACCCAGGTGATCTACTGAAGCATCTTGTGGTTACCCACATCCTGCTCAGTTTTAATGGTAAGTGAACAAATGCACCTGTATCTGAGAAGGCCTGTGACCAGGGCTCAGACCCCTCCAGGTTATGAGCCTTTGTCGCTCCACCAGATAAACAATCTAGACCAGCAGAGAGGTGCCAGAGGTAACAGGAGGTGAAATTATAAAGAAGGCATAAAATAAAGGAGAAAGATGATGAAAATCAGTTGCAGCCTCAAGACTAGCCACAGTAGTAGGAATTATAGTTGATTTCACTATCTTTCCTCTTCTATGTTTTCCCGGGAAAAGTGCCCAACCAGAATCCTGGACAACTTTTTCCCAGATGTGGTGAATAACTGTTCAAAGGAACTGGATTCGAATGGCACGAGAAGTGTTCTATAGCACAGGGGTCCCAAAACTCCGGATCATGGCCACAGAGCAGGAGGTGATTGGCCAGCGAACAAGCAAAGCTTTATCTGAATTTGCAGCCACTCCCCAGCGCTAGCATCACTGCCTCAGCTCCACCTCAGATCATCAGACATTAGACTCTCATAAGAGCACTGGTCCCTGGTGCCAACAGGTTTGGGGACCACTACAGTGTAGTGGATGCTGTGTTGCATCAACAGATCCCCTTTAAGAACCCAGACCTCTTCCCCTGCTGCCGGAGGTATTGGTTGCTGATGATTAACAGCTAAGTCCCTCTCCAGGAATCGTCTTGGATGAAGGATGCCACTTTGCTCAAGGTTACACTCTCACTCTGAAGGCAGCCTACATCCAGTGACTGCTCAGTGCAGGGGAACAAAGGTCTAGCTCTCCTAGAGACTTAGATCTTTAACCCTGGAGCATTTTCATATATATATAATTTCCCCCCAATATGTTCTTCAATTTTCCAGGTGTCTCTCTGGACTACTGCTTTTGGATTACAGTTCTGTGACACTTATCCCATGGTCCCATATTTTCTGAGGTTTATCCCTAGGATCTGGAAGATTTTTTCCACTTATCTTCTAGCGATCTCTTGAATTTTTTACTTCTATAATAATTTTTTAATTTCTAAGAACTATTTCTTGTTTATCTGATTGTTCCTTTTACTCATAACACCCTGTTCTCGTTGTATAGATATATTTGTTTTCAAGTGTTTTTTTTTTTTTTTCTGTTCTCTAAATTATCTTTGTTTCTTCCAGAATCAGTTTTTTCTTAGTTTGGTTTGTTTGTTTGTTTGTTTTGTTTTTGGTCTTTCTCACACAGCTGATTTCCCTGCTTACTGTTGAGTAAGCTGGTCAATACCCTGACCAGCCTCTCTTCTGAGTAGAAAGTGTGCCAGGACATTGTGGGTGTTAATAAATAGCTTTTGCTCTAGGATAATGTGAGAAACATTTTCTATTTGTCCCTCCACCTACCCTTTTCTGTTCCCCTCCTGAGGTCTGTCCTCTGGCTCCCAACTGTGTTTAATCAGTGAGGCATCCTGGTAAGAGATGAGAGGGAGGGAACGAAGTATAGTCTGGGTATGGACTTTTCTGGCTTCCTCTCTATGTGTTGCAACTGGTTTTCTGTGTCCCTCAACAGAATATCTCTGATCTTTTCAAAGTTACTCTCACCATCCAGCTTTTGCTGACTGATTCCTGCTCTTGTCCCTTCAAGTCAGGGGTTGTAACGGTTCTACTGCTTCTGGCCTCAGGTCCAGCACAATACCTTGTCTCCCCCGCATCCTATGTTCACTTTCATTATTTTAGACCTGTCTTTCCCAGTTGTTTCTAGAAGGCAGAACCTGTGGAAATGCACTATTTTTATTGGAGAGTTAATCCCAAAACAGACTAATAAGAATCTAATATCTAAGGACTAAGAGCCAATGCTAAGAGGCATGATGGTGCTGGCTAACCCCAAGAGTAGTGTTTGCTCAGTTTCACAGACTTTGCTCTTAGATGAGATGTAAGTAGGGCAGTATATCTAGGGGGAAAAAGAGGCAAGAACTTATTTACCAGCTCCTATCTTCCATTTGTCAAACAGTAACTTCACAAGGGGTGAACTCCCTTGTACTTTCAGCTTGCATATGGTGGGCTCTGAGAATGATCTCATGGTGTCTTGTGACTTAGTGTGCTAATCAAACTCCAGGACAGGAGGTAAAAGTGTGCTGGGAGGTAGGAGGAGAGATGCAGGCAGATTATACCAGTTAGGGCTGTTAAATGTTTGATAGCTGGCTCTCTTATTTCTATGGTATAAATACTCACCATGGCTGATTTCAATGTAGACTTGGAAAGAGGTACCTTATATAGTGTTTTCATCAGACAGGTAAAATAGATGTAAATAACCCCAAAAGCAAAATAATAGTAAAATGACATAAAATAGGTAGAAAGTAATGTTTTGAATTTTTATGGCTTTTCTTTTGATTGATTTAATTGTAAGTTTATATATTTTAATATTTTAGTGATGGCTGTGTTTAACCATCCCAAGCCAGTAAGAACTGGCTCCACATATCACTGAACTGCTTCTGCAAAAAAGCAGGGAGCCCATTGAGCAGTCATGGCAGCAAAGGCTCAACTGAGGATAGGTGAGACTCAATAGATCTAAAGTGATGTATCAGTGGAGTCTGGTATAGTCCCTTATAAATAAACCTTCCTCACATTATCCTAATTCGAGTGTTGGGACCTGATGATACAATTGAGTATGTCTGGGGAGACTACCAAGCTACACACTCTGCAAAGGCCAGAATTCAGGAGGCCTTACTTGAGAAGCACCAACACCCATCCACAAAAACACACCTTTCCTTGTACATTCACCTTCTTTAGAAGATTCCCTGGGTTTTGATGGGAGTTCTGCCATGTGAGATAGGCACTCTAGGAAGCAGTTGTGTAAATATTCCTTTACCTCCACTATTTTCAGCCCCATTCCTTACCCCCATTATACTTGTCAATTTCTAGTGGAACCCCTGGGACCAACCAGTCAGGCCCCACTTCACTGGAGCAATCTTACGGTCATCTGGGCTACAGCTTCTTTCATCCTGGTTTGTTATTCAACACACCCTCTATATTTTCCATAGAATCTCTCTTCTGCTCATCAGTAACCCCTGAGGTCTATTTATTTTTATGGGTGAATTTCTTTTTTGCACTCTTAAACTTTTATTTCAATTGGATGTTCGGAAGCATGAGACACATATATATGGTCGATCCTTGTGTTTAAATGAGAAAAGGCTTACATGTGATTAAATAAATGATTTCCATAAATGTGATGAGTTATTTACATCATTACTTATGAGGGAGGGAAAAGTAAGCAGACAAATTAGTGACTACCTTTGAACTCCCAAATGATCACTGTTTCTCAGCAGATAGCATTATGCAAAACTTGAGTTAATTAAAACATTTTAGAACACTTAGAATCTCAAACACTGACTTGATTTATGATCTCTGGCAACTCCTTAAACCTAGTGTTCATACCATTCAGCCATTAAGTGGGGTAATGGTACCCATGAAAGTGACAGGAAATTCAGTTACAGAGATTATTTCTGAAGATTTGTTGAATATTTGTTGTATACAAAGTGCTAAATTAGGACCTGACAAAAAGAGGAATGAACAGAGAAAGAGGAAAGAGAATGAATTTCTGTCTAGAATATAAAATATGCCTATTTTAAATAAAGAGAGTTTATGTTAATTAGTGGATATTATGAGAGATAATAACAAAATGACAAATTGGTAACTATAAAGAAAATGTTATGATAAGACATGGCTAAAAGTTTGATTGTTTCATGTTTTTCATCCTATTTTTAAATCTAACCTTATCTTTCTATTAAAGAGACTTTTAATTACTCAACCAAAAATTTTTTTCTTTCACTTTTCTTAGGAAACAGAGCATTGTAGCCATTCAACTGGAGTGCTGTTCACCCAAGGAGCCACCCTTTTTTAAACTAGTATTTGTCTATTTGGAAGGTTAGCAATCAGAGCTTAGCCCTTGTGACTGGGTGATTCCTGGAGTCTCTTCAGTCATTATATTATTTGTGAAAGATCTTTCTCTTCCTGGGGACTGAGATAAATCTTCAAATTATCACATATTTAAGATAAAGGTTTATATATCTAGAAGGAAGCCACCAAGTCCAAGGGCTCCATCATAGAGGCTCTGGGTGATGGAGTGACTTGCTGAGCACTCAGCGGGAGGTAAGGCCAGACCTGCCTCCCACCTTAGTGCAGTGCCTGTCCATTACCCCCTCATCCTAGTGTACATATCTTGAAGATCATTACAAAGCTTTTTAAAAGCAGCCAAATGAAAACATATTACTGCCCTTTGTTTATCTGCTCCTGTGTAAGGACAAACTGTGAAAATGAGTCTGGACATTCAAAAATGCAATAAATTAGCTAGATGCCGGCTATGCACACAAAGGTAGGAGTTATCGTTTTGCTGTAACCCAGAGTGAAGGAGCTATTCATTTTAACAGGAAAATTGTAGGCTAACGTCTATGAAAGCATGTGAATTTACATTCTCTTATCAGTTCCTGGATGATTTTCAGTGCATTCGTAACCATGTATTCTGTTGGGATGAAACAAACATTTTTAAAAACTAAAATGCTTGCTTTTTTCCTCTGATAACCCCTAAATCTTAATAAACAATTACTTACCACTTCGTGGAAAGGAAATCCAAAGCAGAGAAATGAAATGTGTCTTCCTAAAACTTTTTTAAATAGTCAATATTTAATGGAAACAGAGTTATCAAGGACCTGATCTGGGTTACTAAGTTCTGACCACTGTTTACTCTCCAAATCAGTGGAATACAATTCCTTTCCTTGCAGTGAATTGGGAATTTTCATTGCCTCCATTGCTCAAGATCTCACAAATGGTAAGAGGTAGAGAACCAGGGAGTCTGATGCCATAACTCACATCCTTAAGTATGCTGAAAGACTGGATGGAAGAAGCAATCACTCAATAGCAAATCACCTCTGGGAGGAAGTAGAAGATACAGATCATTGGAATTGGCATACTGGTAAACCTGGACAGGCATCTGAGATAGTGACTAATTGGTAGTATCTTGAGTTGGGACTGAGAAATAAATGATGCAAAACCTGGGAAAAAAGTTGGGAGCCAAGTTTAAAGCTCCTTCAATGCCAATCATATCCATTAGCAACTGGATTAGCAGCTGTAACACAGGCACCCAAAGGCTGTGACTTAAGTATATTAGGTGGCAATTCTCTCATTCTCTCAGAAGTTAGGACCCAAGTCTGGTATGGCAGCTTTAGGACCCAGACTCTGTCTACCTTTCTGCTTCTCCATCCTCAAGGTCACAGATTGGCAACAGAAGCTCTAGCCATCATGTCCATGTCCTAGATCTAATCCTGAGAAAGGAAAGAGCAAAGGGTACTAGGTCATGCCCCTCTAGGTGAGTCAGCTCCCCTAAAAGAGCTTCCTTATGGAAATCCCAGTGACTTCCATGGACAGCTCTGGCCACCCTGGCTGCAAGAGAGACTAGCAAATGTCACTTTTAATGGACCATTGCTGCCTGGAATAAAATCAAGTGTTCTAAGTAAGACACAAGTGAAAAATGAATATTGGACAAACATTGGGTGTCTATCTCAACCTAACCAGCTAAGGAGTGTAGACTCTTTTCTTAGGCCCTAGGAAGTCATCAGAGAATTCTGAGGTAGAGAAATGAGGCAATGGGGTCAAGAAGATGCAACTGGTAGAAATGTGGGAGCAAATGGTGAGGGGCAAGCAGAGGACAATACTGTGTGGATGTGCATGGAAAGGAAAGTAGAGAAACATACTCCAACCTTCTCATAATCACTCAGGAAACTGAAGCAGTGGGATGGCACTGCTTTAAGAAATACTTTCCCTGCAGCACTTGAAATACAGGCCTGACATTTGACTGAATATTTTTAGATTGAATGTGAAAAATAATGTCAGCTTTTACAGGATTAGCAACTTTAAGCAACTTTATCTCATTATTATGCTGGATGTCACATTTCTTCTTTAAAACAAATAATATTCTCTTTATGAAATTACTCAAAAAACTCTTTCTCTTCTGTCCTTTGCACTCATTTTGACACTAATATAATGTTTGGTAACTGAATAAAATTCAAACCTTGTTCAATTTGAACTATGTATAACTGGACCTGAAATTTTTATTATCACATTAGCATGAACTCTTATTGACTTTGTAGTCACATTAAATAGGCATTTATATGTGAGATGTTCCTGAGCATTATGACTTGAAAAATAAAGCCCAAATACACAAACTGAACAGAACAATGATAAAGAATATGACTAGTGTGCACATGTTTTACAATAAATCATAGTAGGATCCATTGTTGATGTGATTTTTTTAATATAATCATTATAATGCTTATGGACTTCTTTTAATAGTTTACTATCCGGATTTGGATTATTGAGATTTCAGAGATAATTCAGTGGTGTTTGGAGACAATGAGATGAAATATTTGAAGGTGAAATGGTTCTGTAAATGGTTTTGACTTTCTACTTTGGCTATCCACATTATGAATATTCAAGATTATAGGGTTTATGCAAGAATTTTCTTTTATAAAGGGACACATTAAGTGATATGATGTAGTTCATAGTCACTATCATTAAAAATAAAAAATTGGAACTACTGCAAAGGAATGGATTAAAATAGTCAATTTTTAGGCCACAGAACTCTCTAAGGACTTTCACAGACTCAGCTACATGAAAACAGGCATCTCCATTTTGGCCGCTTAGAGACCCATAAAGAATAAATCAATCCACAAAACACCTTATGTTTGCCACTGACTCATTCCCTCAACTTAGTAAGACTTATATGCTTTAAATCCCACAGAAGTATATAATCTTTTGTGTTATAAAACCTGGGTCTCTTGTGAAAGAATAAGATTCCACTTCCAAATATGCCGATGTAGAAGTAGAAAAGAATTTCATTAGTTACTTCATCAAATCACATTTATCCTGTGTGGAAGAATTTTGGTTTGAGTTGGACACTCTGGCCGATTTTTTATTTTGTAATTACCAATATGAAATGTTTCCCTTTGACAATGAATTTCTGGGAACAAGTCTGTTTTCATTCAGTGAACTAATACAATTATAAATCCCCATATCTCTGCAGACCACTTAATGATGTGATAAACACGGCTTCACAGCTAGACAGACAGAGGCAGTTCTACAGCATCAGCAGCTGGGGAGTTGAGGGTCTAGATTACAGTGCCTAATCCAGAGGGCTTATCAAAAATTATAGCAGTAAAAACAGCAGAATTTAAGAGTGATAGTTATTCTTTCAGGGACGAATGAAAATATAACCTGATTTGCCTACAAAAGCACATGCATTATTAAAAACAAAACTGGCAGAGGTTGGGTAAATTTTTGGTGACAGAAAGTCAAGGTCTCTTTCTCTGGCTTTGCTCTGTCCTTCCTCATCACATTCCTGCCAAATTCTATATGTAGGATAATCTTGTTCATATGGAATGAGGGGCCAAGAGATGGCACCCTTTAGCTTTCCTGTAATATTTACCAACTCCTCCATAAAGCCATCCTAATCTAACATACAACCCAGTGATATTGAGGTGCTTGCCCTACTAAGGTAGCTCTAATACAAGTCCCATAATCCCCCTTCCAACCAGATGACTGCCCCCCAAACTCCCGCCTGTGTGGAAATTCTGGATCAATTGCTGCTTAGGGGATTAAGTTTATGTCAGCCAAGCTGACAGAAGAGGCTTCTCACTACATCACTATAAAGCTGGTGAATGAACCTGCCTAAGGACTAGGCACCAGCCAGACATCTGGGCAACAGTGAGTCTGTTCATCTTTGGAAATCCAGAGAGCCAACAGCCTTTAAGATCTTTATGATGATAAGACTGAGAGCCATTGTCTGGAGATAATGCGGATCCTGCCTGACTCTGCCAAGACACATATAGTAAAAGTTTTCTTCCTGCCAGGAGTGGGCATGGAGCAGAGCAATGGCTCATCCCAGCCACATGAGCTTCCCATCACAGAAGAAGGGCCAAGAGTAGTTAACATAGGGACACCAAATGAAATTTTTTTGTCAACCTTTCCTGTAGTCAGTAGCAGTAAGGAAAACTGTCCTCTTGGAGTAAAGTACAAAGGGAGGACCCTGAACAAGAATGGCAACATCTGTTCCCTTGGTAAATGCTAACTGCACATTGATCTGATCCAGGCATCATGCTAGGTATGAAAGCAAACAGTCTGACCTACACAAGCTCCTGGGTGGAAACAGAAGAGAGGCAACTGAATAATGTGGTCAACCAAGATAAGCAAAAGTTGGGTGGGAGCTCTTAGTGGGGGCCCTGAAGACAACACTGTGGCCATATTCTTTCGGCCTACTTCGTGTTTACCTGCAGCTAGTGGGCAGTTTTTATGCACACTAACAGCTTCCTACTTCCAGCCCCTTCCTGCCTTCTTCTCTTCTCTACTTGGGGGCTTCAGGGCAGCTAGGAAGTCAGGCACTTAATGCCCTAGCCCTAGCATTCAACCAGTTGGTGCATAAATGCCCTGGCTTCCTCTCTCTCTCCATGGAACAGTTCTGAGACATGCCCCTCAAGTCTCCCAGGAGTTCCCAGCAGGAGCAAGCTCCAGTTACCCACAGCAATAACTCACTATTGACACGCCCTTTACAGTAAGTCCTCACCTAACATTGTCAATAGGGTGTTAGAAATTTTGACTTTAAGTGAAATGATATGTGATGAAACCAACTTTACCAGAGATTAATTGATATAAATAAGAATTAAGTTCCTATGGCATATTTCTGGTCATAAAAACATCACCAAACTTCTAAATTAAGACCCAAAACAATTCAAATATCAAACATTGAAATAAATGTGAGCTGTACATACATTTAAGAAAGATTAATAAATACAAGTAAGATAATGACATTCCAAACCATTTATTTCAGTTCAGGGTCTGAGTGGTGGGAGCCTCTCCCGGCAGCTCAGGCAAAAAGGTGGGATCTAATCCTGGACAGGACACCCTTCCATCATAGTGCCACTTGGGCCCATACCCACACTCACTCAGCCTGGGCCCACGTAGACATACCAATTCAACTATAATTCTACATCTTTAGAACGTGGGAAGATGTCAGAGCACTCAGAGAAGCCCACACAGACATGGGGAGAACATGTAAACTTCACACATACAGTGGTTTGGCTGGAAACTGAGTATTTTTGGGGTCCCCATCAATGTTAGAATGAACCGACATTGAATGAAACAATGTTATTTGAGGACTGGCTATATTGATTTCCCTGCCTCACTTCCTCAGTCTCTCATAGAACTTCCTGGACTACCTTCCAATTAGCCAGTTGTCTCAAATCCTTGTCTCAGGATCTGACCTTAGGAGGCACCAAGCCTAAAGATCTGAATCAGCACATGGCACTTTTGTGCAAATTAGAAGATGACACCTTCCCACTGGAGGAGGCAACCAGCCTCAGAGTATATGCTTGGCCAGTTTGGATGTTTCCCACCTGATCCCCTGACAACTTTATGCAGGTCACACAGTCTGGCCAGTTTTATACAACGTTCCTGTTGCAATGACTAATAGAGGGTTTAAAAAGACTTGGCAAGTTTATACATCTGAAGTCTTTAGGTTGTTCTATATTTTTCTCCCCATATGATAGGTACCTTTCAAATGTTCCCATGGGTTATCTGACTCACCCTCAACCCTCAACTCTGGGTATCAGAAAACAAATCCGATGCTCACTTACCTGAGACATGAAGCACAGATACATGAAGCACAGATCTTATGCAAACTCCTGAGGGCCAGATGTGTTTCAGATTTTAAACTGTTCAGATTTTGGAAAAGGAAAACCCTGCATAGATCACATATGGCAAATAGTTTAAAATTTTTACAACTTTGTGTTGAACATGAGTTTGTCCCAACCTTACAAAATCTTTTGGTTCTCAGAACATTTTGGATTTCAAATTGTATGTAAGAGATTGTGGAGCTATTCAATATCCTACCCATCCAAATCTTATCACCACTGCATACTCCTGCTCTTTTGTGATCCCATCTCTGACTTCTGAAGGACTCACAGGATTCAGTGTATACATAAAATATAGCACTTGACACTACTCTACTTACATTGTTCTCTAATTGCTTTCCATGCATTAATCCTTTCTTCCATTTTAATTGTAAAAAGCTTTGAAGGCAGAAATCATGTTTAATGCAACATACTGTATTTGGCAGGACTTTCTTGGCTGCTTTAAAAAATGAATTCAGATTTGACTTTTAAAACTACATTTTTGCTCTCATAACTGAAAAGTGCAGGAATCGCCTCTGATCCAGGTCCAGCTGGATCCAGGGGCTCCATAAGTCCATTAAAATTCTATATTATTGCTCTCTCTGGGTCTCTGAGTGCTACTCCTTCTTTGTTGGTGTCATTCTTGACCAGGCTTTCTCTACGTGGTATCTACTAGAAGCTTGAATCTTACAACAGCTAGCTGAGCAATACCCAGGGAGAGAGCTTCTCTGTCCTGATGTCTTCACAAAAATCTCCATTGACCACTTCCATAGGCCAGCTTGGTCCTGAACCAACCTCCATAGCCAAGGGCAATCATGCTCTCCTTGACCAACTTTGGACTTGCTATATTGACTTCCTTACCTCACTTCCCCAGTCTCTCATAGAACTTCCTGGACTACCTTCCAATTAGCCATTCGGCTCAAATCCTTGTCTCAGGATCTGACCTTGGGAGGGACCAAGCCTAAAGATCTGAATCAGCACATGGCGCTTTTGTGCAAATTAGAAGTTGGCACCCTCCACCAGTGGAGGCAGCCAGCCTCATGTTCCCCATGGAACAGTGCTTTCACACATTAGTAGCAGAGTGCAAAATGGTATAGCCCCATATACATTTACCCTTTGGCCCAGAGATCCTCCAGGAAGCTGTTTCACCAATGCTGTGGCAAATACATGTAATACATGTACGCAGGCTAGTCACTGCAGAACTATTCATAATGACAAAAGATTGGAAATAACCACATGTCTATCAACAGAAGACTGACTTAATAAACGAAGGCACATCCATACAAAGGAGCCACTAAAAGGAGTGAAGAATATTGTGATTGGAAATTTTATGTATCAACTTATTGGGGTAACTTGATTGGGTGACAGAAGAATTTGACCAGATATTTGGTCTAATATTATTCTGGATGTGTCTGTGAGGGAAATTCTGGAAGAGATTAGCATTTAAATTGATATCTGAGTGAAGCAGATGGCCCTCTTTAATGTGAATGGGCCACATCTAAACAGTTGAAGGGCAGAATAAAAGAAAATGAGCTTCAATATCGGTTTTTTTTCCTGCCTTCCAACTAGAGGGGTTGATATTGGGGCAGTGCAAGTAAATACTGGACTTTTTGGTTGCTAAGCCCTTTAACATTGGTCACACAGATACATTCAACAATGCTTCCTGCTCCAAACGAACATGTCAGTCAATCAGTCTACATATGAAGGTTGATATTGCTGAGGTTATTCACCCTGGAAAGCAAGAAGCTACTCGGGTTGGTATAAATTTATACAATAGATCAAAAGCATTGCGGTTATAGGCAGCAGTGGGACAAATTGAGCAAAACAATGGTCAGAGCAGAACAAGCTCAGAAGTCACATTGTGAAAGCCTTGACACAGTATCTTCTGAGAAATCAGGCCTTTAAAACTCTTCTGACTGTTAAGCTAGCTTGTATCCAACTGCTTAAATTCTTTTGTGGACTTTCAAATCATGAGGCTGCAAGGGATTACTGTAATGTTCTGTGGTAATCCAGTCATTCCATGTAACAAAACATTTCATAATAAATCACTAAAAATATCTGCTGTTTCATTAAAAGCAGATCTCTGTTTGGTGATGCATGCAAGATGGAGTGGTGGTTTATGATGGGAATCCCACCCTGCTAATCCACAGCAAAGCTGCAACAGGTGCAGCCAGCACCCTCACTGGCACATCGGAGCCCTTAATTACAAGAATCTAGTTTGCTTAGTCCCTCAAAAGTAGCTTTAAATAATTATGCCCCGAAAGAAAACAGATCAGACTTGCTTCTGGCACTGTTTGAGTCCCTTTTTATTCTCTGATTACCCAGATGTCTCTGGACATGGCAAACATTACCTACTTATGGTGGACTTAAAGTAGGTAAATGGCAACCTAGCTGACTAGACTAGGCCAGACTTGGGGGCCAGGGATTCCTTTCCAGTGAAGCCTTGAGGGAGAAACTTCAGAGGCAAAGATTCAAAAAAGGAGGAAAGAACTGAAGGAGATCCTCAGTCCCAGCAGAGGCTCCAATCCATGTCCCTTGGATGGAACAGTGTCCCAAGTAGGACTATGCCCCAGTTTTCCGTAGTGACAGGCTTCATTGACACACCCTGTATTGGCTGCCTCCGCTTCCTCCTCTCACTTGCTTCTCAACTTCCTGGGATGCTTACATTCAAATGTTTTTCTCAGGGTCTGCTTCTCAGAGAACCCAAATCAAGACAACCTCAGAGGGCTACAAACCCTCTGGGCCCAGCAGCACAGGAGAGGGACTCCAGACTCCCTTAACAGAGAGTCAAGCTAGAAGTGCTGCAATGAGTTGAACCAGGACCAGAGATGGAAACAAGGCCAACAGTAATACCGAGGCTGAACTGTTAAGTCAATTGCAGATAGAGAGACTGAGATTCCACATGACTGCAGGCATATGAGTGAGCCCAGCTGAGATCACCTGAACCTGGCTCACATCAGCAGAACGCCAGACTCGTGGGCAGTAACAAAGGGTGGTTAGATCCACAAGGTTTGGGGATTTGTTATGCAGCAATAGCAAAGCAATTGCTACATGATGCTTGATTTTCTTATTGAGGAATAAATTGTATATACTTAAAGTATACAATGTGACAATTTGATATACAAGGGGGAAAAATGCCCCTATGTGTGTTACCAAATAAGGAAGAAAATTGTAAAAAACAAACAAACAAACAAACAAACAAAAAAAGCACCATTGCTTCAAATGAAGTAGAGAGTGGGGGCTGGAGAACACAGCTGACCTGTAATTTTAACCCGTGGCACAAAGGGTAATGTGCTATTGCTTGTACTGACAGAGGCGCAAATACAGGTACCTCCTGTGTCATCACCTGAAATATTCATTCTGAGGCGGCCTGGAGCTGTTCATATAACTGACACCCACTTCAGGCAGAGGATGAAAAAGTTATGTGCCGTGTGTCATACTCAGCTAATGCTTGGCTCTGCACTGTGTGGCATATAAAGGCCCTAAAATCCTTAGGGTGGAATCCAGGGTGACCTGATGTTTTCACCTCACTGTGATGAAAGAGAACCAAAGAAAGGTCTGGCAAGAGAAGCAACCCCTGAAATATCAGGGACTTCAGAATGGAACACACCAGCATAGGAGTACCATCCACTCCCCTCAGCTGTAACTTGTTCTCAAAATGCCTCTGTGGGGTGTAAAATGAAAGAAAATATTTTCAAAACATATACCCAAAAGGGACTTTATTTAGAACATATAAACAATGCTTGTGACTCAATATCAAGACTAACAATTTAACTTTTTTAAAAATGAGCAAATGATTTGAACAGGCACTTTACCAAGGAAGATTTCAAAATGGCAAACATACGTGTGAAAAGACGTTTGACATCATTAATCATTAGGGAAATACAAATTAAAATCATACTGAGTACCACTACAAATCCACAAGAACAGCTAAATTAAAAAGACTTGACCACATCAAGTGCTGGTAAGGACGCACAGCAACTGGAGCTCTCCCACTCTTCTGATAGAATTGTAAAATGGTACAATCACTTTGGAAAGAAATTTGGCAGCTTATTAAAAAGTTATATGGTTCCCATATATCTAAGTATTCCATTACTAGAGAAAAGAAAGCAAATATCCATACAAATTTTGAGCATGAATGTTCACGGCAGCTTTATTTGGAAAGGTCACAAACTGGAGAAAGCTGAAATGTTCATCAACAGGTGAATGGATAAACAAATTGTAGTCTATCCATACAGTGGAATACTATTTGGCAATAAAATGGACAAGCTACTGAGACAAACAAAAGGATCGAGTCTTAAAACCATTGTGGTGAGTGAAAGAAGCCATAGTGTCCATACGTATACTTTGTTTCCATGTATATAAAATGCTAGGGGATAGGAAATTAATCTAAAGTGACAGAAGGCAGATCTGTGGTTACCTGGTGATGGGAGGTTTAGGAGAGGGAAGGATTATTAGGGCATAAGGGAACTTTTGAGAATGTCTATGTTTATTATCACAATTGTGATGTTTCATGGATATATACATGTCAGGACTCATCAAACAGTATATGTCAAAAAATTTTTTGTTCCTCAGGTTGATAGGGGGTGTGGCACCTGGCACATTTGATGCTTCTGTTCTGGAGAATTCTAATCCTTGCCCAATATTCTTAGCAGGTCTTTGAGCTGTATTCTGCTGGGGGGCCAGCAACTTCAGAGCCCATAGTCAACCTCTCTCCCCAGCAGATGAAGAAAATGAAAGGCTATACGACTGGTCCAAGGTCACTTATCAAGTCACAGCCTGTGGTTTGTCCTCCCAGATCCCAACTGTGGACCTGTGAGTAAGCCACCAGGTCACCCAGCTTTCCAAGCCCTTGACAGCCACCCATTGTTTTTTTTGGTGTGTTTTCCCTCGGAGTGTTGAATTGAGAATATTTTCTCTGAGGTTCAGAATTTTCAGGACGCTCTTGGAAACCAGAATCGGTTTGCAATAAAATAGCATTCCTCTTTTCATTGTATTCCTAGGTCACAGATAAGCAGCTCTTTAGTCCTCCTGAGTCACTTTGATCTTTGGTCCCTTTATCCCAGATCTGTACCCTGGCAGACATCACCCCTCTGGAGCTCAGTGAACCCATACTCTGCATGGGTAATCTGTTGATCAGTCCAACATACATATGCTTAGCCAGAGTCATAAATGCTTTCATTATCCTGGACCACCCAGCTAATATTTTGTCTTCAGTATGAATGCCCAGCCCCACAATGGCTCTGTTGTTCTGTACTCTTAGGCTGTGTCAAAGCTTGACCATAATCTCCCATTCATAAAGGACCTACAGGGCTCAGGTTATCCTTTTTACTTTTGTGAGCACTTGCAAAATCCTTTGGGAAACCAGTGTAGTTTACAACAGTGTCTTATGCCAATCGTCTCCTAAGCTCCTCCTGGTCATTCATGGGGGATTTCCAAGAGCCCTGCATACCACACACAGAGTAGCCACCAGCACCCACTGTGCCCACGTGCCAGCACTGACTGGGGGCTCAACCCAATGCTGGAGGAGGTCCCCACTGCCACCCCCAGGCTCTTGCCACCACCCCCCTTCCTGCCTCTGCCATCTCTCTTGAAAGGAGTTTGTGCTCTGCACACATAACAGAAATACAGGACAGCATGAGGGAAAAAAGTCACTGGCCATATGAAATTTGTGCCATATCAACCCTGGTCCATTCTGCCTCAATATACCCTGGACTAGAATGAGAGGAGATGCCTGTCTTTGTGAACAAAATCCCACCCTGGCTGTTTATTTTTTTCCAATGAAAAAAGTGCCTCTTTGCTGCTTCACAACCGTTGCCCAAAATCCTCAGTCATAAGTGCTGAAAAAAAACCTTTTGTAGAATTGTTCACTGCTCCTTCCTTCGTGTGGTCTGTGAACCAGCAGTATTGTTACTACCTGGCTTGTTGGAAACGCAGAATCTCAAGTCCCATCCCAGTTTTGCTAATTAGAACCTGCATTTAACAAGGTCCCTAGGTGATCGGAGCCTGAAAAGACCTCAAAAAACCACTGGTGATTATTCCAAGGAAGAAAGTAAGTTGACCTCTCTGACACAGACGACGGCTAAAGTGGAAAAGAGGCTGCTGTTTCTCGGGCCTCTTTGACAGTTTCCGGCATTCCAGAATTACCTTAGAGTTGATTCTCCAGTGACCCTGGTGGGAATCGTTCTGGAAGAAAGTAAAACACACGGTTCAGGGTGTGATATAAAGCACGTATTTGGCATATTCTTGGGGTGGGGGCAGGGGACATAGGAAAAGCCACAGGCGATGTCAGCCTTCTATAACCTTGCCAAGTCACCCACCTAGGGCCACTAGCTCACACAACTCCGAGTGGTGACAGCTAATTTTACTAATCATAATAAATCTCAGTCACCATTTCTAGTTAAAATGTTGCTCTTTGGTAGAGGTGTTATTTGTTTCTTCTCTCTTTAGGTCTTTTTTTCCGTGTAACACACACATTCAAATAAATGTATTCGACTTGAGCTACTAAAAAAACGAAAGGGAAAAGATGTATCTGGCGACTCTCTAGGAGAAGTCAAGTTAATGTCACCACTCTAGGGTTTTCTCCTTGGATCAGCTGCATTGGCTTCCTCAGTCCTTTGTACCTGGAGTTCTCCCCTGAGGAAGATTTTGTCCCCCAGGGTCATTTGGTAATGTCTGGGGGACATTTTAGGTTGGTACAACTGGGGATAGGGAGGTGCTAATAATATCTAATGGATAAAGGCCAGGAAAGCCGCCAAACATCCTACAGTGCGGAGAAGAGCCCCGTGACCCGCCCCCGCCCCCCAAAAAGTGCTGAGGTGGAGTTCTTTAGCCAGCCCTGCCCAAACATAACTACCCCTCTCTCTGCTTAGGGAAGACACAGGGATTTAATAATAATCATATATCACATTTATTAAATGCTTAACCTATGTAGTCGTTACTCTAGGTACTTTCTGCATACTTTTCAGCAAGTCATCTACTCTTTACAACAATCTTGGGTGTCACAATTATTATTATATTATTGTTGTTATTATTATTAGCATCCCCCACCAACTGATGAGGCCCAGAGAGAAATATCTTGCCTGAGGTCTCCCAGCTAATAAGGGCTGGAGCCAGGATTTGCACCCAAGAGATTGTCGCCAGAACCCACCTTTTAAACCACAACACAACTTTGGTAACTAAATACTTGCCAAGGAACTAAGGGTGAGGGAACGTCCATCATGAGGATTTGTTACACACCATTACTTTCAGGAGCCCTAGCTCTGTGGAAAAGGTGCCCCCTCCTTCCTCCTCAGGAGATTTGCTCTTTCACTCACATGGCTTTACTTACATCCAAGTTGATCATTGGAAGTAGGAGGGAAAAGAATTATATTCATTGTGGGAAACCCCAGAGGTGAGAAAGTTTACATGTCTTGGTGAGGAGGTGTGCCATTTCCCTAAGCTTATGCAGTAGTAATGCACCAGTGGGTGAAGATAACAGAGTCAGGTCCTCATGGTTTATGGTTGCTGATGAAAAAGATGGAGAAATAGCTTAAATCTGACAATCTGGCTTGTAAAAGGAGAGAGGGACAAGTGAGTTCTCAATGTTTGAGAAACAAAATGCAATGCTGACTAATTAGTGGCAGACCTGAGGAGTTCCAGTCTCTCTAGGAGAAAAGCTTATTTGTACTCAAGGAGAAGGTTCAAGAGAAATAAAAGTTTTATTATAGAATAGTGATTTACAGAAATCCCAGCCCCTTTGAGTGTTTCACCAACCACATGGCTAACTGAGCCCTCTCTACTGCCCTGCCTTGCATCCACAAACTCTCCTTGACCAACACTGCAACCAAAACAAGATTGGGTGTTTTACAAAAGGCAATCAAATACAGTATACAGTAAGCACAGTCATCCAACAACTTTTATGGAGGGAAATTGAAGTTCAAATAGTTAAGCGATCTTATATAATTTGGTTTTTTGTTGTTGCTTTTTGTTTTTTTGTTTTGTTTTGTTTTGTTGGTACAGGGACAATTTTTTTATATGAGGCATTCCTGAAAAGAATGTAAACCAACATCAGTGATAATATCAACCATGTATGGACTGATTCCTGAGTACCAGGCGCTATCTTCACCATTTTATGTGCAGATCTCATTTAAATCTCACAACAATGTTGCTGCTTTATAGATGAAGAAATTGAAGTTCAGAAAGGCAAAATAACTTGCCACACAGATGGCCATTGGCAGAGCAGGAACTCGATCCTCATTGCTAATTATCAGGCTGCCCTGTGGCCCCTCTTGATCAATCAAGCTGTTATTCAGAGAGGTTCACTTACAACTTGGTCACCCGCAGCTCAAGGGCATCAGAGTTATAGTTTCTTTCTTTTCGTAATATGTCACAGTTATTCAGCACAGTTCCTTGCTATAAGTTCTGGTCTGAGGAGAATGAAGCACCTTCTCAAGAAGGCAGGACCTACTTCTCTTCTCAGCTGCTCCTGGGGGAGCCAAGCGACCCAAGAGTTGGTCAGTATATCGAGCTTAGCCACTACAATCAGGGGGAAAGAAAGATTTTTGTTCCCTTGGCGGGGCGGGGTGGGGGGGCGGGGAAGACAGTATAGACAGGGTGCCTTGCCTTCAAAGGAAAAAGAATTTAAAATATACATACCAGGAAAAAAAAACGGGGATAGAGGAAAGGGAATAACTCACCATTTTTTACCTTGGTGGGGGGGGTGGAGTGGGGTATGTCTTTCTTGGGAGGCTTTACCTTTGTCTTGGTCTGTTTGGGCCACTATAACAAAATACCAGAGACTGAGTGGCTTATAAAAAACAGAAATTTCTTTTTCATAGTCTAGAGGCTGGAAGTCTGAGATCAGGGGGCCAGAATGGTCAGGTGACTTCTCATTGTATTCTCATGTGGTTGAAGGGTACTAGGGAGCTCTCTCAAGTGTCTTTTATAAGGGCACTAATCCAAAAAGGCCCCAGCTACTAATTGAGGGTTAGGTTTCAACATATTGTTGAAGTAAGAAATGCCTAAAGCAGTAGAGAATTTTTGTAAGAGTTTATTTGAGCCCAAACCAACAATTGCTGGGAAGTAAGATCTCAAATGTTCCAGCAAATGACAGTTTTGCAGTTTCTTTTATGCATTTGAAATTAAAGAGGGAAGATAAGGAAGATCATATGAAAATGGGGAAAATAAGGTAGGAATTGAATTACAGTACAGATAACAATATTATGTGAGACTGATCATGTTTATTTCAATAGTGTGTTAATCTAGATGCACAAAAACAATGGACAGGGCTTGCTTAAGGAAAAGACAAGCCTTTTACTAAAGGAGTTATATGCCTGAGACCTGACTACCAACCGTGACCTGCCTAGTTAGGAGTTTTTGATCAGCTCACCCTGTGAGGTTACTTTCTGAAGAATCATTTTTGTGTGTGTGTGTCCACTCTGTGGATTGCTTCAGATACATTCAGACCAGAGCAAACTCTATGTCTCCACATTGGTGGTTCTCAACTGGAGGATGATTTTACCAACCAGAGGATATTTAGCAATGTCTGGGGACACTTGGGTCACAACCGGGGAATTTGGGGTAGTGGTACTGACATCTAGTGAGAGGATACCAGGCATGCTACAAACTTCCTACAATGCACAGGACAGCTCCTCACAACAAATTATCTTGGCCAAATGTCGATAATGCTGAGGTTGAGAAATTCTGCTCTAAGTGATTAAACATGAAACTTCACAAGCCCAGGTTAAGTACAAGATATTTGGGCTAATCTTAACTGCAACTTATCGTCAGCTTTGAGGAAAGGATCCTACCCTTTTGCCTGGCCCCATTTCTCTCTGTGTGAATAAGTAAAGCAGAATTCAGAGATTTACATATTCTTTTTGTTTGCCACCCCTGAATCTGGACGTAAAAGTGATTCCCAATGTTTATGTGCTCACAGCCCCCAGGTACCTTGACAATTATCTCTGAGGTCATGACTTGTTTGCTCTTCCTTATAGAAATGGGGGATCAGTTAACCTGGTAAAAATGTGAAAGAAAAGAGAAACGGGAACATTTCAGAAAGATTTTTCAGAGTAACCTCTCTTTGGGGTAAAAATGTACAATTATTAAAAAAAAAAGTAAAATAAGCAAACATTTAATGAACAACCAAAGTTGTAGGTGTTGTCTTTGTAACCTGGGCCTTTTGCAACCTGTCTTTGCAAGCTGGGAAAGGGCACCACTGTGCTAGCCTAGCCAGGAGCTCCAGAGCAAGAACTGCCTGGAAGAGGAGCCTCACTTTGAAAGGAAGGAGCCGGGCCCTGTACTTCCACCTGACTCAGTCTTTAGCCAGGGATCACCTCCATAATAGCTCATCATTGGCCAACCACTCTCCTGATAGCACCTGTTTTCCTAAAGGCAGACCCTGAGAAAGGGATTTGTGTGGAAGAGATTTATGAGGATGCATACCAGCAAAACCTAGGAGTGGGACCATGGACCAGATAAGAGAGGGAGGTTAAGTGAGGTGAGAGCTCAGGCAAAATCCCACTGAGGGCAACAGTGGCTCAGCCCCGGTGAAGGACATGCTTGGAGGTGACCAATCAGTCTATGCCCTGTCCCACCCATCCCAGCCCCTGAGGCTCAAGCACTTCTGTTCTCTGTGCTGCAGTAAAGTGAGTCCCACAGTGTAGGGACAACCTTGACAGAGACTCAGGTACTGGCTGTGGGCTGTGAAAGCACTCCAGAAGTAGTATGTTTGAAAATGCACATGGGTGGAGCTCTCAGCACCCAATACAGGCTGAACCCAAATTTATAATGATTGATGCAGAGAAGGAAATTAAAAATAGAACCAATTATTTTAAAAGTTTGTAAAATTGTTCATTTAAAAGTCAACCCTGACAATTTTTTTTTCTTTTAAAAAATCAGTATATAGAGGGTGGGAGAAATAGGGAGAAGTTGGTAAAAGGGTACAAACTTTCAGCTATAAGATGAGTTAGGACTGAGGATCTAATGTATAACATAGTGACTACAGTTGATAACACTATAGCATATAATTCAAATGTGCTAAGAGAGTTAAACTTACCAAACAAACACATGATAAATGTGTGAGGTGATGGATGTGTTAATTAACTAGATGGAAATCCTTTCACAATGTATATGTATATCAGTTAGCTACAATATACACTTTAAATGTCTCACAATTTTATTTTTCAATTGTATGTCGATATCCTTAAAAAAAAATCAGGGTGCTATTATGAGGTTCTCAGCTTGCTACATGAGTGGGGAGAAGCACTTCATCCTGCTTCAGCTTCTGCAAGGCTAACCTGTCTGCCTGAGAATGAGACTTCCAGCAACTCTGCCTGAGATATTGACAGGATCGTGAAGCCACAACTTGTCAGACTCTCCCTAGCAGAGAAGGATCTATGGAGAGCAATTCAAAGGGGATAGGATGCCAATTACTTCACAAAACAAATTAAGTGTATTTCCCTTAGTTACAGTAATAAACTTTGCCTTAATAAGACCTTTGGGTTGTGAAAAAGTCCATTGGTGACTTCAACAGGGCTGAGGATTTAGTTAGGGTAATTCAAAAGTTATTTTTAAAAAGCTTTACTCCAGTTATATTGCAGCTGCTTACATACAGATTTATTTTTATTTCTTTCAATATTTTTTCCTTAGGTTTCTAGAGGAAAGTTTCTGGAAATAAACTTTAGAACTCTTATTTCTCAGGTTCTTGTAGGGATGTGAGATGGGTCAAAGATGTCTCCTCACCACCCATCATAGCTCAGATCTGGATTTGATCAGTGTTAATTGTGGAACCAGATGACTCTGATCCAAATGTCACCCTCTCTCGAAGTTCAAGTTACCCATCTGGACAGTTTATGATAGTTAGCCAAAAATTGTCAAACCTCTGTGAAAGTTTGTAAGCACATGTGGTGCAATCAACTTGCCTTTTCTTTTATTTTGCTTACTGTTGTATTTGCTTGTTTTATTTTATTTTTTTTATTTTATATTTTATTTTATTTTATTAGTTTCAGGTATACAATACACTGGTTTGACATTTATACAGTTTATGAAGTGATCTCCCTGATTACCCTAGCACCCAACTGACTCTACACAGCCATTACGATACTATTGACTATATTCCTTATGCTGTACTCTATATCCCCATGAATATTTTGTAACTACTAATTTGTACTTTTTCATCTCTTCACTTTTTTCTCCCAGCCCTCCAACCTCCCTCCCCTCTGGTGGTCACCAGATTATCCTTTGTATCTGTGAGTCTGTTTTTGTTTAGTTTGTTCCAATTGTTTCTTAGATTCCACATATAAGTAAAATCATATGGTATTTATCTTTCCCTATCTGACTTATTTCACTCAACATAATAACCTCTAGGTCTATTCATGTTATTGCATATGGTAAGATTTCCTTTTTTTAATAGTTGGGTAATGATATTACATTGTATATATGAATTTTAACTTCATTATACAATCGTGTTGACAGGCATTTAAGTTGCTTCCATATCTTGGCTATTGTGAAAAAGCTTCTGTGAGCATAGGGGTGCATTGATCTTTATGAATTAGTGTTGCTTTTTTTTTTTTTTTTTACAACAGTTTTAGATCTACAGAAAACTTGAGAAGGGTGGTACTGAGAGTTCCAATAGCCCCCTGCCCTCAGAATCCCCTATTATTGACATCTTAAACTAGTATTATATATTTACTACAATTAATGAACCAAGATTGATGCATTATTATGAAACAAAGTTTATAGTTTATTCAGATTTCCTTATTTGTTTGTTTGTTTGTTTGTTTGTTTTACCTAATGTCCCTTTTCTGTTCCAGGATCTCATCCAGGATACCATATTACATTTAATTATCATGCCTCCTTAGGCCCCTGTGGACTGTGACAGTTTTTCAGGCTTTGTTTTTTATCGCTTTGACAGTTTTAAGAAGTGCTGGCCAGGTATGTTGTAGGATATTCCTCTATTAGGATTTATTTGGTGTTTTTCTCATTATGAGGTTGGGATTATGGGTTTTAGGAGGAAGATCACAAAGATAAAGTGCCATTTTCATCACTTCACATCATGGGTACACACAATCAACATAATTATGACTGTTGATGTTGCCTTTGATCACCCAACTAAGGCAGAGTTTGTCAGCTTTCTCCACAGTAAAGTTCTTCTTCTATTTTCCCTTTTTCTACTATGCTCTTTGGAAGGAAGTCACAGTGCAGCCCATACCTAAGTGTCCTGAGGCTGGACTATCTACATAATTTACTTGGAATTCTGCCTGGGAAATTTGTCTCTTTTCCATTAATTAATTTATTCATCACAAATTCTACAGTATGGGCTCATAGATATTTATTTTCTATTTTACTACTACTTGATTTAATACTATTATTTATTTTGTTGCTCACATTGTTCTAGATTTGGCCATCAGAAGCTCTTTCAGCTGGCTCCCTGGTCCTTTGTTGTGCCCCCTCAATGTGTGTGTTATATTTTTTAGTGCTTCCTTATTTTATAGGATGCTCCAGTGTCCTCTTGTCTATTTCCTGCCCTAGTTGTAGAATGAACTATTTCTCTAAGGAGGTCTGGTCCCCTTTACTGGAGAGTGGTATTAGAAACCAAGTTCAGGGCAATAGGTATGCTTGTTGGTACTGGGGTGCTATTGCTTTTAGACCAATTCAGCTGAAAATATATGTGGATATACATGTATATATAAATGTTTCTATATGTAACCATCTGTATTTATATTGCATTAAACCTGAGTCCTTATTAATATCACTAACTTTAATCCATTATCATATGAATTATTCTACCATTGCCATCCTGAACATTAACTTAGTTGTTCACTTCCATATACGTGTATAGCAGTGAAATTATTTCACACATTTGTAATACAGTGAGATTCTCTTGTCACAATCTACATTCACCTCTCCCCTGCATTCTGCTTAAATTGATGCAGATTTATAAGTTTGAAGTAATTTTTCTCTTCCCTACAGAGTATATCTGTAAATAGAAAATTTGAGTGGCAAAATTATTTTCACTAGTAATCCAGGTAAATAAGATTTGCCATAGAATATCTGAAGCCTTAGAAAATATAAGGTGCCATGGAGAGTGAAAAATTGTTTAACTCCTGTGTACCTCAGATTCCCTTCTGTATCATAAGATGATAATATTAGTCCCTACCTCAGGGTTTTTGTGAGGTTTATATGAGTTTAACACATCCAACATCCTCAGAACACATCAGATCACCTAGAAAATATTCCACAAATACCCTTATTATTAGCATCACATGGTTCCAGAGGAATACTGTGGCATGGTGAACATCTTAAAAGATCATTCTGGAAACTGGAGGCAGAAAGACTAGCAAAGAGGCTATTGTAGAGGTTGAGTGAGGAATAGGAGCAGCTTGGTGACAGGCATGGTGAGAAGGCGAAGTTGAGTTGCCAATGAATATGATGAGATATGAGATGAAAGAGAAGAGTCAAGTGTTTGTCTTGAATACCCAGGCACTAAGATAGAGGTGCTATTTACTGGGAAGAGAAGACTAGGAAACCTGGTTTGGGTAACCCTGAGAGCAGAGCCTGCAGTAAGGACTTGGGTGCCCCAAGCCGGAGTGAGGGATAGTCATTTGGAAGTGCCTTTGGAGGCATGAACTCATCATACTCCCTGCCTTTTCAGCACTTGCCACAGACCATGTGGTCTTCCAAGGCTTTGGAGAAGGCCCTAGGGCAGAAAAGTGAAGAAGTGCTGTGGTGACAAAGGCAGGATACTCTCGGTGTGCACTGCAGCTGCAAGAACATCAGAAGTGGGGGGAAGCACCCAAAGTCAGCTATATGGAGAAGATCAGGTTTACAAGAGGGGGGTGGAGTTCAAATGAAGGTCTTTTCATTTTCAATTTAATAATTATTTATTGAGAATATATTATACTTAGGGTATTCTGACTAAGTGCGTGGAAGATAGACATGAAATAAACACCAAAGGGAGTATAGACATGCTCCTTCTCTCAGGAAATTACATCTAGTAATATAATGCAATACGCTATAACAAAATAAAAAGCACTGGCTTTGGGATCACACACACATCAGGCTTTAGTCTGCCATTTTTTACCTAAGCAAATGTAGAACACATTGCTTAACCTTTCTGAGACTATTTCCTCATTTGTAAGATGGGATAACATTAGTTCCTCTCTCAGAAGTTTGTGCTTATTATTACATAAAATAATGCACATGAGGTACTTAGCACAATGCCTGTCATAAGGAAAGCATTCAGTAACTATTAGCTGCTATTGTTGTTGCTATTGTTAAAAAGAGATAAGATACTTACCATAATCATTATAAGGCAAAAATATTTTTATAACATGACAAAAATTTTATGCCTCATCTGTCTCCTAATTTTTCCTAGTTTCTTTGAGAATTTTGAGAAAGGCAAACAAAAATAGGTTTAACATATGATTATTTAATATATTTTATAGCTAAAAATGGTCACCCAAAGGGAATCATTTAGAAATATTTCACATTCAGCCTTATCTCTTTCCAACTTCAGAATTGAGTCATTATAGTCTTAGAATCTCCCATTTGTATTAAGATATGGCCTATAGAACAATTTTTCACAAGAACTGTAAGCCATATCACCTTATTTAATTGCTCTAATATCCTCATAGCTTACCTTTCTCATTTTTAGTCTTTCCTTTGTAGTTGTAATCAATGACTCTCAATTTGGAGAGAGAGAGAGAGAGAGAAGGGAGAGATGGGGGCTGCATCTGTTATCTATTACATAATAATGTTACATAAATGCCTGTCACAAAACTTAGTACCTTAAAACAAGGCTTTATTTAGCTCAGACATCTGTAGATCAGTAATTCAGGCTTGGCTAAGCTAGGCAGTTCTGATTTTAGTGAGACCCACTCGCAAGTCTGAGGGACAGTTGGATTGGCTGATCAGAATGGACATGGACTTGGCTGAAATGACTGGAGCAGTTGGACTTGGCTTCATACTCCTTATCCTCCAGCAGGCTAGCTCCAGCATCTTTTCATGGCGAGGGCAGAGAACGAGATAGGAAGAGCAAATGGAAAAGTGCTGTCTCTCACCATTGTATGCATCATATATGCTGACATCCCTTGGCCAAAGCCAAATCAAAGGATGGAAACATGGATTCACTCTTTTAGTGAAAAACCTGGAAACTCACACAGCCAAGGGCTTAGATACAGGGAGAAGTAGAAAACTGAGGCCATTCAAACAAAATCTGTCAATTGAGATGTTATCAAGAATCCTTATGACTATGCTGCATTCTCTCTTATTGATGGAGAGCCACAGGCTCTTAGACACATTCATGCAAACATAAAAAAATGTAAAAAATCAGCCCACCCATAACTGCCCAAACAGCTTCCCAGTGATAAAACACATTCTTTTACAAATTATTATTTTACGCTTAAATGCCTAGACCATTTCATGTTCAAAAAACTTTAATAGTTTTCTTTTATCAAGGAAGTCTTGGGCACTGATACAATCAAGTTCTTTTAGCTGCTCAGGTGGTGGTCAAATTCTTAGCCTAAAAAAAATAATTATTTAAAATTAAAGTGTTAATAAGAACAAGTGGGCAAGTATTGTACAGCTCCAGGGTGCATGAAACCAGAAGCTGACGCTGCCTCATAACTAACATTGATAGTTTTAATGCTTCCTTCAGTGTCCTTGATATGATGTCCCAGAATACCTGTCCTGAACAAACTGCCGGCCCTACAGATTTAGCAGCACAGGTAACAGTGAACTATATTCTCCCCTGCAAGATGATCCCCTTGCTCACAACCAGATTTTTCAAAAGTGCTTCTTCCTGACAAACGTATGAGTTCAGCTCTTGGGAGATGAGAAATCAGACACTGAAAGCTGAGGATAGACTCCTATGGAGCCCATTCTAGAAGCCAAGGATTCCTCCAAATGGAGGTTCCTAAAGGGAATGGGGAGGTACTATAGGCAGCTTTTAAGCCATTAATCTCACTACTGTTGTCCACATGGCTTAACTACGTAGGCCTTCACCAGAGGCTCGATGTGGTTAGTAAAGTCCCTAGACTTAAGATTCTGGGATATAAACACAGGTGTCTACAGGAAGCACACAGGCAATGTCTAGAAATGACCAGAGTAATGTATTTTCATATTAAGTAGCCATGGCCTTTGTTTCTAAAAAATTTATTTCCTGTTTTTCTTGAAACATATTGCTTTCTGTATCTATCATTTTCTTCCTTTGGGAGAAACATGTGGGCATAAAAATTATTTTATTTCCTTCTTCTTTGTATGTGAAATAACAAAACAAGTGAGTTGATAATTTACAACTTATATTTAGTCCAGACATGAGGAAGGGGGTTGAAAGGGTGTGGAGATTGGGATAAATTGGGGTCAGTGTATTACATCTTGTCAAAGAAAAATAAAGCTGGACACTATTTAAAGTGGTAAGGCCAGATTTTAATCAGTAATAACTATTGTAATTGGAAAAAAAGAGTCCAGAGTGAACTAAATTCAACTTTGATTTGTACAGAGGTGACTAGGAGTTTTAAAGGGAGAATGAGGAAACAGGGAAGGTGTGAGTGGGGCCTCAGCAGTCTCAGGGAAGTGAAAAACTACGAAAAGTGTGGAGAGGGGATTGGTGCATGTGAAACCCATCTGAATTTCCTAACCGCTACTTACTGAAATCAAGCTCCTACCCTCCCACAGAGACTGAGAGACAGGGGTCCTATCCTCAGGTGTTGGTTGGAACAAACAGGAAATTCCTTTGGCAGCCTCAAATTTTCTCAGGCAAGTACTTTAAGGGGAACTCGGGTCATCTTTGCAATGTGGCCTTGAGCTCTTATACAATATGTGAGTGTTTTTTTAGGCCAAATTGAGGCCTAGTTGAGAAGAGAACTCAGGAGTCTGACTAGGATTTGATCAAGGAGAGAATCTTTGTCAGTCTTAAGGTAATGTCCACTGATCAGCATAAGTGGGTTATTACCATTTGGGGTCTTCCAATTGCTGAAGGAAAGCCAGAGATGTAGATATTTGCACAAAATCTCCCAAATTTTAAATTTTGGTAACTTATTTCGATATACGTATCTTTAAGATGGTACAGGACAAGCTAACAAAAGCTGCCTGGGTGAGCTCTGGCCCTCAGACCACCAGTTTACAGAAACGAATGTGGAAAAATTAACCCTTTGGTTTTACTCTTTCCTCATAAAAATGTCACTCTTTGGCAATAGCCCTTTCTCAAAACTTTATTTTGTGTTATTTGATTTGCAAGACATAAATAAAAATTGCTTCCTGACCTGAGAACTTACCTCCAAGGCAAGGTAAATGGGAACATTTTTCTATTTCGTTGCTGGATTCTATGGTTTATGAATCCTTTTCCTTTAAGACCTTGCCTTTATCTAATTCCTTTGGCAACAAAGCTACTTTGCTGAGAAAACTTGGCAGAAGATTATGTTTCAAAAAGTGTAGAGCCAAGCAAATTCCTCTATTAGCTGCATTGAAACTGATGACTCTATAGGAGTGGGAGCCTGCATCCTGCTATTTCTGTCTGCCCTCTGGAGCACTTATTATTAAACATATAATTGGGCATTTCTAGTCTGTACACTAGAGGAAGGTTTATGAGCACAGTTTTAAAAGGGCATAATAAACACCTCTTTGTAATAATTGCAATTGTCTGATTTTATTGTTATTTTAAATGCTAGAATGTTAAAAAGAAAGAGTTTTATGAGTAGTGGAAGGAAGTTTAGCTCTTTCTCTCCTCCTCCACTTAGGCTGAGTTCATTTTTTAACTGACCCCTTCTACCTGCATCCACCTACTTGTAAGCAGACAACAGATGTTATCATTCAAAGTGCTTTACACATTTAGCTTCAAAAAAAAAAAAAAAAAAAGCTACTCAGTTTAGTTTTCCTCAAGTAACGAGTTTACTCTGAGGAAAGATGAGAAGCAAGGTCGCAGGAGACTTTTGGGAGCTTACTGAGAGTTGTACAGGGAGAGGCCTTGGGAGGACTGAAATTCAGGATTCACATCTGGAACCAAGAGGGCCTCTGATCCCAGGAGCTTAGTTCCATCAGTGAGGCACTTGACCCTCACCCACAGAAAGAGTTCGCAATCCCTTACCTTTATGGGGTGTTGTAAACTGAACTGTGCCCCCAATCCCAAATTCATATGTTGAAGTAATAACCGCAATACCTCAGAAAGTGACCTTATGCAGAGACAGAGTTTTTAAAAAGGGAATTAAGTTAAAATGAGGCCATTAGGGTTGGGGCTAATCCAATATGACTGGTGTCTTTTTTAGAAGAGGAGATTAGGTCACAGATGCACGCAGAAGGAAGATCACGTGGAGACAAAGGTCTGCAAACCAAGGAGAGAGGCCTCAGAAAAACACTGACCCTGCTGACACCTTGATTTTGCACTTCCAGCTTCCAGAACTGTGAGGAAAAGTATTCTTGTTTAAGCCACCAGTCTGTGGTGCATTGTTTTGGCAGCCCAACCAGACTCATATATGGGGCTCAGCTGCCTTTGCTTCTGCTGTTACTGCTGCTGCCACCACCTACATTCTTACCCCTGAATATCTCTAGACCATGGCTTGTGCTGACCCACGACTTCTGCTTGTGTGTAGTTGTCGTGTGCTCACAGCTTCTCCTGTTGGCCAGAGCACTGCAACCAACCCTGGCTTAGGCCGCTGGGCCAGATTTCCGCCCTCTCCCAACTCTGGCCAGGAGGCCACAGGATATGCTCTGAAGCTGCCTAAAGCTGTTTGCCTCAGGATGAGGCTGTAGGAAGAGAAAAGAGTGTGTGTGTATGTGAAATACGCTTAGATTTGGCACATTGACATACTCATTTGTTCAAAAGCCAGTTTATTGCAAATCAGTTATTATGACAATGAGGTGGGGGGGGGTGCAGGGAAGGGTTTGATAGAACTTTGTGGATAAAGAAAATCTTTTGTTTTGATTGTGGTCATGATTTCATGGACATATTTATCTTTCAAAAACTCACGAAATCCTGTTCTTTACAACGTGGATGTTGTTTATCCTATTAAATTAAACCTAAAAAATAAATTCAAAAAAATTTTTAAGCCATTTTAAGAGGTTAGTTTCTGGTGATTTGGCACCTTGGGGTATAACAAAGAAGGCTGAAGGCTTAGGCCAAGCTTTAGAGATAACTCAGAAACCTCCATCTATGACATAAAAATGTTTTCTCCACCTTCCTTGGCCTGGCAAACAATGAAGTCCATAGGTAAGGAATGGCTGTTTTGGGAAACAAGCAAGCAGGTCAGATGGCAGCATTGAGTAAATGTGAGTGAGGAAGGCTCAGCTTATTACGTGATTATTGCTTTCAGAGTGTTCCAGAAACCTCTGATTCAGGGAGCATAAGAAAATACCGTCTTGTCTGAGTTTTACTTTTTTTCATTCCCGCTTTGTTCTAGACGTAAGTTTTCTCAAAATTTTAATGTGAACACTCAGTTTCCACTTTGGAGTACAGGCTTTGATACTTCCCTATCAGGTCAAGTAATTAATGAGGCAATGTTGACTGCAACAGAGCCTGGAATGAATCCTGCTGGCATCAGAAGGGACATGCCCAGACCATACCCCCAGCCTTGCTTTCACTCCTATTGGTTTTAGTGTATACGGAGGGGAGCAAAGGTAGATAGAACCATTATATCACTGCTAATTCAAAAACGACAGAGTTCAAAGATACAGCCAATTTTTTTTTAATGCTTAAAAAACAAAGAGAGGTTTCTATCAGTCACTCTTTCTTAAAAAAACTTGTACTGAGATACAGCATACATAGAGAAAAGTGCACCAATCACACCAGAACAACTTGATGAATTGTTACAAATGGCGTATGTCCAGGTGAGCATCCAAATCAAGAAAGAGAACATTATTACCAGCATCCCAGAAGCCCCCTCATACCACTCCCTAGTCACTGTTCCCCTAACCCACCCAAAGATAACCACTACCCAGACTTCTAACATAATTAAATAATTTTACCACTTCTTAACGTTCATATAAGTGAAATTATACAAGATAAATTCCTTTGTGTCTGGCGTATTTTGTTCAAAATTATGTTTGCAAGATTTATCTGTATTTTTACTTACACTTGTAAATGTTTACTCCCATCAATGGATAATACTCCACTCTATGACTAAACCACAATTTATTTATCCATCTACTCTTACTGGGCATTTGGATTGTTCCACGTTTGGGGCTAACATGAATAGTGCTTCTATGAATAGTTTAGTACATTTCTTTAGATGAATACATGTCCATAATTCTGCTGAGTATTCAATAGAAGCTGAATTATTAGCTCAGATGTCAATTTTTGTGCATTCTATGAAATAATTTTCTAAAATGCCAATAGCAATGTTCACTTCCACCATTTGTGTATGAGAGTTCTTGTTGTTTGTCATCTATGCCAGAACTTTTTCTTTTTCCATCTTTTTTATTATTGCCATTCCAATGAGTCAGAAATTCTTTTGAGAATAAAAAATGATAGGCTAAGAAGGAATAGTCAACAAAAATACTTTCTCAACATTAGGCAAATTTGTTTCTTACAGAATTAAATAAAGTTTTTTGACCTCAAACAATCAATTGTATACTTAATATCAGAAGATCTCCAAGTGTAATTATGCTTAAGGCACAGTGTGTTCTGTGAATGATATTGAGATGTGGTAGGAATGGAAATTGGTATAGTCATTTGGGAGCGTAATTTGGAAGTATCCACCATAGTTTAAAATGTGTATTGATGTAACAGTTCCCCTTTTGGGAATAATAATATAGAAATATCTAACTATACAAAGATTTTTATACAGATATGTTCCTTGGATCTTTGTTTGCAATACTAGAAAATTGGAAACACCTAAATATATGTTAGAAAGCACTTTACAATCTCCTGGTGTATCCATACTATGAAATTCTGTAAAGCTATTACAAATAATAACATAGATATTTTTTACTTCCATGGAAAAAGTCCATGATGTGTTGTTAAATGAAAAAAGAAATTAAGAATGATATGTATAGTATGACCTTATGTTTGTTTGAAAACAACAAACAAACATTGAAATAGTCTGGAAGAATACACTAAAAAAAACCAGATTTACTTCTTGGGAGCTAGATTAAAATATTAGAATAAAGAAAGATGTACAATTTTAATCTTTTGTATTCTCATTCTCTTTTAAGTTTTTGCTATTATCATATATTACTGTATGATGTTTAAATACTGTAGCCTTTCCAGTATAAGACAATACTAATGAGGGTATGGCTTTCATATGCCATCCTCATTAAGGTGATGGGTTTCACTAACCCAGCTCTCAACATCTCAGTCATTTGCTCTGGTAGGTTAGAATACTGCTTAGCAAATAGTCACTCTTCTACCTGAAACCCCCATGGGAGGAGCATTCTTCCCCACCCCACCAATGTTGGTCATCACCATATAAGTTGCTAGGGCCAATTGCAATTGGGCAAAAATGACAATGTAACAGTTCTAGGGCAAAGCTTTTAAAGATATCATGATTTTCACACACTCCTCTGGGACTTTCCAATTTTTTAAATAATAAAAATGTGTCCCAGGTAGACTTGCTTTTTTAGCCTGTGAGAAACATGAAGTAGAACTGCCCCAACTGACCACATGAGAGTATGGGAGTACTCTTTTTGCTGTATGCCACTGAATTTGTTTTGTTTTGCAGTATTACTGTGTTGAAAGCCAACTGAGACACTCATTAACAACTTTTTTATTTTTGCTCCATTGACATTATTTGTTTTTAAATGAGCCTACTTTAAAAACTTAATTCCTATATAGCTCTACTAAAGCCACAGCAATTATAAAATCATAGGCTTTATGTGCTAGTTACATATTAAATACATGTTAGCATAAAGATATAACTATTAACATTTTTACAGTTGATCTTTCTGATGTCTAGACTTATCCTACCCACTATTAATAGTATAAATACTAATTTTCAGAAATACTGACATAATCCACAGATATATTCACTCTCTTTGCTTATTCAGTATTGTAGGCATTTGTGTGATAAAAAATAGAGTCTATGGCCCTGGAACTAAGCATATTTGCCTGTCAGATGTGAAGATAAACCAATGTCATTGGTGTTTTTAGCACTGTGAAGTAAACTATTGGGCTTACCAGCTCAAACTGTGGGCAGAGCATTATGTTATAATAAAGAGCCGTTAGTTAATTGTCAATGTGCAGTGTTTGCTTCATGTTTCATTACACAAATAAATTTGTCCCATATATTATATCAAACTCAAAATTTTGTTCTGTTCCTAGGAGCAGTATGAAGATACCCTGAAAATAACTGAAAGAGTGACAAAGTTCAGCCAACTCAGAAGCAAAACCATTTGAGTCCTACCAATGACCAAGTATCGATATGTGGTAAATGATGACTATGAAACAACTCACCATCTCAACTAAGTTTCTGACTAATTGTTCAGCTGAGCAAGCCACCACTGACTTCCATTTTTGGTCATTTTTACTTTTGTGGTTTAACATCTAGAATTATCTTACCCGCTACCAGTATTAGGAACACAACAGTCAAAAATACTGTTCGTAGATAATGTTTTCTTGACATCTTGAATTCTATTATGTGGTTACTCAAGGATGGCTTGTTACAATTGGCATTCTCTGTGATGGCAAAATGAGTGAACTCAAACTCTCAATACATGCTTGCTCTTAGCTGGTATCTCAGATAAGCCTATCATGCCTCTCATTTAACTTCAAGGCTTTATGTGAATGCATCCAAATATTAATCAAACTTCTTGTTCATATTTGCTCCTAAAGAAATATTATTTCATACTAAAACAAAATGCTTTCTCAGTTAACTCATAAATGAAGCCTATTTGTAACTACGTTCCAGTTGGGGGTGGGAGGACTACTGATACTCTCTTCAGAGCTTTGCACTGGAATATTTATTGAATTCTGGCATGTTTATTGAATTCTGAAGCTAGAAGAACTCTTGTGAGCTCATAGCCTCCAGTCCCTTTCCTCAAGATCTGCCAGACAACCTTCAAGACTATGCTCTTTCCTCCAAGTTGAGCTGATTGACCATAGGCTCATTGTAATCCTGGAATTTCCAAAATAATTCAGGGATAGAGGATTACAGTGCTTGGGCTCCTCAATGCATGTCTGATTTCCCATACACAGGAAACTTCCGGATGCCAAATGATATGTGAATTGCCTATAAATTATATTTTGCAAACAAATTAAAAATACATCCAAGGAACTTCTCCAACTTGATAAATGATGTCTGTGAAAAACAATGGCTAGCATTCTATCTAATGGTGAAAGACTGAAAGCTTTCTCCCTTAAGTTCAGAAAAAGACAAGGATGTGTGCTTTTGCCACTTTTATTCAGTATTTTACTGGTGATTCTAGCCAGGGCAATTAGGCAAGAAAAAGGGAATAAATGGTATTTCAGATTGAAATGGAATAAGTAATACTATTTCTATGTGTAGGTGACATGATTTTACATTTAGAAAATCCTAAGGAATACACACACACACATCTACTGGGACTAATAAAGAAGTTAGTTATACACTGAAAACTATAAAACTTGATGAAAGAAATTAAAGAATATCTAAATGAATGAAAAGACATCCTATGTGTATGAATTAGAAAGGTTAATATTATTAGGATGGTAGTGCTCTCAAACTGATTGACAGATTCAATGCTTTCTCTATTAAAGTTCCAGTTGACCTTTTTTTTTTTGCAGAAATGAACAAGTTGATCCTAAAATTCCTATTAAAATCCAAGGGACCCAAAATAGCTAAAACAATCTTGAAAAAGAATAAAGTTAAAGGATTCACATTTCCCAATTTTAAAACTTACTACAAAGCTACAGTAATTAAGACTGTGAAATATTGGTATAAGGACATTTATAGATCTATGAATAGAATTGAGAATCTAGAAATAAACTCATACATTATAATCAATTGAGCTTTTGACAAGGATGTCAGGATAATAGTCTTTTCAACAAATGGTACTAGGACAACTGTATCTCCACATGCAAAGGAATGGAGTTGGACCCTTACCTTATATCATATATAAAATTAACCCCAATGGATCAAAAACCTAAATGTAAGAGATAAACCATAAAACTCCTAGAAGAAAACATAGATGTAAATCTTTGTAACCTTAGATTAGACATAGTTTCTCAGATCTGACACCCAAAGCACAACCAAAGAAGTAAATAGATAAATTGACTTCATCAAAATAAAATGTTTTTGTCTTCAAAGGTAGTCTCGAGAAAGTGAAGCTACCACCTATAGAATGAGAGAAAATATTTGTAAATCATATATCTGATAAGGGTCTTTCATCCAGAATATATAAAGAGCTCCTACAAATTAACAATAAAAATAATTAACCAAATTTAGAAATGGATAAAGAATTTAAACAGCTATTTCTCCATATAAAACATATAAATGGCCAATAAACAGATGAAGAGATGTCAAATCTTTAGTTATAAAGACATGCAAATCAAAACCATAATGAGCTACCACTTGATACCCATTAGAATAGATAAAATCAAAAGACCAACAATAACAAGCACTGATAAGGATATGAAGAAAGTGGAATCATCACACATTGCTGGCGGGGATGTAAAATGGTGATGACACTTTGGAAAGCAGTTTGGTAGTTTCTTAAAAAGTTAAGCATAGAGTTACCGTAAGATCCAGAAATTCAATTCTTAGGTATATTCCCAAGCTAACTGAAAATATATGACCATGTAAAACTTGTACATGAATGTTCATAGAAAAATTATTCACATAGCCAAAAAGTAGAAATAAGCCAAATATCCATCGACTGATGAACGGATAAACAAAGTGTGGTATATCCAAAATGGCATACTATTCGGCCAAGTACCAATGTGTGCTACAATTTGGATGAACTTTAAAGACATTATGCTAAGTAAAAGAAGCTAGGCTTATCACATATTGTATGATTCTGGGTTTTTTTTTTTTTAATGACCAAACTAGGCAAATCCATTGAGACAAAAGTAGTTTAGCAGTTCCTAGGGTTTGCAAGTAGAAGTACGATGGAGGAGTGACTGCTTATGTGTAGAGGGTTTCTTTATGAGGTATTGGAAATGTTTTGGAATTAAATAGAGGTGATAGTTGCACAACTTTGTTGGTATACTGAAAAACATTGAATTGTATACTTTTAAAGGTGAATTTTATGGTATGTAAATTATATCAATTTTTAAAAACCCATCTCTTTTTCTACATTGCATTTTGTATGCGTGTATTGTGTTTATTGACCATTCCAGTAACAGACTCCTTTTCATTCTCTATGTTAATTCTAGAAAGTTTTCATTCTTCCACCTTCCAGCTCTATTTAATCAAAGCACTTTAACTTTGGTAGAAAGATATTTTCTGTTAAAGGTCTTTTATAGCTTAAAAACTAAGTAAACTGCAGCTATAGTGTCTCAATTTGAATCCATGTAAACTAAATTTATTTCTTTTCTGTTAAGTAAGATCTTCTGAGATGTTGTTCTTTATCTGTTGCTGATCGAACTTCTTAGATATAAAAATTATAATCTTAGCCAATTGTTCATGTCAATTCTCACTTTGGGAAATACAAATTTATACATTTTATTTAGTGTTATTTCTGTTATCCTCTATCACACCATGTTTACACACTCTCAATTAACTAAATACACCTTCCATTAACAGACAAAATTTTTTAAATAAATAATATATCTAATGCATAAAAAACCATTATTAAATTAAACTGAAATTTGTTGAAAGATAGTGCAATTGTGCCTCACAGCTTAAATAGACATAATTTATAAAGGAAATCAAAAGCAATTATAATCCAGTTTTTATTAAGGTTCTGTAAGATAGGGTCCTATTTCCAAATGTTTTGTGAGCTTTGTTATTGGCTGAATTGTGTCCCCCCAAAAAAGACATGCTGAAGTCCTAACCTTATAGCACCTCTGCATGTGCCCTTATTTGGAAATAGGGACTGCACGAAGCTAATCAAGTTATGATGAGGTCATTAGGTTAGGCCCTGATCCAATCTGACTGATGTCCTTACCAAAAAGAAAATAAGAAATTTGAGCACAAGAACAGACATGCACAGAGGAAACGTAGTGTAAAGAGACACAGAACACCATGTGAAGACAGAGAGAGTGGCATAAAGAAAACCAAACATTGCCAGTAAACCTCCAGACTCTGGGAGAAATAAGAAGGATCCTTCCCTACAGGTTTCAAAGGAAGCATGGCCCTAGCAACACCTTTATTTTAGACTTCTAGCCCCTGGAAGTTGTGAGACAACATATTTCAGTTGCTCTAAGCCACTCAGCTTGTAGTACATTATTGAAGCAGCTCCAGAAAACAAATAAAAACTAATTTCTTTGTTAAGGGTAGTAGAGTGTGTGTGTGTGTGTGTGTGTTTTGTGTGTGTGTGTGTGTGTTTTAAACAAATTTGGACTATTTCATTATTTTGTACCTAAATTCCTTCTGCTATTTTAGCTCAATTACACTTACAAAGAATGACATGACTAAGTTTGTTTGTCTCATGATCAGAGACAAGAGCCTCTTATAGTGATACAAATTGATAAAAGAATACATCCGTCTTTAATGACTAGAATTTTATACTGTGGTTAAAATAATTTGGGGGAGAGGGGTAATGGCACTGTCTTTGTTTGAAATCGCCTCTGTAAAAGGGTGTCCTGAAGCGTGCTCTGTAGTTACTCACACCTTGGGAAAAAGATAGCAGGAAGTCTTCACCTGGCTCTCTAGGAAGCAGACCTGAGGCAAAGCTTCATTGCCAAGGCTTTGTTGGATGTGCAATCACAGGACAGCAAAAGTAAGGGCAGAAAAGGGGGTGAGGCAGAGAGGTTGGGAAAGCAAACATGAGAGTGTGATACATTACTGAGTTAACCATAGCTTCTTAAGAAAACACAGCTGGTCACTTAGTCTTGCCAGTGATTTCTCAGGAGGTGCACTTGACACTCCCCTGTCAAGGGGAGGAAAAGAAAAGAATTTACTGCTAATTCTCTCCATTTCCCATTTATCACTGATCTATGTTTCCCTTGCAAGATGTTAATTCCCTGCACATTTTGGTGGTTTACCTTGTCCTTCTGTGTAGCTATTGAGAAAAAAAAAAACTCCTATGTCCAATGGTGTTTCAATTATCCATTGCTTCATAACAAACTACCACAAAATTTGTAGCTTAAAACAGTAGCAACCTTGACATTTCTCACAATGATAGGCTAATGGGCAGTTCTTCTGCTTGGTCTCACCTAGGATTATTCATGTGGCCACAGTCAGCCAGCAAGGTGGTCAAAGCAGAGCTAAGCTAGCACAGCTGATATAACTGGGGTTCCCTCTCTGGTGTCTTTTTCCCAAGCTTCTTCCCAGCATGGTGGGCTCCAAGGCAGATTTCGAGAGAGTGATAATGAAAATAGGCAAGACTCTTGAGACCTACACTTGGAACTTGCACGCATTCCATCTGCTACATTCTGCGGTCAAAGCAAGTCACAAGCCAGCTCAGAATCAAAGAGAGGGGAAATACTAGCTCTTGCTAGATGAATAGATAGGTCGATATTTAACCTACTATACATGGCGTGAACTTCTTTGGAGTCTAGTAGTGTCAGGAGGAGCCAGATCAGACTGGACCTGGGCGCTTGACCTGCTATGGCCCCTGCCTTGCTGGGTACACTGAGGGTCTGGGGAAGACTGTCTTGCCCAGGGAGGGACTGAAACAATCTGTGGTGTTGGGACACAAGGGAACGGCAGCTGTGGCTGGACCTCCCATGTCTCGAGTGGCAGGAGGGGTGAATGTGTGAGGAGATTCCCATGTTACATCCTGTCTACAGGATTCATAGACATAGGATGGTAAATGTTGATCAAGTCAGAGAGTGTGTTGAGAAGACCCAGAGTATGATTTGGGAACTAGAGACAGGGTTCCAGGAAGTGGGGAGGGTACCTGGTAAGGCATTCAGTACAACCTGAGAGTTGCCAAATGGTGATATGAGGACACTGGATGCCTGGCATATTAAAAAGAAGGCAAGTACACCTGCAAAACAAATTTTCCTGCTGCCTTGCATATTTGCCTGGTGCTGAAAGGATATATCTAAGCTCAGAGCAGAGTATCAGCTAAAATACTCTTTAATTCATTCGTCTTTTAGTTTTTTTTGCATATTTTTGATGTTAAACAGACTTCTGGGTTTTGTGACAGTCTTAGTCTCTCAGTTACCCCAGAAGAAACCCTAAACTAAGGATAAGGGTGCAAGTATTTATTTTCAAGGTGACTTTAGAAAACATTGGTATATGAGTGAGGAAGGAAAACATGTCAATAAAAGCAGGTTACCGAAGGGCACCTGGAAAACTTCGGGAAACCTCATAGAGCACACCTCAGAGTTACTTTAACCTGTGGGCAAGGCTGACAGAGTATTTATTAATCAGTCTCATCAGCTCTGGATGGAGGGCTACCCCAAAGACAGTGGTACCACAGAGGCCTCAGGAGGTCCTTGAGGGCTCACAGCTGGACACTTTTGGGTGGCATGCCCAGAAATGGGGGCTGTTGGGGTGGGGAGACACCAACAATGTGTGCTCCAGGGAATCTATGTCTTTAGAAACATACAGTTTATGAAATCAACATATGAAAGATCAAATCTATACTTTTGACAAGCACTGTCGCCCCCAATAATTTCTTTCCAAATATTTCCATTCTCCCCAACTCTGAATCTCAGAAAACACAAATTACCACAGTGTGCTTTAAAAACATGACCACTGCAGTGCAGTGCAGTGAAGTGACATGCAATGGGGATAGGAAATATTTTGCTCTAGGCTGAAATTACTTAAGTCTTGTTTGTTAATACAGACTTCATTGTAGCAGTTGGCTCATAACCTCCCTTTACATTGTCAAACTTCCACAAAACTTTCTGGTTTGGCAATTGAAGCTTCTCAGACAGGATGATGCAAACTGAACCCCATAGTGCAAGGTTGCTTGGGATCATTGACAGTACTCATTGGCTGGTGGTCACTGCATAGGAGCACTCTTGACTATGGTTTATGACTTTCTTCCTAAGCTGCCATACATTCTGCCTTTCCCAGACTGTCTGTTTGTCTAGAGGGCAGCTGTGCCAAGTTTCTGGAAGTGGCCCTAACATGGTTGTCAGTGATCTGAGGATTCCACAGGTGAGGCAATCACATTTACCTTATCTAATAATGTCCCAGTCCCTCTAAGGTCTCTCACTGGCCTGAGATGCAGTGCTGTAAAAATAACCAGTTGGTTTTAGCAGCAGTTCAGGATTTGCAACCATCTAGGTGAACTGACATTTCAGAACATGAAAGAAAAGAGACAGGAAAGAAAGGGAAGAGAGGAATGTGGGGGGTTAAAAAGCAGGAGAAAAGAAGGAATAAGGGAGGGGAGAGAGAGAGACAGAGAGAGACAGAGAGAGACAGAGAGAGACAGAGAGAGAGAGAGAGAAATGTAAAGTGATAAGAAAAAATTTTACTTGAAAGTGTCCCTTGACACTTAGAAGCTTGGGACATGTAGATGCCCTTTTGAATGGATATCATCTCAGTCTGGATTCCTTCAGACAGAATCCTAGAATAAGCATTGAAGAGCAAAGAGCTCACATGAAAAGTTGGAGTAAGGGATCAGGGAAGTGATACAGGATGGGAGGACTGCCAATCAAAGCCATGTTTATAAACCAGCTTCTACAGTGGGCAGCTGGAACTTAGCCCTAGTGTGGTTAAGTTACACAGCCCAAAGGTAAAGGGGTTGGCCTAGTTATACACCACTTATCATAACCATTATTTGAGGGATGCTGCAGAGGGATCTTAATTCCTCTAAAGCTTCTGGCCTGTTGCAAGGAAATACTCAGTGGAAATGCAGTGAGCGCCAATGGGATGAGAAGAAGGTGGGCAGGCACCCAGTGTAGGCCACAAGTCACTGCCCAGATTTGTAACTTTCTTTTAATAAACCTTTGTTGTTAGCATTTCAAATGTTACTGTCTCAGCTTGACTTGAATTTGATTCCAACACTTTGTTATTATTTCCCAGACCAAGCTGACCTGGTAAATCTTCTCATTGCGGGGCTATACTATGTTGGGAAAGCAGAGCTGGGGATGGACACCTCTGGGCGGCAACCATGGAATTGCCTCCGAACTTCTGGTAAACTAGGTTCAATTCTTCTAGATAAAAAAAAAGTAGTGATGTGTATTTCATATGAATGCCTTTCAGAAAAAAAAAAAAAACCTCATTGCTTGAGATGACTCATTGCAGACATATATAGCTGTCCTAAGCAAATAAGAGCAAAATTTGGGAGCTTTAAAAAATTATATTTCTTATAGAATAGGCTGTTGCGTACTGTGGTTGTATTTTGTGTCATAGCCTACGAAGTTCCATTTTTGAAATGATCAGAGCATCTTCTATTGGGGTCTCACTTAAAAGGTGATTTGATGGTGTGGATTTTGAGAATAAATTTAATGTGTTTCTAAGTAAGATATGACGCAATGATGGTCTTGAAAGGGTGACAAAATTACTTGTTTAAAATGTTCATTCATTTAACAAATATTTCTTGAAAGTCTTATAGTAGTTGAGTTCTATTCTTGATACTGGGAGAACAACAGTGATCTACACCCACAAAGACCCCTACCTTGTTGAAGCTCATCATGTAGTTGTGTTAGTAAAATAGGTAATAAAAATATGCAAAATACAGAGGATGTCAGATGATAGTAAATGTGATGGAAAAGGACCAAGCAAGGCAAAGAGTTAAGTGGAGTAAGGTTGGAAGCCGCTGCCTTAAGTGGAGTTGACTGGGCAGGTAACACTTGAACCGAGTCTGGCTAAAGGGAGCCATGCGCACCTCTGGGGAAAAGAGCCTTTCAAGAAGAGGAAACCGCATGCACAAAAGACCTGAAGTGGTAGTGTGTCTGATCTGTTAGAGCTGCAGTTAGAGGCTGGAGTGGCCAGGGATAGGCCACTGTGAGGTTTTGGCAAAGGAGTGCAATATGAATTCCTTTTCAGCATCATCACTTGGGCGACTGAGGTGAGAACAGCCTGAGGATGGGGACTGGGAGAAGGGTAGGGCAAAGGCAGAAATAACTTAATCTCCCTCCTTTGTGTGAATAGATCTGCATGTGCTCATCTTAAGGATAGCTCATCTCAAGAAAAGGGAACTTGTGACAGCTGGCCAGAGGAGCAATTCAGAGAGAGTCAAGAGTTCCTTCAGATAGGAATACATTCCACAAAAGCTTCTTGGCATTTGGTGATTCTAGTCCACATACATGGCCAAAGAGGGTGAGATACTAACTTTAAAAGGCAGGCTGAAACTGATTTAAAAATGAGACAAGACCTAAACAGACACCTCACAAAAGAAGATATATAGATAGCAAATAAGCATATGCAAAGATGCTCCACATGATACGTCATCAAAGAAATGCAAATTTCAAAAAAAATGAGATGCTATTTCACACCTATTAAAATGACAAAATTCAGAACACTGATAATGCCAAATGCTAGTATGTGGAACCACAAAAACTCGTTCATTGCTAGTGATAATGCAAAAACTAATTTATTGCTGGTGGGTACAGATACTTCAGAGGACAGTTTGGTAGTTTTTTATAAAACTAAGCATACTCTTACCATATGATCAAGCAATCACATTCCTTGGTATTTACCCAAAATTGTTGAAAACAGGTCCACACAAAAACCTACACATGGATGTTTATAGCGACTTTATTCATAGTTGCTAAAACCTGGAAGCAATCAAGATGTCCTTCATTTTGAATGGTTAAATAAACTGAATGGGCAAATAAACTGTGGTACATCCAGACAATGAAATATTATTCAACGTTAAAAAAAATGAGCAATTGAGCCATGAAAATACATGGAGGAAGTAAATGCATGTTACTAGGTGAAAGAAGCCAATCTGAAAAGACTACATACTGTTTGATTGTAACTATATAACATTCTGAGAAAGACAAAAGTATGGAGACAGTAAAAGGATGGTGTTTGTCAAGGGTGAGGGGGAGGGACGGATGAATAGATGAAGCACAAAGAGTTTTTAGAGCAGCGAAACTACTCTGTGTGATACTATAATGATGGATACACATCCTTATACATTTATCCAGACTTACAGAATGTACAATGCCAAGAGTGATCCCAATGTAAACTATGGACTCCAGGTGATAATGATGTGCCCATGTAGGTTCATCAATTATAACAAATCTACCACCCTGGTGGGGGATTCTGATAATGGGGAAGTTTATGCATGTGTAGAGATTGGGAATATATGGGAAATCTCTGGACCTTCTGCTTAATTTTTCTGTGAACTTATAACTACTCTAGAAAATGGAGCCTATTAAATAAATAAAGTAGGCTGATTTGCATATCAAATGTTCTTATTAATTAGCAAGAAGATGGAAATTGTCATTTGATGAGCTGCTCTGGCTGGGCATGCATCATTTATTTCATTATCACCAAAGCCCTTCAAGAGGGTGATATAAAGTTTACGGAGATACTCTGTGAATCATTTTCTACTCATCCCACCCACTACTTACCAGCCCTTAGTGGGAAGGGATAGATCCAGCTGATTCCAATGAGAACTTTTCTTGGAATTTATTTCCTTCTTCCCAATTATACTAAAGTTCTCTGGTGGAGACAAGGGCAGATCGAAAACTATGCCCTAAATGGAGCATCTGTGTGATAAATTCTGGTAATCCACTCAATGGAGTTTTACACAGCCATTTAAAATAATGGCAATAATGACTATTGAGCTGTGTAAGAAATGTTTTTGGGGAAAATAAAACAAATACAGAATTGAATACATGCCACAATTATTAATAATACACATTTTAAGAAAACAGGCAAGAAAAATAGCAGGAGGAGTACTAAAATAATACCAGCTAGCACCATGAGTACATTTTATTTTCAAAATTGTTATTAACTCTTAGCTTCCTGAGTTCTTCTTTGCTACAGAAAAGGTCTGGCTTCTGAAAATTGACAATGTCAGAGAGTTTGAATGCCAGATTCTGGGCAGCTGAGTTGGTCTGCTCTGTTTCCTGTGTCTGGAAGCTAACTCGTCTTATTTCAAAGGCTCCTGTGCCCCACATGAGAGGCCAATGTTTGAGTTACTCTCCCTTTCAAGGTTCCTGAGAATAATATAACAATTTCCTGGCAGTAATCACTAGTAGTCAGAAAATTAAATTGACAAAGATACATGATATTATCTTTCCTCCTTTCTTTTTCTTCAGAAATTTAGTCAAAGAGGAATTTCGGAGGTCGTCTTTCTTGCCACGTGATTTTAATATCTTCTAACAACCTTAGCCACTTCTCCAAAAACTTAATGCATGAACAATCCTTACTAACAAATGTCAAGGGAAGAAATTAAAGTTTTGAATTTTAGCTAGAAAACGGGGTAAAAACTAGGATTTATGAAGAAGTCTGAGTTAATATTCAATTAAAGGTTTAAAATACTTATGTTCATATGTTTATGCAAAGGCTGCCATTTACTTCCAAATAATTCAATGTATATTTTTGGTGAAGCAATTTATATAGAATCATTAAGATATTAATTTTTCCTTCTATAAAAAATTTTTAAAACTTGCTGTCCTAAAAGATTACTTATAGCACTACGATGATAGCTATTGAATAGTCACACCACCAAAGGATACTTGATCTACTAAACAAGTTGCCAGTGTCTCAAATGAATTTAAAGAATGAATTTATGAAATCTTAATTTTCTTAGATTCTAATAAGATGCTCCCATATAACAATTATAGATTTTTATGACTATTTCTTTCCTCTCTCCCTTCCTCACTGATTAAAAATTAAAATAATCATTAGTCACTTGTGTTCATACCACTATATTTCTCATAATGCTTAAATTATTGAGCGCGTTTAACAGCCAGACATTTTTCTTAATTTTTAGTCTAAAAACAAAATTAGTTACACTCTTTAATATATTCCTCTTATCGCCCTTCTTCTGCACTGGTTTTCTAATTTTGCCTTTGTCCTTTTGCAAATGGGAATGTGGGAAAGCTACACCAATATTCAGGAAGAGGGAGGATGGAGATATAATGAGGCTCCATCACTAATTAATGCTCTAATTAATGTGGTTGTTGGAAGAGTTCTCCCAATGAACTGTTGCAAATCCCTCCCACAGCTGTGATCTCTCTCTTTGACATAGCTGTTGTGTGGCTCTACCTCCATCCTTATAAAAGAAGAATCCTATGAAAGTTGGCATATGCCTGTGGCTGCAATAATCTCCCAGCCTTCCTACAGAAGTTGCATAGTTCCTGCTCTGTTCTGAGCCAAGTTGGCTTGTCCTTCCTTTCTCCCTTCCCTGGTTCTGAGGTTGGACATGGCCAGAATGTAAATGACTGTGACTTGGATTAAATGTGTCTAAGAGCCGTCTTTGACAACATTCCATGTCTCAGTGGCTGCCCTGGTACCCTCGCTCCCCTGCCATTGGGAACCTAACCATGACACTATTATTACCTCAGTTTGACTGTTTATCCTTCACTCTGAGCCCAACACAACCTCTCTTAGACTTCCTCCTGTCTAAGCAATGACGCAACTCTGTGGCAGAAATAGTCTAGACATTTAAACCAAAAATTCAACACTTCTTCAAAAAATAGATATATGGGTTTACACCAATTTGTATATTTTGTGAAGAAATATATACAACAGAAATTATACAGGTATATCCAATGTGCAAATAATTCCATTTTTTCCTGGCAATTGACATACAGTATTTATAAATAGAGCAAACATGTTGAAACTAGATTGATTCCCAAGAATGTACTGGTTACAGCATAGCCATTAGCTTTCAGCAACACTTACACAGGATTTGAAATATCCAGATGTTTGTGAGAGAAACAATTTGATGCCTCTATAGGGTCGGAAAACATTTTATTCAACCTTCTTAGGGTCCCTGGCTGGGTCTGAAATTATACAAAGACAGATGAGCAGGAGAAAAGCATACTTTATTTTCATAAGGAATAAAACCCCAAAGAAACAGTTAGACCTGAGTTTTTTTATTCAAGGTTTGTCGAAGAGTAGGTAGCTGTGGAGGAATATGATAGGTCAAGGAGTATGAAGTAAGTGTAGGAAACTGGGGGAAACTTAGCAAGGCCTATTTGTTTCAATTCTTCTAGGCATCCTTTTGTCTTCAAAGGTTAGGATGTTCTTTCATCCTGCTGTGGGGTGAGCATGAGGGTTTTATGACCTCTTTCAGGGGAAACTGGTAGGAGATGGTGAGAGTACCTCCCATTTCTGCCACTTTATCAAACTCCTTTAGCTTAAAATAGTCAAGAAGCCAAGGTACCATATATTGGGATAGCATATCCTGAACTGTATCACCAATTAGAACTAATGTGTTACGTCAGTTCAGGCATTTGCTGGAGTAGAGGTTAGAAGGAGAAAAGGTTTTGTTGAAGTATGTTTATTGAAGTATAAATAAAAAACAGAGTATACATATCAAGAGTATATAGTTTGCCAACTTTCTCAAATTGAACACATTCTTGGAACTAGCAACCAGATCAAAAATCAGAACATACGAGTTCTGAAAAGCCCCTCAAATTCCCTCTCAGATGCTGCCCTCAGCACAGGTAACTGTATCCTGATTTCTAACAGTGGAGATTAATTTTTCTGTTTTTGCACTTTGAGAGTATAGCTTCTTTCACTCAAAGTCTCCTATTTGTGATATTTACATAGCAATGTGTAGTTGTAGCTCATTCATTTTTATTGTTGTAGAGATTTACGTTTCCATAATGTGAATAGACCACAATCCATTCTGCTATTGCTGGGAATTTGGTTGTTTTGTTTTGGCTGTTAAAAATAGTTCTGCTGTGAATGAGCATTCTATTTATGCCCTTTGGTGTACATGAGTTTTCATTTCTAATGAGCATACCCAGAGAACAATTGTGGGTCCTAAAGAATGTATATATCCGACTTTTTTTGATACTGTCAAACTGTTTTCTGAAGTGATGTTGTGTCAATTTACACTCCCACCAGCAATGCATTAGAATTCCAGTTGCTCAACAATCTAACCAACACTTGGCATTACCTATAATTTTCATTCTAGTCATCTTGATGGTGGCTGTAATTTGCATTTCTTTGGTTACTAATTAAATAGAGAATGTCTTATCCATTAACTGGTAATTTGGATATGCCTTGGGGGATAAAATTTTAATATTTTCAAAGAAGGTTTACTTGTGCCATTTAAAGCAAATAGAAGAAACATTGTCCATTAAAAAAATAGAAATATAAAACTAAATTTTCACCCTCACTTAACTTTTCATCCAGATATACAAACACAAGTGAACATTAGTTTCCTGATGGGAAACTACCTCACTTAGCTGGATTAATGAAGGGACTTATATAGTGGTGCAGGCAGGATTAACAGGGGACAGAGGAGCACCCAGGGACACACAGCAGTGAGGCGCCATTATCACTGTAGACTTAAAGAGGCAAAGAGAAGGAGCAGTGTTCCAGAAACCCAGTAAGAACTGCTCCAGGAAGGCAGGCCACTTGGCAGAAGCCATAGCTGTGGAGTGATACAACAACCACTGCTAAGAAACATCGCCAAGAGCAGAGAGGAAATGGAGAAGAGATACCTTCATCTCTCTCTCTTGCCTTCCCTGCCTGCCTCTCTTCTGCTGGTACCTGCCATTGGTCGAACCCAACCTGAGTCCAGGGAACAAGGGTGCCTCAATGGGGTGACCCAGAACACAGAGCAGCAGAACAAAGAGAGCAAAATGGACCTGCGGTAGATAAAGTTGGGACAAACAGATTAACCCGCACACGGGTATTGCAGGGTGGTGGGAAGAACACAGTACAAGAAGCTCTGGGCTCTGTCATTCACCAGTGCTGTGTTTTTGAGAAGAGAAATAACCTTTCTGAACCTCATTATCCTTATTCGTAAAGGGAAGCCTGGCCTAAACAGTCTGTAGTTTCTTTCAGTCCCAAGATCATGTTTGGTGAAAATTATTGAGTTACACAATAAATAGCTGCTGCTGTCTTCATCAGGATGGGCTAGCTAGGTCCCTAATAACTTCCTATTGTGCTATACAGACCCCACTGGCATTTGGATTTGCAGACCATGGCCTAGTTGGAATAAGATCTCAATTAAAAACCTCTCTTGAGTAAATCTTATATTGCCAGTTGTAAATATTTCCTGTTTCAGGAGTGCCCCAATTAGAAATAGATGACATAGGTACTCTAGGTTTCAGAAGCTCCACCTTTTCCAGCAGAAAGTAGTCTAGATGCAGGTTAGGCCCCTTATAGATGATTCATAATCATAAAGCACAGGGTGGCTCTGAAGGCACTAAAGAGATGGTAAGGCAGAGGTCCAGCCCAATGTACTAACGAAATGTGAATGAAGGGGGAGCAAAAGTATTAAAAACACCACAGCAAAATGTAACAATAGCAATTAAAACTTAGAACATGCATATCCCATGATCTAGCAATTTCATTTCTAGGTATCTCCCCTAAAGAAACTCTCATGTATGTACTGATGATTTGCTTAAGCTAACTTGAGTTGGGGGTTCTACCATTTATTACCTACTTCTTTCTTTCTTACTTATTACCTATTCTGCATGATAAGAGCATATTAGTGGTTTAGTGATTTATTTTGATGCTTTATTTGCAGATATTGGTCTTTGAGCTTCAGTGATAGGCTTGATTTCTGCAGCCTATTGGAGTATTTTTGTTACAAGTCATGCCATCTAGAGAAATTCAATACCAGGAAGTGTTGTCTAACAGATAGAGGGCCAAAGGGAAACCCAGAGGGCCAAGTGTACCAGCCAACTCCTCTACAGATTGCAGTTGACCTTGGGTAACCTTACTTGCTGCTCTTGTTTCTCTTATCTGTGCAAGCAGCTCTTTGCCTCAGTTCTCGAGGTCACTTTCATTTTTAAAGAATTTCAAGAGGACCTTAGGTCTTTCTCTGCTTTAGAACAGTTGTATACCTTTCAACCATCTAAGGTGACTATCTTATCTTTTTATCAACTACATCAGAGTTGTTGCTGTAAGAGAAATAGCTGTTCAGACCCCAACCCATGGAATTTGTTTGTTAAATGAGGCTGAAGTTAAATTGGCATTTACAGCCTCAAGCAAGTCAATGAATTTATATGATGAAAATTTTATTTAGCCATGTAGCTTTTTATCTATATTTTAGTTTAGAAGTGGAAATCCAATCTGATTTAATAACCAATGAATAGAGAACACTACTGAAATTACAAATAGAATTATTCACAATTATTATGGTATTGCAAAACATTATGTTTCCTTTGACAAGATGAGAGGGTGGAATTTTTACAGTAAGTAAATCAAGACATAGAATTTTAGCTTAATTTCATCTCTGATTTTGTCTAATATAAAAGATATGCCTGAATTATCAAGGTCTTTAGAGTACTTTCAGAGGAAATTGTATAGTTAAGGAAGTGAGAGACATAACGGATGGATTTTGCAGACATAATGACAGGCAAAAGGAGTCAAATACAAAAGGCTGTATACTGTAGAATTCTATGTACGAAGTTCAAAAACAGACAAAACTGATCTATGCTGATAGAAGTCAGAATAGTGACTACTTCTGGGAGTTATAGGAGAGTACATGAGACAGTCTTCTGGGTGCTTGAAAAATTCTGTATTTTGGTGGTTTCATGGGTATAGACATATGTAAAATTTATCAAGCTGTAGACTTACTATTTTTGCCCTTTATTGTATATGTTACAACTAAAAATAAATAAAGTTAAAAAGATTTAATTGAGCAAAAGCACCAGGCACACAGTGCTAGTTTAAGACTACTGTTTTGTGAATAATCCATCTATTATTAGAATCTATCATCTATTAGAATTATTCTGTAATATTTTAGGGACTATGAAAACAAAGAAAGATAATCTACAAATAGTTTGACCTGTATTTATGAAACAAATAATTTAAGGGATTAATAAAGTAATTCATTTTATATGAGAATAAACAATAATGAAGAGGCATAATCTTTACTAAACCTTATGTATTTTCCTATCTAGTAATCTTACTGTTTGATACTTCATATCAATGATTTGGATCATATAGAATCTTCTATGATATCTCATATTTTAATTACCTTGTTGTCTGTAATTTCCATATCTAATTTCAAATAATTATCCTGTGATATTTGCTTGTATGTATTTGCTCAGATATTATCTTGTGAAGAACAGGTTGATTAACATTTTTTTGATATGTTTTCAAAGATTTTTACACATTTTCTACAAAACATCAGCTATGTTTCTAAAATTAAATCTATTTAATTTTGTTCTGTTCGGCTGATTGTTGGATGAAAAAATATGTTGACAAGTTATTAAATTAGTCTTGAAGCTATAATTATTGTCTTTTCTTTTGCAGCAATCTGTTCGAAAGGAAAGAAGTATCAAGCCCCTAAATTATCAGTGAACCAAGAACATTTCTTAATAAACTTGTATGCACGGAGCATGCTGGATAGTTTTATGTTTATTTTCAAGTACATGCACAATTACTGTTTCCAGTTTATTTTTTTAACTTCTGCCCTGAAGACCTGGCACTAGATAAAACTCAGACATACAAGAAAACAAGGAAGTGACTGATAAAAATCATATCACAGAGTCTACAGCTAAGCAGCTTATTCCGTCCATAGGGATTATAAAAATTCTTGCTCACGGGGATTTCTGGATGAATTCCACCACACAGATTGGACAAGTCCCCATCTTTCTAAGCCACAAGGTTAGGCTCCCAGAGGTTGAAGTGACCTCTAGCAGACACTGTTGGCACTCTGCCTAGATTTCCTCCCTTGCCTTTACTGTGTTTATGTGCAATCCTCACCACTCTCTACCAACACTCAAACCTCGGTGTATGTTTCCTTCCAGCATCCTGACCTACAACTCTTCTTCGGAGGCATGTTCTTAGTTACTGGAACCATTTCGCCCAAATGCTCAGACAACCTTCAGTGCTGGGAAGTTACTCTTCTCCAGTAACTGTTGGGTGTGAGACTATGAAAGCCCAGTACTTCCTTTGTCAATCATTTTCACATAAATCTTCAACTAAAGGTTTGCTTCTGTAGAACCCGAACTAAGACTTGTCCCAAAACCCTAATCATCTTCAACTTGGGTTTCACAAATGCTGCTTCATTTTTGAGATCTGAGGGAACTCAGGAGCTGAAGTCTGCTCATCATTACTGACTTTTCTCCACTCTCTTTTACTCTTGTAAGAATTCACCACTTCTAACTCCCCTACACTCTCTTTTACACATTCAGCACTTTTGGTCTGTCACCTTAATGTTAGTGCCAAAATGTATACAATTGAATGTTAAATTGTCTATAACTTCGAAATGGCTTTTGGTGCAAAAATGTTGGAACCATAAACTACCTGCCTAATTGACCTCTGGAAGGTTAGGGGCAAAAACACAAATCTTTTCTATTAAGGTCTTACTAGTCCAGTGCTATTATGAAGCATTGTTATGACAAAGCAACATAACTAGTTGAAATAAAAGGCAAATCCTTATTCCTTATGCATTTAAAATATGTACAATAAAGAAATAAACTAGATCTCTTGCTTATTTTTCACTCCATGTGTGTAAGACCAAGTGTAATAGTGAAAAATGCTTCATACTCTTTTGGAGTACCACAGTTACACATTGTCTCAAAAGAGTCATCCTGAATTCACAGTATGTTTTAATCTAGGTGGTTGCCTATCAATTTGAGCTTTATTAAGCTCAGGACACCTTACTCAATAATCTTATTTATATAATTTCTTACATCAAAGAAAATTCTTACTTTTGTAACTCTCCCTGGAAGAATAGAAATAATTAGGTAAGTGTCGGTGTTAATAATTCAACTTCTACTTTTGTAAATGCATTTAAAAACAATCAACCAATCTAGTACTTGTTAAGTCTCTGAGATTATAGTAGATGTAGTGTGTCTAAAAGTAGGACACAAAAACAAGGCCATTCTTCTCACCACAATACTTTTTCTCAATTCAAGAATTAGAACTAATTAGTTGGGTTTTTAATTACTGTTGCAAACTATTTTTCTGAAGAGTGGGTTCTCAATAATTCAGGGGACAGTTCTTTCCCCCCATTTCCACCCTTGGCCATGATAATAAGGTAACAGTGATGTCAAAGCATAGAGATGATTGACCCAACATTTGATCCATGGTTCTTGGTCTTTATGGAACTGGGTTTTGGACATAGGAATTCAGGAATAGATTGTAAGGTTCCACTATAGATTTTCTCAAATTCTTCTTCTATGTTGTACATGCTTTTTGGGTGGAGGGTATCTGTGACTTCTACCAGATTCCCAAATGGGTTCATGCTCAGAACTTGGGTAAAAATTTCTGCAATAAAATATCTCAGTTCTGCTCACACAGGGTATAACTTCTGACCTCCATTCTGGTCTAGCTTCTTGCTATGCTGGCCTCAAGACAAGAGTTGAGGTATGCTGTTTTTCACCTTGCTACAAACCATCAGGGGCAGCTTAGAGACTGGAAACAAGACACAAGTCAAGGTAATTGGACCTGTTCTGAAATATATACACTATACAGTCATGTTTTCCAAGTTTTTCTCAACTTGGCTGTTAAAATAACGATGGAATGCACAACAGCAACAAAGAGAGAATGCTAGCATCAAGCCAAAGAAAGTTAGTAATTGTCAGAGGTAATATAAATAGACTAGGACAGTAGAAGTGAGATGTAAAACATAGCCAGATCCTGGATGTGTTTTGAAGGCAAAGTCAATGGTGTTTGTAATGAATTGGTGGACAGTGTGACACAAGAAGAGAAGTCAAAGATTGCATTTGAGCATGATCAACTGACAGGATGCAGTTGCCATCAAATGCAAGAGGAAAGCTAAGAGTAGAGTACATTTGGGTGGGAAGTTTGGGCACTTTGTTTTTGATACGTAAGTTTGAGACGCCTTTTAGACATCCAAGAAGAGGTCTTGAGTGGGCAGTTCATGAGAGAGTTACAACCTGGACATATAAATTTGAGTCATTAGAATATAGGTGATATGTAAAGCCATGAGACTCTTTGAGATCACCAAGAAAGAGAAGAAAATTAAAAAAGAGTTCCAAGACAGAGTTCTGGGGACTCCAACTTAAGGAGTGAAAAAGGTAAAGAAGAATCAGTAAAGCAGGGTAAGAAGGAACTGCCATTGAGACAAGAAAAAAACACAGGAGAATGTTTACTCTAGAAGCCAAATGTGGTGGATTATATTTTCTGAAGGTGGCCTCAGCACTGTCTCCCTTACAAGGTGGTATTAACACTGCCCAATAAAGAGGCGGGGTCTGTGACTACAACAAAAGTGAAACTGTACTATTTCTAAGGTTAGATGGTAGAAGGCATGATGGTACAGTTTTTGTCTGGCCTTCTCTCTCAGGACATGTGCCCTGCAAGGCATGAGAATGTAAGAAATCTATTTTGATGCTGATGTTGGGGAGACCACAGACAAAGAGACAGAGATAGAGACACAGAGAAATGCTTGGAGAGCCTATGTGTTCCAGCCCCTAAGTTTTTCCAGTCCAGGCACCAAGCATGTGAGTGAATGAACCTCAGATGATTCCAGCCTTTGGGCTTCGAGCTGTTCTAGCTAACATGGAATGAAGTAGAAATGACTTGTCTCCACCAAGCCTTGTCCAGATGGCAGATTTATGAGCACAATAAATATGTTCATTGTTTTAAGTTATTCAGTTTTGAGATAATTCATTATGGTGTCCTAGTAAAAGGAACACCAAGTGAATAGAGTTTCAAAGAGAAGCAAGTTCCCACTTGTGTCAAAGGCTGGTGTAGGTAAAATAAGATGATGTCTAAGAACTGACCACTGTATTAATAATGTAAAAGGCACTGATAAGGGGCAGAGCTGAAATGGAGTGAGTTTATGAAAAAATGGAAATTAAGTTGAGTTGAAAGCAGCCAATAATGACAACTCTTTCAATGAGTTTTGCTACAAAGAAAATTTAGGAAATGAGGCAATAGCTAGAGAGGAAAGTGGGTCAGAAGAGAGACTTTAGTTGATATGGGAGATGTAATAATATGTTTATCAATGGGAACAAGCCAGTACAGTGGGGGAAGTGGATGATGAAGAAGGGAAGGAACAGAATTGGTGGAGCCACTTCCACAAGAGATAAGGGGGTCTGGAGTCTATGATTCTGTGACTCAGGTGGAGGGAGTGACAATAGCTGGAACATGAGCAGTTTATTCATTTATTTAGTTACATAAAGGAAAGCAGAGTCTATGGGCACAGATTCAGGGAAGTAGGTAAACATGGTGGTGGGAAAACAAGTAAGTTCTTGTCTGCATGCCTTCATTTTTCTACTTTCTTAGTTGGAAAAAATGAGCTGGGGCAATACATGGGCTTACCGAACAGCCTTAGGGGCCCACCTGAAGTTCATAATCACGAATTTAATGGAAGCCTAGTTAGTGTAGTTATGCTATTGTCCATCCACACTCAGTGTCCTGGGTGCAAAGACAAAGTAAGTGGGGCATTGAACTCAACCAGGGTAATAGTGTTGCCAGGAGAAAGCTAAAAGTGGTTAAGGAAGTTGGTCTATACTAGGAAGTGATGAAGTAGCCAGGGAGTGGCAAAGCAAGGATTCAAACCTAGGCTGTCCAACTCCTGTGAGAGTGAGAACATCCTTCACAGCCTAGCTTCTGGTCAGAAAGAAAGGAGGAAAAGAAAGAGCATTCAATGTCGATGGTTGTGAAGAACTCTAAACACCAGAAATCTCAAGGAGAGGTCCCTTGTGTCTTGAAAGCTTGAAGTCCTGAGTAAAATTATATTATGTGCTTTTTGAAAGATTCATGATTATTTTTGGTTGAAAACCAGTTCCTAATTGAGTTCTCTTTAGAATAGAAATGCAGCAAAAGTGTTGGTGTGCGAGTGTAGAAACAAAATGGTAATTTTGGGCTGTCTTGTGTTACTGGTACATGGATCCTTTCCACTGAGGTATTTCCTGCAGTCCATAGAAGATTTCATCAAAGGAAGTCTGTGCTAGAATTACATCACCAACCCTATTGTTTAAAATTTCTAATACAGCCAATTAATTATAATGAGGACCAGGGGGCTCTCTATTTCAGCCCTGATGAAATATTTTGGCCAATGGTTCACACCAGTTATGAGAGGATGTTTGTAAGAGGAAGTTTTGTAAGAGGAATTTGACAAGGCTCTCATGTGTATTATGCTCTCAATTGTATTTGCAATATCATTTCCTATTGTTGATTGTCCTGTAATTCTAGTCGTGCGGCAATTCTGGCATTGGTAATGTGTTTATTTCCAGAGGCAGTCCTTTGGGTGGGGAAGAAGGGCAGGGCTAAGAAGTTGTTCCTTCTGTATTTAAAAAGGGCAGGTTAGCCTGAAGCGAATTATCTTCTCTTTCTCTGCTACAGAGAGAGAAAAATAAAAAATCTGGACAAGTTCTATGATTCAGGAGATTAGAATATTTGGAAGAAAATTAGTTTACTCAAAATCAAAATAAGGCTATAGGGAAAGAAGAATTTTCTCTACCCTTTGCTCAGACTATATTTCTCCCACCATGGTCAATCATTCCAGCTTCACCACCACTGCGACTTTTAGGACCTCTCATTACTTTACAAATACTGACCCAAGGCATGGGAGAAAGAACGCAAGTTGCAGCCTCAACAGACCTGTGTTGTTAGTACTTACATCTACAAATATGTAGCCTTGAGCCAGATAAGGCTCTCTGAGACTCAGATTTGTCCTTCTTCATAAAATGGGAATCATAATACCCTCCTCATGGGGTGATTTGTGAGGCTTAAATGAGATGAAGTATGAAAAACATCTGGTTGATCTCAATTGGCACAATGTTGTGCTGCCTTCTGCTCAGCCTGTCCTGTGATTCTTCCTAGTGTCTAGCCCTCATTTTTTAATACAGCACTTGGAATGTCTCCTACATTTCAGTAAATTTGATGTGCCTCTCTTCCTTGCTTTCATCCATTCATCCTCCCTTCCTTCCTTCTTTTCTTTCTTCAGGCTCTCAAATTCCAATTTCCCAATAAAGCTTTTCCAATTATTACAGAGATATAATTTACAAGTCAAATTTATCTTGCAATCATATATAAGTTTCCATGACTCACATTATTATATACTTGTCATGACGTCAATCATACATTTATTCATTTATCTATTCATCCAATCCTTTGATTTACATGCTGGTTCAATATTTCTCTTATTTATGCATCTCCACATTGGTATCATACCTGAAATCTTATTTTTTATAGTGTTTCATACTTTGTTTCCAACACATTTTATCATATACTATCTCAGTTGACCTTTATAATGTCCTATGAGGTAAGCAGGACAGATATCATTATCATTTTCTACTTTTACAAAAGTAAAAATAGGCTCACTGGATTAGTGGCTTACCTACTCAAGATCACAACACTGATTTCCAGAAGCCTGCTATGGGCCCTCTTGACGCATAGCATACTCATGACCTTCACAAGCTGCTTCCTGCCTTCTCTAATCTCTCTTATGCTGTATGTGACCCTAATTCCATCAATGACATTCTCTGACTGCAGAATCCCAGGAATATGGGTCTTTGTACTCTAGTTGCTTTTTCTAGGCTGTACTAAAGCCTGTATGAGTGCCCTTAATATCCCACAAATCCCCATTTTTCTTTAATCTGATATTTCCTTGAGTGCTGAGGAACTAGAGATATTGGTTTTCATTTTCTAACAGTTTAGGACTATCAGGAGCAATACCTTAATCCTTATGGTGAGAAGAGACGATCTCCAGCATTAGGTTTTGTTTAAAAAATTGGCAACTATTTGAGCTAGTTCTTTGACCAAACAGGATCAGCCATCTCTAATTATAATTCATAATTTCAATAGTATTCTGATTTTTATTGTTGCAGAACCTGCTTATCCCTTATCTCATAAATGGTCACAGTACGTTTAGATTAAGTTGATCATTGCACTTTATCCTGCTCAGATACCCACCATATCACTCTCCCATGAACCAAAAATTTGAATACTTCTATACTAGAAATATAATAACCTTCTAATTATTTGTTGTTTCTGGAAAAGGCTGTTGCAGGAATTTAAATGGCCTCAGACATATATGTGAAATTTTGATGACCTCATATATGTTGCATGTAGCCTCATTTCGAACTTGAACCCCACCATTAGGCACATGAACAAAAGAAACCAATATAACACTGAAAACATTACATTTATTGTTTGAAGCTTTTATTTTTATGTAAGCTAGCATTAGAAATAAGTCAAGATTCTTTTATGAATCAAATTTTGACTTCTATGTCACTGGCCATTCTGAATAAAAATTATTTTGTTTTCTTTCAAATTCATCTTGACAAATTTTTAATATTTTGAATGTATGTTTGTGGTTTTGTGTTTTGTCTTTTAAGGAAGGTTTAAATGATTAACCTACTACACATAAAGCTGAATTAAGGCAGATGTCTCTTGGTCACTCAAGCCAGACATAAAAGATAATCCCATATGCATGAAGGAATATTTGGAAATGAACTTTCAATTTAGCAATATGTATTGCATGTTTACTTTGTAATAAACAATGTGAGAGGGGAAAAGATATAAATATCAGCTTGTTTTTGTAGTACATGAGATATGCTGATAAAATAATTAGAAAGCCATTAAATATAATTTAAAATAAAACATTAAATGGTATATATAACCAATTGAGAGATGAGATTATCTATGCTACACCTAGCAAAAAGGAGAATTTTAAATTCTAACCCAAGTTTTTGAGGAATTGAGCATGACAAGCACATTGCCTTTCAGATTCTCAGCCTATTAAACGTTATGAACGATATATAAAATAAGTTCTTATTAGAAGCCAAGAAATTTATTCAGAGTCTCCTTCATTTGTATATTATCTAAAAATAAGCCACTTTAAAACTTAGTACCTTAGAAACAATAATCGTTTTATTACCTTTTTAATTCTGTGGGTTTTGACTTGAGTGAACTGGAATTACACAATGAAGAACTCACATGGCTAGTGGTTGATGCTGGCTGTTGGCTGGGACCTGAGGTGAGGCCATAGAGATTGGGTGTCTTGGTTCTCCTCTATGTGGTTTTGAAACCTCATAGCATGGTGACTGTGTTCCAAGGCTCAGGCTCAGAAGTCCTAGAACATCATTTTCCATCATAACCTATTGACCAAAGCACTCACAAGGCCAGCGCAAATGCAAGGGAGGAGAAATAAACACCACCTTACAATGGCAGAGTGACATTTACATAAAGGTGAGGGAAGGAATTTATGGAGGCCATTGTTGCAGACTCCCTACTACAGAACTCAAGCAAGTGTACAAGACATGCATGGTAAATGTAAGACTTTTGTGTTTGTCAGCCTGCCAAAGCCATTGTTATCAGCTCTGCTACCAATCCCCTGTCTTCATCTTCTTCCCATCTCTTTTCCCCTTGTATGAATTAAACCTATGACTTCTGAGTGCCTTCTAAACTCAAGATGCCTGCATCTTTCCAGGGATCAAAAGTCTTCTACCATGGAGTAACTTCCTAGGTTTGACTCTCCTGAACTCCAACCCCACAGAACTATCCTTAATGTAATGGAGTCTCTCTCAGACCTATGTTTAGGGCCCTGATGCCCAATTGCCTCTGTGGGGTTTCATGGGCCCCTAGTTTCAGCCTGCCCATGTAGAATCTGATTTGTTGCTCCAATACTCTGGTTCTAACATTGATAGAGCATAGAATTGGCATGGATGGATAGCCATGAAAGATCCCACAGTTAAACAGGTTTTGATAGAACAGAGGATGAAGAGTCTGAGCAAAGCTGTACAATTAAGACTAAGCATAGGATGCTTACAGAATACAGAAGGAGGAGGAAACTTGGCTTGGAAGAGGAAAAAGGTGGGAGTGGGTAGGAAAATTGAGGTATAGAGCCAGATGATGACAGTCAGACAAAGCAGTTAAGACTTGACGTGATAAGAAGTGGTAAGCCACTGTGCATTCTTGATCAGGTGTGACCCGGTGAAGTGATGCTTAAACAAGATTAGTGTTGTGCTGGAATGTAGGGTAGAGTAGAAACTAAAATTAAGGAAGCCAGTGGTTACTGGGCTCATGAATAATGAGTATTAGGATATAGAGGACTATAATGAAAATGATGAGAAACAAATGGATATGAGCCAATATGAAGAAAAAAATCTATAGGGCAGTGAGTTCTTGGATATGGGAACTTAAACTTAAGATGATTAAGTGGTGAATTAATGAGATGGACAATGGGAAGCTATTGTGGGCTCTAGGGAAGGGAGGGGTTGAAATTATTGACAGCAGTGTGCAGAAAGCAATAGACAGAAAGAGAGCAGAGAGGAAAAAAGCTCAGTTAAACAGTAATGACTCCCTCATCTAGGTTGATGAAGGCTGAAATGAAGAAGAGACGACTCAGGAAACTTCAAAGGCAGAAGGGGTGGACTTTAATGAAAATTTCAATTAAGAAGAAAAGGAGAAATGATAGACTAGAAGTGACTCTTCTGGGTTTTGTAAAATTTGGAGCCATTGATAGAAAGAAGGACATGGTGAAGAAAGATTAGCTTGGGAAGGAAGCTGAATATCATACAGACTGAATCTAAGGTAACACCTGGCACTCAGGTAGGAATATCTAGAAGAGCTTAGAGGTGGGATGAGAAATTAAGTGAGGCGACATTAAACAGTAAATTCCTCTTTGTTCAGAGTTGAAATCCTGCACCAGTGTGGATGTGGTACCCGCCCTTATTTCTGTGCTACATTGGGTTTGCTCTTTACCAACCATTACGAGGCAAGGGGAAAATGGCAGGGTAGAATGACAGATGACAGATGGTATAGGGATGGTATGGGGAGCTCCAAGATGCCAGCTTTTGCCTTTATTCTTCTGAATTTTCAGGTTAGGCTCCCTTATTGCACATCTGACCTCCATCATCCACCCTTTCTCAACTCTGTTTTTCTCAATTAGCACCCTGCATCTAAAGACCCTCCATTAACCTCAAGCTTTTAATCAATTAGAAGGTTCTTTTCTTTCCTCTTTAGATATCAGGATTTTCTACACTTCCTCTCTCTCTCTCTCTCTCTCTCTCTCTCTCTCTCTCTCTCTCTCTCTCTCTCTTTCTCTCTGTTTCTCTTTCTCTCTCATTTTCACTCTTCCTCTTTCTCTCTATCATTCTTTCCTAAACTGTCTGAAGGTAAGAGGTGTATATCATAGCCTCTTACTCCTAAATGTTTTGTTGTATATTGTTTAAGAATAGGGATAGTCTCTTATATAACTAATGCAATTTTCATTACCTACTGCCTTTGTAAATAAAATTTTAAATTACACATGTAAGACAGAAATCCACTATTAAAGAAAATGGTAATGACATTACAAATAAAGTTAAATCTTTAATCACCCCCTTCGCCAACCCCAGCTCCCTCCATCCTCCCAGAGCTCATTATTGTTGTGAGTTTGATTTCTATGTTTCAAAATTTTTATTTTATTTCTTAAAAACAGTGTTACATACATAACAGCCAATAAAAAAATGAGGCAAAATGTTTGAACAATTAAAAAGAATTACTGATATTTACAACAATGTGAATGAATCTCGAATGCAATAAACAAAGTGAAAGAAGCCAGATTCAAAATACTACATACTGCATGATTTCATTCATACAGCATTCTGGAAAGACAAAACTATAGGAAGAGAAAATGTCTCAGTGGTTGCTGGTTGCTTTTTCTTTCAAATATTTACTTTAGATCTATCCAGGTTGATATGTAGGGTTCTAGTTCATTCCTTTTTAACTGTTATATAGTTATTTCATCATATAAATATGTCATTTTCATCTATGTATTTCTCTACTGATGGACATCAGGTCGTTTCCAATTTTTTTGCTAATATGATGAATAGCAATGGATATCATTGTGCATATTTGAATGAGTTTCTCTATGATTGATATGTAAAAGTATACTTGTTGGGTGATAAAAAGTCTATGCCTTTTCGGTTTTAATAATTACTGTCTAGATGTCCTCTAAAGTGGCCATGTGAATTTGGACTCCCGCCAAAATTGTACAAAAATATTTGTTTCCTCCAATACCTTACAATATTCCATACTATCAAACTTACAAATAACCATCCATCTGCTTCTACTACACCTTCTAAAACATTTGAAATGACAAAGTTTTATTGTAACATAGACTGCTTCTGTACCCTGGCTAGAGGTAGTATGGACTTCATACCACAGGAGGATCTGTATGCATCCACATTTAAAGGGGCTTGAGTACTTTTTCCTATTAACTTTGCATATGGATGAATTCACTTTGCTGGAAAAGAGTAGAAAACTGAAGCTGGGCCTTGGGAAATACTGCTTTCAGTTCAAGGAATAACAATAAAAATGGATGAGGAACAGAGACAGAGAAAACCCAAGAGTTAGGAAGCCATGGAAAGAGCCAGCAAACAGGAGTTTGGAGTTAGGAGAGTTTGTTGGGGAGCAGGGTATGCTTACACCTACTGAGCCTTCATTATGTGCTGGGCTCTGTGCTAATTGCTTTGCATGCATATTCCATGTAACAGTCACAATTAACTTTATGAGTTATTAACATGCTCATAACTCTGAGACAGGTTCTCTACTATTTCTCAGAGTTGGAGGAGGGGGGATTAAGTTCCACGTGCCCACAGTGACAATTTCCTTGATAATCCAAGATTTAATGGCTTCTCCTTTTCCTGTTTACTTCCTCACTCCCTGCCAGTGTTTCCAGTGTCACATCCCAAATAAGCTATTTGCACTCACACACTATGTCAGGGTCTCTGCTGGTGAGGAGGGCCCTAGGGTACAGTTTTCCCAGACTCCTCATGTGTCCTGTGCACTGATAGCTTAAATGCTTGTGGCCTGGTAAGTGAAGTTAAGAAGATAATGCCTCTGGAGAGGTCGGGCTGCTGCTTAGGCAGCAGGCTGCTAGAGGACTTGGCAGGGTTTGATGGTCTGTCATCAGGGAGAGCCAAGGGACACTTACCAGGCACAAAATGGCTGACATTCCCCGTAGGCAGGAGGCACACCCTGAGTCCTCCAGCCACAGACTGCTGCCCTGAAGTCCAACAAAGTCTCCAAAACTGGGGTGAAAGGGTCATTGCCCCGGGAGACAGGAAGAGGACACCACCCTCAAGGACTCCAAATCTTCCTCCTAAATTTCCAAAAGCCATCTTATCTTGCAAAGGAGTCTGAGAAAGAAGCAAAAGAGATAAATCTGAATGACTGAGAATTGCTTCATAAGACAATGAAACAATCAGATTGGTGGAATTAAAAATTGACTGTTTTTTCTCCCTTATGGGCAGAAGGAGGCTCAAGCTCAAAAAAAGACAAGAAAAGGAGTACCTTTTTCTCCACCCAACCAAGCCGTACTGTGCATTGAAATATGCTATTCCACTGGAGCAGACAATGGGCCTGAGCTGGGATGGCGGGGGGGGGGGGGGTGGAGTCGGGGGGGGCCTCCACGTTGGATGTCAGACTCCTTAGGTCTCAAAAATCTTGGGGAAATATCATATGCCACCACTGATGGGTAGAGACAGGAAACACACTTCACAGTATCTTCTGAGTATGCTGGGATTTGAACTGATCTCTTTTCAATCCTAGCACATTTTTCAGTATTGGCTCATTGTTTTAAAGTTCCTCTCCACCTCTGAATCCTGGCCCTCCAGGAACAAGACGTTGTAAAAATAGGCCAAGTTTTCCACTGGGCTCTCCTTCTGTGAGAGTATCAATATGCAAAAAGGCACTTGCTTGTCGGGAGCCATTTTGAGACACTGAAGAAGTCACGTAGCTTACAGGCCATAAAGCAGTTACTGAGACTGCTTAAACAATGGTTCAAGGAAGCAGGGATTTGAGTTAAACATTACTGACCCTGAAGGAGAGGTATGCCTCCTAAAGTAACCCTTTTAAGATAGTGGAATGTTTAACAGAAAGCAAGGATGTTTGCACCCTGAGGGAAGGATGTATAAGAACTTATGTAAATGTCAGCATTCCTATGGTAATGTACTCTGTGCCTTGCTATTGTGATTGAAAAGAAATATAAGGGCTATGCTAAATAAACTTGAGGCTGCAGCATTGACTGTATGCCCTCCCGAAGCGCTTTCTGTCTTCTTCTTTTTTCTTAGGCTTCACCCCCCTCTTTTAGGTGCTGTTCGACTTTAGCCGGCTGGCTCCAGCACTTGCTATCCCCTCCATTTTGTGTTCTGCTGGAATGGCTCTTTCTGCAGTCTGCTAAAATAGGAGCTAGCCTCGCTCAGCAAAATGGGACCCATTCCAGCTCCTCTTGGTCAGGTTGGTTGGGAGCCACGTCTTTCCTGCAAAGCATGGAGAGCTTGAGTTAATACTGTTATTGAGAAACCACCCATAAGAGAAAGGGCAGCATGTAAGCCTTAAAACTCAAGCTTCTGCTAAATAACAACATATATATAATTATTTGGGGGGTAGGGGAAGATATGCCATTATAGAGAAAATAGGAGGCTTCTCTAAGTAATTTACACTTTGTGTTGGCACTTTGTGTTGGCAGGAGTTTAATTATTCATTCCCAGCCAGTCAGATTATAAATGCTCAGCTGACAAAACTTCACCCCTTCTCTGCAACCATTAGAAGAAACAGTTTGAACCTTCTTGCTTGAGTAAACACACAGTGAGTACAGTTCCTATGTCCTGAACAACATCTGAGAATGGGGCTCTGGGCCATTTTCTTTACTGGCAGAATAGTGACTTTTCATAAGGATAAGCTCAAAATGTAAGGGCCAGAGGCCCAACTGCAGCTAATATGGTGGAGAGGGAGGGGAATGTAACCATAGCAACCACAAGGCTACTTCCAAATAGGGATTATGTGTTGAGCACCTTCTACATGCCAGGCCACATTAGCCATCTTCCCTGCACCCATGACAACTCTTTTTATCAATGTCCCCATGTTACATTTGAGGAAACTTGGGCTAAGAGAAAAATATTTGCCTTAAATTCTAATTCTACACCTGGTAAGTGACTGAGCCAGGATGCCAGAATTACAATCCAGGTCAACTTATCTGTCTTCATATTCTCTCTCTGTCTCTGTCTCTGTCTATCTGTCTGTCTGTCTGTCTGTTTTCTTCTCAATCATCATCATTATCATCATCATCATCATCATCATCATCATCATTCTGTCTCTATGGAACTATCTTCAAAACCTTTGGTTTTACAAATAAAAATTGAGACGTATAGTTGACAATGCCCCCCCCCAAAGGTCTAAAATCAACTTACTTCATTCATGACTTTAATAAAAGAATATTCCAAAATTCTTTACTGTCAGAAAACTTGGTGTTTGTCACTTGTCATGAGTTTGGTTTCCAATTTGACACAGGGTAAACAGGATAAACGCATTGAAATTTTTTCATTTTTATTTACTGATTTTTTTTTTTACTAGAATCTTTGTGCATAGTCCCACTTTACCCTCATGTTGGCAAACTAGCATAGTGACTTTTGCTTGACATAGTCTCTGAGATGCTGATCTTCCTTTACAGATTTTCTCCTCTTACCTCACAACACTTACCCTTACTCTAGTTCCAGAAATAAGGATGAGGTACAAGGACAAGGCAGAAAAGAGAGCTGCTATTGTCCCTCCCCCTAACCAAATACGGCAAGTTTTTAGAGGTGTTCCATTGACTGCATACTCCCCCTTCTACATCCCAGACAAAGGTTAATGAATGCTAAGTTGTCTGTTTTCATACAGCATTTTTAAATTAGTGAATTCAAATTGTAGTTCAGATACTATAAGTTGTACCTGTGATTTGGTTTCAATCATATAAATTTTATCTTACATGCGATCATATCACAAATATATGCACATTCCATAGCAAGTGTTGGTTTAAAAAAAAAAAAAAAACGACAGCAAGTTTGCTGGATGTGAATTTGTTTTCTGTAGCCCATTATTCACTACGGCGTCCTGGTATGGGATATTGCACAACTTTTATTTCTGTATGCCCACTATCACCAAGGCAGCAGGACCACCTCCCAAAACTAGTCCTAGAAGACTAAGTTGATCTAGCAAGATATTACTAAACTATTTGTGCATTTTAGGGAACAGAAGCAACTACTTGATAGGTTTCTGCTAGATATTCCTCTGCTCTAGGCTAAAAATACAGACAAAGTGACTCTAAGATAAAAGGTGAATTTTTTAATCATCTCAGTTGGGCTTTTCTTCATAAATCAGGTTATGTAATATCACTGTTAAAGCAGAGTTGCCAAACTATATTTAACTAATTGCTTTTGACACGGTGTCTGGACTGCTAGGATAGAACTCCCTCTAATGTTGACTTCAATTCTGTAGTGTTAGGTTTTCAAGATCCTGCGTTTTGGTCCATTTACAACAGATGCTTCAGAACATCACCCTCCCTTGCTCCCTTCCAAAGCAACTCTGCATTTGTCACCGGCCAGTGAGACCCCCAAGGCCAATGGAAAAAGCTATGATAGAGCACCATGAGTAGCATTTTTAAAGCACTTATGATGTCCTGCGTAGCATGTCAAGTGCTTTGGAGGGACATTCATTTATTCCTCCCAGCAGCTCTATGCTGCCTATGTCATCTCGAGTAAGGCAGGAAACAGGTAGCACTCAAAGAGTTCAACTGAAAGGAGTTCAATGAAGAGACATTTATAGGTGCCAGGGCAGGGCTAGGGGACAAACATGGGATGGTGGAGTGCCCAAGGAATAGTAGTCATGGGCAGCCTTTACCACCTGAAGCTTGAAGGAAGAAGGGAGAAAATAATTTGGTGAGAGCTGAAGTAATGAAAGGGGGATGCTTTTTGGAAACCACAGATACACGCAAAGCCTGGGCCTGAAGGGAGTGTGGGTGGATTGACTGGGGAAAGGGAGACACAGGAAACTTGGAAAGATGTCATACAGGGCTTTTTTTGTTTTGTTTTGGTGGCAAATATACTTTATAAATATATACTTAAGTTTGGGACATTTTGAAAGACACAATAAATAATGATAATAATGGGTTATAACCTATTAAATACAATAAATATTCAGGAGTCTGTACTGATATAAGTAAATGAATGAATGAATGCTTAAATACATAGGAGAGAAGAGAAAGCTTTTCATCACAGCAAAATTCCAATTAATAAATGAAGGAATCCTGGAATTAGAAAATCATTTAGCGAAGACCACATTAAGAAACAACAATGGAAAAAAAGGTGGTGACAAAAGTATGAAACAAATTTTTTGCATAGTCTCAAAGCATCTTCCTACAAGATAATTATTAATTTCAAAGGGCAAGGTACTACCTTTACACTGGACTGGAACCTGGTGACACCACCTTAACAAAATGATCAAAGTTGACAGCCCCATAATGAGATCTGTTTTTTACCTTGTGAAATGATGCACTGAGAAGGGCTCAGCATCACTTCCGCATATACTTGCCAAAAATGTATGACCTGAATTTAATCATGGAGAAACATCAGACGATCCCAAATTGATGAACAGTCTTCAAAACAATGGCCTAGAACTCCTTAGAAGAGTCAAAATCATGACAGATAAAGACTGTGGAACCAAAGTTTGGAGGAGACTAAGGAGACATGACATCTAAATACAACATGGGTCCTCTGGTTGGGTCCTGCATCAGAAAGAAAGAAAGAAAGAAAGAAAGAAGAAAGAAAGAAAGAAAGAAAGAAAGAAAGAAAGAAGAAAGAAGAAAGAAGAAAGAAAGAAGGAAGGAAGGAAGGAAGGAAGGAAGGAAGGAAGGAAGGAAGGAAGGAAGGAAGGAAGGAAGAAAGGAAGGAAGGAAGAAGAAGAAAGAAAGAAGAAAGAAAGAAAGAAAGAAAGAAGAAAGAAAGAAAGAAAGAAAGAGGAAAGGAAAGGAAAGGAAAGGAAAGGAAAGGAAAGGAAAGGAAAGGAAAGAAAGAGGGAGGGAGGGAGGAGGGAGGAAGGAAGAAAGGAAGGAAGAGAAAAAGAACATTAGTGGGAAAGTTGCCAACATTTGAATAAAGTCTGTAGATTAGTTAACAGTATTACATCAATGTTAATTTTCTGGTTTTGATCATTGAACAATGGTTATGTGAGATATTGATATTAGAGTGAACGATAAAAAGAGAAATCCCTAAACTTACTTATTTGAAAATTAAGTCAAAATATTAATTAAAAATAAGTGGACTCTTCTACTAAATACTGTTTCCTTATATACTTAAAACATTAGACTTAAAAAGTGGATTTACATAAATTAAAAACATTTCTGTTGTGTTTCTTGTGTATTTTTTGTCCATTCTTTACATGATCAGTCTCTTCATTCCAATTTACTGCATGGAAACAGATTTCAAAACTCTTCATATGGTACTGTCTTGAAGAATCTCCCTTTCTACTTCTCAACCTCTCAGAAGCATGGCCCTGCATTATTTTTCATTCCTATACCACTCTTATCCTTCTGAGTCAAAACAGATGGTTGGGCAGGTAGATGGACAGGTGAATAAAGCCAAAGAACAATGCTCAGCTGGCCCTTGGGGACAGAGCTGAGGCCCAGATGGAGAAAAGTGAGTCAGGGAAAGAAGCTGTTTGGGAGGAAGACTCCAGAAGTCAAAGAAGAATCCTGATGAGGATCCATCACTGCTTGGCAGCAAACAGGCCATCTCAAAGAGTTTGTAATACCTTACATGATATGACTCTTGGGGGAGAAATCTAAGGACAGGTCCCAGTGGAAGCACTGCGAAGTGGCTGGGGTGTGACCTGATGTAGCAGATGCTGCATATCTCCTCCAGATTGCCTGCACACAGTTCCTCCCATAGACAGAATCCTGCATCTTTTTGCACAAGCGCCTTTTCTGACCAAGAGGGCAATTAAACAGCACAGGGAGTTGGAGTTAATTAAATGCCAGGGAGTTGGAGCTAATGCCCAAGGCACACACTTCACCCATTGACAGGTGTGAAGCAGTGGATAAATATCTCAGCTTCCTGGTCCCTCAATAGGACAACAGTGAGTTGTGTTCCATACATCTTATAGGGTCTCCAGTGGGATTGAACTGCTGTTGCCCAAAGTCATAACCTGTTTATTGAGTGTCCTTCCTTCCTTGATCACTTTCTCACTCATTCACTGAGCTTTCTAGAATCACCTTCCAAGCTAACTACTTGCATTGAAATCCTGACACAGAGTCTGTCTTTAGGGAGAACTTCAGCTAAGAAAGGGGAATCTTCCACCAATCCTACATAAACAAATGCCTTGGCCGCATGTGTCTCTGATGGAATAGGCCACTCCTAATTCTGTGTTTTCCATCAGGTTCATGTTCCACAGCCCTTTGGAGATGGCCCATGGCACTGGATCTTGTTCACTTCTATCACTCCCTAAATTTGAGAAACAAGAAATTGAATTTTTCCTTTGATTCTAGACCAAACTAGCCAAGCTGTCACAGGTACAGCTCAGTTGCCAAATAGGTTCGTATGTCACCAAACCCAGTTGAAAGAGACCTAATGAGCCACCCTGGACAGACTTTGTGATGGTGAACTCCTTAACTCCCCCAAACAAAGAGTGAACCCAGGAACCCAAGCATAACCAGACTAGCCTAAACTATAGGGGCAGTTACCAAGGAGGAGGACCCTGTAATTACCCTCCTGTCAGCAGCAATTAATGTAAATATCTTAGTGTCCACTTAATATCTTATTAAGTTTTTGGAAGTGTTTAATTTTCTTTATGGACCTGTATGCCCTAGAAAATAAAAATATTTTAATAAATAAGCTAAATGATCCAGGTCGAAAGTTGTCAAGCTTTACTATTAGAATTATTTTGATTCAAGAGAATACCCTTCAACTCTCACCTCCTTTATTTTAGTGGGTTTTTTTTTTATTGTTATCAGAAGTAATTCATGTAATGAATCTGGAAAGTCACAGCCCTGAAAATAGAAATCATTGTCTGCACAAAATTTAGGTGAACACTTGGGCGTTTTGTATTTTCTATTTTCTGCACTACATAGATTTACATAGAGTCATAAAATCTATTTCATATTGTATAGATGATTTTCTATTCCTTCTTTATAATATTATTCTTGCTTTATAATATTAACATTTTACTTTGTCATGATATATTTGTAAAATCATTTTAGTGGTAAAAAGTGAAAGGATGAAGAAGTACAAATTGGCAGTTACAAAATAGTCACAGGACAAAATAGTACAGCAAAGGGAATAAAGAAAAAAATAATTTTTGTGGCTGAATATATGATAATATCCCATTGAATGAATAAATTATAATCTATTTTTTTATTGCACACTTAAGTTATAATTTTTGGTATTATTTAATAGTACTGTGATATCTGTACATAAATGGTGCTATAATGGATATCTATGTACATATTTCAATTTTCCTATTATTTTCTTAGTCTGGTTCCTATGTGGGAATTATAGGGCTAAAGAGTATTAATTTATTAGATCAAATTTCTTGTTAGAAAGGATGCTTCTATTTATATTTGAACTAATGATGTTTCAGTGTGCTCTCTTAACTAATCATTTAAAAACCACTTTGCTAGGAGAAGAATAACAGCATCCCCCAAACAACTACTAATTTTAGTTGTTTGCTTAATAGTGAGATTGATATTGAAGAAGGATCTGATAGAAGGACCCCTGTATTATGGACTCACCTCTTACCCTATAGCTTGTAACCGCACACGAATTTCATTTCTTCAGTATAGTTTTTCCCCCCACTCCAATCCAAGCTGATTTTGCCCAGATAATGGCATTGTGACTCACTTGTTTCTTTCCACCATTATCTCTGTAGGCCTGCTTCTTTAATCACTAAACCTTAGGACATAAGATTAACTGAGCCCCAGGTCTACAACCACAAGGACAATAGGTTTCAGTTGGACTTTAGACTAAGGATAACATCTTGGCTTTAGATGTATGTCAGCCCCTGCCCTATCGAGGCAGAACTACAACCCCACAGCCAAGGAACCAGGTCACAGAACTAGATGGGATGGCACTATGGCTGATTCCAGAACCAGATACAATGATCAATTACCTCATCCTCCTTTAATCGTCTAATCAGTAGCACCCACAATCCCAACTCCCTTTGTTTCCATGACTACTGACTTTCCCTATATAATCTGTACTCCCGAGATACTTGGGGAGCTAGGCCTTTGAGATAGTTCCCTTGTGTCTACAGGATTTGCAATTCTCTCTCTAGTAAACACTTATTCTATTTAGCCCAACTCCCGTGTTGGTCTTTAGGCTGTGCAATGCAGGCAGTTGAGCCCCTCTGTTTTTTTTTGCCCTCCATTTTCAGTATGTTCTTCTTCATTTCTTCTGTGAATTTCTCGTTTGTACCTTTTGTCCATATGGGGATTTTGGTGATTTTCTTATTAAGTAATATGAGGTTTAATATGCACTTGAAATAAAATCATTTGGTCTATCATATCTATTGCAAATATTTTTCTAGTTTGTCATCAGACTTTCAACTTATTTACTGTGCTTTTTAAACATTTGCCTCATATATTTCTAATTTTTAAAAACAATTTCAATTTTTACATTCAATCCCTTACCACCTTCAAAATTTATTTTAATATAAGTGGCCTACTACTATTTTGTAAATAAATTGTCTTAAGTTTAACAACCATTTAGTAAATTATTTTAGTTAAAGAGCACTAGAACTTTTTTTTTTTTTTAGCAGTAGCTAAAGCTGTACTTTGTCCAAAACCAAAAAAGAAAGAATCTTCAAATGTTCTTTGCTTCCTCAGAACTACAGATTCAGATTTTGGGAAAGGAATGACCAAAAGTGTTTCAGAAAGCTTAAATGTTTCTTAAAAACTATCACAGGGAGAGTGGAAAGGCTTGTTTGTTCTTGGAGTCAGTAGAAATGACTAAATGCTTTGATCTGGGGATTTTCTGTGAGTGCATGAAAACTCTTAGGCTTCTCCAGCATTCCTTCCATAAGTCCTCGTTCAGTTATTACTCTGCTGGGAGGTTAGGGACTGGAGGAAACCCCTTTTTATCAGGCAATTATCTAATACAAAGGTGTTTTCCTTCCTGGAATGAAGTGGTGGTCTATTTGTGTGAAAGCGGAAGAGTCAGGCACGATGGTCTGATGTTTACTACTCATCTGTAGTAGGTTTTAGATGTTTCAACAAGAAAATAAAATTAAAAACACTCCTCATGCAAAAAAAATTCCCCAGGCTGCCAAATTGGAGGTAGTTAGCTGGTTTTAGTGCATTTATTTTCCTGTCATACACTAGAGTGAATGATGGCATTTAAATCATGCATAAGGACTGGACTTTCATGTCATTTTGTTCTAATACTGTAGTGGCCTTTGTGTGTTTCTGTCTTGTTTTATTTTTGCACCCTACATGAAGAATCACATTCTGATTTCTATAACTAGAGATTCACTTTGCCTGTTGTACAACTTTATATAAATGAAATCATACAACATATATTCTTTTGTGTTTGTCTTTTTTCACTCGATAGATGTTTTCGAGATTTACCACATCGTTACGTGAATCAGTGGCCTTTCCTCCTCATTGCTGAGTAATGTTCTGTGGTATTGATGGACAGTTGTCCATCTTTTTTCCTGTCGGATATTCTCACTATTTTGGAGATGAGATTTTTTTTTCATATTCATGTCACACAAAACTCAGGAGCTGAGTGTGACTCCCATAATATCACAGACATGAAAATACACATGCCAAGATCTGGTTTCTCAAGCAGATGCTCATCAGAGAGGGTGGACCTGATAACTATATCACAAGGGAGCAAGGAGGAACTGTGAAGCTGACACCCTTCCTTGACTGAAATAGGCAGATGGAGCTCATTAATTCAACATAGATTTATGAAGTACCCACTACATGCCAGGCACTTTTGACAGCAGTAAATAAAACAAAACCCTGGCTGTCGTGGAGCTCACACTATAGAGGGAATTTTTATTATGGAGAATTGTCCACACACCCTAGAACAAGGTCATTTCAGATTGTGAAAAGTGGCCTGAAGAAAATAAAGCACTTGGGAGGGCTAGGTGCTCCTTCAGTCTGGGGGAGCTGGCTAGGTACCCAGAGGTGGTGATTTTGAAGTGGTGGTGGGTCAGCCACATGTAGTGCTGGGATCTATTTCCAGTCAAGGTGACAGCAAGTATAAAGCCATGAGGTGGGAACATTCAAAGGAAAAAAACCCAGTGTGGACCACATGGGACAGGAGAGGGAGAGAGACTGCCAGACATGCAGGACTTTACAGCCACAGTATGGTGTTTACGGCTTAGACATTCCTCATGAGCAGAAGAAAGAGGTCCCAAATATGCAGGCCTCCTGGTGAGCCTCTCCTTTTCTCCACCTCTCCTTCCTGCCTTACCTGGCATCCTTCTCTCAGGCCCACATGCGATGAACAGGAGATGCTGGCAGTGTTGTATTAACATCTCCACAGAGCACTCTCCAGACTGGCTCCACTCATCTCTGACTCTGTTCTGTCTACCCCAGGTGACCTCAGGCTGGATATTTTAGGGAAACTGCCCTTTACTTGCACTCAAGAGTTAGACTTGGAAAAATTATGCAACCTCAGTCCTGTGCAGATTAGCACTTGCGTGGCACTGAGAGTGAATGCTCCCTAAATTATGTGTCCTAGGCACCTTGCCTGGGCCAATTTCCTATTTGTTGTCCCCACACTGGGATTTCACCCAGGACTCATCCTCTGTTACGAATCACTCTGGGTTATGATAAAGAGCTGGTGATTTTCCTAGAGAAAAAAGATCACTTGCGCTTAGATTTTTAAAGCATTTTGTTTTAATGGCATCCACCCCAGTGGCTTCTCACTTAGCTTTTCTTATCTCTTTGCTCTAAAGTAGAAGAGTCTGGGATTATTTCTGACTCCAAAGGACCAAGAACAGCTGATAATGTTATCTTTTTCTTTTTTCTGGGTGTATAAGGACTTATTCTACTTCCTTCTACTTTGATCTTTAGAGCCTTTATATATAAAAAATCCATGCCTTCTAACACTTGTCATTTGAAACTGTTGTCTAGCACTTCAGAGGTGGCCGGTAATTAGGAGAAATGAAATTCGTATATGAATTACCAATAATCTAAAGAAGGACTTTAAATAATGACTTAAGACTTTTTTTTCTAGTAAAGTAGAAATTAACATCTCAGGTTTCACAAAAAGATGACCTGGGTTAAAACTTCAGCTCTACCATTCTGTAGCTGTGTGACCATTTCCAAGTTACCTATCCCCTGTGAGCCTCCGTATGGCAAAGGAATTAAGAATATGAAGTGAAGAGCCCAGCCACCTGGCTCAAATCCCAGCTCAAGCACTTACTAGCTATGTAACTTTAGGTGAGTTACTTAACCTCTCTCTACTTCAACCCCTTTATGTATGCATGAAGGATATCGTGTGGATTAAACAAGATAATGTTATAAAAACAAAAACAAAAACAAAAGAAACCCTAACAACAGTGCCTCACACACATTATGTGGTTTATGAATTTTATCTACTAGTGTTTTTAGTGTTATTTCCATTGAGTAGTTTAATATAAACTACTGATGGCCTGATATCTGCTAGCATAAAAGTGGCTTAGAGACTCATTACTATTTTAAAATACTTTGAGATCTCCAAACAGAAAGGGAATGCTCAAAAAGAGAAAGATTTCATTATTCAGGGTATCACCTCTCAATAGCAGCAGAGTCATTGCCCCCTTGATTAGGTAATCAGTGCTCACAAAAGAGCTGAATCATAGCCCCAGTCCCTCCTAATGGAAACTCACATGGTCATTATGCTCACTTTCTATTTTTGAAATATACCTTCATAGATGGAATTTTTGGTGAGGAAGTAAGGGAAAACTAGGCCTATCTAATTCAGAAATCTTGTGTGCACTTATATCAAATCTGGTGAAAATAATTTTTTTGTTCAAAGTAAACTGATTGGAGGTGGGAAAGGAAAAATAGTTATTTTAGCTAATTTCTAGCAAGAATAAAGAGGTGAAAAGGAATGAAATAAGCCAAATCAACCTGCTATTATTTTAATCAAGTAAGACAGAGCAAGCCAAATCCTGAGTCACCTTCCTGGACAACTATTTTTATTGACTTGAAATAACAAAGGATGAAAGCCTGAAATGACCTACATTACTTTTCTTGCAGAGCTGCTCAGTTTCAGGGACCAATGGATAAAGCATATCCTGGAATTCCCCAAGAGGAGAGGACTGTTTACATAAGTCAATTTCTGAAAACGATACTTTTAGAAGTTGAATGACAAAGACAACACTTAAAGTCAGAGAGAAACTTTCTGTTAGATTAAATAATTATTATTTTTTCTATTGCTAGTTTTGCTAACTTTGCACAGAAATGATTCTATACCTCTTGAGTACATTCTTCTTGGAAACATTAGTAATTGCAATGTGCTTGAGAGAAATTTTAACAAGCAAAGGCAGCAAAGTAAGCCAGAAAAGGGTTATATCTGGGCCCATTCAAACCCAGAGTAGATTCATGTATTTTTAAATTACGAACAAAATATTTCAGACATACAAAGAAATATTGGAATGATGAGACCAACATCCATTGAACAATCACAGTCTTTCTAAAGATCTCTCTATCTCCACACCTACCACCAGAGGTGACCACTGTTGTCTTCCACTCAGCAAGTCCACTCTCACATACATATCCTAGTAACCCCATGTACACATACACTTGCGTGCACACACACACATGCACACACAGGGGCTAGGTACAGACAAGAATGTTGGGCTGTGATTATGAAGCAGTAGAACATTCTGAATATTTACCTACAAGAGAATGAATCAATAAATTGTGCTGTATTTTGTACACATGGACTACTATGAAGCAATGAAAATGAGAGTGTATATATCAATCCTGAAAAAAATCTCAGAAACATGACACCAAGCAAGAAAAGCAAGTTGCAGGAGGAGCCACAGGGAATTATATTGTCCTTTCTTTGTAAGGTTCTATGAAATTCCATAGTTAGGTGGCAAAGACTACAGGCTGTATTTCCTCAAATTTTTAGTTTGCCTACCACTGACCCCAGGCTAAGACAGACTGATAGGTCACATAGATGGCTGAAGCTATCATTTCCTCTATGTGTCTGTTTATCTGTCTGTCATCCACCTAAAGCCCTGGATTTGTCTTGCTTGAATTTCATTTATTAAAATCACTTTTATTTAGCTTATAATATCAGTTCCTACTTTGCTGAATTCAACAAAGACAAAGAAAAACTGTGAAAATTCCAGGTATTATTCTAGCAACCTCAGCTTATTATTTTGACTGTGTTGTCTTTTTGAGACTGAATGCTTTCTTGGGTTGAAACACAGATTTGTGAACAAGTAATTGGTTTGGAGGGGATCCCAGGAAATGTTAGCAAGGAAATGGAGAAGTAAGACAGGGCACGTAAGGTGGTTCATGTAGGGTTCATTACGAAGCAGGTAACTACTGCAAGACTGTATAGAATATGTTTTTCAGAGTCATTCCACTTCAAAGGTGAGGAAGCTGGGATCTTTATCCATCACCTCCGTGTCCGTCATTGGTTGAGGGAGCATTAAGTCTCTGCATGTTCAGCTTGCCCCTGTGCATGGACCAATCATGTTCCCAAAGTGAGAAAAAAGCCTTTTGGCTGAGAGTCACAGTTTTCCATAGTAAGTGACCTTTGGGTACAGAGGCTAGGGCAGAAGGTAGAACACCAAGAGTGTCTGCTCAGCTTCTTGAGTACAGATTAACGGGAAGTTTTACATCTGTCAGTATTTTCAAATCAAGTTCCAACTTTATCTTGTGGTCTACCAGAGCTACTAAAATACAAGTTGCTGTTTGCTAGGATTTCACTTTCCAAAGCAAGAAACCTATAAAATATATAAATATTGCATTGATAGCACATTTTAATTGGAAAATTTCCTATGAGTCATGACAGTGGTCAGGACTTCTAGAAGATAGGGGCTCCATCATTAGAGGCTTATCTAACGTAATATTCCACAGTTAAAGAAATATTCAGTGTGAGGAGGGCTGCAGCCCCAGAGTACCTTACGATGTCCAAATTTATTGGTAGGATTGAAGCTGTGGTGTCTGGTTATACAGGTCCCGAAACTCAGTGCTTAATGCTTGTGGTTTTCAAGCTCTGGGTAACTAGCCCATGCCGAACAACCTAATTCACAAAAGACTTTGTAAACTCAGGCAGAGTCAGAGCAATAGGAATTGGCAGTTCTTGAATGATACTTCTAGTGGTTTGTCTCTCTAAGTAACCATTAGAATTTTGACTGACAGTGCACTGTTTTTCTCCCTTGGAAGTCCTAGATAAATATAGGCATACCTTGCTTTATTACACTTCACTTTACTGTGCTTCTAGATGTTTCATTTTTTTTACAAACCGAAGGCAAGACCCTCCAGTAGCAAAAAGATTATGACTCACTTTATTACAATACTTTATTGTGATGGAGCCAAACTCGCAATATCTCTGAGGTATACCTGTATGTATTGACAATGTCTTACTATCTAATTGGCCTTTTGATCATTCATCCAAGTCACCTTTACTTGTAATAGGGAAAAATATAATATAATGAAGTCTGTTGCACCATTCTCCGTTCAACAATTTCTTCCTGAGAATACCTCTGGGCCTCTGAACAGAGACTTGGAAAACCCACAGTACCTCAATTACCACATTTATTTCCTATACCGCAGGACAACCTCCTTCCTCAACTCCAAAGTCCAGTGGTCCCTATGTGCCTTCAAAAAGCCATGGGATATTGAAGGGTGGTCGCAAAAGGCTGGTCATGTGAATGACCTGCAGAAATAGAGTTCCTTTGATGTGGGTAAAGGACTGAGGACTAAGCAGAGCAGCAAATGCTCCCTCTTAAAGGGGCACGTGTGCTTAGCTTTGCGTCTCCAGGGACTAATAACACTGCCTAATCATAAGAGGTCCTGACAGAACCTTCGAGCAGCTCCCTTTCTATTTTCAAAGTTGATTTTTATAAAATAACTTCCATGATATCTTGATTAATGGTCATAATTCTTAACCTCTTTCTACACCCATTCTTTTTGTCCTCCTCCTCTGACTCTCAGTTCAGCCATGTGAGTTGCTTTGGCTGATAAGATAACAACAAATGTGTCACAATTAGAGGTTTGAAATCACTTGTGCAATTGGACTTGTTCACTCTTGCCCTTTGTCATTACTATAAGAAGAACATGCCCAGACTAGTCCACTGGTCCCAGGAGGAGAATAAGAAAAATATGGACCAGAGCCAGGTTACCCCAGTCTTCCTAGTGAAGGCCACCGTTAATCAGTCAATATAGCTAGAAATCCTAGACAGGTAAGCAAGATCTGCCAAGACCAGTCAAGATCTGCCAAGACCAACCCAGATCTGGCAAACCCCTTAGACTCATGAGCTAAACAAATGTTTATTGGTGTATGCCATAGAAGTTTTGTGGTTGGTTGCCATTCAGCATTTTAGTAGCATAAATAATTGATACACCTACTTCCTAACTTCTCTGGAGACTGCATCTATGTTCCTGTCCGCTCACCAGCTGCAAGTAACTAGTTACAAGCCCAGAACATTTTTAAGTGCTTCCAGTAATGTTGGATGAACCAAAAGTCAATTTCTCAAGTCAATTTCTGTTAACCTGCCTGTTTCAGGATTGCCTGGTACTTTTCCTATGGATATTCTGTTATTTACTCTATATACACCCCAATGTCCTCCATGGAGATAAATTTTTGGTTTTCTTTCCTAGACTCTTGGAGTTTCTTCTGCTGTCTGCTTATAACTCTGAAAGACCATTCTCCTTCTTTTCCTGTCACCTATGTTCTACTCCCTAGTGGGAAAAGTAATCCCCATAAGGCCAGTCACCTTCCAGGAACAAAAATCTCTTTATTATGTAGACATTGGGTTTATCTGAAATCATAAGGTAAGCCAAGTAGAGAATCAGAAGCTCAAAGAATCTTAGAACCAAAAAAAAAAAAAAAAGTTAGAGATAAACCACTGGTTAGTGTTTGTCTCTGTCCAGCTGAGGAAGTAAGTCTTCAAGATTTCTTAGTTCCAGGACCTTGACCATAAGCAGACACCTTCTCTGTTTCAGCCACTTATGTTATGTAACAAAGTATCTCCAAACTTAGTAGCTGACTACAACATTTTATTTGTTCCCAGTCCAGCAATTTGAATAAGATTTTTCTGGGACAGTTCATCTCTGCTCTACATGGCTGATAGGTTTGACTGGGGCTGGAGGATTCACTTGCAAGATGGCCTCACTCCCAAGTCTGGCAGGTTGGTATTTGCTGTTGGCTTGATGGTTAACTGAGGCTGTTAGTTAAGGGTCTCAGTGTTTTGTTTTGGGTTTTTTTTTTTTTTTTTTTTTTTGCATTGCATTGCATTGCCATAAAACTAGATTAGACTTCTCGCAGGATGGCAGTTTCTGAATAGCTAAACTTCTTACATGGTGGTTAGCTTCTTCTAGAGTGCAAAAATGAAAGCTTCCAGGCCTTTCTAAGGCTTAGTATTGCAACTGAGATCCTTTCACTTCATCATGTTCTACTGGTTAAATAAGGTTACAGAATCAGGCCAGATTCAAGGGAAAAGAAAAATACAAGGGTATGAATACGGGGAAGTATGGCTCATTGAGAGCCACCATTATAAAGATTAGCCCACTATCCTTCCAGCTTTTATTAAAATTTGAGCGTCCACTGACCTTTCCAGCCAGAAAATTATGTGATTATATAAACACTGGGAGTCAAGAGATGTAAACTTCTCCCCTAGCTTGATTATTAATTAGTTTCAGAGACTTGAAGAAGAAGTCGTCTCACTCTGTAAGTTTCCTTGTCTGGATGAATTTTTATGTAGCTTCTGGCTCTAGATACAGAGTCCTCGATTTGTAGGTCTTTGTTTCCTAGTTGGGGCTTTTTATTCTCTTTCAAGAGACTTTCCTACTCTCTGAACTGGTCTATCCTGATCTCCATCTACCAGGAACTAACCAAATCATTATTTACTTCCTATGCTCTGCTTTTCTTAGTCCGTCTGATTTGTCTTTTGACCTGCTTCTTGTTTGTTGTATGACCTTGAGCCAGCATACAACTTCTCTGAGTCTAGGTGAAATGGGGGCAAGAATCCTAGCTTCATGGGCTGTGCTGAGGAGTAAATGGAAGAAGGTATGTGAAACTGCTTTGAAAAATTGTGTGACATCACATCTGAATACCATTCTAATGATGCCAGAAGTATCATGTTAGAGTCAGGTGTTTCCATCCCCAATTCTGGCAACAACCAATCACTAACCAAGTTCGGTTCTTATTTTCCCCTATTTATAATGAGGGAATACATTTGTCAGTTACATTTTACTGTCAGAATTTTCTATAATTCTACAGTTTTCTTTGTAATAACTCTTGACCACTATGTAAATTTATTTAACCTAGATTTACAGAAGACAACATTATAACTAGGGCTGAGATGGAGACAAATTATATAAAGGCAAAGCAAATGAGGGACTTTTCTTAATAGTTTCTGAAAGTTAAAAATAATAATAAAAAGAAAACTTCATGTTTATTTTGTAAAGTGTCATCTTTGAATAGTTTATCTAACAAGAAAGTAAACTTGTGGGAAAGAGAATTGTCTTTTTTATCTCTGTCTATCCGGTGACTAGAATAAGTGCCTGGCAGAAAGGAATTAAATAAATGCTTGTTGAATAGATAAATGAATGACAAGAAACTAGGTCGTGAAGGGGCTCTAACAAAAGACACTTATTATTTTGATTTTTAAAATGAACATTTAAGTGATGGAGAAAATGTCAATTGACATGTTTTGGATAGATTATTCAAGCCCAACTTTTTAGTCCCTGAGGCATAACTTTGGAAGGACTCTATAAACTATTCATAAGTTTGGTTTTATAGTAACCAGAGGAAGTAAAACATGCCCTGGAACAAACTGCTGAGTCACACATTTAGGTCCAGAAGCCCTTGGGCGGCATTCTTAACCCAGTATCATGTAAGGTCCAGAAAGAAGCAGATATTTTACCTGGTATGATAGTGGCATCAGGGAAAATATCCCTCCTTGCCAAGGAATGCATAACAAAAGTGGGGGGTAAAGGATTCTGGGACATTGCTTCTACCTACGCTAATGGTGTCCAGTGTGAACTGTGTAAAACCATGGGAAACCTCAGCTGCGTAAACCCCTCCTATTTAACACATTTAGCAATCAACTGTGCGTGCAAATGGATAGACTTAACAAACAGAAATTACCTCATTTGCATTTTCTGGGAGTAGGTGAGAAGAGAAAACCAAAATAATATTTATTGAACATTTTTATACCCAGGCAGTGTGCTCGATTATTTTGACACTCTTTTACTCCTTAGAATAGATAGCTCAATTCAAGTTTATCTCCATTTTATAGATGAGGAATGAAACTTGGAGAATTGAGTAACCCATTTAAGATTACATTGCTGAGAAGAAAAAAGGACTGAGAATCAGAGCTTTTGCACTTGTCATCCCATTCTGCCTTCCACAGATTCAAAAGAAGTTTGCTTGTCTCTTTTCGTTTTAGCATCATCACCATTTGGTCCTGCTGTTTTCACAAGGCTACACGATCATACACACATTTCTGCAACCCCAAAATTATGCTGGATACAATCACAAGCACAAACCTGGGTAGCAACCACACAAAATTAAACTGCTTCTGGTGATCTTTACTCAGCCCATTTCATCTTACCTCCTTGACTTGCCTGATGTTCCAGCACCTTTCCCCTTCAGAGTCACCTCCTCCAGGAATCCTTCTCTGAATCCTCTCCTCATCCCTACCGTCCAGTCCTTCATGATCTCTCCCATAATTCCCTGCACGTATTGCTATTATTAAGTATTCTTATCTAGTTCGGTGTATATCTCCCACATTACATTGTGAGTTCTTTGAGCTCAGGGCTGTGTCTGTCTCCTCCAATTGACTGTGATCTCTCTGGGGGTTGAGGCTGTGTCCTCATTATATTTACAACTTCATTGCTCTGCATAACACTAACAGCGTAGTAGCTCAGCCTACTGACTGGATCAAAAAGATTACCAAAAAAGACAATAAAATGTGATAAATATTAGTGTGGCTCATAGAGGTGCACATCAATTCAAAGAAAAGAAGAAAAAGAATACAAAGGAAGGGAGTTACTTATGTTCTCTGTGGCATTTGAATTCTTCAGTTTTGGTTAAACAGAAATGGCAATATGATTCAATTCTTTTCAATTGTTCACTATGATGATTTTAATAATTGCAAAATTTACATATACCCTATGTCTGAGTGACACCAGGGTTTCCCAGTTAAAAATTAAAAAAAAAAAAAAAGATTTACTGAAAGCAGTAAACTATGTCTGTCTGTCAATCATCTTATTGAAGTACGAGTTCTTAATTACAAACCACTCCTACAGGCGGATTCTTTTTTTATTCCAGGGCATATATTAATTTATGTCAAAGAATCAGAAATAATAATGTTTTATTGCTCCGCAAGAGGTGTATTAGTTTCTTATATTATGTTACCTATTCAGTACCCACTATTCCTTCTTCCAACAAAGCATTCTATTGTTGTTTTTGGGCAGAGATGTCCTATTCTTTATAGTCTTAGTAAGAAGTAGTGCCAGCCTCCTACTTTCAGAGAGGGTTAGCACCTCAGATTTTCTAACCCAGGGCTGCCAGGAAGGGGTAAACACATGAAATGGACATCTAACTAAGGCTTAGCCAATTGAATGTTCTTGAGACTTTGAACTTGAAGATGCGAGGAATGGTGGGGGGGGGGCATTCATTGTCATGGAACCCATAGTGTGCTCATGGTTGTTACTTATATGCTTATATTTTTCTAAAGTTGATGTGTAGCCATGATTCAATACTGAAATATTAATACTGTTTTGATGATAAAAAAATGAAAATATATCCAAAGCAGATGAAATGCACAGCTGTGAAAACATCTGCTTGAATAAATTTAGAAAAAATGATTTGGTTTCTTTCCCTTAAGTCATTACTTATTATCAGCCATCCATCAGACATATCAAATGGCTAATACATTTTCAAAAACTTTTCAAGTCTGTCCTGAAGTGAAATTTTCACATAAAATGATTTATAGTCAGCTTTAAAGTTAAGTAGTAAATCTCCTTGCTTGACAGACATTTGGAAAGAAAATAAACTAATAGTTTCCTACTAGAAAAGAAACTAAAAGGAAATATTTGTAGAAGAGAAAAAAAGTATTTTCAGTGTATACAGTAATATGTCATCTGGAAAACACAGACATTAGGTTTCTTGTCTCTTAATCATTGAGTTTAGCATTTTATTCTTTTGAAGTGTTGTCATCCTTTTTTTTCTTAGGAATTTTAGGTCATGTAGATTCTCAGGGGGACAACATGTGTATTGAACAGATTAAGTCAACATTTCAGGGTGAAAGCTGATACAGAACATACTTCAGTTTTAGATTTTTAGTTTAGTTTTTTTTTTTTTTAATAAGAATTCAAAGGGCCCTAAATCAATAAAAACAGACTTGGTGTCACAGTGGTCTACCAGGGATTGACTCTGGCAATAGCATCCACATGAAGATTCACAGTATGTATGACCAGCTTAAAGATCTTATTCCCGAGGACAGGCACAATGAGTTATCTGATAAGAAAATTCATGGCTAGAAGTAAATTTTTCTATATTCTAAAATTAAGACAAAATTCATGACAATTAGGATTAGTATGAAGTGACAAGCTATTTCAGTCAATATGAAAAAAACAAATCCTTCCAAACTGAAAAACTCTGAGTGAAAAATTAGAAAGTAGAATTGTGTTAACATTTGGGTTATCTGGAATTTACAGAGTTGGCAGATCTAAGCATCTAGAATGATTCCAAATATGAAAGTTAAAAGGTAAACAAATTGTCTCTGATAGCAATGACTAAGTTTGGGGGCAAAACGTAGGCAAAATTAGATGTGGAAAGCCTACTAGACATTTCTCCTTTGTTGGTAGTAGCAGCAACATCAGTTTAGGAGGAGATGAAGGCAGCCAGAGTTAGGGTGGGATAAATTATGGTTTCATAAACGACAATCTGTTTAAGAAGATGGGAAAGCCTGAGGTATATTTTAGAAAGATTTCTGAGAAAAGGAGGGTAGAATTTTAAAAATTGGATACATAATACATTAGTTAAATTGAAAACATCACCCTGAATGCTAACCCTGGCCCTGGGCTGAGCACAAGTCTGGAAACAATGAATTGCAGAGTTGTTTGATAAATATTTACCATCAGTGATGCTAGGCATTGCAGATTTTACAGAGGCCCTTGAAAGACCAGTTTTAAGTACAGTAGAAAAAATTGGGAAAGTATAAAACTATAATAATCATAATTTAGTGGTAGTAGTTGTTCAGTAAATATTTGTTGCTTTGAATTTATATATATAGTATAAAAAAAATCTAAAATTCTACTCCAGACAATATCAGGAATTGATTGTTTCTATTTATTCTTTGGACCTTCTTGGTCTTTCATCTTACTTTCCTTACTTTGCCATGATCACTTGGTCACTGTCCTCCTGAACACCCAAATCCAATTTGATGTCATCAGGAAAACATGATACTTTTCTGGTAAGTGATGAATGGGAAGATTATAAATCTCTAAAGCCCTGAACTTTCCTCTTTTTAGATTCTTAAAACACACCCAATTCAGATCAGGATCCTCATTTGGTTACTGAGCAGGGGTTTAGCCATCTGAGGTTCTTAAATACCTTTTTTATAAGTCTGCTTAAAATCATGGAAGTTGCAAGTCATGTTTTCTACTTGAAACACTCACCTAGTACACTGAAAAAAATATTGAGTATCATGGATTTCTGAATTTTTATTTATTCAAAGTGTTATAATCCAAAACAGCTATTCTTTTTTGATGATCAAATTATCCTACATTTGGCTATATGAAGCTCCTTTAAGCTGACTCCTATATTTTATAGACTTTCCCATTGATCTTTGGGCACAGTATTATATTCATTCTATATTTTCTCATCGCAGACCTGGGATTTGCTATTTCTCTAAAGAACCCTGATTATTTTGAGTGGGGAATGACATTTGGAAATCAAGATCTGGATGCAAGGTGTCCTCATTACCACTAAGTGCCATTGCTTCTAGGCCCTTTTAGAGATTAGAAGAACTGGGAAGCGGTAGATTTTTGTTTTCGTAAAATGGTAAATTGATTTTAAAATTTACATTGAATTGGAAAAGACCAAAATAGGTAAAATGATTTTGAATAAGGAGAATATACACTACCTGAAGTCAAGACTGAAATCAAATCGTCAAGACAGAGAGTAATGGCTTAAGATTAAACAACCAGATCCAAGGAACAGAACAAGGAGCTCAGAAATAGATACACACATTTTTTTAATTGATAATTGACCAAGGTACCAAGTTAATTCAATGGCGGGGAAGGAAAGTCTTTCTACAAATATTGCAGGAACAACTACATACCTGTGTGGAAAGAATGAACTTTGACCTGTACATGTATTTTTAAATCATGAGTTTAAATGGATATTTCTAGGTAAATTTTAATTTTACAGAATTTTTACTTAACTTCTTTGATTTTGATATTCGTATGTCTCCTTTCTCTTACACAGAAAATCTTAGTCCTAATAATAGTTAATATTTCTTTGCAGATCTTTTTGCCCTTAGAACATATCCCTTTCTGGTGGTTCAATTAGAATACTATCTTTAAAAGTCACTTGAAATAATTATTTTCTCTATATAGTTATTTTACTAATTAGATATGTGGTTAGGTTCATTAGTTTATTCTGCTTATTTTCAATTATCAGGTTTTTTCTTTTTTAAATTTTGAATATGTAAAACATCTAAATGTTTTAAAAATCAAAACAATATAAAAAGATATACTCAGAGAGGACCCTTTGCCATCTCTTATCTGTTCTACCCCATTCTCTATCCCTTTTAGGTAGACATTAATGTTAGTTTTTGATTTATCTTTCCAGTGTTTCTTTTTAAAGAAAACAGTCAAATCAATACGTATTTTGTGCTTTGAACATTGCTTTTATACTTAACAATATATTTGGAAGATAAGTTCAAATGAGGAAACTTAGGAAATTTTCCTATTATTTCTATGGTTACATAATACTGCATAGCACTACATTATAAAGAAAGATGCACCGGATTCAATAAGCCACTTTTAGATGTGTACACATGAACCATAACTAGTCAGATTACGTTAGATCATCACACTGGGTTCTCTCCTGTATCTGGCAGTATTCATTTTCTAGGGCTGCTGCAACAAATGACCACAAACTTGGTGGCTTAAAACAACAGGAATTTATTTTCTGTTTTGGGAGTCAGAAATCTAAAATCAAGATGTTGGCAGAGATGGGGTTCCTCTGGAAGACCCTGGGGAGAATCTTCCTTGCTTCTTGCAGCTTCTGGTGGCTGCAGGGGTTACTTCACTTGCAGCAGCATGACTCCAGTCTCTGCCTCTGTTTTCACATGGCTTTCTTCTCTGTGTGTATTCTCCTCTGCTGTCTCTTATAAGAACATTCATTAGATTCAGAGCCTACCCAGATAATTCAAGATGATTTCACCTCAAGATCCCTAATTTAATTACGGTTGCAAAAATTCTTTTTCCAAAAGTCATAATCACAGGTTTTGGGGATGAGGACATGGACATATCTGTTCGACCCACTACATTGGCTATTATAAATAATGCTGGAAGGAATAACCTTCCACATGTGATTTTATATTTCTGGAGGTATATCTTCAGAGTAGATTCCTAGAAGTAGGATTCCTGTGTTAAAGGGCAAATGATATGTAATATTGCCAAATTCCTCTCCATAAGAGTTGTACTATTTTACACTCCTAACAGCTATGTTTTTCCATAGCTTTTTTTTTTTTTTGATAATCCAAGTGGTAGCTCAGTGTGGTTTTAATTTGCATCGAAAGTTTTAAACTCTTGATTTTATTATCTTTACTTATTGATGAAAGTGGGACATTGATTCAATGGCTCTTAAGTGTCTGCAAAAAACCTGGCACTCGAAACGCTAGGGATAAAGAATTATGAAGCAAGTGATGCCCTCAAAGTGTTCACAGTCCAGCAGTAATAACTTTAGAGAGCAACAGAAAGTGAAAAGTATTTTTATTTATTTTTTTTTCACATTGAGAAAAAGCATCAAAAATAATTTACGTTTCTTGATTTTTTAGAGAGGATCTGTAGTTCTACATTTTCATCAGTAAGTAAAAGCTAGATAGGATGAAAGAGGTAAATCTATATACATGAATGCCTATTTCTCATACTATCAAGTTTTGACAGTGTCACATGTTCACTGTACAGTGTCATTTACCTCTTCATTTATTTAGCAGCTCTGCCCCTCAACTAGATTGGAAGCTTTGGAGGTCAAGAGGCTGCATCTTATATTTTTTTTATCCCCAAGGTTTAGACGCATGCTTTTGTATATAGTACGTGTTCAATATATTTTGATTATGATAACAGGTTGCTTTGTGAGAAAAATTGAATTCCTAAGACAGTATATACTATTTTTTTCAGTCAGTGTAATGAAGAGTATCTTTTTAAAAGGAATCAGTCATTGAATAGTCTGACTATGTGTAATCAAGCACAGACTAAATTGCTGTAACAAAGACACCCTAAATACCTTGAGTGGTTTTTTTCCCATCTTACAATAGTCTTGATGGTTTGTGGCCCTGACTGGGATGTCACCTGGAGACCCAGACTGGTAGGGCAATTCTACCATCCTCCTGAATGTGGTGGTGCTTCCATCTCTGGGTCTTGAGATTCATCCATGTTACTGGATTTATTAGTACTCTATTCCTTTTCATTGCTGTTATATTCCTTCAGTATGAATGTATTCCAGTTCTAGCATTGTTATTTTGACAATTCTAAAAATAGAGGCTCAAACAATTGTGAGATATTTTTTGCACGTCTGGATGAAATATGTAGGGCCATTTTGGTTTTTTATTCCATTTAATGAACTTTCACTGAGTGCTTCTAGAGGCCAAATACTGTGCTCAGCGATGAGGATAGAAAACTGTGTAATCTCTGGCTCTTCCCCCAAGTTATAGTTTCAGCTGAATGAGAAAAAGACAGTTATGTTGTCCCAATCTGATGGAAACCACAATATTTTAAACAGCCAACTTAAGTATTTGCTAAAATGTTGTCAAAATCGGGAGCATCAAAGGATCCAGATGCAGTAAATAATCCTACAGATCTCTGGTAAGAAATCTCCGGATTATCTTCCACCTCAATCTTGCCCCAGGTTATAGGCGCCTGGCCTGACAAAGCATACCGGCCTGGGAGTCAGGTCCCTCAGGTTCTATTTCTGGTTCTGTTACTGGATTGCTATAAAGCCTTGCACAACACAGAGAACGTGTACTTCCTACAAAGCAAGAGGAAAGATACCGAGGAACCCTGAGTGAGAGACCCCACACTTCAAAGGAGGTTGGGTCTCAGCAGCCAAGGGACTCCTCACTCAGAGACTAGGCATGCTCTTCCCTTCTGCAAAAGCCACGCATTTTAGTGTGAAATTAGAGCTCCAATTGTGGTATGGTCAAAGCGATTTCCACTCACTACCTGGCTCCGTGGTGACTCCAGAAGCCAGAACTTAACATGGTTTGCATTTTAAAAGCCTTGAAACTTTCCTTCCTGAGATGTTTCTGTGGTTTAGGTTGCACTGGAGGGAACTGCGGTGGGCACAGAGTGAAGGTACAGGAACCCTGGGCTTCAGCGGGTAAACGATAGGTTCTCCCGCTCGCGGCCTGGAAACCTGGAAAGGAGGTCGCGGTGTGGTTGCTCCTACACAACTACACTTCCCAGGAGGCTTTGCGGCCCCACGCTGGGTAGGAAGCTAGGAGGTGCTTAGAGCCGGCTCATTGACTGCTAGTGTGCCAAAGTCATGCCAGTCTGATTGGATAGCTCTATCGCGGTGCATCCCGGGACTTGTAGTACGGCGTGTACGTAGGGCAAGCTACTTTGTGATTCGCGGCGCTGGCTCTGCGCTCCGGGCGCGCCCCTAAGAAGGGTCCGGACCGCGCACACGTGCGCCGCGCCCTAGGGGCCGACAGGCACCTCCCGCGGGGCGGGGCCCTCCGTTTCGCTTTGACACCGCCTTCCTGCCCCTCCCCTCGCGATTCCCGGCGGAGCCACTGCTGAAGCGGCTGCGGCGGCGGGGAGGGGGACTGCAAGTTGGCCCGCGCGACACGCGCCGGCCCCGACCCAATGCAGTGACTCGTGCGGCTCAGGAGCCTCGTCCCCCGCCGGCGGGGTACGGGCTTTCTGCGGCGGGATGTTCTCTCGAAGGAGCCATGGAGACGTGAAGAAGTCCACCCAGAAGGTGCTGGACCCCAAGAAGGACGTGCTGACACGCCTGAAGCACCTGCGGGCGCTGCTGGGTGAGGCGCGCGCCGGGGCGCAGGAGGTCCGGGCCAGGGTCAAGGCTGGGATGCCGAGGCCGTGGGGGGTTGGTGGGGAGCGAGGCGTCAGACCCACTCTCCTGGGCTCGGTATTGTTCCCCAGAAAGCGGGCACTGCCCTGTCGCCCTTCCGTGTAAACTTACCCCAGATTCTCACTGGGTAACCTCGAGGCAGGGCACAGCCGTGACTGTCCTTTCCCCAGCAAATACTAGAACCCAAGTGATCCTAGCACACGCATTATTGAAATGTCATTTTCCCTCTCATTTTTAATGCTAATTTTTTAATCCGAGACCCTCAGTAGACTGAGACCCCAAGTATTTCTAGCACGGATTAATAGAACGGTCTTCTCTTTAGCTCCCCTTTCCTCTTTTAAATTTTATTTTTACTTTTGAGTCTGAGTCCCTAAATAGACTCCAAGAGGTACCAGAATACATTTAATTACACTATATTATCTCCATGCCCCTCTTTTAATTTTTTTCTTTATTTTGGGTCTGGCTTCTTCAGTTTCTTTGTGTCCTTGGTGTAATAGGGGCTCCCTATGTCTGCTTGGAGGGAGGGGTGACTTTCCTGCGTTCAAGGAAGCTGCTTCTCCTTTATTGCTAAGAAGACAGTGGTGGTTATATGCCTTCTTCCGTTTTTATGAGAATGCTGGGTGGAGGTTTTTCAGAGCCCAAGTGGGCCTGCAGTTGACCTGTGATGAAGCTCACCTCTGTGGTTGTGAGGTGTCCCCAAGGCTTCCTGTCACCTGCTGCATGTGATTTGTAGCTGGTTTGCTATACTATGTTTTGTTTTCTATTTTCTTAGTCTTTTGTTTAGGATGAGAATATCTGCCATCTGTAGACAGACTTTGTGTTAGGAGCCGAGAAAAGGACACCTTATGTTTTCTTCTAGATGTCATTTTTATTCTTAAAGTGAGCAAAAATCACCTGATTTAGGGCATGTAGTCTTAATGTTTGTTTCTTGAGGAAATATGGCATAAAAGAATTTATTTTATATGTGAAAATTTTAAATAAAGATCTTGTTCATAAGATTAAAAATTACAAATTATTTCTGTTTATATTCTGTGAATACCTCTAAGGAACACACACACACACACACACACACACACACACACACACACCCTGGTTTTGCCAAGTGAAGTTTTTCACAATCTCAGATTCCTTAAGATTACACTGTCTTGTTCAGTTTGAAATGAAATCTTCAGTTTGGAACGAAATGTAAATTACTGTTAGAGGGATTAGTTTTCAAGACCTTTGAAAGTGAAATGTAGTGTTCTTGGTAAAGTGAACTTTCTACTTCCTGTAGTAAAATACTATGCACACACAGGTTGCATTGTGCGGAGTTCTCAGTAGTGACTGATTAACACCTACTGCAGGCACATTTTTGATAAAGGAGAGTTAAGCAGTATTTTAAAGCATTTGATACTTTGGGACTTTTTCTGTAGTAGAGAATTTGAATTTTCATTCTATACAAGTCTACAGGATTAGGTTGGCTGGCTACATTTTGTAAAGGCATAATCAATTAAACCTAGATCAGTTTGGTTTCTTAAAGATACATAGTACATTGTTACCATTCTGAGAAAATTTTCAAGGCTGTGTAATTGTGGTTTCACTTTATGTGTATCTTATTTTGAGGAGTTTTGTTTTGTTTTTATCATGTCATTGAGCTCATTCTGACTTCAGTTGTGTAACATGGAGTTCTTTGATACTTCCTTAGGTGTACGTTGTTTTTTGCTGATGCACTTGTTTGTGGAATGGCCCCGTTTATTAATGCAATCTTTATTCATAGAACTAGATTTTTGTAAATGTGTCTGAGGAATTCTAGTCACAATTATTAATGTAAACTGTGCTTTAAAGACTTTAAAGAAAAATAGTACTTTAGTGCAAAGTTCCTACCACATCACATACTCTATTTGTTTGCTACTTTAAGAAAAAGTCTACTTAGAAAAAAAGTCTCTTGATCTGAAAGATGGTAGTTAACCAAGATCAAGAAAATGATTTGTAGGAAATGTTTAGACATTATTATTGTATTTTTATTTGTATATTTATCTAATACTCTTTCTTTTCACATTTTATTTTCAAATGATAAAGATGCCATTTTTTACATACAAAGATGATACCACTGACTTGGATTTGCAGCAAAGCTGCATGACTTTGGGCTAGTTACTTAGCCTGTCTTTGAACATCAGTTTTTCTACTGCATAAAATGTGTATGATGATGTCTGCCTTGTAAGGATTATTTTGAGTATGATATATAATCTGTTTTAGTAGAGTAGGCATTTAACAGTTTCCTCTCCGATCTTAATAGGGTAGAACAAGCATTTTAATAGATAGTTCCCCCACCCTTATTTTGATAATTGTGATGGACTTGTGCTTTCTTCATAAAAATTAGTCTGTTTTTAAGACAACTGACTGAAAAACACAATTAGCTCTGAAAAGTATAGTATTTCTTAGTATTGTGGTAATGACTCCAATTAGAACTTGCTTAGCTACTTTGACCTGGCTATATATTGTAGATTGGCCTGATATTATTAGCTTTATTTTACAGAAGGAGAAACTGAGGCACAGGCAGGTCTTACAAGGGGCCGAGCCATGTACTCAATGTTCTATATGTATTATGTTAGAGAAAGAAGAAAGTTGTTAGGTCCTTAGACTTCCTGTTCTCCCAACCCTGTTGCAATTATTATTGGGAAAGTAAATGAGCAAACAAAATAAAACAAAACAAAAACAGAAAATATACTGTGTATTGCTATCTTGCTCCAACAAAGATTTCATATCACATTGAAAGTTGAGTGCCTACTGAGTCTCAAAATAGGGTATATAAATGGCATTGTTATAGAAAGAAGAATAGGTGTAATAGTAAACAATAATGTGTTATGAAATTAGTTGCTTATATGGTAGACTCCATTGTAGGATTTTAGGGGTGCAAAAGAGATCATCAAGAATGGCACAAAGATAGGGGAATCTCGAAGGAGGTTTTATTTATGCTGGACTCTGAAGAATGGATAAATTAGCTCTGTCCAGTAAAAATATAATGTGAACCACATGTGTAATTTAAAATTTTCTAGTAGCCACATTTAAAAAGGTAAAAAGAGACAAGTGAAATTAACTTTAATATATTTTATTTGACACCATGTATTTAATATATATTATGTCAACAGGTAATCAATATAAAAATATATATTTTTACTTTTTTTTCATACCAAGTGTTTGAAATCAGGTGTGTATATTATACGCATACAGCACATCTCAGACTAGCCTCATTTGCTCAGTAGCCACTTATGGCTAGTGGCTACATACTGGACAGAGCAGGATTAGAATTTGGGAAAGTTGTGGGGGAAGGCAATTTTGGCTAAGGAAAGGTGAAAGAGCTGGTGGTAGAAATATACCTGGCAATGATGTGGGAGGGTGAGGAATACCAGCTTGTTCTTCCTTGTGTCCAATGGGGGAGTGGTGAGGGTAATGTTGGGCACTGAGAATAGCGTGCTAGAACCCTGGCCCTGAGGGCATCCACAGTGTCAGATAAGTACCTATAGTACTGTGTAGGCCAGGATTAGGGGCATGGCAGTGAGTTGGACTGGGGGGAATCATAGGGGAGGAAAGGAGTAGGTAGCCTGATTGGGAGACGCTGATGCAGGTTTGGGGCTAGATTAGCAGGTTAGATCTTATCCTGCAGGTGAAAGGACCTTCTTGGAGAATTCTTAGCAGGCTAGATGATAAGATTTGAAAACTTCCTATCCGTCAGCAGGGCTAGGAAAAACATATTGGGGCTGATGGAAGGGATGGCACTGAAAATAAGCAATGTCAGAACAGACAAATGATGGGGGCGTGAAATAAGAGGTTCCATTAATGGAGAGGTGGGTTTGGATTATAAAGGACCAGTGCAGCCGGAGTGATCATCCGAGCTAAGTAATTAAAGTGAGGTTTGCAGAAGCTAGGTGAGGAGTGAATAATCTGAAGGAAAAGATGTTTGGCATCACAGGCCACAGTCAAGTCAAATCAAGTGACACCAGGGTCTGGACCAAATTTTTGGAACCAGAAAGGACAGAATAGTCTCTCAGAAATGCTGTCTATATTGACAGAGCAATATAGAACATTTGGTGTATTTCCTTTTCTGCATCTGTTGCTTTAAGTTAACTTAAAATTTTAAATGTTGCTTTTCAGACTTTTTAATATTAGCATTTCCCTATGTTTTGTTCCTTTCATTTTTATTAATTAAAACATTTGTTGAGACTATATGCCATAATTTAGTTGACCATTTTTTGGATGCTTAAATTATTTTCTTCCTCCTCCCTCCTCTTTTCTCTTTCTTTCTCTGATATAAATAACACTGCTGTAAACATTAGGAAGCAGCTTTTTCTATATTTTGCATTATAACCTTAGTATAGATTCCACTGAAATCAAGTTGCTGGGTTTAAGCTTGTTTATGACTTGATTCACAGTGCTTTCCTAAGTGTTGCTCCCATTGGCCCTGCCAGCAGCAAAGATTGAAAATACCATTGTAATCTGACTAGCAATAAACCCATTTTTATAATTTGATAATTGGTGTTAGTTGTTTGGGAGAATGGGAGTGTCATGGATAGAACCAGAAGAGTTGGGAGGAGATCCTGGCTAATGACAGGGGAAGATGAGTTTGGTATTATGTGTGTTGACTTAGAGAAAAAAGCAAGATCTAAATGAAAATCTGGGAGGTTGTAGGACATCAGGTCGGGAGCTTAAGGAGAGAATAGAAAACAATAATATGGTTTTTTATTACTGTCATGGTCTCACTGAATCTCCCCACAACCAAGGATGGAGGTAGTGTTCCTGCTCTCAACCTACAGATGAGGAAACAGGCTCAGTGTGGGTAACTACTTGTCTACCAACTCCCAGATGATAAGTGGCAGAGATGGGATTCATATTATTATAAAACCCATGTTGTGCTTTTGCTGATTTTCAGACTCAAAAGCATATTTACCTACCAGAGAATATATTTACTCACCAGAATGAATGTTAATGTATTAATGAAAGCCCACCAGATTTTGCGTTTCCCAAAAATATTGCTTTGCTGCTTTCTTCCTGTTCTCCTTTACCATGGTCTTCTAGAGAGACTTGAGGCAATATTTGATTTGAACATGGGTCAAAAAAGACCCCTAGTTTTTGTGTTCATGAACCTCTTTGTGCCCTCAGCAGGCCTAGAAGGTGGTGGAATATTTGCGTGGACATTAGTGCCATGTGGACAGTTGGTTTTATTTATTTTTTAATTTTTATTTTTCAATTAGAGTTGACAGTATTATTTTTTATTTATTTCAAGTATAGCAGGTGGTTAGACATTTATATAATTTACAAAATGATTTCCTGATTAGTCTAGTACCCACCTGGCACTATATGTAGTTATTACATTATTATTGACTGTATTCCCTATGCTATACTTCATATCTCCATAACTATTTTGTAACTTCCAATTTGTTACGTGGACACTTTACAACTAGAACAAAGTTGGCAGGTGTAATTTCAGGCTCTTCAGGCAATCTTATTATGGCCTCTTCCAGTTGACCTTGTTTGAAGCAAAGTGATTTTGCCATAATATCACCTTTGCTAATTTTTCATCAATTACTAACATTTTATATATGCAACCTCTGGCATGTAAAGTGAACTTTGGACACCTGTGTAACGCAAACACGCCATCCGTGTTTCTAGGACTTGAGATTGTCTATACTATGATGTGAGAAAGGTGAGCCTGGGATAAAAGTCTGATTGAGCTCAGATGTGTTGTTTGAGATAACTGAAAAAAGATGGCTTCCACCTTTTATTCTGGGAAGAGAGACAATTGGTAGGTCCAGAATATTTTGATATAAGCTTTTCTAATTTGTATTTTTATTTTGTTTGTAAGTGCTGTGTTTGCAGAGGGGAATAAATACTTCTACCAGCAATTTAGAGTATTGATCTTTAGGCTCCACACTGAGTCCCATAGATAAAACTGTAGAGAATTATTTATTTAAAATAAAAAGTTGAATTGATTCAATTTAAATTTTAAAATTGTTTTTAAAAGAAGGAATATAAGTTACTATACAGCAAAATTAAAAATAATATATAAATGTAGTAAACACCTGTTCTTGGATTGTTTTTTAAAAAAATGCAGTTTCACAAAAGTGTATGTTGTGTGTTCTGTAGGGCTGTGTCTTTAGAGATCAATAATACGCAAGCCCAGGATTTATTGTTTGGTAGGAGAGAAAGATATGCAAACAACTACACTTACTATAAGGATATTGGTGCCTCAGCGGAGTGGGATGAAACTATAGAGGTGGTTCCAAGGTGCAGAGGAGGAGGAACAGAAAGGATTCTTGGTGAGGTTGCCAGTGTGCCCTGAGGGAGACTGGGTCTGAGGTGGGTTTGGAACAATGAATACAGGAGTTTCTCAGGTGGACAAGTTTGGGGTGAGGGGACTATAGGTGTAAAGGTAATGGTGTGGCCACCATAGAGTTAAGTGTACAGTGACTTTTATCCTGTGGCATGGGTAGATGTTGGGAATCTGAGGAAGAGTTTTAAGCAGAGGACAGAGCCAAATCTGATGTCTTCCCTTAGTGAGTGGTGAAGGAATCCGAGTTTCTCTAAAATTTGAAACAATCGCTGCCAGGAGACCAAGGCTTCCACCATTCTGGATTGCAAAACATGATGATGTAGTTTGGGTTGTAAACGTTTCTCTCTCTTCCCATGTGGAGAATACCTGCCTCAAAGTGAATTCATACTCAGAGGGAGGCAGAATTGTGAGATGGAGAGTGAGAAGAGCCCAGTGGACCCTGTGTGAGCCGAGGTGTTCCGCCATGTCTGTGCCATCTCCACCCCTGAGCTTTTCAAAAACAGGGTTCTGGCAACACCCTGTTTGTGCTTTAGGTGCTTGAGTTGTATTTCTGGGTCTTGCAACAGAAAGAGTACAGATTAATATGCCAGGAAGAGAAAGGGAAATTCCAGATCAAGGATAGGTGGGTATGTGAGTGTTTGTGTGAGCATGTGTGTACACATATATACGATTTTAATATTGTTTAACACCTGGAGGAATTTGAGTTTATATTCAGGAAAAGGGACTAATAAAAAGCAAATTAATAATAGAAAGAAAGGGGATAAAAATAAAGAGCATGGTCTACAGTGGGATCAAGAATGTGAGGCAGGAGATCAGGCTTGACAAGAGGAGCACTTCTTTCTCCGATGTCATGGGATGAAGCTAGAATGTTGTGCTGGACAACAGGGATGTGGGGGAGCTCTCTTGAGATAGCTTCTCTTTTCTTTTAACTTTTCTAAAGAGGTAAAGTGAATTATTGAGCCCGTTTTCTCACTTGTATAGTGATAGGACCTGAGTATGCTTTGCTCCCTCTTCTGTGCCATTATTTCCTTAAAATAAAGGAAATATTATAATCTAAGATATTTTGTTCTTTAGGGAAGTAATCTCATAAATGCATTAGTTTATGTATTAAATGTTTGGCCAGAATGGGGAAAGGTGTATATAATGAGGACAGTTTAAAGTAGTACAGATGGTGCCTGTCCTTCCACTTACTGACTTTGTGCCGCATAGTGACGTAAGATGGGATGAGAGAATTTGCTGTGTCCTCTGTGGTCCTCTTTCCTTCATGCTTCTTACTGTGGGAATATTCCCTGTTGGATGTGGCTCTCACATTTAAGGGTAATTTTGATTTCCTCGAGTCTTCCTTAAATGTGACTTAACTCAATAAGATTTAACTATTGATTTCTCATATTCATATTGCACTTTGTACTTTTGTAAAATTTTTTTTTCATATTCTCATTTGATCAAATTGCTGCCTTAAGCATCCAGTTCATAAAGGATTTGTCCTCTTGATTCTTAGTAGAGCTTTGTTTCTGGGTTAGTTCTGAATCTTCATTTCAGGATTTTAACTTTTATTTTTGGAAAAGAGATTTTCATATTTATTTTTATGTCTCTATATTGTTTTAGAAACTGAAACCAAATCTGGAAGATGTTGAACACTATTAGTTGTAATCTTTGACATTATATATGTACTTTGATTTTGCTATTGCAATTGTGGTTTAGTTTTTTAAAAATTCCTTTTGAAAAAGATAAGGAGCCCGTTGATATTGTTTTGTGTTTGATTTTGAGCAGCAGCATATATTTATTGAACTCAACCATAAGGATACATCAGGGACTAGTGACATTGCTTGTATCTGACTGTGGGAGCCAATAGAATGTGCCACTTAGATCTGCTGTGGGAAGCATGATTGACTGATAGCTCCAGCTGCTGCCCTTGATTTACCACCACTTTTTAGCCAAAGCCAAGCTTCTCTTGGGCTACTCCCAGCCAGTTACTGTGCAAGCAGGACTACTAATGTAGCCCATTGCTTTGAGACCCTGATGCCTTTGAAGGGTAGCAATGGCTTGGCCATTGCCCTGGCCAAGACTTTCTCAGAACTATGTTGAAGAGTGAGACTCTTTCTCCTCATCCCTCCTTTCTTCCCTGTCTCTTTCACAGGGGTCAGGTATGCATTGTGGTCTGAAGCCTCTCTCTGTCTACTCAGGTCTTCCCCTTTAACCCTTCATACAGTTTCCCCAATTAACCTCTTGCATGTCTAAGCCTCTCTTTGTGTCAACTTCTCAGAGAACCCAAACTAATATACATCTCTTTCCCCAGAAGGTGTTGCCCATCCTGCCACCTAAAATTCTGCCAGGAGACAGCACAAGCACATTACATCTTCCACATAAGCTTTCTTTGTCCCTTTGCCCTGAAATGATCTTCCTCAGAATTCCCATAGCATTCTGTACCTCTCATTTGGCATTTATAGCCTTTGGCTTTCTATTATTCTTATTTGTATTTCTGTCTTATCTCTCCGACTAAATGATAAGTACATTGAGAACATGAAGACCTTCTTGTTCATCTTGATTCCTCTTGGTAACATACTTTTTTATTTATAATAATAATAATAATTAGCATTTAATCATCACTTTCTTTGTGCCAAGCACTGCCAGAAATACTTTTATATTTATTAACTCATTTAATGCTCCCAAGTGGGATGGTAATATCATTATCTCCATTTTGCAGATGAGACGCTGAGAGGTTAAGAACCTTGTTCAAGGTTACACAGCTAGTAAATGACAGAGTCAGGATTTGAGCTCAGGCAGCTGGCTCCAGAGTGTCCTTATTCATTAAGTTAATTTTCATCTAACACCAACCATGTGCCAGGCATTGTACGCAGCATTGGGTATGCCAGTGCTTGAAATCCAAGTCTGGAACATGTAACTATTTTTTAAAAATGTGATTTCTAAATAGATGGATCTAAGTCTGTAGGGGAGTAGCAGCCACCTATGTGGATGTTTTGAAAAATTCCTAAAACTTTCCTGCCCCAAATTGTTTTAACCAGCCAGAAGTTCCCATCATTAAAATAATGGTTAAGACATGAATTAAGGTCTCCTGAAAGAGCTCTTTAACCTCTCCTTTGTATACATGCCCTCATTATCAGACCCACCCCTTGGATCTCAAAGGCAATAGTTGTAAGAAAGGACTATTTCTCTGGACAAGAGGAAGAAAGGTTGAAATACCATTACTAAGGTGTAGAGAGAAGGCAGCAGGAAGGTCACAGAGTTGTTGGTGAGTTCAGACAGGCTTTGGTGAAGCTTAAGCAAGTACTTGATATTCTTTCATGGAAACAAAATTGGAAGGACACTATTGAAAAATTTTAAATTTACAAAAACAAAAACTGAGTTACCATCCCCCCAAAAGAACCTTTTATAACTAGTGAAAATTCTTTCAATGAAATTTTTGTTAGTATTTTCCAGACTGCATGCAAGAAAGGGGAATGGTTGCATACTTTGCTTCTTTTAAACTTTTTAAAGGGATTGATGTGTTTTATTTCTGTCTGGTCATGTTTGTGGCTGACCTCTTTATTCCATGGATTTTATATCTGATAAAATGAGGATGTGTTTGGGCCAGAGAGGCTTGATGTAAGAGAGCTTATGCTAAACTCCTGGAGGGAAAGTAAAGTATCATTTAGTCTTTCTCTGTGCTTGTGTGTATGTGTATCATATTGTAGATATTTATTTTTTCAGAGAATGTTTTCATTTCTCTCTCTGCTCCTAGAATAAATACATATACAAATAGACACATCATCTTTAACTCAAAAAGTAAATATGAACTAGAAAAATATTTGAAACTTATAGGAGAGGAAATAGTTATATATTCTCAGAAAAAGGTTCCTACATATTAATAGGAAAATGATAATAAATAAATGTTCAAAAACATGTATACATAAGTCACAAATGAAGAAATGTTAGGACCCAGTGTTTTTAATGTCATTCAGTAATAATCTAAGATATATAAATTTACAGATTAGGCTGTATTTACCTATTATATTAGCAAAATTGCTATTCTCTTTTTTCCCTAATAATAAACTATGTTAGCTCTCCATCACACCTTTGAGAGACCTATAATTTGATATGGTCTTTTTGGAAAGTAATTTGTTGATATGCATTACTGATCTTAAAAATTTGCATATCATTTGACCCAGTTTCCTCTATGATGGATATAATTTAAAACTCTGTAAGAAATTAGCATTATTTGTATGTTTAAATTTTTTATTGAAGCAAATTTCATATAATGTAAAATTAACCATTTTAAAGTGAACAATTCAGTGGCATTTAGTACTTTTACAATGTTGTGCAATCACCACCTCTATCTAGTTCCAAAACATTTTCATCTCCTCAACAGAAGTAATAATTAAGCAAGTTACTTCTTATTCCTTCCTCCCGCTAGCCCCTTGCACCACCCGTGTGTATGTGTGTGTGTGTGTGTGTGCAACAAAACTGGGCTATTTTTTTTTGCTTTGCTTAATTATTTTGTTCTACCAGAAAGGTAGTATGTGTTGAGAGCATATTTGTACAAGTAGCAGAAACCTAGCTCACACTAACTCAAAAAGATGGAGTTTAATGACATATGCAGCTAGTCTAGGGGGATGTTTGACTCTAACTATGGCTGTTGACAGGGCTATAAATAGTATATGGGACACTCACCCATTCTCATGTCTACTTTTTTTCTCACCTCCCCCTTGGTGGAAAATACTCCTCTCTACTCTTGATTCTGTGTTTGTTTTCTGTGCCTTTGCTTCGTTCCCAGGCTGATTCTGCCAGGTACAGGAGAAATGGTCCCTAAAAGCTAATGACCCTTGAGAAGAGTGTGGCCCCTACCATAGGGCCTGCCCCAGTTCCTGAGACCATTCTGACTGGCCCTATTGGGGTCATGAGTCCGTTCTTGTACCAACCACTGAGTGAGGGAGATGGGGTACTCTTGATTGGCCAGCCTGGATCCCTTCCCTGTTTCTGTTGAGTGACTCTTCTTCCGGCTCATATATTTCTGAGAAATTAGTTCTAGAAAGACTTTCTTGGTGCATTTCCACACAAAACAGTGTGCTTATTTCTCTTCCTGTGCCCATGTGTACCACAAGGTAAATTCATTGACTTTTGTGTTAATAATCCTAGATCACCAAAAAAACCTTAAATGACATTCTGTAAATTCTACTTAAGACTATAGGAGTTATATTCAAGGTTATATAATTTGAGGGAAGTAAGGGTTACCTTTTAAATAAATGAATTGACTACTCTTTGAGTCTAGGTTAAACTATGTATATTGATTTCAAGTCATTCCACAAATAGTAACTGAGTGCCTGCTATGCACCAAATGAATCTCAGCTTTATGAGATTTTTATTCTATTAGGGCAGATGGACAATAAACAAATAAAAAAAAACATAATATAATTTCAGTCAATGTTTATAGAAAAATGAGGTTTGATAAGGATGTGTGTGTGCTGGTCTAGATAGCAGTATCAAGGAAGGAAGTCCTCTCTGGAGAGGGATTTACAGCCAATATCTGGGTTAAGTGGGGAACAACTTTGTGATCATTTCTGGGAGTAGTAGCAGTCTAAGAGAGAACAGTAGGTGTAAATGTTCTGAGTCATAATAGGCTCAGGAATCTCATGGAAGTTTAATAGAGTTGGAGGAGTGGGAGTTAGGGAAAGGAGCAGGGGTAAGAGGGAAAGTAAGGGTAAGACCAGGCGGTCCTTGTAGGTCTCAGTGAGATGGGGAGCCCTGGTGGGAGCTAAGAGCAAGGGAATGACATGAATAGATCTTTAGGTCTGATCTTTAGGTATAGAGGAATCACTGAGGTTTGCACATGGTGACTAGACTTGCTTGGCTAGCCTACCAGAGATTGGTTTTCTGACCACGAGCTTACTTTGCTAAGAAAGCTTTCTTTGGCTTACTTTATATAAAGTCATATACTTTGCCCCAAACTGAACAGTGACTGGAGACAGAAAAGAAGGAAGAGAAAGAAGTGGTGCTGGAGAAGAGGAGTGGCTGTGGCAGCCATAGCAGGCACAGGTTTTGAGGAAGATGGGGCACACATGCCTGTGTCCTTCCTGATTGTAGTAATGAATAGTAATAGGAAGACAGGTTAGGAACAACACTGGCCAGTGGGACAGCAGAGCTGAATGCAGTGGGCCATGTTATGGGGCCCACACAGTGGCCCAGCTTGTAACAGTTTAGAGATGGGCTTACTATGTTACCCCAAATTCTAGTCAGAGGCAAAGAGCAGGTATATTAATAAGTGCCTCCGATGTTGACAAAAAATGGGCATCTGCCAGTAGCTGAAAAAGAACACAGGAAAATGTTCAGTACAATATTATGGGTCAGTACAATATTAATTTATCTGTACAAATTATTGCAAAAGGCAGCAAACACTGCAGACTGGCCCCGTTTCAGGTACCCAGCTAAATTAGAACCCCTTTTGTGCTTTATATTGTGTTTCTTAATGCAAAGGCCTGAGGGAGTTCTGATCTTTGGCTCTGTGTTAATGATCGACATGTGCTTGTGATGAACCAATGTTGCCAGGTTTAAGCAATGTGTAAGGCTACCACGGTAGTTGTAAATGAATCTTCTCCATGATTGGAAATTTCATCAACATTTTGCATTCAAAGGTGGTCACACATTTGCTTGTTCCCACTCACTGCAAGCTTATGAATGGCTGGACATCTCAATTCATTTTTTTCCCACCTGGCTCTGATTTTTTAATACTTTTCAGTAAATGACAGTTAGAGAAACATAGCTTTCCCTAAAGATAGCAAAAGTCCTTTATAACTAGGTCATTAACAAAGGCCCTTATGTGTAAACCAATGAGTATGTATTATTATAGAAGTTGTTCAATTACAAGGTTGGACTGAGGAAATTTAAATTATTTGCTATTTTGAGGGCATTTTAGCTTTGGCAAAGGTACTATTTTATATGTGTTTGGATCTTGAATATTCTTCAAAGTTGAAAAGTAAGACAAGTTTGTAGAAAATTATGACTGGTGCTATGTCTGCTGAGTTCTTTTCTCTTTTATGGTAAATAGATATTTTCTCTTTTTGAAATACTCAGGGAATTTTTTCTTTCCCCAAATGAAAAATAGCTTTAAAGTTTTTTTCTGGTTATAAAGTTTTGTGTACTCATTATAAACATTTGAATAATATGAATAAGCAAAAAAATAATTTAAGTGTGAAAAAGCTCATCAAATTCTGCAATCTCTTGATAACCACTATTAAAATTTCAGTAAACATGCTTTATGTACTTGCTTTTGTTTATGTGCATTGTTTTCTCTCTCTAGCTCTTGCTTTCTGTCTTGTATGTGCACACACATAAACACAGTTTTATGTGAATAGTCCTTATACATGGCCTAACATTATAGTTTTGGCTTAACATGCCTTGGACATTTTCCACATCGGTAATTGAAGATTTGCATAATACTTAAGTGGCCGTATCTTGTTCCATTGGACTCAGTAACAAATTATCCAGCACTATTCTTCAGGCTGTGAGTTTCAGGCCTTCCCATGCTTTCATCAGATTGTGGCCTGGGAGTGAGAATAGTGGCTGCCAAGCAACCAGAAGGGCCTTTGGTTTCTTGTGTAAGGGATACAGCAGATATGACAGTGTTTGTGACTGCTGACAGGGCAGGGGACAGTATGATGATTTTCTGGAGGTAAAGAGAGCTCTTTGGGGAAGGCCATTTCATTCTTTGCTATGAGTTAATTTCACAGGCCATTCTTTTTACCTACCCAGGAGGAAGGTCATTTCATTGGCAAGCTGGCTGTGGTGTCCTAAATAAACCTACTTCTAGGTTCTCTTTTGGATTTTGTAACCATTTAGTTCTGTGACTTCTACCAGATCTCTCTTATGTACTTTTAAAAAATGTATTTCCAGTTATGCTTTCCTGCACATCCTTTACCACTTTCTGTTAGTGTTGACAATTAGGTGAGCAGTGTGGGAGCCTAACTGCCTGGATTTGAGTCCTGGTAATGGCCTAACCTCTCTGACCTTTCACTGGCAATAGAGACAGTAACTGCTTACCAGAGCGTTGAAAGCTCTTTTGTAAGCTCGTATTATAATTATTAATAATAATTATTTGCTCTAAGTGAGATGGCTCTCTCTACCCTCATCACCACTTTTCTGCTTCCTTAGTTGCTGGAAATGGAAGTTTAGATGTCATCATTTAGCTCATGCTTTATCTATTTTATTTCTATCTCTGACTTTCTTCCCTAGTGAGTGGTTTTGACTATAATACAGGTTATCCTCAGTTCAGATCAAGAAAAGTAGAAGAAAGACCTAAAAAGTCTGATGAAACTTGATTCCTATAAAAGGAATGAATATATTAAAATGTATATAAAACACATTTGATTTGAACATTTTATTTCCCTTGGTGTATATATTGTGTTTTATTGTATTGGTATTTGATATCTCTGATAAAAACAAAGTTTTAGAATGTATTAGATAAATGTGTCAAAAATGCTTAAAATAAAAATACCTCTACTTTTTAAAACTCTAGCACTAGATATTTGGAGTATATACAGAATTACCTTTACACATGGACTATCAACCCTAGATAACAAAATGTTGATATCTTTCTGACTTCTAAGAATTTTACTTTCTACATCTAGTTTATATAAGGAAATGAAAATAATACACCTTAGGAAGTGAAGTAGGATGAATATAACTTTTATAACCTTTTTAATTATACTAGTATTTGTTTCCTTTTCTACTGTCAGATTTTATTTCAGTATCTACAAGGATGTTTTTGGTCACAGGTAATAGAGAACCCAAATATAAATATAAATGATATATTTTTTTCTCCTATAAAAAGTTGTCCTGAGGTAGGGTGGCCCCAGAGTCAGCTGATTCAGCAGTTTAGTGACCTCGATAGTCCAGACTCTCTCTGCTTTGCTTTCCTTAGTGTCCTTAATGTGGCAGGTTTGTCCTCAGGGTGGCAAAATGCCGCAGCTGTTACAAGTATTGTACCCAGATAGAACATTGTTGTCCAAGGCAAGGAAAAAGGAAATACTTTTTTGTGTCCCTTTAAGAACAATTTATCTTTTCCAGACATCTCCCTCAGAATTCTTCCTATTTCTTATTGACTAGTGTTGGGTCACAGGTTTGAGCCTAAACTCTTCACTGACAAGAGGTATGTTGCCTCCATAATTGGCTCAGCAGCATCAGATTTCATCCACTGGAGCTGGCTGGGGACAGGCCAGCCTCCCTAAAGGGCATGGCTTTGTTGGGGAGGATGGGGTGAGGGAGCTGGAGGGAAAGCAGTTTCTGCTCCAGGCCGCTCTTACTTTTTAGTTTGAATGCTGTGGAGAACACCTATGGAAATCAATGTTCGATTATGATAAAATTTTGAATATATGTATATTTTTAGGGAAAAATTTAAAAAATTAAAACAGTGTAATTGTTATGTATAAAATGGCTGTAATGTATGTAAGAAACAACTATCAGTGAAGCTAAAAGATAAGTTCATTTCCTACGAACAGGAATATATAGCTTAGGCCCCAACATGTTTCCAGGCTAGTGGTGCTTGAGTGTAGAGGTAACTGTATATCAGCTGTTCGCCCTTGGAGTGGACTGAAAATTGGATTAACAGTGTGGAGCTCCTTAGCATAGTGGGTGGGACAAAAGTCTGATTGGCCTGGATGCTTGGGTGGATGAGTGGGTTTAAAGTGTTGGTTTTATTATTATGCATCATACATTACATACATACAAACTTATTCTTTCTCATATATTCAATATTTAAAACAACAATTAAAAAAAATTTTTTGTATCTACCACATACCCTATACGCAAATAAATACTTTCTGTTGATTCAAGGTTGAAACTGAGACTGGGGTTTTATTGAATAAATATTATGGAAGGGAAAAGGGAGAGGATTGAGGGACAGTGAAAAGGCTGATTTAAAAATGGGCTGTGGAAACCAGGTTAGGGAAAAAAAAGAGTGAAGAATTGAGGGGATCATAAATTGTGCAAGATGGTGGGGTCAAGGACCCAGTAGGGTTGAAGAGTGTTGGGAATTAGGTTTCTAGAAGGAGTGAGCAGGAAAGATAAGAAATATCAGGTGGAAGGAGGGTGGATTGAAATGGAGACCTTGGAGGTGGAGTGGTTATAAGTAATGACTGGGTTGAGGATATGACTTTGGGCCTGGGAGGGGAGGACAACCTCATTAGCGATAAGGAAGTCAGGCATGTTTAAATAAATGTTGAAATCAGCACGAGTTATGGAGAGAAAGACAGTGAGCCAGGCCTTGAACTCTTCCTGAGAGCATGCTAGGGTGAGTGAAAGACTGTGTACAACTTGGGTTGGTGGGGCTGGTTGGTGTATAGACTGATGGTGTGAACAGCACAGAAGCATTTTGTGTGTATAAAGGGAGCATCAAAATAATCTGGATATTACAGTCTGCGAGCAGAGAGGACACTTACATCATCTTAGGCCAAGTTGTGTGTGGGTGTAGAGGAAATGAAATGCTTACATGACAGTCTGCAGGGAAGCATTGTTCCTAGGGGACTGCCAGGTTTCAGGTTGAGCCAGAATGGAAAGGGAATCTTTAGCGATGTGGTGGAAGAGAGGGGATATGGTGAGCTTTATTTTACATAGAGAGGAAAGGGTCATGGTTAGGAAGCTGGTGTGAGATTAGGTGATGCCCAGAGCTATGTGGAAGTGATAGAGCGAGGGTCATGTGGAAAGCTTGGATTTCCAGGGAGATGGATGGAAACCAGAGTATAAGGGCTGAGGGAACTTCCCTGGTATGTGCCTAGGGTATGGTCCATTATCACATCTAATTATGGTTTCCTTTTTGAGTCAGCAGTTTGTGGTGGGGAGGTTCGGAGGAGGGTCTGAGTGTCTTGGAAGGAGCAAGAGGAGGACCTCCCATCTCTCAAGTGGGGTGGGGTGGAGTAAGGGTTATCTTCAGTACATTACTTAACTTCTGGATGACGTTAGGAGTAATCCCACATCAAATATACCCAGTGATGTTTATACCTAAAAGTAGATATGGATGAAAACATGGCACTTGAGAGAGTTTTTCTGAAATTTAAAGTGTCCATGGCATTAGAAAAAGTGTTTTTGTAGAGTGGAGTTTGATCTTTTGGTCCTTAAAGCTTTGAAGAAATCCTATAACCTTGCCTGGTGGGGTGTGGGGTATTCTTACCTGCCAGCTGACTTTGGGGAATGAGTAGGCACATCTCTAAATTCATCCTCTATAGATTCATTTTTCAGATGTGAATTTCTCTTTAATAATAATGATGATGGTACAAGTGTTGTTCTCAAGTTGAAGCACAATCAGCATACCATCTATTTTATGACCTGATTACCTACTGAGTCTTGAAAGGGCTTCATTGTGTTAACTTGAACTCCTCATGGTAAGCTCCATGTCATGCACCTGCCCTTGGCACAGCCCTGCATACACAGGAGATTCTAAAACCTACTGGCTCATGTCAGGAAAAGGAGTCCCTGCCTACAGGCTGCTTAGTACATATCATAGTTGACTGAAAGTTTGTATCAGTGGGCAGCCTCTAATCCCTTTTTTCTGCTTTCTCTTTTTTTCTTTTTTTCTTTCTTTTTTTTTTTTTTTTTTTGCTTCCTCTCTTTAATCCCCCTCTCCCTTCCACCCCTGATCTATGGATGTTGCTGTTTCCCCTTAAGAACTGGATTTCTGAAAGCAGAGCATCTCCTCCCACACACTCTTGCAGTGTGCACTTGGGGGGCCTGGGGCACTGAGGTGGGGGAGAAAGGTGCCTGGCCCACCTGCAGGGGCCTGGTGCACCTGGGGTATGGTCAGTGGCTCTACCTGGGGCGCAAACCCAGGACCTTCTGTGTGTAAAGCAGACATACTAACCACTACACTATGGAGCCGCCCTGCTTTTCCTTCTTTAGGGAGGCGAGGATGTGTTATACTTGGAGGTGCCTCTTCATGGGCTTACTGGCTCTCGTGGCCAGTGAAGCTGCTTAGTGACAAGTTTCTTCTTCCTCACCAGTATTTCAGTAATAATATTGCGTAACAATCCACCCCAAACTTCACAGCTTATGCAGGCCTTACTATATAACAAACATCTATTTTTCTCTCTCACCCATCTGTACTGGCTGGGGTCATTCTGCTTCTAGCTGCAGGTTGCCTGGGATTGGGTCTATTGTGGGTTGAGTACAGTTCCACTCCATAAGTTTCCTCGTTTCCCTTGGACCAGAGACTACCTGAGGCTCTCCATATTTCTAATGACCAGTTGGCTAAAAGAAAGTGAGGTGATTTAGCCCCAAATCAGTGTGGGTAGATGAAGAGAAGGAATAATTTGTGATGTTTTTACAAACTACCATGAGATGGAAAGAGGTCAGGGACCTAGGCCATTGCAAAAGGGTGAAATCACCAGAATCATATTAGCCTTTAAGTAACAGTGCATTACTGTTACTGTACCATTTTCTGTCTTGTGTCTAACTAGTTTATTTCTCTCTTATTCTCAGTTTTCTAAATGATGTTTTATTAGGTTGTCAAGTTCACCTTGAATTTTTCACTTATCCAGTTTCCCTATTACCTGCCTTCAAGTGCCTTTATCTAGGAAATTTGAATAAAAAAGCAAATGACACTGTCTTCGTCTACACACAGATGTGTAGTTATGCCTGAGATGGCTCTCACTCTGGGGTGGGAGAGTGGAGGGAATGGGAGGATTAGGAGGTCATTCCCTAATGGGAGGTGCCAAACTGAGCTCTTTCTCTTCATGGAGTCTACTGGAGCTCTCCAGTGGGATAAGGACATTTTCCCCTTAGGTACTTCCAGCAGTCTGCTGAACAGGTTTTTGTGAGACTTTGCTATCCTCCCAGCTAAAACGGAGTAGAATTGCTACTGAAAAGGATTATACTTGAAGGGATAATCCCACTGGTTTCGTAGGTATGTTTATTGGTAGTGCTTTCTGCTGTATTGGGGTTAAGGGCCATTTAATAAGAGATGATCTCATGAAGTGTGTTTTATGAGTCATTGAGTTTTTTGGCTTCACAGGTAGGTGAAGCTGGGTTACCTAGTGGGTTACCTATTTGCACCTAGTGAGATGGCCTATTTAAGAGCTAGGTAATTGTAAAACAACTAGCATTTACATAATGCTGCCTGACACACTTTGCATATGCTCATTTTATGATCACTACAGTCCTATGATACATGAACCACTATTAGCTGCATTTCTTAGGTGAGGAAATTGAGGGACAGACAGGGTATTTAAATAACTTGTCTCAAATTCTGTAGGTTCTAGACTTGAACATAGGAAGTCTTCTCCAAAGGTTTTGCCCTCAACAATAGTTTGCTATCGCCTTTCAGCGACATATGGAGCAATGTCAACAAGAGGTTTAGCTGAACAAAAGGGTGGGAGAGGGTAGCTTTTGGTGTGGAATATAGATTTTCTTTTTTGAGATATTATGGGAAAATAATAAAAACAGTTTATTGGCTATTAGTTGGTGGTGAAGAAGAATGAGAAATTAAAGGAGATTTCTTTAAAAATTCAGAAATGACCCCTAGCTCTATAAAGCTATCTATTGTTACTTCTCTGGTTAGTATGAATATACTCCCCTGAGTTTTGTGATTATAATATGGCAATGTGTTAGTGTCTGTGCCAGATGAACTGAAAATTATCGCCTCAAAGGCACTTCACAATGGGCTCTATAGTTCTGATGCCAGAGAGCTTGACGGGGCAGGAGTCCATGAAGGGACCCCAACCCGGAGCTCTGGTGACCAGGTTCTTGTGCCACAAGAAAGAATGAGAACACGACAAATAGCGAAAGAAAATTGCAAGGTTTATTAACGCATAAGTACACACTTAAGAAAAGTGCCCGCAAACTCTGAGAGTTGCCTCAAACTGTCTGAATTACAAGCTTTGTTTTCTTGGGTGGGAGTGGGGGAAGTAAGTGGGTGGAGATGAGGTACTTGCAATACAGGTGGTATTATAATGATATATTAGCCAAAACTGAACAAAGGATGAGGACATGGGAAAGGCTCCAGAGCCTTATCCTGGAGGGGAGGGGGATGTCCCAAGGCTATCCATCTGCCTCTGGGTCTTGGTTTGTTTCACACCACATGGAGGGGAGCAGGGCAGCCCAAGGTTATCTATCCTGTCTCCTGACTTTGGCTTGTTTCTCACTGCTGGAATCTCAGGTTTGGCATCAAAACAGGGAGAGGGCTGAGGAAGGATTTAAGGAAAAATTCCAGAGGAGCATCCTTCAAGGGAGGGGAGAATGTCCCTAGGCTAATTTTCCTGCCTCAGTTCAAGACTTGTCTTCCCTCCTTCTTCCTTACTACCGGCACAAGGCTGTGAAGAGATTACCATGAGATCCTTCTTGAGGAAATTGGCAGTTCCCATTTTCAGTGCCACTCTTTTCCCTCTTGTTTGTTACCTGTCTTCTTGTCTTCCTGCTCTTTTTGCAGTCTGGCTCTGCTGCATTTACATCCCAAGGTGATGACTAATTTCTTTATATTCCTGACCTGATTTCTAATCTGATTTATTCTTACTTATCTCTGAGGCCTTTGTATAGCTCAGGTTTGAGTTGGAAGACCTGGACAGGAGTTTTGCCTACATCCTGACTAGCTGCGTAACCTTGGACAGGTCACATAAGATCCTGAACCTGAGGTTTTTTTTATCTTGTTTACACACCCCCATCACAGGGTTGTGATGAGGGTAAACAAAATAAATTCATAAAAGTGTTTTAAAGCACAACTTCCCCAAGTGGCCTTGTCCACTCTGTGCTTTTGATGCCCTGCATAAGCTTCGGTCATGGTGCCTTTTCTGTTACTTCTTTGTTTACCTGTGAACCCTTGAGAGCCCTGTGTCTTATTCTCTTTAAATTTCGTACTTGGCTCAGGGCTAGTTAGCATGGGTTAAGGGCTCAGTAATCTTTGTATGAATGGGTGAGGAATGTCTGTCTGAAGGAAGTTTCTAGTCATAGTGTATTTTTTTTTCTCCTGAACAAAGTTTTCTTACTATATCTCTGTACTTCTTGAAGTTAGTGTTATTATAAAAGCAGCCCTTTGATACTTGTATTCCCTATTGCAAGAGGCCAAATTCTGGTGCCTGTGGTTGCCTTCTTCATGATTTATACTTACTTTATAAATATTTATGTGATGAGTTTTTAAAAATAAGACAAATCAAAGAATCATCTGGATTTTTAATTAGAGATATAAAATATTTGATATTTAATTTTTGTTTATACATTTAACAAATATGTGTTGAGTACCAAGCTCTGTTCTGGGGCCGGGAATATAGTAGTAAACAAAACAGATGAGATTCCCATCCTTATGCAGCTTCTATTCTGGTGGGGTGCCAATCAACAAAGAAGTAAATGAGATTGTTTAAACTAATCTTAAGTGCTGTAGGCAAGACTCACATGAATAGGACTCCCAGACTAATAAGGAGTTCTCACACATGTAAATAAACTGAGTTACATTACAGATGTTATGCTCTTAGTTTCAGTGTGTATTAGGTTACCTTGAAGGGATCTAATTGGTTAGTATTTTTAAGCCCAGCACCATCTGTGCCTCATTCACAAGAAAGATAGTGAATGGCTGAGGAAGAAGGTGGCTGTTACCTGGACTTTTGGCTTCGTGAAAGCATCTCAGTCTATATGCGGGCTCCTCAACCTTGACCAGGACCCTCTTTGTTCAGGTGATGTTTCTGTATTTCTGAGGGACCAAGGAAGGGAGGCCCAAGGGAGATGGGGGAGTCATTGGTTGTCTAGTAACCTTTCTGTGTCATCTTGCTGGATCAGTGCAACCACATCCTTGATGCCAGGGAAATTGTTTGCTTGCATCCTGTAAAGCCCAGTTGCTGGTGAGCAGTCAGTAGTCCATCCATTGCAAAGTCTATGAGGAAGAAGCAGGGTGATATGAAATGTGAAAAGTGACATATGGGGATGCTTTGTCAGTTTGTGTGACCTCAGTTCTGAGGGATGTAAAGGAATGAGCTATACGAAGATCAGGGATGGGGGCAACATACTAGAGGTGCCCAAGTGGGAACATGTTTGGGAAGTTTGGAGAATGGAAAAAAGTCACAGTGACTAAAGTGTAGGGTGTGAAAGAGAGACTGATATGAAATGAAATTGGCATTGAATGGAGGAAATCATGCAGGGCCTTATAGGCCATGGTAAGGAGTTTGGATTTTATTTTAAGTACTCCTGGAGGCCATTGGAAGGTTTTGAGTAAAGGAATGATCTGATTTGATTTGCATTATGAAATTTTCCTGTTGACTGCAGTGTGGAGATTAGACTACAGAGGTGAAGACTAGAGTAGGGAGCCCAGCAAGATGGTAGTGGGCGTAGTTGCAGCCTGGGTGAGGATTCGTGGTGATATATGCCAGGCAGGGATGTGGAGGGCAAGAAGTGACCCAAGGCTGGAACATGTTTGAGATTAAACTGACACACTGGAGATGGGCTGTGAAGGACCAAGAAGAACCCAGGATGATGTCTAGATTATGGCTTGAGCAGCTGGGTGAGGAGATCAGCATTTGAGTGGCGAAAACAGTACTTTCTTTAGGACATGTTCAATTAGAGAAGCTTTTTAGACCCTCATATGGAGAAATCCAGCTGGCAAGGTCTGTGAGAGTAGAGCTTGAGGGATAGGGGATTGTGGTGGGTGTGTCAGGGCTACAGACAGAAATTGGGAGTCCTTAGTAGAAGAATAACATTTCTCTCTTGATAGACTCAAGGATTTGAAGGAGGGTCAGGCTTTTTTTTTTTTTTTTAATTTTTGTAGGCCTATGATCTAATGGTTTACAAGTTGTGGCCATTATCATTATCAAGAAAATATTGAACTAAATGCTGTGCTATATGCAGGGGGACATAGTGATATATGAGGTAGACTGGGAGTTCTGTGAGGGTAGGGAGTATCTCAAAAAGAGAAGACAGATCATTCCATAAGAATTAAATCAGGAATTCCATCAGGAATTAAGTAAACAATAACATGTTTTAGGATAGGGGAAGAAGAGGGCTGTGAGCCACATAACAGAGCCACTGACCTAGTCTTGGGGTGGGCTGGGATGTTTCACCTGACCAGGGAGTGGTGAGTAGGAACAGGCTGCATGCATGCTTTAGCAAGAATAGTTAGTGGTGGATGGGTTAGCAGCTTGTATTGGAGTGAAAACAAACAAAACCTTTGTTGGAACTGGCACATTCTGTGGAAGGCACTCAAGGATGCCTTGGCAAGATTTTATACTCATAAGAATGATAATATGTGGGCAAATAATACTAGTTTCATTGTCAACTACTTCCACATAGGTTAATTTGTTAGTTACTAGGAAATTTCATTGCTCTGTACGCAGTTTTCTTTTGGGGCAGTTAATAGAATATGAAATTGGCAGCTAATATAACTTTAAAAACACCTTGTGTGCATTATTTCAAAGAACCAGGGCAGAGTTTTGCATGAAATACTCTATATAGTCCTGAGAGGAAAACAGCTCTTTAGATTCACTAGCATTAGTGTTAACTTTGTAGAATTTAAACATAGTAATGGATGTGTTCACATATATTGACAGTTTTGGGATCCCAAAAGCAATTGATGCCACTCTGTTATAGATTGAATAACAAAACCTTTTTTTTTTTTTTTTTAGTAATCCTTATATAATTTTAAGGAAGCTGCTTTTCATTTTCTTAAGGTTGCTAGTGTATTCTTCCAAAGAGCCAACACCTTGATCAGGACCCGGTTGTAGATGGCACAAACAATATTGTTTGCTAAGGGAAACATACAAAAGTGTGTTGACAGTGGATAATTACTCTGACCAGCGTTGTGAGGGATGATTGGGCCCCTGGAAGAAATGGCTCAGCCCCAGTTTGAGTTGTTGCTGAGCTAAGTTCCCTATATAGCTGGTGCAACAGGGAGAAACACTGCTCAAAGCAACTGTAGGAACACATGGAGGGCCTCACCATGTCCAAACAGGAATGGGACAGGTCACTTAGAAGCTGGAGGGAAGGCAGTGACCACAGGTCCAGTTGGAAGTGGGTGGATATGGTGGGGAGCACCCTGTAGTTCTCTAGAGCTGGTTTTAAGTCAGCAGGGAGCTGGGAGAGACTGGGCTATAACTCCACCAGCAGAGTTGTTTTCCAGACGTATAAACCCATCCCTCTTATGGCCTATGTCAAAAGCCACCTTCTCCATTAACTTCTGCTTCCCCATCCCCTAACAGGAAGTCAACTTGGCCCTCCCCAGAACCTCACTTAGTGCTGACCATCTAGCTGGTTTTACAGTGCTGTGCACCTCTGGCTCTGATCGCCTTGATTTGATTTTGATGTCCTTCAGGAGTGTGTGGGGGCGGGGGGCAGTGTGTGTGTGTGCCCAAGCCCATTCAGTGTTCTCAGTGGAGAATAAATGGATGAAAATACTTTTTTGTTGTTGTTTTGTTTTGTCTTACAAGGGGGATAAAGCTAGTTTTTACTTTGTTTCATTTCTGAAAAGTTTGGTTGTGAATTCTGATAATTGTATAAGGTTATTGTCATAAATGGAAACTTTTTCTTTTCAGATAATGTGGATGCAAGTGAACTTAAGCAGTTTTTTGAGACCAACTATTCTCAGATATATTTCATCTTCTATGAAAATTTTATAACACTGGAAAATAGTTTGAAATTAAAAGGTAAGCATTTCTACAAAGTTTTCTTTTGATTTTTTTAAAGTTTATTTTATTTTATTTTTTAAACTGTTCAGGAGGTTTTCATGCACCTCAAACTCAAGACTGCCCAAAGCTGCACTCATCCTCTTATCTCCCAAGCCTCGCTCCCATCCAGGGTTCCCACTGCTGTAATGGCAGCTTATGAACTAGACTCAACTTCCTGGAGGCATCTTTGACTTCTCCCTCTTGTATTCCTTTTCCTCATATCCATGAAGTACCTGTGGGACACCAGGTATAGATTCTGGCTGGGCAGTGAAAATATAGGGACTGGAACTTGGAGGAGAGAGGTGCAATCACACTGTTGCCAAGGAAGAAAGTATATGTAGAGGAAGAGTGAAAGTCATGGATTTGGGGTAATTCCTTCTTTTATTGGGCAAAGAGGAAAGATAGAGTAGTAGTAGGAGCAGAGAGGAGGGTGCCAAGAAAGTGTTTTGTCACAGAAACCCAGAGAATAATTTCAAGGAATGAAAGATCAGCAATGCCTGATGATGCAAAAAGGTCAGGAGCAGCAGGACTAGGAAATGATAGTGCACTAGGAGGCTGTCACTGACGAGTGAAAGAAGTTCTGAGTAGTGGGATTGGAAGCCAGACAGAGAGAAATGAAGTGACTGGGTATAAGACCATGAGGGCTGCACATGAGAATACCCTTTCAAAAGTGTGATGTTGGAGACAGGATTGTATCTCAATGGGTAGCTTGGTCATGGTAAGATTTTAAAGGATGTATTTGCTAGTTTGTAGGCTGAGGAAAGGGAGATAACTCAAAGTGAAAGGTAATGGGGGAAGTGGGTTGAGACAGGGTCAAGTATAAAGAAGAAGACATGGAGAGGAGTGTATAGATGCTCTGCTCTCTTCTTAAAACCTGAGGCAAATGTCAAGTATGGAGGGGAAGGAATTCAGAGTGAGGTGCCGTGGTAGTCTCTGACATAGAGCATCTGGCTCAGCCTTAGAGAATGCTCCAGGCTCTATCTAGTAGGTCATCAAGTCATATACAGACATGTGGCCAGGATGCCAACAAGTGTTTTGTTTGTTTTGTTTTTTAATGAATTGCTGGATTTTCCCCCTGTGACTTATAAAAACCTTGAACTTAGATTTTTTTTTTTTTTGCCAAATTGGTAGGTATTTCAAATATGAAATGATTTGATTATTATCTTGTTTTCTAGCTTTGCTCTACTTCATTTCTTTTTTCCGTAGGTGTGTGGAGGAGAAAAATGTGAAATTATGTGTAGCTAAAATAACAAAGAAAAAACTCCCCATATCTTAAAAAAAAAAAAACCCTACAACCTAAAGACCTTGTTTGTAAAGGGTGCCCCCTTTTGCTTCCTTTGTCTTTTTTTTTTTTTTTAAGGAAAATGTAGCTGTTTAAGACTGTATCATTTAGTTTGTGCTACATAACAAATCATCCCCAAAATGGGTGCCTTAAAACAACAGGCAGTCATTTAGCTATGGTTTTCCAGATCTGTTGAGCAGTTTTTCTGGTTTAGGCTGGCTTGTGCCTCTGATGGCAGCTGTTGGCCGATGGCCTCATTCACATGTCTTGTGGTTGGCAAGCTATTGAGCAGGGTGCCTTAGTTCTTCTCTACGTGGCCCCTCTTCTCCAGCCAGCACATTAACTTGGGCTCTTTCAGATAGTGGCCTTAGGGTTCCAAGCTTAGGAAGTGCATTTTTAAACTTATGCTTGCCTCCAATTTGCTAATGTCACATTGGTCAGAGCAAGTCACATGGCATCACAGATTCAAGGTCACGGAGAAATAGACATCTCTTGATAGGAGAGAGAAAAGCTCTCTCCATTTTTACAGCCTACTGCAAAGAATCATAAAGAACCAGTACAAACGGTGAGATTTTGAAGTTTTTTTAGTACAATCTGTGTTTTTGTTGAAGTTCAGAGAAGAAAGTGAACCAAAACAAAAGAATAAAGGAAGTGTTTACTAAGAATAATGAACTCATCTTGTGATAACTTCAGCCTTCCAGTATTCAGGCAAGATCCGAAGTTATTGGCTCTACCTTCAAAATAGATCTAGAATCGTTGGCCTCTTCTCATTGCCTGTACTGGTAATGCTGAACCTCCCATTATCCTCACCCGGATTGTTGTGCTCTCCCCTCCTTCTTTAACTCCTTCTAAACGCTTTTCAAAAGAGCAGCTGGAGCGGTGCTTTAAAAATATGAATCAAATCATGACTCTCAGTGCTCCAAACTGTCAAATAGCTTCCCATTCCTGATGTCATTGTAACAGCTTCAGACACTATCTGCCTGCCATCCTTTACCCCACCTGTTCTCTAACCTCACCTGCTACAACTCTCTCCTTTTGCTCCAGACATAAGGGCCTTCTTGCAATTACCCTCCTTTCTGACCATGCCAAACCTGCTCAGCCATAGGACTTTGCACTGTCCAGTTTCTCTGCCTGGAAATTATTTTCCCCAAATAGTCTCCTTACCCCCAAATTTCAGTGTCGCTTACCTCTTTTACATCTTTGCTCAGGTGCACCTTATCAGCAAGGTGTCCCTTGATATCATTAGTCAAAATTGCATACCACACTTTTTGTCATTCCCCATATGCCTTCCAATTTGGTTTTCTCACTTATTCATTTATTGAATGCCTCTTTTTGCCAAAATGCAAGTTTCCTCAGGACAGGGCTTGTTGTGTTTTGTTCATTCCTGTCTCCTCATGTCCTGGAATAATCCTTGATATAGAGACATTCTTTAGTATTTGTTCAATGAATGAATGATATCTACTTCATAGAGCTGTAGAGATTCATTTAGATTGGAGGCCCACAACTTATAGCTTGCTGCTTATTTTTATAAATTGAGATTCATTGGACACAGCCATACCCATTCATTTGTGTATTATCTATGGCTGCTTTTGCACTATAACAGCAGAGTTGAGTGATTGTAAGAGAGGCCTGAAAATCCTAAAATAGTTACTGTCTGGCCCTTTGCAGAAAAAGTTTTCTGGTTCCTAAGTTACATAATATATACCAAACAGCACAGTGCTTGATATATAGACTGGACAATAAATGGTAACTGCTGTTGTAGATGTTGTAGTTTTTACTATCGTTATTATCAAAAGGACAGTGTGCAATTACCTAAGGAGATCTATGACTTTTTATAGTTATTACTCTTCTATGCCTCTTCATATCACAAAGCTAGAACTCTTTCTTTGTGTTTAATTACTGTTCATTCTATCATAATTTGACTGTATAAGTAACTAATTGAGAAACAAATAAATTACCTGTCATGGGCTGATAACAACTTGGCAAACATGGGAGCTGTGTTTAAATAGCTATCAGGGAGCAGCTTTGCTCGATGTGGACCCAGGTGGCGTGGCTCAGTGGTCCACCTGCATTCCTAACAAGGGGTCCACACTACTTTCTGATATTATTTGAATAAATAAATGTATGTTGAAGCTTAAATGTTTTAAGATATCTTTTAACATAATTTTTTAATATCCTAAAATTTTTATATTGTCATGATAACTGATTTTTAAAATATATTCCAGGGAATAACAAGTCACAAAGGGAGGAGCTGGACTCTATCCTCTTTATTTTTGAAGTAAGTTTTTGTTAATTCATTTGGCTTTTAAGATTCTTGTTGAAAATATGGTATTGTAGATCTTTAATTTCACTTGAAACACATAAAAATGATGGACATGTATTTTCTTCCTTCTACTTTTACAAATAATGCTATGTTCTTGTGATTGATTTTTTTTTTTTTTTGCAAACACATGGGAGAATTTTATTCTGTGTGACTATTTAGATATGAAATTATTAGATGGAAATGTATGCACATTTTAAATACTGATGTTGCCAAATTGCTCTTCAAAAAGATCATGTAAACTTATATGTAAGATTTATGTAAATTTCCCTAATCAACACTGGAGATGACTTGTCTTTTTCATATATGCAAACTGACATGTAAAAACTCTGTTTTTAACACATATTTTTGACTACTAGTGAGGTTGTCACCTTCATGTGTGTCTGTGTGACTGTGTATTGATCATATATTCTCTTCAAAGTTGGAACACTGGGTGTGTTTTTTGCTGTATTAAGCTTAAAGTCTTTCTTGTCCAACTGTACGAGACAAGTAGCCAGATTACCGATACCTTGAGAGCTGTACCAGAAACAAACTACAGGTTCTGAAAGTTAATTGTTGGTTACCTATAAATTATTTAGGGATTGAAGAGAAGTGTGCTTAGGTTGATGTGAGATCAACTTTATGACTGTAAAGGAAGGGCCTGATGTGTATTTGTTGAAGATCTAATTGTAGTGGGAGGCCAGGAGAGGAAGGCTGTCTTGGGCTTTCTGGGTTTTTAAACCCAGAATAAAACAGATATGGAAACCTTCTCCTGTCCAGGACTTAGCTCATGGCTGATGCTTAGTAACTTTGGTTCTCCTTTCTCTCCACTGAGGGCTGTACTCCTTTCCCAGAGTAACATTCATTCACTGCATATTTTATGGTGGTTATTGTGTTTCCTGTAGTAACCCTCCTGTGAATGAAGTCTGTGAAGAGTTGTAAGATGCACAAGGGAGTTTCTCTAGGATGGCAGCTGTGACTCTGTTATAAAGTGACTGCATTTATATTACTTTTTTGGTGCAGCCACTATGGAAAATAGTTTGGAGGTTTCTCAAAAAACTAACAATAGAATTACCATATGACCCAGCAGTCCCTCTTCTGGGCATTTATCCAAAAAACTTTTGAAAACATTTATCTGCAAAGATATATGCACCCCAGTTCATAGCAGCATTATTCACAGTGGCCAAGGCATGGAAACAACCAAAGTGTCCTCTGAAAGGTGATTGGATAAAAAAGATGTGGTATGTATACACAATGGAATATTACTCAGCTATAAGAAAAGGTGAAATACTGCCATTTGCAATGACACAAATGGATCTTCAGATTATCATGCTAAGTGAAATAAGTCAGAGAGAAAAAGTTGAAAACCATATAATTTCACTTATATGTAGAATATAAAACTGAAAGCAACAACAGAGAATTTGTTCTAATCCCCAAAGTTTTAAAACTTATTTGCATGACCCTTCCTTTAAGCGTCATTTTCTGCTCTAGGTTAATTGTTGTCTTCAAATGATTGTTATTATATTAGGCACATTATTATTATTATTATTATTATTATTATTATTATTAACAGTGATGGTGATAGTAGTATTTGTGTTACGCTTTACAGATATTATTTTGCTTTATCTTCTAGTTGTCATTGTAGCAGTTTTAAACTCTCTTCTCAGTCCAGTTGTTCTTTTAATGCCTTTTCTCTCTGACTTCTCTTAAAATCTTTCTCTTAATATTTGGTGTTCAGCAGTTTCACTATAAAATGTCTAGTTGAAGATTTCTTATCTTGCTTGGTATATATGTATTTCCTATATTTCTGAATTAAAATCTTTCATAATTTCGGTAAAATTCTCAGCTACTACCTTCTCAAATATTGCCTGTTTTCTATTCTTTTTGTCTATACTTTCTAGGATTCTTATTTAAACTTCTTTGTCTCTTAAGCTCTTGATCTATCCTTTGTGTCCTCTTTTCCCCGTCTCCTTGTGTTGCATTCTGGGAAATTTCTTCAGTTCTTTATTCCAATGTACGAACTCTCTTCATTTAAGTCTAATCTGCTGTTTAATCGTTCCATTGAGCTTTAAATTTCAGTGGTTCTTTTTCTGTTTTAACTTTTTTTGGAATGGTATTCATATGTGGCTGGTTGCTTTTGACAGTCTCTTGATCCTTGTTCATTTTTAGACATCTTTTATTTTCTTAAACCCATAATGTAATATTTCATGTTCTGTATCTTTTCATTTTAATATCTGAAGTCTGTCTTAATTTGTTGGTTATTTCTGCTATATTTCATAATGGCTTCTTTTCTGGCCTGTTTTGTGGTATGATTTTGAGATCAGATTTAATGAAATATAAATAAACAGATTAAATTCTGTTTTAATCCTGTTTTTTTTCTAGAGGGTTTTGTCTTTACTTTTGCCAGGAGTCTAGGAATGTTCTTGATTGGGATCACTAGGGCTTCATGTGAGAGTCCTGGTTTATTCATGGAAACTCAGGTTCAGTTTCTCAAACTAACTGTGTGGTGGGAACTGGGGTCTGTAGGGTATAGACATCTGTGGATACTACTGTGGAACTGCTCTCTGATCATACAGATCAGCTGCTCACTTTTCTTCCCTCTTACTTTCTCTCTTACCTTTGTTAAGTCCCCTATTAGTTTTCCTGTGTCCTTCATAGTCCAGAAATGTTTTGAGAATTGCACTTGCTGTCACTCATCTCAGGTCTACTTGTCCTGCAACAGGAAAGCCCATCAGGATCTGTCGTCCTATACCTCCCACAGAGGAGGTTTCAGTACCATATCCTCATGTCCAGAAATTCTAGAAGAGGGGAGGGTGTTATTACTTATACATTACCTCTATGGAGGATTAGTTGCCCATATAATAGAACAAATATATGATACTCAAATCTTCATAAAACTTTCACATTGCATAGCAAATATGAATGAATAATGAACTTGCATTACTTTTGTTATTGCTTATATTCGCTCTCTCTCTGGTTTTAGAAGGTAGGTTGTAATTTGTATTGTTCATATGAGAATTAAGGAACTTCATTGCTGCTTTCTACAAGTTAATACCATATAAAGAGATAGATGGTTTATGAGGATTTGGAGGTCAGTACTTATCAAGGTGTAAATAATTGGGAAAGACTTTCTTAAGACATCACAAAAAGGAATCCGTATAAAGATAGATGATAAATAAGAAATGGATTGGAAGAAAGCATAGAGATAAGAGAGTTATGAAGGCATGAAAGAAGAGTATGTAATGAGACCTGCTGTCTGCCTTTGTAAGTCAGGGGCAATCTGGAAGGGAACCTTTGAAAAAGGAAACAGTAGTTTTTAGATGTAGTAAGCTACTAGAGACGTTACAGTGCTCTGATAAAGCAAGTGATGTGCAAGCAAGGCCACCAGCCCAGTCCAAGTTGCAGTTTCAGACAGCGAGCAGACTTTTCCATTGCCTTTATGTCTAGGGGAAAATACTTGTAGCCCTTGGAAGTTGACCTCCAGCTACCTTTGCTTGTGGCTTCAAATCTTTGTACCACTTAGAGTTTCAATTGTTGCTGGTTCTTGGAAATGTTTGTCACATTTTTTATTGAGGTTATGACTTTAATTTTACTCTTCTTTTTTGAAAACATTTCATCTATCATTGCTATATGTTTCAGATGGGCAGGTGGGACCCCATTAAATGAATTTATATTGCATCTTGACCAGAATGTAAATGTTTCATGTGCCATTCTGTTTGATCCTTTCCTTCTGAAGGAGATTTTGTCTTCCCAGTTTTTAGCGATGGAAGAATGGAAACTTTGTCATGTTAGATGACATGTTCAGTATTGCACATCTATCAAATGATAGGTAGAGATTTAACCTCCGATCTGACTCTAGAACCCATTTCCTTAACTCAGTGCCATACTGCCTGCTACTTATGAGTCTTGATATTCTCCTGCTTCTCCAGCTGTGTTCCACAGGCCATCTATTCCAGCATGCACCTATTCTTGTACAATTCATTTGTTTATTATACACATTTATTGGATACCTGCTATATGTCAGGCATACTTCTAGGTGCTGGAGATATGGCAGTGGGCAAAACAGAATCTCCAGCTCTCATGGAGCATATATTAAATTTCATAGTAAACTGAAGAGGCCACTGGTAAGAGTGGACTTGTGTTAGATCTCCAGTAATGATCTTCTGAGTCACAGAAAATTCCGAATGATCCTTTTCAGAAGTTTCACTTGGTGTTGGCCCTTGACGGGGCTACCTGCATAGGGGAAAAGGAACATTGGTGTAGAAATATAAGGTGAATAATTCACTTGACTTCGAGAACCTTTTTGACTCCATGGTTGTGAGGTTATTTTAATGGTACCTGGGATTTGTTTTAATCAGGTATGGTAAGACAGAGAGATATGAAAATAATTGGCATGAAGGAAGAAGTTTTATTTTATTCACAGTCTCTTAGAAACAGGAGGCATGATGTATCACATAGAGCTATACAGAGAAGCACCAAGGTAATGAGTAGGCAAAGAGAGAAAACTGATAGTAGGAGTCTTTATTGAGTTTTTTTGGGGGGAAGGAATGGGCAAGGCAAGGTAGTTGGGATAGTTTGAATAATTTTGGTGGCATCTAGGTTGTAGGGATGGTACCTAGTTGTCCCCTGGTGATTTGGGCAGGGGATAGTGTCCCAGAGTGTGAGACCCCATGAAAGGAGGTGGTTGGGGGTATGGATTTGGAATTTGTTGGAATATCAAAGGCATGGAGCAGTACTGTCTCTAGGAATTAGCTAATTGTGGGAGAGGCAGTCTCATCCAGGTCAGCAAGGCCCCAGAATGTAAGAGCATCAAGAATACAGAAAATGAGAAAATACAGTTATTACAGAGATGTTTCAAGCTGCTGTGTTATATGCCATCCTCCGTTAGTAGAGGAATGGAATAATTTGGCGTTCTTTATATGTGGTTAAGAAAGCATCTAGAATGTGATAGCAAGGCATTTCTTTACCCTCCCACACTCCTGTTAAAATTCACTATACATTGACAGAACAGATTTAATTTCAAAACCGACACATGCTCTGACCTCAGAATGCTACTCATTTATCTGTTTTTCAAATATCACAAAGTTAGGACATTTGATTTCTAAATTAGAACCCTAATTTTACAATTTATCCAAATTATCCCTTCAAATTAAATAATCTCAGTTTTTTTTCTGCCTTAGAGAACATGCTTTTTATAATTTGTAAAGTGTGGCCCAAGCTGGCCTAACACCCAGAGTCCCCTTAGGAGTCCCAGTGTGGCTTTGTTTCATGTTTTGTTGGTGTCACTCTGTGGAAGTGCTCTGCCACACACAGGCCGCTTTGCTTATTGCCCCTTTACCCCTTTTTGCATAGTTTTACTTCTGTCTCCTGGTTTATGCAACTCTTTCTTCAGGGATTACCCTTTGCTCTTTTCCTCATCTGCCCTATTTTTTCATGCTCTATTCAGACCCACTAATTTTTTCTGGCACCTCCAGCTAGAGCTGCCCATTCTTTTCTGTAAATTCATACAATATGCTCCCACTTGTTACCATTTGATACAGCTGGATATTCTTAGTTTTCCCTTAACGTGGCTATGTCTTAGCTTCCTAACGAGACTAAAGTTCCTGAGGCCAGCAACAATGATTTATAATCTTTTGTATCTTCCACAGTGATTTGTACCCGTTAATATTTATTTTTGGGTTAAAAAGCCTCATAAAGTCTCAACTTATCTCTGATGTGGTTATTTGGTATTTTTTGTTAAAAACATTTTCTTTTCTCACCTAAAACTCTCTGGGTAAAAGAGATAGAAAAAGGTAACAGAAGTCTGGCTAGGTTTATTAGATCAGGCTTGATACTAACAAGCTGTGTAGTCTTGATTAAGGTATTTTACCTTGACTTTCATGTCCATAAAGTGAGGGAAGGAACTAGATGTGCTCTGGGGTCTCTTTCAGCTCTACCAACTTATGATACTACAAATGTGCTTTGTTTAAAGTTTCAAAACAAGTTCGTGAGGAAGTAATTTTTAGCATGAAATTTAGTTTCATGCTTTCATTTAACTTTAAATATTAAATTGATTTAACTCTGATTAACCTTTGCATAGCTAAATATCTCAGTTACTCTTTTCTCTAGAGCAGCTCTGTTCAATAGGACTTTCTGTGATGATGGGAATATTATATATCTGTGCTCTCGAATTAGGTTACCACTAGCCATATGGGCTATTTAGTGCTTGAACTGTCACTAATGTGACCGAGTGACTTAAATTTTAAGTAGTTTTAATTTAAATTTGTGTTGCTAGTGGCTACCCATTAGACAGAGAAGCTCTGTAGTCTTTCAGCAGAGCCTTGTTATCTCATTTGAAAGACTTACTCCTCTTCATTATACACTTGGTTAATCCTCAGCATGTTGCACATCTCTGTCCTCTGGGCAGGGGACTTAAGGTTTATGGTTTTAAAGAAATGGTTTCCTTGGGCTTCTCAGACATTGTTACTAAAGTGCCCTTGGCCAAGAGGAATAAGCATTTACTTCTATAGGTTGGGGGAGCATGGCTTTAAAGTGGCCTTCTGTAAACACAAAATTGAAAAGCTACATACAGTTTTATTTTACTCTTTGCAAGTTTAAGGTGCAAATGATATTTTAAATAATGGCCAGTCAAATTTCATAGTACTTCATTTCCCCATCAGAACTTCTACCTTCCGTCCACCTCCCACCCCCAAGATAAAGAAAACACCTTCGGTATTATTTCAGTACAATGCATGCTGTTTCTCCCTTACCCCTTCTTTGATGGGGGAGATTCAGGTGGGAGAAGTATGGACATGTGAGGCTAACAGCAGCAGGTGAGCTGCCCAGAGAGCGCAGAGGATATGTGGATATTTTTAAGGGCAGACAGAGGAAGGAGCATAATACTGTCATCACTAGTTTTGTTTTTCCTTTACTAGTGAAGATGAAAGTCATCTGAAATTTACTGTAGGTCTCCCTTCCCTCCCTGCAGTGTGGAGGTAATACTGGATTAGAGGCAGGACTTGTGTGTGGAGTCTTGCTGAATACAGTTATGTCTGAGAGTCATAATTGACCTGCAGTAAATCCAGGGCTGGTGTGGAATCTCTGTTTTACTTTTAAAAAATTCAACACTGAGTCTCTTGTCCTTCATTGTTCCAAGTGAGCTTATATATATAATGGATTTAGCCTCTAATTCTTTTTCTCAAAATAGGAGGAAAGGGCTTTTAATAGCTTTCTTGGTAATAATAGCACAACTGGATCTAGTGCAGTGCCTGGAGTTGTGCAAAAGGTAAACTGAATGGCTGGTTTTCATTCTATACAATTGCTTTGTATATGCCATCCAGTAATTTGCATATTGATTTTATTTCCCAGACTAATGCATTTATTTATAACTTTTCATATTTAATTGTACCATCCTACTTCAGGTATTAATAATGAAGAATTGCCTGAAGAAAAATTAGAATTATGAATATAACAGAACTAAAAACAATTCTTCAATGCTTGTTTCCATTTCTCCCCTACACCTCTTCCTCCCCCACTTCCTTCTCCTCCTTTTGGTAGAACTGTATATCTTTTATAACTCTTTGAAAATGAAAAGTTAGAGTCTCCTGCAGAGGTTCAGTGCAAATCGTAGACTTGAATCATAGATCAGTCATCTCACTCAGGATTAAGTCAATCCTTTTTTTTTATGCAAAGGCTAATGCCTTTTCTTAAAAGAAAATAATAAATAGCAAGACAGCAGATTATATTTTTACAATTAACTGGTTTCTTCAGCTCCTGCTTTCCTTTGTTTTATTTGTCATTATATATTTTAGGCTGTCCTATGTGCAAAAACACTTAAATGCAGCTCCCTCCTCTCCACACCTAAGTGAAAGACTTCCTTCCACAAACCTCTCATGCAGTTATTGATTTTTCTTTCTTTTTCCCTTAAGGACCACTTTACTGTTATAGAGTAGAGGAGGGACAGGAACAAATAAAATGAACAAGAAAAACAGATTCTCCTTAAATCCTTGGAATTTAAGTTCCTATTGAGTGCAAATATTTGGATACTTCAGTGGATCTTTTCTTCTTTTGAAAGAATGGTTCTAGGTTTGAATGACGCTCCTAAGTCACTACCATAATTCTAAATGACGGATAGCAATTGAAGAAAGGTCAGTGTCAGTTCAAATTTCCTGGAAAACATAAAAAAAAAAAACAACAAAATGAGACACCCGTTTCCCCTCCCCCAAGCCATCCTGAACTCCAACCAGCAGGCAAATCAGTGCCATTGTTTATCATGACCAGAATATCAGGTCACCTTTATGATATTGGAGACATATTTTAATGTTATGCATATTCTAAATGATAATAGAGGTGTATAATTGTCCTGGTGCTCTTTATCACATTAGTCATACTTTTTATTAATGTTGAGCCCTTGGTTAGGAACAACTCTAGATGATAGCATTATTTCTATGACATAGTGTAACCCGCTCCACAGTATTCCTTGAGACCCCCCCCCCTGCAGGGATCACAGTAGAGGGCTGTGCCAGTTGTGTCCTTTCTCGCTGGTCTCGTGTTGCCTGTAGTGGTAAGTTATCTCAGGGAAGATAGAAATAAAATGTAAACATTTAGTCCTTTCTAGAGAGTCTTTAAATGCATTCCGGCTAAATTTTGATTATCTTATTATAATGTTAATAATTCAGCAGTGTTCGAGACTGTTTTCCTTATGCTTCAAGACTTATAGGTGATAAACTTGGGATTGTCCCAACAGGACATACTGAATTTCTCAATCCACCTTTGGGGAAGGGAAACTGGAGACAAGATGTTTGTGAAAGTCTGAAATTACATTCTAGTGATTATCTGTTGCAGCCCAGGTGCCCTGAACTTCCTGGAATGCTAACTCCTTTCATGTGGTGTGCCACTCCACTGTCAGGAGCAGGTTCTCTGGAAGGCAACACTAGCAAATGCTTCCAAGAGCCCTTTAAGGGCAGATAGTGGAAACTGCATCAGGGCTAAATTCATGGAAAATTCACATTATAACCTGAGCATGTTGTTTGTTGTTAGAATAGCAGAAAGTATGTAAAGGATGTTTTCCTTTAAATTGATTGGAATTAATGTGTTAACACATTTGGATGAGTTGGTTCCTTTTTTTCTTTCTTTAAAAAAATAAATTTAGGAGAGTTGTACAAATATTTGTTGTGTTGAGAATTTTAATAGCTCGTTTGGATGTGTAGCGTGGTGGCTGTTACAGAGTGATGCCTGATGTTTGATGTGCTTGTGACACTGGACAGATGGGAAGGGAAGAGTCTGGATGGAAACCTGAAGTCCATCATCAATCGCTCTTGCTGCCCTTAGGCTTTCACTGAATAAACTTGGCAGAGTGGCCAGTCCTGAGATAATTGCAAGTCTGCGATACTTCCTAATGGTGCTTAGGCAAGCATTTAAATCCTCTAAGATTCTGGGATGGTGGGAACCATGTGCTAGCAATGAGCTGAAGTTTTGTGATTTCTCTCGTCATCATCGCTTACCTGGAAACTCTCTGGAAGTGATTTTTTTTTTTTCATTTTGTGAAAAATGGCACAGAAGAAACAGTCAACTTGTACTGGTACCAAAATTTAAGAGATTTGAAAAATGTAGTTTTTAGCCAGAAAATAGAAACTTGCGTGAAATGAAGAAGAGCATGGCAGATTGGTTGTGACTGAGATCTCCCATGTAAGATCCTTGTGTGAAAAGAAGACTCCTCTTGAATCTGTTTTCAGGGCAAAGCAATATACTGTGGATAGAATTATATGCTATCAATTTGGGATTTGTGAAGGTCTCTGGATGTTCTCTAATTAAAGGTAAAGACTCTAGTGCAAGTTGATTTTCTTTAAAAAGAGATTAGACCTGTGTATGATCTTGAGTAAAGTGAAAATATAACCTCTTACAATCTCTAAAGTACCTACGCTTCCAAATTTTTGAATATTGTATTTTTAGTATCTAATAAAAAGTTTCCTATCTGTGCTATTTATTTTCCTCAATATTGATAGTATTTTTCTCCACTACAAGGTTCTCTACATCTCATGCAGGTGCTCTTGGATACCTTCTTCTATCTTCTATCCTATCAGAGCCTCCGTATTTATCCTACTGGAATATCCGCTAACTATTCTTTTGGTCTGTGATCTTCTGCACCTTCTGTCTCCCTCACCCACTTGGAATGTTCTTTGTGTAAGGTAGTTCTGATTCATGGCCTTTTGAACAAGTTGAACTCCCCAGTAAGGCTTTCAGAACCCTTCCTGATTTGGCCTCTGCCTCTTCCTCCATCCTTTATCACTTATCTTACTTCTGCCCACTCTGGCAACTTTTTGAAGGTCCTCAGACAAAGCAGCAGGGCTTTTTTTTTTTCTTTTTTTTTTTCTTTTTTCTTTTTCTGATGCTGCTTAGTCTGTCTAAAATGCCCTTCTCTGCTGGGCCCACTCCTATGTATCTTTTGGGATGCAGTTCAAGGGTGGTCTCCTTTTGAAAGTATCCCTTGTCTGTACTCACTTCCTTGTGCATTTATGGACATCCTTGCTGTTCTTGCCTTTTCTCCTTAGGGTTGTAGCTTTAAGAGCAGGAACAGTGTCCTATTATCTTTCTATCTCTGATCCCTCACCTGATACCTGGCACAAAAGGGGCACTTAATAGGAATATTTATTAATGAATCAGTGGATATTTGTTTTAATTATATGCACTACTACCAGTTCAAATTCCTATTTATAGCTTAGTGATTTGGAGATGAATTTGAAAGATGATTTCATTGATATGAAAATTGCTTTGGTTTTATTTTTATTCTTCCTTATAACCACCTTTATTAAATTTTCTAAATTTAAAATTTAGTTTTGTTTATTTCATTCTAGTATTAGAGAAAATTAAGGTCTACAGGTTCGTCTTTTGTTTCAGCTTTGGCCAGTTTTTGTTACACAGCATTCAGATTGTTGATAATTTTTAGTCTATAATTATAGTGATATTTTTTTTTCTAACTTGAGTATTGCTCAGAAGAGTGTTTTAAAATCCTCCAAGTAGTTGAGAATTTTTTAGTTTAAACTCTCAGTGGTAGACTTCTAGTGCATTTAGTTTGCTTGTGACCTGTGCTATTCTTACTTTGAGAGTTTTATTTACATGGCTTAGAACAATAACTTGAAGTAAATGTTTTATTAATGTTAGAATATGTGAAGTATTATTTTCTCTCTCCACATATACCTTTTAAATCAGTCTTACTCTATTTAAATCTGCTATATTATACTGTACAACTCCCATTATAAATACATTTTCCCCTCAGTTTCTGTATTTGTTTTATTTTCATTATTTGTTTCATTTCATGCTATGTTATTGGTTGCATAATACATTTTTAATGTATTCGAAATGATTCCCTGTTTCCCCCTTAAAGCCTTTTCACTTGATATTGACACTTTGTTGTGTGTTTGTGCCCATGTGTATGTGATATGTTATTTTCTGTATTGTTAATCTTTCTGTGTTCGAAAGCCATTTCGATTGACTTGGTCTTATACAGGAGTTTATCCTATTCGTATTTATTACTCTTTGTGTGACAACTAACATTTTTGTTCTTCTACTTTTGTTTTTTGGGAGAGAGATCACTGACTTTCACATTATGGAATATGCTTTGTGACTTAGAAGATAGACTTTCTATTTTCTGTCATTCCAATAATTATCTTTAAATTAACAAAATATGGTTTGAACCTTTTTTCTTCTACTTTTCCATGTCAAGAATGAAGCAGTTTTGATGATATAGCCCCATACTTTTATTTTAACCTCATTTATCTTTTATATTTCTCACTTCCTAGCTCTTTTAATCATTTTATATCCAGATTATTTTATTATAATATTTTTTAGAATGTTACTTCTCTTATGTTATTTTGAAAATTTATTTTTGTAACCATATTAATTCCAATTATATAAATATAGCTAGCTCACTGTCACAGTGTTTATATCTCTGTACCCTTGTTTTTGGATTAATTGATCTCTGTTTTTGCTGGAACATGAATCACTTAGTATGTTGAGGAAAAGAGGTATGTGGTTGATATATTTCCAACTCTAGAATATCTGCCTTTTAACTGCAAACATATGTAGCTGGTTGTATAATTTTCAAATCATAATTTTTTCCCTCAAAACTCTGAATTTTGTTTGCTTTTCAAATAGGCAGTTTACTCTAACTATCTTTATTATATACTGGATTCTTACATAGGCACCTGGCCTACTTTGGGACCCCTGTTCTCCGTATATGTCTATATTTTGGTGCCTGTTCTTCTTGGCTTGCCTACAATGAACCATTGACCACACTGTTTTCTGGAGCTTATGTTTCAGAAAGAAAGACTGAGGTCAGCCCTGATTTTTGTTCCTCTGTGGATAATTTACTTTTTCTTTTTAGATTGATGTAGGATTTTAAAGTTTATATTTATATTGAATTTACAACTTAAAATGTGCTACATATAGACATTTTTCTCTGTTCAACTTGTTTAGTTCTAGGGAGGCCATGTGAGGCACAGTGTCCCAGAACAGGGTTACAGTGGAGGACTCTGCAGTGGACACTCTAGATTCATGCTTTCCATATATTTCATTTTCATGTATATTTTCTGATTTCCAAAATTTTACTTATTTGTATATCTACTTTCTTTATTTTCCTAGGTCTTAAAATAGATTCAGTGGAACATGAATCAGAAATTCTAAAAAATTACCCTTTTTTTTTTTTAGCACATCTATTTCAGAAGGATGAATTTCCATTTCTTCTTAGTATGATTTCTTCCTTTGCTTCTTATTCAAGGTGTGTTCTGCTTTCATGGGAGGGGGCCACCCCCACCCCATTGCAGTTTCATCTGTGCTTTAAGCAGTAATTCTCTTCTGTTGGTTGTAGAGGGATCCTTTACCCTTTCCAAGTTTTCATTGCTTAATGAGGTTTTTTGATGTTTTAATATTGGTTGATTTCTAAAATACTGGAGGGAGAAATTAATGCCCTTCCCTTTTTACTACATTCCGTGTTTCCTTTAGATGTCTTTGCCTTATATTTTAAGTCTCTCTTTTGAAATACTTTTATTCATTTTCTCGTTAGCCAAGGAAAGTATATGCCTTTTGGATGATGATCTAGTCAAGCATTAAGATTTGCTGTAATGTTTGAAAGCACAATTCTATTCTCATTTATCTTTATCAAGTGCCTACTCTCCAGATTCTGTGTTTCTACCATATTAGAGTATGGGTACCTTCCTCAATCTTGGGCATTTCCTTGTGTCACTTATACACATGAACTAAAATTAGAATTCTCTTTGTTTTCCTTTTTTTTTTTCATTTTCACTTATTCCTCTATTTGTATGTGCAGTGTTTATTAGGAAACATTATGTGCCAGGCACTGTTCCTGGTGTTGGAGATACACGATGGTATAAACTGAGGTCCTTCTCCCAAGGAATCCAGCATCTTAATGGTGGAGTGGGCTTTGTGCCCATCTACCAGGGAAGCGTGCTGGTGAGGGATATGATAAGAGAGTACAGTTGAAGAGGGCCCTTCTCAAGAGGTGATGTTTGAGTTTGATCTTAAAGACTGAAAAGAATGTGACAAGATATAAGTGGGCTTTTCTTACTCGTTAACAGCATGGCTAGTGAGTAAATAAATAGGAAGGGATTGCCTGTATAATAAGACTACATTTTTTAGATAAAAATGTAGTCTTATTTTTAAGATTATGTAGCTCCTTATTTTAGTTCTATTTCTCTTAAATTTTAAGGTTCCAAGCAGAGTTCAATGTCAATATCCTGTCCACATCAGAAAGTAGAGTCATTTTTACTAAAGATGATGTGGCCAGGCCCAGGACAGCTAAAGAATAAGTTGCCCTTTCTGTAGGTCTACCTGGAAGGGTTGATGCCACTGGGCTCCTACTTACATGAGTCCTTCTGTAACCAGACTGTCTTTGTGGCACAGGCATTCATAGAATGTTCCCTTTAAACCCAGCTGCCTAGTTCTCATTATAAGTTTTCTGAACATTTATAACTCAAAAGGTAGCTAAGACTTGTTTTAAACCAAACCTTTTATTTTCTCCCTGGTCAATATTTTCTTTACCTGGTATCCTTGTGTCATGCAGCTAGTTTCAGAGAGTTACTCCCCATGTTCTCTACCTTGGACCTAAGTTTAGTTTGTCATTGTTTTAGTACATTACCTTATATGAGTTAGTATGTAATATTTTCCACATCTTTCATTGTCTTTTCTTTCTAAGTGGAATTGAAGTCAAGTGTGAATTTACTGAGATATTTTATAATCATTTGGTAATAATTTGAAAAAAAATATGTTTCCCACAAAATTTAATTAAGATCAGCAATTATCAAGTACATTATAGCATCTTGTACAAACTCTACCTTACATTTTGCATTATTCCTAGTCATGCAGTAGGGTCTGAAGAAAAAAGAACTATGGATAATCAGTTAAAAGAATGACAGAGTCCCTGGTGTGCTGATCAGTAGTAATACCCAATTTTGATTTCGAGTGTGCTATAATGGATTACCATATAGATGCACCTGAGCACTGAGCATTAAACAGAGCCATGTGTTTTTCCAAAAAGTAATATTTATTCGCACTGTGTGGCTTTCCTGAAATTTTTTTTTTTATTTTACTTTGCAGTGAAGCTACAAACAGGATGTCAATAGCTTATATGGCATTCACAGTAGTATAGCTTAGAATACTGGCTGCAGTAGAAATGCCACATTGTATTTACCTCAATAAAGGTAGGCTTCATCTGGGACTTTCTGAGAGACAGGCTCAGCATTTAGATGCAGATGGTTGTGTGGGGCTTTATTTTTATTGACCTTATAGACCTTTATGCATACAAATGACCCTTGCAGTATTTGGGTACAAAAAGAAGCATCAGTGTGAGTGATTTTTCAGCCTTTAAGTTGTTGTATAAGATTCTGTCCATAGTAGTTCAGATATTGGGTATGGTGTTTCATATCTGAATGTTATTGAGTATTTTTTAATCTCTTTAAAGTCCATGCACTTCGTAAATCTGTAAACTTTTATCCAGAAGTGGAGATGATGATAGTCCTGACCTCAGAACAAGTTAGAGATTACTTATGCCCAACTGACAGTGTCTAAGCATCTAGATACATCATCTTGCTGTATACTTTTTCTTGATATTAAAAAGACATTTTTCTTTGTTGCATGCTAAGAAAAGAAACCTAAATCAAGAAAACCAATAAGTATTTTGGAAAGTTGAAAAACATGATTCAGTGCCAAATTGGTTTCATGATTAAAGTAAGGATATGAAGAATAGTGGGCATGCCAAGCATTCATGTAGTCTAAGATAAGATCTATCCTGAATCTTTAGAGTATTTTCTCATTGTTTTCTATAAGACGTTTTAAAATTAAGTGGCAAGATGGGCTCAGAAGATAATCCTGGAATGTACCTGATGTGCCAAGTCCCCTTGGAGGAGAAGGCATGAGAAAGTAGGACACTGCTGTGTGGCCTCTGCTATGCCATTCACTTAGGAAGGAGGCAGAAAAAGTGTGGGTAGAATTCAAGGACCCAGATTTCCATCAGTGTGAGGCAGCAGCCAATTGATGAGAAATAATGCCAGCAGAGACCATGTTTCTGAAGTAGGGTACACTTCTCTTAGTACTTCAGCTTTTTAATATGATGAGAATATTCTAATTAATCATTTGGAGATTATTGTGGCAGACATAGAGATGTGCTGCTCATGTTCCCCTTCAAGAAAGAATTTGCCGCCCATCTGCAAGGAGTGGATTAGCTGGCAGCCTCAGCTGTTAATGCCTTCAGCTTTCCAGTCATGGTCACCCTTTTTTCATCGTGGTCCACAGCCAATGAGAAGGAGGCAGTAGTACAAGGGCTTCACCGTTTTCAGGCACTTGGAGCTACTTAACAGGCAATCCTTGATCTAGAGTTCCCACCAGGCTGGCAGACATTCGTTGGCTCTTTGTGGTGGTCTGACGCTCCCTGCCCCATTTTGCTTTCTCATTTCACTTTCAGAGGTGTTACTCCCCAATAGCTGTCAGCACTCCTAATTCCACCACAGCATCTTCTTTCCAGAGAACTCAACCTGCAACAATTATTATCCATTTGTTATCAAAAATGTCGAACTAGCCTCTATAGTAAATTTTTTAGAGAAGAGAAAGTTTGAGTTCAGGTATCATAAAATAGGTGCAAATGGAGGCCGTCTTTCTCTCTTTAGTCTAGAGACCTCCCAAGTCTATCCCCACATTGTGCTTATTTCAGGTTCTAGAGTTGCTTGCTTGGCTTGGCAGCAACCTGGCTGCTAAGACCCTTGTCCCTATTCTCAGTTCCAGAGTTGTCAGTTTACTTGTACCAACTTCTTTGCTTGTCGTGTTTTCCTGTAAGCTATAAATAGTTCTCTGGGTTCTCACTCATGTCTGTGTCATCTTTTACAGCTTATGGGGGTGTTCAGGTTTATATTCTGTTGCTAGGATAATGCTTGTGTGGGTTCTAATTAAAATATTCTATAGAGAACTGGCTTTTTGTTTTTACTTCTGATTCCTTTTAAATGTAATGGAACCTAAAACATAATGTAGTTTTTACACTTAGTTGTGTGTGTGTGTGTGTGTGTGTGTGTTATCCATCTAAAATTCATGTTGGTGTGTGTGTGTGTGTTGCAAGACCTATTTTGATTTTTTTTTCACCCTCAGAGTTGCTTGACTCTGCACAGTTTATAGATGGATCTATCCTGCCTAGCATTTGGTGCCTGGCTGACAAAGGTTGTGGGTTCTCAGAGCAACAGATAACATTGAGCACCTTGATTTAATACTGAAGTCACTTTGTTATGTAGCATCAATTTTCTCACATTTGCCAGCATTTTTAACTTTTTCTAACTAGCAGTACATATAAATAATCATAAGTATTTCTAATCTTTAAAACAAGTAAACAAGTAAACATACAAACACTTGGCACATCAAGTTTCTTCTTTGACCTATGCACATTTTCTCTAGCTTTTTCTCTATTCTTCATCCTTAACCTTCTTAGGAGAACTTCAGCGCATTGTTACCTACAGGGCTTCCTCTCATCATCTCATTTTCAGCTCTCTTCCAGAGAGATCTCATATACACACATCTTCTGTTGCTCCCTGTATCCTGATACTATCTAAGTCCTTCTCCTGCACTCCATACCCTTACATTCAGTTGTCTAGAATAATATCTCTACTAAGATAATCCATTGACACCTCAAATTCCAAGATACCGATGACCAACCTTAACATGCTTCAATTCTGGGATTCCTTCTGGATTTGATATCTTAGATAAAAGTATTGCTATCTAGTAAACCATTGGGGAGTCATTCTGGAGTCCTCTATTTACCAAAACGACTCTACCTGCCTATCTTGACAATTTTATCTACTGAATATCACTATCATATGCTTCTCCTCTTTACCTTGCTGACCTTGGTCCAGGCCATTGCATTCTTCATTTGAAATAGTACCATTGCCTCTTCATTGACATCTCTGCCTCTCAGTCATCTTAAATTCACTTCCAGCTGCAACCTGTTTAGGGACTGTGCACCACTCCATTAACCTCGACTTCACCTACCTCTCTAGTCCCATCTTCTTCTCTCCTCACCCATATACCAGTGGATCCTCTTGCTTCTGCTGTTCCTGTAAGTCATCAAGCCGTCTTTGCCTCTTGGCATTCACATGTGCACTTCCTTCTGTTTCTGTTCTTTGATGTTTGTATATCATTTTTATCTGTGTAGATGTGTAGCATGAAGAATTTATAACAAATAATGTAACTAAATACATTTATATTATTTATGTTTATCAGATCTTGAAAAATTCTTTTAAATTATACAGCTTTTATTTTTTATTTGGGTTTTCTTTACTAAGTTCAGTGTTAAACATGCTCGTACATTTTATCGTTCCAGTTTTAGTATATTTGCTGCCAAAGCAAGCATACTCATACATTTTAATGTAGCTATTGTTAAAAATAAGTATATTTTATGTTATAACATAGAACCATACCAAAGATCAGGATTACTGGTAAAATTCACAATTTGCTAAAGGCTTTCTGAATTTTTTTTTTTTTACTGAATATTTATTGAACATATACTGTGTCCCAGTGCAGTAGGTACTGGGGATACTTAAGGGAAAAAGATGGATATTCTTGCTTTTATTGGGCTTATACTCTGATGGAGGGAATAGTGCCTTGAAATAAGTGAACCAGCAAGATCCTTTCAGCTAGGGTTGAGGACTGTAAAATGATAGAACAGGTGATACAGAAAGTATCAGTGGGGTGGTAAAGGAGCCAGGCTTCTCTAGATAGAATGCTCAAAAAAGCTCTGTGAGGGCGTGAGCTTTGTAGTGAGACCTGGATGGTTAGGCAGCACCATCTGTGTAAGGCTATGGGTGGAGAAGCATCCAGACTAAGGAAAAAGTACATGCCATTTAAAGTTATATTTGATGGAAGTTTACCTGTTTTCCCTTTTCCCAGAAGTTCTTACACATCCCTTTATTGTGAAGTGAGAACGAATTAAGTAAATACATGTGTGTTATTACTGACCCAGTTGGAAAGTTAAGACAAAACCAAACTAAACCCCAAGTTGGCTCAAATGGAGGAGATGGTTTATTAGCTGCCTGAAAATATACTTATCAGCAGATATAATTTTTTTTACCTAATCTTTTAAAATCCTGGAATATTAAACTAAATAAATCTAGAGCAAGGATTTTCATAGTAAAATAGTAAAGTATTATCAATACCAAGAAATGTATTTAGTCCAGTTTTGGATTTCTGTGTTTTTAAAAAAAGGTGGTTGCAGGTGAAATAGGAGGAGTCATAATACCTGAGAATAAATTGCCAAAACTTGTTCTAGAGTGAAAAAAAAGTCATTCTCATTAGTTTGTTTGTTTGGTTTTTTTTTGAAAAGCTGCTTTTATTAGTCAAATACTTTATGTATCATAAGTTTTTTCTTTGTTGTATCTACCAATGTGGGGGTATTCATAACTATAATCCTAAAATTTATTTTCAGCTATTTCAAGAAATTTTTGCCACATGTCTCATTTTGTAATTTTACAGTTGTTTGTAGTGTCATCCTCTTTGTTGAGCAGCTTCATTCCCAACTTTCTTCCTATCCAGACTTATAATGATTATAATAGAAATGAGAAGAGAAAGGTGAAAAAGAAGAAACTGGGAAATCTGGCATTTGAGAAATTATTTTTTTAATATTTAAGCAATGGCTATGATTTTATTAAAATAAAATTATCATTTTAGTTTTGTTTTTCTTTAGGGATGATTAAACTTGAGACAGTAATCCTTTTAAAACTTTCAGGGAAGCTTATGTGGGGCAAATAAAAGAAACTGGGGTATAGGATAAAGTGCAGTATTTATGTTATTACAAATAGTTTTTTTTGAAAAAAAATATAGCAGATGCCTATATATAGGCTTTAGGCCTATCATGAAAATGCATAATTTCATTTGTAGTTCATTTTCTTTTTATATCTTATGATTTTTTTTGTTTGTTTTATAGAAAATATTGCAGTTTCTACCTGAACGAATTTTCTTTCGATGGCATTACCAGAGCATAGGTAAGAACAATTAAATAATTTTTTAAGTAGTATGGATGTCTTCTAACTGAATTTTCAATAGTGTTTTACATAATTACTATCATCAAGATAGGTTATAGCAAGAAATATTAACAAGGGTATGCTAATTAAAACTGAGACAAGTCCAACCTGAACTTTGGAGGAAAATATAGTATCTATCTGTGCTCTAAAAGTGCTACTTAAAGTATGGTCTTACACCAGCAATATCAGCCTCAACAGAGAGTTCGTTAAAAAATGCAGAATCTCAGACCCCAGCCAGACCTACCGAATCAGTCTACATTTTTAACCAGAGCCCCAGGGGATTCCTGTTTATAAAGTTTGACAAACATTGAACTAGAGAAATTTTCTTAAGTAATTTTACATTTTCATTACAAAAATCTGATTCTTCAAGCCTTGATTACTGACTCAAATTCATTCTGTTTGAATTCTGTAGGATATGGCAGCAAGAGGGAACTTGAAATTACCATCGCTGCCCTTTCTGTCCAACTCTGGACATCACACAGTGTTTCATCTCAATATTCATAGCACACATGGAATAATTTGTGCTATTGATTGTGAACTGTACCTTCTGTTTGGTTTAGTGTTTGGTTTAGTCCTTCTGCCTTAGAAAACTCTGACATTTCCTACAAATTTTCTTTGTTATCAGATGATCACATTCGAGGAGAGCATAGCCTTATAATAGAATCTGAATTGTTTGATCATTCATTTTTAAAAAATATTTATTGAGGGAGAGATATTTGTGTACAAAGTTATGGGGCAAAAACAAAGAATATTTCACCATCCTTGTATAAGCCGATTGCCTAGTGGGGGTTAGATGAGAAAAAATTATTGCAGCATATTTGTTACTATGAAAAAAGTATAATGGTAGCAAAGAAGAAAAGTTGAGTAATTCTATTTAGATGAATTAAGGAATGCTTCAAGTGAGGCAATTTTAATTTGAGCCTTGTGGAAAGTGTGGAAAGGGCTTTCTGGGTAGGAAATCAATATGTGAAAGACATGAAACCTGAAAGAATGTGGCGCGTTCAGTGGATATTTCAAAATTCAGAATCCGGATTTATTTAAATTAAAATAAAAATAAAGTTGAATGCTAAGTATAATCTAGAGGAACATCATGGGGGTTTGTGATGCTCTGTGGTATAGCAGAAATGGATAACAATGAGAAATAAGTACATGCACTATTTTTTATTTGTGCAAGATATAATTCTTCAATTTTTTAAATGTCATATGAAAACGATACTCATTTTTTTCAGCTAGTACTTTAAAATGCCTGAAAGACTAATAAGCCCCTTCAGCATGAATAAATTTTTTAGAACTGGTTGGAAATTAATTTGCTATTTGTGTTGTGAAACTTTATGCATCTAGTAGGCATTATGTGGTATTACTTTAATGCTGCCCACTACCACGTGGTTACTGTTAAAACTTCTGGTACAAGTAACTTTTTACCCAGTTTAATAGCATTTTACCAGGAACAGTGACTCCTGGATTGTGATTGCAGAGTACTAGGTCTCCTGAGCCTTACAAAAGCAAGTGTTTATTTAGCTTGTCCAGTGTGTAGAATAAGCTGGCTTTATAATACGGTCAGAGTGAGTCATGTTTCAGAATGGGGAAGTATGAGCATTCGCATGTAAAATCATCTTATTGTTGATGTTTATGTACTTAGTGTTTGAATCAAACAGGCTTTTTTCAAATAAGTATATTTTTGCATGATATATCAAACTAGGTAGAAATTGGTATTAGATTCACATCTTTTATATGATCCTCCGGCTATTTGTGCTTGGGCTGAGAAGTTTTCAGATTTCAGAATGGTACTGTGATGCATTGACATACAGTGAACATTCACAAAATGTCCGTATATAACACCGTAGGGGTGGACAGCACCCTGTAACCATGAAAGTTATTATTTCTGTAGCTTAAGAAACGAGTATTTATCATCAGCAGGCTAACTAAATCCAGAAGAACCTCAGTCAGGTTAATCAGGTGTTGGCCATAGCATGAGTTAAGATCAGGTCAGTTCCTATACACTAATGAATTACACAAAAACCTTCAGTTTTCATAGCTTTTTTGATTTCGAAATTGCTGATAAATGATTATGGATTTCTAATTTTACAAATTTTTTACTTATTGAACTGCTTGCATTTTTCCTAGTTCATTTGGATTTGTTAAAACTGTTACTATTGGTCAGCCAAGGTTTTGACCAAGTTAGTTGTAGAAACTAAGAAACTATAAGGAAAATGCACATTTCAAAGGAAAGGAATGTGCCTTAAATGTCTCCTTAGCATTGGCATCTTGATTTCTGTACAACTCCTGAGGCTAGGTAGGACAGGAAGCTTTTAATTTGTCAGTGCCTAATATTTTAGGTATGTAATATTCCTTATTTTAGGTTTTTTTACATGATAGATATCTAGTATTCCTTACCTAATGGAAAGAACAGTGCTGTATATACTTTTAAATTAAATGTTATTGCAGCTGGTAGTGGCCAAGGTACTCTGAAATATATAGTTAGAACCTTGAAGCTTGGTTTACACACCACTGATTCAGTGTGCATCTGTTCCGCACTGAAGATAACAATTTTAAAAAGCATAGAAACTTAAAATAAGAGTAGGTGCTATATTCTGCAAGTTTTAAAAGCTCTTTGGCCTACTGGACAGCTACATTTTATCTTGAGAAAGAAGAAAGTAATTTATAACATCAGCCGCCACACTGTTTGAAGTATTTTCCTTATCACCTCATCATGTTTTGTCTACAGCAAAGAGAGATAATTTGATTTTTCTTAAAACTGTTTTTAGAGGGAAATAATAGTCTGTAAGTTCCTCTTTTTTTAAGGCTTTTAAAGCTGACTCCTTGCTATAAATCACTGAATGAGGAAACACATTTGAACTCTTTAAGTTTTATAGTATGTAATGAACACTGGTTCATTATGCCAAACACCTAGAGATACTGCTTTAAGTGATGTTTAGAGAGTAAGAAGATTAGGGAAATAGCTAACATAGCATCAAGTCTATGGTGTATGCTAACTTGCTACTCAACTATTTGTAAATTTTAATTACTGATTACTAATGGAAAAAATTTATCAAATTTTTCCTGAAGTCAGTTTTAGGCCACTAAATCATGGTGGATAAAGGTGGCCGCTTGAAGCCTTATCTCTGTGCAATAATGAGAACTGACATGGAATGAGGAGATGACAAAGAATGGGCACATTAGCAAACCAGGGATGCTTGGTGTGAGGACAGGCTGTGGTACTCCTTCATGTGCCCATTTGTTAAAAGTACAGGGTTCAAGTTATATGTTTATTTGCTTTAAGAGAGTTTATAGCTCATGAGCCTCTAGAAAGCAGATTTCTTGTCCCATTCATTATACAGTGCTGTGCTTGTCCTCAATAAATGTTTGCTGAGTGAGTGGAAGGATATATTTTATGCTAGAGATGTTTTATGTCAAAAATATTAAAAAGAAATAATGCTTGGACTCAAAGCAGTGAGCTTAATTAGTGGAAAATTCACACATGTACAGTACTTCATATCTGTTTTATATATGTCATAATTGAATCTATTTGTCCAATTAGTTTTTTTATACATAGTATAAAAACAAAGTGCATAACTAAGCTGTAAATTTGTTTATATCTTTTTAAGAGTATCTCTGACATTATGCCTTGGGCTATCCAATGGCCTCACATTGCCTGGGATGTGAATACGACCTGTGAGCAGCTTCATTTCCCAAATTTTCTAGGGCTTACTGGGCTCTCACCTTTCCTTAGGAGCTTGAGCCTGACAGCTCTTCTTGGGTCCCTCATAGTCAGTCCACACCAGAGCTCACTCTTCTCCAGGAAGCTGGGGTTTCTCCATGCCTTTTACACTAGGGCTCTCTTGGAGGTGCATCACAGCCAGGCTGAGCTAAATACAGGGACCCTGGATCCCTCCACCAGGGAATGACTGGGCTTAATGCCTCTTCAGTTTACTTGGTATCTTCCCAGGGTATTCAGGGGTCCTTTCACCATCAGTGCTCTGCATTTCTTCCCTCCTGTCCACTTTGTACTCTTCCCTCTAAAAGTCCTCTTCTTGGGTTAAGCAACAGCCCTATAGCCTCAGCCTCTTGTGTTCACCTCCTTGGCTACCTGAAACCTAGCATATCTCTGAGGCTTCTCTGTCCTTCTTAGGGGTATGTTGGTGAGATTATGGTTTCTTTTCTCCAAGGCCAAATCCAGGCATCATCTAGTACCCCCTCTGCAGAAACCTCTCTCCCTTGACCTTGTCCCTCCTTGCTGCTGCCATTTTGATCTCCTGCTCACTTGCCTTTTTTTAAATGCCTTTGCTCTCTCCTAGTCCTTTTTTTAATGCCAAGTTACCCATTAGACTCCTGATCCCCTTACCTTCTGTGACTTCCTGACTCTATCTTCTAGACTCTTGTCATCACGTAGACCTCTATTTGACCACAGCTTCCATCCTCCTGAGCTTTCACTCAGTCACTTCTAGGCTACCTTCTCTGTTTTTTCTTTTTTTAAAAAATAGATTTTTCTTTGGAGTATAATTTATATACAGTAAATTGTACATTCTTAAAGTGTACATTTTGGTAAGTTTTGACATAGGTATGTACCTGTGAAAATGTTACTCCCATCAAGATAACAAAAGGCCATCACTCCCAAAAGTTTTCTCATGATCCTTTCCCACCCTTCTCCACCTTACCTCCAGTGCCAAGCTACCATTGATCTATTTTTTTTTTGTCACTATAGATTAGTTTAATTTTTCTAGAGTCTTACAGAAATAGAATCATGTAGTATGTACTTTTTCTATTTGGCTTCTTTCATTCAATAGAATTACTTTGAGATTCATCTCTGTTGGCGTGTATATTAATAGTTCGTTCCTTTTTATTTCTAGTAGTACAGTATTCATTGTATGGTTATATCATAGTTTATTCTTTCACTTGTTGATGGGCACTTGGGTTATTTCTAGTATTTGGCTATAAGTAAAGCTACTGTAACCATTTGTAGTTTTCGTGTGGACACATGCTTACCTGTCTCTTGAGAATGGGATGGTTGAATCATAAAAAGGTGTATGTTTAACTGCCAAACTGTTTTCCAAAGAGATTATACCGTTTTACATTTCTCAGGGGTATGCGAGGTGAGAGTTTAATTACTCCACATTCTCATCAATACTTAGTATGATCAGTCTTTTTATGTTAGTGCAAAGCTATCCCATTATGGTTTCCATTTGCATTTCTCTAATGATTTAATGATCATGAGCATCTTTTCATGTGCTCTTTGCCCTCTGTATGCGCTGAAGTAGATGTTTAAAGGTATTGCCCATTTTTAAAATTGAGTTGTTTGTTTTCTTAATAGTAAATTTTGAAAGTTCTTTATATATTCTGGATTTAAGTGCTTTATCAGATATACGACTTAGAAATGTTTTTTCTCTATCTTTGGCTGGTCTTTGTATTCCCTTAATAGTGTCCCTCAGAGAGTAGTTTTTAATTTTGATAAAGTCTAATTTATTGATTTTTCTTTTATGGATTGTGCTTTTGAAGTCTTGTCTAAGGAATCTTTGCCTAACCCAAGATCACAGAGATCTTCTCTCATGTTTGTTTCTAGCAGTTATATAGTTATATGTTTCACGTTAAGGTCCTTGATTCATTATGAGATAATTTTTGTTAATTTCAGATTCCTCCAGTGGACTGCTGCTCCCTTGTGTTTATTGTCAATATTATAGTGCCAGGAGGTTCTGTGTTCCTATTCTACTGGGATCTTTCAGCAGACCTTGCACACCATTGATTACTGAGTTTTTCGGTAGCTTCTTAATTTTTGTGCAGAACCCTCACTCTTCTCATCTTAGTCCCAGCCTTGGTATTTTAACTACCTCCTCAAAAGTAATAAGAGTTACAGTCAAAGGATACTAATAAAATACAATAAAAATTAGTCAATGGAAGTTAGAAGTTCATAGACTCAGTTCAACTGATTAAATTTTACTTATTCATTTATTCTTTTTTCACATTAAACAATATAATGAGAACCAGTAGGGTCGAAGAGATGGGGGTGGGTGTAATCTTAGTTTGGATGAAGAGTTTAAAAATCAAAAATATATGATATATAGAGAGAAACTTTTTGAAATTAAACTGAAAAGGATGTCAAGTAATATTAGAGTAGAAATATTTTTATGAATTTAGGGTCTTAAGAAATATCTAAAGTAGCCAGACAAGGCTCTCAGGTACTTATCATCAGTTTTCATGTTAAAACTGTCTTCCATGTGCCCCCACTGCAAAAATTTGTTCTTATTTAAAGTGAGTTCCTTAGAAAATAGCTGATATCCTGTCTCAGAGGGAAGATATGCTTTCCATGTACCAGACACTGTTCCAAGTATTTATATATATTAAGTCATTTAAACCTCATTAACAATTCTCCATGGTAGGTACTGTTATTATCCCATGTTACAGATGAAAAAAAACTCATGTGGTGAGATTAAGTAACTGATCTATGTTATACAGTAAGTGCAGAACCTGCATTTGAACCCCAGCAGTCTTGCTCCTCAATCTGGCTTCTAACTAGTAAGCCGTACTGCTTCACAGGTACAAGAGTTCAAGAATACAACAGGATGGAATAGATCAAATCTATATGTCTTAGTTTTCTATTATTACTGTAACAAATACCAGATTAATTTTAGAAAGTCGGGGACCGTTGACAGATATAGATCAGACATTCTTTATGTCTCTTTGTAAAGTCTGCCCTTTTTATGTGTATTTTTCTCCTTCCTGGGTATGGAAGAATGGATATAGATAACTATGGGTAGACAAGGAGTTAAAATAAAAACTTCAGACCTATTCCAAAAAGGGGAAAGACTGATGAGCCCTAGTGGTCACACATGATCACTAGGAGAAAGTGTTTCTGAGAATGTGTTACAAGATGATGGATTTACCAGATGTCTGGAAAGAGAATTGTCTGTGCACACTTTAGGATCCTGAGTCTCCTGGGAGAGGGAGTGTCTGTTTCTTGGGCCCCATCATGAGGTCCTTATAGGCATATTGGAGTAAATGTTAAACTGAAGCAGACTAGACTTTGCCTAAGAATGGATGAACATGGAGGCAAGGCATAAGGCCTTCAGTCGAGAAAAGGTATCGGATAAAATAGTCTCATGAGCACAGGCACTTGAACCTTAGCTGTGAGAGCATCCAACCCAGTAAATACTGACTCTGGACCAAAAATTACTCGATATGGTTTGGTGGATAGAAGAGGTCATTTCAACTTTATTTAATCACAAACCACTAGTGATATAGTGCTATAACCTAGTCATAACAATGAGGAGTTTCCAGAGTCCCAGTGTTATAAACAGGAGAGCAGTTATTAAAGGTTTCTTCACATATGCAATGATTTTGTTCTGGCTAATGAATTTCTAAAGTGTGTGCATTTAACTAACATACATGTATCTATCCACATAGATATGAACTGTAGCAATTGTTGAGACACTGGCTTTATTTCTTGGTGGAACATCTCTTTGATTTGGTGGAGTAAATGTGACTTGATATCCAATTATTTTTTCTCAAAAAAATATTTGATTTTAAGAAAATGTTTTCTTGCCTAAGATTTCCAATATATTTTTTATTTTAAAATATTACTTCCTTTTCTGAGATTAAATCCTATTTAGAGACTAAATATGATATTTAGTTGGGGTTACCAAGCCATCTTCATACTAAGGATATGAACACATTTATGGAATAATAGGTAATATGTTTCCATCATCATAAGAGATACTTTTCTACTTAGAGTATGCTGCAGTACCAAACTTTTTGCTGTTGACTGGTGTAGTTCTGAATAAACCTTGATTCCTCTTCTTGACAGTGACCAAAAACTCTGCTAGAGGATTTGTGGATGGACCAAACCCATTAATGTAGTTGTCATTGCAAAGAGAGAAACATGTTCTCCTGAATATTTGTAAAATGTTCTTGTAAAAGTGTCTTAGAGCAGTAGCTTTATATTACTTTTACCTTTAGAGATTTAAAAATCATTCATTTTGTACTTGACGGGAGATAATTTGCATATATTCCACTGTGGGTATCTTTTAATATCAATCATTTTGACTCTTTTAAAAGAATTTTGAAGAGGTTCATAATCAAAGTGCTTTTATCTTAAAAATATCTCTCCTTTTATGATATAGTTTTGCTTCTGAATGTCAGCATTTTTATTCTTTTTTAAATTATATCTTTCATAAGAATGTTTCTAAAATTGTTGTTTCAAAAATAAAATTGAAACTCATACTCAATTTTTGATTCATTGTTTTAAACTTTCAGGCTCAACTTTAAAGAAGCTTCTACACACTGGAAATTCTATTAAGGTATTTACTTTAGATGACTGTGTAATGGCATTTTTTATTACTGTTAAATTTATTAGTGCTGTAAAGTGACAAAATTATGCTATTAAAAAATCTTTAAAAACCATTTAGTTCTTATTTTTAATTGAGAAATTCTATTACAAATATTGTTAGAAGTTTTTGTTTTTGTATCATATCCTTAGGAGAAACTGGCTTGAGATTTGGAGTTTGGAGATCTGAATTCTAATTTTGATTCTGCTGTGTACAGTTAGGGCACCATTGGCAAGGCACTGACTGCTCTAATTTTATTATTAGAAAAGGGGAAGGGTTGAACCTGTTCCTCTCTAAGCTTCAGGGCTAACGTCCCTGATTCTATTCACCTCAGTTATCTTGTTAAAATTTTAGTTGTCTCTGAATTCTTTTTGCTATTTTTGAGCACTGTTATAGGGGAAAAGAACAGCAGAGCCTTAGTCTTGAATATTTATTTATTTGCAGCAGATTGATCTCATAATTGAGGTTAACATTGGCTTATTTTTAAATGGATATCATTTAAATGACATATCATTTGGTGCTGGGATAAGATGACACTAAAACATAAGTGACAAAAGAAGCTAGCCTGGTAGGTATATTTTATGGAAGATAATTCACTTGTAGCTCATTAGGTTATGTGTGTGTCTTTAATAAGCTAATACGTTTTTGGCTTTATACCAGTTTAAATAATCATAGCTACTTAAACTTGGTATTTTAAGTATCTCTTACATGTTGAAAAAAAGGAGGCAAGCTATTCCCAGCTTCATAATAGACTCCATATTTTGTTCTGCCTATTTCAATTAATAGTCTTACAGTTGAAACCTTTCAGGTTATTACCTCATGTTTATTACTGGCCTACTTGTATTTAGTTATCTTCAGTATAGTTAACATAAAAAATTGAAAACTTGTGATAGAATTTTGAAGAAACTTTTCCTTTTGTTAAATTTAATATGATTTGGTTAGTTATACATGGAGCCATGTCATTTTTTTTGTCTGACATTGAATAACATTGTGCATTCAGCAGTGTCAGTCACCACTTCACCTGATTGGGGAGAGGACAGGTGTGAGTGGGCATGGAGGTTTGTGCAGAGCAGCAGTGAGTCCACGGGCATGTCTGAAAGTGCACTGTGGAATCTGCTGTTAGTGGGAGTAACACTGTCACTAGTCTTAGTGTATTTGATGTCTGTGGGGATTCAGCCAAGCTGTTTCCCCTCTTCCTCCTTCCTTCTCTCTCTCTTCCTTCCCTTCCCTTCCCTTCCTTCCTTCTTTTTTTTTTTTTTCCTTTTTGGCTCTTCTACTCCTCTTGGCTTTTCTGCAGAGCCTTGTGTTTTGCTTAAACACACACTCCGGCAGAATCAGCACCTTGATATAATTGAAAAGAGATCAGGCAGTCCTTCAGTTGCCTACATTTGGAACTCACTAATTTTTCAACTGACATTTTTTTCATCTCTTTTGCTTATTTAATTTATTTTATTGGCATCATCTTTTCAGCCATTTAGGAATGTAGAAATGGCGGTACCTGTGTTTATGAATCCTAAGAATGGAATGAAGTTAAAAGTAAGTGTAGAGGAGAATAAAGAACACATATATCTATATCAGTGTTTTCTGCCAGGTGATGCCAACCACTCAGACGATAGCAAAGGTGTGGGAGAGAATAGAGTAGGGACATAAGGCAGGCAAGCTGGAGAACTGTCCCATCCCATTGAATGAGCTCTTCAAGGACTTATTTAGCTTTAAGTGTTCTGATTTTCAAGAACATTATAAATGTGCATATTGTAGTGACATAACATAAATTCTCTCCAAAGCACAGCGTAAATTTGGAGGAAGATTACATTGTTTCCTGGATAATTGAGCATTGATGATTTGGGCACTGTGCCTTACGGAATGAAATATGGTTAATAGAAAATACATAGCATTTACTCTGAGCCAGGCACTGTTCTAACTCACTTAATCCTATACCTGCACTTTGTGATACATTTTGTTATCATCCCTACTTTACAGGTGGGGAGACTAAGACATAGAAAAATTAAGTGATTCTGCACAGGTCACAGCTAAGCTAGAAAGCAGTAGAGACTGCATTTGAACCCAGCCACTCTGGCTCCAGAATCCAAGCTCTTAACTCTTGTGCTGTATTGCTGCCTCCTTATTTACTTGTCACTAAGTGAACTTCGTGTAGTACTTTAACAATACCTTTCACTTCTAGTTTTTCTTTCTCAGGACTGATGCTACATTGCAGTGCATTTCTACAAATACATGTATTTAATTTTGTTGCCTTTAATTTCGTTTTTAGATTAGATGTGAAGGAATCAGGCTGTTTCTTCTGTGGCTTCAGGCACTTCAGACAAACTGTGCAGAAGAGCAGGTGCTGATTTTTGCTTGCCTTGTGCCTGGTTTCCCAGCAATTATGTCCTCCAGAGGGCCTTGTACACTGGAGACGCTCATCAATCCGAGCCCTAGTGTAGCTGATGGTGAGTGATGTGAGTGATGTGAGCAAATCTTAAAGGTTGAAATGACTCTTGAAGTTACATTGAGGAATTCCTTGGTTTGCCATTTCCCTGATTAGAAATCTTGATTTCATGGATGGATTTCAAAGAATTATCTATGTTCATATTCATAGTAGATTCTTAGAAACATTAGAATTGAAGGACTTGAAACCTATTTTATATGAGATGATGACAGGAGAAATTTACTGAAATGTTGAAACAGGAATAGAAGGAAGAGAACAAATATTAGTGATAACAAAAAGTAGAGACACATGCTATGTCTGAGTGTTTTTCGGCTGTTAATGAGATTTAAATCCACTATCCAAAACTATTGTTTTTTTGTCCCCGACTTTATTGTTTCTTAAGTAGATATTCATCTGCTCACCCAAGCCCTTTTTGCCAGCTGAGTATTTTCACGTAGCATTCATGGAAGGATAATAGTGGCCTCATGGGACTATTAATGGCAGCCACTGTGTCCTATGAATTTTCAAGGAACTTGTCAGTTAGGGCCGTTAATTTATAACTGCATATTACTTAATTGCCAAATGACAGGTATTTGACCTTAGGCTGATGAAAGCAGAATTTGAAAGGGAAAATAATGGTCCAGTTGAAGAGGTGGCTTTATGGGCATCTGTTATCATGTTTGTAAGACCTTTATGCATATACATGCTTAGTCCGTGTGAGCAGGTCTAATGGATGGATAGATATATTTTAATAGAGGCCATTTAAACAAATCTTGTTTAAAATTTTACTTTGGTGAAAGCTCTCATTATTTTCCACTCTGCAGCAAAGATATATCCAGAAGAAATCAGTCCACTCTTGCCAGCCATATCGGGGGAAAAGATCGCTGAGGACCAAACATGCTTTTTTCTTCAAATATTATTGAAATATATGGTCATTCAGGTAAGAGCAAACCATAGATAATTCAGTGATCGTCTTATTCTGAGTAGGGAAGAGAAAACCTTGTCTCTTCCTGTTTGTTTACATTTTGCATTTTTTCTTTTTCTTTGAGGTGATTTTATGTGATACTTAACTAAACATAGAGTATATGCCAGGTCACTTCAGTAAAGATCAGGTATATACAGTATTTTGTGTGAATGTAAAATGAAAAATCTAGTTCTTCATCTATATGTCTCCTTTGCTCTCATATTATTTCTGTGTTCACATAGAACACTCACTTATGACACTTATGGTCACCAAATGTGCAGGTTATCTCCCTGCACCAAGCAATTCTCTGCCACAACAGCTGGGTGTCTTACAGTTTATCTCAATTCTGAAACTATCTATCTGGAGATAGCATAGGATCCCACATGTTAAGGTCTCAGTCCCATAAGACTGTTCCCATCCCATTCAGATGCTAACTGAACATAGTAGGTCCCTAGGTTGCCCCCCAAATCACAAGTTCCCACGACCCCCTCCTCATATTTAATTAATTTGCTAGAGCAGCTCCCTGAACTCAGGGAAGCATTTACTTATATTTACTAGTTTATTAAAAAATATAATAAAGAATAGCCAGAATAAGAGATACATAGGACGAGGTCTGGGAAAGTTCCAAGCTTAGGCGCTTCTGTCCTTATGGAGCTGAGGTGCATTACCCTCCCAGTTAATCGATGTGTTTACCTATCTGGAAGCTCTCTAAAAACCCTGCTATTGGGATTTTATGGAGATTTCCTCTCATAGGCATGATCTGTCAGTAACTCCATTTCCAGCCCTTTTCCCCTTTCTAGAGAAACGGGGAGGGGATGAGGCTGAAAATTCCAAGTTCTGATCATGGCTTGGTCTTTCTGATGACCAGCCTCCATCGACAAGTCATCCTGGAGCCCATTCAGAGTCACCTCAGTAGGACAAATGATGCTCCTAATGTTCTTATCACTTAGGAATTCAAAAGAGTTTCAGGGGCTCTGTGATCTCTAGCAAGACAGGATGGAGGAGGAGGCAGGCCCAGAGGCTGAATGGGTGGGTTAGGAGTAGGCAGAGCAGGTGGGGAGATTTGAATGAAAGCATATGTAATTATTTCATGTGTCATTAACACAGGCCTGCTTTATGTCACATACTCCTTCCTCTTATATTTGCCACCTGAATACAGAAGAAATCATTAGTTTATGGTTTCAATTGGTTATTTATTTCCCTTGGTCTATATTTCTGAGCATGAATGTGATTCAGAAAAAGCTACACTTTTTCTGAAAAAAGAAAAAAGTGAACACTTTTCTCATCCCTGAGTTACTCCTGGTATAGTCCATTTTCTGTCCTTCCATTCACAATCAAGTTTGTTGATGTAATAATCTTTGCCAAGTCCACTTCCTTACCTAACATTTCTAGACACCCTGTGTTACTTGCCTCTGCCCTTTCATTGATAAGACAGAGTTCTAAGTCCATGAAGGGGTTCTTGTGGTCAAGTCCAGAGGAAGGACATTCTTAAGTTTGTGTCATACCCAATCTTTCAGGTGATTTGAGAGTGTCTGTCCCTCCTCCATGAGATTCCTCTCATGATATTTTCTTCTGACTTTCTTCCTCCCTTCCTTTTACTTTTTTCCCATTTACTTTGGGAGACTGTTTCTCTCTGCTGTCCTTCATGATTCAGTCTGATTGTTTTCTGACTACTCTGTCCTGCTGGGTGATCTTGTCAGCTTTCTGCTCCCCTGTTCTCTTTAGTCAGCACCAGGAACACAAGGATTCCAGTTGGGGTATTCTGTAATTGTCTAGAAGCTCCGTGCTTAGCTCTGCTGTCCCATTCTACCTGCATATTGAACTCTTATTTGTTCAGAAGTGCCAGGGCATTCTTTATGTCCTAGATCAGCATAGAGTATCTTGAACCTGAACGTGTTGAGAGATGGGTTTTCATTCTATATGTGTTACTAATAAGCCATGTGACCTTGGATAAGTTGCGAAACCCCCAGGATCCTATTAGAGGAAGGATCCATTCATATGGGTAGAGGTATTATGCGGACTGTGAACCCCTAAATTGTATGCAGAATTGTATGTTCACGTTTATCCCTTTCTCCTTCCCTCCCTTCTCTCTACTGGATTGAGTCTTCAGAGCAGAGTTTCACCCTTGGCTCACCCCAGAGAACTTCTGACAGGTTACAGATACTGAACCCCTTTGCCCCTGGGCAGCCAAAGCCTCTCATCCCTTTACCTCAGATGCTGCACAAATATCATTTTCTAAGTGGGCTGCATCATGAAGGAATTTGAGAAGCTCTGCTCTAGAGTGATCTATGGTCTAACAAGTATTAAGAGCCACTGACAGTTATAGCTAGACTGGTAGGGCTGGTTTATGCTAGCCTGTGGATTGGATTGTTTTTAATCAGAATTCTTTTTCCAAGATTCCGTAGCTTTGCCTTTTGATATTGATATTGCATGTTGGTAACATTGGATGAAATCTTTGCAAGGGGTTGTTTCCTTAGTTCCTGTTTATTGTAAAGGGATTTTTTAGAGTTAAGAAAAAAGCACCTGATTATATCCGACTAGATGTTTTAAGGGCACAGGGATGTTAAATCATCACAAAGAACATGTAGAAAAAAATATGGGCATCATGTAGTAGAGCAAGTTTAAAAAGAAATGATATTGTTGGGTGATTTTTTAATAATAAAAATGCTGTTTTGACATAGTTACTGTTTTGTTTTGAAATATTTATTCTTGTCATTTTTGAGTTTTAAAATATGATTTCATTACATAATTATCAGTATTTGTCAAGTTTTTAAGTTGGGATAAAAATCTTAATAACAAAAATCATTTCAGTTTAGTATACATTAATTTGAAATGTAAATATACGTATGTTCTTTTTCACATATTATCCAAAGGCTGCAAGCTTGGAATGGAAGAATCAGGAGAATCAAGATACTGGTTTTAAATTTCTTTTACATTGTTTCGAAAGTATTATCTTCCTCATTTATTTCCATCATTTACTAAGTTAACAAACATCTACAAACCTGTACTTGGTAAGTACTGATTAATCCGTGTAAGAGGACGTCCACAGGGAAGCTGTACAGTGTCTTTCAAAGTGACCTTTGATTATTTTTAGGTAAAATGGCTATGTTATTCTTATATTTAGTGGTAACTTTAAGAGTTTGAAAGTTTCCTAATAAATGATTTTAACTACTCAAACTCAGATGTACCTACTCAAGCAATAAAGAAGGGAACTATGGCTCTATACTAAAAAATTATTTGAAATGAATCATGATTTTTTTGGTGTAATTATATTTAAAATATTTCAATGCAGAAAAAGCTTGCATTTGTTTACATCTTCTCTTACTGTTGGTGGGGTGTGCTGACCCCATACCTTGCTTAGTGCCTAGGCAGGTCAGCCCAGGCCACACAACTTCCCACAGTATGCCCTTTCTTTTTTACTGGATCTTTCATCTGGCAGGGACTACTTACGTCTGCTTATGGAGCAGCAGATGTTTGGATGACCAGAAGCATCCCTTAGAATGGTGGAGGTGAGGCAGGTTTTCTTCTGCCTATTATTTTAAAGTAGGTGAAATTGAATAATTAAGAACAATTTTGAAGGGGAAAGGATAACAGGCCTTAATTCATGTGAGGAATGCAAATTAATTCATTTGTTTGTAGGTGTTTATTTATATACACACACAGACACTCAGGCAAGGAGAAAATAGCTGAAGCCTGGTACATTTTGAGCAGTGTAGAAGTCCTGATTCTAAGGGTACTGGGATATGTATTTTGTTAGCTTTGTGGGTATTTTTTTCAAATTTTGATTCTGATTTTATAAGTAGTTTGTATTCATTATAGAAAACATAGTATATTGTTAATATTTTGAGACTAAAGTTATTTGCTAAGAATTTTTCTGCCTCATCCGTGTACTTTCAGGTGTACAAAAATTAGTAGTAAAGTTGGACTTACAGCAAGTAGTATCTCAAATTTGATTTTCATATTGATTATGGAATTTAAAGAAGGAGAAATGGACTCCTAATTAATTCTTTGGAAATGGTGGTGTCTGATACCTCAGAAATGAAACATGACTCTGAATTCTTATAGACATAAAGTAGATTATACTGATTCTGTTTCTTTGGATTCATCCAAAGGGAAAAGGATATAAAACTAAAGTTCAGTTGATTTGATCAGTGTAATATTGGATGTTAAAATACCTTATATGATGGAAAAAATGTCTATACATGGTTTTACATTTGTTCCAGTCATAAAATAAATTTAAAGTAGTTATGTGTGAAAAGATTTTCACTATTATAACCTCATGTAATTTCTCAGATTTGGTAAAATGAGTTTACTTTTTTCAGAGCCATGTACCTCAGCTGTATGTGACCATAACAGCCACCACCTCCCTGTCTTGTCAGATTGCAAGGCAGAATCAGAAACGAGTTTACCCCAAAATGACATTTTTAATCATTTCTGGTTCTTTAATTATAGTTTTTAAATTACAGTTGCTTTTCAGACAACAAAATATGTCTATTTACTTGGAAACTGAAACATTTGTAGAGGTTACATAATGTCAGGATTCACTAATCTAATCATTATTCTTTTTGTTCCCAGACATCCCCCATTTAAGACCAAAGCCAGTGTATATTACTACAACTCGAGACAATGAAAACATTTACAGTACAAAAATTCCATTCATGGCAGCTCGTGTTGTTTTTATTAAGTGGATTGTAACTTTCTTTTTGGAAAAAAAGTATCTAACTACAACACAAAACACTAAAAATGGAGTTGATGTATTGCCTAAAATCATGCAGGTATGTCATTCATCATCTTTATCTCTTCATACTTACGTAATAACACACACTATCTTATACCAAAGTATTTGATTATTAGGGTTATTGGATTTTACAGGTTTTGGTGTTATAAGGACTTGATTTTATTGGCTCACTCTGTAATGGTGAGGTTTCATAAGATGCTGTGAGTTAGAAGCACTTGCTGTGCTCTATTGGAATTGTCATAACAAGGCAGTCTTGGGGATGAGGGAAGCATTCTGAGATGACTGTTCTGTCTATACGTCTGGTTCTCTCTCGTCTTCCCTCCTTCACTATGGTACTAGTGACCTCTGAGCAGTAAGACCAGAGCCTGTCTTGCTTTCATAAGTCCCCAGTACCTGGAAGGCCCTCAGGAATGATGTAGGTTGGCCATGAAGAGGACCTATAAGACTGCCAACTGCCCTCTGGAAACTCAGGGGAAGGGGTGGGTCAGCAGCTCAGGATTTCAGGGTGGTTGAGCCATGATGGGGTCCCGAGAGAAGAAAGAAGGCTACCTCTCCCCAGGCCTTAAGTGAAGGCCTCTTCTTGTCTGAGCCATCTGTTTCTTGCTGGCTGTGGTCAGATACAAATGGGGCTTTCAAAGCTGGTTGAATTGCTTAGGGGACTTTATGCTGGGTAGAGCAGGACCACTTGTGGAAGTCAGAGAGCTGCCACTTTATGGAATGGTCATGGTTTTGTGAGCTTTTTTTTGTTGTCCACAAGAATAGGGATAGGAAGTGCAGGTTTGCTGATACCCTGGAGTTCCCTGCAGTGTGACCTCGGCCTGAACGGTGAAGGTTGCACACACCTGAGGGGTGACTGATGCCTTGTTGGTGGAGCACCACACTGAGATTCAGAGCATGTGGCCCCACTGACGAAATCTGACAGAAGAAGTGGAGAAACTTATTTTCAAAGAAGTTGAGGGAGATACAATTACAGTAAGAACAACAGAAGACCTGCTGATAGGAAGGTTTAAAAATATCTTAAATTTCTTAGTATAAAAACTTAGTAGGTAAACTGAAATGGTAACTGTCACTGCTGAGAACAAAATTTATTTTCTGAAGAAATATCCCACAACAATAAATGAGACCTCAGGACAGATCCAGACCTACTTTGCAAATATTTTGAGGGCAGAAGTAGAGAAGAATGAGAAGTAATAATTGAATTAATAAAAAGAAAACTTTACCTGAGCAAAAAGAAGTGATGCCTTAGACTGAAAGGCTTTTGAGTCCCAGGAAGAATTAGCTAAACAGATAAAAACCTAAACAGACATTCAGCTTTCAAGGATTAAAAACTATACAGACTTCCAGACAGAAATTAGAGGTTCCTTCAAAGAAACAAGACTGAGATTAGCATTGAATATCTAATCTAACCTACAGCCCTAAAGCTGAAAGAACATGTCTGTGTGTCTCACTTTCTCAGTCTTGCTTCATATTACATACATAAGTTAATGTCAGATCGATTTAAGGCCTAAATTGATTTAAGGTCCAACTATAAAAACAAAATGATAAAGACCTTGGGAATGTATCAATTTGGCAAGTGGTAGACCGTCTTAGATACAGATAAGACCCACAAGCCATACAGGAAATGAGGTTCAACTTTATTTGAAAAAATAGAAAAAGATTTATGTTTCAAAAGAGCATAAAGCCACACCCAAGAATAGACTGTAAAAAAAGCATTTGTAACATCAAGGCTGTTAATAGAGCTCATATCTCTACTATTTATTAAAAGTGCCTACAAATTGATAAGACAAACAGTGCAATTGAAAACTGGACAAAGGAGACGAAAGAGAAGTTCATAGAAAAGGAAATAAAAATGCCCCCTGGATTTTACCAGCAGTCAGGGAAACAGTTCATTCTGAGCTGTGACAAGAGACCTTTATTCACCAATCGGGTAGACAAAAGCTAAAAATCATCAGGTGGACTAATTTTGTATGAAATTATATATACGAAACTCAGTTACACTCTTTGATAAATTTTACATTGCATCTGTGTGGTTTTTCAACAATTCAAAACAGTATTTAAAAAATGTAACTTCTTTCCTACCTGGTTTCAAAATCTCGAAAAACCATTACCTATATTTATTGAAAGTAAATTCCTCACCTGGATGATGATAAATAGCAAGAATAGCAGATTAGCCATAGCTTCAAGTTTATAATTTTTTCCCCTTGTTGACTCTTCACACTTGTAAGTCATCTACTCTTATTATCTAGCTTTTTTAGTGTCATAGGGGTCTGAACGACTCAATCAATTAGGATAGTTCTTATCATCCTAAAAGAAAAAAGACACCAGAGCTCAAACTGAGTTAAACATAAAAGACACCAGAGCTCAAACTGAGTTAAACATAAAAAGAAATATTTTAATCTCATGATTAAAACTAATGGGGAGGCTAGCTGACAGTGGGGTTACTCATGGTTCACTCTTAGAGGCTTGCTCTCTCTATGATTCTCTGTGGTTTTTTCTTTCCTACTCTGCCCTTTTCCCTCTGGCAGGTTTGTCTTCAGCTTTCCTTATGATTGGAAGATGGGGCACTGCACTCCTTGTTCATGTTCAGAGATAACCCAGAAATACAAAGCCCTTCCCTTTTGGCTAAGTGCAACAGCTTAGGTTACCTGCCCACTCCTAGAACCATAGCAAGGCACTGATTGGCTTAAAGCTGAGTGTGTGAACTGCCCAGGGGAGGGGCATGATAGACTCTCACTATTTGGAACACTCCCCTGGTACTGTGGATAGGGTCACCTTTGTGAGTCATGTGGGCTTCTTGGGAGGAGGCACACAGAGCCCTGGGATTCTGTGAGAGAAGAATGAATGCGGGGCAGACAACCATCTGTGCCCAGTGCTACTATTCCTTGTAGATGGATGCCCTAGAAATGGTTATTACCACTGTAGGGACTTTAACTACACCTCACAATAAATTGTTTTATTAGTTTCCTGTTGATGATATAGCAAATTACCACAAACAGAATCTGTTTTCTTGCCTTGTCCAACTTCTAGAGGCTGCATGCATTTCTTGGCTCATGACCCTTCATCACATCACCTTTTCTCCCTCTGCCATCTTTACATTGCCTTCTCTGTGTCTCATCTTCCTGCCTGTGATTACACTGGGACCACCCAGAAAACCCAGGATAATCTCCCCATTGCAGCATCTTTTATTTAACCATATCTGCTAAGTCCTTTTTGACACGTAAGGTAACATTCAGAGTTTCCAGAGATTGGAGCATGGACATCTTTTGGGACTCATTATTCAGCTGACCATTTGTCTCCTGTCTTCCCTTCTCTGCCTTACAGCTGTAGTTCAGACCTCATCTTATATGTGTCTACCGTGTTCTGCATTTGTTTACATTGTACATGAGAAAAAGCAATTGAATATTAAATTTTGGAAATGGAGGTGCAGGCATAAAAGCACATATATTTACATTTGTCTCTTGAAAGTTTTTGTTTGGAATTTAAAATTTAATTTTACCTATGTAAAGTGAACATTCCTGCCTAAGTCAGGTGATCCAGAATCTCTTTTCAAAGAATATACTACTCTTGTAAAAGCCCTTTAAAACAATATTGTCAGTGCAGCTTTCTAAGAGAGTTAACACTTTGGCCACTATTACTGTGTTAAAGGTCATGTGTAACAGTTTTCGTGTGTGTGTTATTTTTCCAAAGTGAACTTACTTCTTGATCTAGAACTAATATCTTTGATAGTATTTTTTGTCAGGAAGGAAAGGAATTAGTACATTTTTTAGACTTAGCTAACTTTTACACTTGGAGAGTCTGGCTTAACAAATTTTCTTATTCAATAGCATCATTCATTGTAGAATGAAAGTACATCCCATACATCCCATAGTATGTTGGCAATGACAGTCAACTCCCCTTTTAAACCTGAACAGTCTTTGTTTTCCATTTCAGCTGAAAATGTTTTCTGTGAAGAATTATTTATTCCTTAGTAATTCATTTCTGTATGAGGTAGTAGTACTTCAACATGCATTAGAGAAAGCAGAGCGGTGATTTTAAATTTAAGCATTAGTTTTTTTTTTTTTTACTAATTCTGTATGCACATTAATTAAACATTAGAATCCAAAGGAGTCCATTAGGGAATAAGAGAGAAAGTTCGAGATTGTAAGACAGTTGACCACATTTATTTGTGTGATCATTCTTTAATTACATTATTGAGGTATCCTTTTACTGATTCTGGACTAGCCCTTTAATAATGATTTGTGGGCCATGTGTTTCCTGAAATTGTTGTATTTCATGGGGTGACAGCTAGAAAAAGTGCATCTCAAAATTGACAGCCCTATGGGAGTTCGTATATTGTACAAACTCATTTGTTGGCTACCACTGTAGTACTCTCTGTCTTCTTAAGCTCTCCCAAGGCAAATGTATGCCCGCAACCAAGCAGTTGAATCAGGGCAGGGAAACTGAGTGGGTGGCATCAGGGAACACCAACAGAATAATAGTTGCATCCTCTTGTTTCACACCTGATTTGTGGTTGTCTTAAGTGAGCCTGACCCTTAGAGTAAACAGGTCTCAGTATGAACTGTGGGTTGAGAGGAAGCCATGATGGTAGGGAGGGTTGTGGGGAAGGATTAAGTGGTAGCCTGCATCATGTAATTTCCTGACCCTGGCAACACAGGCCCTCATTCAAGCAGATATGTCTTTTTCACTGAAAAAATCTTCATAACATGCCGAAGAGCTAAGAATCATCCTTGAATTTACCACTAAGTAAACTAATACTAATAAATAGTTGAAAACTCCAGCTAGTGGGTAGGGGGAATGGACCTCTCTCTGTGGTTATTTTCTTCATCCTCTTGCTGTTAATCTTCATAAAAGAAACATATGAATAGACTTGGATTATCAGTTTGTTTTCACTCTCGTCACTTACTAGAACTATAAATGTCTATGGAAACATGCACATATTTTTGGAAAGCAGCCTCCATGAAGGAGTGTGGACTAGAGGAAACTAAGAAAAGCATTGTTTTATCGGGAGAAATATATTTTCTATCCATAGGTGGGAATCTGCATTTGGAGGGTTGACTTAAGGTATATGCAGATTTTCAACTCCGTGGTAGGCCAGCACCCCCAACCCTCATGTTGTTGAGAGTAAGCTGTCATTTTCAATTTATGGCATGATGAGAAATCCATCTATACTACCATTATGTTCTATTTGGATAATAGAGCTCATAACAGAGCTCATTTTTTAAATGACTAGATGTCTTTAAACATAATTCTTTATGCACATTATTTTAGTTATCCAGTTGCTGTGTTACCTAATTAGTTATCTAATGATGTCAAAACTTAGTGGCTTAAAGCAAAACCCCTTTTATCATACTAAATATTTCATTTTTTGAATCAGGAATTTGGGCAGGATTTGGGGACAATTCTTATGCTTCATCTGGCATTCACTGAGATCTTTAGCTGGCAGCTGGTTGGTCTGGAAGGTCCAAGGTAACTTGGTACATATTCCTGTTACTTCGGTGGGTGCAGTTGGAAGGCTAGGCTCAGCTGGGCCTCTCCTTCCATGTAGTGTCTAACTGGGTAGTTGGACTTCTTTCCTGTCTGCTCAGGGCTCCAAGAAGTGATGACTTGTCAACCTCTTGGGCCCAGACCTAAAACTACCCCAGCTTTCCACTCTATTCTGCTGGTTAATGTAAGTCACAGAGTCCATGTGGATCAAAGGGAGGGGACATAACTTCGCCTTTCAACAGAGGAGTGTCAAAGAATTTGTGGCCTTTTTAATTTGCTGTATATATATGTATGTATATGTTTTTTCTTTCCATTTTAGGCCTGTCGGGAAAATGGAAGTTATTGATAAAAAATCACGGGTCATTGAGCTGCAAAAGAATTAGCCTTACGCCAACCTCCATGCTTTACAGATTAAAATAAAATATATTTTTAACAATGAGTGAAATTTATTCTTTCTATGGAAGATAGTTGATTCATCAAAAGGCGATATAATTTCTATAGGGTAGCTCATCTCACAGTGTGACAGTGCCTTTGATAAGCCACATAAGCTTAATAGCTAAGGCATGAAGAGGAAAATAATTATAAATATAATTTTCCATTAATTTCCCTAGACATTACTATTTTGATATCAGTTTTGCCTTCAACCTGCCCTTGGTAGTTACAGAAATTACTATTTTGTACTACTCATATCTTATCACTCCTGTAAAAAAATATTCACAGTGGGTAGAATTTTAGTGGTATTTAGGTTATATATTTTGGCACTTAAAAGAATATATAGTGGAATTTACAAAGATGAAGGGACAATATACATGTTTGGAGGAAACATTTAATTCTTCGGGGAAAGGAAAGCAGAAACCAGTGTTAAACTGTGACTCATTGTGTGGATTATTTTATATCTTTGTGCTCCTAAAGTCTTCTAAATATTTAAAGTTTTATAAATATTTTAGTTAAGCTTGATCTGAGATTCTGAATATAAAACTCAGATCAAGATTCTTATACCCTTTGAAGATCTTGACACTCCTCCAATAGGCGTCAGTCTTGTAAATCAAATGATGCTTCGCAACGTTGTGGCTTAAAAATTTCCACTTAATTTCAAATCTCTGCAACTATGGAGTAAGAACTGAAGCGTGGAGACCAAAGGTGATGATAATATAAATTCATTCACACACTAATTATTCTGTGATTTTACAAATACAAATTTTTTAGGTTGATAAAATTTCAGTCTCCCTCTTTGTAATAATTTAATAGTTTTCCTGTTAAAGTAACTGAGTCAGGGAGGGGTTAGTTGGTGAATTGGAAAGTTGGTAAGTTCAGGTCCTGGAGCCCCATGTGCTTCAAGCAGCACTGGGTTCCAGCTTGCTGTCAAGTTAGTTAATGGGAACCAGAGTTCTTTAAAACAAGCCTCTTGCTAGGTATTTTCAAGTGTCAAAAAGGATCACTCAGAATGGCAATGACTTTCTTCCAGACTGTTGGCGGTGGTACATCGCAAGAGAGAGTGCCGGAGCTGGAGGGTGGCGGGCCTGTAGAGGCAGATAAAAACCATTCTAACAGCAGCACCTTGTCCGACCGGAGACTCAGCAGCTCTAGCCTTTGTAGCATTGAAGAAGAGCACAGAACTGTGTATGAAATGGTGCAGCGGATCCTCTCTGTCGACGCGCGGTTATGTCAATTTTGTGAATGAAGTATTTCGTCAGGTTAGTGTGTGTGTGTTTTATAAGTTCATGAAATTGAAGATTTTTGTTCTTGTTCTTTTGCTCATGCTACTCCAAGTAATACTGTTGATGAGTTGGGCTGAATTAATAGGACTGAATAATGACCTCTGTAATCCTGCTTCTAATTTGTCATGTGGGTGTTTTTGATTTGTTTTTTTGTGAATTTTTAAACTGTGTTTTTGTAAAATTCCCATTGGAGAGAAAATTTTATGTTTGAGCAAAATCATCCCAAAATACCTCAGTTCCATAACAAATTTTAAATCTAGAGGTAGTTAGGATGAAAGCTATTCCTGCATATTCATCAACAGATACACATAGCAAAGTAGAGCCCAAGGCTAGTATCATTCCCAGGGCCTTAGGGAGCTGTCTAATGAGCTGGAGCTCTCTGCAAACTGTACTTGCCCTACGAAGACCTATAGCATGCACATATGGTAGAAGTACTTATGGCATGAGAAAAAAAAGGTGGGTGAATGAAAAGAAAGAAAGGAGCCGAGGCTAAGACATTGAAATAACAGACCTATGGTGGAACCTGTGGTGGGTGAAAAAGCATTGAGAAGAGCAGAAGTGCAAAAAGAAAACAGGGTACAAGCAAGGAAGAAGACAGAAGAGGTCAGAGGCTGGGGTAACAATTAGCAGCCATGAGCGATAGTCAGGTATGATTCTGCTTGCCAGAGGACATTTGACCATGTCTGCAGACATTTTTTGGTTCTCACAACTTGGGTGGGGGACAATGCAACTAGCGTCTAGTGGGTTGCAGCCAGGCATGTTGTTAAATATCTTATAAGCACTCCCACCCTACAAAGAACAGTCCTGCCCAAAATGTCACTAGTGCTGCTGTGGAGAAGCTCTGAGCTATAGCCATCTGACAGAGGAAGCAGAACCCTCAAAGTAGTTGAGATGGCATCAGCTTTATAGTGTTGGAGCCATTGGCTACCTATGTCTTGGTACTGGTACCCTAGAAGACAGAGATTATGGTTCTTTTGTGGGCATGTGTTTATGATTGGGAAATAGGTTTTAGTCCGTGCGCCAGGATAGGGCTGAGGCCAATTATTGGTGAGGAGAAGAGGCAGATTCTATATGCATCCTGAGCAATGCATGTGCACCATGAAGAGTTTTTTATGGAGAGGCAGGATTTCCAGATAGTGGATGATCAACCCATTCACTCTGGAGACTTTCATTAAAGGAAAATCAAGCAAGAATCAAAGTCCCAGCATAATTCATAACAATCTAGAGGTTTTACTATTTTTGTATTTTAATGGCTAAAAAATGTTTACGTAAAATTTTGTTTAATCTATAATTAAAATTTCTGTTATAAAATATTTTTTTCTGATTCTGTGGCCCAGCACTGCCTTGATTCTCCTGGCTCCTTGACTATGTCTTCTCTGTCTCATTTCTTGTCCCCAGTCTTTGTTTTACCCCAAATTGCAAGAGGTGACCAAGATTCTCGACTTGAGCATTTTCTTCTGTTACTCCACACTCTCCTCCTTGAAGCCTTAAACTGCTTTTCCAGTGTGCCAGCAACCACCGTGGCATTTGACTTCCGGTCAAGCCTTTTGTCCAGACCTTGCTTTTTAATTCCATACTTGCTTATTGAAATGCCCACTTGTGATCTCATCTGACTTTCCTATATTATCTTTATGATCACAAGGCCAAAGCATTGGTTATTTTCTTCCCTAGCATCAGCTTCTCTTTCTGACGTGACTCTTGCTTGTTTGTTTGCTCGCTTGCCCATTTATTTATTTATCTATTTATTTATTTATTTTATTCATTCATTCGTTCGTTCATTTTAATTTAACTGGTAGTAGCATAGATAGTATGTAATAAATATGACTGTGTTCTCATAAAACTTTATTTACAAAAATCAAGCGGCAGGTTGGATTTGGATTGTAGGTCAAAGTTTGATTTAAAATCTATGTTTTAAACTGTTGGATGCAAATTCCTAAATGAGACTAGATAGCATTGACAAAGCTTTTGTGCAAGTGATACTCACTAAGTTGATGTGTTTTACCTTTATTTTGTAATTATTCATTTATCATACACATAATTTTACCCATTATTGGCATTCCACCATTGGCAATAGTGTGCTGTGAATTCTAAATTCAATCTACATTCTAAATCCAAGCTAAATTCAGATTTGAAGTAGCTTGAGTCATCAGAGTAACTGCAGACTATTTATGACTAAAGTTATAAGACATCTTTGTGCCCTGAAGCTCAAAAACATTTTATTTACATTTTATAATTAGTTTTAATCAAATCTTATTAAAAAAATATATATATATAATTTAAAATATGAGTATTATGCATTGTTAAAATACTGAAATAGAAACATTTGGAAAAAGGCATTGTTTTTAACACTGTGTTCTATTGCCCTCTCTTGGTCAATGATGATTTTTCTTTTATGAAAGACAGACTCTTCATAATAATTTATTTTTCAATTTTAAATTAAAATGTTTAAAGACTGTTTAAGCCTAAAGACTATTAAAATATAAAATGTACATTCAGGAAGTGCACATTGTCAATAGGTGATGTGTGTATGTACAAGAGAACAGTGTGATACAGCAGCAGATCAGATGTCCACGTGTGTGATGTGGCAATAAATACTGATGAGGTGCCACTTGAGGCAGGAAGGCTCATAGCAGCGGCTAGCAGTGCAAGCCACCTTGGACTAGATGGTCCAATTAGTTCAAGGTAATGGAAATAAATAGTAATTGAAGGAAGATGAGGTTTGACGCAAGGTTCAGGGCACCCTCAATTTTCCATTGTGCTCAGCAGGCAGGCTAGCACTGGTAAATGCTTCAGATAGGGCAATTCTGGTCTTGGGTAGTTCTACTGGAAACTTGTCTTCTACTGGTGTTTTTCAGACTACCTGTTGTAACCATTTGTTGAAATCAAATTGAGTCAAAACCAGTATCTTTTTAAATGATGGAATGTAGTAAAATAGAACAGACCAAAATATTTCAGTGTATTTTGTAAGGATTAATATTTCTTTATGAAACTTTTGATTTATTTATGTATATACTGTACATATATCCTTCTATAAAAGGTCTTACCTAGGTTATGATCTGAAAAGTTCAGAGCACTGCTATAAAGGGTGTTTGTTCATTAGGTTTTATTTGTGGTTGATTTTGTTTTGAAGAGCAGCTTTATTTTTATTAAAACAAATGTTCATCAGATAAACACGATCTATACACACACACATATGTATAAAGGAGAAAGCAAAAGATAATCACTCAAATCACTACCATCTAAATAACCACTATTAATGCTGGAAGAGCATCACTTTAGGTATTTCTATGTGTGTATACATGGCTGCAGGCCTGGCTAACTAGATAGGCAGATAAGATATTGGCAGAGAGGAAATGGTGCAGAAAGGCCAGCTGGCAGAGATTGAAATAAGTTGTAGATGGATAGGTGGGTAGTTGCAGACAGACAGGCAGATATAGAATTTGCCAGGCAAGTATAGATGGACAGGCAGGCAGACAAAGGCAGAAAAAGGTGAAACCAGACAGAGTTGACTGAGGTCAAGGTAGGGGCAAAGGTAGGTATATAGAAGTACCAGGGGTAAGGGTAGGGGACTGACAGAATAACTTTATGACAATGTAATCTTTAATTCTTAGTCGATCTTTAATATATTTTAATGAAGAATTCTGAATTTTATTGAATTTAACAGAAGAAAACAAATTTGAAGGAATTGTTGAAATTCAAATAAACACTTTTACATAAGAAATATTCTAAAAGATTTGTCTATAATAAAACTATTATGATAACATTGAGGTGTTGGAGTTACCTTTAAGCTACATGTTGTTATTTTAGGTAGCACTTGTTTATTTCTTGTAATGAAATACAAGAAATTAGCAGCCTTATACTTTCTTTAGCCTCTTCACTCATGTGCTAATTTCATTATATTGTAAATTTATATTGCCAATTAATCATTATTTGCAGTCTGTTTTGGAACCCTACTGTGCAGTTGTTTAGTCTTGGTTCTTGGTATTTAGATAGATTCATTATTCCTGGTGTCCACATTCCTAAAATATGTATATTTTTTGATTGACTTCTTGGTTAGCCTTGTTTTGTCATTGCATAGGTATTTACAAAAAGGTGTCTCAGAAGCTTTATTCCCTTAGTCCTTTTATGAAGGGGAATGTTTTCCTTTTGCCTTTACATGTGAACAGCAGTTTAGCTGGGTATAGTAATTTGGGGTCACTCTCTCTTCCACTTAGGAATTTGTAACTGAAAACTTTTCTGGACATACAAATCAGAAGAAGCAAGAAAACCTCACAAGGACTTTAGTTATACAGTTGAGACTTTAGTATGAATACCTTTAAACATGTTTAAAGAAATAAAAGACAAGCTTGAAAATGTTTGCAAAAAACAAGAAACTTTATCAAATGACTAAATAGATTTGAATAGTAAGAAAACAGAAGTTCTATAAAAAATAACAATTGAAATATTAGAGGAAAACCTCAATAAATGTACTAGCAAATTAGACACAGCTGAAGAGAATGAACTGGATGACATAGCTCAAGAAGTTATTCTGGGGGAGAAAAAAATAAATGGCATAGATGATAGAGGCTCTGTTCAACCCTCTGGTGACCAAATCAAAAATATGATGGCAGAAAGGAGCAGCAGCACGGAAAAATCACCTGGAATCCAGATGAACAAGCCATACAACTAGGGAGAAATCCAAGAAATCACCCTGTAATGGCGGAGGGTAGGACGGGGAGAGGACCTGGGGCTGCCCAGTCTTGAGCAGCTGAGTGAGACAGAGGCTGCAGCAGTGGCAGCAGCAGAAGGCTCTTAAAGGGGCCACATCTGCAAGTAGATTTTCCTGGTGATGGACCTGCTCGCCCTGAGCACCAGTGCCAATTTGGCTGTGTGGAGGAGGCACCAGGGACTTCTAGGGAGACATTGCTGGAGTGAGAGCCGAGGTGAGACTTCCTCTGTACAGAAGTGCCTGTGGAATCCATTGTTCCCTATTTGAGCCCTCCCCCATACCAGTGTGCAGGACACAACGCTGCCATAGCCATGATGTCATCAAACTGGATAACAGAGGTCGCTCAGCCCAGAGGATTCCTTGAAACCCTACCTCCCCAAACTCATAGCCCCACCCAAGCCATATCCAGGTATATCCTCAGCGAGTCTGGTGCTCCTTGCTGAGCAGTGCCTAGACTTACACTGGAGGCAACTGGCCTCAGTTTCTGGTGTGGCCTTTGGAAGCAACTATAAGCACAGCATCTGTGGATTGCTTGCTGAATCTTAACAGGTAGTCCCAGAGGGATAGAGGTTTAGGCTAAGTTTGGCTTACAGCTGAACCCTTCTCGGGACTGTGCCACTCAACACCTACTTCATAAATCCACATTAATATGATCAGCAGATTTTGGAGCTTTCCTTATTAGTACATAGAAACAGACATGGAAAGGCAGACAAAATTGGAAGACAAAGAAGCAGAAACTATATGAGAGAATAGAACAGAGATCCAGATATAATGTTTAACAGATGCAGAGTTCAAAACACTAGTTATAAAGATGCTCAATGAACTTTTGGGAAGTGTAGATAAATTCAGCAAAGAGATAAACAAAAATGGAAATGGAAATTATAAAAGGGAACCAGTCTGAAATGAAGAACACATTATCTGAGATGAGAAGTATATTAAATGGAATAAACAAGTGAATAAAGAAAAGATCAAATGCCCTATCTAGAGACAGGAAAGCCAAGGACACACAATCAGAATGGCAAGAGATAAGATGCCAAGACTATAAAAATAATTTAAGGAGCATATGGGACACTATTAAGGGTCCAAATATCTGTCTGATCAGTGTAACTGAAGAAAATCAAGATGTTGAACAGCTGTTTGAAGAAATAATGATGGAAAACTTCCCTAACCTGGTGAAGGAAATGGACATAAACCCCAGGAAGCTCAGAGAATTCCAAAAATCAGGATCCAAAGAGGCCCACACCAAGACACATCATAATTAAAATGCCAAAGGTTAAATCAAAGAAAGAATATTAAAAGCAGCAAGAGAAAAAAGATAATTATTTACAAGGGAAACCCATAAGACTGGCAGCTGATTTCTCAAAAGAAACTATAGGACAGAAGGGCTTGGCAAAAAATATTCAACAGGATGAAGACCCAGGATCTACAAGAAATACTTATCCAGCAAAGCTATCATTTAGATTGAAGGACAGATAAAGAGCTTCCCAGACAAAAATAAGCTAAAGGAATTTGTCACCACCAAGCCATATTACAGGAAATGTTGGAGGGACTTCTTTAAGAAGAAAAAAAATGCAAAGACTCACTTCAGATTAAAAGACACACACAGACTAAAAGGAAGGAGATGGAAAAAGATATTGCTTTGATGGACCTAGAAGGTATTTAAGTCAGACAGAGAAAGATAAACATTATATGATTTCAGTTATATGCAGCATCTAAGGACTAAAAAGAACAAACTAATCAAAAACAGACTCACAAATATAGTGAACAATTTGGTGACGGACAGAGGGAGAGGGATTTTGAGGAGATAGGAGAATGGGATAAAGGGTTAAAGAAGTACAAATTAGTAGCTGATGGATGGATGGTCATGGGATGGGGAGCATAGCATAGGGAATGCAGTTAGCATTAATATGTTGGCTAGGTCGGGGGAGGGAGGGAGCATATGGGGGGATCATTTTACAAACTATGTAGATGTCTAACCAATGTACTGTATACTTGAAACTAATTAAAATAAATTTTTTTAAAAAGTAATTATTCTGAATACACCTCAGAGAGACAGAGATGAAAAATATGAAAGGTCAAGAAATGGAAGATATAGTGAGAAGGTATGAATTATGTGTTCAACTCTTCTCTTATTATTTTTTGTCTATTCTGTCAGTTGCTGAGAATATCCTACTGTGACTGTGGATTTGTCTATTTTTTTCATCAGTCTATTGTATTTGTTATATATATGTTTGAGACATAATTATTAGTTGCAGTACAGATTTAGAAATATTATATGTTCCTTTGAACTGAATCTTTTATCGTTAAGAATTTTCTGTTTACCTTTAGTAATTTCTTTTTCCCCCACAATTGATCTTGCCTATTAATTTATCTCTGCTAGATTTCTTTTGGGTAGTTTTTGCATGACATGTCTTTTTCTAACTTTTTACTTTCAGCTTCCTTATATCTATATGTTTTGGTATCCTTTTAAAAATGGCATATTGTCTTTTTAATAGTTTTTTAAAATCCAACCTTATAATTTCTGTCTTTTCATTGGAGCATTATTCCATTTATAGTTAACATAACAACAGCTATAACTGTGTTTAAGTTTACTACCTTACTTTTTACTTTCAAGTTGTCTTGAATTCTTTCAGACAGGTTGTTTTTGGCATTCCATTTTTCTCCTTCAGATTAGTATTTTTACACTCATTTGTAATATTTTAATGGTTATTGACATCTTTCCTCATATTTCTGATTTTTTATTAATGTACTGCTATAATATTAACCAGATTATACATGCAAATAATTTTGGTTTTATTATGATTTTATTTTCTTCCAGGGAGGATTTATATTTGCTTTCTAGGAGGCAGATAACATGATATACCTTGACATTAGGTTTGGGTTATGTAATTGTCTACATTTGTCAAAAATCATCAAACGGCTCATTTAACATTTGCGCATTTCATTGTTTATACATTTTACCTTAAATATGATAAACAATTTTTAACTCAGCAATTACATGCTGAAACATTTGGGGGTGAAATGTATTGATGTCTGCAGCTTTCTTTGAAATGTATCAAAAATAAAATGAATTGTAAGAAGGATAGATAGAGGGGTGGATTGACATATATGTGATAATGCAAATAGAGCAAATGCTAATGGTATATGGATATTCACCATAAAAAGTCTTTCAACTTTTTTTGTATGAGTGAAAATATTTGTAATAAAATTTTGGAGCAAAATTAGAACGGGACATCAGTGTACTTTGTTATACCGTTCTTTGCCTTTGTTGATTTTTCTTGCAAAATATATCAGAATATTCGATACACTGGTATGTTACAATCTTGTCTTAACACAAATTCCTCTATTCTGGAATCTGATGGAATGTGACTTCTATCTATGGAGATTTATATTTTGCATGAAACCTTGTTAAACTGAAATCTGCCACTAACTTTAGGACGGTATTAAAACAAATCTTTGAAACTTGAGAGCAAGCTCTGGATTCAGACTTCCAGTCAAGATAGTGAGGTAGGTAAATGCTGTGCTTGCCTCCTCTCATGACCACATCAGAATTACAACTAAACTACAGAGCAAGTCTCATTGAGAACCACCTAAAGTCTAGCTAAACAGAAGTCCTGTAATGAAAGATATACAGAAGAAGCCAACTCAAGACTGGTAGAAGGGGTGGAGATGCAGAATGGGCTGGTCCCACACCATGTGTAATGGTTAAAAATCAGGGTGACGACTTGACTATGGAGGTCCATCCTGAGGAGTGAGAGCTCCCAGCCCCACACCAGGTTCCCTAGCCAGAGTTCCAGTTCCAGAAAGACAAGTCCCCATTCCTCTGACTTTAAAAACCAGTAGAGAATGTAGCTGAGTGAGAGAGAGCACTGCTGGAATCCTAGATGTTCCTTTTAAAGGACCTGCACACAGGTTTACTGATGGACTCACTCACTCTGAGTTCCAGTGATGGGACAGCAGTTTGAAAAGTGCTACAAACATTCAGGGAAGAACTGAACAATCCGACTTCGGGCAAGGGCTAGAGGGGCAACCTTCTCTCAGACAGAAGTGCAGATTCAAGGGGGCACCATATCTGAGTCTCCATCAACTTGGCTAACTCCATTTGCCCCACCCTGGTGATTCTCTGAGACCCACTGCACCTAACTTGCAGGCTCACCAAAGCGACCTCCAGTGGCTTTTCCATACACAAGACTGGGAGACATACCAGCTCTATCTAATATATAGAAGCAATAACAAAAGATATGGTACAGGAGATAAACATGTACTATATGAAAGAACAGAACAAAGATCTAGAAAAGAACAAGATGAAGACAAGCAACCTACCCAATGCATAGTTCAAAACATTGGTTATAAAGATGCTCAGTGATCTCAGTGAGAACTTTAACAAAGAGATAAGAACATAAAAATAAAGATAGAAAACAACAAAGAAACAGTCACAAATGAAGAATATAGTAACTGAAATGAAGAATACATAAAAGGGATTAGATGTTTAGATGAAGCAGAGTATTGAATCAAAGATTTGGAAGATAAGGTAGCAGAAAATACCCAAGCAGAGCAGCAAAAAGAAAAAAGAATGCAAAAAAATGAGGATAGTTTAAGAGGCCTCTGGGACAAAAACAAGAGTACCAACATTCATGTCATAGGGGTATCAGAAGAAGAAGAGAGAGAGCCAGGAATAGGAAACCTATTTATTTGAAGACATAGTGATGGGAAGCTTCCATAACCTGACAAAGAAAATAGGCATACAAACCCAGGAAGTGCAGAGAGATCCAATAAAAAGGAACCCAAAGAAACCCACACTGATACACATCATAATTAAAATGCTGAAGGTGAAAGAGAGAATCTTAATAGCAAGAGAAAAGCAGTTACCCACAAGGGAGATCCCATAAGACCATCAGCTGATTTCTCCATAGAAACTCTGCAGGCCAGAAGGGTTGTAATGAGATATTGAAAGTGATGAAAAACAAAGACCTAAAACCAAGAGTACTCTACCCAGCAAACTTATATTTGAAATTGAAGAAGAGAGAAAGAGCTTACCAGAGAAGAAAAAGCTAAAGGAGTTCATCACCAAACCAGTATTACAAGAAATGATAAAGGGACTTCTTTAAGAAGAGAGAAGGTCAAAAATATGAATAATAAAATGGCAATAACTACATATCTATCAATAATTACTTTAAATGTAAATGGATTAAATGCTCCAATCAAAAGATATAAGGTGGCTGAATGGATAAGAAAACAAGACCCTTACATATGCTGCCTCCAAGAGACTCACTTCAGATCAAAAGACAAACAGACCGAAAGTAAAGGAATGTAAAAAGATATTTCATGAAAATGGAAATGAGAAAAAAAAAAGCTGGAGTAGCAATACTTGTACCAGACAAAATTGACTTTAAAACAAAGGCCATAACAAAAGACTATGAAGGACTCAGTAAGCCCAGTTCTGAGTATTTATCTGAAAAAACCTAAAGCACTACTTCAAAGGGAAATGTGAGTTCATATATTTATTGTAGCATTATTTACAACAGCCAAGATATGGAGGAACCTTGGTGTCTATTCATCAATGGATGGATGAATGGATAAAGAAGAGGTAGTACATATCTAAAAAAGAATATTACTCAGCCATAAAAAAGAATGAAATCTTGCCACCTGCAACAACATAGATAGACCCAGAAGGTATTGTCCTGAGTGAAGTAAGTCAGAGACAAGTGCCCCATGACTTCACTTCTATATGGAATCTAAAGAACAAAATAAGTGAACAAAACAGAAACAAACTCATAGATACAGAGGACATTTTGATAGATGCCAGAAGGGAAGTAGGTTGGGGAAATGGAGAAAAAGGAGAAGTGATTAAGAAGTAAAAACTGGTAGTTACAAAATAGTCATAGGAATGTAAAGTACAGCCAAGGAATATAGTCATTAATTAATATTGTAATCACTGTATGTGGTGTAGATGGTTACTGGATTTGTGGGGGTGATCACTTTGTAAGTGGTATCAGTGTTTAATCACTGCGTTGTACATCTGAAACTAATATAATATTCTATTAATGTTAACTATAATTGAAAAATAAATTTCTATATATTGGGGTGACATTGGTTAATAAAATTATATAGGTGTCAAGTGTACAGTTCAATAATACATCATTTGTATATTGCATTGAGTGTTCACCACCTAAGGTCAAATCTTTCGTTACCATACATGTGATCCCCTTTGCACTTTTATACCTCTCCCTTCTCCACTTTCCTTCTGGTAACCACTAAACTGTTGTCTGTGCCTATGAGTTTTTATTCGTTTTTTTTTCTTCTTCTTCATTTGTTGCTTCCAGTTTTATTCCACAAATGAGTGAAATCATGTGGTTCTCAAGTTTTTGTTTGATTTCACTTAGCATGATTTCAGGATCCTTCCATGTTGTCGCAAATGGCAGTATTTTATCTCTTTTTATGGCTGAGTAAAACTTCTGCACAGCAAAAGAAATCATCAACAAAACAAGGAACCAACTTAGCAGGAGGTGATATTTGTAAACAATATCTCCTAGAAGGTGCTAATATCCAAAAAATATTCTAAAGAAATCATGTAACTCAATGACAGAAAAACAAAAAAATCCAATTAAAAATTGGGCAGAGGACCCGAACAGACAATTTTCCCAAAAAGATATACATATGGCCAACAAACATGTGAAAAGATACTCAACTTCACTAATTATTGGGGAAATGCAAATCAAAACTACAATGAGATACCACCTCATACCTGTTAGAATGGCTATCATCAACAGGACAAGTAATAACAAGTGTTGGAGAGGTTGTAGGGAAAAGAACCCTCATAACACTACTGCTAGGAATGTAAATTGGTACAGCCACTATGGAAAGCAGTATAGAGATTCCTCAGAAATTAAGAATAGAACTACCATATGACCTAGCAATCCCTCTTCTGGGTATCCAAAAAATTTGAAAACATTCATCCATAAAGATATATGCACTTCTATGTTCAATGTAGCCCTATTCATGGTGGCCAAGACATGGAAACCACCAAATATCCTTCAATAGATGATTGGATAAAGAAGGTGTGGTACATATATCCAATAAAAAGTATTTTAAAAAAAATAAACGGGTAATAAATTAAAAAGTGTATCATTTGTTAAGTGGGAAAAAATTGAAATGATGTAATAAACATTACTAAATACTTTTTAAAAGACCTGGATTCATTGTTAATGAACTTTGTAACTTTGGGAAAATATCTCAGGTGTTCTGAGTCTCATCTTAATTTTTCATCTGTGAAATTAATGCATTCATTGGAGTGTTGAGTACTTCTTCATGTTCACCCCTCATACAGAAATATTTCTTAAAGCTAATACTAAAAAGGGAAATGCATTTTGCCTTTACATTTTTATTTACATTTTTGAAATTATTACATGAAATCAAAACTTTTATGTGTAGATATGTAAGGGGATTCTTTACCATTAAGAAGTTCACATAAATATGCATAATGCTTCAGCTGGCTAGTATTCTCATTAACATTGGTATCCGTACTCAGTGATATGCTAGTAAATATTGAAAAACTGGCTCTCAAAAAACAGAAGGGAGGGAGGAAGGAAAGAGGAAAGGAAAGGAAGAAAGACAAGAAAAGAGAAAGGCAAAGACAAAAAAAAAAAAAAGCACTAATTGGTAGCATTTGTAAACTTCTATGGTGTAAATGCTCTCACAGTGGCCAGTTCAAGCTACCAACATGATGTCACTGAACATGGAGTTGGGAAGAGTTGTGACAGCTGGCTGCAACTGCCTGTACTAATAGGTCTGTTAAAATCTATATTTGATTCATTGGGAAAAGTTCCTAGTTGTACAATTATTATTTTATAGCCATTTAAAATACCTGTATAGGTCTGCATTTTGGTTATTTTGTGGAAAAATTATTCAGAATAGAGAAGTTATTTTTTAAATTGCATTTTTTTGTGTGCCCAATTATGAAATTCCTTTTTCCTCAGATAAGTTGGTGTGCACAAAAAGATATGGTCCTGTGTAGTATATTTACAAGCTGTATGTTTCAAAGGAAAGTCTGAAATTGGTAATTGGAGATGTCTGTTAAATGGCTCTATAGTGATCTGAGCTTGTGTGGAGTTAAAGGGAATTTTCTCATTTCATTTTAGGCATTTTTGTTGCCTTCCTGTGACATAGCTGTAACAAGGAAAAGTAGTTCAAGTATACAGAAAATGGATCCTCCAGGACAAACCTGTGTTCATGGAGGAACCAGATAAAAAAGAAGTTGCCCAAGAAGATGCTGAAAAATTAGGATTTTCAGAGACTGACATCAAGGAGGTAATATTTTATGTCTTGTTCCAGTTGGGAGTGTATATATTTTAGCAAAGTATACTTAGTCAAGGATCCCATTCAGTGGGACACAGGCAGTATCATCTTCAATACTCTTGAGTTGCCGAGTTCCCTGAGGACCTGCTTCAGAGAGGCTGCTTCTGTGCTGTATTCACAATCATTTGTGGGTCATCTCCTAACCCTCAGGCTAGGTCCACATGTGCATTGCAGCTTCATTCAACATTGTTCATTCAGAGCTGTTTAATAAACTAACATATTTTAGACATCTCTGTATGAGTATAAAAATGTCACTGCCTTATCATTGACACGTTTAAATAAATAGTATTTGAAAAACTAAATTTAGGATGTTTTGGCAATCTTTTCTTGTGTAGTGTCCTGTTTCAGAAGCAGTCAGGATGTTACTTGAAAGAACTAAGTAATGAGGGTTATCTCCACCATAAGTAAGCTTCATTATGGGGCTGGGTGCTGTCCTCAGAGCGTGGGTGCTGTCAGAAAGGACCTCTAAGTCTGTGTTCAATAAAGTTACAGACTGGATTAATCCAAAATGGCAGAGTGGGACCCCTTCCTGAAACACAAAAGAAACAAGTTACATTTATATTTCTGGCATGCTATTTTGAAATCTAGTCTGAGAAATTTCTAAAAGTGTGTGTTTGTTGTAGCAATTAATGACTAACATTTAAAAATATTTGTAAGCAAAGGCATATCACTTTTAAATATCTGTAGTACATAATTTTGATTTTTTTTTGATATTGGCAAAATCATTTTAATAACTAGTCAGGAGGACAGAATGAATAGATAAGCAAATAGAATTAATCACACATTTTAAAGGTCTGTATTACACACTCATTCAGTCACTGGATGTTTATTTCTTCAGCTCATACTAAATGATGAGCACTATTTTAAGTGTTGGAGGTAGAGTGGTGAACAAACTGGGAAAAAGATTTGCCCTCCTAGAACCTATATTTTCATGAATTCTGGTTAACATAAGGAATTAAATATGTAAACAAGGGCTTCTTCACTCTCTGTTAACTGGCTATTATTTTCTAAAGACTGCATCTGAAAGTTCTGGTCATAAACGATCATCTAGTTGGGGACGAACATACTCCTTCACCAGTGCTGTGAGCAGAGGGTGTGTGACAGAAGAGGAAAATAAGAATGTGAAAGCTGGGGCCCAGGCAATGCTGCAGGTAGGCGGCCTGCGGGCCAGAGACATAAAAGTCTCCAGTTGGAGTCAATTTAAACATTTGTTTACTTGAATAACATATAAAGTGTGATATTTTTAGCTGTCTGTCAGTAAACAGCTCTTAAATTCTCATTCTAAGTTTTCTTCCTGATGTCTCACTTTAAATTTATAAAGACTTTTTTTCTAGTCAAAGGAGCTATATGAGCTGCTTGTAGTTTGTTTAGAAGGATTATTATACAGTGAATGTGAAATGACTGAGATTTAAATCTTAAAAGTATCTTCTGAATTCATATGGGTAATTAGTTACCTAGACTATAATTTGTAAGAGAAGTGTGATTGATTATATAATCTTGTAAGTAATATTCCTTTTAAATTGCCTGTGTTTGTGAAGAATGATAGTTAATCCAATAATTTTTAGATATTCATCTGAATGAATTTTTGAAATAGAACCGATACCACTTGGGAACGTTGGAAAGAACAACTTTGGTTCATCACTTAATCTCCTAGACTTCGGAATTTTATCTCAAAAACAGGGATTGGGAAATTACCTTCTGGTCCCATCCAGCATGAAAGTTGTTTGGCATCTAAGTGAAAACACAGGGTGCTTTTCCTCCCTAGCAACCCACCCTTCATCTCATCTCTGAGTTTACAGTTGGGTCCAATGAGACCTCCTACAGAGAGGACAGGCGTGGAGTCTGGGGATGACATGGGCATGGCATGCATGTTCCCAGTTTTCAATGACACTATATTTCTATCATCTGTCTCTTGATAAGATTTCTTATCATGGAACCCTTTTTGTTTTCAGGTTAATCAGCATTGTAATACACCGTAATTCAAGAGTTTTCTCATTTTTTAAATGAAAATCAGCAAATGATTTGAAATTAACTTTAAAAAATTTAAAGTTTTACTTGAGTATCTTCAAAGAACTTTAGTTCAGCTCATAAATATATCCCAAATCCCTACCAAAAAATGCTTTCAGGAATCCTTCCCTTGGAGTCCCTTGGCAGTCCCTTCTTCCGGGTGGATGCTATATTGCCATCATCACCTCCAGTGTCAGTTAGTTGGTGGAGGTTGTGGGTGCCAGTTATCCCCCTGGGTTCAGAAGAGTATTTTTGTCTTCTAAAAGGATAAGTTACATCTAGTTGGCTGAAGCAAGAAAAAATTTTTCTGCCTGATTTTAGTGCTGTAGTTTTAAAAATTATTTAGTTTGAATTCAAATAGTTGTTTTGTTCTCATTGTACCAGCACCTTGGCCTTTTGCTTTGTTCATTGGTGAAAAGCACCCAAATGGAGGTTTGATGAGGTAGTACTCTTCTATAGTTGCTTTTGACAAGTACAATGTAGACTTTTTTATTTTTACCTTAACTAATACTAATGTGGTCATAAGAAGTATTCATGTAGTTGGCATTTTGCTGTTTTTTTAAAAAGTAAAACGAAAGAAGTGTAATATATGAAGATTCCTTATTCTTACTTGGGAACATACAAAGATCTCAAATTCAAATAAAAAAGCCAAACATATTGAATTATAAAGGATCTCTATTGCAATATATCATCTGTGGCATACTTTAAAGAACTTAGTCACTGAAACTGCTCTAGTTTGTTAGTCAAGTGTTCTTTGTTTTCTTTTTTCTTACTTGAAGGCTAGTAAATTCTTCATCATTGCTGTTATCATTTGTCAACTATTATAGAGCTTATTTAGTGATTCTTCCTGGAAAATTGGAACATGATACCTTTTTAATATTGCATAAGATCGTCCTAGAGGCTGTCAACATTTTAGTTCACCCACTTGACTTTTGAATATTTTTATTTCGTCGGTCATTTTGTACATCTGTTTGAGATGTTGTGTTAATGGATTTCATCTACAGGTGAGTCAGAGAAGTTCTTTGTGTTCCTAGATCCTCTGAGTTTGTACTGTTGAACACAAAGGAAACCTAAGAGGGAATATAACTCTAGATAGATGGAGCTAAGTGATCTGTTCCCACCACCAGATTGACCACTCAGACAAATTGAGGGGTTGTGAGGGTCATCTGTCTAAATGGTAGCACATTGTTATTTTATTGCAGTGCCCCTAAGCAGTAACTTACTACAGGACAGCCTGGGTCAGTGCTTCTCACAATTTTCTACTGAAATACCCCTGATAGTAGAGGACTGTGACCTTGTATACTAAAGGTTTGAGGCAGAGCCTAAATTTTTTTTTGAAATCTGTTTCTATCTTAAGAATTTACTTAGGTTTTTTATTCTACTGCCCGGTATAGTTCTCATATTTAAAATATATGCTCCTGGAATATGTATAATGTTAATCATGTGGCTTTGGCTATTTCCTGGCATTTCACTACCCCTAGAGGTCCACATCCTTGTTGAGTGGTTCTGGGCGTGCTTCCTGTCACCAAGTTGTTAATGTACTGGGAGATTCAACAATAATAAGATAGTTCTTCTGAACCACTTTCTGACCACAGTTGTTCTTCCTCTCTCCTCCTCCTACCCCCAAACGTCTCATCCAGAAGCAGTGATACTATCTTACCTTTTTTCTCTCTTTTCCTTTTTTTTAAATGGGATTTCAAAAAGAAGTCTTCAAAAGCTTTTCTAATTCATAACATTTCTAAGTTCTAATAATAATATGTAAGAGAAATTTTTTTTAGGAAAGGTCTTTTAGGTGTTTCAGTATTTAAGTAATTCTAAGAAGTAAACAAAAAAAAAATCTTGAGATCTTGAGTATGTGTTGGTACTACTTACCTTAAATGAAATAACTGAAAGGTGATTCATTGGTATAGTAATAGTATCCTTAAGCAACATTTATTCAGATTTAAATACTTAAAATATTTTCTAATGTAAAATTTGTCTGTTGTAAGGTATTTCTGACAAACGCTGCAAACGTCTTTTTGCTGGAACCATGTACTGAAGTTCCCATGCTCTTGAAAGAACAAGTTGATGCTTGTAAAGCTGTTTTGATTATTTTTAGGCGCATGATAATGGAGCTTACAATGAGTAAAAAGACATGGTAAGATTATTTCAAATTAATTAATATCATAAAAAAGATATTTCTGTTTCTCAATTAAATGTTACAGCCTCCACTTCTAGGGCTTTACAGAGTAATAGTAAGAGATAATCAGTCTTTTATAACAGTTTCTGTGACTTATGAAGAATTAAGTATCTATTACTTTGGTAATTCATTTATTTTCATTATTGATTTTAAAATGTTCTTGAATTAAGAGTAAATGGACTTATTACTTTTATATTAGATTTTTCCAATTTAAACTGACATCAGTTTTGTGGAAAAGCAATATAACTGATATTTTATAATAACATTCTTCATAAGCCCCGTAGAGTTTGTAAGTGCTCCAAAATGCTGTTAACTGAATTGTATTGCTTCAAACTTGAAGTTTTAAATTGATATTGGAAAAACAATTCTTTTAAATGATAAATTGTTAGAGCAATGAACAAATAGTGTAGTCAAAGATATAATGGTGTTGTTAAAATATACTTATGCAAAGTGTTTTTATTTCCATTCTTTGTTTTTGTTTGGTCTTTCTGTAATATCCCTAAAGGCAAACAATGCATGAAGTTTTTTCCCCATGCCTTTCTCCCATAATGAATGTCTTCACATCACTCCAGTTTCTGAGGTGTTTTCAGAGGTTCGAAGCCATAGACCAGAGTGCCTCAGAGCTACTTTCCACTACTCTTCCTTAATGCATCAGAAAGGCAGCCTCTCAGTTCTGCTTTAAAATGTCTCTTTAGTCCACCCTTTACATGTTCCTCCGCCACAGCCACTGTCTTCAAGCAGACCAACTGTCCTCACTGCTTGCCTGGCAGTGGTTAGCACTCCTCTCAGTGTTCCTTGGCCTCGGCTCTCAGTCCACTGTGGCCACTGCAGACCAACACTGGTGGCATACTTACCTCCTGGAAATTCTTGGGGGTCTTTGTTACCAGGCCTTTGGTCTGGATGTCCTTTCTAGACATTGTTGAGTTAGCACAAAGGGTGCTTTGGAAGGGTATGTCTGCAGGTAGCAAAAAACATATAAATGAGCAGGACTGAGCTGGCAGGGGCCTCTGGAGCCACTGAATGCAGCCCTTTCTTTCTCAGATGAGGGAAGTATATATAGGCCTAGAGGAATTCTGAACTGCAGAAAGTTTACTAATACAGAAACTGCAGGTATCACAATAATTATTTTAAGATATAAATTCCACATCTTTCCTAGCACTATTTGCCAAGAAGCAGTTGTTAAAGTGGAAATATTAGAGTGATGAACAAAATGATTTAAACAAATGCTGTGTCAGTAATACAGAAAGTGATGAGAAATGCTGGTATGCTTTCAACTGAAATATCTATTCCTTAATGCCAAGGTTATATCAATAATATTTTTGATTTTTTTTCCTTTGAAAACTATGAGTTCAGTATACTGCTGTATCAGTGGTATTTTAAAATTTTTTATAATCTTTTTTTTGTGGAAATTTTGAAAAATAAAACTAAGCAGTTCTTTGTTCTTTAATAATTCAGAAATGTCCAGGTAAAAGTATTAAAAAAATTATAGAAATAGATGAAAATACTCATCAAGATATAGTCAACAGAGCATAGGAAAGGATGTGACCTGTTTCCCTAGAAGATTTTCTTACATATTTTAGTACCAGACAATCCATGAATTCTCTTTTTTCCCTCCCTCTTTTCCTTCCCCTCCCTTCTTTCTTTCATCCAGTAAAGAACTGTCAAGCTTCGCTATGAGAATATGAGATAAACTAGACAGATACTATTCCTGCCTTCATGAGGTTTCCATCCACATAGATAGACAAAATGAACACAGAAGCAATTTCAGTACCATTGAGTGCTAAGAAGAAGAAAGCTGGGGAAGGGGACAGTGTGGAGGGCACAGGATTTTTTTCATCAGTTATTAGGGAAGGCCTTCCTGATGAGCCCTGAGGGAAGGAAGGAAGGAGCCATGGGGAGGTCTGAGGGAAGAGCATTCCTGGTAGAAGGAATAGCAAGTCACAAGCACAATATGTTCCAAGCAGGACAAGATGGCAGCCAACGTAGTGGAGCAGACAGAGAGGAAGAGGGATAGTGGGAGGGGATGAGACAGGGGGCCAGCTCTGGCCAGAGCCAGATTGCACAGGGCCTTGCAGGCCACAGGAAGGACATTAGCTACCTCTCTGTGTGCAACACGAATCTGATTTATGCTTCCAAAAGATCCTTCTGACTGCCATGTGGAGAAGAAACAGTGCAGTGGGTGGATCACAGGGTCTGTGGCCATAAACAGTGGTAGTTTAGCCCAGAGCTGTAGCTAGGGAAGTGCAAAGAAATGGTCCCAAAATGTTGAATACAGGTGTGTGAATGAGGACCAATACTATCTGTGTGAAATCATGATAACAGAGTAAATAATAAAGTGCAAGAAAACCCTACTCCTCTGCCAACAAAAAGATAGCTTATGGTCATAATTTCATGTGCTTTGGTAGAATTTTGTTACACTCTTTGAGCAGTTTTCTTTTAACAAAGATGATCAAAAGTCAGTGTTTCACAAAATAGAAGGGAACAAGCTGAAGTCAAACTGTTAGGAAAGATTTTTCCAAACTTGAGACAATTTTTCATCCTCTTTTACTTACAGAAGACTCTGCAAGAGAATTTCATGGATTTCTAAGCTTTCATAGGTTCAGAAATTAAATTAATCCTATGTCTTTGTCAGTCATTGCTTTGATCAAGTTTGCATTTTTTTTTAATAGCTGTTCTCATGACTGAGGTCTTATTTGAAATTATTATATCTCTTGTTCTCATCATGTCCACAGGATGGGTATATAACTATTGGTGTGAAAGAGTTTTTTTTTTCATTGCCTTAATCATCATAATATGAGCAGGCAGTGGTGACACTGGGGGCTGTCCTTTCTCTAACTGTGAAGGGGCCTGGGGACCCTGAATGTGGTGAACAGGCTATCCCCAGGTCTATGCCATTTCTTCCCACCCTCTCCTCTTTGCATTCACTGTCCACTCCATGCACACTTGCCCAGGTCTCCTGTGACTTGATAGCTCTTCATATTCTGTGCTCCAGAATCCATAGACAGTGCATAGGACAAGCAAACAGGTAGACCAGAATGCAGTGAGAATTTTGCCAACAGATAACCCCAGGATGAAAACCCAGTGGAGTCAGCTGCAAATAAGGCAGGAAATCTCTAGAGGTCATTAACCATGAGAAGTTTAATGAGATTCAATATCTTGTTAAAAAAAATACCGTCTCAATATGCAGAAGTAGGAGAAAAGTATAAAGGAACTATGATTTAGAGATCTCATTATCTGATTGGGCTAGACGACTTTGTCCAGTTCTCTATTTTATCACTAAAGACCAGTAAAACCAAGGAGAAAGTTGTAAAGATAAAGGAATGGTTAGAGTGATTTCCTTCAGAGAACAAATAGACCTCCCTTATATACAAAAGATAACGTGGTATCAGTTTCCATGGGGTTCAGGAAAAGAAGAAATGAGCAGACACTCTGCTATGAAGAGTGTAACTTAGCCATAAGAAAGAAAAATACCTTGTGGCTGTTCTAAAGAACTTATTACTATTATAATTAATAGTGTTATTTTGTCTCCCTAGTGTTTTATAATCTTCAAAGGCCTTTTACATAAAAGGCCCCTTTTGTGAGGGACACTGTAACTGATATATCATGATTTCCATGGTAGAGAGTCAGGATCTTCCAGGCACAAAGTTCCATGCCTCACAGTGACCAACAGTTACCTTTCCAAACCTTTCTACCATGAGAGTAATGTGGAATTCAGTCACACTATGATGCTGACTGTGTATCTCCCCAGAATAAAGACTGGAAAGTTAGTTTTGTTTTCTGTCACAAAGATAGATAGGAAGATTGTACAGGCTAAGTAAAATAATGGATGTGAAAATTAAAGAGTGCTGCATAAGGTCAGAGAGATACAGCTGTTCACTGAGTGCCCACCGCAGTTGTAGAGACAGTCTCTTCTCCACGGGGGGAGAAAAATCTAGGATGATGCCTGGTTTATCCTGTCGATTGATGTAGACATAGGAGGCATATCTTTAGAATGGTTATAACATAAGGTAGCTCATTTTGGTAAAATATGGTATTTATTAGGTAATGGGCATTCAGATTTTTAATACTTTTGAGTAATATATGTTTATTGATGTTGCTGAATTCCTAAGAGAATTCCTCATATTTATAAATTAAAGTGATTTGGAGATGTGATTAATAATATGAGCTTTTATTTTGGGTGGCCCAGGGAACAGATGTTGCAAATACTACTCAGGATAACAGAAGCTGTCATGCAGAAGCCAAAGGATAAACAAATAAAGGACTTGTTTGCCCAGAGCTTGGCAGGGTTACTGTTTAGGGTAAGTCTTTTTCATTAAAACACTGCAAATGCAAAAAATGAATCAGATTTTATAGCAGATTAGTTTTAATCACTGAGAAATTTAAGAGTAAAATTAAACTAACTTTAAATTTCTAGAACTTTAATTAGAAATTTTCCTTATTAGCTTTGTCTTGAAGGTTGTAATCTATTCTTTACAATTAGTTTAAAGCTTTTTTAGGCCTTCCTGGTTGTCCGCCATCTACTTCCTCTTTTGATTTGCTTGAGGTTGGTAGAGATTAAGAAAATGATAAGAACTGATGGCCTTGAGCAGAGGGCCAGGTGGAACTGAAGAGGTAAGGGATGATCAGAAGCATGGGAATGGAAATAAAGTCAGGGAGCAGTTCAGGCTAGAAATAAAAAGAGCTATTGTGTGTTGGGCAATTGTGTTTAAAACCACGGGACCAGATGGGCTAACCTAGGGAGAAAATGTGTGTCATAGGGCCAGCTCCATGAGTGGCAAAGGGGAGGAGCCAGCTGCTGGGAAAGAGTGGCCAGGGAAGGAAACTAGAGGAGCATTTGCGGCAGATACATGGATATGAGTATTGGGTAAGAGGAGAATGGCAAGTTCACCACTGGCTTTGACAATATGTAAGTGGTTGAGAATGTTCTAGGAAAATGGGGTCCACTTGGAATGCATGGAGGAGAAAATGAGAGCTGGGCAGTGGAGGGAGTAGATGTAATCAAGGCTTTGCAGAGGTATTGGTGTGGAAAGGAGGAGGAAAATTGAGCTAGCTGGAGTGGGTGGCATGTGTGGAGTGCAGGATTTCTGGTGGTTGATATTAAAGTATATTTTCTTGCCGTGAGGATGGTCCATTGAGGGAGAACAAGGTAATCTGTGGGGGAGAGAGAACTGCAGAAATAAAGTCCTGGATAAAGTCCTGGCCATAGGTGGAAGCAGAGAGCCAAGGACATGGCTATGTTTTTTGCATCTCACATGATTAGAGGGGTTAAGAACATGAGTAATCTGACATTGCCCTGAGGGGAAGAGAAGAGAAAGCAGAAGTAATTGCCTGTGAAGTGGAAATTTTAAAGGTCCTATTGCAACTATTAGAAAGCACTAGTATTTATGGACATTGAATTTATGAAGCATTTCTGAAAAAGAACAGTGTGAAAAGACTGGGAAAATGTGACATACTACACAAATAAAGGCATGAGTACAATGGATGGGCCTGACTGAGCCCTTTTATGGGAGAAAGCATAGTGAATCATGAGCTGGAATGGGCAGTTATAGGGAGAAGTTAATTTACCTCTTCAGTTGATGTGAGGGTGGTTTTGGAGGATATATATTAAGAGCATATTTAGAATACAGGTAGGATATGTAAGGGAAGGTGATAAAAAGAGAAATTAGTTCCTTAAGTAAAGCTAATTACTCTCATTGTGACCTAAGAGAATGCTACTGTTCATATTAATTTTTAATGATTTAATATGATTGGATGATCTCGACTTTATGAAAAATGTATGAGAGACCTCAGAAATAATTGGCATGTACTTACTTGCCTCCTGAATAGTATCACTTGTACTCTGGTTGCCTTGCTTCACTATTGGATATATGAAGTGGTCTACACATAACTTTTAGTGAGTGTCCAACTTTGTTGGCCTTTTGCCTCATTGGTGGTACTGACCACTTGCTTTGCTGCCTGCCCTCTTGGAAATACAGATAACTCTGCTCACTTTGCTGTGACTCTCATGTAATATCTCGTTGGCACCTTCCTGATCTCCCAGTTCTGATAGGACTGAGACTGCCATGTGATATGGACCGAAAGCCAGGCTCAGACTGGCAGGTGCTTAGGTAGGCCTCATTCCTCACCGGTTGCCTGGCCCTGCATCCAAGTGTGTTGGAATTAGACTGAGAACTTGTCACTAAATCAAGCAAGACTGTTGTGGAGTTGTGTTTTTTGTTTGGTTGGTTGGCTTTGGTTTGCAGGGCATATATTCCCTTCATTATGAAGAAATCTTGTCAGCTCTTACTTGAAGATTAGTTTTGAGTCCAAGATTATTAATGATTTTGATGTCCTGTAGTTGTTATTATTTTGTCAATGGTTAGATGGATCAAGAAGAAGGCTTAATGTAAGGACTTATCATAAAATAATGGAGAGAAGATGAGCTTTTGGGAATTAGATGGATTCTGGGTTCTGACCCCAGCTCTGATACTTCTAGCTATGTGTCCTTGAACAAATCACTTAAAGTCTCTTCCGTAATCTGTCCTATTCAGGAAAGAATTCCTTCCTATCTTGCAGCATTGTTATAAGAATGAAAGTGGATTCACTTGGGATGTATGATTATCTGTTGACCTCCCAAGTGCTTTTGTGAGATCCAGGGAGAGAGAAAAATGTGAAAGGTCTGGATGAACTGCCAGGCAATTAATGGGCATCATCATAGTCCCATACTAAAATTAAAATGTGCCATCTAATTATTATTCATTTGGTCACGTAGACTGTCTACAATTGCCAGGTACTTATTTTTTTTTCTTTTATTTGAATAAGGAAACTATTAAATAAGGAGATAGTTGAGTTTTGTGGTTTCAATATTTACCAAATAATAGTGATTGCTCTAAATGATGTTTTAATCTGTCATCAGTGCTAACTGTGCCCTTATGCTTGAAGCTCTGAAAGTATATCAGGAAATTTGGAATGCGGTCTTTTTATTTATAGTATAAGCCATTATTTTAAAACTGTATAGTCCCTAAGTGTGATAGTAGAGAAACATGGGAAGTGGTTGGTTAGGAAATGATGTAAGAAAAGAATGATTTGCGAGTGAAGGTGTTTTTTGTTGTTGTTGTTGTTGTTGTTGTTGTTTTTTTTTTAAATACAGCTTGTATGCCAAGATGTATTTAATGAAACATGAATTTCGGTGCTGATGGAATCTGGGAGATGGTCTTCTCCAACTTTTTTTTTTTTTTTTAATGAGAAATATAACTCCAGAAAATCCTAGTAAATTGCCCAGGTCACAATTCAAGATAGTGACAGAACCCAGAGTCTGGGGCTCTCTTTCCTTCTTCCTCTCAGAAAAGGGTAACTTATTAAAAGGGTGCCTTTGCCTTCTTCTCCAAAGGTGCCACTTGTTACCCCTGACTATATTTTGTGATTTTGCTCTGTGTGGAAATGCTGTTAGTTGTGAATGATGATGATGATTCATAGTTCTGTGTACATGTTTGTGAGATTTGTGAAGATGAATTTTGTAAGCTGCAGGAAGTCATTGTTTGTTCCTTGATTTATAATTAGTCAATAAAGTGAAGCCAATGCTAGATTCTCAGTATAGAGTATCTTACTACACCAAAACAACTGCGAATTTTATTGTGTATAGGGTCTTTATAGTAATGGCCTCAAACTCATTTTGAAAACAGGAGAGTAAGAAGTGAACAAACAGAAGCTGGCGTTTTAGTCATAATAAAAATATGTAATTATATAATAAAGTACTAATAAGTAATAAAGTTATTAACTTTTTATTTTGCATTGTTCTTAATTTTTAAAAAATTCATCCATCTTAGAATCATATTTTAAGTGCAAGTGTTTAAAACATTGTTTTCAATATACTTAACTGGTTTATCTCAACGTTAACATTTTTACCCCTTTAAAAAGTGTAATAAACATGAATTGAAACATAGGCAAAAGGTACATTGTGTTAGGATCACTTTAAACGAGATTTTTCAAGTGGTCAGAACAGGCCTGTCTAATTACAGACTTTTCTGTTTCTCAAAGTTTACCTGTGTGTGTGTGTGTGTGTGTGTGTGTGTGTGTTAAATAAAATTTTCTCTTTTAATTAAAAAAGCAAATTTACCCCTGTTCCATACATAACACAGCTCCCGATAACAGTGGGAGCTTATTTGCTATTGGGTTGGGCAGAAATATATGCAAGTTGGCACCTCAACAAGTACATTTACCTCTGACAGATCGGGGAAGTTATACAAGTTTTGGATATAAAGATTCCTCTACTAAGATTAGGAAAGCATCTGGGTCTTATCTGAGATGGATTTGGCACTTCTTTAAAGGGAGATAAATTTTGATTTGAATTTTAAAGGATGTGGAATATTTTGGCAGAGATGAGGAACTAGGCAATTTCACCTTAAAACTAGAGAAGGGATACAGAGAAGTGAATAGACTCTTTTGGAAAGGAGAGATAAAGTCTCTATTTGGGGAAATGCTGAGAACTGTGGGAACTGAGGGCTACACACTAGAAGCTGGAGGTGGGGTGGCAGTCCAGGGACACCTTGAAGGAAGTGATATCCAAGTCATGACCTGAAGAATGAAGAGGCAAAAGGGAGAGAAGAAAAGAGCAGGAGAAACCAGGTGAGGAATTAGAAGAATCTCAAAGGAAGAAATTGGATTCTTTTTACTATTATGCTGTATTATAAGTGCCTATAGAACATGCAAGTGGAGCTATCTAGTAAGCAGATAGCTAGGTCAGGAAACCAGTAAAGCGGTCTGGGCTGAACATGGAGATTCAGAAGTCAGCAGTACACGGATGTTAACTGGAGCCATGAAAATGGAGACCAAAATCCAGGCAGAAGATGGAGTAGCATAGGAGGAAGAAAGCCAGAGCAGTTGGTTGACTGGGAGATGAGGAAGTGCAGGTGGAGTGAGTGTGGAACATTCTTTCAAGAAATTTGGCTTTGAAAAGAGAAGAAAAGGGACTCTAGCTAGGGAGAGTAATCTTGGTTAAAGGGAACTTTTTTGATTTTTTTTTTTCTAATAGGATGAGGAAGAATTGGAACATGTTTAAAAGCTGATGGGAGGAGCTGGGGAAGTAGGATGGATTGGAGATAAAAGAGAGGACGTGTTAATGGAAACAAAGTCTGAGGAAGAGATCCAGAGCATAGGTAGAGACAAGTATAGAAGAGCAGGAGACCCTCTTCACTTACAGCCTGCAGGGGAGGAGAAGCTGGGTGAATGCATGGGTCTTATGGGCAGAGGTCGAGGGCATTCTTTTTAATAGGTTCTGTTTTCTCCGAAGTCTGCAGTGAGTTCATCTGCTAAAATCCAGGAAAGAGAGGTTTACATACAGAAAAGGAGATTCGAAGTAGCCACTGTAAAGAGTGTCTCATGAAACAGAACAGTTGTACTGAGAGCTTTGTCTTCCAACCCAGTTATGCCAGGACCAGCCACTGAACTAGAATAATTTTAAATCAGTAGCTTTGTTCATAAAGATAACTAACTTCACAGTTGCTCAAATCCTGATTGCAGGTATCAGAATTTTGAAAAATTAAAAGAAAAATAATATCCAAAAGCACTTTTTATTTTAAAATTAATTTTGTTAATAGTAATTTAAAATATTTTGTTAAAAATCATACTTCCTCCAAAGGAGATGATGAATTCTCTTGTTTGTTTGGTTCTAGACGCTCATTGTGGCTTGGGTCCGAGCAAACCTCTGTGTGTACATTTCTCGAGAGCTCTGGGATGACTTCCTCGGTGTGCTGTCCTCCCTCACAGAATGGGAGGAGCTCATAAACGAGTGGGCCCACACCATGGACTCCTTGACAGCAGTGCTGGCGAAAACTGTTTACGGAGTTGAGATGACAAACCTACCTCTGGACAAATTAAGTGAACAAAAGGAAAAGAAACAACGAGGCAAAGGTATTTCCACTCTTCAGGGGCAGGACCGGATGTCTGAGACATCAGGGAAGCAGTGTGTATTTATACACCTAAGCAATTAATGCGTGAAATTTCATAATAAACTGAACCAGCCATACAGTGTCCTTAATGGTGGCATTAGGTTGTACCTTATAGCACTCTGTCCATTTAATGAAGATGATGAATTTATGAAGAAGCTGTAGAAGAAGAAGGAAGATGAAGGGAAGTAGTAGCAGTAAAAACAATAATAATAATGGCTAGTGCTTTGTACATATTCTCTCTCTTCACCCTCATTGTCCCTGTGAAGTAGACTCTACGATCCGTATATCACAAAGCAATTGAAAAACAGAGTCCACAGACTCATTCAAGGTCACATAGCTAAGAAGTGATAAAGCCATAAATCAAAGCCAAGCAAGTCCAATTCAAGATGCCACACTATTAAGACATATCGTACTGCCTCCCTAGGAAAGGTGGACAAAATCTGATTGCCTCAGATGGGAGTCATTTTGGCTTTATGTTTCTTGGTAAAAACAGTTTTGAGATTCATCAGTGAATCACCATGTACAAAAGGTAAAAACGGTCCACTTGCTTAGTGATACATAGCTTTCTGTGGTCCTAAGACCTGGCAGAAATTTCTTCAACAACTCATAAAGGGAACATTGCTTGCTGTGGTAGACTACAACTTCAACAGTAGCCTTATTGTAGATTGTGTCGTTTAGCTTTTGCTGTGTGACAAAGCACCCCCAAATACAGTGACTTAAACTAATGACCATTTCTTTAGATCATGATGTTATGTTGGATTGGACTCAGTTGGACAGTTTTTCTCCTGGATTCACTTATTTTTTTGCAGTCAGCTAGACTATGGAATTATCATCTAGGCAACTCTACTTCTAGGGGTTGGTTAGCTGTGAGCTGGGGCAATAGGGGGGTGACTGGGCCATATATCTTTCGTCACCCAGCATTCTAGCTGAGATTGTTTGTGTAAAAGCTTAGGGTTCCAGGAGCAGATAATGGGCAAGCCCAAATTTTCAAGTGCATTTCAAATTTCTATTTGCTCAGTTTTGCTACCAAAGTAAGTCACATGTTGAAGCCTAGAGTCACTGTGAGAAAAGACAAAAGAAGATATGTGTACTGGGAGGTGTGAACTAGTTATGATGATTAATTAACCATGGAGACATGTAATTAACATGAGTCATTCTTGTAATTGCAGTCTGTGAATGGCTTGCCAAAGCACCAGTTAGTAAGAGCAAGTTAGGAAGAAGCTAAAACGAAGTAGTTTAAGTACATAGCATTCCAGTGGAACAGTTTAATCCCAGTTTAGATTTAGACTGTCTAATACAGTGATTTTCTAACATATTTTAGCAGAAGATCCTTTTTTCCCCCCATTTGAAGCTATAAGGAGCCCTTCCTAAAAAGTATATTAGACCAAAGATTTGGGATATAAGTAGGGGCACAAAACCAAGAGCCTGGGCCCGTGGCCTTCTGTCTCATCCTCTGTAGCAGCTGTGAGGGCCTCTGTGTCAACCTGGAATTTAAGAGGATCTCCTAGCCAGGAACTTGGCTCCCTAAGACTTTGGTTCTTAGCCCAGAAGTCTACCTGACTAGGGCTGCCTTTAAGGATGAGGGAAGTTGCTGAGACAGGAGGTAAGGATTTTCTCAAGCTAAGCGCATTCCCTGCCTCTTTAAATTTTTGTAATCTCCCCTCTTCAACAGCCCCCACAGTATTCTCTTCCTTCCCACTGTTCGAACACATAGAATCATGAAAACAAATAAGCTTGTCTGAGAAAGGTAAACGACATCAAACACACTATTTCAGAATACAGAAAAAATTTAATTAATTAATGACCACGGCACATATTTCTGATTTATTTATTATATTGCTTTATTATAAAACATTTAAATATTCATTGTAGAAATACTTGCCTTTTAAGCACTGGACTTATGGAAACAAAATACACTCTCAGAGGAACCTGGGTGTGAAAACAAGCCACGAGTGGCAGCCACTGGCCGTATATATCTATGCAGAAATCTCTTAGTGTCTCATTCTCTTTTTTCCTGTATTTCTTTTGGATCCTTGACCACTCATTGAAATTTTGACCAGAGAAATATGAGAGGAAAGAAGAGAAGTTGAATAGCAGAGCTGTAATATTTTATTGTTTTGTAGCTTCACTAAAATAGGATATATTATTTGTAGATTTTCATTTTTCTTGCTCATTCGACTGACTCTACTTATAATATATAGGCATAAATGTCTCTTGGGAATTCATGGAGAGGTTGCTGCCTACATGATGGAATATTGTTCTAAAATCAGGATCTCTTATATTCTGGCTTATAAAAGTAGTTTTGGGGTGTTCCAGGAGCAGTGGTATAACTTCATTTGACATTGTGCTATATTGAAAAGTGTATTAATTTTTTACATAAGAATGAATACTATTAAAATATAATTTTAATGAGACTGTTGGAGATGCTTGAAAATACTTTACAATAGGAATTTTTAGATAACTTCCTAAGTTACAATATAAGGAAGTGGTACCTAATTTGCAACAAGAGAAACTGCTGATTATATATAATCGTAGGTATGAAATTTGCTGAGCAACAGGCTATGAAATGAATAGTAACAAATTCAGCCTTTAGATTCTTTTTCTTGTCTTATCATTTATCAGGCTGTGTTCTAGATTCTCAGAAAGGAACCACTGTGGGGAGATCCTTTTCTCTTAGCTGGCGGAGCCACCCGGATGTGACCGAGCCAATGCGATTTAGGAGTGCCACCACATCCGGGGCACCAGGAGTTGAGAAAGCAAGAAATATCGTTCGCCAGAAAGCAACTGGTAAGCATTTATTCAGATCTTTCCCAAAGGTTTAGTTGCTATCCAAAATGGGTTTATAGGAATAAAATGTAAAAGTTTTAAAATCTGACTCAGAACTTAAATACTAGAACTTTTATTTAATTGTCTGAATATCATTTAACTTTTATTCTGGTTACTTTTCAAATTGTAGTTTTTGATATTTATTTCTAAATCCTTCATTGTGAAAAAAAGAACTTGAGGTGTTAATATTGTGTGAGATGTTTGTGTAAAAAGAGAAAATAGGTATTTTCTTTGAACCTTGAGGAAATAGATTCTTAGTAATCACACAACTAGTTGCATCATTGTTGTTGTTGGACATGATAATCTTGAGAGAATGTGGCAGGCAACTTGTTCCAGCAAGGAAAAGGAGAATAATATATTTAGTTTTCAGGACTAGATGGAGACATTCAAATTTTTGCACCTTTGAAAAATTGAGCTTTACATACCTATAGATGATGTCCTTACAGCCTGTTAAAATTAACAGAAACTTGACCACGAACCCCCAGTTAGTCAGACTGCTTTGCTACACTTTTCTCTTAAAACAAAAAGAGAAATCTTCAAAAGATAAGTTTATATCCAGTATTTCATAAGAACACATAAAGCCCCCCACCCAGTGTTTTTGAGGCCCTATGTTAAGTTTAAAACAAATTTATCTGAGTTTTCTCTAGTTTTTTGCATCAATAACACCGTGCAATTGTAATTGATATTCAACATGTTGACTACAGAAAGTCAAAATATCCTCTGGTCATAAATCAAAGATTTATTTATGTAATGTATTTTACAGAACTTAGTAAAGGTGACAGAATCCTGTTGGAGTTTTATGAAAATATATTATACCTTAACCCTAACTGTCTCATGCTTTTTTTTCTATAGCATTTGTTGGTAGTTATCACCTATTTACATTCACCTCCTATTCTACTTCTTCCTGCTTTCCTTCATCTTCTTCCCCGAGGAAAGACCCTTCTGATTAAGAGGCAACTTTTAGGGAGGCTTATTCACTGATTTTCTATCTCATCCCAGCTCCCCAAAACGGCTTTCTTCCATCTCTGGATCTTTAAAAGAAAGGGATCAGAACAGAGTTTATGATAAAGGTAGCATCCTGTCTGAGCTGCTCAGACTTTCTGCTGTCCCTCATGACCCTTGAATTACTATGATAATAAAACTGATCATTCAAAACACTTATTAAAACTTTTTTCTCACATTTTAATGAGCAGAAAATTATCAGACCTGGCATGTTTCATATGCTACTACTTGGCTAAAACACAGCTGTAGAAGAGATTGCATCTTGGTTTTTCAACAGATATTTTAGACCAACAACTTGGTAGAGACACCAGTACATTTTCGAAAATCCTCAGCACATTTATGCCAGTGAGGTTCTGTTTGTTAGTGTCCTCAGGTGTCTGAAAATCCATGGTATAAAAACTTTTACAAAATCATGTAAAAGTATTTGTGGAGTATGACACTTAAAAACCATAAACCTGGTCTTCATGGGATTAATTAAATTAAAAACACTTGAAACCATAACTATAAAATATAATGGAGATGAGAGCTATTGATTTGGTAAGATCTATTATCTTTGTATATTTTACATATATGTATAGATGCATATGTATGTATTTCCTATTTTATTTTACATTTTTAAAGATTGTAAAATATGAATCTTTTTTGTTGCCTGTGAAAGCAGTAGTCTCAAGAATTTATTATATCATGATGTTTTATAAATTTAATCTATAAAAACTAAATATTAGTGATTTTACTCAGTTCTGTTATTTTTACATTGTGTAATAATTCACCATTTTGTCCTTTAAAAAGGCCCAGAATGTTTTCATGCTAGATTTTGATTTGCTTAGAGGCCATCTTTTAATGAGAGAGCAAGCAGATCATGAAGTTAATTTTTGCTACTTTTAGCATTAAGATGTTTATTATGGAAGACCCATTTGAAAGTGACTTTTTCCCCAATCCCAGTAAGAGAATAATTTAAGATTATTTTATTTTGATTTGCCCCACAGACTACACTTAGTTTGAGAAAATGTCTGTGATGGTGGCAAGAGGGGGATATAAAATAAACAATTGCAGGGTAAGGATATGACAGTTTAACAGAGAATACACTAGTTTGCAACTCAAAAGGACTGTCAAGGAGAGTCTTAAGGAATTATAAAGTAAAACTTTGTCCCTGAGTGTGAATTATGCTGAAATTTTAGATGTATAAAATGAGGGATTAAAACAAGTCAATTTCCACACAAAATAATTATTATATAATTATATCTAAAATATCTAGTGATTTTGGGAAAACACAATTATTTGATTTATAAAAGGAAAACTTTTTAAAACAATGCTGAAATAAAATATCTCTGACATTGAAGGATGAACAAATCTTTTAAATCATTTTAATGTTTACATGAAAGTCATTTTCACTTAAATATTATTTTACATGCCTGTGAATGTTAGTGTAATTGCATTGCAGGTAGTCCTTTACAATGGGAATTAGAACAAGGAGTACTGATGGCCAAAAAAGGGGGAAAGACAGGAAAGCAGAAAGTTTGTTATACTTTTACAAATGTGTCACTACTGTTTATAGTTCCATTTCATTAGTGTCAAAATCACGTAAAGATTATAAAATAGCAGGCAAACCTTTATATTTTTGTTTCAAGGACAAAACTGATTTTACTGATGATGGTTTCATATACATGAGGCACATTCTCTTTCTGTGTCCATGCTTTTCCTCAAATGGTCATTTGATTAGCAACATATAGAAAACTTAAGAACACTATAAAGTTCATAATAGGAAAAATATGGGTTTAATAAGCATGAAACATGATATAAAAGAGTGAGTTTCATGGAGATTTTAATCTTTTTTCCATTTATCAAATCTTTTAATGTTCAACTTGACTTTTATGTGTTCTTAAGCTTTTAGGATATTAATTTGCTAAATGATTTGCTTTTGAATACAGTCAGCTCTCAGTAAACCAATTTTTGAATTATTATTTATAGAACAATTTTAATCTTAGACCGTATTTTCACTTCCTCACTGGTTTTTTTGTTTGTATCCTTTAAGACAGGAAAAATGATTTTAATGTCTGCTCAAATCTGATACACAGCAGAAAACAAGGAAAGCCTAAATATAAAAGCATTCTAAAATAAGATTACTTGTGAATTGTCCCTTCATCCTCCCATGTCATCAGAATGACTGAGAGTTGGCTGTATTTAGAAACTATGATTAAATACTGTGCTTTGTACCGTCTGCCTTTAAAGTTTAAAATGACCTTCAAATATTTAAAGAGAGCCCAGAAAAAAATAAGAAGAAGAATAAAGAAGTGAAAGATCCTGATGTTATTCTGACATAATTATTACTTTATCTCTCCTGGAAGCTAAGCGAAGCCAGTCTATCAGCAACTGTGTCCACCTTTCTGAGGCTTTGCCTGCCACTAAAAGCGTCCCGCTCCTCCTTCACACCGTGAGCGCTCTCTTACCTGGTCTTTCTTACTCCTCTTGCTCTCACAGGCTGTCAGGTACTGTAATGCTGTCTCACGTGTCTGTGAATGTCTCTGGGCTTCTGCTCGCCTCTGGGCCTTGCTTCCCCACATTAAGCATGAGTGCTTGGGCATTGCACCTTGCTTTATTTTCAATGAATATTAATAATTGTTTCTATATAGTAAGTCCTTGAGTAACCCTTAGTCAAGAAAAGATTCTGTAACACCAGTGATCTTTGTATTTCTAGTTAAGGATAAGAGGAGTTTTTGGCCCATAGATTTTAGTAGGGGAAAACAGTGATGTCTGCCTCACAGTACCTTCTATACAGTGCCTAAAGAAAGGAAGTAGATTTTCATAAAATTTTAAAGCATGTCAATGTCAGAATGCTTACTGTGCCTCTCCCAAAATGAATAAACTGGAAAAATTATGCAGGCAAGGCTTCCTTGGAGTTAATAGATCTTAATAATGTATGAAGTAATGATCAGTTTATGCAGATGTATACTGATTATTGAGATTTGAGTTCAAAAAATACTAAAAAGTATTAATTTTCCAAACAAACATTGTTCCTTGGCTTCAGCCAATTGAAATTGAGTTTGTATACTTGCGGTTTACACACAGTGTGTTTTCTGGTTTATTAAGACTTCAGAACACCAAAAATGATTTTTGGCATAGAAACCTAAACAAAAGAATTTACTTTGCTCTACAGTGAATAGTTAGGTCTCGGTCTACTTTTTTTTCAATGATTCTAAGACAAACCGAATCTTCCAACTAAAGAGAGAAATGTTTTCATGTTCTTTATATTCAGAAAGATGGCATTATAAATTAGTATTTATTTAATATTGGCAATAGCCTAATTGTGGCTTTCTATAGTACTAAATTATGTCATACTATTGTTTAGCAAAGAAAAGTTAAAGCTTAATTCCCCTGGAATACATAAAATATAATATTTTTTAATTTATAGAATATGAGGGAAGAAGATAGTTTTATTAAAAGTCTATGGTTCTTAGAAAATTCTTTTTTTCTAGTAAATACTGAAGGTGAAAAACAGTAAAAATGGTTCATGAGAAAATGGCATCAGTCAGTTAAATTACTGATGCCCATTAACTGCTTGATAATTTGATTTTCAAAAAAATACTACTGCCTAAAGATGATTAATAAAATATTTTAAATATTTTTGCTTTCTATTTGGCTGATAGACACCCAAAAGGAATTTTTTTATGGTTTGAAGTTTTAAGTTTTTTACTAGTTTGTTCAGAATATGTTCTTATAAGAAATATCTTTTTGTTAATAATCTCATTTTGGAAACTTTTTTCTCATTCAGGATTATATTTTAGTTTACTCAGATTCTTGGTTCTCATATATACGTACACAGTTTCAACAGAAATTGGATATGATTTAGAGCAGTGGTTCTCAACTGGGGACAGTTTTGCCCCCCAGAGAACATTTGGCAATGTCTAGAGACATTTTTCATAGTCACAACTGGGGTAGTGCCACTGGCATCCAGTGGGTGGGAGCCAGGGATGCTGCTAAACATCCTATGATACACAGCACAACCTGCACCACAAAGAATTATGTGACCCAAAATATCATTAATGCTGAGATTGAGAGACCCTGATTAAGAGTAAAATGAAGCAGGCCATGCTGGGTCTGTGTTTTCTGCCTTTGCTATCCTTATTTCTGGTTTTATGGCACAAGGGCTAAAGGGACTTAGCAATATAGTGACTTTGAGAACAATCTACTGTTCTTTCTCTTTCATTTGACAGCTGCAGTAGCGAGCTCTGCCTTAGGCTGATGCCATTTATTCTTTACTATTAAAGTTATGGCATTGTCCTTTGTGACTGTCTTATCAAGAGACTGGGCCCAAGAGCAAGGCATATCAGTCCTCGGTCTTAGATTGTACGTTCTCTACAGTTTGACACACTAGATTATTAAATTTGTGCTCTAATTTAAATCCTACTATGTTGACTTATCTTGCTAACTTGTTCCTAAATATAGATATAGCTAGGTGTACATCTACCTATACATAATATGCAGATACTTTCAGTGTTGACTTTCTGGCCACAAGTTCTTTACTAATAAATATGATTGCTAATTTAGTTTCATTTAAGTTAACATTTTTTGTTTTTGTTTTTAACTATATGACTATTCAACCCACCAAATTGTGTTAGTAATATACACAATAGAACATGACTTACCTTCTGATTCCTTTGTGACTCTCTTGGTGGCAGCAGAATTTGGGGAAAGTCACAACCACCTGTAGTCCATTAATATAAATAGCTACATAATCATGTGGGAAGTAGAACTGGCAGTTTCAGTGATTTCCCTTTTTCTCCTTTGTGGGAACAGTTCTTTCCAGCTATTTTGCAATTTTAACTGCTTTTATTTTGGGATATTTGCCAGTCTGTAGTGCTTACAGGCCATGCAGATGGTAGATTTTATTTTTCTTTTAGGAACACTGTAGTAGTAATAATTAGAAGATTGGTGATCTTCCCTCATTCTAAAAGAGACTTAATGGGACCTAATTGAAAGTCTCACTTAGCTACTTCTGCATCTGGTTCTCTGGCTTCCAGGTAGCACTTCTTGATTGTCAGGAAGTTTTTGTCAGAGTTTGGGCTGATTCACCTTTGGACCTTGTGAGAAACTTCAAGATGCTGAATTGGTTTACATCTCTTGTGATTTTTGTAGGGTCAAGTTGGTATTGTGCACAATGCTTTTAAAGTTAGGAAATTACTACTAATTTTGCTTATGCAACTTTCTATGAGTGGTAAATGGAACCCAGAATTTTGGTAATTGAAGAATGAGCCTCACTCCATTTAAAAAGGTTGATTAAGGAAGTCTTAGATTAAATAAAGAATGAGGGAAATTGTTTTGAAAAATAGTCAGACATCTGGAATAAATAGAAGTTTCTGAAGACTTTACATACTTAATTTAATCATGCCGAGTCTTAGTGGTGAAAATGAAATTAAGTAATCCTTATTTGATCGTTTTTCTGGTGCTTTGTGTGGAGCTTTAGAAAGCAATGATTTAGTAATGATATTGTATAACTTACACTATCAAGAAGCTAGACAGTGTGTTTAAAGTCTGGATTATTGAATTAGTTATGCTTGAGAGAAAGTAAATGATGTACTGAAACTGAGGTAGAAATGAGCTCTTTGAAGTAAACCAAACAAATTGAGTGCTATTCGAAACAGAGAATGCATTAGACCTCCCGGAATTTATGATGCAATTTTTATATAACTTAGATTGTCCTTTTTAAATATTTTGAATATCAGTTAATCCTGTATCTTGATATTTGCATATCAGTGTTAAAATGGTTTTACATTTGTTATGAAAGAGTAACCCCTATAACTGACACTATAGAATGGGAGCGTTAACAGTAGTTGCTCTTTCTTAACAAATGAAAGGCCAGTAGAGGGAGCTCAAGAATTGTTTGTTTGTTTTAAGGAAAAATATAAAAACAATGTTTTTGGTGTTCATTTATTCATTTATACAAAATATATATTGAGTATATACTTAGTTCAAAGTGTGAGAAAAGGCCAAGAAATGTACACTTACAAATCAGGAAATTGGGTTTAAATTGTGGGATAGGAAGAATTCTAAATTCTTTTCGTACTATATCACTTAACAGTTAACTTTAGGAATTGCTCAGGGCACCAGTAGCACAACAGCCCTCAGCACATTTGACATTGTGATTCTCTTGTTCTTTCCCATCCTCATCCTGGATGGTCCCGGTCTCACCACTTCTGGTGGTTTCTACAGGCTTGGACTTTCTCCATCTGGGAAGCCCCTACCAACAGTTTTACAAAAACAAAGCCTTAAAGCTGCATTAGACAAGCCTGTTGGGAAGGCAGACCAGCTGGTGATGGCAGGCTCTTCGTCCGTCTGTTCTGTTGAGAACCACTGGGAACCTTGAATTTGGAAGCCATGGTGCTGTGGCTGTATTGCATCCCACCAGATGGCGATATTCTTTATCTTTAAAAAGATGCTGCCAGTGTTAGCCAAGCTCTTGTTTCTGCTTATAGCCCAGGAACCAACGTCTACCAGTTTTTGGCATCACGTTTAAGCAAATAAAACCCACTCTTCTCCCTATCCATAAAAACTAGCACTTGCCAGTTATTTTTTAGAGAATTAGGAAGCTCTTGGGCTCCCTCTGCTGATATTGGATTAACAAGTAGGTTCATTGACAAATATAAACACTTCCCAGAAGTTTCAGGGTCTTGCATAATTAGAATAAACAGTGAAATAACATAGCCAGAAGGGGCTGGCCTGGTAGTATTATCTGGCTTCTGTTGCCTAATACTGAAGAGCCTAGAAGTACACTTGTGAAAAGGGCTTAGTTCATGCTTGGGGATGTGTAGATAGATCACAAATATGTACGTAGGTCTTTTGTTTCTCTGTGGGAAATTGGACAATTATTGGCTGGCTATTCAAGAGAAGAGTAAAGATAACCTGGAAGGATGAGGCTTTAATGAGTCTGTCTGTCCTCTCTTGTACCCTGGCCTTCCTTTTGCTTACACCCTAAATTCAGCTTCCCATCAGTATGTAAACTTAGACTGTGACCCAGTACCCTGAATTATAAGTGAAGGATCACACAAATTTCATAGTTTTGAGGTCTTATAATTTTTATCAATACTTTAAATGGAATTTTTATTTGGATAGTATAAACAAAGTAGCAGTCCTTTGTTGAAATCCTGTCTCACATTTGGAATCTTCCTACATGACAACTTCTCATTTAGGGTGAACCAGCGCTTTGGTTTATGGCTCAGATTAAAGGTTATCCAGAGAGTGGCACATTGGCAGTGAGTCTCATTTCAGGCGAGGAATTGGGTGACACTGCCAGGTAAGATAATGCAGACAGAATTTTGATCAATCTCTTCTTAGAAGAAGTAAAACTTTAGCTAATTAATTATTTTGGAAAATATGGTGTTATTTGGTTGTAAAGTTTCATGACGACATGAGTAGCATGGAGTCTGCTGAGGGATGCAGTGGTGGGGTTCACATGCAAAACCACACGGCAAGTCCTATAGGACCAGTGCCCAGGCAGTGTGGGAAGGAGGGAGAAGAAGACAGATGTGAGGTTAGCATAGAGGATGAGCAACAAGAGAGGAGAGCAGCAGGTGCCAAATAGGCTAAGGTTGCTGGAGAGTAAAGTAAGTGAGAGCTCCTTGTGGGTGGGTCAAGTCAGTAGGGCGAGATCAAGGAGAACCCTGTATTCACTATGAGGAGCATGGGCTTGACTGTACAATAATGGGCCTCTGCAGGAGAGAAGTGGCGCAGTCAGATCTTTGTTTCAGAGGGAACTCTCTGGGGCCACATAGAGGATAGTTATGAGGATAGTTATGAGGGTGGCAAGGAAGGGGAACAGTGACTAGTTAGGAGGTTATTATAATAACCTACGCAAAAGATGACGTAACTCCAAAGCTGAGGTTCTAGAGAGAGAGAGGGTGGTGTGATCTTCCAGTGCCTTGGGTTGTCTTTGGGGTTAAAATGAACCATAAAGTTTAGAAATGAGCTAGGAGGGATTTCATTATCTAAGGGAATTTAGTCTGCAATCCTGCTAGCTGAGATTATCCAGTGGGCAGTACTCATCTGTGGTTTTCTGTTTTACGTCATGTATGTACTGATTCTCTAAAAAGGCTAGTGCGTTTTTGTACTTTAGTGGTTAATGAACATTGCACTTGGTGATATAAGCAATTAAATAATTATAGTATTTGGGGGAGGGCAGTTGTTCATATATCCATTAAAAAGAACAGTAGATTTGAAATTCCCATGCTTCCTTTTACCTTCCTTTAGAATGTGTTTGTGTGTGGAGTGGGCGTGCACGTGCACGTGCTGCTTTCTACTCCCCGTCAATGTAAATGAGCCGTTCCAGGTAGCTCCTGGATCTCTTTCCTGGGCATGCCCACCCCAGAAATTCCAACCATTTCTGTGGCTTTTTCTTTTAATTTTTTTCTTCACTTAAATTAAAAAATAAAATGCTTTGTAGAACTTAAAAGAAAATGTATTTTTGGAGTGGAATATTACTGTTAACAAGTATAGGAAACTTCGTGATGTAAATGAAGAAAGATTATCTTACTGCACAATTATTGTGAAAAAAAGTATATATAAAACTACATTTTCAGAATCAGTTGCCTTAAGTGGTGAACTTATTTTTTTTAAATCTTGAAATACATCCCTGCGTGTTTTGTGTTAATGCCCACAGAAGTGGAAGAATGTCAGCAGTCAGAAAATGCACCTGCGGTCGACTCTAGCTGCCTGGTGGCCGAGCCGCAGCAGCAGATCTTCCGGAGCAGCAGCACTCCTGATGTCACTGAGCTGCTGTGCTCAGAGTCTTCTCACGGTATGGAGGCGCTCCAGTTACTCGTGCAGAACTGTAGATTTTGCCTGGGAAGAAGCTGCACGTCATGGTGCCTTCTACATATATTCTCATTCTGTTTCTTTTAAGGGAATGTACTTTTTAAGCTGATTGCAAGGATGTGATTTCTGGCAATGAAATGTTTTCAGTATTTATTTTAATGCATTTATCTAAATTATATATACATATGTACAATTTTTTCCAGCGTACATTTTTGAGAACTAGAAAGAAGTCTAGAGTGGCCAGAGTAGGCAGAAGGCAGAGAATGTTACATCACAAAGTCAGGGAGAGCAGCAAGTTTGGTAGAAGGCAGGATAGGTGTAGGCAGATATGGAAGAGCCACAGAAGTTGACAGTGAGAATGGAAAGCTGCTCAGACTTGTGAAAAATTTTATTAGCAGCTAGTGGACTCTGCTGAGGTTGAAAATAATAACTTGTGATAGCATTACTCTACATGCTTTCTCCAACAACATTCAGCAACAACAGTGTTTGGAAAGCAAAGAGGCACATGATTTGACCTATAAACAATAAATAACATTTTACAATGAAAGCACATGTTTAAATTGTAACTTGTGTCAATGAATATACTTATTTAATTTAGTTTCGTGAGTTAATTAAGAAATAAACCAACCTTATTTATCTACAAGTTATTTTACAGTTCTTAATGTCAGGGTCATGCTAACCTCATCAAATGAGTAGGGAAGTATTGCCTCTTGGAAATTCTCTTAAAATACAATAAAAAAATAACTTGAGAAATGTATTACCTAAAGATTTTCTGTTCTCTGAAAGGTTTTATATAAGATTGTTGTGATTTTTTTCCCTTTACATATTTGGTAGAATCTACCATGTGCCTGGAGTTTTCAAATTTAAAATTATTATAAGACTATTCAGATTTTCCTTTATTGTTTCAATTTTGTTAAGTTTTTCTAGAAATTTGTTAAACTCATGTATTTGTTCAAATTTATTGGTCCCAATTATTCATAAAATCTACTTAAGATATTTTTAGTGTTTATAGGCTTTGTGGTAATATTACTGATTCTGGATTTGTTCTTTCTCTCATCAGTCTTTATTCTCAAGCAATACTGAGCCACCTCACTGGTCTTTTTCACATCAGCTCACCTGGCTAACTCAGACAGCTTTTCTCTGAGATTCCTTTCCCAAGGCCCCCAGAACAGGTCTTTTTGTCCTCCCCTGTGCTAACATAATATGCTAAGTGGACCTGTTGGCCACACTGAGTAGCATTCAATCCTCTCTTAAAGCTCCCTGTGGACCAAAAAGACCAGATCTGTAGTGTGGACTTGACCATTGGCTACCAGTTTGCCAGACTCCTGTTTTTATGTATTTTAGAATATCTAAATTTAGTAATTACCTATATGTAAAATTATTTTCCAACTTTACTATCTGAACTGTTGATTTTTTCTGCCAAATCTCTAGGTCATAAGGTAGAAAATGCACAGCATTTGAGTTCTTCAGAGCCTAAGCCTTTTCAAGAGAATAAAGGACATGTGAAGAATGAACATGAAGGAATAACAGTAAGATATTTTCTAATCAAATCAATTTTTCATTAAAAATAAGCATGTAAGTTATTAGCACAATAAATTTATTAGTGGCAGTAATACTTTTATTTAAAAAATTTTTTTCCATTTAGACAGGTCATAAGCCTAAACAGTCTTGAAACCTTTTAAAGTCTTGCTTGCTTTTTATGTAAACTTATAGTCACATTGCAAAAATAGAAAAAAATTAACGTGAAATGGAATTTACCGCCAGGTGTGTATGTGGCTCTGTAATTCTAATCAGGTATCCTTGCTTTTCAAACACACAGATTCCTTGTTCCTGGCATCATTTAGGTAGTAGTCTCCAACTGACATGAGTTACTAGATAAGTGAGTTTTTACAAAGATCTGGTTTCTTTTATTTAAATATGTAAAATAGCATTTTTAAAAACAAATACAAAGTATAAAGAAGAAAATTTGAAAGTAGCTTATAACTCGTTTATGCAGATAACTCCTGTTTATTCATTTATTTAAAATATGGTACATATTCATAGAAAACGCAGACATTATAGAAGTGTTCAAAATAAAAAGAGAAAGCCTCTCCCTTGCCTGGAAAATAACCAGCATAAAGTTTCTTCTGTATTTATTTTTTAAAAGGGAAAATATCAGTCTATATATGTATATCCTGTATGTATGTGTGTATTATATATGCATATTCCAACAATTACATAAACACCCACAAACTTACCACTTAGCTTAAAAATTAGAGCATTTCCAGTAGCACTGCTTTGGCATGTAAATTCCTTCCTTGTTCCCTCAGAGAGCAGAATTTTCTTGGCTTTGTATTCATCATGCCCTTGCTTTGCTCCATCATTTTGCTCTATGTGTATGTATCTCCAAACAATACACCCTTTAGTTTTCCTTATTTTTAAACTTTATAAAAGTAACAGTATTGCTTTATTCACATGTTAATGTATTTCTAAGATTCATCTACATTATGACATCAGCTGTAGTTCATTAAGTTTTCTCCACTGTAGATATTCCACTGTGAATATACCACAATTTATTTTCATTCTTTTGTTGACGGACATTTAGACTTTTCAATTTTTTTTTTTTAATGAAAGATGCAGCTATGTACATTCTTGTATGCATTTCAAGATCTACATGTTTAAGGTTTTCTCTATGGTGGCTATCTAGGAGTAGAATTTGTGAGTCTCATGGTAGAAGAATGATCTTCTTTACAAGAGAATGTATGTTCTTCAAGGTGGTTGCCCTACTTATATTTATGCCAGCATTCTGTAAAGAATTGCCAGTCATCCACATTCTTACTAGCACTTGCTGTTGTCAGATTTAAAAAATGTTATGAGTCAAGTGGGTGAAAATGGAATCTCTTTTTTGTATTTTTCAGATAACTAATAAAGTTTAAAATATTTCCAAATGTTCACTGATCATGTGTGTTTCATCTGTGAAATGTCTAATGATGTCTTTACCATTTCCTATTGATTTGTTTGCCATTTTCTCTTTAATTTATATTAATTCTTTATACGCTCTGAATATTGATCCTATTTTGGTTGTTTCTGGCAAATATCTTACAATGTGGGACTTATATTTTCACTTTCTATGTGGTGTCTTTTGATGAATGTATGTTCTTAATTTTGCTATTCTTGATTAACAAACATTTTTATGGTTAGAATTTTTGAAAATTATAAAATACCAACTCCACAGGAATAAAAATATTACCTTATATTTATAAGTGTTTCAGTTTTGTCCTACTCATTTAAGTCTTCCCTCCATCTGGAATTTATTCCTATGTATGGAGTGAGGTAGGGATCCAATTTTTTTCCCTCACATGGATAACTATTTGTGCTAGGTCCCATTTGTTGAATCCATTTTTCCTTCATTGATCTGAAATGCCACCTCTCATATGTGCTGTTTTCTAGATGTCTGAGGCTTTATTTTAGTGCTTCTAATCTTGATTTATTGGTTACTTTGTTTCTCTGTACAATACTACAAAGTCTTAATTACTGTAATTCTCCACTTTTTCTCCCTTTCTCTCCCCCTTTTAGTGGAAGCTATTTTTCTACTATCTTTTGTCTTTCATGCTGCTATTCAGAAGTCTTCCACTCATCCTATTTGTTGTTCCTTGTTGGTCTTTGTCCTTGTCCTTCTTTTGCCCTACAGTGTATTTAGGTGCAGTTACTTTTGGTTTATATATTTGCCCTTTTTGATATATGCTATGTGCCAAGTATCTGTGGATTCTGTCTTCCATTGTTTTTGGAAAATTCTTGGTAATCATTTCTTCAATATTGCCTCTTTTTTGTTCTCTCTGCTCTTTTCTTCTGGAATTCTGAGTAGAAATATATTTATACCTTCTCATTCTGTCTTCCATGTCTCTTAAGCCTTTTTCATATTTTTCATTCTCTTTGGTCCTCTGGTTACAGTCTAGGTAATTCATCAGCTCTTTCTTTCATTCAGTTCAATAACTCTCTTTACTCATGTAATCTGCTGTTTAATACTTCCATTGAGTTTTATATTTTAACAATCATACCCTTTGCTTCTGAAAGTTCAAGTTGATTGTTTTCAAGTGTATCTGTAATTTCAACTAATCTCTTGTTGCTTGTTCATTTTTGTGATTCTCATCTTTGATTCCTTTAAAAAATCCACATTACAATTCTAAATTCTTTGTCTGATTATCTGAAGTCCTTGGGAGGGTGTCTAAATTCCATTTTGTTGCTTTTGAGACTCTTGTGCATGGTGATTTATTATTTCCTTTGGTGTATGGTAATTGTTGATTGAGTTCCAACATGGTCGATCTTAATTTACAGAAAACATGGATGTCCGAAGTGCTGGAGTTCCACCAGGACATTTTCATTTATTTCTTTCAGGAAGCAGGGAATGCTACATTAATCTTAGAGTCTCCATTCTTTTCCCACTGGCAATGGTAATAGATTTATGCTTGAGATAGCCCCATTTCACTGCTTTGGTTTTTTGTTTTGGAGGGGGCAGGGTATAGATTAGTTGGAGTTTATTTTACTTCCTGTGAGTCCAAAATTGTAAGCCAAATTTTTATGTGAGATCTAGTTCTGTCATTGGAGGACATTTCATTTCTCAGTCAGAAGCAGAAAAGACCACATTCTTCTTTTCAATTAAGGAAATATCTGGATATTTTACCATTATTACGTTAGATATATATCATCCTTCTTTAAAACTGTGTAATACTTTTTCATATACTGTGAGTCTTCTAAGTATTTATTACTTCTATTTTATAGCTTAATAATTATCCTGTCTTTTAATTATACATCTTAGTCCTTCTCATTTGTTTGCTTGTTTAATATTCATCCTTTTAGTTGGCCAGCTGAATACAGTATTTTTATATATTCTATACTAGAGGACCTTAAATTTACATCTTCATTCCTGACTCTATCTTCTGTCTCACAGTCCTAGATTTTTGTTGCCTACTTATAGGACATTCTCTTTGAATATGCAACTCAAAGATGAAAATTAAAATACCAGAAACTCTCTCAAGTTCCTTTGTACATCATCTTTCCTTCTTTCCTTTCCTTCACACCATCATTTTTATGGTCTGCTAGATTTATATTCTTTTGTCATTTAATTTTATTCCACTGTCATATACGGCTAATTATAAGCTCTTTTCTGTCATTCTGCAGCATTTTATTTATCTTTTTTTCTCCCATCAGAAGCCTTACAGGCTTATTCCTGAATTGCCATAACAGTTCCATAGCAATTTTCTTCTTAACTCTGTCCCACAGATAACTACTCAGATTTTCTTTCTATTTATGTTTTTAATCACAACAAGCTATTGTCTGGAAAATACAGTTGTTCATTTTGTCAATATTGGGTTGAAATTCCTAAACCTGATGCTGAAGGCCCACTGGCAGCTGCCTCTATTAGGAAGCAGTATACATTTTCTTTTTCCTCTTTACCTGACTGCCCTGCATGGCCTGCTATAATCAGCTTCTTTTCCTGCACATAGAAATTGCTGGTTACTACTCAGTGCTTCCTGCCTTGAATCCCCTCCTGCCTTCTCTCTACCACTTCATGTCTGTTGACTTCTTGAACAGCTGTCCTGTAACTATGAGCCAATTAAGGTAACACTTTATTCTGCATACCTTTTAGAGGGAGTTTATGTGCATATTTTGCTTATGTACCTTGTTATCATTTTGTGTAATTTGTGTATGTTTTGTCTCTCCAAGCAAGGCATAAATTTTAGAGGATGCAGATAGCCTCTAAATGTTTTAGTGCTCTATATTTAGTACAAGGTCCAGTGTTGAGCAGTACTCAAGAAAGTCTGTTGCACGTTTAACAAGGAGGTACTGAGTAACCTTTAGAGAATTCTGGGTGGAGTTTATGCCTTTCCTGCTAGCACACTTACCATTCATGTATAACTTAGGCCTTTTGGAGAATTGCATTCACTATATGTGTGTGCTTGCTCAGAGGAGCAAATAGAACTTTAAAGTAAAATTATCCATATAAGTTGGCATTCCTTCTCAGTAGATCAGTTTAATTGGATGTCAGTTGACAAAGGAGAAGCCATAAATTTCAGATTTTGAGTAATTTATAATTCATTTATAGTCATTTGTGAACACATATCCTTCAAATGGAAAATTGGATTCATTTTTTTTGTTGTTGTTGCTATTGTAATTGTTTCTTTTTCTTTAGAAATGTGGGCTAGAAACTTAAAAATCTTATAAAAATTAAAACTTTCCTGTAACAAATGTGTTCTTTCTTTTTGTCTGAAGATCTTAGTTCGAAGAAGCAGCAGCTCTGCTGAATTGGATTTAAAAGATGATTTGCAACAGACACAAGGAAAATGTAGGGAAAAACAGAAGAGTAAGTTCCAAGAAATGTGCTCTGTGTTCCTTCAAATTCTGAGTTCATATATTTTGTTTTCTTTTTCCTTTCTAACTTAAGTGATATCGTCTAAAGAGACATGGTTGTGAAGTGGGACATGACATATTTATTCCTGGAATCTCAGGACTGATAGACAGTTAGTACACACGTACAAAAAAAAAAAAACAAAACAGTTCTAGTCAGTTACTTGTACCTTAGAGGCCTGTCTTTCCACCCCTGAGCCTGCCTTTCTCCAGGTGGAAGGCAAAACCAAGGCCGATGGCTAGGTGAGCAGATAGACCAAGAAGGAAAAATGATCTGTCTCAGAAAGTTCACACAGATTATGAGGAAAAAAAAAAAAACTTCAAAAGTACGTTGAAGTCAGTAGTATAGTATACATATTGAAAAAATAAAGTTTGTTTGGAATCCTGACACATCATATACCATAAAATGTGGTTCTAATACTCTGCTTCCCTCAAAGCAGGTACTTCGCAGGGAAATAAACAGCTCAGGTCCAGGGCAGTTCTTGGTGAGCTGTGGCAGGCTCTTCTGGGTCTCCACCTTCAGACCCTGTTGGCTTAGCGTTCTGTGGAAATGAAGTTAGGGACCTAACAGGTTGGTGATTGGGACAACTTTCAGTTCTTTGAAAGTTAAAACAGTGGATTAGAAGCACCAAGGCTGGGAACTGTCAGCAGCAGATATGAAAAGCAGCTGGAAGAGTGAGCAGACAGAGTAGACACATAAAATTGTTATGTAGTAAACAAGAGACTTGGAGGAATAGACCGTCTAGGTCTGTTTTGTGTCAGACAAAAATCGTCCTATAAGGATTAATAGCTTTTGAAAGCATCATTGTATTATGACAGCTTGCAACTTTTTAGTATATAAAGGGGAGGATTTCTCTTGAAGAAAATGTTTTGCAGTGATTCTGGGTGATTCAGCCTGGGTTGAGATGTAGACATCAGACTCCTTAGGTCTTCTAGCAGACAGAATAAGCTTGCTTTTGTGGTGGAATCAATTCTCACCCTTTTCTTCTACCCAGCCCCATTTTAGTAGTTGAATTAAGTTTCAGTAGAAAACTTAAGGCCTTGATGTAATCTTTAGGGTACTTGGAGTAGCTGAGTTGAAGACCCCTTGAAAAGAATGCCACTTGAGTGATATATAGTGCTCATAATGACTGAGCTCATAATGACTGTTAATGCCCTGCACTTAGATTTGTTTCATTGAGCAAGAGCGCCACACAGGTCCCTTTTGAGCTCCTACCCTCTGAATGATTCTTGCTGTGTCAGCTGTTTACTTGCCTATAGGTAATTGTGATTTCTGGCTATTAGTTATCTCACACTTTGATTCTTCCATTGTGCCAGGTGAAAGTGTGAGCAGTGACGCAGCTCTGGGCTATAACAGCGAGGCAGAGCTGTCCATGAGCCCATGGCAGACCTGTGAGGAAGATGCAGAGCTGAACACTCCTACAGATGTTGGGGCTGACTCTGATGCCCGCCATTGGTTACAACTGAGTCCCACTGATGCTTCAAACTTAACAGGTAACTGTGTCTTTGAAAAGGAGGCACCAGTACTAACAGTTGGGAGATCCTGGAGTTTCCTAGTTCAAAAATCTGAGGATCCTTTAGCACAGTGATGATGTGAGTGCCACCTCCAACCAAATTGGTCGTGGCAGACCCAAATACCGGTTCATAATCAGTGGTGACTTCTGAGCCGTGTATGGAAAGGGTTCTAAAACAGTGGCCACATAGCGGAGGAAGCATGCCATGCCTACAGCCACTGTCCACCACACGAGGAAGTGATGATCCCTCAAGCCTTTGCCATTCCTCACCAAATTTGCTTTACTCTGGAAACAAGGGATTTATCCACCTTACAAAGGTCATCAATCCAGGATAAGTTTAAGACTTTGAATAGCTTACTGATTAATATTTTTTTTGAAATTTTACTCTGAAATACTTGATAGATATTAAATAAGTTGTGACATATTTGTAAGTTATAGGCTACAGTAATAAAGTGAGCACCAATGAGCCTACGACACAACTTAAAAAAATAGAACAGCTCCCAAACAAGTGAGGTTTCCTATAGTGCCTTAAGTTTCTCTCCTCCTCCTGTCATTCGGTGACCCTATCTCAAAAATTTTTATAATAATTTCCTTGATTTCTTTATAGTTTTACCACATATATCTGTTCTGAAGCAATCAAATATATCATATTTTTAAACTTTTAAAAAATGGTGTTATACTTTATATTTTTTGCACTTTTTCTCCCCTGAGCTTTGTATTTCTAAGATTCATGCATGAGCTATAGAGCCAAACTTTTTGAGTCTTCATTCAGGCTCTGCCTAGATATTGCTTGGTGGCTTTGAGCAAGTCCCTTAATCCTGTGTCCTTCAACCTCTTTTATGTAAACTAGGGATATTAGATATTAGCCCCTCCTAAAGGTTGTTGGAGGAATAATTGAATGAACATGTAAGTGTAGGGCACAGAATAGTATGTGTGGAGGCACTCTGCAGTTTTAGCTCTTCATGTCCATGCATACATACATGCACATGCACATTGTGTGACCCTGGGTATGCAAGCCTCATAAAGGCTCAGCTCTCTCACCTGTGTGACAGGGCTGATGAGAATGGGGACACCAAAGAGGAGTTGGGTACTTGTTTTGCTTTGTTTGTTAAGTATCAGGAAAGACTAGTGTTCTGAGGAACTCGTGTGGGAAATGCTGACCACAGCCAAGTCCTTCCTGGTCTGCCATAGTCATGTTTACATATGTATTTACATAAAACAAGCTATAAAGTATGTTTAATAAAAATGTTATTAAAATGCTAAAAAATGATTTTAAAATTATAAATAAAGGCAAACGTTTTACCTTAGTTTTTTTTTTTTAACCCAGCAAACTTTTGTTTTTTATATATATAAAATTTAACCAAACTCTCTGATATTTTGGAAATTCTTGATGTAGTAACATTAAAACTTAATAAAATTTACATAGAAAAATGGGTTGGATAAAATCTTTTATCTGTAAGATAGATAAAATCAAGAAGTATGATCTTAATATGTATTTAATATGTGTGTATTTTAATTAAGAATAGAATAATAAACAAAGAAAAACAGACCAGTTGGCTGTAAGTGAATAATGTATTGCCTTATAATGCTGTAGTGCTGTCCTTAAAAGACTGGACATTTTTGGTCTATGTATTCAAAACTGCCAATGGTAGAAGCCTTGCAAAGGCAATGAGAAAATGGTTGTCAAAATCATGTGCTTAGTTTATAAATTATTGGGTATCAATATGTACTTCTCAAATTTTGTGTTCTTTTAAAAATGATTTAAAATTCTTTATATACATGTATATAATTATAGATAATCATTTTGAATAATAACATTTTAAATTTATATGGGATTTAACAGTTTATAAAGAACTTTGAATTCTCTTTGATTCCGTATGGTAAGCAGGCCAAGTCTTACAAATTCTGTTTTAGAGATGGGAAAACTGAGACCCAGGGAGATCTGGTTGCTAGCTAGATGGTAAGTACCAGAGGTGGTACTGGTTTTTAAAGTGTTTAGTCTCCAGATGCAGTGTTATGTGTACTCTTTCCACTATGTTGCTATTAAAATTACAGCTGTAAAACCCTTTAAACTATTTGAGAATCATTAATGTATTTATGGAATAAATAGCTTCTTTAGGCCCAGTATACAGACTTATTTTATGGTACTATTGAAGGCAGTACTGCATCTTCAACAAGTTGACTTTTTAAACAAAAACTAGTTTTAATTATTTTTATTGAAAAGAAAGACAGTTGAGTGATTACTTTTTTTGTCCGTCCTTTGGAAAGATTAATTTTGCTCCCATTTCAAAGTATACACGGGACAGCTCACTTTAATAAACTTGTGTGAGGTAATTTTATATGATACACTCTCTGTTGTGATTAACTCCTCTAAATACTTAGTTATTCTTTGAAATACTAATATAAGCAGTACTCTCAGTTCAGAAGTTCATCTTGTCATCTGTGAAAAGGACAAACTGTAATATGATAGGTTTAAGGATTATCACAGTTCTGAATTTAACTTTCTGTTCTTAAGAGAACAATTTCTTTATAAATGTACACACACACAAAAACCCCCCACATGTTATCCTGACCTTTAGGACACGCAAAGAAAGTGATCAAATAATTTCAGTATATCTCTGTTTCTCATTGAATAATCCTACCAACAGTTATCAAATGCTTAGAACAATAAATCCCTTCTAAAATCTTAAATTCCTTCATCACTGGAAAGCTAACAATTTAGTTTTTCATTTAAATCATTTCATGTTTGCTGAAAATAACAGCTAATTTATTGTGCTTTGTTTCAAAATGTACCTGGCATTTGTTTTAATCAGGTCCAGTAATACATGCAGAAATGGAAATGATTGTCATGAAGGAAGAAGTTTATACTCACAGGTCTCTAGAAACAGGAGGCATGGGGTTACACAGGGGAGGATTGATTGGTCAGGAGGCAGAAGGAAAGGGAAAGCTTGGGCAACAGCCTTTGTTATCATTTCCATGAGAAAGGCAAAGCAAGACAGGGTAAGCAGATTTAGGATTGGCTAGTTTGAACAATTTCAGCAAACTCTGGACCATAGATGCTGTCCCTGGTTGCTCTGTACCTGGCCCTGGGGTGACTATGACAGGTGAGTATATTAGCTTGATGTGGAAGAGCTAGATAAAGGAGGTAGTTGGGAGGTACAGCTGTGGATTGGGTAGTTTGCATATGAAAGGTACACTTCCTGGTTAAGCTGTTTACTATCTCTCAGAATTAGTAGTTATCCTGGAGGGGCAGTCCCTTCCTGGTCTGGAGGCACCAAATGCCAGAGAATCAGGAATACAGAAAATAGGAAATATTGTTAATATATGCATAAATTTTATTCTGTTGAGGTAATGATTTTGAGGAATATTTATGATTCTATAGCTAAGAATCAGTATTACTACTGACCTCATCTCATTTAGCGAATAAGCTTACAAACCAGAAATATTTATTTTGATGCTGTAAGAAATAAAAAGATGAATAAGTCATAGCCACAGTTGATTTAAGAGATTATCAAGAGGACAGAAGACATCCTGATAATGACCAATAATGTGATAAGTGCTATGAAATTTATTTAAAGAAAGTTTTAATCACAGGGGTAGACAAGTAGACTAGTAGAATGTGTTATAAAATACATAACTGAATCCATACAGGCACAGAATCATGATATTATGAAAGAGGTGGCTTTCTGGATCTGGCAAGGAAAGGATTTATTATTTAACAAAGCCTGTGGGACAAGTATTTAGCCATATGGAAAAAAAATGAAATGCAATTCCCTACCTCACACCATGCCCATAATCAATTCCACATGGGTAAAATACTTAAATATGAAAAAGAAATTCTAAAAACCTTTGGAAGAAAATATTTTCTAAAAAATGTCTAAGACCTTAGGGTGGGGAAGGTTTTCTTAAATGAGATTTTTAAAAATTGATAAGAGAAGTATCAGTTATGAATTCAACTTCAGCATAATTAAAACTTTATCAGAGAAACTAAAAATTTCTGAAGGGTGGCAAAACCTTAAAGAGTAAAAGCCAGCTTTGGTGCTCTTTCCTTTCCAGGTTCCTGTCAGGTCAGTGATAGGCTTTAAGATAGGTTTAGTAAGAAATGATGGCTAACATTTTGTTTTAGTGGGAGGGGATCAGTGGTCTTCTCCCACTGGAATATAAGCTTGGTGGTATTCGCAACTGATTTTTGGCTCCTAGAATGATGCATGGCAGGAGAGGAACATTCAGTAAATACTTGAATCAGTGAATGAATAAGCTTTAAGTTGCAGGCTATTGTTTTATTTAGTGAATACAAAGATTATATTTTAACCTTTTTTAATAAAAATATGTAAGATTGTTTCAAAATCTTTTTATATTTTGTATATTTATCACAGCCCTGCCTCCAAATGCTGTTACAGAAATCCTTTTACTACTTCTGTTTTTAATTATAGCTCTGCATGTGAATTACATTCACAGTTACTTAACCACCAAAGCTGTTTTTGCAGGAATGGATTGTCAGTGTGCAGGCTTTGATCTGCTCTGAAGACATGAAATATTATAAAGAAAAATAACAGTGATAACTACCATGGGATTAGTTGCTCACCTTCTGAAATCTTTCAAATGAACAACAACAACAACAACAAAAAGCAGATGAGGAAGGAGAGGAGGGTCAGGCTGTAGTGGTGGCCAACAGAATGCCAGCCAACCTGCTACCTCTCTCTTGGATCTTCAAGTCCAGGCCTGATTTTTCTGAATTAAGGTTTCCAATTGAGCCTTTTGGTTTGCGCCTTTAGATTTCAAGTGAAAAGGGAAATTCATTTCCAAAGTGCCAGCTATATTTCTTCAACATTCTATCAAGCCTACATAAAATTGCAGCTATGTGAAATCGTCATTTGGTCATAAGTACCTATTTTGCCAATTACCAAGATTCAGTTAATGGCTAAAATCCTTTGCATGTTTGCAGAGTTACAAACTTTATATTACTCTGTTAAAATCATATATATATTTGGAGAAAGATAATTTATTTGCTTTCAAGTGTTCCCAATTTCATAAAAAAAAATTTTAATGCCCCTTTACCATTTAGTAATAATTAAATGAAAAGATACTAGGCTAGCATACTAGTTCACTCATGAAAAAGAAAATAAAACTAAATATTTGGTATTTTTAGGGTGAACATGAAATTTTCTGAAATCTCTCAAATCCCCATTTTTAATTAAATACTGCCTCACTGTGGAACCATCTACGTGTAAAATGTCAGCATCTGTTCTGTTACTTATGCCACAAGTAGAATAATTTTGGGTAAAAACATTTCAACTCATTAAAAAAATTTTGTCACAGTAATATTGAGTGTGCTATCATTTCAAATACTTCAAAAAGATTCACCATATTTTGATAATGTTGGGAAGTCACCTAAGATTTTATCACTGAGGTATAAATTTTTCAGAGAGCAAAATAGTATTGAAGCATTTTACACATGGAGTCCTTTCATAACGGAGAATGTATTTGGTGGCAGGTGCCATGGAGTTGCAGGTGATGAGGTGCCTGGCCTATGTTTACTTAGAGTTGCTACTCAGGCACAGGTCCAGGGTGATTGGAATGCTGGGGCTAACCCCTGTTTTGAATGGCTGCATATTTGGGGTTGGGGTAGGGGATGCAACAAAACTATAAATCATCTAATCCCCTTACATTTTTTACTTTTCAAGGGATTAAAGACATCATGGCATTTTTCATGAGAAAAATAAATACCATATTATGCTGTGTCTTCACTTAGGGACATACATTGTTTTATAAACATTCATTAAAGCTTCAGATACTTTCTCATACTGACAGATGCTTGGTATTACACTTACCTTACAGATTAAACATTAGGAGGATGAGTCTCTCTTCAGAGAACTTAGAGGCCCATAATTAGTTTTTTGTTCTCTATAACTCCTGTCTTTTAGATATACTGTTTAGGAGTTCCATTTTGAATTGGATCTTTACCTTTTATTGTGTCTCCTCAGTGGAGTATGATACTTATGTGGGAAATATAGATGAATTTTTCCTCTAAGAAGTAACAGTGTTCCTGTTTGGATAAGGCTATTCCTTGACACAGTGTGCCATCCTTATTAACTCTTTCGTTTTGATGTCTTGGATCTTTTAATGTCTAGTATTAGACAGCTGTCTTGGGTGCAGTGTTGGGGGAATATAGACCATTTTCTTGGATCTGCTGTGACTCCTTGTCAAATTCACTCCTTGCTCCTTATTGGTTCCTGTCATTCCTCTGCTTGACTTCCTTACATCCACAAATGGTCCTTCAATTTCTTGGATTAGATAGGCCTTAAAGACACTAATACCATATATACTCAAAATGACACACAGTGGGGGTTGATAATATCCTAGAAATCAGTTTCCCTTTGCTTAGAAAATTTGTGAGGAATAGAACTTTGAGAATATTGTGTTAGTAACAAATGGTGTAAGAAAATAAAGAAAGCGGATTAGTGTTGGGAGATGGAACACAACTTTTAAAACTCTGCAAAGATTCAAAAGAGAAGCACAGCAAAGAAGATACAAATTAAGTAAATAAATACATCGATAGATAGGATGAAAGAGAGACACATGTCTAGTTATCCATATGTCAGTCACATTAAAGTAGAAAACATTAGTGACAGCAGTAATTCTGAATTTATATGAACTTCATAGCCCCCAGATATATAAAGGAAAATTTGACAGAATTATAAGGAACTACTGATAAAGCCATATTCATAGTAGAAAATTTTAATATCAACTCAATAATTGATAAGCAAAAAATAATTAGAGAAGACTTACTTAATACCATTAATCTTGATTGAATGGAAATATTTGTGTGTTGAATGGAGATATTTTATATGTACATATATATATATATATAATTTTGAACTTAATTAAAATATACAGGTGATTTTTTAAAAGTACATGAACTTTTACAGAAATTGACAGACTAGATCTTTAAGCAAGTCTCAGCAAATGTCATGATTTGAAACTATACTATCTTCTGTGAATATTGTGAAGTAAATTAAGAACAAATGGATAATAAAAGAAAAATACATTAAGAAACTAAAAACTGCACTTCAAACAAATTGTCCAAAAATAAATTAAATTAGAAATTAGAAAATATTTCAAACGGATTTACAGTGAAAACTACATATCAAAAGTTCTAGGTTGTAAGCTGAAGACTTCTATGGAGGAAAATGTATAGCTTTAGATGTGGATATTAAAAGAGAAAAATATTGATCTATGAGTCCTATTAAAAAATTAGGAAAAGAATGGCAGAATAATGTATGGATGTCAATAAAAAGGAACTTAGAAAGCTAAGCACATACACAAATATGATAGAAAGCAATAGAGAAGACAATCAAAAACCACTCTAAAACATTAATAAAATAGATGAAGAGGCAAGATTGATCAAGGAAAAAATATTAGGGATGATGAGGGGAACAGAACTATAAGAACTATATAAAAATTTTAAATAATATAGTTGGTTAATTTGAAAATATTTATAAAAATAAAGGACAATGACTATTTTTACTGAAATTTCAAATAAAGAAGAAACTCTTTTCCAACTGGTTCCAGATACTAGAAGGACAGAAAGCTTCCTAACTTCTGTTATCTAATTTGTGTTACCTTTATAAAGAAACCAGATAGGGTGCATATTAAAAAAGGAAAATTAGAGTCCATATTACTTAAAAGCATATAAGCAAAAATCGTATATAAAGCATTAGCAAACAAAATCCAAGAATATTGGGAAAGGATCATATATCAGAACTAAGAGAAGTTCATTCCAGGAATGGAAATACAAAAAAAGGTTAATCATGAGAAAAACATCACACAAATCCCAATGAAAGAACATGCTATAAAATATATGATCACTGCTCCTCAAAACTGTCTATGTCATCCAAAACAAAGGAAGTCTGAGAAACACAGCCAAGAGGATGCTTAGGAAACATGACAGTTAAATGTAATATGATATCTTAGATGGAATCCTGGAACAGAAAAAAGACATTAAGTTAAAAACTAAAGCAATCTGAATAAGTGGGGACTTCCTAATAATGTTTCAATATTGGTTCATTAATTTTAACACATGTACCATACTTATGTAAGATGTTAGTTATAATAGGGAAAAGTCAATGTGAAGTATATGAGACTTCTCTATACTATCTTAATGATTTTTTATGTCTGAAATTTTAAAAAATAATTCAGGAAAAAATGTCAAATAGAAAATAAGGGCATTGAAACTAAACAAAAGTGATAGAACGAAAATATGAAATAAGTGACTTTTAAAAGTGGGATGAAGAAATGAGTGACAAAGACATTTTAAAAATTATATTAATATATATGCAGCCAGAATTGAATGGACAAACACAAATAGCCCCAGTTTTCCACAAAATGCCACTTGATCCACATTAATGGATTTGTGTTAAATTAGATGTGAATTTACAAGGACAAAGATGGCAAGAGAAGAAGCAGTAGAAGCCAACTTATTTTTTTTTAAATGAAAACCAAAAGGTTTTATTTTCAAAGTCAAAGATGAAAGTATTTAAGACCTCTTTGGTATTCTTTAAAACATTTTTAAAAATTTTTAATTATAATTGACATACAATATTATATTAGTTTCAGGTGTATGACATAGTGATTAGACATATATCTTACAAAGTGATCACCCCGATGAATCTGACATACACATACTGTTATAATATTACTGACTATATCCTCTGTGCTCTACTTTACATCCCCATGACTGTTTTCTCGCTACCAGTTTGTACTTCTTCATCCTTTCCCCTTTTCCCCCTACCCATCAGTGCCCCTCCCATCTGGCAAAATGTTCTCTGTATCTATGAGTTGGTTTCTGTGTAGTTCTTTTTTTTTTTTTTGATTCCACGTATAAGTGAAATGATCTAGTATTTGTCTTTCTCTGTCTGACTTATTAGCATAATACCTGCTAGGTCCGTCCATGTTATTACAGATTGCAAGATTTCATTCTTTTTATGGCTGAGTAATATTCTATTGTATATATGTACCATTCTTCTTTAACCATTCATCTAATGATGGCCATTTAGGGTGCTTCCATATCTTGGCTACTGTAAATAATACTGCAATGAATATATGGATGCACATGTCCCTTCAAAGTAGTGTTTTGGGTTTCTTTGAATTAATACTCAGAATCGGAATTATGGAGTCCTTTGTTTCTTGATACAGCTTTGTTTTAAAGTCTATTTTGTCTGGTATAAATATTGGTACCCCAGCTTTCTTTTTTTCCTTTCTGTTTCCATTTTCATGAAATGTCTTTTCCATTCCTTTACTCTCAGTTTGTGTGTGTCTTTGATCTGAAGTGAGTCTCTTGTAGGCAACATATGTAAAGGTTTTATGTTCTTATTAATTCAGCCACCCTATGTCTTTTGATTGGAGCATGTAATCCACTAATATTTAAAGCAATCATTGATATATAATGTATTGCCATTTTATTATTCATATTTTTAATCTTTTTTTTTCTTCTTAAAGAAGTCCCTTTAACATTTTTGTAATACTGGTTGGGTGATGATGAACTCCTTTAGCTTAGCTTGTTCTTGTCTGGGAAGCTCTTTATCTGTCCTTTGATTCTAAATGATAGCTTTTCTGGGTAGAGTAATCTTGGCTGTAGTCCTTACTTTTCACCATTTTGAATATTTCTTGCCTATCCCTTCAGGCCTGCAATGTTTCTGTTGAGAAATCAGTTGACAGTCTTATGAGAGCTCCCTTGTAGTAATTAATTGCTTTTCTCTTGGTTGCTTTTAAAATCCTCTCTTTGTCTTTCACCTTTGGCATTTTAATTATGATGTGTCTTGGTGTGGGCCTCTTTGAGTTCATCTTGTGTAGGATTCCCTGTGCTTCCTGGGTTTGTATGTCTCTTTCCTTCACCAGGCTAGGTAGACGTTTCCTGTCATTATTTTTTCAAATAGATTTTCAATTCCTTGCTCTCTCTCTTTTCCTTCTGGTATTTCTATGATGTTAATGTTGATATATTTGATGTTGTCCCAGACCCCTTAAACTCCTTATATATTTGGATTTTTTTTTCTTTTTGCTATCTTGATTGGATGTTTTTTGTTACCTTATCTTACAAATCACTGATTTGATCCTCTGCTTCATCTAAACATCTAATCTTTCTAATGTATTCATTTCAGTTACTGTATTCTTCTTTTATGACTGGTTCTTTTTTATGTTTCCTATCTCTTTGTTGAAGTTCTCACCGAGATCACTATAACCAGTGTTTTGAACTCTGGATCTGGTAGATTGTCTCCATTTAGTTTAGTTTTTTTTCTAGAGCTTTTTTCTCTTCTTTCATTTGGGACATGTTTCTTTGTTTCCTCATGTGGCTGCCTCCTTATGCTTGTTTTTATATATTAGGTAGAGCTGCTATGTCTCCCAATCTTAGTTGAGTGGCCTTATGTAGTAGGTATCCTGTGGGGCTCAGTGGCACAGTCTCCCTTGTCACCTGATCCAGATACTCCAGGTGTGTTTCTTGTGTGGGTCATGTATGCCCACCTGTTATAATTGAGCCTTGATTGCTGTTGGCATGTCTGTGGGAAGGATTAATCCTCAGGCTAATTGGTCATGAGGACTGGCTATGACTATAGTGAAGAAGCTGTTGTGCAGAGGCTGATCCTACAGTGCAGGATTTAGTTTAGCAGGGCTCTGGTACCTGCTTAGTTTGCCCTTTGGGCATGTTGTTTGTGGAGATAGTTAGGTGATTCTCTGGTGTTGTCAGAAGCTAGCCACTGGGCATGTTGGTTCTGGGACCTTTTGGGAGGGGCTCTCGTGCAGGCCAAGGTCAGCTGCTGCCTGTGCCCTGCCTGTGGCCACTTGGTATGTGCTACAAAGTCATCTACAGGCAGTTGCAACTTGTGCTGGGCTCGGAGGTCCCTGGGAGAGGGAGTTGCCACTTGCGCTGGGCTTGGAGGTACCTGGGAGAGGTTAAGCTGTAAACTGAGGCTGGTTTCCACTAGTGCAGGGGGCATAGGGCTACTTAGAAAGGGGTACAGGGCATGCTAAGCCAGATGCTGCTTGTTTTGGGTTTATGTACATTCTGAGCAGGAGAGAATCTTCTTCCTGGAATATGAGTTCTAGAAAAAACAAATCTCTCTCTCTCTCTCTCCCCCCCCTCCCCCTCCTTTCTCCCCCGCCTTCCCTTCCCAACCTCCCCCATTTCCATTCCATCTCCATCTCTATCTCCATCTTTCTATCTATATCTATGCTTAAGGATCTTTGAGAGGTTTTAGGAAGGTCCACAACATGAGCCAAGACAGGCTGTTTGTATGGAAAGCCACTGGAAGCAGCTTGGTGGGCATGCTAGTTGGGCAGTGTGGGGTCTCAAGAAGTAACCAGGGTGGGATGAATGGTGTTTGCCAGGTAGATGGAGACTCAGACTTGTTTACTGCCTGTACCTGCAGGCTGGGTTTGGGGAGGGCTCAATAAATAACAGTGGCTTCTGCCAGCACTTCTGTCTGGGAGAAAGCTGCCCCTCCAGCCCTCTCCCTGAAGCTAGACAACTCAGTTCCTCGTGTACATACCTGATGCCTTTCGAGCTGCTGTCCCACTGTTGGAGCTCAGAGCAAGTGAGTCTGTTAGCAAGAAAGTTCATGTATGGGCCCTTTAAGAAGAGCATCTGGGACTAGCAGCCCCTTGTCTCACTCAGCCACAATCTATACTGGTTTTCACAGCCAGAAGGTATGGGGCCTTCTCTTCCCAGCATTAGAACTCTGGGCTGGGGAGCCTGGTGTGGGTCTGGGACCCCTCGCCCTCAGAGAGGACCTGTGCAACTGAGATATCCCTCCCTATTTTTTAACTGCCACATGTGGTATGGGACCAACCTATTCCAAGTCTCCACCCCTTTACCAGTCTTGAGATAGCTGCTTTTGTACGTCCTAAGTTATAAGGCTTCTGTTTAGCTAGACTTCAGGTGAATTCTCATTGATGGTTGTTTTTGTATTTTAGTTGTAATTTTGATGTGGTTTTGGGAGGATGCAAGCACAGCATTTACCAACTTACTCCTCCATCTTGACTGGAAGCTGTAACCCACTTTTAGAAGTTGCAGATAGGTGACGTATAGGACTTGGCAGATCTGAGAACATAAAATCCTTTGTCAGTAGTGGAGAAAGCCAGGAAGCAACCTGACTTTGGTTATTATAAGTTTCCTAAAAGAGTTAGAAAATTTCCTACACAAAGTAGGTATGGAAGTAGGAGGTAATGATAGATCTTAAAACATGAAGACTGTAAGTGTATTTAAGAAGTAGTTAGAACCTCACAACAGAAAATGGAGAGACTAAGTTAGTTGGTTTCTGGCTTGGAGTCACCAATGCATGGATGAATATAGAGGTACTGTCTTGGAGACAAAGGAACTAAAGATTTACATACCCACTGATAGAAGAGTCTTCCTCCTGGAATTTGAATTCTAGAAAAAAAAAAAGTTGTTTGTCTGTTTGCCCGTCCCTCCCTCCCTCCCTTGCTTCCTCCCTTCCTCCCTCCTCCATCCATCCATCCATGTATATGTGAGGATCTCCAAGAATATGGTGAAACCCACCAAAGACCATGCCTGCAGACTAAGCTCCCATTCAGCATTTTCATAGTCCATTCTTAAATTTGAGCAGATAGCCAAGGCTCCCAATTATTTGAAGTTCTCTAGTATGAAAATATGAGTCAGATATAAGAGTATGAGGTGGAGTAGGGTGGAGCACATCTTAATAGAAGAGACTACACAAAGAGAATTTTAAAACTATGTATTATATGAAACAAGGGCCAACAATATAAAAATATACAGAGTACAAGAAAGAAGTTCTGCATAGTAAAAATATGACAGTAGAAATAAAACCAAGCCAACAGAAGGACAGGGAGTTAAAGTTGGAGTTCAAATATAATAAAAATCAAAAAGGTAGGAAATATGAATGGAAAGATATGAAAATTAAGACCTGTGAGATATTGAACCTTAAATAGGAAGTTGAGAAAGAGAAAAATTAGAGAAGGGAATTATCAATGAAATAATTTTAAAACTTTCTCAAAATTGAGTATTATAGCTGAAAGGACCTAATGAATGCCAAATACAGTGGTTGAAAATAAAGAATACCAAGACACAGTATGAGTCTTCAGAATATTAGGTGCAAGCACAGGATACTAAATTTTCCAGGATTAGTAATTTTTCATAAAAAAATGTCAAATATCAGAATGCTGTTGACTTTAAAATTACAAAGGAAACTATTGGAAAGTGTAGCAAAGCATTTCCAACACATAATTCTATATCTAGCCAAACTATGAATTATAAGTCAGGGCTAAACACTTTCAGATATGGAAGGACATGCCTCTTTCTCCTGGAATCACTAGAAAATATGGTACACAAAAGAAAAATAAACAAATGTGTGCTGTTTTGTGGTTCTGGACTTACAAAAGAAAAATATAAACATGTTCACGCAAATACCTATATATAAATGTTTGTGGTAGTTTTATTTATAATCACTAAAAATAGGAAATTATCCAAATGTTCTTCAACTGGTGAATTGATAAACAAAATATGACACATCCATAAAATGGAATATTAGTTTTCAATAAGAAGGAACAAACTGATGCACACATCCATATGGATGAATCTCAGATGCATTATGCTTAGTGAAAGAAACATTTTTTTAGACAGAAAAGTTACAATACTGTAGGATTCCATTTATATGACATTCTGGAAAAGGCAAAACTATAGGTGCAGAAATAGCAGTGGTTGTCAGGACAAAGAATAGGAGGAAGAGACTGATTATAAATGGGCACTTTTGTTGTGATGAGGCTCTTTCATATCTCAGTTATGGTGGCAGTTTAAGGTGACTGTTACATCATTGTATACACATTTCTCAAAACACCTTGAATCTAAAAAGATAATATTTATTGTAAGCCAATTATACCCCTCATAAACCTGTTAAGAGTAACAACCACTGCAAATGTCACTTCAACAATAAGGCCTTCCCTGGCCACCTATTTTTCATGGGCCTGTTCCCTACCCATTCTACTCAAGTTCTCTTTCCCCTCCCCTCCTTTAGAAAACTCTTAGAAGAATTTCCAAGAAGGGTTTTGTCATCTTGAGGTTGTTGCCCTTTTAGTCTGATCCTGATTTTATATCCTTTCGAATTTTCAGCTATTTTATACTTTTCATCTTAATTATTTTACTCTGAATACAAAAATTTTCAAGCATAGGCAATTTTCATTAAAGAAAAAAAGCTCTAATGATGAAATCAAGATTGTGTTTCTAGGGTTAACACACATGTTTTTCTCCATAGATAGCAGCGAATGCCTTGCAGATGACTGTAGTATAATTGCTGGAGGGAACCTCACTGGTTGGCACCCAGACTCTGCCGCTGTGTTGTGGCGAAGAGTCTTGGGAATCCTCGGAGATGTAAATAATATTCAGTCACCCAAAATCCATGCCAAAGTTTTTGGCTACCTATATGAACTCTGGTACAAACTAGCAAAGGTATGTCTTGCTATGTTACTTTTTATTCTAATATAGGAAAATTGACTTATCTTTTAACATGAAAACTATGTTGCAGTTCACTACTGAACATATTCTGGAACAAAATTAGGTGTTTATACAAAGTATGATTATCAGAAATAACACTTATATTTTGGCTATCTAATAAATGCAGAAGGGTTATTTAATGTATAAGTAGAATATTACTATAATATATTAAGAATAGGTTATTCAGTAATTTTAATTACTCTATAAAAATGGTACTGGCTTTATTGTACAAAATTTGGAAAATGTAGGACAATACTAAGAAGAGCATTAACTTCACCATCCCACAAGATAACTAATAGTAATATATATAGTCTATATATATATAGTAAAATATATAGTCTTATTTCTAGGGGTAAACACATTTTTACAAAAGTAGAATCTTAGAGTACGTACAGTTTTCATTCTGGTTTTTGTTTTTGTTTATTACGTACATTTTCCCCATGTTACTATATTAAAAAAAAAAAAAGAAAAAACATGATCCATGTTTATGCAGTGTAACTTGTTGAACCATTCTTTTTCATTTGGAGTTCAGGACCTCTCCAAGCATTAACAGTCAAGGAAAAACAATGCCCTGGTTTTGTATTAAATCTAAAACCACATACAGTAAGTTAGACATAAAATTCAAAGGACAATAGATCTCACAAAAAAAGAAAACTTGTAAATGTTATGGATTTTCACTCAACTTTTAGGAATTTAATTGGAAGCAGCTATTTGACAACAGAACACTATTGAAATATCATTAGGATAAACTGTCTTGCCTTTCCTAAAATTTTCCTCTTTCTGAATTAGATACGGGATAATCTAGCAATAAGCCTGGATAACCAGTCTTCTCCATCTCCTCCGGTCTTGATCCCACCACTCAGAATGTTTGCATCATGGCTATTTAAGGCAAGTGGATATGTGTTTATTCCTTTATTGTAATTTCCTCTTCCTTTCTGAAATTGAGTTTTAAAAATGTAATTGCCCAAGACTGCATGTTTTGAAGACAGACAGGGTCTTACTAAAGCCAATATGTCCCATATCTCCATAAACAGCTCTTATGGAAAACTGAGAAGTAAATGAAATGTTGAAATGCTGTGCATCTGGAGTTGATTAAATCTTTAAACATCATCTCCTTGGCAGGCGACAACATTGCCAAATGAATATAAGGAAGGCAAACTACAAGCCTACAAACTGATCTGTGCCATGATGACCAGACGCCAGGATGTTCTGCCAAACTCAGACTTCCTGGTACATTTTTACCTTGTGATGCACCTGGGATTAACCAGCGAGGATCAGGTATTCTGTGACTTCTTTATCATGGTAGCCCATTATTTGGAAAGTGCATATCACTCTTTGCAGGTTAAACTGAGATTGATGAAAATATATCAGAAGTGTTAAAATTCTCAATAGTTTCAACTCTTTTACGCATGGCAACATTGATCTTTCAAAAATGTAAATTAGATTTTATCACATCCTTGCTCCTCCCCACTGATTTTGCATTGCACCAACCAAATTTGAATATTTTTCTATGGCCTATACAGTTTAATATGATCTAACTTCCACCTATGTTGTCATACTCAAAAATGCTATTTCAACCCCTTTTTGTTGGGATTCTTCATTAGATTTTGTTAAAAAAAAATGATTCCAGTAATTTAAAAATATTTGAAAACTATGGTTTTAGGAATTAGGATGTTTTTTTGGAAGACCTCACCCATAAATTAGGGGTCCTGACATTTCTGTATAAGGAATTATTTTAATTTCTTCCACAAAGAAATATAATTGGTGGTTAAGTTGAAACAGAAAGGACAAAGGAGCCACCTGCGACAGTCCCTCCTTGCAGACCCAGGGTGTGCAGTGTGGGATGTGGCCAGTGCCTGGACTTCCTTCCTTGTGGAAGTCCCCTGCCAATGGGCAGAGGATGAATAAGGGCACAGGATCACTCTGATTCTTGATTTGCTGTCTGAATATTAAGCATACAGGTGATGTGATTGGTTTGTATTTCATAGAGATTATTCTGGACTCTGGAGGATGGATTTAAAAATGTGACAGTGGTAGCAAAGAGTGAAAAAAGGCTGGGCCTGCAGACAGGGAGATTAATTAGGAAGTGGTTAAATGAATATAGATATTTAAAATGATGAGAACTAAGATAGTAGCATTGGAAATGAGAAGAAGGAATAGGAAGGATTCAAGAAATTTTAAGCATTTAATTTTATCTAGGTCTTCTTGACCAATTAGAGGTATGAGGAGTGTTTCAGAGTTTACCCTTTAAGTTGTGGATACTTATCAACGAACTTGAATCATTCATGAACTACAAGTAGCCATCCTGTCTGTATTTCTTTTGTTCTTTATAAATGTAGAAGAGTTGTTTCATTTAATGAATAAGTAGAATTAAAGAATTAAAGAATAGCCTATAGTAGCAGTATTCAGTAATTTTAATTACTCTTTATAAAAGTGATACTGGCTTTATTGTACAAAATTTAGAAAATGTAGAAAATACTCAGATGACTATTATCATCTCACAGAATGTTTGATGCAGACACACAGAACTTTTAATCATCCTAGGATACATGTAGGTCATTCTCCTGATTAACCAGCTTTTCTTTGTTGCTTCAGAATGCACTCAAACCTTCTCAACCGTTAGGCCCTATTTAAAAATCTTGCAATATATTCCATGGTAAACACTTTGAGCTTTAATCATTGAACATTTATTAGCCATATTGACTACTGAGTTGTCAGATTTGCTCCAATTTCAGGAGTGTATAAAGGTCATCTGTATATCAGGCTGGACTTAGACCCAGAGTCTCATTTATTTCCCAAATAAATATAGAAATAGGGATGTGAAAGTAAACTGTGCAGCCGTCATTGCAGGTGAAAGCATCTTTTACAGAATGATGTAAGTCAGAGCATGTGGAAGATTAAGGGGTATAAACAGGCAAGAGAATTAACTCTCACAAATCATAATGAGATCCCTCAGTGACAGCCAAGAGAGGAAGGTTTAGTTAACAGCGGTACTTGAAAGCAGTGTTTTGCTAAGATGTTGCAGGAAAAAAATTTACTTGGAATTAATAACTGTAGAATTTTCTAATTTAATAAAAAAAATTTGAAGTCAGCAATAAACACTTAATATTCCTAACATATAGGTGTGAGTTTAGAATCTTTCTATTTTAAAGTGTGTTGTAGTGAAAATAAAACTGTAAAATGAGTATATTATAACATTTGAGAACCCAAAACATTATTTCAAAAAATAGAAATTTACAGTGTAGAAAAAGGAACTTTAAAATTTTATACCTAAAATTATTTTCTCATTTTAATGGATGCCATGTTTTCTGTTAAGTTTGATTTTTGTTGTTCGTTGTAAAATACGTAAATCTTAAAAGGTGGCCCATTGCCAGCAGTATTCCCAATGTCCATACTTATAAGAAGAAACAGCAATATCATAAATCTCTATTTTATAATCTTCTTATTGTTTAGGCCATTAGAAGCTTGAATTTTTTATGTATGCTTAATAAAATTGACTATTTCGCTTTAACCTTAACGGTTATTGGTATGTTTTAGTAGCCCTGTCTGCCAAACAGAAGTACTCTAAGTAAACTGTTACTTTGCCAGAAGAAAATTATGCAGAAGATCTTCTAATGAAAGAAACTTTTCTCACTTAAGAAATATCTCTAGTAATTAGTTTAACTTGGGTCCATGTGTCTAAATAGATCATTATAGTTGTTCCAGATCTCATATGCATTTCTGAAAACACGTGTAATGTTAATTATTAAAATAAAAGAAATTGTTTTCTGTAAAGAATACAGCTAAATTCAAATTTTTAATTGGCAAACTGTGTACCTATGACTAGTACCACCTCAGGGCTCGTTTCTATGCTATGAGAGTTCTCAAAGAGCCACAATTTTATGTAGCTTGGCACTAAAACACTTCATTCCTGCAGAGAGAACCTTACAATTTTTTTAAATTTTTGAATAGATAATTAATAACAAATAATTTAAAATTTTTCTAATGCTTTTATTAGTTTTTGTCTTACAAATAAAATCCAAGGCGAATTTCCTCTTTTCTCCTCTGGGTGGCACACTTGTCTACACAACCTGCAGCTGTGTACAGGGACTACCACTAAGCTTTAAAATTGCCTCCTGACTTAGAGCCCTGTGAGCATTATGGTGTGCCACGGTCATTATACAAATGTTTTCCTAAACTTGAGAGTATCAAAATTATATTAGTCGTGGCTAATAAAGTGTTGAATTTGAATAAGCTCTAAGATGCTATCTTTTTTTTTCTTATAATAATTAAACCCCTTTTTTTTTTAATTAAAAAAGCTATTAGATATCTTACGGATTGTGTCCTATAATACAATCATGTAAAATCTTGGTTTCATATAATGTGATAGCAAATTATTTATGTAAACAAATAGAGTCATCTCTGTATTTAAAAATAATAATACATATATACTGAATAGTCAGAAATTAAAATGTTACATCCCAAACCAACTGTTTTTGATATTGGTTGAACCAGTTTTAACTATTCTAATAACAATAATTTAATAGCTAAAATAGTGATTTTATCAAATCTGCATGTAGAAATTTTGGGAAATATAGTTCTTTCTTATTTTCATCTATAGCATTTTTCATCTACTCTATCAAATAGCATTTCCCACATTGCAAATTTATGGTTTGTCCATATGAGAAAAATGCTTTGAAATAGCTTTATGTTTCTATGAAAGTTTCAAAAAATTGATCTTGTTACTAGTTTAAGAAAATAATTAGGATCATAAAGATTTTCAAAATAACTATAAATTAACAAAATTTGGGTGAATTGTGAGGCTGCGGAGCCTGATGTGAAGGAGTCTTCTGCTTGGCTTTCCTCTGCCTGGCTACTTTGTGTCTGCTGGACCGGCAGGGCAGAGGATCTTGTTTCCCCAGCACCCACAGGCCAGACTGCTGCGGACTGTGTGAGGATGTCCCATTGATTCTTCCTTGCAATTCAGTTAGATAAATATCATGACCCATTGTGTAAATAAGTAAGGTTCAAAAAATACTGAGAACTTTTGCCCAGTGTCACATCTTTAAAAAAAAAAAAAAAAAAGGCTGTTAGAATTCACAAGCAAGTATGAATTATCCACAGGGTAGTCTTTTTCATTGATTCACAGCTAACAATTTGGTCAAATAAACAGTCCTGGGTTGTATTCCTCTCTTCTGTCGTGTTTTATCTAGACTTTGGCCTTGGTCCCCCACCTCAGAATCCTTATTGGAGTACCCTCCTGCATCCAACCTTTCCTCCATAGTTGCCTTCCCAGTTCATCGCCATTTTTCAGCTCTTCTAAAGCTGTTCCTGGTTCTTCTTAGGTTTTCCTAATGCTTAAGCAGCTTTTCACCTCAGTCTTTCCCAGAATATTTGGACATGAAAGAAGTTATGATTTGGATTCATTAAAAACAGTTCCTATTAATTTCATCATTATTTAAAACATATGGAAAGATCAATATGTGTGAAATGGAAAAGGACAGTTGAGGAAAGGAATTTTACTTTTGTTTTTAAGAACTTATATCAAAGACTGGAAAGTTTTCTTTGCTTAAAATAAGTAAGCTATTTTTTTAACAATGACTTACAGATTTAACATTTTAATATAATTTGCGTGTTATACATCAAAGTTAAATTTCTTTTAAATAAAAAACTTACATTAATGCAGAATTATTGTTGCAAATCTGCAAGTAGAAATTTTGGGAAATATAATTCTTTCTTATTTTCATCTATAATAGCCAATATAATGTTGTATTTGCTAGCACACCAAAAAAGCATGAGGCCTGTCCCAGCTGGAGGAACATGTATTGTTTTGCCCTGAGGTAACAATCCAGCTACAAATCTGAGTCATGATGTTATGAAGTTATGATACAGTATAATATAGTATGAAGTAATGTAACAATTAAGAGCATGGATTTTAAAACAGCTTGTCTGAGCTTCAACCTTGGCTATTCCCTTAATATCCAAGTCATTTGACCCCATTGTGCCAAAATCATAGTGCCTGCTTCAGAGAGTTGTTTGAAGAGTTTGATGAGGTAAAACATTTAATACACTCGTTTCGGAGTCTGGACACAACAGCCCTCAGTAAGTGTGAGCCCTTGCAATATACCAGAGAGAGTGAGGAGGACAGCAACAACTTGAGTAACCAAATTATTTTATTTTTCTGATATCTTAAGTGTTTTTTTTTTCCTTCATGTATTTTCTTACCTTCGAACATAATGATTTGACTAAAAATGAACTACATATTTCTACTTCTGGACAGGCAAGAATTCTTTGGGGACACCTAAAGAATTGTAGCATTTCAGAATATATGGAGAAATAACCTCTCTCCACACTGTGGGTTAAATATAGTAATGATATGTTTAGTTAACCCTTGTGTGATTCAGAAACATTTCTTGTGTGTCCCTGGCCATTGGCTCACTTTCCACCCATTCCTCACCCCACCCAGTGTGCCTTATGAATGATGGAAGCTAGAAAGCTGAACTCTGTGTATCCCCATCTGGCAAAGGCACCTACGTAGTGCTGGAAAGCTGACGTGGGGAGTGGTCGGCAGCAGCTGTTGTGAAGTTCTGCTCAGGCACCTGCATCTCTGGCGGCAAGAGCAGGCAGTGGAGTCTCTGCTGGAACTGCTCTGTGGTGCGCCTGGGTGTTTCTGCTTGTCACCTTGTTCCTGGTGGTAGAAGGTTCGTGCTTGGTTCCCTGGCACTTCCTGTGAGCCATCTAATGCCCTGATATAAATCCTTTCCTCTTAATCTTAGCAGAGCAGATTCTGTTGTGTGACGTAAAAACTTGGCTTTAGATGTTGACTACTGTGCAAGATATTATGCTGGGCACTGGTGATACATGATCAACATGGTTCATATTTCAACTGTTAAATGCATTCGGAGCATTTCTCCCATCCCCCCCTTAATTTTGGTTACATTGCTTTGTAGCCAAGAATATTTAACTTGTTTTAGGAACATTTTGCTTTTGTTAACTTTATATTTTAATGAATCTTTTGCCACACAGTGTTAAAGAACAAAATAATTTTAAACATCATATATAGAGTAATATTTTATCATAGAAGTCAGATTAGTTCATGATTTTCTTAATGGATGTCACAACCTCCTCTCATGAGGTATATGATGGAATAATATAATAATAAACAGTCGTTTGTAAAAAGATCCCAAGGGGCCCCTCAGTGAGCTTAAGACTCAGCAGTGAGCTATGAAAGCAAGGTGCAGGGGTGATACTTGTAAATTGGCCATACCTGACTCTTTTAATAACCCCAGACAGCCTGTATCATGCAGTGATATGTAATAATTGCATCACCTTTTCTCAGACAAAGAATTGTTCTTCACTGAAAATTTAGACTTATAACTAGAACAACTATTTGTATTAGATACACATAAACTTATAAATATATTTAAGGTTAAATATAAATGAGTATTCAGTTTCAGAGAATGAAGAATTAAGATGGCAAATTAGGGAACTTGTTTACCTCATATCCAAGGAAATCTAATAGATCTGTAAAGTGCTTACTCTGTATAGCAAGTTTTTGGGTTTTTTTTTTTTAAACCAAGGTTTGAATTAATGGGATTTTAATTCAGGACTCATAGAATAACATGCATATGTATAAATTTAAAGGTCCAACTGATGTTTAGAGAATTAAATATTAACCTTGATATGTATCAGTAGAGAAACTTTAGAAGGCTAACTTAAAAGCTTCATCTAAAAACAATTTAAAAAAAAACAATAGAGTAGTACAGTGAGTAAAAAATAGGACTAATTCCAGGCCTTATTCCTAAGGTTTTTAAGAATAGGGAAATGTATCTTCCAAGATTGTAGGATACAAAGTGGCTTTAAATATATACAACATTTGACTTTTATGATGACAAGTCTCATATTGGAAGCTAAAAGACCCGGGTGCTAGATTTAGCTTTGTCACCCACTGGACGCTGGGACTTGCCTGGTCACAGGTGGCCAAGTGAATGAGCTGGACCAGAGGACCTCTAAGGTTCCCTCTTATTGAGTATTCTTGTATCCTCTGATTTATTTTTAGGCGTTTTATTATTAGGGTCACATCATCCTTAACTAAATATAGCAAAAGTTTGATAAACTTTACACGTGGAATATTTTTCCTCACTATAGTAAAGACCTAATCAGGTTCTAAAGATATATACAGTAGTGTGAGGCACATAAATGAATATCTGTAATATCCATCAATTTGTGCAGAGGACCAAATGAGTGATACACATGTTATAGGAACTGCATTGTGTTGAATACCCCTCTAGTTAAGTTGATTTGAAAGCAGCTCACAGGTGAGGTGGCATTTGAGCAGGAATTTCAAGGATAAATTGGATTTAGATGGTAGCACAAGAAGCAGGGTGGAATTTCACATGTCAAAGATACAGATTTTCTCAGGCCATGTTCAAGGAACAGTGACCGTCATGGTTTTGATTTAGTGTCAGATACATGTGTGGAAATAATGTATGGACATGAATCCAGGCAGCACCGTAGGGAGCTCGATTCAGTCTTTTTCATCCCATAGATACTGGAAGCTGTTGAAAGTTTCCAGCATGACCAAAAAGTTTTTTAGAAGCTTAAGTCACAGTGGTTTTGCGGGATGGATTATAATCAGCAGAGAATGTTCACAATAGGCACAGAACGGGAAATTGTAGTAGCCTAGGGGCAAGGTAATGAGGGCCTAACAAGGACTGAGACACAGATGAGTGTGTGTGAGAGAGAGAGAGAAAGAGAGAGAGAGAGAAATACTTTGGACAGGTAAGATATAGTACTGCATGGTAAGTACCCTGAAAAGGTAGAGCCTCCTGGCACTACTCCCATTATCTCTCAAAGCAGAAGTCAGTTCAGAAAAGCAAGAAGATGAATTGAGAAAAGGCGAGGGGCAAGGTAGGATGTGATTCCATCTCTTCTCTGTGGACTTCGTAGCACAAGGCAGACTAAGCAGTGTATGAAGCTAGCCTTGCATATGAAGGCTACACCTCATATATGGAGGGGTATCCCCAAAGAATTCTCGCCTATTAAGAAGTAGAAATATGTGGGAAGGATTTCCAGGTACATTTTTTCTCCACATAAGAGTACATACTTTCTAACTCTGTTGGAATTCAAACAGTTGATGTGCAAACTATAAACATATTTATAGTTGTTAAACCAGAACTTCTAAAGGTCTTTGTTATTTTATGTTTTTGTTAGCCACTTAAATTACTTTTTGTTTTTGAAAGTAATTTGACATTAAAAAAGAAAACTTATTTTTCTTTTTTTAAAATTAATTATTTTTTATGGTGGCATTGGTTAATGAAATCCAATACAAAACTTATTTTTCCGATAATACCATTTTTATTAGCTTGAATTTACTTTATTCATTTTAATGGGAATATAAAAGTTTACTTAAGCAATAAACAAAACTTTCAAGTTTGACTTAGGTAAGATGGAAGAATAATATTTACAAGGATTGGTGGTATATACATCAACCGTCTCCTGACATATATCATTAAGTAAATGATGATTCTTATTTGCTTATTGTATAAATTCAGGGTGATAAAATGTAGCATCTATCATTAATTAGTGTTATACCATCAAGCAACATCCAGTGCTTTCTGAATGTTTTCTATAATGTTTCATGAGAATATATAAGCCATAGTTAGGTGAAGTTTTATCAAAAAAAAAGTATTATAACTTTATTCAGCCACCAGTGGCTGTAAGACTTAAGGTAGACACCTGACCAGAATAATAAACTGGAAGGTTTTTTTAATTATTATTATTTTACAGCTGTGAAGCCAATAATTATTTTTACTAAGCTACTGAATGAGCCCACTTACACCTAAATAAGGAAAGTAGAAATATGGAGAAGGTAACAGATGGTGGAGGTTTTGGTTATGAGGTTTAACACATGTGCAGTGAACTTATTACACAACTTTAGAAAGGGTAAGATGATGGCATGGGAGGCTGATCAGGGCAGGAAGCCTACCTGAGAGGCCAGAAACTAGAGTTTGATTTGGTTTTCCCATTTGAAGTTAAAGGTATAAAGATTTTCTTTCAAGTAAATGCTATCAGTGAAGAAGATGAACTTTGTATATTTAGCTATAAGTGTTTAATAAATACATGCCCCATGAAATAAAACATTAAAATGCAATGTACAATCAACTAAATATATGTGGAAAATTGAAAGATTTTGTTCTTAATGAACCATTAACCATATGATATAGTGTATGCAGAGGGCTGCATTTTTCAATAGAGAGAATGTTCTTTTGCCCTGAGGTCTCTGGAAGGAGACTGTATTGTGGTGTCTTGTAAGGCCCAAGTCTTCAGAATCTTCCTTAGTAGATCACTGGAGTATATCTTGTCTTTTCTCAGACAGAGCAGGCATTCAATAAATGTGTTGATTGATAGAAAATTAAGGGAAAAAAAGGAAGACCTTAAACTACGTTCATTGCCTCATAGAGAAGAATGGGTGACCAAAGTAGCTGAGCTGAACTATTCTGGTTGAGAGTCTGGCTCCAACTATCAACTTTAAAGCAGGCATTAATTTTCTATAGTGGTGAGCTAGCCAATGTTCATTACCCTGGAACAGTGATTCCTAGGACGCAAAGGGATTTTGCTACCTTCTTTCTCTGGGGACACTGGGCAATGTCTGGAGACAATGGTTGTTACAAAGTGGAGATTGGGTGCTCTGGCATCTAGTAGAGGCCAGAGATGTCGTTAAAGTTCCTATTATGTACAGGTCCACAACAAAGAATTTACGATCTCAAGTGTCAATAGTACTGTGGTTGAGAAACCCTGTTTTAGTAGATGACACCAAGGAGAAGAGGCAGATAATATAAATTATATGACAAACTCAGCACTCAAAAAAAGTATGAATGACTAGCTCTCTCAATTTAACCAAGGAAATTAAAACATATAAAAATTCAACCAGGGAGATTAAAGTTAGAGAGGCAAATGTTTTAGGTTGAACTATACAAAAATTGCCATTATTGAACTGTTTTTCCAAAAAGTGAGGATGCAATTCCATATGGTTCAACTTATAAAATTCTGCATTATATTTTATAAATTAATTTAAGAAGTAAGACATGGAATGCATTTGATTAATTTAGAGTCAACATGAAAAATATCTAAGATTTTGTCTGGAAGCCTAATCTGAATAAGTAGTATAGCCTGTACCTGCAAAGCTCGAGGCACTGTAAGACTGATTGGAGGCAGGGAGGGGTTCAAAGGGCTCTGCTGCCCCCATGTACCTGCCCAAGTGACTGAGAGGATGAAGAATGGCAAGAACAGCTTGCTTAGTGAAGAGTCAACTCATGGGCAGATCATTGCTTTCTTCAAATATCTGGAGCCCTGTGTGTGCCAGGAGAGGGGTCAGGCTGTCTTACTTCCAGAGCAGGGCCTGAGGGAAGACTCCAGCTCATCACTAGAGACACTTTCTAACCCAGTGTCCTGTTCAGATATGGCTGGTGAATGATTTGGGGTTTGTAAGCCTCTCAAACTTTAAAGTATCCATCTAAGGCTCTGTGGCATGGCTATCTCATGGCTGCATGGGTGAAAGGGCCATCCACTTTGAATCTAAAGCCCTGGCCTTACACTTAAATCTCTGCATCCTTGAGTCAGTGACCACATAGCCTTTTTTGGCTTGAGCTTATTGCTTTGTGAAATGGGGTCATTGTGACTTTCTTTGGGGCCTGGGAAAGGTGAGGATAGTTAGGCCCTCAGTAGGTGGTGATATGGTCACTAAAGAAGGGATTCTCTGTTGTTTGAAATACCACTTGTTGACCTGCAAGATTATCTTTTCCCATTTAGAATTCTATGAAGGTTTTAAGAGAATTTATATAAAGAAAAGCTGAGGGAGAGATGGCTTCTAGAGGTATTTCAGATACTACTCTCTACTGGGGAGCAGGGATGCTTTAACTTCCATTTGAAAAGGAGTGATTTTGAATATAAGAGATTTTAAATGATGACTATGGTTTATAATCCATAAGGGATAAGTTTGGATACAAGGAAATAATGTCAGGCAAAGCATTTTAAATTGCAAGTTTTGTTTCTGTGAGAAAGTGCTCTCCTTGTGAGAAATGATCTCTTTTTGTCTGTTGATTTCTTTTTAATATATATAACAATAAGTGGTAGTGTGCTAATTACAGATTATTCAGCTATTAATGCTATTTACTGGAACTCATTTTAGAGAGAACACTGTTTTCTGTAGAAACAATAACCAACAGTATTTCTTTTGTTCTTCAATAGAAAAATACTCTTTGGTGTAGGTATTTGTGGGCTAGAGAAACTTCAGCAAATGAGAACATTTTAGGAATAAAACATTAAAATCAAATACTTACTCCACCCCCCCCCCCATACTAGAGGCCTCCATTGAACATGTTCAGCATAATCCTTTTGTCAAGACCCAGTGCCTTCGTGTCACCTATTTGCTTTTCTCTCCTGAGTCCCCAGGGAGTACTGGCTGGCACACTGCAAGAGCCCTGTGCTCTTGGCCCATCCTCACTCTGCATAGCTATCACCAATCTCTAAGAGGTCATTGTTGGAGGCATGGGTCATGCTTTATTTTGCCTCAAACTCCTCCCAACACAGACATGGTACCTGCAACCCAATCAACATTCAAGAAATTTGTCAACTTACTGTTAAATGTTTTTGTTTAAAATTATCAAAATGACTTGACTTTTATTTCACATTTTTATAATGAGTAGATTTAAAAACCAATTTAATTTTTAGTCTTAATTTTTAGTTGGTCCTTCAAAAATTAATACTTTGGGTAAGATCATGATTAAAAATACTGCTGTAATTTAATAAAAGCAATGACTTATAGAGTTCTAAAATTTACAAAATGCTTTCAGGTCTTCTTTGCCTTTTATAACTGCACTGTGGGTTGATTGCGTTTCTATTCCCATTTTACAGATGTGAAATTGCTTGCTTGGGAAACAAAGTATCTGCCCAAGGTCAGATAGCCAATTAGTGGTATCTTTTAGGAAGTCTTATCTGAAATACCTCCTCTTCCTACTTCCTCATCCCCTCCTACATCTGCCTGAAAGCAACTTTGTTTCAAGAAAAAGGAAAGTACTTTTTATGTCCCCCAAATGAATTTTATTATGTGTAAATTAAAAATCAAAATGTCAAATAGTTATTCCTAGAATTTGAAGCAATATGCCATTTGTCAACTCTTTAGAGGTCAATTAATTATTCTTGATGGTCTAATTGCTTACCTGTACTTCTTTCCTTGTTGCTATGGTGGGATTGGCATGTAATGGGCTCTCCATCATTTGATGGTCAAACCAGGTGATGTCTCAGGTTTTTTGATACTACTACTTTGTTAGTGGTTCTGGCCTGAATAAGGTTGACAGAGCTGTCTCCCTTTGGGATTTTTATCTCAAATTTCAGCTGTTCTTGGAAGCTCTTTGTCTAAATACAACTTAAATTACAAAAAAAGAGAAGTAATTCTGTTGCCCAAGCAGAAACTAAAATGGTGCCTGTTGGACTGCTCTATATAACTCATCCAGACCTTCATCCCACATCAGTGGTATGGTCTGTACACCCCCAGAATTGAATTGAGCACTGAACACACACACACACACACACGTGCACGCGTGCGTGAACACGTACACACACAGAACACAAAAATGTTGCTCCTATGTGCAGATGGATACTTTTGCTTTTAAGAAAACAAACTATATAGAACATGCATTTTGCGTTAGCCTAGAATGAAAAGAATAAATAATAATCATATTCTAAAGTTTATTTCTTCTCTGCTGTGAGAATCCCCAGAAGACATGGGAAGCTGCAAAAGAAATAGCTTTTCTCCTTAACTTGTTTCTGGTCATAGGCTAGGAAACAGCCCAGCAGAACTCCGTGCCACTAAGCAGGCTCATTCTAATCCAAAACTGAGATCCAGGTTTCCCAAATTCAGCAAGTAAGGAGGAACCATTTTTAAATGCAGTGGATGCTAGTCTTAGCAGCATCAGAAGCCCTAAAAGTCTTTCGAGCAGAGTTGAAGCTATAGGTAAATGAATACAGAAGCCACAGCTGGTGTGGTTTCTCTCGTGATCGCTTTGAGGGAAAAATAGATGTCTTGATTTCTTATTGCAGTCCTGGAAAATTTCTTGGTGTTTTTCTATAGAATATTTCTAACTACTACCTCCCCACATTCTGTGCCTGCACACATGCACACACACATCATGCATGCAAAGTTTCTTTCTAGCCGTTTCCTAAGAATACTTTGGTGGGAAGCTCATTTTTATTTTGAAGATAGCATTTTAGGACCCAGATCCTTCATGTGATAATGTTTCTATGGAAGTACCAGTTATGCGTGTATTTTGGAAGCACATTTTTAACCATAGCAGTCATTTGTTGACCTCACTTGAAAATATAGCTGTAAAAGAGTATTATTTGCATTTTTAAATGATAATTAGGCACAGTAAATGAGATAAGGGAATAATTTGCACTTCAGAGGTAGGTAACATCTTCAAAATGGTGTTGTGCTTTATATATAAGGTTGATCATTCATGAATATCAAAAGGGGCTTTGTTGACACTGAGTTAACCTTTTCTTTTCTTATAAGGAGGAGGAGTGTTTTTGGGTTTGTATCCAAACCTTAAGGCAATTTCTGGCCTTGGTTGATCTACTTCATGTCTGTAAAATGAAAAGATTAGATGGTGATCTCTTATATCTTTCCTCCCTAAGTTTTCTTGGCTCCAAAGGAACAATTAAATACCCATGTTACCTAAATTCAATAGAGATGTGTTTTCCCTACTAAATGTGTGTATCATTCTAAGGTAACACAAGTGTGTAGCCAGATCCTCATCTGGATTCTAGCATGAGAGTGTGTTGATTATTCTGTTTGGTGTCATTGGTGATATTGATTAAACATGAATGTGTTAAGCCTATGGTTTTATCCTAGAATTTTTTTATTATTCTAAGAAGAATGTATTTCTAGCTGGTGCATTTCTTAGACGGGACGAACAGTAAACCTGGGAACAGTACGGGCCTGTCTCTTTCATACCTGTATTAATTATCTGTGTGTGTATTTCAATCACTTTGGTAATTCTTACCTTAGGTATGATTATATACCATAAGTGCTTTTCTACCTATCCTGTTATCTGTGATGGCAGTGACTCTCCTTTTACTTTTGTAGAGGAGAGAGTGGAGATTTCGTTCAGTTTAGTCTCTTCTGAAACAAGCAGCTGGTTGCCTCAGAAAAAGCAGATTTTAGTATCCTCCTATCCCACCTTTACCCACCCTGCTCCCCAGCCCCTTGTAAATTCTTGAGATGTACAAATACCATTCTGTGTAGACTTGTCCCTCAGCTTTGGCTATGAGGGTTGGTCTTCTTTCAGAGTGCTGCACTGATGTCTAGCATTCTCAGAATACTTTACGCACTTGTGAGTCTGATGCAGCCTCAATGCTCTTGACTGGCATCAGTTCCCAGGAGCAGTTCGTGGAAGCCCTCATTTAGTAAAGTCTCATTGTGAGGAGTTAATAACTGCTCTAGAGCATCTGTGTCAATCTCATAAAGCCAGTCTGTGGTACAAACTATAATGTGGGTTTGAAGCTTATCAGGGTCACAACTAAGACAGTCATTACATACTTAGGTCACGACATTTTCAAGGCATGATAGGTACAGCTGGTAAGTCACTTTTTTTCATGATCCTCCAACATTTTCCCCATCTTAGGGAATCATAAATGTCCCAGAATTTCCTAATGGGTTTGCCATCTCCCTGTGAGTCTCCCCAACTGAGCTCTGAAATTCCTATTATAGGAGGAACATATGAAAGCAGCCCCTGATCCGTGGGCTGTATGTAGGGTGTTGTGCTGATCAGAGTAAGGGGGCGGAGGGTGTTAATAATTTGTTCACATTGCTGAGGACTTGGGCCTGAGGGAATGACCCGATTCATTTGCCAAAGGGTGTTCTTTCTCAGAGCTTCTGACCTCTAAGTATCCTGAGCATCCTCATACTAATTCATTAATCTCCAAAAATATTTTGAGAAAAAGTTACTCTGGATTTGGATGTCACATCATAGGCTCTGGCTTTCTTCCCACCAAAGAAACAATATGAATATCCCTTTTAAATTTCCATGTTCCTCCTAAGATCAGGAACAGTACAAGCATGTCCATTCTCAAAGCTTCTATTCAGTGGTATATTGGAGATTCTAGACAGGGAAATTAGGTAAGAAAATGACATGAAAGGCATTCAGATGGAAACAAAAAAGGAAAGCTATCTGTATTCACAGATGACATGATCTTGTATATAGAAAACCATAAGGAATACACACACTAATACAATAAATACATAAATTCAACAAGATTGCAGGATACAAGATCTACATACAAAAGTCACCTATATTTTCTATACACCACAGTGAACAATTCGAAAGTGAAATTAATAAAACAGTTCCATTTACAGTAGCATCAAAAAGAATAAATTTTTAGGAATAAAAGTAGCAAGGAAGTGTAAGATATAGATACTGAGAACTATAAAACATTGCTATAAAAAATTAAAGAAGACCTAAATTAATGGGAATATACCCCATATTCTTGGATTGGAATACTTAATATTGTTCAGATGGCTATAATTCCGAAATTGAACTACAAATTCAGCACAATCCCTATCAAAAGCCCAATGGCCTTTCTTGCAGAAATGGAAAAGCTGATTCTAAAATTTGTATGCAATTTCAAGGGATCTTGAAAGGCCAAAACAATCTTGAAAAAGAACAAAGAGGATTCAGTTCCCTATTCCAAAACTTACTCCAAAGTTACAGTAATCAAAACAGTGTTATACTGGTGAAAGGTTAGTATATAGATCAGTAGAGTCCAGAAATAAACCCATACATCTATGGTCAACCAGTTGTCAACAAGGGTGCCAAGACATTCAGTGGGGAAAAGAATAATCTTTTAACAAGTGGTGTATCCTTTTTTCCATGCAAAAGGATGTTGGACTCCTACCTCATACCATATACAAAAATTAAAATGAATCTAAGACCTAAAGCGCTAAAAATATGAAACTCATGAAAAAAAAAAAGGAGTAAGTTGTTGTGATCTTGGATTTTGCAATGGATTCTTAAATATGATACCAAAAGCACAAGCAACAAGAGAGAAAAAAATGGATAAATTGTACTTCATCAAAATTAAAATCTTTTGTGTATCAAAGGACACTATTAAGCAACTGAAAAGACAACCCACAAAATAGTAGAAAATATTTGCAAATCATATCTGATAAGGGTCTAGAGCCAAAAATATATTTTAAAAAGTCTTACAAATCAACAACAAAAAGACAAACAGCCCAATTCAAAAATGGGTGAAGTCCTTAGACTCCAAAGGATTTAGACATTATTTCCAAAGAAGGTATAATAATGGCCAAAAGCAGATGAAACGATGTTCATATCATTAGTCACCAGGGAAATGCAAATCAAAGCCACAGTGGGATACTACTTTATAGTCACTAGGATGGCTATAATAATAATTTATTTAATGATGGAAAAGAAATGTTGACGAGGAAGTAGGGAAATTGGACCCTCATACATTACCGGTAAGAATGTAAAGTGGTTCAGCTGCTACAGAAAGTTTGGCAGTTCCTCAAAAGTTCTATAAACATAGAATTACCATATTAACCAGCAATTCCACTCCTAGGTATATACCCAGAAGAATCAACAACAAGTATTCAAACAAAAACCTGTACACAGATTTTCACAGTAGCCCTATTCACAGTCACTAAAAGGCAGAAGCAATTCCAGTGTCCATCAGCTGATGAAAGGGTACACTGAATGTGGTCTGTCCACAGAATGGAATATTACTGGGTCATAGGAAGGAGTGAGGCATTGCCACCTGCTGCAAAATGGCTGAACCTTGAAAATGTGCTAAGTGAAAGAAGCCAGATAAAAAGCACCATATATCGCATGCCCCACATTCTGAAATGTCCAGGATAGGCAATATCCATAGAGATGGAAAGTAGATTAGGTTGCCTGGTGGAGGGGGAATGGAGAAACTGCTGAGTTTCAATTTGAGATAATGAAAATATTCTCAAATTAAATAGTGCACAATTCTTTAAATATACTAAAAACTACTGAGTTGTACATTTTAAAGGGTGAATTTTATTCTGTGTAAGCTACACTTTAATAAAGCTCTTACAAACAAGGAAAAAGAACTGTTAAGATAATCTGGTGACACATCACTGCAGTCTAAAATGAAATTCATATTGTTTTCTTAATATCCATTAATCAGTCTCCTTTTTTCCTCATGCAGTCTTTATCATTGAAAAGGCTGGGACAGTCTTTCTTCACAGGTGAGGGATTAATTGTAAAGCAGTCATAAAAATATATCTCTCCTTTAGGGCTTAAGGATTGTGAAGACTTTTTCAATGATCTGCCTGGTTGTTCTGTCTCTCCTGAAATCCTGATGGCATGCAAATAGTCAAAGCAGCTTCTTTAGCCATCAGAAGTTTATTTTATGCTTGTCACTCCCTTTCTCCTTTACATGCTGCTGTCAAGGTCTTTTCCATAACATTTTTCATGGTAAGAAGTACTAGGCAATTTTGTTTCTCCAGCCACAGTAACCAATTACTCTATCTTGTCATATTTCTCCTGGCCTTGATAACACAGTTATACTTAGAGAAGTCACACTTATAAGTGTCCGGCACTTATAAAAAGTATCTGCTTTTCCACCAAACAGATTATACAGTACTTGGCCAATTTAGGAGATAGCAGTGGTTCCTAATCTTTCTAACACCAGGGACCAGTGCTCCTATGAGATTCTAATGCCCAATGATCTGAGGGGGAGCTGAGGCAGTGATGCTAGCACTGGGGAGCGGCTGCAAATACAGATGAAACTTCGCTTGCTCACTTCTCACCTCGTGCTATGCAGCCGGTTCCTAAGAGGCCACAGACCAGTACTGGTCCACAGCCCAGAGGTTGGGGACCCCTGATGTACAGGACATACCACATATTCCTTTAGTTTTGTCCTGCTGTATTTTTATGTCCAGTTACTTTTCTATAAGCAGAATGTTAATGGCATGATCTGCTGTGCTTTTTTTAAAAGGCCATATCATAAAGGCTGTATTTTTGTCAACACAAACTGCTACCTGAACCAATGTAGAGCATGAAGAGGCCAGACAGCCTCTTGTGGTATGTAAAGGATTTCTTTGTGCACATGGTGAAGGAGTGGAGACCTACTACCAGATAGAAAGGATCAGGCCTTGGGACTTTGAGGGCTCTTCAGATCTGCTCTTCTGCTAACTAAAACCTTTTTGTCACTCAGCATTTCTGAGCTTTGCCAATAGTACCTCACAAATATGTCCTTGAGGCACTGAGGATTGTGACTGCCTTTTGAATTGTTAAAGAAAGCTTAAATTATATCCAGGTTTAGTGCTAAGAGTATCCCTTTGCATTCAAATTTTTTGAAAATTAGTAATTCCACTTGGGTGTGGAATAAGTTGTACTTTTTTATTAATCAGATTACTGGGATAACTAAATCTGAACATTACCCCATTTTACCAAACAAAATGGCTTTCTATGGAATCTTCTAGATAAAAGGTGTCTTCTCTGAAAAATAATGATGTAGTCATTAATTGTGTAGCATTTGAATATTCTTAAACTAAAAAGTTAAAGTTCAGTGATTTTGCTTACATAGATTTTATTTCTTCACAATTCTCTTTGGCCCGATGGAAGGTCCGAGAGACTTTAGGTGGAACAACCGGATCTGTTTGCTCCTGAGGAGCAGGCGCAAGTCCGCTAAGGAAAGGCAGGGAGACAGATGGCTGGCTATTGTGTTACAACCATCATCTGCTGGGCCATGAGCAAATATTAAGTGTATAATATATATGTAATTGGTGTGAAAGTACAGTTGCAACATTTCTAATTCTGTTTGAAGGATGGCTACTTTTTGAACATTTGTATTTCATAGAATACTATATTGAAATGTTTTTTGTTTACAGGGTTAATCCATTTTAAACTGCTTTAAAGTGAACATTTTCCTTCATTTTTGACACCACTGTGCAATATTTTGAATTGAAATGGCCTGTAATGGCCCTTTTTTTTATTTTCCATAACAACATGAGCACTAAATTATAGCTGTGCAATTATGTAAACAATGGAAATGCTTCCAGAATGAATCCTTCCTTTTAAATTTTCATTTTGTGTAATTGTTGGAAGGTTTGGAGCCATAATAAACAAAATTATTTTACACATTTATCGTTCTAAAGGTCAATTATAAGAGAACTAAAGAAACAACACTATGCAAAATGAATAAACCAATTTCTGTTGCCATCACCATATGTTTTTCTTATCACTTATGGTTTTTCCAGTTACTGTGTACATAGCATTCAATTAAAGCGATTCATTTACCAGGCTGAATGTGGTTTGTGTTTATAGAACTGTGCTTTGGAGGAGAGGAAACAACATGCCTCTATTTGAATTACCTGATTTTTTGTAAGATCAGTGATAAGAGACAGATGTTCTCACCAGTTACTTTCTCATAAACCTGAATCTTTTGATAAGCTGCAAATTCACAATTATCATCTTATAATCTAGTTTTCACACTCAGTGGGTACTAGTAGTGTATGTGTGGACTTTTAACCAAAAACAACAGAAAAATAGTAGTTTTGTGGTCGTTCACTATATTACAGTATTTTGAAGAATGAATTTTATTTCTTTTGAACAAAAGCTTATGAAAGAGTTTTGTCTGTTTCAAATTGTCAGTTTTCAGGAATAAACCATTCCTATTTTAGAGCCCATGTTTCATTGAGCTTATTACTTAGCTTATTGGTTTTAGTCTGTGTAGAGTGTGAAAAAGAAACAATTTTTGCTACCAGAGTTACTTATTTGGGGTAAAATCTAACTCCTTAGAAGAATGGAATGGAACTTAGAAAATCTAAAAAGATCATTTTTGTTTTTATTTCACTTACACACTGTGGTTAATCGTTGTAATGCTTTGCTAAGGATGTTAATTGAAAACATTACTTTCTAGAGTTTTTAATTTCTGGGGTAATGTGATCTAAGAGACTTATTTGTGCCACCTTTGAAATGTTTTAAACTGTTTTTTTTTTTCTTACTATTGGCAAAACAATAGTTCACTGAATCCTACAAAGTAAATTCCAGAAAGTAAAATCTTTCATAGTCCTCATTTTTTGAAAAAAGTTGTTTTACTTGTTACTATTTACTTCTTTTTGGTCCTTTTCAGTTTACAGAAGCATGTGTTTGCCTCTGCTACTCCACTTAGAAACAGCTCTGTAAGGGAAAATCATCCCGTTTTGTGCAAGAGAAATGTGAAACTCTAGGAACTACGTGATCTTCCCACAATCACATACACTAGGCCTTAAACCTAGGCCTCGGGGTCCCAGGTCTAGAGGGGTATTTCCTACTGGTAGCCACATGGAGGTAGCACTAAGTAGCATCAAATTGCACAGTTGGAATAATGTCCCCTTTCCAGTCCTGTGACTCTTCCCGGTCAGGCTGACTGGAACCAGTACAGAACCTCTCTCACACACCCTAGGATGCAAACCACCCTTCTTAACAGGAGAGCCTCCATCAGACAGTGACATTTAGCAAAACTTCTTGTTATGGTAGTCTTGGTTTGCTGTTATTGTATTGATTTAAGGGTTATTTTCTATATATGACACAGGATACTAGTTTTCCAGAATAATCTCAAGTTCAACAATGTAAATTAATTTGAAAAATAAATAATGTTCACTTTAGATGTAGACATGACAAAAAGCCTGAAGTTGTACATGAATGATTGATGTTTGGGAAGTGCTGCCCTTTGCTACCTATATGTAAAGCCTTGGAGACTGTGAAGAAAGTTTCAGAGTCTCAAGATTTTAATTTTCCCAAAGATTCCAGTTATAGCTGTGATCTTAATGTATCAAGGGGACACTGAAAGAAGGGTCCTACTAGAAATGAATGTACATTTTGTAGATGTCCCTCTATGGGGAATATGTAGCTGCTCTGTTCTGACTACCACACAGTTATTCCTAATTTTAAAATGTTATCATAAAGATATAATCTTTGGGTTGTTCCATTTCAGTGTGGATAAGCAAAATAAGCAGGCATATGGCCATAATTTAGCTTAGTGACCATATATTTCCCTCTTTAAGCCCCACCTTAATCCTACACTAGTGCCGTCTTTAACTGTACAGCAGCACAGGCCCCACTTCTCCTTGGGGCTCCATCTTACGTGGGTGGCAGGGTAGGGTAGGCTAGCCATCTGTTATTTTGCCCTCTCTTTCCAATCTTCTTGCCAATAGAAATAGGTTTCATTGAAGTGACTGGCCAAGATCCAGGGGCTGGGGAGCTGAGTGACTTAACCTCGACTACACAAAGTTTTGCTGTCTTTAGCATCAATGGCAACTTAGTAATTTTCTGTGAATGCTCCCTTTACAGATCACTGTCTTTATACATATGCATCATGAAGCAAAATGGATTTCAGTTACACATTCTAGCCTTAGCTTATTAAAAGATTTAGTTCATAATTCCCATAAACTTATTTCAGAAAAACATTTTTAAATTAAAACTCTAAATTCCAGTTGTGAAATGGCTTATTTGATTTAAGTATGTGCTAAAGATTTTTAAAGACTATGAGGTTCAAGTCTTAGTTCCTCATCTTACCAGATGGAATTAACATAAACAACAAAGTTAACATCATGGGTGTTTGCATTATTAATCTTCAAATGCGTGGCGTTCTGCTGCCTTGCTAGCTAGGTTTGCGTGAGTCCTTTCATTGCAGCATATGTCAACAGAAATGTGCTTCCATCTGCTGCCGGATAGCTTGATGCCTGATATTCCGAGACAAGGCCCAGCACAATGCGTACCTCTGTGAGTAATTACAGGTGTGTGGTGAGGAGCCCAGGGCATTAATCAGAGGCTTAATTATAAAAAAGGTGGATCTTTTGTTCCACTTTTGGAGCATGAGTTTACCACACACTTTCTAAACTGCAGCATCCATCTGCTCAGCCCCTTAGAATGTTTACCTTGGCTGATATGGACCTTAAAGTGTATCAAAGGACGTGATTAAAGGAGGTTTAAACATTAACTCGTAAGAAGTGTGGTTCAGGTTTTTCTTTCCTTCCTTCCTTTTATCTGTCTGTCTATTTATCTATCTATATTTATTTTTGGTATAGGAAAAAGTCTGCTGAAATGCTAACACTTTAAATTAGTACTTGCTGAACTATTTATTGTATATAAGCTCTAATAGAGTAAGCGTTGTACAGTCACTTGAAGGATATAAACAGTACAAATTGTAGAAACTAAATGAGTCACTATGTAAGAAAAAATAAGGTTTTACTTAAAAAATGTTTTGTGAACACATAAAGCTTTTCTTTATGATAAGTTGTTAAATGAGGTTATTTTGATTACCAAGGACTTACGTTAGATTTGAGCATGAAGCTGCTACTTTGCTCTTATCAAATTAAAGTGGGATTACTTTGAAGGATTTTTGAAATAGCCACACTGAAGTCTTAGAAAAGAAACCAGATTATTTTTGTATTTTGCTGCTTGTATTTTGAGACCAACTCTAGGTTGTATAACTGTAAGTCACATAACTGTAGTACATCAGTATGTTTGATTAATGTGCATGGCCTAGAACGGCATAAAAGACGTTTTTGACTTTCTTACCAATCCTCCTTGCGCACACACACAGTACGCAGATGGTTTCATAGATGTGGCCTGGCCATGGGTGACATCATTGCCGTCCAGTGGTGTAGTCTTGGCCTGATCTGCCACAGACTGGCAGGGGTGTCTGCCTCAGAAAAGAGCTACTGGGCAGGGGCCAGCCAGCTACCCACCGGAGAGAGGCCATTCCAGACACAGGAGCACCAGGTGTCTGGGCGGTTGATGGTCTTCACACAGCACACTGCAAAGACGACCGCTGCACTTTACACCTGTACCTCACAATCACACCTGCACTCAGAGTCACACTGACTACCTGACCTTAGAGTATGACTGATCACAACATTATCCTGCCACTCCACACATTCCCATTGTTTAACATACAGAATTACCCAGAGAGTGAAAATTTCCATCTCTTCACCTACTTTAAGATATTTTAGTGTAACAGCATGATTAACTTTTGAAAACTGAAGAATAAAATTTTTGAAAGTTTTATTTGTGTATTTACCCTAATACTCTTCCTGTAGCTTGTCCAAGAAGCTCACCTTTAGGTGGAAGACAAAAAGAAGTGTCTGGTCCCAATGCCATAGTTTAGATTTTGGACAGGTCATCTTATAGTTTAGTGTCTCCATTCTCTTCCATGTAAAATGGGTACGATAGCCTTTGAACTAACTCATCTCCAGGACCCCTTTCACTGAGAGATTTCTGTGATCTATGTTCTCTTAGGTTTATTATACAATGGCCATGTACAGACTGACTCCTTCAGAATTTTGTTCTTGAAAATTATATTGTGTTTTCTTTCCTTTTAGGATTCTTAAACACCATTATAAGGCACTGTCCACCCCGCTTTTTCTCCCTGGGTTTGCCTGGCTTTTCAATGTTGGTGGGGGACTTCATCACGGCTGCTGCCAGGGTCCTCGGTACAGACATGCTGGAGGTGAGTATGACAATGCTCAGCATCCAAACTCCCAGGAGGCTTCACAATTGCTAACAAGGTTCAGATTTCTCCACTCTTAACAGGTGTTGACTCATTAGTGCAATGTGAAACTGGGCTCTCGGGTAGATGCCCTGGCAGCTGATGTGTGAAATTGTAGGATAAGATGACACACTAGTATTGGAAAGGCGTTTCATCAAAAGGCCAGAGTGTGAGAAATCATATCCTCACTAATATTTCAGAACATTTACACAGTCAGAAGCAGGACTTGTCTCTTAGAATCTTATTAGCCTTTTCTAGTAAATGGTGGCACAGACATAGATGTCTGTAATAAAGAGAGAACTTTAAGTGTACATTATCGGGAAGGTTTTTTTTTCATTATTGTCTTGGTTATTAGTAGTAGAAAATATTTTCTTAAAATGTTAGTACATTACATTTTTAACCAGAAAATTGATTTTTTTTCTTATTAATGTGCAGAATTCTCGTAGTAAAAAAAAAAAAAATAAAAAAGCAGCAGCAGGTGGACCACATGGGCATTAAGGACTACAAAAAGTATTTATTTGTTATCTCCACATTTACCTTCACTATTAGGGATGATTTAATGCCTTTTGAGAAATACTCTTACACATTTAAATTTAAAGGGCTTCTCACATTTGTGCTCTCTATAGCTGTTACTTGCTCAGACTCATTTTTTTCTTCTTCAAATGGTGTAAATAAAATTAGCTTACTGTTTGCCAAGGGCTTATAGTGAAATGGGTAGGAGTATCTAGCTACCTAAATTTTGTCAGACACATTGTTACTATTTCACTCCACTGATTTCTTCTGTGCAGGGTAAATTCAAACTCCAACCCTGGGTTTAAAATTAAATTGCTTTTTAATACTTCGTATAACTGGTATTTCATTCTGGGATTTTCATGCACTAACTTTTCCACTTAAGGGTAAATTTACAAACGAAGGAAAGGGAAAAGAGCTAGGAGCAAAAGGGAAGGATGAGAGAAGAAAAAAGTAAGAAGAAAAATGTTTGGTTGTTCAACTTTTTTTTGTAAAGAACGTAATGACTTTAAATACTTCATTAGCCTTTAGGATAATCGTTCTCAAAGAACCTTCAGATTTATCTTTAACCATTCAAATCAACATTGAAAAAACTTAACAGGATATAGGAAGGAAATACTTCTTTATTGAAATTTTTCTTACTTGCTCTGAGAATTTCCTTTACAAATGCTGACACCCTTTCTGAATATCATGCATGGAGGTAATTCTCTGTAAAAACTTCTCTTTTAGCTAGATGAGCTGTTAAAGTACCCTTCCAAAATACTTTTTAAGAGAGAATGAGAGAGAGAGAGGAAGGGAGAGAGGGGAGAATGTGTAAGAGTTACATAAAAGAATAGTAACTCTTTGAATTACTTTGAATTACTCTCTGTTTAAATGAGGTTTAAAATTGTAGGGGGACTGATGAGAGGTGTTTAGATGGGGCACACCTGCTCTGTCAGAATTTTCAGTTAACACAGTTAATTAACAGGTTGGAAGTACCCCATCTCTGTAAGACCTGCTTTGCCAAGGCAGTGAGGGGAAGAGAAATGCTTGCACAGGTCACCAGAAGACAGGTAGAAGCTGTGCTTAGCAAGACTATCCCTCTTTATCCCTCTCTGTGTTGTATACTGTTTTTTATTTACCTATGTGCTAATGAGAACCACTGGGTAAAAAATGAATGTACTGGGCTCCCATGATATCTGCAATGTGTGGCTCTTGTAGCACCTGCTTCACGGAATTGTCTGTAAGTGTTATTTGCCTCTGATCTCCCACCCCACACACCACACTGTCTGTCTGACTGAGGGAAGCTCTCTTTCATTTCATACTCAGGTACTTAACAGTATAAGACTAGCATGGACCCTAGAGTTAGATGGCCTCAGTTCCAATCAGGGTCTGTCACTTGAAAAACTACTTAATTTCTCTAAGCCTCAATTTTCTCACCTGTAAAATGGAAATGATAATTGTATCCACTTCGTTGGGTTGTTGAGAACGTTCTGTGAAGAAATGCTTATACAGCACAGAGTGAGAATTCCATAAGCGTCAGCTGCCATTGTTATTAGATAATAGTGGCAAGACAGAGGGGATGACCAGATGAGTGAGTGGATGTTATTTTGTAAAGTTGTTCTTGGAAACAGGAAATTGGTAGAGGGTGTCCTCTCTCTTTTCTACCTTCTGATAGCCTAAACCTTTCTTCTTTAGGAATATTCATTATCTTCACAGCAAAACTGAGTTGCTATCATTTGACTGCTTTGTCAAGAACATTAAGGCTAAAAAAAAGGTAAAACGGTCATGACCAAGTCAATTGTTTTTCTGACTCTTAATGACTCCGCAGACCAGTTTTTACAATGCTTGTTTATTATATCAAAGTGTAGTGATATTTTCCATTCCTTGGAATTTTTTTTTCATTTAGGCAAACCTCTCTTGCCTAAGTATTCACCTGGGGCAAAATAACCAGGCATAGTTTGATAGGCCTTATCTAGGATAAAATAATTATAAAGATTCTCTTTCAAAATTATTAAAAAGTAAAACATGTCATCTCTTATCTAAAGTTTCTAACTTATGAAAAGAAAAATGTGTGTTTCACTTTTTTGTGTGCAGGCACCTCGTTCAGAAGCTCTCACCCTTCTTGGTTCTCTTGTCTGCTTTCCAAATACCTACCGGGAAATCCCTTTGCTGCAGTCCATGCCGAAAGCTAGTGACGTCATTACAGGAACCGAAGATGTCAAGGTACATAATGGATTATTACTGAATCTCAAGTTTAACAATTTATAATTCTAGCTATATGGTTATCTCTTTCATTATTATACTATGATCTAATCATCCCTCAAAGTTTTGCTATATTGTTTAAATATTTCAATAGTCATATTTTTAGAAGGCTGTTTTAGGGGGATTAAATGTACAAGATTCAGAGCATAATGCAGTAATAACTGTTAGGTTCCTCGTTTATCGTGCCTATGGGTCAAATGATGTAATGGATCATCCTTTATAATAATTTTATCAGTTTAATTATGCTGCATTAGTGCATCAAATGAATTTATAAGACATAATGTAAATAAGCTTAAATATTCAATCCCATTATTGACCTGATTAAATGCTACTAATAATTTGAAATTCCTTGGAGAATAAGAGTAAGCATTTGTTCTCTCCTCAGCTGACTTTGGGGCAAACAAAAATACTTTTCAAATCCCAGAATCAATCAGTCAGTCAGTCAGTCTGTCTGTCTGACTGTCTATGGTACGTAATTACAATATAAAATTCAGCGTACAGTATATGATCCAATTAAAGTAAAAGAAAACTGAGATTTTCCTATCTAGAAGTCTCACTTGCTTTCTAGGTTTTTATTGTATGCCTGGAAATATTCTTCTCTAGCCTGGCTTAATTGCTCAGGGGACTCCCCACGAGCCCTGTGTTTCCTTCCCCAGAGGTATCCCTGATGGGAGCCCCTCCAGAGCTCTCTAGTCTCAGTACCTCCTGACTGCTTGGAACATGGTCAGGATATATGAGAAACAAAGTTTTTAATTTTATTTAATTTTGTGCTTTTAGCATTACCTCATAAATATTTTACTGAAGAATGCCACAGAGGAACCAAGTGAATGTGCAAGGTAAATGTTGAATAAAGGTAAACTATTTTACAATTTTAAGGTACATATTTATGTGTAAACACTTATTGTTAATAAACACTTATTCTTTCACACTACTCTTGCACTAAAACGTGTAACAAGAATTAAGAAAATGCTTTACTAATTTTTTCATTATAGTTTTCTCTTCCAGTTTCCATTTCCATTCCTTCATTGAGTCATGATTTATTTAGAAACATATTTCTAAATTTCTAGGCACATTATTTCTATTTATCTTTTTGCTATTGATGTCTTATTTAATTGCATTGTGGATCAGAAATGTTGTCGGCCTGATAATAATTGCCTTAGAAGTTGTCGAGATTTACTTTATGGCCCCATATGCAGTTAGTTTTTGCAAATGTCTCATATATGCTTGAAAAGAACTGCTTTTTAGTTATTGGGTGTAGTGTTTTAGATGTGTCTATTTTCTTAAAATTTTAAATCGTGTCCTTTATTCCATATCCTTTACATTTTTTTCATCAGTTTAATTATTCACTGGAAAAAAATGTTAAAGTCACCCACTATACAGTACATTTATCTATTTCTCCTTGTATATCTGTCCATTACTGTTGAATATATTTTGAAGCTATCTTATTAGTTATAGGGAAGTTGAGAATTATCATATCTCTATAGTGAGTCAAATCTTTTATATTAATGTAATGTAGTGACCTTCTTTACCTGAAAGGGTGATTTTTTTTATCTTAAAGACCATTTGTTTGATACTGATCCAGCTATTTTTAAATAATATTTGCTATCCTTTTAAATTTAATCTTTCTATATTCTTTTAAATGTCTTTGCAAAAACTGTATATGCTTGATTTTATGTATTTATCCTGTCCGATCTTTACTTTTTAACTAAAGCTTTAGTTTATTTACATTTATTGCAATTACTGACATATTTGGATGTATTTCTTTCACTTTATTTTATACTTTGTTATTGGTCTGTCTCAGCAGTTCATTTTCTCTTCTTTTGCCTTCATTTTTTCCCCCTCTCCTTTTCTTGCTTCCTTTCTCCTTTCTGTCCTTCCTTCTTGACTTCCTTCTTTCCACTCTTTCCACTCTTTTTCTCTTTCTCTCTTTTTTCTTTTTTTCAGATAATTATTTTTTCCATATTCCATCTATTACATCCATTTTTTTAGAAGTCATAGACACTCTTTCAGTTCTTTTAGAAGTTACCTTAGAAATTTTAATATGCATACTTATCTTATTAATTCTGAAGTGAGTCTATCTTTACCCTCTTTCTGAACGATGCTAGTTCCTTAAAACATACTCTTCTGATTTTGCTTTTACATCAGCTGCTCCTTTCCTGTCTTCCTCCTCTACCTAACCTTTGAATGTTAGTGGGACTCGGGGATTAGGGCTGGTCCTCTTTGCTCTCCATGACTTTCTAGGTGCTTTTATTCATTCTAACCAGACTTTAAATATCACCTACCTGCTGATGATACATGGTCCCTTCTGTGAACCCCTTATAGATTCAGGCTTATATTTTAAACTGCTTACTTGATGTCTCAACTTGGATGTCTTAGTATATACAAATGTAACACAACTGTAACTCAACCCTTGAGTCTGCTTACTGTCCCTCAGACTTCTCCTCAGTAAATGGCAGTGTCGTCTACCGAGATTTTCAATCAAGAAGCTTGGGGAAAATCCTTGATTTCTCCTTTTCCCATTCCCACCACATTCAGACCTTCAACATGTATTGACAATACCTTTTTTTCAAACCCCTTTTCTTTAGTGTAGCAAGTCAAATTTCTGTGTACTGAATATGGAATAGAAGTGTGTACAATATAGTCAGTCTTAGTTGTGTAGAAAAGGAACTAGACAGTGAAATTAAGAGCATGTAAGTGTACATAAGGAAGCAGACTGAAATATGGTCAAGATTTGAACTAAATGGAGGAGAATTAAGAGGAAATATAATTGTGAGTGATAATAATTTAGAAAAAGTAAGAAAAATAAAGTTTTTCGTATATAAATTGGAGTGGTGCGAGATTATTAAACAGTATCCAGAGAGTGTGTTGGAATACAGAATGAGAGGGAAGATAGTATTACCCTTAGCTAAAAAAAGAGTCTCGATAGATAAAAACTTATTTGGGATCACAGAGGACATACTTGGGATTCAGGGAACCTTAATTAACAAGAGCATTTAGGCATAAGGAATGATTAAGAATATTAGAATTGGATGATGCTAAATGGGAGAGAAAATAGCATGGAAAACTATTATAAGCTAGTGTGGCTTAAAACTCAAAGCAGGTAAGAGTAGTTTAGATTATAAAACCATTTTACGGGTCACAAATGTTCTCCATAGTGCAAAGCTAATAGTTACAGAGTAATGCAGTGTTGCTAGAAATGAGAGCTCTTTGCTCTTAACAAATTACATTTAACAGATAGGTTAATGGGTTGTAAAAAAAAATGTGTGTGTATTCATACACACACAGATGTACGCAAAGGAAGACAGGCTCTTAAAATGGTAAAAATAGAATTTTCAATATAATTTCCAGTTGCATAGATTTTAATGGGTTGAATAGAGTCTGGGTTAAGCTAGGGGAAAATAAAGAGGCTTTTTGAAAGAATGTTGAGTACATGCAAACTAAGAATGTAAAGTATGTTTTCTAGATTGAGAATAAGCATAGGAATTAGGTAAGAGAAGAGATAGATTTAGATAATTCTGTACAGTAAGGAATGTCGAGGGTTAGCATCCTGTGGAACTTCTGTATAAGGCTGGTTTTGGAGAAACAAAAAAGGCCTGGCACACCTTGTAAACTGAGGCACACTGCTTTCACTGGGTGAATTTTGGTAGAAAGTGACACAGACTACAAAAGGCTTTGAATGTGCTTGTTCTGACACACTTAATCTATCCTGATTTAAAGAGGTGAGAATCAAGTGAAACTTGGTGGCTTTAAAACCTCAAAATATATTGATTTTAATTGTTGAATTATATCGGATATAAAGGAACTTTCAGTATGGAGAGCTGAGCAGTATTGTCCAGTTTGACTGGCACTGGATGTGACCTCCTCTACAAAGAACAGCATAGACATATTGCAACTAATGTCTGTCTCCAGGTAGTGGTTTGAATCCACCCTTTTTGTTCTGAAAATAAGCAGGTTTGGAAGCAAATATTTTAATTTTACATATAGACATTCAGAAAAAAAATTAACAGGAATTTTTAATGATTGCAAAAGATAGTGGAGTATATCCATTCCAAAGAGAATTACCATTTAAAATTAATTTATAATTGAAAAAGGTAATTTTTAAAGGACTGTGCAACTCAGAGACTGTTTCGTCTTAACACATTGTTTGAAAGTTGTATTCAGATATTCCTTAAAATACAGCATTTGTCTTCCGTTTGTGGTAGATGTTGTGTGTGTTTATTATAAGGAAAACAGTTATAAACTCAATTTCCAATAATTTTCTAAGAGTCATGTTTTTGATTATTCCTCAAAAATATCTTAAAGCAATAAAATTTAGTAAAAAATTAGTTTCAATAAAAGTAAGTGATATGTGATCTGTGCCACTAACAGATAATATAAATTTATTTCATTAAATACTTAATTACTAACCAATATTTCTGTTTTCCCTAAAAACTGGCCTATTGAAGGTACCTTATCCTTTTTCTTAAGAAGGTATTCTATTAATCTGTCTATAAGTTTTGCTACTTTATAAAAAAGATTTCAAATATTTTGTCATTTGAAGATATCGAGAGAATTTGGACCAGGGATTAAGTTTAAAACATTAAATTTCATGAGAGTTTTCTTCCTTTTCCTTTTTTTTCCAAAGATGCATTGCCGTTTGTTCCCTTGGGGTCTGGATATGTGAAGAACTTGCACAGTGTACAAGCCATCCTCAACTGAAAGAGGCCATTAATGTGATAGGTGTCACTTTGAAGGTATTGCCAGTTCATGACATACACTTGACATTAAGCTATATTTTAGGTTTCAACCAGTTTTTGTTTGAATGACCCCCATCTTTATTTCCCCCTACGTTACTGAGAGGCTTCGATTCAAAAAAATTTTTTGAGAGACGCATTGAATGTTCTGTGAGGTTCCTAGGAGAGCCCAGCAATATCTGCTTCCTGACTGACAGCTGCAACCCAGCCGTCCATAGCCTGAGTGTCCCTGGACCAAGCCCAGTGGCCAAATCGGGTTCCTCTTTGGTTAGGCAGCTCCTGTGGTAAGCAGGACACCTGTCACCTGCTGGTGGGTGTGACAAGAAAGTAGGATTTCATGCCCTGGTCTCTTCAGCAGGACTAGACGAGGGACCTGACTGCCCTGGTTAGTGTTCCTGAGTGTTCATTGTTCATCTGGGCCTTGAGCACATCTAGGGGATCTTTCTTCCTTTGCTTTGTTAATGAGAAGAGCTGGCATTTACTGGGCATTCACGCTGGGTCAGATTCATGGTAAAGTCTCTAAATACTTTTGTTAATCTTCACGACAGCTCTGCAAGGTAAACATTACTATACCTTTGTCACACCAGAGGAAAGAAAGGCCTAGAGAAATCAGGTCAGGAGCCTATTGCCATGCAGGCATACGTGATGCAATCAGCACTGAAAGCAGATCTGTGTAACATAAAAGGCAAAACTCAACTTTTATATGTACTCTTAGGCCCCTTCCTAAACCGGAGCTCAAATCCAGCTGAGTTCTTTCCTGGCTCCTGCTTAGAAATGGTGGTAATAGTTAGCATTGCTGTTAGTTCCCCTCCAGAACCAGTGAGTACCTAGCCCCTGCCAGGCACTGTGCTGAGGGTTTGTGGAAGTTGTCAGTTACTAGGTGATTGTCTCATTTTATAGTGGAGGAATAAGGTACAGGAGACTTAAGGAACTTGTTCTGGGCTCTAGAGCAACAACAGCCTGGCCGAGCCAAAGTTCAAATCTTGAACTATCCATCTGACACCAGTGTCCAGGCTCTTGCCTGCCCTTTTCTGCTGCCTGCCACAGGGGCTATAATTGTAACAGCCATTGCAGCTGACACATGAAACAGTCATCGTCCAGCCATCGAACAGCCCCTGTGCCACCCTTTGTGTGTGAACCCACAGGATAATCAACCAGGGGTGTCCCCTGCCCGTGGCTGAACATCCACCCTTCCTTTGCAGCCTGCCTGCCTTTGCAGGCTGATTTCATGGCAGCTCTCCACACTCATCCCTCTTCCTGACCAAACTCGAAGCCTTCTGAGCCCTCTGGTCCCCTTCTCTCCTTCACACTTGGGGTTACCAGTTGTATCATGAGAACTGGGAAAATGCTTGCTGAGGATCCCTGTGGAGAGGAATGGGAAATTGATCAAACCAAGATATCACTTAGGAGTGCTCCCTCTGGCCTGAGCGGGGTGCTGACCCCTGACTTTTGTCATTGTATTTAGTTCTTAGAACTACCATATGAGGTGAAGGGTTAGTGCTACCTCTGTTTCAAAGATGAGGAAAATGAGCCTATTGGGAATGAAGGAGCTTGCCAGGATCAAACACTGGATAGACACTCTCTGGTCCCATGTCTGGGCTTTTGCACAATTGTGGTGTGCAAGACAGTCCCCCTGACTCCCAAAGCCATAGAAAAATATTTACATATTCAAATGAAAATAGTTGAGTATCAGTTGTAAATCTATGTAGATTCCAGTTCATTTTTTAATCTTAATTTTTGGATTTTAAGATATTTTTCAAATTTTAATTTTTCTTAAGTGTAGAAATGTAATATGGTTCCCCCACCCCAACCCTTTCCTAGAAAAGCTGTAAATAATTTGATGGTACCTTGGAACAAAGGAGATGTACATATTTATCTATATCTATACATCTAGCCTTCTACCGTATGTGGTTCTATGTAATACAGAAGAAAGATGGAAATTAATAGTGAGAAGGATACGAGGGCTTATAGTTTTTCTTAATATTTCTACAAAGTTTCAAAAATATCTGTAATTTTTCTTTACTTGTGAGGAAAAACTTAAGTCACCAGAAAAAAAATGTACCTGCCATGTATTGAGCTCTTACTCTGTCAGGGTGTCCCAGCAGAGCGTGGGCTGTCCTGTTGAAGTCCCTCAGCTCTATGTGTGCTGCTGCTCCTTCTATTTTAGAAATAAAGAAAAGGTGACTAAGGAAACAAAGGAACTTGCTCCAGATTGAATTGCTAAGGAATTGGAGGGCTAGGACCAGCCGAAGCAGTCTCCCTTTAACTGTTTTGAATAACAGAGGAAAACTCATGGGCAGAAGTCCTGGTTCCAGGGACAACAGATCTGCCCTCCATGCTGCTGCCGGAGAGATCAGTCTACACACAGACCTAACCACATGACCACAGACTAGCATATTGGGCGTGGTCTTTGGAGATATACAGAAGTGGATCCCTGACTGCTCCATGAGGCTGTCAGTTTCTTCAGAGTAGAAACTGTATCTACCCTGTTTATCTTGTACCTCATGCTTTTAATTCAGGGCTGGCACACTGTCAGTACTCAATGAATATGTACTGGGTGGGTGAGTGAGTGAGAGAGTGAGTGAGTGAGTGAGTGAGTGAGAAAGTGAGTGAGTGAGTTGAGTGAATGATTTATTTCATCCCCACCATTCCCCATAGCACTCTGTGTATCAGTAATACTACTGCACTGCAGCCCTCAGTGCCTGTGCCCTGCTGCCCACTGCCTCAAAGGAAACACTCTCCCTCTGCGTTTTTCTAGGCTCAGCTCACCTTCCCCCTCCCTCCACAATGCCTTCTCTGTCCCCCTCTATCTCAGGCCTCATCCCTCTTATAGCCCTAGCCCTTTTGTCTTGTCTGCCATAGCCCTCTTTTCATCATTGCTTTCTTGTCTGTTTTCAGTTTCTAGATGTAAGAGCCATGCCATCTTTGTTCCTACCCTGTGACTTGACCACCATGATGCAGCAAAAACACACACAGTGCCCACTCATCTTCCACTCCCTCCATGTTCCATCGTTACCTCAAATACACCATGCGTTTCCCCTCAGGGAGCTGTGCTAGGCATTAGGAGCATAGTGATGAACAAGATGCAGGAAAATAAACACAAAATAGCAAGCAGACAAATACAAAAGATCAGCTCTGACAGTCCTTAATGCCACAAAGGAACTATAACAGGAACAGGATGAAACTGAAGAGCTGGAGGGGGTGGGTCGACCCTTCTTTGGATGGGTATGGAGGCCTTGAGGAGGAAATGACATTTAGTGCCATGATCTAAAAGATGTAGCTGCATCAGCCACATAGAAATCTGGAGAATAAGTGCCCCAGGCAAACAAGGAGCAGATATAAATTCCCTAAGGCAGAAACAAACCAGAGTGTTAGAGGGATAAAGGTCATCTGAGGCCTGGATGGCAGGAGGAGGCTGTGAAGAGCCCTCTGGGTGCAGATGCTGTGTATCTGGGTTTGCATCTGTCAGGAAGGGGTAGTCAGTAACTGTTCTGTAGAATTAAAATTAGTCACTTTTCCCTTACCTTCTTCCTTATCTTCTGCCATAGTCACTGAGATGCTAAATATTAGCTTTTCTGTGTTGTGTGGTACCCAAGTCAACTGATGTCTGCTTCATGTGACTTAGAGCTCCTGGTGTGGAAATAACTAAGATACATAACCAGAAGTTTCCCTTGGCAGGGACACAGAATCAGTTACAAACTTTTCTGCCCCAAATCATGAGGTATGGATAGCAGTGTAGCCCCGGGTTCTGGCCAGGGAAAGAAGCACAAGATACCCTCCCTCGTCCTTTTCATACACGCTCAATGATCAGTCCTTGCAGGTGCTGCCCCTTTGACATATCATCGCACAAGAAATGAAAACAATCAGAGGACCTGGGACACACGCAGACTCAGAAAACATACCCAAAGCAATTGAACATATCATAATTTGTGAATCATGGTCTCGTAGTCCCAAGTTTTTCACACACTTACGTTACACATGTCGCTTAAGTTCAGTTTCCTAGGATAGAAAGTCATTTGATCAATCCCTGTGTCTCCGTGGGTGAAATGAAGATAGCATCTAACTTATAGAGCTGTTAATGAGGATTTTTCAGTGCTAAAATGAGTAAAAGTCTTGTAAAAGGTTCAGGCACAGGGGACAGTCAATTATGCACTGCACTTTAATTTTCTCTAATAGTCAAAACATGATTTATGAGATCTTAATAAGACATTTGAAATTATGGTTTTAAATTCCAAATGATTAAATGATAGCTGCTTGTCTCTATAGAATGTTATGTAAATTAATACAGCTGGTCTAGACAAGAGGCATTTATAGAATGGTGATCTGGTAATAGGACACATTTTTCACAAATTTAATACGAAACAAGGAATGGTATTTCTAAATGGAGCTGGAAAGAAATAACTGTTTTGTTCTTCCTTAGGAATAATGTACATGTTAAGTTAGGTTATTTAGTTTGTGCTTTTGTTTCTTTTTGTAGTTTCCTAACAAAATCGTGGCTCAGGCAGCTTGTGATGTTCTTCAGTTGCTGGTTTCCTACTGGGAAAAGCTTCAGATGTTTGAAACCTCTCTGCCTCTGAAAATTGCAGAAGTAAGTCTCTTTCCTGTAATGCTAAACTATAAGCATTTCCTTTTTATTATATTTGATATTTAATTAATTATAGATACTCATAATTATTGGAGAACCAACTATTAAATTGCCATATGAGTCATTCATTTTAAGATTGAATTGCACTGATTCTTCTTAGCTGTGATTTCAGGCACTGTGTAAAGAAACCACCAGTGTTCTAGGGCAGAGTCTTACACTTGGGGAGTTTGAAAGGCACGACCGCAACAAAGAGACCTTTTGTAGATTGGGCTTCATTCATCCAGAGTAATTTGGATGGTGCCAACAAGGAGTAGGCAGCTGGTTATGATGCCCTCTGTGTGTGTGTAGGGAGGGGTCTGTTGTGTAAAACAGGAGTCTCTCCCAGACTGAAGCCCATGCTTTCTGCCATAGCATGATTACCCAGCTGTAATGAGATTACTGCTATAATACCCTCTGTGAAGGTAATTGGTAGAGGAGAGGAACAGAAGGAACAGGAAGAATCATCTCAGTGATAATATCCTGGAGGTTGGTTACATTTGGGAATGTTTGCTTGTACAGGAGCAGGTACCCTCACCCCTCTAGGTGCCTCGTGGTAAAGCACACCTATTCCTGCCAGTTTTCATAGCTGTACTTTAAAAAATGTACCCTGCTTTTTACATAGCCAGTGGTAACTCTTCAAGGAAATTTGGTTTGTCTCCATGTGCTATTACAGGAAAAGAGAGTGGTATTGATTTATTATCTGTCAGCCCTAGACAGATTTCACCAGTGAGATCACTTCGTTCTCTCAGATATATATCAAAAATCACTTGTGATATATAAAGTGAAATAGAGCCTTGGACATGGGAATATAAGATGCCGTAAAATGTAAAGTTGGGTTTTAGGGCCATCATATAATTTATCATCTAAACGGGAATACCTTTAAGAATGAAAGGGATGCTGTTACTCCAGGACAACAGGTCTAGATCTGGGGTAATTTGCTTTCATCATGAAAAGTATAGAGACTGAAGATGGAAATTATATGACTACGGAGAGAAATATTCCTTTCTCTGGGGCTCCCAATTTCACCACCAGTAGAGTGGAAACCAGGCATGGCCCCAATTGCATTCCCCTGATTTTCAAAATGACACATGTCTCTAAACTGGCTCTTTGCTTTTTATTACCTTCCTCTAGTGAGTTGGCAGCAGGCTGGGTTTAGTTGAAGGGCCATCTTGGGATTCTTATCATATGGCTTCCAAAACTATTATTTTCATCTATTTGATTGGGGATTTGTCTTTTATGCAGATACTTGTGGCCACAATTGCTTTTCTTTTACCAAGTGCAGAGTACTCCTCAGTGGAAACAGATAAGAAGGTAGGTGGCACATTGGCTGTTTTCCCTAGAGTTTGTTTTTTTAAAATGTAAGATGGAATGATAAAGAATATTATGTATAGGGATATTTTTTATGACATCTTTCTCTATTGGCCCTCTTGTGAAACCCTTATTCATTCTTTCATTCGTTCATTCATTCATTTCTTTTGCACTTGTGTGTTCACTAAATAATTACTATTCTACAGGGACAATTTTGTTTATTATTACCTGTAGTGAGGTTTAAAAGACTGCAGTATAAGGTACTGGGCCTGTTTCCTTTCCAGTTTATTGTGTCCTTGCTACTCTGCCTCTTGGACTGGTGCATGGCATTGCCAGTGAACACCCTTCTCCATCCAGTGTCCACAGCAGCCCTGGAGGAGCAGCACCCATCCAGAGCCCCCTTGCTGGATTATATCTACAGGGTGAGTCTCCACCTGGGCCTCAGGGGTGTAGAGTGTGGATTTAAGCATCAGACAATTACCAAAATATGTTTATACATTAATTATTTATCTTTGTTCTTTTGGAAAGGATTCATGGGGGGTAGGGAAAACAAATAACTTAAGGAGTGAAAACGGAACAGATATAATTGTAGAGAACCAATGATTAACCAGGTGAAAAGATTTTTACATGACTGTCATCTTTAAACATCTGCAGTTTAATCAGAATCCCCCAATTTTCATGGAACATGGTTTATATCTACTTAATTTAAAAAAGAAATGTTTATATTGTAGGAATATTCATAGCCTTAGTTTGACAAAATCCATTTTTTAAAGGGGAAAAAAAAGTATAATGGTCCTAGTAATCTCTTTGCTTTAAAAGACCTTAAGAAATAAATTAATGAAATATATCACATCAAAATAATTAGCCTCATAATTTTTATAGTACTTAAAATATTTGAACTTCATCCCCTACCGATGACTAAGTGTGGTGATTGCTTGGGACCCTTCATACTATCCTTCTATCTAGGACTTAGAGTCCTTCTTGTAAGGGCCTTATTTATTTATTGGTTTGTTTGTTTGTTTAGCATTTGTATGTCCATTGAAATAATTGCTATTATGTAGGGACAATTCTGTTGTTAATTTTTTTAGTAACAACATTTAATAATAGTTAAAAAAGATTCTAAGTCATTAACTGATTTCTTTGTTGTATTGTTTTAAATGTATTAAATTTTTTAAAAAGATATTTAACCATGGTTGAAATTCTATGACAAAGTATTGTGTATTTTTTAAGGGTTTTTTCAATGGTCAGAGATTTTAACAACTTTGTTAGGATTAATTAGATACTTCTGGTCATCCTTGTGGTTTATAAACCTATATGAGGCTTTCCTTGACCAACCTTACAGGTAGCCACAGTCATTTAAATTCATCTCTTTTCTAACATTTCTTTTCTTAAGAGATTTCTCTTAAAATTGCTTCACCAATGTAAAAGTCACCTTATAGTTAACATGATTCACGAAATGTGTTGAATAACATTTTTTGTATTTTAGTCTAAAGGAAACTTTCTATTGAAATATAAATGCATCCAGAAAATTGCATTTGCCATAAGTGAGAGCCTGATGAATTTTCACAAAACAAGCACACCTGTGACCCAGATCTCAGCTCTAGAAACAGAATGTTTCTAGCATCCCAGAAGCCCCCACTGTGCATCCTCCTAGTCCCTATCCCTGTACACATACAAGGATAACCTTGTATAGCTTAGATTAGTTTCACCTGTTTTTGAACTTTATGTAGATGGAAGCATACAGTATGTCCTTTTGTGTCTGACATCCTTCACTCAGCATTATTTTTGAGGGATTCATTATACTGTTTTGAATAATCATAGATTTTTACTCTTATTGCTGTTTCATATTACACACTGAGAATAAACTATAATTTATTTATCTATTCTACTGTTGATAGAAATTTGGGTAGTTTTAGAGTTTGGGACCATAAAAAAACAAAGCTCTGTGAACATTCTATTCTAGTATGTTTTTTGGCGCAATATGTACGCATTTTTGCGGCGTATATCCATAGGAGTGGAGTTGCTAGAATACATATGTTCTGCTTTAGTAGTGAACACTAAATCATTTTCCAGAATGGTTGTACTAATTTACACTGTCACCAACAGTGTCAGAGAGTTGCAGCTGCTCCACATTCTTACTAACACTTTGCTGTCTGGTAGGTATGTAGTGGTATTGCATTATAGTTTTAATTTGCATTTGTTATTTGCATTGCATTTGACTAATAGAACTTAATTCTCTAAATTAACAGAAGCTCAACTTTTATATTAATAAGAAAGCTACCATAATTTTCGTATACTGCTTTTGCTTAGGAAGAGGATGTATTCAGGTGGCTGTCCTCTGTTGACTACAGTTCTGGTACTTTTTACTCATAAACAAAGGTTACATACCCCTAAATCCTCCTCCAGTTCCCAAGAGGCAACACAAATAAAAGGAACTAAACAGGGAGACATCAAGCCTGACCACAAGGCCTCCTGCCATGTGGACAAATACAAGCTAGTCATGTAAAAGTGAATTTAGCACAAAGAAGTCTCCTTAGTTTCTAAAGTATTACCTTAATTTTCATAAAAATCAGTTTTTAAAATTTATTATCTTGAATTTATGATCAGAAAGTAAAATTTAGTACAGTTATTAGCTCATGTGTACATTTTGGCATACGCAAGATGATTTGTATTTGCATGGCTTATAGAGCGTCGAATCAATAGTGATCGGTAAACAACCAGTAAGCTTTTAGGAAACCGATCTTGTGAAAATAGTAATACTTTAAAAATTTGTATTAAATTTACTCCATTAATCATACTTTTAAAAATTGTGTTAAATTAGCTCTTCCAATTCTTGGGGTCATGAGTTGTACTGATTCAAGTTCATGAACGTTTATGAAGTATGCTAACAGTCTCTGCTGTTCCTTGCATCCTGCCCTCCACCGTGAGTGGTGGTGGTTTACTTTGTGGTTTATCTCACAGCTAATCTTCACCTCCCGACTTAATTTCTTCTACTTGTGTTGGCGTGTGGTGGACTGGAGCAGGCCTTAGGTGTGCGCAGCAACACAGAATGGCCAAAGATAGACACTTTTGCTTTCTTTTTGCCTTGCGAATATGTTTATTGTCATTGATGTAATAGGAGTAAAGTAAATTTGCTAATAGCAAGAATATGTTTTAGAATGGAAGGATTTAATGTTTTCAAGTACTACCATGCAGGAGTTCTACCTCCTAAGTGCTGTTGTAGTTTGGAAGATTGTCAGGGGACTGGAAGTTAGTGACATCTGTGGTATACATTCCCTTCTGTTTTTCACAGGTTCTACACTGCTGTGTTTGTGGCTCAAGCACATATACCCAACAGAGTAACTACACACTGACCCTGGCTGACCTGTCATCATCAGATTATGACCCCTTCCTGCCACTGGCAAATGTGAAGAATTCTGAGCCAGTCCAATATCATTCATCAGCAGAACTGGGCAACCTGCTTACTGTTGAAGAGGGTGAGATTCTTCAGAATATGAATTCTTATGGGCAGGAAAAGATTATAGCCTTTTACACATGCTTGCTATGTTATTATTATTTTTTAATCTAGCTTTTGAGATACTGATTTCCAGAGTCCTCTATGTTTCAGACTCCTGGGACTCACAAAAACAGTTCATTTTCTATCCCCAAGGAGCCTTACATCTAATGAGAGAGACAGGATTAATGCAGAAGGACTCATTTGTAGACCAGTAGCACCATAGAGGCTTCCCATGAAAAAGAGCTTAAGCCAGAGTTAGAAGAGTGGACAGACTTTGAAAGGAGCTGGTAGAGTGTTCTAGACTAAGAGCATTTTGAAGAATGAGATGGGGATTTACATGCCACAGTTTGAGGATTGCTCTGCTCACAGATGATTGCTCTGTTGCAGAGGGGCCATTTTAATGAGTGCATGGGTATCCTCAGGACTTAGGAACTGCTGCCTGTCCTCCTCAACCATCACTCTTTTCCCCAAAATGATAGGAGTTTGAGTCAAAATGTGGGTGTATTATCTATACATTCATCTGATAGAATTGCATAGAAACCCCCCCACATCACACACACAACACATCACACACAAAATGAGTACATGTAAAACTCATAAACTCTAAATATTGATGAATTATTTCAGTGTCACTTTCCTGATTCTGATATGGTACTATAGCTATGTAAGATGTTAACCATTAGGGAGAATGATATTTGGGATCGCTCTATATTATTACAAGTGCATGTGAATCTTCAGTTGTCTCAAAATTAAAAGTTAAAAAAAAAAAAAGTGGGTGTGGAGGCCCAAGAATGGAACCCTAGGGGTAAAAACATCCTTAAAGAAAAAGAAACAAGAGAATGTCACCAGGAAAGCAGATGGGAAAACCAACAAAGAGTCATTTCTAGGAAATCAAAGGAAGAGGGCAGATAAGGAGCCCAGGAAGATCAGCAGTGGTAGGTGTTTCAGAAAGATCAGGGAGGGTAAGAGCAGAACAGGAGCTATTTTATTTACCAACTAAATGTTTGGTGGTAGGTTTTGCTGAGTACTTTGGGCAGAATGATTTGCCTGTACCAGAGAGCATAAGCAGATGACCTGGGGGATGACCATTCAGAACTCTAAGATTAACCCTTTTCATGGAGCTTTTGATAGAGAGAATGATACAGCAGGCATTAGCTAGGTGTGGGCATGGGGTCCATGTGAGACTTCAGAGTCCGGAGTGTGGTTCAGGCTGAGAGGAAGGTGAGGATGAAGAGGACAGGAGTCAGTGTACCAGTCAGGAACAAGGGAATTAGCCAGTCCTATTCTAGCTGCATTTTGTAGATGAGCAAACTTCAGTGAAGGGAGTTTTCTCAAGGGTGTATAAGCCAGAAGTAATGGAGGTAGAACTTGAATTTGAGATTTAGTGACCAAGTTCCTGAAACCTCATAAAAGGACACTAAAAGTTCATTTTGAGTTGTATTGCTGATGGACGGTATGTGACACATTTTCATGTTGTCCTCATTTTGCCCTCCATTTGCTTAACCATTGAGTTGTCTTTTTTCTGGAGTTCACTGTTTTTTTGAAACTGCAATGTTTTCTTGACTCTTTTCCCACAATTGTAAATTCAAATCATTATTTTTTTAAAATAAAATGACCCTTTGTTTCCTTTTTTGTTTTCTACCTTGTAGTCCATGTCTCATAAGAAAATTAACTTACTTTTTCCTTTTTTGACTAAATTAAAGTCATTAATTTACATTCATCCCACATGGGTAGCCCCAGAATAGGTTTACCGCTTATTATGATTCATCCCTTGAAAATAGCAGAAGATTAATAGATAGTGAAAAAGGAGAAACCTATTAAATGCACGTTTAAATTTTTGTGCTATTTTTCTTTCTTTTGTACTATTTTTCTTTCTTTCAGTATACAATGTTCTTTGACTTGAATATTCATTCTCAAGAAAATTTTAGGACCTTATGCAAACCCATCCTAACATAGTTCTGTGGTACTAAAAATTGTTTTAACTTCTGTGACACAGGGCTTTTGTTATTCACTAACATTTTAACTAAATAGAACTGCAAAGAAGCTTAGAAGCATATTGAGACATACAGACACTCTTGCTGAGTGACTACATCCTGATAAGAGTAAAGAGAAAAGATACAGATGATAACTTAGGTATTTTAGGATAAACAAAATGTGCTCATATTTGAAGGTTTTTTGTTTTCATTTATGTCATAATTTATCATTCATAACAAAACTATTTCTACTCAGATAATGTTTTCGATAAGCAGTATCATATTTTCTCTATTTTTTCAAGTGATTCTTTATAGATCATTACCTAATTTTTGATATAATTACTACTTTCAGATAGAGTTACAAAAAAGAAACACATTTAACTACCTGCTGAGGCAGCTACAGGCCTAGCTCAAGGAAAAGCCATTAATGGCACACACGCATGCTCAGATTTCTCATTATGAATACCCAAATGCTTAAAAAGAAGGGAGGGCGGGAGCTTTAAAAAATAACAATTAAAGGACAATCTAATATTACTACTTTTATATTTCATCTCTAAACTTAGAAAAATAAATATTGGGAATATATTTTTTCATAGTTTGTGGAAATCATGAGGTTTTTTGTTTGTTTGTTTTTCATTAATGGAGTCTAGATTTTCCTTTTATTTTTCAGGGCACCCACCCCCCGCCACCCCTCACCTCCGTTACCCCGCCCCCCCAACCCCCAAGCAGTTGATTTAGCTGAAATCTGCCAGGGAAGAGCAATTCTCAGTTTAAAAATACTCCCTTTCCTTACTTTTTATTACCAAAGATATTTTGGGCTTTTATTGAGTGTGCCATGGTTTATGACATTAATAGTGTGACTCCAGGTTAATTTCGCATTGTATAATTCAAACATGTTAATTAAAATACAAATTTATATTTATCTCAAAGTAAAAGCACAACCTATGTAAGTAGTTTGGGCTTTATCAAATTAGACCTCTGTGGTTAGATTCATGGCCTGCCCTACCATGTCATCACCACGTAATGTCTTAACCTGATGACTCCTGAGCTCCCAGCTGGCTGTACCTGTGTTGTTTGAGGCATTGACATTTCTGTGGAGTGTATATTCAGATGGAATGATAGGCATGAATAAACACATCTGTAACTTTTTAAAAATTAATATGGGCACAAAAGCAAAGGAATTCATAACTGATTTCACAGGAATTGGTTGAAGTGTTTTAAATTTCTCACCTGTATCGAAATCATACATAGTTCTGTGAAGGGTAGGAAGAAGAGTTTAATTTTAGAGACAGATGTAGGTAACCTCCTTTGCTTCTTAAAAATGAGGTTTTTTAATATGAAATTTTTATTTTGCGTTATTAAACACAGGTGATTTTTTGTTTATCGAAAAGAAAAATTTCAAAAATTCAAGAAAAGTCAGGACGGTCTTTTTCACAGTCATCACACAGAATTTCTTAGATTCTAAGATCTGTTTCTAGGATTTATACATCATATAATTGATGTTTTATAAATAAGTCAATTGGGTTTTTAATGCCTGAGAAGGAGGGTCTTTAGCATGAAAAAGTTAATTTTCATGTTGTGAATTTAGATCAAATTAATTTTATAAATTTAATTTATTTAATTAATATTTAATTAATGTTTTAATTAACATTTAATGTTTCATGTTGAAATTTAGAAAAGAAGTATTTCCTTAACCTTTAAGCCCAAATTATAAATCTTAGTTTCTTTAAATATCTAGCGATTTTTTTTGTTAAAAGGTTTCATTTTAATTTGTTCTTAGATTAATGCACAATTTTTAAAATAAATGTGGTAGATTAAAAACTTCCTAACTACTCTCAAGCTTAAGTAATCATTTCAATCCATATTTATGGATTTAGTTTATCTGCTTCTCCCTTTTACCTCACTCATTTACAAGGCTCGCTTTTGGATGCCATTTTCAAAATCCTTCTGTATAGTTGAAGTCTTAAAAATTTTGTAAATCAGTTGCTCTTGGACATTTAATCATCAACTACAAATTTAGTTAAAGCCTTCTAAGTATTTCCATGAATTATCAATATATTAGATTCTGTTATTATTTAAAACAACAAGATAAATTGTTATAGTGATCTTAAAGCAAATTGCTTAAAATATATTTAAGCAGTCACAGGCTGGATTTATTTCCTTACTAATGCCTACCTTTACCCCCTGAGGGGAGTGGGATGACCTCTCTGGCCCAGCTCCAACAGCCCCCAGCCTCCAGCCCCCACCGTCCAGCTCTGCCATTTTCTACAGCCTTTCAGAGCTCCCAGACTGCCACCTTCTAAGGACAGGGACCTTTCTCTTGTCTATTGCTATTTCTACAAATTTTTATATGTCCCTTTCAGAGTGAAATTTCATGTAAGTTGATTCTTTTAACAATCTATTTAAATTGTGCTTTTAAATTCACAGAGAATTAGTGTCAAAAAAGAAAAGAGATGAAAAAGAAAATCGAACGTTCTAAGTACAGGTTGAAATTTGGTGGTTTTAGTCTTGATCTTCTTTCTCCACTGTCTCATGTTTTTTTATGGCTGTTCACAGAGAGGAAGAGACGAAGTTTGGAGCTGATCCCTCTAACTGCCCGAATGGTAATGGCCCACCTGGTGAATCACCTGGGACACTTCCCCTCCGTGGGGGCCCTGCTATGCTGCACAGCCTGGTCAGCGAGAACCATGACAATGTGCATGCGGAAGCCTCTGAGCTCTCCTCCGAGGTGTTCAGGAGCCCAAACCTACAGCTGTTTGTATTTAATGACAGCACTCTCATCTCCTACCTTCAGACACCCACAGAAGGACTGGCACGTATCACCTGTGGCTGCCCTCTCTGATGTGAGAGTAATTGTGAGGGATATCTCAGGGAAGTACTCTTGGGATGGAACGGTTTTATATGGACCTTTGGAAGGCTGCTTAGCACTCAACAGCAGAAATCCTTCATTTCTGATTTCAAGCTGGCATCATCAAACATTTGGACCTCAGAGAGATTTTTCTCAAATTGAGGAAGCAGATGACGTCCTCGACAAATTACTTGAAAACATTGGCCACACAAGTCCTGAATGCCTTTTGCCATTGCAGCTAAATCTAAATGAGCCTTCCCCACCCCCACGTGGAATGAACAGTGACCAAGAGAAAGAAATCATTGAGGTCATTCTGCGCCAGAATGCACAAGAAGACGAGTATGTTCAGAGGAGTAACTCTGATTTGGCCATGAGAGTCACCAACCAGGAGCAGCCCTCACCAGTGGAGCCCGAGGTCCCTTTTATTTCTGCAGGCTGTTGCTTGATGACTTGGGAATGAATTCTTGGGATAGAAGGTAACCATCGACTCTAGGCCTTCAACTATTTTGTTGTTACTTTTGTGTGAAAAAAAAATAATACACACACACACACACACACACACATACATACACACACACACACATATACACATACATATATAAAATCATTTTAGGGTTGGGGAAACAAAGAATGGAAATGGAAATTTTTCTCTATTTTAAATTTACAGCTTATTTTCTGCTGCTAAATTAAAGCTAGAAACTGTACTGTACTGGTTGCACAGATTAATTCCAAACATCCGTTGTATATGTTAAAGGTATCAAATATTTTCCATGTGTTTTAATTACTGTTCTGTTCATTATTGTGTCTGCCTTCCACAGATGCAAATGGACTACAAAGTTGATTAAGCCAGTTTCACCTTGGCTTTGGTGAGGGAGGTAGACTTGATAACAACTCTGATGAAAGATAGCATGACACAGGAGATCAAGCAGAACAGTTAAATCCAATGGAAAATGTGGTCCAGCGAAGAAGACTACATAGGAGGGGGAGGATTTAAGCTGGACCCTGACAGTGGGTAGAGTGGAGTTTGTAAGGATAGAGGTGGGAGAAAAGAGATTTGTAGCAGAGCCAACAGTGAAAACAGAGACACAGGCACATGCACACAAGTCACACACGTATTTACCATAGAGCCATCCAATGTCACTGGATAGTAATGGGATGCAGTGGAATTCTGATACCTTTGAATGTCTTAAGGAGGATAGAGTTCATTCTGTAGTCTTCGAGAGAAAATCTTTTGTGAACGATGTGGGCAACGAACGGATGGGTAGATGGATGGGTGATAGGTTAAGTTTGTCAACTGATTGACTGCAAAGGGCAATATTGCTCTGTGATTACATGATTTTTATCCCTTTGTCTTTATAGGAAGAATTTTCATCTGTTGAAGAAAAATTCAAAATTATTGAGAGAGCTAAAAAATTTAGACTCCCGTCAGTGGTACGTGACGTTTATCAAACCACTTTATTCCTGTCTGTCTTTGTGTGTGCATAGGTGACAACTAGAGCTGCAGGAAGGACAACATCTGCAGAGACACTGAAGGGTAGTTTTGTAACACAGAATCTGGTGACATTTGCACATGCCATACTTTTGATATTTTTACCCTTGAGCAATAAACTTACATGTTTGCTACATTAAGAGGTCAATACTCCCACCTAATCTGTGCCTTTGATTGAGGACCTTGCATGTGACACCCAGTGGACATTCATTCTTATTTAACTTCTATGGCACCTCTCTTTCTGATAAGAAACAGAGCCTTACCTAGGTCAAACATCCTCCCTGGCTTGCACATTTTGTGTTTGAAACAAGTGACTCTGACTTCTTACCCTGTGCTGTGTGCCCATGTGCTGGCATTCTGTAGTTTCAGCTTTACAGTGTTGGTAGGGCTAAAATCAGTGTGTTGTAATTAGTAACTTCCTGAATGTAAGCCTCATTCTCCAAAGCTAGCTAAATCTCAGATCTATCCCTTTTTCATACAATCATAGAAGCAATTCCAAAGATGAGCTCACACCAGTTTTTGATTTGGGGAAATGTGTACAGAATATCTCAGTGAAGTAAATGTAGTACTTGGCACACAACAGGTATTCAAAAGTCTTGAACAAACTGCTTCCTCAATCTTTAGTTTTTAAAAAACTCATTTTAAAAACAGCTTTTATTCCTCTCTTCTTCCCCTTAGGAATATTATTAGGTCTCTCATTAGAGATGAAAAACCCAAAGCCATTATTCCTCACATTGCCCTTCATCATATTCAGTTTCCCAGTTGTTGTTGTGCTTCTTTTTCTCTAGAGGAATAGAGATTGAATTCTCTGTGGAAATTCTGTGAGGGATTTCTTCTGAAAGACTCAGGGATTCACTTCCCTCTCCCACTTGTCCTCCAGTATTAAACGAGTAATCACTTGGGTTCCAAACTCAGCTTTTCAAGCATATGTTGAATTATTCCAAGCTTCTCGGTATTAAGTGAATACACTGGTATCTTGTAATTGTGGCCAATTTGTTGAGTGTTAATGCACTTTAGTTGCATGAGGTACAATTGAATTAGCTCCCTGGGGTGCTGTTGCTAATAAAAATATGGCTTTGGAGAGCTGATTGGCAAATCCTCTGCTCCTTGATTAACTTTCACTTAAAACCCCAATTGCTGGATTTAGTGTTGTCTTGACATCTAAAAAGTTATCAACTTATTTTATGGTAAAGGATATTTCCAAGGTTTTGTTGTTGTTGTCGTTGTTGTTTTTAACGGAAATAAATCAGGGACTCTTCAGCTATGAGAAATCTAGATTGTTTCGTGTATTGGTCAGTTAGCACACCTTGTCTCTCAACTTTCAGTTAGGATATTCTATTTATTTCTGATACCAATTTATCTCCCTGCTGTTAAGGCATAGTTCCTGCTTAGCATGTTCTTAGGAAAAGTAGAGGCTATCTTGCAACTATCATTTATATACTGTTGGCAAAGATATAAATAGTGTGATGACCATACATACAAATTACAGTGAGCACTCCTTTTAAATATTAATGCCTCTTGCCAGCACATGGTAAGGTGAAAGTTAAAATCATTTTTCTCCTTTGGCTTTTTAATGTAACAGCACAAGGAAACTGAGCTATTCTGTTCTATTCTTAATAAGAAAAATACATTCTAATGAGAAAAAGGAAATGGTTGGTTTTATGTATGTGGTTCCTGAATTACCTGCTCTTTCATGCATTGGTCGTGCAGCTCATGGATATGAAGTGCTGTTGATGCTGCTAATTATCATTTCAAAAGCCTGCTCTAATAAGGCCAGACACAGCATCTACATCCTAGCAGGCTCTCTGCGGTGCTAACATTTTGGAGGATGTGAAATTTGATGAATGTTTACAACTAAAGGTCATCTTTCCTCACACCTCCATCAGTCAGGCAGTCATTGGGACTTAGCTCTCCTGGACTCACACATAGAATTAATGAGGACTCAAGGACCTGTGAGCAGCTACAATGTAAAGAGCTTGGACTTTAAGGAGAATAAACAAAAACATTTCAGATAAACCTGAGATTGTTTTTATGTATGTAAAATATATAGAATAGAGAAAAATTAAATGCTGAGGACTGTTAAATTTAAAGAGAGAGCTGCCAAAAGAAATGGAATAACTATACTTTTTTTCCCTTTTGTCAAAGAGACAGTCTTTTAGGTCATAGGTTGTGATCTCTGTTATCATCTGAGCCCCCAAATTAGTATAGCTCTTAGAATAAGCCAGTCAGATTCTAGGGTGCCAGTGTACCCCGCCTGTTGCTTAGGGAGTAAATGGTGTTGCATTTCAGAGCTGCATACTCCATGAGGACAAGCTTACTGCTGTCTGGGAGCCCAAAGTCCATACAAGAATATTAGGAATCCATCCCTACAAAACCCTCCTCTCCTCATAGTACCTGTTCTCATCAAGAGAGTCCTCCCAAGAGTGTGCTCATGCCACATCAGTCAGGGCATTCAGGATGTCCACCCTTTCTAGTGGCAACAGGACAGTGTGCATCAGAGGCCTTAAAAATGGGTGACGATCAAGATTTCATTGCTATGAATTTATTTTAAGGACATATCAAAAATAATGTGAAAAATGTTTTTAAAAATGGAAGCAACCTAGATAGCCTATAATGAGGATTTAAGATGTGGTATATTAATATAATGGAATGTTATATGACTATTAATAGCTTAGTTATAGAATCACATGGTAATAAAGTGTCCATACTCAAAAATGGTTGAAATGGAGAATTTTAGTTATGTGCATTTTATACAATAAAACATTCATAAATATTTTAAGTGAAAAAATCAGTTACAAAATAGAATATAGTAGCTTCTCATTTTTGTATGCAAAAATGCATCCTAAAAATAGTGTTATGTTTTTTCTCATATGTTGATATTATAAGTGTTTTTTTTTCTATTCCCTTGCTACATTTTCTAATTTTTCTTCTGTGTTTATTTCATGTAAACTGTGGGAGAAATAAATAAGCTGTCTGGATGAATAGAAGAAGTGTGCTCTCCTCCATTTATTTATGACTTTTTAGTTGAGTTTCAATTCGTTCTGCTTGTTAGTAGAAAAACAACTGTGGAAGGAAATGTTTGAGAATAAGATAAAATATGGAGCCCAACTTCCACGAATATGAATGTCCTAATCAGATTACAATGTTGAGATATTGAACAATTAGACAATAAAACCATTTTATATTGTTTAATAACTTGATAGTTTTTTTCTATGGATTTTTCAGAATGTATTGCAAAATTAAAGCGAAGAATGGAACTACTCTAGAAATAGTAATCCAGACTTTTAGAAGATAGAAACTATCTGTGGACAGAGTGATCCTTGATTAAAGCTCTGTTTCAATGAGAACAGTGTCTTATCTCTAAACTATTACCAAATTATTTGGTATAGGTCCAGTTATTTTGACACTTTACTCCAAGGTATAATCTGTAGAAATTGGTCACTAATACTTTTAAATATATCATCATATCTCTGGTCAGTTTATCAGAGATTTAACTGGGCAACCACGATATACCAAGGATACAGTAGCTGTACAAAAAGTGAAAAGGGAGGGCTGCTTTCCTCAACGTCCACATTATGTTTACTAGAGTTAACATCAGAGTGCCCAAGATCCATCATGCAAGAAATGGATGAAGGGTGTGCATGGCGAAAGAGGTTTCCCTAGACAGCTGTCTGTTCTACCAAGCACCCTCAGATTAGTCAGAGCACAGAGAGGGTATTCCTCTCCCAGAGAATGTAAGTGTGTGCTGCTGGGAAGAGGTTTTTTTTTCTCGTAAAGTCTTGGCATGTTTTAGACTTCCAATATCCTTAGCTGAAAGTGTAGAAAATGAAATGTAGGTGGTCACATGGATCTGTTCACAACTGATGTCTATTTGAAATGCTTTCAAATATATTTTTTAACCAAACTGGAGAGAACTTGTCAAATAGTATGCTATATAACATGCTGCTAAGAATATCATCTGTTGGAGAGAATCATCTCAAGAACCAGACTGCCCTGCTTCAGTTACTGGTCTCCTGCTTGCTATGTGTCCTTTTTAAAAACTTTCTGTGCCTCTTTTCAACCACCTTTACAAGGGAGGAAACGATAATAATACTTGTTTCATTAGGGTGGTTTCAGAGAATAAATGAGATCATGGATGGAACCTTCTTAGAGCAGTGACTGGTTGTTATAGTAAAATAAAATTTTATATATTAGAATTCTCACTCATTTAAATTTAAAAATTTATAGCCGTGAAACACACAAAATTGCAGTGTTTTACATTGCTGAAGGTCAAGAAGACAAGTGTTCAATCCTCTCCAATGAAAGAGGAAGCCAAGCATATGAAGACTTTGTTGCTGGACTTGGATGGGAGGTAATTCATTTCATTTAGCAGTTGTTTGTTGACTGGCATTACTTAAAGATGTTTATAAATTAGACATCGATTATATATATTTTTACATATGTCTTCAAATTCAAGTATAGCATGGGTAGAGTTCTGGAGTTGAAGAATGTATGGAATTTGACATCTTCTGTTAGTTGCTCTTCAGTACTTTATATGTGAACTTTCGTTTGCGTTACTGAAGGACTACTACTGTATGAAAAGAAAAAAAATGGATCTAGGCAATAAGAAGTAAACATTCACACCATAGCCTGAAAAAAGAATTATGACTCATGGACTTTTGGCAGTGGTGTAAACTAGAACCATCCTTTTGAATGACAGTTTAGCGATGGGTGCTAAATTTTGAAACATCTTATCCCTTGACCCAACATCCTACAGAAATACTGCTTTGAATGCTCCTCTGGTTTGACCACAACAACAGTAAGCAGAAAACTTCATAAAACCGTCAATACGGAAACTGTGTGTGTATGTGTGTGTGTATTTATGTACACATGTATTTGTGTTTACATAAATACACACACACATATGTATAACCTCATATACATATGTACAGGAGGAAAGTATGCACTAAACTTTTAATAGTGGCTTTCTTAAATTGGTAGGATTATGGAGCACTTTCACTGTTCATATTTCTTTAATATTTTAATTTTGTCTAACTTTGTATTACATTTGTTTCCATCTAAAAGCTATAGAGGTAAACATAATTAGATTTTTTAAATCCACATTCCTACTTAGTGAATAAGATCAGCTGATATTTAACCCTGGCTCTTTTTCTTTCTTGTGACCTGTGTCAGGTGGATCTCTCCACCCACTGTGGGTTCATGGGTGGACTTCAGCGCAACGGCAGCACAGGGCAGACTGCCCCTTACTATGCTACCTCAACCGTGGAAGTGATTTTCCACGTTTCTACTCGGATGCCATCGGACTCAGATGATTCACTCACCAAAAAGGTAAGGGACCCTGGTTTGTAGGTGAGGCTCTCCTAGAACCGAACAAAGACCATGGCATGACATGCAGTGAGGGCAGTGAACTCTGGATGCGACCTCAGTTTCGCTCTTCTCAAACTACAGTTGTAGTTAATCTGAAATATCCGGCTTGTCACAGACTAGATAAATATATGAAAAGCAATCAATCATATGGATCTTAAATCCTGAGATTAAGACTTAGGAAAAGGAAGGATCTTAAATGTTGTTACTTTCGGATCTTACTTCACATGACTGTTAACTGACAGAAAATAACATTGTTGATCTCTCAGGTTGGCAAGTGTCATAAGATGTAATGACTTTACTGGTAGAGCTCTGAGAAGGCAAGTATCTCTCAGGCTTGCTGTGGGCAATTTGGCAATGTCTTTCAAAATGACAAGTGCAGGTGTGCTGCTGTCCAGTGGTCCCACCTTTGGCACTTATATTCACCTTCAGCTTGGCGCTATGGACAGTTTTCTCTAGAATTCAAAGGACCCCTCCCCCGCCCCTGCCAGGCCCATGAGGAAACCCCCCAGAAGAGCACAGCCGTGTGCTTTCCAAACTGCAGGATGTTCACCTCAGGTGACCCTCTGTTAGAAGTGAGGAGCACCCAAAAGGAAGAGGAATTTTTGTCTGGGAAGGAAGCCTAGAAATCTAACCCACTCTTGCAAGTTTACAGATAAAAGGAAGAACTGCAATTAACCTGCTAATGGGTAGCAGAGCCTAGAATCCCTGCCTCACATTCCACTCTCTTCCTACAAGGATGCAGGGAACTGAGGACAGCACCTGAGCAGATTGGAAAACAGGTCATTCAGATGTTGACTAAGGCTGGCCATTGTGGGGGTCTGGTGTGGTTGTGATAGCCAGAGTAGGGAGATAGGCAGACTTGGGCTCAAGTGTGTGTATCCATTTGCCTCACCAGCCTGTGCCTCACTTTCCCCGTCTTTTAAATGAGATTAAAAACAGCCTATGTCACAGACTTGATGTGAAGTAAATAGATAATGCCTGTAACACTGCTTAGCATGGTGCCTGGTAAGATCTCAAACCATCAGCCCTCATCATTGCCTGTCGGTCTAAGTGATTCTTTTATTCTCCTGCCCCATTAGGCAGATGATTGATATTGGCCAATGTACTTCACTGTACCTGCTTGAGTCCTTTCTACTGTGAGTGTGGTTTTGCATTTCCACCACCGCAGCTGCAGACCTCTGGGCCACATTCATGGTGGGCAGCAGTGAGTCTCCTCGTGAGACCTCAGAACTCGGGTCACAGCGCGTTCACAGACAACTCTCACAGTGACCAAGTGTCTCGGATACTCAAAGCATAGTTGGCTTTCACTCCCTGGTCCCTTTGTTAGCATGGCCTCCTGCTGGCCATGAGCTGACTCTCACGGGTGGAGGAACTGCCTCGATGTCTTGGGTTTTGATGGCTGCTGCCCTGGTTGTGGTATTCTTGGTGAAGGGGACCCTGCCCTCAGAGAATCTATTTCAGAGTACAAAGTCCGGGACTTATACATCTGCTTTATTTGCAGTACCTTGTAAATTGCTCCTACTCTGCAAATGTGTCACTATATTCTGTGATTTTCTCATGACTAAAAACTGTTTTGTTTAAAGGTAGATTTATATATAAAATACTTTTAAAAATTATTTCCTAAGTAAAGAAGGATTGTCTTTTTAAAGAAAAGGCAGAGTGTTTTCTTGCTAAAACACCATGGGATAAATAATGTTCCAAGGCTTGGCCTGCTTGAAAGATTCCCTACTGTAATAATCAACATTCAGCTGATACTTTTTGCAGCTCCAAGATTTAGCATCATTAGTGACAAACTCTCTTTGTCAGGATGTCTCACAGCTAGACTAAAAATCAGTCACAGTAACAGCAGCCCACAGTTCCTTGTCTTATTCTAACTAAATTGTCCCTAACAGCTTAAAAATGAGCTACAAAATTCTAAAGTGATTCATGTTCTCTTTTGCCCCTGTCATGGGGGCACTTTTTCAATTCTGCAATCCGGTCACAACCCCATACTGAACTCTTGATCCTTCACTGCAGAAATTTGTTAGCTCTAGCTAGATTAGATTTTTCACAGCTAATCTAACTGCTGTAGGGGTTTGCAGAGTGAGGACAGAGCTGTGCTATTGGATTTGTCCAATTCATTTGACTCCAGGACTATAATTGCACTTATGTCTTACAAGGTTTTTATAGCCTCAGGCTGGCCAGCCGCATAAAAAACAAATTGGCAGTGATACAGTACAAGTGAAAAGGGATGAAAGGCCCACATTATCAGTCTCCAGGCAGCACTGTTCTGGCAGGAAGTTTCTTGGTTAATTTACAAATAAAACTTAGATTTTAGGATGGGCACACTGTCAGCTGAACAATGGGGATGTCAGGCCTGACTGTTACTTAGTAAAACTAGCAGCCGGGCCCACTGAGGAGCAGGAATTCTTCAATCAAACAGACGACTCCTTCTGGAGCCAGCTGGCGATGTAATGCAATTAGTCGGGAAAGGAGGTCAGCCTATTAGGTGTGTACCATGACCAGTGTCACCAGTGCCTGCTGCCTGGCAGCAGCAGGCAGAATGGCCCAGGCGAGGGACGTTAAAACTCTGTCAGGACGAGAAGTGGCAGGACATGCAGTAGATTTCTTAAGACTTAAGAACCAAACGTTTGTTTGGAGCTTGTTAAGCACCTGCACATCCTGGAGCCTGTTGTGTAGTTGAAGCAGTAGCTGGCGTGAATGACAGCTCTGTTCCAGGACGAGACTCCTTAGTCTCCTCTCAGATTACACACAAGTCACATCAGCCTGGCTTGTGTGCACAGAACTCAGTGGAGATCTGATTTGAGGGCCTCTAATGAAAATTTTCCCAAACTCACAAAATGATGTCTTAATACTGAAATCCCCTTAAATTGAGCAACACTTTGAAGTTTTCAGAGTATTCCCTTATGTTCTAATATGGCTGACAACATGGCCAGGTAAATTCTATTCGTTTTACCTGCTTGTATTCTTATCATTGGCAAAAGTGGTGTTTTCTGGTCTGTGCTCCACATTTATCAGCCAATTTGTCCTGAGGCCTTAGGTCTTAGTTCTGTGAGTTAGATAGTTAAACTGTGATGTGTCCAGAGGTCTGAGGCACATGACATTGAACGCAGTTTTAAGATGATGAGTATTGTATTATTAACACACAAAAGTAGCTCTTCCTTAATTACAGAATCGCCACACTGGGAGGATGGTTCTATTAGTGTGATACTATTATTCTCCCTTGCTATAGCTCTGAGAATACAGTTGCAAACAGAATTAGGAAAAACTTACTTGGATTATATAATTGAATAACCTAATTTAGAAAAGTGAGAGTAACTGCAAAATTTAAATAATCACTGTATTACCTTACCTCTAAGCTAATGTCTTGCAACATACACTTCTGGATCCACAGGCGTGATCACAGGAGAGGTCATATAGAGGGTGCTGGCATTAGGTGGCAGCCCCACATTTGAAGGATATTTAGTAGGTGGGTTGATCCTGTTAAGACATTTGTGTCAGCATTAAACGAAGGGGCACAGAACCACATGAAAGGTTGTCTTTCTTTGCAGGATGAGGGGTGTGGGTGTGAGTTCTGGGGCAGCCCCAGCTCTCATAATTACCTTCTGCTGGTCTAAATTCCTCTGAAGTTTTAATTTGATACTATTCATATTTCCCTTGAAAACATGCCTTTATTGTGCTGCTGTTGATATTGACTACTATGTGTCACTCTAAAGGCATTGAGTTTCAGGATTGTGTTGTGAGGTCCTTGAATGTTTTATTAAAAAGGAAAAAGAAAAGGAAGAAAAGTTCTAACATCTAAGATGGAAACAGAGAAATGGAGATGTTCATTGTAACTGTGAGAACCCAGTGTCTATTTATGTAATGCATTGCTTGCTACCCTTTTAGGCTTTAAAAGGTAAGAGGGAGAGAAGAAAAAAAAATGAAGTGAGTAATTTTACATTGTCATAGATGCCATTAAATTGTTCTGGATCACTGTGACTTGTGCTCAGCACCCACAGTTGCATCTGTCCCAGAGCCCGTATTCAGACACAATGAAATCGTGCACCTCTCACGATAGGCACAGAAGTACAGGTACGAGTCTCTTTTTAAAAAATTGACTTGTATAGTCATCCATAGAAGTATGAGAGAGTGAAGAATAAGAAATCCATTGAAGCAAACCAACTTTCTTTATAATCTTGTAAATGGAAAGGAGGCCATATTGGGGTCACCTCAAATTTTCTCTTTATGGTCAAATAGTCTGTAAAGAAAATGGTATTTATACTGACGTATTTTAAATAAATAGTATTCCAAACATTCTTTTTTCATATTTTAAGACAAAACTACAACATCAGCTTTGATATAACATCTTTATTTATTAAAGTACCTCTGAATTTAGAAATTTTTAGGGTTCATCCATTAAATAAGCTGGGAAGCAAGAGATCCTTTTCCATGGTGGTAGACAGTGTTCTTTTGCAGCGGGTGAGAGAATTGAAACCTCGAATTCTCAGTAGGTGCCAAAGGGCTGTCACTAGTCAGCCTTTATGGTTTCAGGACTTCAATTTTGGCCAACATTTTAATCTTTATAATCTGGTTTCTTTTAGTCACATGTTCAGTGAGCTTACTCAGATAATTTTATATATGGCTTTCTCCAGCCAGGACATGCTGTCATTATGCAAGAGCTTTATCACTGGTGTCCTCACATATGACAGAGGTTGGCCCTGGAAGGACTCTCAAAGGTCCCTTCCTTGGAGGCATGAGAAGGCCCTCAGAGAGACCAGAAGTCTCTGACTTGTTTTTAAACTTTATGGCCTCTCTGTGTCTAAAATGATACGCTAGTGGGCTAAACTGTTTGAGCTATGACAGCACAAATAGCTTTTGGTGTAGGCTTAGATAGCCACAAACAGTGGAAATGGAACTGAATTGGGAGCCCAGCCCAGGGTTCCAGCCCTACTTTGCCACCGCTGTTTATGCCCCTGGGATAGGTGATGCCTCTGCCTTTCCAAGCCCCATTTCCTCCTTGTTAGATAACATAGTGTTAAACAAGCAATATGTATGAACATACTTTCTATACAGTAAGATACTCTTTAAATGCTAGGTACAAATGTTCTTATTAATTTTTGTAATATTTATTTTCATAAGTAAATAATTTTATGCATACCTCTTAAAAGTTTGTCACAAGTTTAATTTTTATACTTTGGTGACAGCTGTATTATAAAGCCTTATATTCTCTTATATTCATATTCTGTTTTTCTTAATTACCCTTAAATTAAGTCTTATTAAGCTCTACTGTAATATGGAATAAAAGACTCATGTGGTTAATTGTTTTCAAACATGCTCAGCAATATAAAGCATAAGGCTTTGATGTAGGAGTAAAATTCAATTTAAAAAAAGTCCTTGTAAAGGTCTTGTCCCCAACCAGCCATAATGTACCTGCGATGCTTAGTACAATGTGTTTCATGGAAGGTGAGCTGTGCTTTCTTACCCTTGTGCTTCTTCAAATCTTCATAGAAGACATTGGCATTGTAGCCTTTTTTGGTAGTGAAATATTTTTGCCTCTGAGTATAATAATTCAATTTGTAAGCCACGACCCCCTCATAAACTGCTTGTTATCACTCTGATTAATAAAGAGCCAATTTGCCGTTGCAGCTTCGTCACTTGGGGAATGACGAGGTCCACATCGTCTGGTCTGAACACTCTAGGGACTACCGCAGGGGTATTATCCCAACTGCCTTCGGAGATGTTTCAATCATTATTTACCCAATGAAGAATCATATGTTCTTTATCGCGATAACAAAGAAACCTGAGGTATGTTTTCATCTCATTGACTGACTATTAATTTACTTATATACCATTTGCCATATTCACTGTTATTAAAAAACAATGACATAAATGTGTTAAAGGGGACTTTTTTCCAAGTGATGAATGTCTTACATGTATATGAATTACACGTGCTGTAGGAATTAAGAATTGGGATTTTCAAAGAATCTTTTGATCATGAGCGCAAAATTCCATATTTTATTACTTAGCCTCTTTGAAAATTATCATGTTGAAGACATGATTTTAAAATGTTTTAAATTTTGTAATTTAAAACAATTATAATTTTAAATTTGGGGCATATTGATTAATAATAAGAGTTGAATGAACCCCATATCATATCTAGCATTTCGTGGATGGCTGTGGTTATAGAATTTGGCCTTGCCTGATGGACAGGCACTGCTCACCAAGCCTCTGACTGCTGCTAACAGGGGTCAGTCCAAAAGGATTACAGGCATGTCCATGAAGAGGCTGGGCCTCTGTAGCACAGCTCATGTGATGACTTTTAACAACTGAAGCACCTTGCCTCAGAATCAATTCAGCCACGTCAATTGGTATTGATCTTGAGAATGGCTGGAACAATCCAATGGTTATGTGCCGTGTACTAAATTGGCTGCAATTTCGATCCTTGCCGTGCCTTTACTGGTACTTTAGCAGTGCTTTATATAGTGACTTGTTTTTGTTTCAGAATTAGTAGGAAAGGTTTTTATAAGTTTTTTTTAAATAAACATTTAGCATGTTAAATTACTGGTTCTCAAGAAAATGACTTGTGTATTTAAGCTTTACATTAAAAATAATTTTCATTTACATTTCAAAGTGTTCTTCTAAAGGATCTAAAAGTTACCTCCTTAATTACTTTCTCCTTTTAAAATAACTAAGATTTACTGGAATTTATAACCTATCTAAAGTGTTAAAGTCATGAGGGTTTAAGTGAGCTAAGAAATGAAAAGTGCTTTCACCAGTACCTGGCCCAACTAAGTATTATTATTATTATTGCTATTATTATTTGTGTTATAGTTGCTACCATGAAAATAAATAAATTATGACTCTCAAGTATAACATGCCTATTTCTCAGACTAGATACAGTAGGGTCACTCCTGAATCCAGAAGAGTCCTGCTGTGGGTGGTGAGAGGCCTGACCTAATGGGAGTACTCTTTTCTATTCAGGAAGTGGAGATGACAAAAGTTTCATATTAAATATTTGTATTATCTTTGATTCAAGTCTTCATGTATGTTTTCACTTTTTATGAGAAAATTCTCTTAGCACTAATAACATTTGTGTTTTGTCCACTACTTTAATTTTAAGAATTAGACTGAAAATTTTAGTATTAGAGAACCAATAAATTCAGTATCCAGTAGCCTTCAAAACTGGAAAATGTGTTTCTTTAATATTTAGTATGGATTAACTGGCTTTATTAGTTCATTTTCAACATTGCCCTCTAAAATGTCACTTAATGTTTTAAAAATGTCGCCTGTATTTTTATAGTACATGAAAAACATAAAAGGTATTTCAGTTCACTTAATAGTGTCAAAAGTGATTTTTAAAAAGTGTATTTATTACACTTACAATGCGTGAAAACAAGTATTAACATACCTTTTAAATTTTGTTTTAAAATGTGTGTAAGTTTATAAGTTTGGTTGTAAATTCTGACAAGATGTATTGAGCAAATCACTTTCTTAATATTTCAATTCAAAAGCCTAAAGAGAAGAAGACAATAATAGCCAACTGGAAATTCAGTGTTATCCCTACATTTAAAGTACAAACCATTACAATGTAATAAAATTAATCCAGACATTTCCAGGGCAAGTGTGGCTGACCTTTTGTTCACCAACCACTGACCCCAGGGTGAATGCAAGAGGCTTGTAGAGGGAAAGTCTGTTTGTTTGGCTTCAGTCCCTGGTATTTAAATTGCATTCCCTAATCAAATGAAAAGGCTGTCCTTTCTATCAGGTTACAGAATCCATGGCAACATTTGGCCTTTTATATCCATAATGTTAGCCTTTTTGTTTGCATCTAAGTAGAGACACCTGGAGCAATGTTAACATTAACCGATTTAGCATTAATAGCTTCATTATATAAGAATTTCTGATCAGATAGCTGTTACTTTTGTTATATTGCTTCAGCTTGTATTGTTGTCATTTTTATCTCTCTGCTTGGCAACCAGGCAATGATTTGCAAATTTTTTTTGTCTTGATTAATTAAGCAATATAATTATCAGTAACCGTGATGCAGTCTTTGCTCAACAAAGCTTCTGGGAGAAAACAATGGTCAGTCTGTTAGTGTGAATGCATTCCACGCGTCCCAGATGCATGAGGATATTACGGACAATGAGGGGAAAGGCCGCCTGTGAGCGAGGACAAAGGGTGCCACGCAGACTCAACACACTGCACATACCGCCAGGGACATGCTGCGGGCTCCCTGGGACACAGACGCCTTGTTAGATTACAGCTAGTCAGCAGAGATTAATTCTCAGCCATTTGGTGCAATAATTTACCCATTCCCCAGTCTTTTAACTAGCACTCCTTACTATGGAAGTGAAGGCTTTGTACTCAAAAGGTTTATTTAACCTTGCCTACTTTTAGGGATCTCCACCAAAATCATTATTTTTCCTTAGAAATCGTAATGACATAGCTGCTTGAAGTTGAGGAATATTCCCTTGGAAGGTGGGCAGTTTATGCACAAATTTCAGAATTGTAGGTAGGGTCAAAGGCATTCTTTCAGCACCTGTAAACTTCATCTGAATGTAGTGTGACTCAGTGGTCTAAGTGCATTTATTTTACTGGTCTCTGGGAAGCCATACTTCTCTAAGAATAATTTTAATCCTTTTTTAGGAGGAAAATAAAACCTCATCAGTACACAAAAGTCCTCATTGGATAGAGTCATGCATATTCAACTTGTACTTTTATTCACTTGGTCTCATTAATAGCGTATGTAATAATGTAGGACTATTTGTAATACAAGCTCACAGGCAGCATTGCTTCCAAGTCCTTTGAAATTTAACATATTTCGCTTTTTCATTCCATGCACCTCCCTTAAATATACAAATTATGTGTCTGGCAGAATTCGCCTTCTCTTAATAATACACAGCATTTGCGAAATGGTATGTTGAAGAAGTGTGGGTGTGCTTGTGTGAGCACATAAAACCCTCGTGTCTGAAAGTGCCTGCTCACTTCTTGAGCTTTTTATTGAACTTTTTGCAAAATAAATAAACAAAAAAATAAATAAAAATCAGTGTGCTTAGCAACATCATTTCATTGTGAAATTACTTTCAAAATAAGTCCATCTCCATGAATATTGACACAATAGCCTTTGGTCACAGAAAAGATACATGCTATTGTCAGACACGTTTTTTTCTACTTTTATTTCTAAGTGAGTATTCGGAGAAGACTTGCATATAGAGCAGAATTTGAAGGATTTAAAGGGTATTTTTAATACCCAGTTCTGCAGAAAAGTGATTCGTAAAACCCTGGCATTCAGTCGGTAACTATGTTGCTTTCCTTCTTTCAGTAACTGAAAGTAACATTGGTGTTCAAAACATTTGCTTTTATGAATTTGTGAAGGTAAGATTTAGCACTTCTGGCATGTTTATCTTCAGGCACATTAGAGACTGGCTGGTAAGTGACCAAAGGTTTAGATGTGCTGAAGCAGCCTTGACCAGGAGTATTCGAGAAAGGTGGAAGCTTTGGTGAAGGGTCCTCATTTTCACCTCAGAGTGTCAATTTTGTAATTGAAAAACATGTTAATGTTCCCCAAACTCTACTTACTCAGCCCTGGTAGATATGGGCGTGAGAGGAAAATGGATGATGATTCAATCATTTCTGAGAGGTTTAGGCAGGAAAGGGTAATAGGATAGAAGATGGGACCCCAAAATTCCAGCTATAATGCTGCCAAAAGTGGGTGGGTATCTTGGGCAGATCTCTCACGTTCTTTGGACCTTAGCTTCTTCACCTGTCATATTCAGTTAGGTTGCGGACCAAGTTCTCTCTCTACAGCATCTTTTCAGGGATTCTGAGTGCCTCTTTAAGACAACAGGCCCTCGCTAGATCCTTTTATTCCTAGATACCCATCTTTTCCTAAGTTGGCCCAGCTCGCCAGGCTACTGTTAAGGTAGTTTCTGGCTCCCTTGCAGATCAGGATGACAGCTAGCACTGGGGCAGGCGCCCAGAAATGCTGTTTAAGGCTGATATACCAGAAGTCACAAGATCATTTGTACATGTGAGGTCACATGAGAGGTACAAAAGAGGAGCCCGTATTGGTACCTATGTTTGAAAGAGCACCTTTTGCTGGTGTAGCTTCATTATATAGGTAGTGTGTTTGACTGCAACATGGTTACGTAAATTTCGTTTATATTTCAAATATGCAATTTTCTTAAATATTTATTTTGACCCCAACTAAATAACCTTTTTGAAGTTAAGTCATACACTTTAAAATACTCTGGGAAATTCTCAGGGAAAGTGGGTTGTTAAGTTTTGAATATGTAAAGAATCGTTGATTTTGAAAAGATAATTGAAAATACTGAATAAGCAGCATTTACAGAAATATATTATTAAATGGATTACTGCACTATGTTCTGTTTTGGTAATTTATAGTTGTGATTGTTATTTTTAGTAAAGGAATAACACTGAGAACTTTGTGAAAAGGCAGCTGTCATTTGAAGATGTTATATCAAAGTCAAATTTCTTTTCTAATTTGTTGCCACTTCTAATTAGAGGAATTCCTTAGATGCAAGGAATTTATGTTATTCTTCTTTTTCCTAGTTTTTGAAATACTATCTGAGTCACCACACAGTTGCCAGAGAATAATAAAAAAACATTTATTTATAAGATAAGCTCAATACAGATGGAAAAAATCTATAGCCTGTCAACTCCTACCTCCTGTTTTATCTTTCACAATTTAGCTCTTGAGAATTCTTTCTCAATTGATTTTCCTCAAGAGGTGACATTGCTTCCCCCCTGTTTTTAGTCAGTCTTTGATGTATACATCTTCCTCTCCTTTGCCTTCTCCTCCCTCCTTTGGCCATCCAGAGCCAGCATGTAAATGTACACTAAGTAGTAAATGGTGGAGTCGGCTTCATGGCAGTTCTCATCCTCTACCTCTGAGCTACCTCAGCATGAAAAGACTTCTAGCCCTAGAGACAGGGCACGTTCTCGCGACCCTTTTTCACATGCTAGACCACTTTCCTCCATCCCGGCACACCCTGTGGGCTGAAACCATGCAGGGGAGGCCTCATTCAGGCTCATACGGAACTCCTATATGAGAAGGAAACAAGGCCTACTGCCCCCAGAATTAGAGAATTTATCCTTAAATTTATCCATTTTCTGTACTAGATCAGAAATTCATTAGTTGTTGTTTTGTTGTTACTGGTTTTTTGTTGTGTTTTCTTCATGAATAGTTTTATCACAACTCCACCTCACTGATTAGTGGACTGCTTTTAGTGTAAGTTGAGGAGGAAGTATACATTTTTTTTAAGGAATATATTTTAAATGAACTTTTTTAAAGTGTAGCATCACTAAAGGTAGAAGGAAAAGGGTTATTCTTCCTTAATTCCTTATTTATTTGTTGCCATTGTTAACTGGACTAGGCAATGATGAATGATTTTAGACTATGAGTAGTAGTTCTTTGATTTTCCCCTTTGGAATTAAGATGCGCACTGCCCCTACCTTCACCCCCAGTACTGTCATAAAAGGGAAACATTCATTAGTTGTCATCACTGGTAGAACTAAGTTCCATCCTTCTATGCTCCCATTTGAGTTTTCTCAGATCTGACTGCTTCCTCTGTGCCCTAGGTGCCAGTCTCAATAGCTTAGCCCAAGCTTTGGGGTTTTCACATCTCTGTGTTTTAACCATGGAGCCCTTTTCTCAAACCCACCAAACAGAAGAAGAGGTGTGGCAGCAGAAACCTGCTCAGGATCCCAGGGTTATCCCTGTCACTCTTTCACCCTGACCTTTCGGGGATCTCCGTGAAGTAAAAGATAGATGGTCACACAGATCTTATTCTAGAAATTGGAAGGAAGACAACAGGTTTGAGTAATGTCCAGCAGTCAGAGCCTGAGGAGCTCAAGGCCTTCTCTCAGTCATTCAGGCAACATGTATCTGTTGAGGCTGCCTCATGCCAGGCACTGTGTCAAGGCCTTGGTGTCCAGTTGTCTGGGGACCTAATAGCCAGTGGTAATGTCCATGTCAGATTGAAGAGAACTGTCAGGTCTTTTTCTGGGAGAAGTGCTGCTTCCTGAAGTACTAAAATCTAAAATCAGAGACCAACACTGTAGGAACAAAAGAAAAAAAAAATGCATGTGGGCTGGGAGGAATGAAGTGAGAAGCACTACCCTTCCCCCTTATACCTAGACCTGAGTGTTATGGTTATGGAAGAAATGCTGCCATGCCCTATCTTAACAGTTCGCTATCCCTACCTGACCAGGTAGTAAGTACATCCCAGGTAGAATTAGAAATGAACTTCCAGCAGTCATCACACGTGCTCTTTCGTTCAGCTCCACTTGTCCAGTGTTCCTCAGTCACACTGTCTATTCTGTATCCATTGACCTTGATAATCCCTCTTAATATATTCTGACCATTTTCTTGTATATTCTTTTGGAGATACATGAATATAATCATGTTATCTGAAATAATGACAGTTTTACTTTCTAATTCATAATCTTCTATTTCTATTTCTTGCATTACTATAATGACAGCAATCTCCAGTGCAAATTTTGATAGATGTGATTTAGGGGTCATTCTTCTCTCTTTCACATAAAGCTTTCAATGTTTTACCCTTAAGTTTAGTGGTTACCATAGAGTTTGGTAGATATTCTTTAACAGATTAAAGGCATTCCCTTCTATTCCAAGTTGTTGTTGTTGTTGTTGTTATTGTTTAAGGTATTTTATATGTATTAAGATTTTTTTCATAAATGGGTTTGAATTTTATGAAATATTTTTATACATTTGTTGAAGTGGTCAGATGACATTTTACATTTAATCTGATGTGGCTAAGTATACAGATTGATTTTTAATGAAAACCCTCACGTATTTTCTTGGGAATATACACCCAGCTTGGCCATGATGTTTTATTATTTTTGTTCATTGTTGAATTGATTTGCTAATATTTTGCTGGGATTTTTGCATGCTTGTTCATGAGTGAGATTGGCTCCTAAATTTGTTATTAATGAGTGGGTTTGCTTTATCTTTTCCTATACACTAGAAGTTTCTCTAAAATAATAATCATATGTTTCTGCAGGTTTTGTAGAATTTGCCATTAAAGGTATTTAGTATAGTTTTTTCATTAAAATAGCTTTTTTTCCACTGTGATTCAATTACTTTAAAGCTTATATAATTATAGTTTTTACATACCATCTTGGCTAAGCAGTATTTTACTAAGAATTTGGCCATTTCATTTAAATTTTCAAATGTATGAGCATAAAGTTATACATATTTTTAAAGCATTTATAGTTGTGTTACTGTTTTATCTTAGTGGCATATATTTGTGCTTTTAAAGAATCAACTTTTAATCTTAGTTATTCTCTCTATTGTGTTTGTTTCCATTTCATTAACGTGCACTATTCTTTATTATTTCTTTCCTCCTTCTTTAAGTTTATTTTATTCTTTTGGTTTTTCAGTACTTCTTGAGATGGATGCCTGTCTCATTAAGTTGCAGCTTTTATTCCTTTCTGATAAAAGCATCTAACCCCACACATTCCAAGTACTGTTTCAAAATAGAAATTATAATATCTACCATTTTTTATTATTTAACAACATATTTTTAAATTTCCAATATTTTGTTGGGCCCTATGTTATTTATTCTTAATTTATGAATGGAATTTATGCTAGTTATATATCTTTTTATTGTGGATTTAATTCCTTGAAATTTTTTGAAACTTGCTTTTTATGTCATAGGATAGATCTCAACAAACTTCCTGTAAAGGACCAGGTAGTAAATGTTTCAGGCTTTATGGCCTACACAGTGTCTGTCACAGCTATTGAACTCTGCCATTGCTATGTGAAAGCAAGCATAGGCAATACGTAAGTGAAGGAATATGGCTGTGTTCCCATGAAATTTTGTTTTGGGACTGATTTTGAATTCCATGTAATTACCATATCCCCCCAAAAAATTTCAACTAGTTGAAAAAGTAAACACTATTCTTACCTTGGAGGCCATACAAGACGAGTCACCAGGCTAGAATCAGGCCCCTAAGTTATTAATGAGTGGGTTTGCTTTCTCTTTTCTAATACACTAGAAGTTTCTCTAAAATAATCATTTGTTTCTGAAGGTTTTGTAGAATTTGCCATTAAAGGTATCTACTATAGTATAGTTTTGTTCATACGGGCTATATTGTGAATCCTTGGCCTAGACTATGTTCAATTTTTTAAAAATATTCTGTGAGAATTGAAAAAAAAATGTGTTTCTGCTTGGATGAGGTATTTTATATGTATCCATTAGGATTAGTTTATTAGTTTTGTTCAAATCTTCTATATTCTTGCTTGTTTTTTTTTTAATATTTTCTTTGAACTATAACATTAATAAAGAAAACCCGTAAATTTTAAGTATACAGCTTGATGGATGTTTTCAAAATGAACAGTTTACTACCCAGATCTAAGCATAGGCTATTACCAGCCCCCAGAAATGTCCCTTATGCCCCCTCCCAAAGAATAATCCCCTGAAAAGGTAGCCATTCTGACTTTTGTTACCATTGATTAGTTTTGAACTTCCTGTGAATGGAACTATGTAGTATGAACTTCCTTGTGTCTGTTTCTTTCACTCAGCTTTTATATCTGGGTCATTCTCATGATGTTACATGTAGTTGTGGTTTGTTTATTTCATTACTGTGGAATATTCTTTTGGGTGAATATACCACAAATTTTTTATTCATTCTCCTGTTGATGGACATTTAGGATATATCCAATTTGGAGAATATGTGTGACTTGCTTTTTACTTTCATGATGAGCTGAATTTTAAAAATTTGCATTCAGTTTATTTTTTTCTTCTATAATTATTGCCTTTTGTACCCAAAGAAATCCTTGCCTAACCCTAGATTGTGAAGATTTTCTCATGTTTCCTTCCAGATACTTCATGGTTTTAGCTTTAATATTTTGATCTATAAACCATCTCAATTTTTTGTGTGTGATATGAGGTAGAGGTCAAAGTTCACTTCTCAGTATAGCTATCCAGTTGTTTATTGAAACAGACTTTACTTTCTCTGTAAAATTAATGTGCTGCCTTTATTGCAAATCAATTACCATATATATGTGGCTCTATTTTGGACTCTATTGTCTATCCTGGTGCCAATATTATGATATGTTAATTATTGTAGTTTTATAGTATGCCTTGAAATCAGATAATATAAATCTTCTTATTGTCTTGACTAAATTATGTCTTTTCATTTCCATATAAATTTAGAATCAGCTTGTCCATATGTATAAAAAACAGCTTGCTAAAATTTTGATTTGGTTTGTGCTGAATCTGTATCCTAATTTCAGAAAACTTGACATCTTACCAATATGGAAACTTCTAATCCATGAACATTGTACATCTTTCCATTTATTTAGGTTGTCATTAATTTATTTCAGCAATGTTTGGTAGTTTTAAATATAGATGTCTTTCATAGCATTTACCAAGTTTATTTCTAAGATTTTGATGTTTCTGATGCTATCATAAACTATTTTTAAATGTCATTTTTCAGTTGTTGCTAACACTGAGAAATATAATTGGTTTGAAGAGTATATTGCATACTTATGTCACCTGTGAATAAAAATGATTTTAGTTCTTTCTAATCTTTATTTCCTTTCTTTCCTTTCTCATATTTTTCTTTATTGCAATAACAAGGAGAAATAACATTCAAAATATTGACTAGAAGAAGTGAGCATAGACAACCTTGTTTTTTCAGCTCTTAGATAGAAAACATTTAATATTTTAGCATTACTTATGATGTCATAATATTTTTTCCTTTAAGATTGCATCAAATTTAGGAAGTTCCCTGCTATTCGCAGTTTGATGGGAATTTTTTTTTATGTCATGAATGGAATTTAATTTTATCCATGCTTTTTCTCTATCAATTCAGAAGGTCATGTGGTTTTTTCTTCTTTATTCTGTTAATTTAGTAAATTGTATTGATGGATTTATGAATGTTAAACCAACCTTGATTTTTTATGAAAAATACCACTTGGTCAAGATACAGTGTCCTTTATACATATTACTGGATTTAATGTGTTAACAATTTGTAACGATTTTGATATCTTTGTCAAGGGATGTTAGTCCAGTTTTCTTTTGTCACCTCCTATAGACAAATATGGTCTTTCATTCACCAATGTATCCCAAGCCCCTTCCCCAGTGCCAACCACAGGAATATACAGAGAAATAGTCTCTGACATAAGCCAGAGCTGGAGACCCTCATTCATTCATTCATTCATTCAAATTACTTAAAATATTAATTTATTCATTCAACTGACATTTGTCTTCCAACCAGGTAGAGTGCTACTCATTAGAGGTTTTGCTTTTGTATTTCCATATACTTCTTAGTCTTCTTTGTGAATTTTTTCTCATGTCTCCAATCTCTAAACATTGGAGGGCCATAAAATTTAGTCCTAGAACCTCTTTTCTTGCTCATCCAATTATCCAATCTCATGGCTATAAACACCTTCTATAAATGAATAACTCATAAATCTCCAACCTGAGCCTTGGCTTCCAGCCTGATGTATCCTCTACCACCTTCATGCATTACCACTGGATACCTAATGGGCATCGCAAACTTAGCGTGTCTAAAATTGAGCTAGTGACCCTTCCCCTGAGTCTAATCCATTTTAGGAAAAGATGACTCCACCCTTCCAGTTGTCAGGCCACAAACCATGATGTCATCCTTGACTCCTTTTTTATACACCCACTTCATTAATAATCCTCCACAAATCCTGTCAGCTCCAACTTCATACTAGATCCACAAACCGATCAACTCTTCCCACTTCTCCTGCTACCATTCTGATCCAAGCCATCATTATCTCTTGCTGGGTTATTCAGTAGCTCCCTAACTGGTCTCCATAATGCTTACCCTTTACAACTTCCCAATACAGCAGCCAGGCAGTACCTTTAAAATGTAGGTGAGACTATATCCCCCTTCCCTAACCCTCCAGAAGGCTTTCATGTTATCAGAGCTGAAATCCAGCATCTTTAAAATTTCTGAGAAGTCCCTTTCTGAGAAGTCCCCTTTCTGAGAAGTCCCCTGTCGAACTTAAGCTCCTTCTGTTTCCTCTCACGCTCCACTTGGTTCAGCCACTGTGGCTCCCTTGCTATTGCTTACACATACTAATCCCACTCCCCCACAGGGCTGTTGTATTTGCTGTTCCTCTGCCTGGAATGCTCTTCTGTCAGAAACCTCATAGCTTGGGGTTCATCCCCTCACTTCTGTAAAGTCTTTACTGAAGTATCATTCCCTCCTTGAAGCTCTCCCTGACCATGTGATCTAAAATTGGAGAACTTCCCCCTGACAAAAAGTTGATCTTCCCTGCTTTATTTTTCACCTTAGCACTTTTAATACCTAAAATATGCATTTTATGTATGTATGGTGTTCACTGTCTGAAAACACAAATAAATTCTTAGTTCAGTGAAATCAGGATTTTTTTTTCACTGCTATGTCCTCTGTGAATAAAACAGTATCTGTCACATAATAGATATTTTTTGAATACATGACTAAGCAAGTATGAATGAATAAATATGAGTTACAAGGCAGACCCAGTCCTCGACCTCATGGAGCTGGCAATCTCCATACTAGTAAGCGGAGTCGATGAAATTCTAATGGAAAATAAAAATGAAAGAGAAAAGAAAGAAATACAAAGAAGAAAAGCACCAAAACCTTGTGTTGCCCACATGGTAGAAGTGGGTCCAGTAAAGGAAAGCTGAGTCTCTTTAAAAAAAAGAAAGCAAAGCAAAAAGAAAAAGAAAAGAAAAAGAAGTGAGAATAATACAATATCTTGGAAGCAGAGGGAAAGAAGTTTTTAGAATAAGGACTTTAAGTAGGACCTTATAGTTGCTAACAGGGCCAGTCATCATCTCCATTAAAAGTTACTATATATCAGGATCCGTGCAGAAATGTCGCCAAGTCCAAAACTAGTTTCAGAAGGATCAAGGCTAGAGGTGTGCAGTAAAGCAGGGCTGTGTATTGTGCGTAATCCACACAGCATAGGCACTCAGAAAAAATAATGTCATTTCTGTAAATGACAACCAACACAAAAAAGAATAACCTGGTGACAATTTGTCATCAGAAATTTTGCGAAGAGTTCATAGTAGAGGAACGTTGTGGAGCACTCTTGTTTTCCTTGATTTGAAAGCCCTTGACCTGTGTCCCTGCTAAAGTCAGCATCTATTCTGTGGGTGACAGCCTTCGTGTTCATGACAAGTCTGAGATATCAATCAGCTGTTCTCATGTCTTTGGTTTTACTTTTACAGGTTTTTGAAAATTAAGTGTTTTTCTGTTTGGAATCAACAGGTTCCATTTTTTGGGCCTCTGTTCGATGGAGCCATAGTGAGTGGGAAGCTACTGCCAAGCCTAATATGTGCCACGTGCATCAATGCCAGCAGGGCCGTGAAGTGCCTCATCCCACTCTACCAGAGTTTGTATCTTTTTGCTTTAAATATGCAACTTATTAACATTCCCAGAATCCAGATTCCTGGCAGTTCTTAATAAGAGGTAAGTATTAACTGGATTGAAGAATGAAGAGAGAATTGTTTTCAAGCTGTGTTGAAAATAACAGAGATTTTCATGCCATTTGTTAGTTTATATTAAACGTAATAATTATGTGCTGCATCAAACTTAGAGTTTATTTTTATGATTTAATCACATAAGTTTGTGCTGAGGAGCTATAACTACCCAAAGATCTTCATATCTTCTCAAATATGTTTCCACAAGTTCCATCTCCTGCATTTATTCCTATATGTTGTAGTCTGCTGTTTATCTAAGGTGGAATGTTGAGGAAAATGTAATGGGGTCACTCAGAATGCCTACCAGAAACCAACAGCAAATGAAATGACTCTAATAAATCAAAGAATGTGGCAAGTGCCACCAGAGAAATACAAACAGTGTTCCAGGAGGTCAGAGGCGGTAGAAATTGCATCTGGTTGGGAGGGCAAAAAGGCACCCTCAACCAGGTTGTACTTAAACTCGTCAGTAAGAATGGCTAGAGATCCTTTTGTTATTTTCCCAGATAATTAATATCTCCTTCTCTGATTCCTGGTCTTTTCTTTAAAAACAGAACAAATTTCACTTTTATAATTTTCCCCCTGAACATTAGTTGACATGCTATCATCATAAAATCCAGGCACGAGCTCTGATTATAAGAAAAAGAAATGAAGGTGACTATATGAAATTGCTGCAAAAGGCATCTGACCCCCTAATAAAACTTAGAACCACTTGGTTTCTAATTGATGTTGATAATGGTTGTACATACCGTTTGACCTTGCTCTCTCTACTTCTCTCAACCAAACTGTAAGTGATGTGTTGCTGGAGGTTGGGGATGACGGATGGGTGAGAAATACCATGTGTGAATAGATACAGTTCATGAAAAATACCTTTCATTAAAATCCTAGTCATTTCATTGACTGATATTCTCCTTAGATTAAAAAAAAAATACATATGCCATGTGGCAACTTGGAATTATCATAGAAATTAGTAGTAGAAAAGAGCTATTAGGTCCCATCTGGTCCCTCCCCGGGGGCTAGGGCAGCATTATTCCCTTCTGCATGCTCCCCGTGCTTTTGTCCAGGCTGGTGGTGCATGTTTGGGAGATGGCATTCTTTGCAGTGATTTCCACAGCACTCTAGACTTAATCTTATGGCTGCTGTTGATTCAGCCTTCAGCATGGAGTTTTTATTTCACATGCTGTTGAAAAGCAGTTCTTGGCAGAAATGAGAAAGATCTGTTTGGCAATTGGCTTGTCAGTTTGCATGTCAACTAGGATGAGCAGGACACTCATCAGTCAAGTATGTCAGAGGAAGGCAAAAAAACTCATTTGCAAACGAAAATTTCATTTTATATAAGTCTATTGTGATTTTTGTCACATCACCTTCTCTACATTGAACTTCTCATTACAAAAATACATGCTTTGTTATTTTGTTAAACACTGCTTTCTCAAATAAGAGTTAATATAGCATCAGTATAATAAGGTTTCAGGAAAACATTATTTTTAAAAGTTCTAAGGATAGGATTCAGCATTACTTTAAAAACTTTTCAAGCAATCATATTGAACTAATGTGGATGCCAGGTAGGGCTACTGATGCTAATGTCAGTAAAATCTATATTCTAAAATAACTCATAAAATAGCCAATTTGACAACTTAGTATAGAAATATAGAAATTAGGAAGGAGAAAGTAGCAAAACCTATCATGTTGATTACTATAAAATATTTTAATATTTTTCTTTTGTCTTACACCTTGAAAAGATTTAGTTGGTGCTATTCAAATAAATTACTTAAAACAAAAAATAATATATAGATTTTCGTAGAGATGTAGCCAATGCGGAAAACATTGCAATAACTAATCACTTAACTAATCACTCTGTTCCTTAATTTCTGCCTGCAAAAAGTCTAATATTCAGCCCAGAAACCAAAGGTAAAATAAGAAGGAAAGTCGGGAGAAGTGGAAAAAATAAGGGGAAAAAAGGAGGGGTTTTTTTTTTACATTTTCTTTTAAAAATTACTAACACCAATTTTTAGAAATTTTAAATATTTATAGATACCTGTCTAGGCTATTAATAATTAATTGCCCTCTTAACCTGTTTGTTAAAACATCCTGGTCCTTATATGCTTTGGCAAAAGCCTAAACTAGTTTGTATTATAGTTTGTCTAGAATTCACTGCTACATTGAGATAAATCTTAGATTTGAATTTGGAAAAACACTGAATAACCTAACACATCCTAGTCATGGGTGCCTCCTTACATTCATTTGTTTACCAAACAGTTATTGTGGACTCCTAAGCCCCGTGCTAGGGGTTTGGGGTGCATGGGGACCAAAATGGACAAGGTTTTTCCTCCATGCTTCATAGAGAAGACACACAAGCTAATAGAGGTCTGTAAAGGAACTAAAGAAGGGGTGTGAAACCTTTGGGGAAAGGCCTCTGCAGAGAGAGCATACAGGCTGAGGATAGAGGGATGAGAGAGAAGCTGTCCCCAGGGGGCAGGGCACATTCCAGGCAGAGGATACATAGCAAATATAAGGATCCAGAGTGTTCTCCAGTGGTAGGATACATAGCAAATATAAGGATCCAGAGTGTTCTCCAGTGGTAAACTTGGGTTTTTTAGGATTTTATGCACAGTCAAGTCCAACAGGGTGCCTGTGAAAGATGCAAGAATGAGCTTCCCTAACCTTTTCACCTCATGGCCAGCCTTGAAAATTCTAATCTTAGTACAGGTTCAGGGCTGTCTGATGTCAGGGCAACAGGTAGGGAGGGAGTGTAGAAGCCACCACTCAAGCCCCTGCAAGCTCCTCAAGTGCTGAGAAGATGAGCAAGCGTTTGGGCACACCTGAAACCAGGTCTGGCTGTGTAACCTGTGAGTCCCAGTGCAGAATGAAAATATGGGGCTCCTTGTTCAAAAAGCAGGGGAAAATGCCTTTAACTATGCTAAAATGTAAAGCTTTTTCCATTCTTTTATGGCTTTTCTCTCGACTTGACCCGATAGTTTTTATTTATTGTTTAATTCACTTTAAGTAAAGAAATATTAAAAATTTAAATTATTAATTTTATCTTTTTTGTATAGTGCAATGCACATTTAATGTGCAAGTATAAAAGCATTTAACTCACATATGGAATCACCAAAATTATGCAATTTGTATTTCATAACTCCTGCATGGATATATTTCATTCTTACCAGAATACTGGAAGCAGTGCACAGAACTTTTACCTATTTTCTATTTTTAGTTCACTCTTCATATGTACATATTGTACCAACTCTCTCCTTTCAGTTTGCTGATGAGTATAAAAGGGCTCTCAGGAGAAGGATCTATGGATCATCCTGCATTTCCCTTTCTTTCCATGTCTTCATTTTTAGAGTAAATTGTTGGCTAACACAGGGATCATTCTTATAGTAAATTGTTGACTTATGATGCTTCCACTTACTATTTTTCAACATTACAATGGTGGGAAAGTGATATGTATTCAGTAGAAACTGTACTTAAAATTTCGAATTTCGATCTTTTCCCAGGCTGATTATATGTGGTATGATGCTCTCTTGTGATGCTGGGCAGCAGCAGCTAGGTGCGGCTCCCAATCAGCCACATGACCACGAGGGTAAACAACTAATGCTCTTCTACAGTGTATTCATTGTGTTTGATGATTTTTTCCAATCATAGGCTAATGTAAGTGTTCTGAGCACATTTAAGGTAGGCTAGGCTAAGCTATGATGTTCAGTAGGTTAGGTTTATTAAATGGATTTTCGACTTAACAATATTTTCAACTTACCATCATAAGTTGAGGAGCATCTGTACATGGAAGTAACACAACTAAGGATATATAGGGCTCCTTGCTCATTTATGTTCAGTAGGAGACATCATTTTTCCTTCATGCATTCAGATGAAGAGTAGCCTCTCAGGGTAGTCAGCCCCATACTTACTCAGTCATAAAGTGAGTGGCATACTTCTCATGTGCTGTCTTTGTGTCTCTCCAAACTCCCAGGCGTTGTGGGTTGTTGATAGTCCATGCTTGTGGAGCACTGCTAAGGCTGCGTGTGCATGGAATAGGTAGCAAGGAGCCAGCAGACAGCATGTTTTGTGTATCTCCTCTGCCCATGTGCATGCTTCATTGTCTCATCACACTTTAAGTCCAGAACACAAGATCAAAGGTAAAATTATTAAGAATTTCAAGATGGCAGCAGCAGAACATTAAACCAAGCAGGGCTTGTTATAAGCACAAGGCCCTGTGCAGCTGCTCAGGCACATGCCCATGCAGCCCTCCCTGGAGCCCATTCCAAAACACCTTCTCCCCGCCATATGAGTTGGAGAACTCTGTTCCTTGGAGTTTATTAGATTGATTCCCCTTCCTAAAGCCAGATAGTATATCCCTTGACAAAATTTTATTGGCATATGAACTAAGAACCATTACGGAATAAAGCACCTTGTATGTGTGCTCTGGAAGATGCAGTTTGTTTAAGAGAGCAAAAATCTGAGAAAATTATTATTACTGTTTCCCTGAGATATTAGGTACAGTAGTGGGTGCTGGCAAAGAAAGGGAGATTTCTTTGTCAACACAGGCCATTTTATATGGGCAAACCTGTAGCCCCATTTTGTTTCTAATATTTAGATTACAGTTGTTAAATAGAACCTTACCAAACTGTTCATTTTTATCCAAATGTCATTCACTTTCTAGGTATCAGAATGACTGGTTTATAAACAAAGGGCATGTTGTTTAGTTCATACATTCTGTAAATCCTTTAGAGAAGGAGCACTTGCTTTTTGTATTGACCAGAGATAGCCAAACATTGAACCTGATGATAAAGAAAAGAGCCAATAGAATTAGTTTGCAATAGGTATTCTTATCTCCTTTTCCTCTCCAGCTAATAATGATTGATATTTAACTGCCTTAAAATAGTTTCAATTGTAATTCAGTCTTATATATTTAACTAGAAGTAGAAATGTGGGCAGTTGCATATCAATTTCGTATAGTATGTTCAAAAAAATGCAACATTTCTTATTAAGTTGACTACTAGGGGAATTGTTGGAATGAATTTGCCTTTTGAGGATCTTTTTAAGCAGTAAATCCAGCTTAGAACCAATATCAAAGGAGTTCTTGTTTGGGGCACCCTTGGCTAAGTGATCAAACAGTTGGAACTGTGTGGTAAAGGCTCATAGGAGACTGAAAAATACTATTGTCTTACATGATCAAAAAAAAAATGTTAACACAGTAGGGATGTGTTTGGAAAGCAGTAATATTTCAGCTTAGTCCCTTTGTCCCTCCTGGGTTTTCTGGTAACTTCCACGGCAGGCTAAATCAAATCTGTCAAGTGGAGCCTTCATCTTGTGGCCACTGCTCTTCTGAGTGATGAGGGCCAACTCACCTGCCATCTGCTTTTTCTATCCCTCGTGGGCAATCAGAGGGCCTGTTCCTGTGTCTAGAGTGTTGTAAATGGGAAGCTTGCCACATGTCATGTTTACAGTTCCCAGGCCAACTAAAGATTCCAAAATCAAACCACTGTCAGCTGATAGAAGTTTCCCAAACCATTTGAGCCAGGGCTTTCATTCTCCGTCTCAGATAACTTGTTTCAGGGAAGAGGTTATGCACAATATGCAGGGTGCCGTTAGGAGGAGTTCACCCTGAATCAAACAGATGGTGGCTTTTTCAAATTAACGTCCACTTCAACAGAACAATAGGCTCAATGGCATTTTGCCATCTCTCCTCTCTGGAACTATCAGCATTTGATTTGAGAGAACTGGACTGCCTAAGCAAAAGTAATTTTGTACCTCATCATTTCACATGTGAAATTTAGTTTCATTTACAATTAGCAGATATATTTGATAATACCAGAGCTTCTTTCTTAGACTCATGACTTCTTAATATCATTGCTAAGTTTTGTTCTCAATATATACACCTTCATAAATGGCCTCTCTCACTAAAGCTGTAACAATCCTGTTTTCTTTCCTCTCCAGTGGGATCTTTGTTCTTTTTTCTGCACAGGCCTTTAATTTCCTCCACTTGTTCCATATACTCAAGAAAAGTATATGAAAATGAGTCAAGTGGCGCTCCATAGCGTGTTTTGCCTTGCAGAACCAATTGTGTATTCGTCGGCATTTACCGTGTCCCTGCCATGGGCCAGACATTAGTAATAGAAATATGAACATAAGAGATTCCAAGTGAGGGGACATTATTTGCTTACAGACTAAGTTCTGAAAGAGTACATCACATTTGAGAACCACAGATGCTTCATATGACAATGTGTGGGAGACACACACATGGAGAGGACAGAAGGGATGAAGGCATTTCAGGGGCAGCGAAGGAGTTCTGAGAGAAAGTCAGGGCCTGATCTCAAGCAGTGGCAGAGGGATGGGTTAGATACCTATGTAAAGCAGGTAGACTGTTTCATTGTGGGACCTGCTAGATTTGCAGGGTGCTGAAGGTAATGAGATGAGAATCAAGGACAGAACTCTCTGGAGCATCACATTGGAAGAATAGGCTTTGAGGAGGGGAGAGGTGGAGGAAAAGGAGAGAATCATTTCTCAGAAAAGCAAGGAGAGAAAGAAGTTTTACCTTCGATGGAGTGGTCAGGCAAGACACAGACCCCGGGAGGTCATATCTGTGTCTTCTTTAGCAGCCTCAAGTCTTCACCTGGAAAATTGGGTATGATATGACCTAGAACTGAATTACTTCAAAGAAAGAGGCAAAAACATATCAGATAATAGCAGCACCTAAAAGAAAGAAAACATTCCTGGGTGGGATTGTAGTGCCTGAGAATGGAAAATGCATGGGAGAAGGCTGGATTTAAGAGCTGCAGCCAGAATGGAGTGATACTCTACATGGTAGGGCATCAACAGTGCTTCTCAAATCCACATTTCTAAACAGGCCCAAAGGCAAAATAGTTGTAATGGGGATTTACACTACTCAGTGTTAGCTCCAAGGTACATTCTAGTAAATGCAATAAGCATTTGATAAATTCTTAGCTGGCAAACAATGTCATCTCTCAGAAGACAGAGGAAACAAATAAGAACTATTTCAGATCCATTCCTTAGTAATTTAAGATTGCAACTTTCCGTGTTACAAAAGCAATGAGTTCATATTAGAGTTTGTATAAGCGGGGGAGAAAAACGCAAGTAGACCTGTACACTGCCATTTCAAAAAGTTGAATTCAGAGGCAAAAATGGCACGTCTGCATGGATGAGTTGAGGCTGTGGAAAGGGAATGAGAAATGGGAGATTTTTTTATTATAAAGTTAAAAACTATTTCTCTGAGAAAGAAAAAGGAGCAGCATGAGGAGCAGCCAGTGTAGTCGCAAGAGCAGACTCTGGTGAGTTCCTATAATAGGGATTGAAAGAGGAGCTCTGCCCGTGCTGACAGAAGTTCATTTTTAACCCATATCCCGCTTGGCTTCCATCTTCACAGGCGAAGGGACAGAGTAGTGTCAGCGTGGGAATTAAAACTCAGATCACTGAGAACACAATAAGAAAAAAGAATTGGCCCCTTCAAGTAAAGTCCAGCCTTCAAGGCCAAGAATGCCTGATTTTAAAACAAATTTACAACAGTGGTCTTAGAACCACAAGAACTTTTTTTTTTTTTTTTAGAAATCGTGTAAAATGAAACATATGCTCAGAACTGAAAATAGGAAAAGACTTTCTTCATGTCAAAGGATTAAAAGATGAATTTTGTCATGTTGAATAGATGCCTTGTAAAATGTAAGACTAGATTACTTATGAGCCTTCAGAAAAGAGTTAAAAGAGTTAATTAATGCAGACCCACTTATTTTGTTTGATAAGATTACTATTCTCAGAGATTAGACAAAATTTATAATAAATATAAATCTTAATTTCAGTAAAACACAAGATAAAGTGTTATAATCATCTAACAGGTAAGAGAGAGAAATATGGGCCCATGGGAGCTGGGTGACTTCACTGTGGCCAAACCTAAAATGCATTATAATATTCATGGACCACCTATCGACCGGGGCCCTTATGACTCCGGTATGGTGTGTGTACCACAGCTCTGTTCAACTATTCTTCCATTCAACGACTTTTTAGCATCACATTTCACAGAGGTGTAAAACACATGTTTATCAAAATACCACTTTTAAGAAAGATGAGAGGGCTAACTAATTTGACACAAGGCAAAATCAGAAATTAGGATGATCTCAACAGATGAGATTTCCAGGCCGAAACCAACAAGGTGAAGTCTAGGAGGGTAACTGTAACGCCATGCACTTGGGTTTAAATCATCAGCTCTGTGGGTACAGGATGAGCATGACAGAGCGTGATAGCAATCACTGTGGGAAACGTCTGAGGACTTAGGTTGAGCACAGATTCGAGATGAGAGACAAAAGGGCGATGCAGTGGCTGACCAAACCACGTTCTCTAAAACCACAGCATGAGGAACATGAGGTCTTGATCATAGGAGTCACAGGAACAGAGGCATCATCCCTCTGCTTCCACGGCCTCAGGCCACATTGTGAAAGGTGGTGTGCCACTCTGGGACCACAAAAGAGAAACCTCGACCCACCTGGAGCAAGTCCATAGAAATCGCTACCACTGCATTTTAGGTCTCAGGGAACCATTGAAACCAAGAAGGGGTTGTTTCTGGAGGCTTGGAGGGGGAGGAGGGTTAAAGAGAAGATGAGGCTGCAGAACTGGAACCAATGAACAGAGGAAACCAGGAAGCAGCTTTTAGCTCAATGTCAGAGCAAACATTCAAAAACCAGAGCCTACAAAACCAGCTGCCTACAGGCCGAATCCAGCCCCCAGATGGGCTTTGTTTGAACTGCAGTAGGCCTCCAGCGTTACTAATAAAAATTGAGTTTCACAGCCATGTTGAACAATTGGGAGATTTTCTATTTTAAAAAACCTAGATTTCTGACTTCTCGTGAAGAATTGAAACCTCTGACCCCACCTGGGCTTCCTTTCCTGCTGGCAGCAATCAGGCTCCATACAGGCTATATGCTTTCCTGTTCATCACAGCCTGGCCTATCCACGTGTCTTCCCCTCGCTGAGGTCTGGCACCAGGTGCAACCATCATTGTGCCCCCCCCCTTGGCTGCCTTCTGAGGATTGGTGAAAGGGTTAGTGAGCCAAGCAGGTAAGACAGTGCCTGGTTCTTAATGAGAGTCCAATAAGTGTTATTGCAGTTGTTATATTACCAGCCTGGCCCCATAAATAAGTATTGGTGTTTTAAACCTCTGTTGTAAAAACTGGAACCACCCAACTGTGGAGTTAGGTCCTGGGAAGTATTTACCTTTTACCATCGTAGGTGCTAAAGCCTGCTCTATGCTAAGGGAAAGTTATTGTAAATCTAACAATCTGCAGAAAACGGGCTTCTGGCACCGTGCTTAGGGAAGTATCAGTAATAGTCCCAGCTTTCCTCCCCTCTTCCCACTCTCAGATCGCTGGTTATTGGGCCATCACTCTCATCACCAGTCTGTTACAGGGGGTATGCTCCTTCCTACTCTGGGGCCCTTGGATGTGGCGACCCCCCAGGATTCCCCTCTTGGCCATTCTGCTGCCCCCCAACCCCTGGGGTCTCCCCTCACCTTCCTGCAGCCATCGAGCCCTCTAAAGCTCTCCTTGCCAGGCTGGGCCCACTCTGTCCTCTCCTCTTAAATATGCTGTTGGGTTTCCCAGCGGGGGCATTTTCCATTCTGCTGATATCCCTCTCACATATGCCTCTAGTACACTGTGAGTGTGTGTGTGAATGTGTGGGGGTGTGTGTAGGGACAGAGAGAGTAATTTGGTAAACTTTTTTTTATTTTTTTGGAAAACAATTAAAAGACAAGGAAATCGTTTTATAAAATTGCACTTTTTAAATCGAAAACCTTAATTCAAGAAATACAGTTCTAGAAATAGAATATGTACCTATGTATGTATATATTGATACATGTTTTTAAGTACTTTTTTTCCATTTTTGAATGTTTGGTTTACAGCTGTATTTTCAGCACTTAGAACAGTGCTTGGCACATAGCATTACTCAAATCGTTCTCAGTGAACTACATCAGCAAAAATACATAGATAGTAGTATTCAAAAGAAGAAAATGGTTAAATTGTTACTGAAAAATTGGATTTTATGTGTATTTTTCTTTATATTGAACAATATAGTGTTTTGTGCTTATTATTTTTCTAGGGAATTCTAAATAATAATCCTTCTATCACCACCCCAAAAAGTTAATGAAGGGCATTTATGTGAAATTCCTGACAATTAGAATGATGACTTTATACTTGATTTTCAAATTGATGGAATCTTATTGAGAGCCTAAAGCTTGTTAGTAAGCCCATTTCCTTAGAGCCATAAATGTATTTTGTTAGCTTTTGAGGGATTGAATTCAAACAGTGTTAAAGTCAGAAAATCTGCAGACAAGAAGGAAGTAGAAAGAAACTCTCATGTTGTCATTAAAACTATGGCCCCCCAGGAGGGGAGTGACAAGCCCAGGTTAGAAGTGTCTGGAAAAGCCTTAAATGATGTTGGTTGTTAGAGTCTATTTCTAAACCCTAGGAACATAGTTGTAGGGTTTTTTAAAAATTCTTAATTGCCTATAAATTTTATACACGTAAATAAAACGCCTGCAATGCCCAAGGGAAGGTCTCCGCAAGTCTGAGACCTGGAGCAGGCTGAGCCTTGGCTGGGCATGCAAATACTGACAGCTGAAGTCACTTGTTGGAAAGTCTGCAAACTCTGGTTACAGCTGCATTTGTCAGTAGCTTTAAGGGAAGTGTAATCAGCCAGAGAGATTAATTTGCATCTCAATTAGAAAAAAGTCGGGAGGAAGCACTAGGGTCTGGTGCTGGAAGGTTGTGGAAGAAATCTTACCAAGCACAAAAGCCTCCCTCGCTCTGTCCTCCAGCTGAGTGGAGGACAATATCTGAGGTTTGGTTTCCATAGGGACCAGAAGCCTGCTGGGCCCCAGAAGAATCTTGGGTTTGCACCGTAATCATTTGGTCATGATGACACAAATTCCACTGTTGTTCCCAAATACATTTTGCTATTCGAAAGCTGTTGGAAAAGTGGAAATGGTCTTCATGTCAAAAGCATGCAGAAGAGAATGTGCTGACCCTACTTACCTTTTTTCAAAATGCTGCTAGGATTTCCAGGCATTTAACATTTATTAATGTTTGAATATTCAAAGAGCAAAAGGTCATTTCATAAATAACAATATTTCTTTAGCATTCAGATGGTTACTTTGGGAATGGCACAGCTTCAGAGGGAGTCATAATTCCTGATTCTCCCACACTCTTCAGCAGTAGGCAAACAAGATTATGAATTTAAAAACAGAGGCAAACAAACATGGAATCTTCTAGTCATGGAGCATGGAAGAAATTCTGGCCATTCCAGGCCTTTTTAGAATCCTAACAAAACTGAAGGAGGTATCCCTAACCTTAACTTTGAAAAGCAAAAAATAGCATTAATTGTAAATCTTTTCTTCAAGTATTATTTATGACCATTTTCATGGGCTTTGATACTTTTACCAGACAGGTCTTTCGTTTATCAGAGATCTTCATATCCTCAAAATTCTGTACTTGGGCCTAGTGAGAGCTCAGACCGTCTGAACTATTTATCCATGCCAGATTACTGTGCCATAACCCGGAAGGGCTCACCCTCGGCATTTTTGGAGGACTTTTATTTCTAGTTTATTTTGTTTGCTCTAAAATAATTAGTTCATTGGCTCTAGCTTCAAAGTGAGAAAACAAAAAAGAGTAAGAAAAAACTGAATTCGACTGAAGTTGAATAAAACTGAATTCTCTTTTTTAAAAAATCAGTGTTTTAAACTCATCTTTCCATTCTGGAAAGGGGAAGGAACAAGTTTCCTAAGGATGATCTCTTCCAGGGCCCACAGACTGAAATAACACATTGCAGCGAGACATCAGAACCTCTTAATCCAACATTAATCAAATTTGAGTTTACTAATTATCAGCCGCATTTTGAAAGGAACATAATGCCATAAACAGCATCCCCAGAACATTTAGTAGACTCTGGGATTATAAGCAATATATTTGAAAGTGAGACTTTCTGTTATTCAAATCTCTGAAAAGGATAATACATGCCTTATTATAATAAGAGATTGTGCAAAGCCAAAGGAAGGACAAAGCAGGCAAATCCAAATGGTGAGCCCTTCTGTGCCTGTCTGCCTTAGTGTATGCAGCAAGCTCCCAGCAGGCTTCGGAGCTAGAGTAATTTGCAACACACTCAAGTAAATTTTTTAATCAAAGCAGAATACCTTTTTGGTAATCTGAGGGTGAATACAACCCAAATGCCATCATGTTAAGGCTTGAGAGGGTTTACTGTGTGGAATTTAACCAAACTCTAAAATGGGTAATTTGAATGTTATGCTTCAAATTTGGGGTCCTGTGCTTTGGAAGCATTTGACTTTATTCCCTAGGACTTGATAAAGACCACTGGGGCCAGAGTGGGGGAAGGATGGAAGCTTTGAGGATCAGTGCTAATGCCAGCCAATCCTCTCTTCTCCTCTCTCCCTCCCCCTCCTCCTCCCCACCCCACAATCAGGTGTCCAATGTGCAAGCCACTAGGGAGTCAAGATGCACTTTGATGTCTGCATTATATTTTGTATACTTCTTTAACATAGCCAGCTTGAGAAGTACACAGCTGCTCTAGTTTCCAACAGTGGCATGGTTCTGAAATGCCACAATATTTTAAGCAGACACCCCATTGGACATTGCTCATTCTTACTTATAACCCACATCTGATAGATACTGTGTATGTCCAAATGATCTTCTTGTCACTATCATCAGAATCACAAAAATGAAACAATACAATATTTAGGGGCTTGTGGTATTTTTCTTCAGCTTATTTCTTATAATGCTTCATTTCAGTCTTCAATTTTCCTAGTTTGCTCCTGGGATATAAAAGAGTACAGAATATTTGTCCCTCTGCTGTGTCCATTTGTTTAAACTCTCCAGTACAAAGGTTTGGTCCTAAATCCATCAATGGTCAATGAAGGGACTGCCTCCTAAAAACTCGGGTCTGCTTGTCATGGAACAAGCCAGCCTTTAACGCCAAGTCCCTTTGGTTCTCCCTTATTTGCCTATGAAGTGGCATGTAAGTATATCAGTGCATCCCGCATCCCGGCTTTGAGGCAGATGTGTGCCTGGAAGTGCAAAGTCTCATACCTCCACAAAGGGTAGGCAGGCTCACTAGCTGCTGGGATTCTGAATTTATAAGCAGAGTTCCAGAATTCCCCCAGGGCCTACTTTTCAAAGGCAAATTAGTATGTTTGCAACTTGATCCCTGGGCAACTTTTGACAGTTGTTCTAAGAATAATAAAACAGATGGACAGAATAGATTTTGGGGTCTCCATCCAAACTGCCATCCTCAGTGGAATTTAAAGAAGGCGTGGAGCTGATGGGGAGAACTACTGCTGCTCACCATTATGTTACGCCTTTAACATCCAAGAACCATAACTTTTTCCCAGAAAAAGATGAAAATTGTTAGCACGTTGTATTTTCCTGAGAAGAGTTCTGCTTAGCTATGAGAAAGTAAATAAGATGTTTTCTCATATATTTAAAATTAAGTGAGGTGAACTTAAATTGAATTTATACTCCCAAGAAACCAATTTTAATATGAATATGAGAAAGAAATATAAATTGGTTTTAGGTTTAAGGACTGTTTTCATAGAATTTTTTACCACTTTAAATACAGGAGAGCCTCTTTAGAATGTCTTGGAAACATTCTTATTATTAACAGGATAAACATTCTCTGCATGTAACAGTGAAATGCTTATCAGAAATCTACATCAGAAGACAGCATTTAAATTATCTGAATAAGGAAAGCAGATCATTTCTGTATTTATGCTCTATAATTTTGTCAAACAAATGCATATATGTTTGTATATAAACACTTCACATAAACTGCTCCACTTTTGAAGAATTTTAGCCTTTTAGCTCAGATTAGATCAGGAGAGGATGTCCTTTTAATTTATTGGCTTTCTCTGAAATAAATTTTCATTCTCTCTAATCATTCTTTTTCTCTGGATTTATTTGCCCCAATTATCACACTTGAGGCCACAGAAATTAAAAAAGGTAGCAGATCAGCTGTGCTTCTGAAGTGCCAGAGCTGCTTGAGTGACTGTTGAGACACATGTACTGGGGGCCCTCCAATTTCCTCAGTGGGTTTGTCGTGTAGACCAAGTGTTTAAAATTCTACTAATGATAATTCAGTAGAATAGTAACATTTTTTTTTTTTTTTGAGAAACTTGAAAACTATTCAAACCCTTTTTCTAGCTCTCCCATTAGGTAGCAGTGAACTCTTGCGGTCAGGGCTCAATTCTTGGGGCATTCTCTTTTCTCGACAGCAGCAATTTTCCTCCAAGTGCCAGATAAATTGTAAGGTGTGTCCTCTTGTTGTAGTGCTCAAATTAGTGCTCCAAATAACAGGTGATTTGTGATAGCAGGCCTCAAACCTTGAGTTTCAATTTGAGTTTAAATAACTAGTTTTTTGGCTTTTAAAAAGTATCTTTACCTCTATCCGTGTCATTATCTATAAAATGAGGATAATAATCCCCCACAGACTGATTATTGTAAAGATGTATAGAATGAAGTGTATGTCAAATGAATTAATCCAGAAAACATAACGAAATCCCACAGCTTCACACCACCCCAGCCTGTCTCCCCCAGGCTGTTCTAGATGCCCTCATGCTCCTGGCTGTTTGGACCAGTACCCCAGCCTCCTTCCAGCTTCCCTGCTTCTCCTTGCTCTCCTTGGAAAACTCCAGCATTCAGGGTTTTCCTTCTGAAACAGAAATCAGAACATATCATAGCTCATAACCTTCCAATTACTTCCCATTATCACCCACAGAAAAGTCTAGTAGCATCCTTATAAGGACCAACAAATATATTCTAACCTCAAGAACTGCACACTTACTAGTAACTGTCCTCCCTCCCCCAGTGCCTGCATGCTCACCCCTTACCTTCCTGTAGGTCTCTGCTCAGAAGTCACCCATCAGAAAAGTTTCTAAAATAACAAGCCCTCCCTCCCTCTGGGCAGTCTCACCATTTTCTCCTTAGCACTCATCATTTATTTAATGTCTCTTTCTTCCACTAGTATGTAAAGTGCATGGGAGTAGGAACTTTGTTTTGTTCAGTGTTGTCTTCCCAACATTTAGAGCCCCAGGATAAGACTGGCAGGAGAATGCTCCTTAAAAAAAAGAAAAAAGAAAAAAGATTGTAAAATGAATCATATATGAACAGACTGATGGGTGCATGTAAAGTGGAAAGGAGGCCCTGGCACCCCGCTCATTCTCTATAACCAGAAGCGTCTGTGCTGTGTCCCCCGCACAGGAGAACAAGCCGGGTTCCAGATCCCGCCTCGTACGCTGTGGTAACTCAGGCAGTCATGCTTCCGTGTTCCTCCTTCCTCCAACATCGATGTGGCCATGGCAAACACTGTAGGATATAAAGCTGAGTGGCCGGCCCTCAGGAGGCTTCCCAGTCAGTAGGGGTTATACTGTGCCATAGGGTGGAGGAGAGCCTGTGCTCTAAGAGAGGCATGCAGTTAGTGCACAGTGGGCATTTGTTGAGTCATTAAAACGCAAGATACAAAGGAATGAGAGGGTCGTGGGAGCTCTAAGGGAAAAAATCATTTCTAGTTGTGTTTTCAAATTGTTCTCATATTTTTGTGTATCTCTGGTTAGTTATCTCTTCCTGTGTATGTTATCTACAACTCAAATGTTCTGGACATTTCAGAACAATTTTGTTCATTTTGTTTTACAGAAAGATACTTGTAAACTCATTACACTTGATCACATAAACGCCCATAGGCTGTTCCACAGGGTGAGGCGTTTATTTCCGTGACGAGGCTCCTGGGGAGCAGTCTTCCATTGTCGATATGTGTAGCTGCTCATGCCAGTCCAGAGGAGAGAATGGAGTGGTAGGGACAATCCTTGCCGCAAGGGGCGGGGACACCCAGCTCAAACCCACTTCCTGCCTCCATCGTCTCCAGGTCTCCAGGCTTTTTATTACGTACCCCATCAAAGACCAAAAAAAAGAAAAAAAAAAAACTTTTAAGCATAAGGTTCAAATGTGTATATTGATTTATTTTAAAGTATATACAGGTTTTACTCTACTAATAGGACATTAAGTCTCCTTTATCGCACCTTTGAAAGGATGTGATAAAGATGAACAATAGATAAACAAAAATGTGAAATATTTTATATTTAACAGTCTAAAATTATCTTGCTTTTACTAAGTTATTAGTGGTATTTTAGTGAGTACAATAGGATTAAATGTGCTGTTATTTTTATAATCTTGGTTTAATAGTTCTATGATGCAGTGATTCTAAGGAGTTTCTCTAAACTCAGTTTATTGTGATACTTGGTTTCATAGCTGAAAACATAACCTTGAAAAATATACAGATGCTCTAGAGCAGAGGATCTCTGCCTTTGTCTGTTAAATCAGGAAGCTCACGCTCAGAGTTCGGTCGGAGCCGTTTGTACGAAGGCTCTTCTGACCTTTGGCTGGAAGTGTGTCTTCCCTGGTGTCATGTCTGTCGTTGCATTGTTACATATTTTTACAAACAGATTGGAAATGTACAAAAATCTTCATTTGGAAGGTTAGAAACAACTTTAAAAAGTTCTATTTACAAGTTTTTGATAGTACAGATCTGATAACTTTCTGAAAACCTATACCATTCTCAACAGTAAATTCCCATGCTGAAAGCAGCATTTTTTAACACTTCTATTCAGGAATTCCCTCCGTGGCATGTTTCTTTCAAATAGCTGTTACTCTCTCATTCAGACAATATATCCCTTTTACTTTTGGGGAACAGTAGAATCTACTACACATAGGGTGTATGGCTAAGGATGTACTGCTTGTCTCATTCTTCTACCTCCACCTCTGCCCCAGTCTACTTCAGCACAGCAGCCAGGGCCAGCCTACTAAAATGTGTGTCAGACCAAGTCACTGCCCTGCTCGCACTGTCCAGAGACCCCATCTCACTCAGAGTTAAGGCCAAAGTCCTGCAGGGAAACCCCAAGTGCTCTGAGCCCTCTGCCTAAAATAATGCTCCCAGGATGTGCAGCTGGCGCGCTCCCTCTCCTCCCCCAAGGCCCTCCCCAGCCTCCCCAGGAAAAGCTCACCCCCACCTGCACGCACATGCACACACACCTCCCGCTACCCATTTATTTTCTCCACAGCCCTATTACCCTCTAATTTACTTGCTCATTTTATTCATGTTGTGCCCTCTGCATGAGGGCAGGGATTTTTGTCTGTTTTGTTCACTAATGTCTCCAAGGGTGGTAGTCAAAATATTTAACATCGGGTGCCACAAGAGCAGGATGTTACCCTTGCTAGTGCTTTCCAGGTGAATATCAGTCCTGGATGTAGCCTCAGCACCTGCCACAGAATAAACATTTGTTCAATAAATACCTGCTGAATAAGTGAATAAATTCAGCTCCTTGTCATCATAGAAAAGGTCACCAAATTTAGAGCATTCGTCTTTCTATAATTCTGATGAGTAATTCATCTTTATGTTCAGAGCTTTTATAAGAACTTTCCTGTGAGAGAAAAAATAAATGTTTACATGGTACGAAAGATTTTCATGGTCGTGACTTGCCTCAGTACAATGTATTGGAAAGATTATATGATTTATAAGATAATAAAATTCATAACTTTAGTATGGAGGGTCATGGGAACCACAGTACAACAGTATGTGGTGAAAGTGAATGAGGGAGCTAATGTCAGTTCCTGCCACATCTCACCCTCAGCAAGGAACCCAGCCTGGGACACTCTGATAGATGAACCAACAAGAAGGCACCAGTCTCAGGCCATGTGTTAAATTTCAGTAAAGGTTAATTTCCTCCTTAACTTGAGATAAAAATAAATAAATATTAACAGAAGCTCTAGCATTGTCCTCTCACATCCCACTTTGGAGACCCACAGGATAAAGTCTAGACTTCTGTAGAGATTTTCAAAGGAAGTGGTGGAGGGAGGATCTTGCATGGTTCTCTGTGTTGACTGGGCTCAGCTGGGGGGTTCTCACCCAGGTTTCTCACATGTCTGGCACCTGTGCTAGCATAGCTAGATCAGCTGTGGGCTGGCCAGCCTCGTTTACTTTTTGGCAGCCTTCTCTCTTGGCTAGCTCACAGCAAAGGAACCTCACAGCAGTTGCACTTCATACATGACTGCTCAGGGCTCCAGCAGACCCAGGTGGAAGGTGCAAGGTTTTCCACAGTCTAACCTTGGAGGGCCCATAACTGTTGGCCAAGGCAGGTCCAAGGCCAGCCCACATTTAAAGGAGGAGAATCAACCTGTTGAGGGGAACAGCAGCCTGCCGGTGCAAGGAGGGGAGGAGGCCAGCAGACATCTCTGCCTGTCTTCCACAGATGGAGTGGTGCTGACCACACTGGGTCAGGGCTCGTTCTGATGCTCCTGCCCTCCACTGAAAAGTGAGCTCACTGAAGGCAAAGACCTTTCTTCTTCATTCAGTCTCCTGCATCCAACATAATACGAACTCAGTAGGTGTTCGTTGAATTAAAATCTGAAACGCAGACATTTTAAGGAATATCTAATTAGAGGAATGTAGACTCTAGTACCGTTTATTTAATTGTACCACAAGTTGTTTTTATGCATGCATAGGAGGAAATGAGTTATAATGGATTCCAAAAAGAGATAACTGGTTCTGAATACTGACTTCTTAATCCAAAAAAATCAATTATAAAAGCAATAAAATTGAATTCATTCTATTTCCATGTCCACAGAAACACACATTTAAAGGGTGAATTTTGTTCTTAACTTGATTGGGCTCCTTATTTTCATTTTAATATGCTCTCATTAATTCTTTATTAAATTTTATATTGCCTTCAAGAATCATGAATTGTGATGTACCTCATAATTTTACTTGACTTTTTAGGTGAGTTTATGTTTTTGTGCCTGTGGAAGTTTGTCTTCACAAGAATCTTTTGAAAGTCATTTATGTCATTGAGGTTTCCTTGAGGAGAATGTTAGTTTGGGACAATTTTTAAATGTTCAGTGGGGGAGGGGTCAACTTTTAGTCAGGAAAAGGTTTTTGTCTTTTATAATAAGAGCTGTCCTCTGGCTTTGGCAAACCTCTCAGACATTCTTGAAGATGTGTGCACATCGCTTTGACCGTTTTTTTGGTTTTGGGGTTTTTTTTTGTGGCCTCTGGCTGTTCACTGTGGCAGTAGTCTGTCTGCCTTAGAGGAATGTACTAATGTCCATCCTAGGCCTCTGTTGTCATGTGTTTTTGTTTGTTTTTTTGAGAAGCTAGTGATTTCGAATGGCATCCTTAGCCTCTCTGAGAGATATTGTGACTAGCTAACTTGAGAGGAGGTGGCCTCAGCACTCCAGCATTTGCCCTGCCCTTCCCTCTCATCCACTCATCTCTCTGTGCCAGGATGCGCATCACAGTAATTCTCTTAGGTGGTGTGAAGGCGTGCAGACCCTCATTTGGAAGTGTAGCCTCCCCCCATCCCACTCCCCTACCCCCCCACCCCACCCCCGCCGGAGCAGATCAATACTTGAGCTGTCTGTTTCCACCGCTTACTTTCCTTTCGCACAGAGAGACCCTTCTGCAGGGAGCAATGAAGGGAGCAATCGATAGCTCTAATCTGCAGCAGCCTGCAGCAAGTCATGCGAGGCTGAGCGCTTAGGTGACAGTACAGGGGACTGTGGAGGCCGCAGCTCTGTGGTGCAGCTTCATAGCACCCTTCCTCGGGGCACATTCCATTTATAACTATGCTGCTTATAATCGCTTCCATGGATCACCATTCCCCTAAAACCTGATTCAAAGAAATGGACACCTTGGGGCTGTGTGTGTGTGTGTGAATTCAGACACATATCTTGTTCCCACATTCTACCAGCTCTCTCTGTTTTGTGCTGCTCCTTCATCCTGGGTAGTTTTGTCTACAGCCATGTGTTGCAATGATTTCTATACTGGACATTTTTTAAACATTAAAGTTTTGGGGTTTTCTTAATCTTTGAAACCCCAGTGATTGAAGAGCCTTCTTATTCTACCAACTACTCTCCCACAAAAGATTGTTAGAAGATAATGGACATTGTATGTCACGTCCATTTTTGAATGGCTGTGGCCAAATGAGAGATTTGAGGATGAAGACCTGGCTCTTCCAGGACCCTGATGCCTCAGGAGACTCCACCTGGGGATCAGCTCTTGCCTTGCCCTGCACCTCCTCTGTAAGCAGGGTGGGGGTCAGAAAAATCCCCTTCCATTCAGTCTTTTACCTTACCTTCCACTCCTCATTTCCATGTCCAGTTATACTAGTTTTGTCTGTGAATTTCTGGATACAACAGTAAATTAAGGCCTAGATGTAAAGAAAGCAACTACATGGGAGAAAACAAATTCGAACCAGGGTCAGAATGAAAATTGTGCAAGCCCACCTTACAAGGAGCAGACAGCCAGTTGCAAAGAGAGCCAAGAGTGTAGTGCCTGCTGTGTGTGAGAGCTCCAGCAGCTGCCAGTCAGGGAGAAGAACCGAGACTTCCTCCGTGAACAGTTTTCCAAGTTAAACCATGCTTGAATTCATCAATGAATTCCACGCTGTATTTTACACGAATTTCCTTAGGATGTTTATCACTGTACTTCTTCAATTCAAATTTAGCTCTCCTGGTATATAATCTTTATTTCAATCTATCTAGCCTTTTAAACTCTGTGGCAGATCATCTGATTGATCTGCACTCCACAGGCAACTGCCTGCTTTCTATTTTTCAGAAAGTACAGATGTCACCTTTGGAGACCCCCTGAGTTGAGCTTAGCTTTAGGAAAACTTGGAGAGACAAGGTTTCTCCTTAAGTACCAGGCAGTTCTCTCGTTTTATGTACATGCACCAACCCTAAGAGATAGAGGTGGAAAATGCATTTGCTGCTGGAGATGATCTTTCAGTAAAGTATCTTTCATTTAGAGCTTTAAAAAAAACCTTGGTGAAAAGGCGTTCGTTCAACAGATTATCATAATCTCATTCATACTCCCAGACACCAGTTCTAAAAATGCCCAAAAGCAGTTTTTTTCCACTAGTTTGTTTCTTCAACAAAATATCCATTGGCCATTTCCTGTAACCAGGAACTGTGCTGTTGTTGAGGGTGCCTGAATGGAAGGTACCGTCCCTGTCCTCAAGGGCTGTTTGTTGAGTATAAAAACATAAAGGAAAAGAGGGGTCCACTCTTACGCAGTGAGAACAGGGCCAGGTGGTGAAGCAATTTACCTGTTGCCTTGTTCCAGGAAGAGTGATGGAACTTCTCCACCACTTGCTCTGTCCTAAGCACTATGAACTTCACACAAATATTCAGTCATTTCATTTTCACAGCAAACCTAAGAGTAAGACACAGCTACTATCCTATTTTAGTATGTTGTGCAAACTCAGTACAATGCCATATATATACTGCAGTCTGTTCTATATATTTATTTATTATATTTGAAGAATATAGTTGAGGGTATTGAGTCCCAGAGTCGTTGCATAACTTGCACAAGACCACACAGTTAGTTATGTTAGTGGTGTGCCAGAACCCAACCCAGCAGCAGCTGCTCGGCACACACTGTGATCCCACTGCCCCCACTCCCCACAATACCTACAGATGCCTGTGGAAATTGTACATTTCAGTGCAACCTTTTAAAGCATGTTGGATCTGTTGCATGGATTTATAAGTTGTGACTTACAACTGATTTTGATAAACCACAAATACCAGTATAATGTTTTAATGAGACTGAAGGCATGAACGAGCAGATTCTACTCCTGAGGCTGTTGTGGGGACACGTGGACTGACGTCGCAGTCACCCCTCTGAAGGCCTGCATTGTCGCCAGGCTCATTAGCATCCGCGCTCCTGCTCAGCGGCAGTTGCTGCTCTCTAGCTTACCAGCTGTTCCTGCTGCTCGTACAATTGTCGGATGTGTTCAGCTCACTGGGTTCCTGTCCTCGCCGCCGGGAGAAGACAGCCCTTCCGCTGGGGATACCCACGTGGCTGCCTGTCAGCGGTGGCACCGAATAAAGTAATAGGCCTTCGCATGGCATATGGTGTCTGGATTCTTACAAGATGCAAAACTCTTCTGCTAATGCAGGATGACTCATAGCATTGCTAATTTTTCAAACAAAAGCTGACTTCCACACCCACACTTTTAACCCCTCTGGCTAAAAAATCTTTAGTTGCAAGGTTCTAGAAAGGTGGCTTCTGGATCACCATATAAAATGTGTTACATTTATTGAGAGCATATGAAATGTCTTGCTTTGCTTTAGGTTGAGGTTATTTAAAATTTCTGGACCTCTTATTTTTTCTCTAGAGAAGGAGAATTTTTAAACTTAGCTCCTTCCTCACAGTTAAAGGGTCTAATTGTTTGGTAGATTGATTTTTTTTTAAAGCTATTATTTAAAAATCAGTCAGAAGGCACTAGATTAGTAGGACACTAGAAACTGTTCAGTTAACTTTCTCTTTTAAACCTCCCATAGAAAGTATTGCCTGATACTGTATCAACTCAATTGTGGAGCATTTCAAGAAAATATTCACATTAGACTATTTTAAAGTTTTATAAGAGAATGTTGATTCTTTTGTGGAATATGATATTACATAGTCTCTCCTGGTGCACTAAATGTGTAACTCATTTAAATAGTCAAATTCTACCAGAACAAATTTACAATATCAATTTACATTAGAATCAACATTTTTTCCAACTATAAAATAAATACCTGGGGATCTTTTAAAAATGTTCCTACTAAATTATTTAGGATCAGTTGTGCTAATAGATGTCCAAATTTAATCTGAAATTTTAGGTACCAAAATAAGGCAGTTAATTTCATTTGTTCTTTTATAAATAATCCTTTACTGAACATTTTATTTAAACATTTCAGAGTTAGGAATTGCTAACATAAAATGATCAGACAGTGTCTAATTATGGACCTAATCACTGTTTTTAAGTCAGTCTGGCACCTGAGAGCTTTTGAAATCAGAATTTGGCAAATAATGAATTTTTAAAGGAACTTCAACCTAGGAAGATAATACAGATTTTTAAAAATAGATTACTTTATTCAACCCCAAAAGGTTTCTATGGGAGCAGGAACTAGAAACTCATTCTCAATATTGATATTTCATTGTGGTTATTTTCAAATACAAAGTTTTGTATTTCTTATCTACAGATATAAATTCAAATATGCATCTAACTTCTTATAAAGGGCATCCTGTTTCCAGAAAATGAAACAATGTATAAAATTTCTAAATGAACCTTACTTTCTGGGTCCTAGTATTGGATGCTATCTTCCCAGCATGTTCGCTAATATTCTTGCCCCTTGCCATTGGAAATAAACTAATGTACATTCAATGAGCCTAAAATTTCATTAGACGCTTAAAATTCACCATGACAGTTAAATTAAATAGATATTGAAGTTTTAAACATATTTTACTTGAGTTTACTAAGTAAAGGATTTTCAGTTTTGCTTTCACTGCCTTGAGTTTGAGAGCTCTTTTTGTTGTTACTGGTGTCAGTACTTTTGTCCTGTTTCCACTCATTTTATGAAATATGGGTGAAATACAGTGGAATATCCAAGTAATTGCATAAGGATAGAAGCAGGGATAGATACTACAAAGACTGAACTCTCGGTCAGAAGTTAGTGTCTGCATGTGACTGAAAAAATACTCCTCATCAGATGAGGGACCAGAGACCAAATTCGGCATCCAAAAGGCCGTTTGGAACAGTGCTGGGTAACGTGCAGAAAGAAGCACGGACTGACCAAAGCCACACAGAAGATGAGGACCATTGGTCCGTTATTCTCACTCTTGGTGGAAGCCCTGCAGAATAGGGCCATGTTAATCTAGCTTCACAGATGGAGGGAAGCTCGAGGAAGCAGGGATCCTGGCCAAAGCCCCACAGTGAGGTCAGGGCCAGGATGGCAGCCCAGGCCAACCTGACTCTGAGGCCCCCTGCTATTTCTCACTTGTCCACTTTTAACCTAGGAACAGGAGGCGATCAAAATTATATAACTTGAGAAAGTGAAGCAACTCCACTTAATTTTAGCCTATTCTATCATCATTGTTACCGAGAGGATCTTAGCCCTTTAAACCATGATTTTATGGAATAAAGATAAACAAAACTATTGTATAAGTTAGAATGGAAAGTATTCCTGCCTTGATATCATATGTACATCTCATTTACCTAAATGCATATGGCATCCAAATTAAAAACATTAAGTGTAAAAATTTTTAATGACATATCTCAACAGAGTCTAGCTCAAAAAAAGAACCTAATTGGTGTGACTCATAGTACTTTTGCCTTGATAAATAGTTGAGAACACAGTTCCATCATGGTAATTTTTCTTGTCTGGCAAGCCAGCTGTTTATTTGTATGTGTTGAATCTATTTATATTCTACTTCTTTCAAAAATAGATTTGAAGGAACTTACAACAAGAGAAAGAAAAAATCAAAGCCAGGGAGATAAGGATCTGGCATACCTCTGTAGGGCATCCCAGTGGGGGGCTGCAGCAGAAGCTGGGGATCCTGGTTAATTACTGCTGACCTCTACAGCTGCACTGTAATGTGTAACTACCCTGCATTCTCAAGATACCCTCGTTCCCAGGTTTTCAATTACTGTTAATGGGATTATATTATATCTAAATTAGAAATTATAATAGATTATTCTAAAGAGACATATTCTTAATCTCAGAATTATATGTTCCAGGCAACAAATATTTATAGCAAATTTTTAGTACCAGAATAAGTTCCTTTACTAGTCATGAGTCAAAAAATATCTTTTGAGTTGATACACAATTCTTTGTGCAACAAAAGCTAATTATGACCCCCTTCCCCCCCACACACACACACGTTAAGTGTTTGACATAGCTGAAAAAGTAAAGAATTAGTGATATGGGGAAAAGTATCATTAAGAAAATAATCTTAATGCCCACATTTTCTAGCTGCTTTTGCTAAACTTTTGATTTAAAAAGCCCTAGTACCTGACATTTTGCATTTCTGTTTTTCTGTAAAGATAAAAGGAAACTTGAGTGTCTCATTCTTAATAATGCACTTAATATGTAACAGTTTTCTGTTCTGTTGATTTCCATAGCCAGGCATTTTTCTATTATTACCCCACTAGTTGTCATTCCATATTTAACCCTTCACAGATTCCAAACGCTTTGCATAATCCCCAGGATGGTCTGGGATTAAATGACCCCTCAGAGGCAGTTGTATAGATTAGATACTTCACTCATACTGGTCTCCTTGTTACCATGTTGCAGGACTTGTTGCCTTGATAACACAGCTCTTCTCAAGCATGTTTACTTGTGATTTCTATGTAATCATTTATTTTATAGACCCTCATTAAGGACTGCAAACCTCTGTCCCAATTTAGCATCATTCAACCGTAGGTAGCATCCATCTGCTCCACCCACACTGTTTAATTAATGAACTTTGTAATGCATTCTTAGTCTGTGAAAAGCTCTGTCTTCTCAAGTTGTTGAATGGGACTTGCATTCCAGGTTTTCCATGCTGAAATCTAGAAGGTCTGACATGGTAGGTGCTAATTAGGGACTCACCAAACTTCTGTTAAGTCTTCAAAGCAGATTTACTTTTTCTTTCATTATATATTCATAAACTCAAGGTCAGATAACTTTTAAGTAAGTAAATTATTAAGCAGCTTTTTATAATTTCTTTTTTTTCTTAAGTGAGAGTAAAGATTCACATTTTTTAAGCTATATTTTCTTAACAGGTATAAAAATATACCTGTTATTTTGAGATTTTTCCATTCTAAATTTAAGTTATAGAAATGTTCAAATGTCAAAAATGTCATTACTGTTTTCCAGTATCTCTGTTTTATGGAATTGCCTGAGAAATTTTGTTACATAGATTTTATTTAAAGTAATGGAAATAACTGAATTGGTTTCTTCTAGGACATGGTAAGACTCAAGTAAATATTTTTAAAACTCAGTATCTATTTAATTTTTAGTGTGTTGTAAAATTATGTCTAGATTTAGAGATGTTTTGTTAGCATCTATTCAAAGACCTGTTAAGTTTGATATTATAAGGCAAATGGTATAAAACTAGCCATGTTCATTTATTTAAGACATCTGTTACAAACTAAGACCAAGTCTTTAATCCTGATTTTTTTAGCTATGGTTCATGTGCCTTTCCTTAAAGACTATTTAATATTGAGATTAAACCCCACTCTACCCTGTCAAGTGCTCTCAAGAGTCTCACATTCATAATGTTTCCAGTTTTTTTAAATCACATTATTCCTATAATGATAAGAAAATGTCTGAATATTCATTTCTTCAAAAAGTATTTTTATTCACTCTCATCAGGATTAGAGGGAAAAACTATATTTGTTTGCCATTATAAAGTTAATAAATTTGAAAATCAGTGTTAAGTTGCTCCAAACTAAGTACCCCCATATATGGTGGGCATAAAGGCAAAAGGGATTGAGTTAGAATAATTGGAGCAAAAAGCAGCTAAAATGATGCTATGAGATGCTCACCTGTGGGTAAATGGGATTATTACTTTTAGAAGAGCACCACCTCTTTGCTCTCCCTTCTCTAAGGATTGTTGAGCAGAATGTAGTTGGGGACATGGCAGTCTCCTTGGAGACATCGTTGATAAGTTGATAAAAGGCAGGAATTGTCAGACGCTGTTGATGTGGCCCCATCCAGAACTGTTCCACACTCTCCCCTCTAAAGGTACTCAGAAAAATAGCTTTATGATGACAAAAAATTAGACACAGATTGCAGGATGAGCTCCACACCTTCTTTGAAATTGGGTTGAAGTACATGAAATTGCTGATATTTGACTGCTTTTGACCTAGTAAAAAGGCATTTTCATATAATTCAACCTAATTTTTTGGATTCTGAAAATGTGTATGACATACGAACATCAACTCCATTAACTGTGCAGAGAAATCATGTGCCTGCGGGGTTATAAGGAAGATTTAGCTACTTAACAGACATCTGCCAGAGCCCACAGCTGCAGATACGAGACTGCTCATTTCACGGAACCCCTGGCTATTGAGGCTGCTGCATCTTGAACCATTTTGGTCTCTCTCTGCCACCATCCTTTTCCTTGAGCTTTGTTTTGTCACTGGTTTCTCTGGGCATTGTGCCCAATGCATATTATTTTATTATAGTTATTATATGCAGTGTCTCCCACCCTGTTTTGTGAAATGGCTTTAAAAATCAGTTAACAAATACAGTATATATTTACCTGGGACTTTGATATTGCCTACTGGGTTAGCAAATTCTTCACTCTGACACAGATTGGGGTAGCTAACCACCTTCTGGTGCTGGGCAGAAGATAGTCCTCCTTCATTTACCAACCCATCAAAAAGGAACTCAAATCACTTATATATTATTGCAATAAAAATTGCAAATGAAAAAAAAAGTATCTTTGCTTTGTAAGCAATTTTTATTAAAATATTAAAATCTACAGGCAGGATAATTAAAATGCTATCCCTACCAATCAACTGGGAGTCCAATTTTAGGTGGGTTTTGAATCATGACAAATGGGCCATCAAACAGAAACTTAGCAAGAACCATGGCAGCCAGAGAATCCAGAGCAAAGTTGGGCTTTAGAGTGCTTCCTGAGTGTGAATTTGGGCACAGCCAGCCAAAGAGGACTGGGGACTTGTCTGTCACGCCAGAGGACTTATCAGTGCTCTTCCCCCCACCCCCATCATGGCCCCAGACACATTTAAGTTGCAGGACCTCATTTAGTCACTTTATCAGTAAGTCACTTTATCATTTATATAAAACCATGGCACCCAGTGAATGTTTGGCCTCTGCATTGCACCTGGGCAGCCCAAGTCAGCTTCGTTTTTTGTCACCCAGGGGCAGTGCTGGCTAACACAATGTTACCTCTTTAGTGGGTTATAGTTCATTTAGTTTCCACAGTAGTCCTGCGAAGTCAAGGTCCTATAATGTATTATGCTGCTGCTGCTTCTCTCTCCTCTCCTTCCTCCTCCTCATTGTCTCTTCCTTCTCATTAATTCCACAACCTGGTTTTAAAATTTGCATCTCTCACTGTAAGAAAATGTGATACTTTCCAAAAAAGGTTTATAATCTGCCACCATGTGTAGTTAACTTATTATAATTAGTTTGGGATTGTTTCTTATGTCTCTAAATTGTTTTCACTTGTTTTTAAGTGAAACCATCCGAATGGAGAAGTTGAGAGGAAAAGAAACCTCAAATTTTCGTTTAATAATCTTCAGGTTTTAACTATACACACCTACTAACTAGAAACATACATTTGTTCAACAATCCAAGGAGGTCACAGTTTTTATTTCTATAAAGAACAGATAAGTAAGAATGTAAAATTTTACTGACCACAGCTCCTATTGAAAGAAGGAGAAAAGGTTTTCCAACAGGAGGAATGATACTTTGGGCTCTAAAAAGAGAACAGACTATGTTTGTAAATTCAGTCATTAAAAATTTTTATTTTATAACAGATGTGCATTGTTTAGTACTAGTAAACTACGTTAGTTTTGATTATGTCATGATTTCAACATTTTAGAAAATGCTTACAAATTCAGATCTTACAGTATCATCAAAAGCAGTTGCTGGGCTTTGCAAGTTTTACTTTTTAAGGGTATACTTCTTTACAGGCTGGTGCTAAGGATAGTAAATGCATTGGACAAACTGATAAAATCTATTTGTAATTAAAATCACACTGAAATGTGAGTCTTAAGGACCTGTGTGACAGTTCAGAGTAATGGCAGTGTTTTGCTGCTGTGTAGGGAGGCAATTTCGAGAGTCCACTTTTACATGTCTCTGCCAGGTGGCCATGGGGAAGAAAGCCATGAGGGGGTGGAGATTGGTGTTTTTTGCTTCTGTTTTGTTTGTAAAACAGGATTTTGCCAGAGCAACCCTTTCCAGGAGATGTGGGCTGATCAAGGCCGTGAGCTGAGCCTGAGCCAGAATTAGTTTAAAGGCTCTCCTGAGCTTCCAGTTCTAGCAGCAGAGTAAAGGTCACTCAGTGGCCCTCATACCCAGAACCATCCTCTGACCGATATATTTGTCCTGTCATCTGTCCTTCCCTTTGGGTATAACTGACTTCTCTGTGTTTATGAATCTTTTTTCAAAACTCAGACACTCCTGGGATAGCCAGACATTAAAATTTCTCAAACTGGGAAACTTGGCAGTGAGCCAGGTATAGGCAAGTTTCATGAGAAGCATAGCATAGGAGTACTTGGAGGGGTAATCATTTATAACATTTTTTATCAAACACAAGCCATGAATTTGCATTATTTTAAAGATAAGAAACCTAACCATTTCTTGCTTGCAAGCTTCTCAGGCCCAGCTTCCGGGCTCACAGGTGTTCTGCCCTCCCATTCTGTGCCCCTGTACAGAGAGGGGCAGGATTCCAGGGCACATGTTTTCTTGCATTGCCTTCAGTCATGGTTCTCAGCCCTAGAATCATATGGTGAATTACAACATAGACTGATGCCAAGCACCCACTCCACACATTCTAGTGAACTTGGTTTGGAGTAGGAATTAATCTATGTTGATTCTCAGGTGCAGCCAGGAGTGAGAACTGCTGTGTAAGGCATGAAGCAGCCCCCTCAGGGATTCACGGACACGCAAAGAATAGGAAGAAAGGATGCCACTGCTTTGTGAGAGATGGAGTCAAGGGGTTTCTTTCAGAGCGGGGAGCGGCGGGTGGTAGCTAACATCTGTGTAGAGCTTAGCCTTTGCTGGGCAGTATACTAAGCACTTCATGCAGAACCACTGTTTTCACTACCCGTGAGGAAACTGAGGCCCAAAGAAGTGGCCTTTCTCACAGGCACACAGCTAGATGAACGGGGATGGTGAGCTTGGGGCACGGGAAGTCTGACCATAGAGCCTGGAATCCGCCTCACAAGAATGGCATGTGGCAAGAATTGGACAAGCAACTCACTGGGAAATTGGGGACCCTGGAATGTTGGCTAGAAACTATGAAAGAGAAATAGCACCAGCTCCACAATTAGGGTACCTATTATGGGACACCCAAAGCTTGAAAGAGATGCAGAAATACAAGGAGAGAGGTGGAAATCAGGAGGCATCTGGAGATACCATTCCATAGTCTCCCCCAAAGAGTGTAGTGTCCGAAGAGTCACTGCCTGGATTACCTCAGTTCCAAGGCCTCTGTTCACTGGAGAACCATCTCCCCCATCCCTACCCAAAAAGTTGCTTATGCTGCATTCTTCCTCATCCAAGAAATGAATATGATCCCCTTCAAATCACATCCCTGTGCCACTATAATTTTATAAGCCTTTGAGATACTACTGTCTTACCTTCTTAGACCTTTGTTAATTTATCAAAGAGTTAAAAATATAAAAACTATGCAGATTTAAGGAAAGTATAGATATTAATACCTTTCTTTAATCTATAATGACTGATTTTAGTTAGAATGCTTTAAATGCAGCTATTGTAAAATCTCTGCCCTTGTATCAGTGGTTAAGTATGATGGCCCATTGATATAGCTATAAAAAGTTCAAAGGCTATGCTAGCATATCTTTGTCTCCTCGTCTTTTAACTGTAAAGAAAAAGATGTCCTTGTATCAAGCCCTTAGCATTTATGTGACAAATGAAATTAGGTTCAGTCTGTGCATAGATTTCAGAGATTAAAGTGGGCATCATACAATTTTTCTCTATAAAAGGCTGCCTTTGATGTGCTTTCTGTCTATTCACAAAAGTGTCAGCCATTGTTTTTTGCACTGAAGAAGAGCGTCCGCTTGTCATCAGCACATTTTATACCTTTGTGTTGAAGCCTTGTTCAAGGTGGATCTTATAATTCAGAGATAATGTTACTAGAACCATACATTGTGACCAGACACCAGTCTGCCTCAGGAAAGATAAATGCCAAGGCAAAACCAAAGTGTTTGTCAAAAATGATCAGGAAGTAGAACTAAAACATTTATTTCTGAATGTTCGATTATAATCTGTGCTCTTGATATTTCATCAGCAACATAGCAGAAAGTTATTCTTTTGTTTGTCCTGGCACTGCATTCTAATTTGCTTTTGCTTTTGAGGTTTTACTGCAAAGGAAATCATTGAAGTCATCCCATTACAGGGGCCGAGTGTGTGTCTGAGTGTCTGCTCCCAATTTGAATCAGGTTAAGATGACGGGGAGTGGAGTGGAGACGCTTCAGTGACCTGGAAGTCAAGATATTCTCACAAAATCCTACTGGCCAGTCATCCTTCCTGAGCTCTTGAGATGTGTACAATGTGCATTTTTATGTGCATTTCATCATAACTAGGAAGTAGGGTTGTTGCCCTATTCTACAAGAGAAGAAACTAAGGCACAGAGAGGAGTTAGTGACTTGTTCAAGCCTCTCAGACAGGAAGTAGAGAGGAATTCACACCCTGACCAGTGCGCACATCCTTAGCCACGGTGCTCCCTAGTGTCTTCTGACTTCCCAACTGCCTTGCCACTATTTGCTAAAAATATTCTCACAGTACTTTGAATTTGCATATCAATTAAAATGTACACTTTTTTCCCTAAATTTATTCATTCTTCTTCATCTTTGAAAAAAAAAGGCAGGGTTTTTTTGTGTGAAATCCAGTAGAAATTTTTTCTGTGTTTGTCCTATATTTGGGTAACTAATACGTACTTCGGGATAATCTAACTTTTTGTTGATGTTTTTATTCATGCTACCTCAGAATTTAAAAATATCCTATTTTAAAATGATTTCCCAACCACCTAAGGCTAAAGCCATAGGAACATTATTTAAATGACTGTTTTGACCTCTCTGTACCTTTGTTTTTCTTGTATTTCTTTGATTCGAGCGTTCCCAGTACATTCAAAATGTGCAGCCATGTGTCTGAAGCTGCCAGCCTGGGCGTCTAACCTTAGGAAGCCTAAAGCATCCCCCAGGAGGAGAAAAGGAGGGTTCCTCCAGTAAGAACCACTCTCCGCCCCCACTCCCCGTTCCCCCACCCCAATACTTGGAAATCAAAGGAGGCAGAGGGAAGGGAGGCTCCTTTCTGTTGCTGTCTTGCCATGACCTGTCTCTGCCCCACTGGGGCCTGCAGTGAGCAGCTCCCTGGTGGGGCGGGAAGGACATTTTAGCCATCCAGTTTGACCCCTGTGCACCACAAGGCCACCCAAACTCACCTCCTCAGGTCCACCTTCCACCTAAGTATCAACAACAGTTCCTCTATTTAGAGATTAGTGACCTTTCACACACCCTACTTGTTTCCTTCTCTTTCATTTTCCATTATGAAAATGCTATGAAAGATCAAAAAAAAAAGGACTTTACGTAAATTCATGCCAATATATTTGAAAGTCCCTATGCAAAAGAAGATTGGAATATGAATTCTCAGTTAAAATGAGACTAGTTTTCTGGCCACTTGATTAAATTCTGCTTTTGTTTGTTTTTTATTTGCAAGTGAGTGTTAACCTGTATTAAAATGAAGGCAAAACTACACTGTTCCATTCCAAAGAAGCATTTGGCCACTAAATAAAAAAAGAGCCAAGATCTATGTATAAATTATTCAGAAATTTGGTAAATAAACGTGCAAACTTCTAGCTGGGCTCTTGCATTATTCAGTCTAGTAAAGAGAATTTAATTTAATGGATTTTTAGCAACATTGTTCAGTGGTCAACAAAAGGCATACTGTCCTTTATGAATAACTGATTTTCCTGGGGCATTCTGAAGAAAGTGGGTCCTCGTTAACCCTAGAATGCCTAGCTAATGTAATTGAAGCACGACCACCTGGCAGCGAGGTTGCCCGTCAGCTGCCAAGGAAGGCCCAGGCCGGGAGGACCAGGTGCTCTGCTTGCGCTGTCTGATTGTTACAGTGGAATAAACAGCGTGATTGCACAGTATGGCCGGGGGCGAGAATCCAAGACTGCTGCCAACCAGAGAGCCTGCTTTCTTCCCTAGTCTTTGACAAGGGGATGAAAGTGCTTCTATTCAGAGCAGGTAACGCTGACAAAGCTCCGTTGCTGTCTGCTGCAATTAGGACAAAAAAAAAAAAAAAAAAATCAGACTGGCCCAAGAACGAAGCAGCAGTAAGCCTCAAGTACCTGTGTCTGCATCTGACCAAGCCTCAGCCTTTTTCATACAGGCTGTGAAGATGAAGCATAAAAATGTAAAAGAAATCCGAGATGAGGAACCTAAATACTGAGTGACCATTTTTTCTTAAAGCATGTCAGCTTTATTGTGCTGCCTGTTTTGAAGCATAACACCAAGTCATCACCAAACAATAAACTTTATTTAGGCCTGAATTCCATAGCAACCCAAACTCACTGATTCTTTGATTACACTTAATGGTGGGCCAGGTCCTTCTCTCTTATCTTCCTTTCTGAAGCCCTTCAAGCATCAATGTTTAAATGAAACAGTTTCGCTCTGTGCTGTTGTTTATTCTCAGTAAATTTTTTAAAGCACTACTACCCGTGTGGAGCTATAAAAGAAAATTAACATTATTTGAGCTTTTAAAAAGTTCATTAAGAAATAGGCATTATGGCCTTTCTAAGGGGTTTTGAATGCGAAATCTTCGTCAAGTTCACGTTAATAGAAATGTAAAGAGCACTTCCCCCAAACAGCAAGGAAAAAATCTCTCTCAACACATTGATTTATTCCGTTTGCTAAACACAGGAACCATGAAATACTTCATCCCCAGCACACATTAAATATGTGCAGAAGTAAAATTACGGCGAATGGTACCTTGTACTTTGTCGTGGTGTGTACATTTCAATAGGCTTGGAGGAAAAAAAACAAACTCTAGAAAGATCATTTTATGAAATTAAATTACTTGTTTTGTATTGCTCTGAAGCTGTGCACGTAGCTGTTGATTCAGAGGGACTTTAACTGTTGCCTGTAGCTTTTTAATTGGTTAATCCTATCTCCTCCCACCCCCAGGTTAGTATCATTAGAAAACAGAAATGAGAACATGTATTTTTAGTTGGGTATTTTGTCTGTCCGGTGGTCCCTAATTGCAAAGAGTTACCAGGATTGCTTAGGATGAGTGTTAGGTCTGCAGTGATTCTCAGTGTATTATCAAATGGCGGTCAGGCCACTTAGGGATAAACTGGAAGAGTGACTTTAGCCAAATTAGGCCATGGCTCCTAGCCCCATTTTCCAAGTCCTTGAAAAGGAATGGTAAATACAATGGTAGATGAAAAGCTGTCATTGCAGGGTCTGCTACAGACAGTGGCTTAATAAATGTAATTCCCTTCCTCCTCCTCACAAGTTGTTTTTTTTTTTCCAATGAAAAATGACCCCATTTTGTACCTTTCCCATGGATTTATTTTTCAGACTATTTTACATAAGTACTCCTCTGCAAGGACAAAGTAAATACATATGAATCTCATTGCTGGAAAAAAGACATATATTTCTCACCCTTTAGTCTCCCAGTGTGGAATTCCTAGTGTGAAATTTTGTTTTACTCACTTAAACTGGAGAGTCTTATTGGCAGCCCTCCTTGACACCATCTCAGGACGTAAAGCTAGATGTGAACCCTCCCCCATTGGACCTCAACAAAGCCTACCTCTTCATGGCTGTCTCCTCACCTGCCAGATGGGCCGAAGGCAGTGCTGGTCATAGGGAGGTTGGATACATTGGGTGGTTAGTGTATGTACAGAGCTGAACCATACTGCTAGTGTCCCTGGGGCCTATCACCCTTATCACTGCTTCCAAGGGCTTGACCTTGGGCATACTGTAGAACTCAACAGGGACACTAGAGACAGTGTCTCACTGGCAGTGTCTCTCAACCTTTTGTGCCCTTCTCAGAATGTTTATAAATGCATAAAGTAAAGCACATAGGATTACAAAATAAATCAGTTATAGTAAAATACTTTTTAAATCAAGTACCTATGTGGTAATAGATGAACATTTTTATTCATGCATTCAATACTAAGCTCTAGTGGTGGGTGTTATAATTACTGTAATTTTGAAGCAGTGATGAGCAGAATCAATATTTTGAGATATTGGCAACAATATAATGTTATATGAAAATATCTGTGATTCTATTGGTGATACAGCAACAGGTAGTACCACTGTGGTTCATTGCCCATATTTATGATGGAAAGAATTACTTAATTCCAGTTAGAAAATAAAGATGTAGTTTAAACCATCCAAGCTGATGGATTCTTTGAATTCTAATCATTACCTGAAAGAGATACCTGGGGTCCATAGGCCAGATTAAGAAACACTCCTTGGGGGATTCACAAGAACCACCGAGTCAGGAATCCCCCTTGACATGGCTCATGGGGATGTTTTGAACTAGGATAAAAGCCAGAGTCAGTTGCCTACAGCAGGGGTTCCCATCCCCTGGTCAGACCAGTAACTGTCCGTGGCCTGTTAGGAACCGGACCACACAGCAGGAGGTGAGTGGCAGCCAGAGAGTGAAGCTTCATCTGTGTCTGCAGCTGCTCTGTAGCACTAGCATCACCGCCTCAGCTGCACCTCAGGTCATCAGGCATTAGATTCTCATAGGAGTCCTTGATGCCAAAAAGGTTGGGGACCAATGACTTACGGCAGACCAGGTAGTAAACTGAGCCATAATCTAGGGACAAGGTGACAATGACTTGTCCCGGGGGTGTCATGCAATGATGACAAGTGATCAGGCTCTAGATAGATTTGGATTTGCTGCCAGATTGGCTGTGGCATGTCAGACGGAGCCCGGTCATGGGTGTCCTAAGTCAACAGATCTTTAAGACATTCAGTGTATGTTGTAGTCACTAGTCTGACTTAAGATCCTCATTTGCAGAAGGTAAACATCTATTTAAATGAACAATAATAACTGGCATTTATTTAGCTAAATTGAGTTGTACATGTTATATATATTACAGATACATTGACAGATGGACTCTGATAAGCCCATTTTACAGAGGAGGCCATAGTTCTCAGGTACGGCAGGGAGGTGGCCAAGGTCCCTTGGGCAGCATTTGGAACTTTGAGCCTCCCATCTGTTCTCCAGAGTTTGGCCTCTCTGGCATGCAGTACAGCCCTGCCAGGCTCCTCACTGATACACAGACTCAGAGACCACAGGCTCGTGGCAAGGACTGAGTCAGGCATGGCTGTCAAGCAGTAATTCTGCTCCCTTCCAGGGGCCACAGGCACAACCCACCTCCTTCCCTAGAACCCTACCCTGACATAGCTGGGGCTTTATTCCTTCTATTTAGATGACTCTCCCGCCTCCAGTTTTATAGCAGCAGAGTCAACAGTGTCAACTTGTTGAAACCTTTGAGAGCCATCCCGGTGTTTGCCTCCTTGAGGGAAGTAGGCAGCTGCCCTTGGCTGCCATGCTGCTATTTCTGTGCCTCTGTGCCCTGGCCCAGGCTAGACGCTGACTGCCTGACAGTGACTTTGCCTCATTACTCACTTAAATACACCTCTATCAGCCACCAGTTCATTTATCCTTCCTGTTAGAACTGCATTAGAAAAGGAAATAGATAAATAACACCTTCGAACAAAGAAAGATCTTCCTTATTAAATCATTTGGCTTAGTAAGGGGTGGTATTTACAAATAGATCTTTTCAGAAAACCAAGCAAAACCAACCATAAAGGTTTTGAGTTAATTTGGTGGGACATGAAGATGCTAAGGATTTTAGTAGCTCTGTGGTTTTTTTTTGTGGGGTTTGTTTGAAGGGTTCTGAAAGCACTATGTACTGGAGGCTTCTTAGTTCCCTGGTGAGCTAAGTGGCCCATGACCTGCAAAGAAGAAGCATCGCAGGTGGGGGTATGGCCAGGCAGACTCCAGGGGGGTATACCTAGGGCCTGTGGGCTTTCCAGAATGATCAGCGACTCTCAGAATTAGGTTGGACCTTGTGAATTGCTGCTTTTTAAATTCAAAAATCAGCAATTTTGCATGAGTCAACCTAATACTTATTTCACCCCATTTTCAGACTTCGACAGCTACAATATTTTGGGGATTATTCATTTAAACAGAATTTGGAGCAAAACATCTCCAAAAATTATTACTAATCCTGCCCACAGACTGACTCTTATTATTATTATTATTATTATTATTATTATTATTATTATTGTTACTAATTTCAAATATATAGTACATTGGTTAGACATGTATATAGTTTATGAAAACATCCAGATTATAGGACCCCCCGATCACTCTGTCCTAACTCGGGTTTTCCACATAGCCATTACATTACTGCTGACTGACTGCATTCCCTATGCCGTGCTCCTCGTCCCCATGAGCATCTATCAACTACGAATTTGTACTTCTTTAACCCTTCCACTTTCTCCCAGTCCCCCCACCCCATCCCCTCTGGCCGTCACCAGACTGTCCTCTGTATTCATGAGTCTGTTTTTGATTAGCTTGCTCTTTTTATTACTTAGGTTCCACATATAAGGGAAATCATATGGTATTTATCTTTCTCTGTCTGACTTATTTCACTCAGCATAATAACCTCTAGGTCCATCCATGGTAGGATTACATTTGTTTTTATGGCTGAGTAATAATCCATTGTACGTATGAACCATAACTTCTTTAAACAGACCAACTCTTGATTCTTATCCATGTGAGTTCCGTCCAAGCAGTTCCTGGAAGGGGATGGAATGTAGCTCCTGCCTGTGGACCTGTCCCAGTGTCACAGTCCCTCATTCACTAATGAAGAGAACAGAGCCCCCTCATCTCACCACGCTGGGACTTCAAGGTGGCCTCCTAACAACTCTATTCTCAGCCCATCCCCTTCTTTGCTAAAAATGGTGCCATGCTGCATCTCTTTTCTCGTGCCCCAGATATGTGTTATGCTCATCCCTGCTCCCTGCTCACGGAGGAGCCAAGTTCTCAACTCTGTACCAACGGCCTTTATAGTAAAGAGATGACCCCATTCCCTACTCTGCTCTCTCATATATAATTTACTGAGCTTACATTCAATTAAAGAGTTTATTCTTTACTATCCTTTTTTTTTGTCCTGCATTAGCTGCATTGTGTGTATTTTCCTTCCAAAAAGACAGAGCCATCGAAAGCAGGAGCTGTTGTGTACCCCTTTTCTCACCCCTCCCCAGCATCTAGCAGAGTTCAGGTATGACTGTACACGCTAAGTTTACAAAGTCTTACCTCTAGCTCTCCATCATGGAATTTAGTTTCGTATTTTGGCATCACTCATCTCTCCTTCCCACTGCCTCCCATGGCCATTTCTTTTAGCCAGAACTGAGATGAGTGCCAGGAGTCCCCAATATCAGTGAGAGAATCTAGCGTCAATACACAGAATCCTGGCGATAGCACACAGGTGGGGCTTAAGTATCCACTGCTCCTGGGTATCAGGTGGGTCCCTTGCACCTCAAGTGTTGGAATAGATTGAATTCTGGAACTTTAGGGGAAGAACAGATTCCACATCAAAGCCATCTATCTATGACGTCTGCTTTCAGGGCAGAGGGTGGAAACAAAAGAATTGTTTCTTGGAAGTTCACTTTGAACGCCTCTCTCTAGAAGGAATTTAAATACATATTCTAACTTAGAGAGGTAAAAGATGATGAGAACAAAGAGTACTCCATCCAAGAAAGAGCTCTCTCTGCCTTGCTGTCACTTGGAGCATTTAGTCCAAAACATCTCTGTGTTCTAGTGTCGGGATGCTCTTGACTTGCCCTCAGTGACTTCTGGGTATCACTGACACAGTTCCCTGCAGAACTCAGAGGAGGCTGAAAGCATCTCCACTTGTGTTTAAGATGCTTTTACCCTTTCCCACTTACTCTAGCTTTGAACTTACTAATATTAAAGCCCAGGTCCTGTTCCTGACTATGAGTTTCAATGCAGCATCTTCTCCAGCACCCCCACTAAAAGAAGCTGTTGGCACGTCTCAAAAATTCTCATGAGAGGCCAGCATGCGGGGATATGAGCGACTTTTGTTTGGAGGAGGCTAACTGTATTATTAAAATTTGCTTTACTTCTGCTTTCATTTTGCTTGTATACATTTTATTCCTCACCGCCTGACCTGCTAAATTACCAAAGCTTGGTTCTTAAGGCTTTTTTTTTTTTCAGACACCAAGTTTGGACGGCCCCCAGTACATCAGTGTTCCTTCTCTCTTCCTCCCACTGCAGAAATCCCCCAACTGCATGTCATGTCTGAGAATCAGTGATTAAAACAGTACATTTTGGGGTACAAAAGACAATCAAAACTTATCTCCATTTTTATTAAGCATACTTCTCTTTACTATACAAAATAAATGTTATGGAATATTGTATTTCTCCTTTCATTGTCTTTGTTCCATTCTGAAAAGTTCCAGATTTTAATCAATGTTGACTGTATTTTAAGCTATTTTAACAGTTCTCTGTTCTGCTTTGAAGCAGAGGCTCCAGTCCTAGTTCTTTATTACCGTTGTCTTCATGCTTAAGAAAACATCCAGACTATATAACTTATCAGGTGACCCCATCTTTATAGTCCTTTGGTTACACTATGCTGTCTAGATTTAAGTGAGAACACATTAATTATAAAGTTAATTAGTAAGAGCTTGCTTTAAATGGGCTGAGTGGGACTGTTCATGACTATGTACAGTTGTTGGACCTCATCTAAGAACTATTTTGACCTTATAAGATAAGTCAAACAGAGGCGATGCGGCTTTTACAGAAACATATCACATTTTAAAATTGGATTTGTATTTTTTGCTTCCAGCAAAGGACTAATTACTGATTTCTCACAGACTAGCAGCCTCTGGACATGGTCTCCCATGCACAGTCCCAGCTTCTCCACACCCTCCACCTCTGGCAGGATTTAGGCGCCTCTCCTAGTTTATTCAAACTTTTAAAAAATATTTTGTAGGAAGAATGCAGTATCTCTCTCATTCCTTTATTTCTCTGACTCTGGGGAAAATATTAGGTTGAACCATGAAACTGCTAATTTTGCCTAATCTTTAACTTCTCAGAGCCTTGGTTTCTTCAGCTTTAAGATGGAAATAGCAATGCCCTTTTCAGAGAATTTTCTGAGAATTATTCTAAATAATCCTGGTGCATAATTGGCTCATAATCAAATTAATAATTATGTTTGTGAATGGACAAATGGATGGGTGGATATAAATGTGTGTCTGTTGTATGAAGTGAATGAAACTGCTCAAATGGATTGTCACTAAATTTGAATTGTCTTTCTTAAAAGGCAGGCTCTTTAGCATGGGCAGAATTCATTTAGGTCCTAAGATGCTGGGGACACAGCAACAAGACAGATGTGGACCTCCAGACAGCTGGAGCAGAGGTTCTGACCGGCCCTGACAGAGAGGATCTGGCAGAGAGCAGCTGCTTCTCATATGGGCAGCTCCAGGATGGGCAATTTCAGAAATTTGTGCATTTACCAGTGATAATGATTCTCCCTGGCAAAAAAGAGGCCAGCTAGTTAAAAGAATAAAAAAATCAGAGACGAGGCTATTTGGAAAAAGATAAGAATTTGTTCTTTCAAAATAAATCATTCTAAAGAAATAGCATTTTGCTTTCTCACGTACATATGACAGAATCTATTTTTTCCACATTGAATTATTCTGCTACTTAGTCTCCCTTAAATCATTAACTTTACGTAACTGTTTTCTAAGGAAATGCTGTGGCTTTTATTTTTAATTCTCTCCTAATCCAGAGAATTGGATGGCATTACTAACTGATAAAAAGTCCAGGTAGGTGCCTTTAATTTGCCCTCCAAAATGTTCAAAAATATAAGCTCAATAGGTGACTTATTGCTCACCTTTAACACGAATTGCATTGTCACGAAGCTAGGGGGAACCACTACTTGATAACTGTCCCCTAGTTTTTGTCCCTTGGTGATCACTATCACCTTGCTTTGACACGCAGCTAATTATAATCACTAAAGGAGAGCCATAGCGGTTGCTCATCGATGGACTGAATAAGACAGTCACGTTCTCAGACTTGTAGAAAATGACCCAAGTTATTTTATTGTACAGCAGTCGATCATTAAGGGGAAAAAAGGTTTGCACTCTTGCTGAATTCTGACAGTGACAAGTGACACTAACCCTTATGCAACAATGGTTCCTTTTTCACAGCCTATAGAATTTCTCTCACAAAGTGCTTTTTCAAAAAGATAGATGATTTCAGTGACCTAAATACAACTTATTAGTTACAAGTTAACCCATTTATCTCTCTTGCTAAATCTGTGTACGTAATGTTAGCAGATATTCCTCATTAAAGATAGCCTCTACTTGAACTGCATGCAGAGGGAAGTCCCAGCACCCAGGCTTGCTCCAGGAACTACTGCTGCGTCCAGAGGTGCACATAGTCTGTGTGACATTTATGACATGGCAACAGGTATGTTTCTGAGATTCTCACTGTGAGAATTGTTTTGCATGTTTCCCTTCCCCAAACTCAAGAATAACTTAGTATACTCTATGCCAGTTTGCCAATATTCTTGCAAATTCGACTAAAAATTTTAAAGTTCTAAAGTGTGGTACGTGCAATTAAGTTCCAGTTCTCTCTGCACCATCCGTTAGACCTGTCTGCTCTTTGAAATGTCTTCTGCCTGTCTGGAATCCTCTCCTGCCCTGCTATTTAAATAATTAATACAACTTTAGAATTCTGGGCTGGTTATTTTCAAAATATGACCAGAAATAAACACAGTAAGATCAATTTTGCTGAAATGGGCTCATTTAAATTTCCCAATCCCTGATGCATAAATGAAAGGATTGAATTAGTATAGTTTATTACTCTAAATTCTGGCTTCTTATATCAATCATACAGATAATAATTCAGCTAGGAAGTCACCATTTATGCCAGATTAACTATAAAAATTGCCAATTTATTTTGTGCTACTCTTGGAAAATTGCCAATTTATTTTGTACTACTCTTGGAAAAAAGAAAGATCTAATTTGTCCATCCTCATCCTTCCTGTCAGCACCAAACAACAGTATTTGTGAATTAGCTTAGCATGAACATTGCAAACCTTAACCAAAATAATATTCAAATGAAACTAATACAGCATAATAGAATAGAAGATGCCAGCATCTGGAACATATTGGTCTGGGCTTGAGTTTGAACCCTGCTCGTTACTAGCTGGGTGGTCTCAGAAGGATCATTTCTGCTCCCTATCTCTGCTTTATCATCTGTGGTTTGAGGTTTCCAGGGAGATCCAGTGGGTTCGTGGCTATGAAAGGGCAGAGCATTATGCCAGTACCAGGTAGATCATTTTTATTTATTTTATAAAGATTGTATTTTTTATTCTAAATGAGCTCTCATCCCAACAGAACTCAGGCTAATTATAATGTAACTTCATCATGATGTGTTTTAGAATCCCCCCAAAATACCATAACACTCTATAATGGTTGAGTATCGTGGAAGCTACAATTTAGTCTGAGAGATGAGGAACAAGGAAGTACTTTTCTTATATCTGAAGGAAGAATAATTACACATAGGAGGAACTCAGGAAATATAAGCCAGATGGATGGAAGGATGGATGGATAGATGGAAGGAAGGAAGGAAGGAAGGAAGGAAGGAAGGAAGGAAGGAAGGAAGGAAGGAAGGAAGGATGGAAGAATGGCAGGATGGCAGGCAGGCACAATCATTGGAAAAAGAAGGAATTGAGGGAAGAGGAACCTGGGCTTTCTAGGGTGGATGGACTACCTCGTGGGGATCATATCTGGCCTGCCAGTCTGGGGACCTGGAGTACAATTCTGCTTCATATTTGAATTGTGAGGAACATCTCCAGCTCTCTTTAAGTAAAACACAAAATGGCTCCAAAGAACATTTTCCTTCATCTGGGCCATGTCTCATGCCATTAATATAAAACTGCTGATTTAATGGAGTTGCTTTTGATCTATCAAGAAAAGACATACCTAATTCAATTTTGCTATTTTTCCAAGAGTAAGTGCCTTAATTTACAAGAGAATGATTTGATTATAATTTTAAGTAATACTGCAGTTATATTTTTAGTCCTGAAGATGATATCAAGTGACTCTATGAGGCTCAAATGTGGAAAGTCCCAGAGAATTGTGTGAGCTGGGAATTTTATCTTTAACAGCATTCAGGTTATTTCTGTTGTAACGTGACAAATATATTTTAATCAGAATGAATGGGATCTCTGACAGGGAATTTTGCATGTAAAATATAAAAGCAGGTAGTTTTCATTTAAAGTGTAAAGTAGAATAATCCCAGAAAATAAAGACATGTAAACTCAAGATGTAAACACCCATCATTATTATCTATTTTCTTTTTAAAATGTATTATCATAAGAGAATTTCCAGTTCTCATCTTTGTTCTCACTGGGACAGAGTTGCTTCTTATTTATTTCTGCATTACTCTTAAAAATAGCAAATTTTTAGGTACTCAAAGGTACCTACTGAAATGTAGTATAGATGTTGAATTTGTTGTTCAAATGTCAAACTCGAATAGGACTGACTGAATATCCTCTCTGAACCTGATGACATATATTCTCCAAATACAAAAGAAGATAAAAAAAAAAATCCCCTTTCTTCCCTCCTACAGTCTACCCTAAGCTAGATTTAGCCATAACTCATGGAGAAAATTGCTTTCCTGTAACTGAACCACCTGTGGGGTCATTGGCGTGACATTTGTCCAGTATCAGATTGAAAGCCATGGTGGACACCATAACAGGGAAATGTTAACACCAAAAGCACCAGGACATAAAGGACACACGTGGCCACCCTGCAGTGTCCACCACCAGATACAGGGTGCCAGGCCTTGGGCAGGGGCGGAGGGACACCAGTGTATGGGTGAGCCTGCCAGGGGGAGTTTAATTAAGAAATGAGTGACGGAGGGAAAGAGATGTCTGTATTGATAGATGCAGGATGAAAAGACTAGGGGTGCCCATGCTACAGAACGCAACCCTGCAAACAGGAATTACACTCTGATGGGAGTTAGTAAAACGGTCATGCCCATGCCTACTCTAACCCACAGAAACTTCTCCCACTGGCATGTTATGACGAGAAATACTTACTAGCGATGCAAGCAGTGAGATTTTTTTGTTGTTGTTGTTTTAATTGCCAGGAGAAATCTTTTGTTACACAGCAAGTTTTTTTTCTCCTGAAGTTGTTGAATAACAGAGTCCAAATTAGAGGGAGTAGGAGAAGGACTTCCATTTCTTTTTTCAAGTTTCCATAAAAACACCAGTGAGTGGAGGGAACTGGGCCTTCTGTTCAGTTGTGGCCTTTTCTCTTCTGGGGAGAATTCTGGTGTTAAATGGCAGTGCCGTGGCTGGGAGCAGAGATTCTAAAGTCAGCCTATGGGGGTTTGAGTCCAGGCCTAGCATTTACCATCTTAGGGACCTGAAGCAAAACACCTCTATACTCTGTTCTTCAGTTTCTTCCTCTATTAAAAAAAAAAAAAAAAAAAAAAAAAAAAAAGGTTGCAAATCACATGAAGCAATTGTGAGGATTAAATGAGATATGGCCTGTAAAATGCCTAGCACAGCGCCTGGTCCATGGGAAACACCTGATCATTTTACTTGGATCACTATCTAAATATAACCTGCGATCAATGCCACACAGTGGAGGTGCCCCTTGCCCGGGGCTAGCTTACACTCAGGATGCAGTTTGATTTGTATGCCACAAACAAACACCCAAAGGGCTGTCAGAATGAGGGCTTTTCCTTTGGGGTGCATTTGTAAAAGGGCATCCTGTGCGCCACGTGCTGCCATTCATCTCTGAGAATATGCAGCGACTATGCCTGGACCACATGCTGGACCACTTCCTAAGACCTCTGGTTTCATTATCGGAAGTTTCCCTTGCCTACCGGAAGCAAGAGTGGCACAGGAACACGTGACCACCTCATGGGGTCCTCGACCCAGGGCACCTCAGCTGGGGGTGCATTCAAATACAGGTTGTTTCTCTGCCCCTTTTGTTGGATGATATGGCAAGAATATCTCCTGGTCTAATTAGCAGCTCGATGTTCATCAAGATAAATTGTTTTTAACAGAACTACATATATATTTTTTCTTTACTTTCTTTGCACAGCCTAGAAGTAAGATCAGCAGAGGTTTTTAGAACCCCACGATTGAGTCTTTTATGAAATCAGAGTCATTCCAGCGGCCCCTGGGAATGTTTGTAACTAAATTTGAAAGGGAAACTTTAAGTTTTCCCACTACATTATTTAAGTTACTTTTGTATACTTCCTAATCATCACTTTTTTTTTTTAACTTATCACTGACCCAATGTTGGGACAGAGGTAAAAGTAGTAAGAGGTGCATTTTGTCCTCCAGCCGCTCAAAACTGCTTTCCCAGTCACAACATTGATGTGTTCTCTGTGCTCACCTGGCCATTTTGGCTCGCACAGAGCCCATGTCTGTTGACAGGCCCGGCCGGGCCTGCAGACGGAGCAGGTCTTCAGAGTGCTGCCTCCATGCTGTCCCCAGCCAGTGCCACGCAGTGACAGCTCAACCCTTGTGTCCACTTGGTGTAGCTTCTGCCTAAGTGAGCCATTTGCACCACGCACTGGTTTTAATTGCCAGAAATCAGTTGCTTTGATATTAAATGCAAACACAGCTTTGCTGTCTCTCATCACGGAGAAGCTTTGTATTAGAATTCCCCCAAACTTTCCAGTTAGGTTTCAACAGTCATGGCAGGGCTTTTCTTTTCTTTGGTGGCGGAGGTGGGGGGGAGGGTGGAGCGGGGTTTGCTCTTACTGCTAAGTCAGTGGGTGTATTGGGTTTCAAGTGCAGGTCGGCAGGAATAGTTATCGCTAGGTGCGCTATGACGCCCTATTTTGCCCACCAGTCCAGAGTCTGAACAGGCCAGAAAAAGCCACTTGGCACCCTTCACATGAGCTGCTTTCCTTGGTTTCTAGGTCGCTTGCATTTGGTAACCCCCTAACTTTTCTTGAGTTTCTTCATGTCATCTGATAATTTGGTGTTAAAATGAGTATCTTCCTGGAAAACTCAGATGCCATTAAGTTGTTATAATTATTTTATAGAAATATTAGTTTCTGTTTTTCAGATATATTCATATTTACTATTTTAAAATGCACAGAAGAAAAAACTTGACTTTAACACAAATTTTATAAATTTCATAAAGAGGACTATTTCCCCAAAATTGTTTTCAGAAATGAAAAATCAAGAAAACCTATACAGAGCTTAGTGCAAATACTTTGGACCACAAAATTTAATTCTCCCATTCAGGAGCCCGGTCTGACTTCATCTAGGCCCAGTGGGTTGTTGGTGAGCAACGGTCAGAATATTTCAAGAAAATGATAACCGGACTATCTGCCACTGAAGATTTTTTTTTTTGTCCTTGATTTGTTCTCTTATCGTCTATCATATATCATCATGAATATGTATTGCTTTTAGAATCAACCTAGATATAAACTAATCCATAGGTCATATGGAATTGGCTTTTGCCTTGAAAGTGAGAATGGTTGAAAAGTGAATATTAGATAACGCATTTCAATTACCTTGCATTAAATAATACATGAAATATGTTACTTAATAATAACTTTTCCTCTTACAGTCAGTGATGATAAAGTGTAAAATCCATGTGTACTGCTCTTTAATCGTCTGCCCTTTTTGTACCTTGCCACAAAGAGGACATTTGGAGTCAGTTCTGTATTTCTAATTCTTTTCCATTTAGTTGTAACTTCATGGATATTAAATGCCAACAAAATGTCAGCAATAATTGTTTCTGTAACTAAAGTTGAGAGTACACTTTTTAGTTCCTGACATACCATATATTTAGAATGAATGAAAATCTGTGAAAGAAACAGTTCAAATGGCATTGACTCTCAGAAATCAAGGTATGGCATACGCATGGCAGAACTCTTAGGCCTTCCATTGTTCGTATTGATTCATCACTTCTGGGTCATTTTCATCAGCGAAGGAGCCTGTGGAACCTTTGCTCAGTCATTTGGCAGTGCATTCTCTAGATGCGAAATAGGCCGAATGACTGATTTTCTTGTCACTTATGTTTTTACTGATGTGAGACATGGAGTGACAGTGTCACAGGTCTCTTTCTCACTTGGTGATTTACCAAAGGTGAGATGCTCTAGGAGAACTGGAGGAGATAGAAATAGAAAATGCTGTAATTAGGAGTGTGCTCCTTCACAAATCAATCCCCTGGGAAGAACTGATTTGAACATTTCTAATAAAATATAGATCAAATTCATCGCACCCTTGGAGCATCTCAGATTCTGAGAGGCACCTTCCTTTCCCTATGCCAGAGGATGTGGGGATATGAGAGCAGACCTTCTCCCAAAGTCTGTAATTTAATAGCCTGAAGAAAATCTATTTTTTCCCATTTCCGTTTACTCTTAATTCCTCAGAATTATTCTTAAACTTGGTTATATGGGTACTTCTTTCTTAGCAGTAGTAGACCATTTTCCTCTCCAGGAGTGTATCATTAAGGTTTGAAACCTAATCTAATATCTTTTACCTCCATGTATTTAATTTCCTTTTCCCAAACATCCATTTTATTTGGTTACATTGTTCAGTAAAATCATCCTCTTTATCCGTTACCAGGCTGTGACATTTACTTTGAATGATTCATTTATTTGGGGTCTTAAATAGTCCTAGAATTTAAATTTGCATTATATTGAAAGACAAATAAAATCTTTGTAAAAATGATGTAAGGCGTTAGGCTATCACTGGCATCTGTTCCTGTCTTGATTATTATGGAATTTCATTCATTTATTTAGGATTATTAAATGCCAGCCCACCCAGCCCACCTGGAGCGTATCCCACTGGGTGGCAGGTACCGAAAAAGAGGTTAAGGAAACAGAAGTGCATCAGAGCAGAGGCCCCTCCTTCCAGAAATGCTTCTCCCAGGGTTCCTTGACATGGCTCTGTCGCCTGGATCTCTCCTCCATGTCCGTGTCCTGCTCTTCGACTTCTGCCCCACTCTTTAGTGGACAAGAGGGAGTTCCCAGCATTGTAATTCTCCCCTTTTCTTTCTTCTCCAAGATCATCTTCATGCTATTATTCATAGCTCTTTATCTCCAGCCTAGGCCTCTGCTGAGGCACAGTCATCACCTCCCCAATATTTCTCCACTGACTAGATTCAGCCATTCATACTCTCCTCAGGTCCCTCTACGTTAGCATCTGCACCCTTCGTTTTCTTACCTAATCCCAATCCCTAGAGTTTTGTCCTACCTTCTCCCTTTTTCTCACCAAGAGTAAGCACCTCCATACCACTGGATCCATCTCCCAGAGCAACCCTGCAATCTGACACCTCCTCTTCCTTCCCTCCACTATTGCTTTCTTGAGGCCCATGTCACCTCTTTCTGACTAGTTTCTCTTCCTCTAGTCTCTCTTCCTTCTAGGCCCTTCCACCCATGTCCTTGCCCTCATTGCCTCATTATCTCTCAAGTTCAGATTAAATCCGTTTTCTCTTTTAAAAACTTCACTGACCCCCAGGCGCTGTAGACCCGTGTTGCTTCTCCTACCATGTTGCCGTCTGGTCTACACCACGGTCCACCCTCTGGGTCTGTTCCACTCACAGGGTACTGACCACTCCACGTGATGGGTTTGTGTCTGTCTGTCCAGAGAATTTGTGAATGCTGTGTGGGACAGCACTGTCTCTTATTCTTCTTGCGCCCTCGAGCTCCTAGAACAGTCCCTGGCATTTGGTCTGCTCCTCTTCAGGTGTCTTCCATGAATAAACAATTCAGCAACAGTGCCTGGCTTTCCACTCTGCCAGGCCACCTTCCGTATGTCCTGAATGTGGTCAGTGAGGACCTTTTTATTAGACCTTCCCAGGATGCATAGTGTGTACTGCATACCAATAGGCATTTAGGAGGACAGTTTTTCATTGAGGTGTAATTCACATACCATAAAATTCACCCTCCTTAACTTGTATAATGCAATGGTTTTTAGTATATACACCACACAGTGCAGCTGTCACCATCACCCAATTCCAGAACATTTTCATCACTCCAAAAAAAAAACTTATACCCATTAGTAGTCACTCCTCATTCCCCTCTCCCCCCAGCCTCCATTAATCACTAATTGCTCTTCTGTCTCTATGGGTTTTTAAAAATTATTCTGGATATTTATATAAAATGGAGTTACACAATATGTAGCCTTTCGTGACTAGCTTCTTGCCACTTAGCATAGTATTTTTAAGGTTCATTCACATAGCATGTTCAGTATTTTCTTCCTTTTTATGGCTGAATAACATTCTGTACTACAGATATACGCGTTTTATTTATCCATCAGTTTATGGACATTCGGCTTTCCACTTTGCTGCTACAAACGTGTGTACAAGTTTTTTGTGTCGACATACATTTTTAGTTCTCTTGGATATATACCTAGGAGTAGATTTGCCAGATCATATGTTTGACTTTTTGAGGAACTGCCACACTATTTTTCACAGTGGCTGTACCATTTTACATTCCCACCACCAAGATGTGAGAATTCCAATTTCTCTACGTCCTCACCAACACCTGTTGTTCATCCTTGTCCTTTGATTGTAACCATCCTGGTGGGTCTGAAGTAGTCTCATTTCCCTTATGACTGATGACACTGAGCATCTTTTCATGTGTTTATTGGTCATGTGTATATCTTCTTTGGAGAAATGTTTGTTCAGTTATTTGCTCATTTTTAATTGGGTTTTCATTTCATTATTGAATTATGAGTTTTTATATATTCTGTATGTGAGACCCTAATCAGATAATTGATTTGCCTATATATATTTTCCCTCTTTCTGTGTGTTGTCTCTTCTCTTGATAGAGCCCTTTGAAGTATAAAAGTTTTTTATTTTGATGAAGTCTAATTTTCCTATTTTTTCTTTGGTTGTTTATGCTTTTGGTGTCATTTCTAAGACTAGCAGGTATTTTAAAGCTTTATCCTTTAATCAAAAAAAATTACCCCCAAAATGAAAATGTGTTCTTACCATCTTTTGCATTCTCTATTCCAAAAACTACTGGTGGGGACCAAAAGAGGAAATTGGCTCATTAGCTTCCTAGTTTTGTAAAATATTCTTAGCCATCCCTTCTCTGAGCTCAGAGTCGTTGCCACTGTTGGCTCATCTTTTTACTAGGTTTAAAGTGTATCTATGGATGTATTGTAAGATTTGATTCAGAGTAGCATTCTTCAATCCACAGCAATTTAAGCAGTCTCATTTTCACCAGATTTCTGTGAGCCCAGGGCCTATCCTCGTGTAAGGAATGTGTCCACCCTCCTGTCTATAATGCTTTGTTCTCTTTTTACCCTAAGAATAGCTGCTTCTCCTTGCCTCTGTTCCATGTCCTCTTCCCTCCCAACGTGACTCTTCTCTGTCAAGACCATCCTCAGAGGTTCTGGTCATTTCAAACCTTCAAGTAACCTTCTTACCTTTTCTGCTTGCCTAAAATATATGCCATTCACTTCTGGAAACAGGCAAAGAATAAGTTCAAAATATTGTGACATTTGTACAAGCCCATTGATTGAACACTGAAGAGGTCAGCACTGACCTCTTCAAAACTTGAGGGCACTCTAGACTCTTCTTAGTGGTGGCAGATCTTCTAAGAGAGATCCAAAAACTTAAATTAAGATCATAACACTCCCTTGTCTCAAACCGTTCAGGCCTCGCATGACCCGGCCACAGCCAGTCTTTCAGCTGCGCCTCCTTCCCCATCTTGCCGCCCTTGGCTCCAGCCACCTTCCACCTGTTGAAACACCCCAAGCTCTTTCCAGCTCATGCTTCTCTGTGCATGAAATGCCCTTACCACCCACACCTCCCTTGATTAACCCCTTCCCTGCCACCTCCGCAGAGACTTCTCTGCCTTTCTTGTCCCCTCTTTCCTACTTTGCACTAATGTAAGGGCGGTTGTCTTATTACATGGCTTGACAAGAGTGGGGTAGCATCTGGCTCGTTTCCCAGTTGCATGCCCATCACCAAGCACAGATGTGCACTGGTATATATTTCTTGAATGGACGCATACTTGAGTAAAGGTGGACCCGTTTTTTGATAATGGCAAAGTCACTTGAGATCAAGTTTTCTGATCTTGATCAGAGTAGGATAATGTATAGAAATCATACAGATAGACCCATGTATATATGTAGTATTTTGACACTAGTTCAGCCTATTTTGTCATTCTTAGTGCATGGTAGTTCTAGCAAAAGCATTTTTGAGAAAAACATAATTTTGATGGACCAGTACCCCCCATTCCATGAATAGTATTTGTTGACCTGAGCTCTTTAAATCCCATCTGTCAAAGTTTTCCTCGACTTCCTGAAAATTTAGAGCTTTGATATTTCAATCGATTTCTGGAACTAAGACCCTAAAAATAACACTGTCTGTTTTTTGCTTTCTCTTTGTCTGAGCCAAACGGACTTTGCTGTCATCATTATCTCTAATAACCAAACTTATGCCTTTTATGTCCACCTTTGGCTTGAAGAAACGCCTTCTGTCCTTCTAATGAATGAGTAAAGATCTATTTAATTAGTGCTATTTCCATTCTCACCAGATTGCTTATTTTTACTATGAAATATTTTATACATACTATAAAATATATAATATTTATATAAATTCTGAAGAATAATAAAACAAGTACCTTTATTGACTTCCATGTTTACCAGTCAGTAAATTTGAGACCCTCCCATGTGCCAACTCTTTCCTACTCCAGAGGTAATTCTGGTTATACTTTTACTGCACTGAGTACGTGTGTATCCCTAGGCAATATGTTTCATTTTTTTTTAATTTATGTAAGTAGAATTTCACTGTACATGTTCTTCAGTGACTTGCTTTTTGTACTGAACATTGTTTTCAGTTTCATCCATACTAACACATACCTGCAGTTTTTCATTGCTGTGTAGTGGTTCACTTTGTGGCTGCATTTATCAGAAGTTAAAAGTGATTTTTCTTTCTTTTTTTCTTTTTGCTGCTATAGAATATTTTAAGTATTCTTACATGTAGAATTTCTGCCCACAGAGTACGCCCATCTGTCCTTTCCTGGATGTCAAATTTCCTTCTAGAGAAGTCGGGCCAGTTACCTCCTACCAGCAGGCTCTGGGAGTTCCTGTGCCCCGTGTCCTCTCTGACATTTGTCATTATTAGATTTTTTGTTTTGTCAATCTGGTATATATAAAATGGTGTCTCACTATGGCTCTAATAATCTGTGGTTATTAATGATCTTGAGTATCTTAATGTTTATTTATTGTTTATCTTCTGGAAATGTTTATGTCTTTTGCCCATCTTTCTCATAGATTATTTGGGGTTTTATTGATTTGTAGAGGTTCTTTATATATTCTGAACATTAGCCCTTTGTCAGTTATGTGTTACAGATGCCTTTTTCCCACTTTGTGCCTTGTAGCTTTACCTTCTTTATGGTATTATGTTGAATAGTAGTTCTTAATTTGAATGTGCCCAGAAGTATCAGTCTTCTCCCTTATAGTTCAGTGTTTTGTTTTTTGTTTAAGAAATCATTCCACACCCCAAGGCCATAAAGAGTGTGCCCCAAACTTTCTTCTAGATGTTTTGTCACTTCTTTGTTTTTATCTCTGCAGAATTTACTTTAAATTGAAAATTTTCTAACCTATCCTTACAAACTGCCTTTGCCTAGAATATATCTAGCAGAATCATAACCCAGAGCAATGGGCACAGATCCTAGGTATTCATTCATCCGTTCAATAAGTTACAACGTATGAGTGGTATAAGGATGAACCTGACTTGTACAGTTAGTTCCTCAACGCGTAGTGGGTCAAATGTTGGCCCCCAGAAAAATAAGTCCACATCCTAGTTTCAGAACCTGTAAATGTTAACTTATTTAAGTAAGGGTCTTTGCAAATGTTAATTAATTAAGGAGCTTAAGATGAGATCATCTTGGATTGTCCAGGTGAACCCTAATGACCAATGACAAGTATCTCTGTAAATGACACACAGAGAAGAGGAGCAGACAATATAGTCAAAGAAGCAAAAATAGGAGTGAGGCAGCCACAGCCCAGGAATGCAAACAGCCAACTAGAACTGTAAGAAGCAAGAACAGACTTTCCCCCTTGAGCCTCTGGGGGAGTAAGATGAGATGGTCATATATGGTATCTATAACTAGAAGTTTTCTTTTCTCCCCCCTAATATACTCAAGGGATGAAACAAACAGCAGCAAAACATAGTGGTGTTGCAACTTATCAAAGGGGCACAGGGTTGGCTGAAGCCTCCCAAAGAGAGCTGAAATGTACCCACCTTCCCCCGCCCTTTGCAGATCACTGCTATGAGAAGTAGAGTCTGCTGAATCACAAGACTGGCTAGCTCTGGCCTGGCTTGTATCAGTGATAAGGGGCTGCATGAGTTAAGAAGGAAACCCAGGGATGGGTACAGAAACCACTACAAAACACACACATATTGATGTCAGGAGGCAGCCTTCTCCAAGGCTGCTTTGTCCGTTTGAGGATAATGCCCACTCTTGGGAAATTTAGAGAAATTTGCAATATAGATTCTTTTGAACAGTTCTTTTTTCTCCTTGATGGAAAAAAAAAAAAAAAGAATTATTCCAAGGTAAAAAAATAAAAGTACTAAGTGGCAGTCACAAACACATGGCCCTAATAAGTAAAAAGAAATTAAAATGAAGAAATTGTTACTTTCATGAATTTATAAAGTCAACATGGTCTGTGGATATAGATTCACCTTAAACCTCTGTACTCTAAGTTGCAGGTTGATTTTTATACCCACTTGCATAAGTCAATTGATTTATCCTCATTTAGAGTTTAGTTCCCAACCTTGCATGAGATCTTGAAACTAAGTCCTTGTATTCTAAAATTCAAGATATTAGCTGAAAGTAGTAAAGACGTGAGAAAGTAGTGAGAAGACCTGAGTTCTAATCGCAATTGTACCACTGAGTAACTGTGACTTGAGGAAAGCACTTGAATTCTTTGAGCTTCCATTTTCTGATCAGTAACACAGAGACCTTGGGACTCACTCCAGCTCATGAGGGTCCAGTGTAAAGGAAGGTTGCTTGTGGTCAAGCCTGACAGAGAGGTTCCCCTTAGCTTATCCACTACGTTCTTTCTGGAAGATGGACCCATAAGCCCACATGAAGGGGTTGGAGGAACAGGCAATTCACATTTATCATGCTGCTTTTGTATACTAGAACCTGGGTCAGTACTTTGTGTGGTTCTATTTAATCCTCCCAGCAACTCCGAGAACAAATGTCAGTATCTGTGCTTTATACATAAGACAATCAAGGCTAGGGCTATTGAAGCAGCTGGCCCCCAACCCCCAGCTGGTAGAGGAGAGAGCTGGAATTCAAACCTGGGGCCATCTTCCTCCAAAATACAAGCTCCTTCCTGATTGCCATGCTGCTGCTGCCATTTGTAAAAATTAAATAATAATTGAAATAAAATCGGGGGTTGGGTTTGAATTCTCAGGCACTTGCAACCCAGCTGAGTGTGTCTTGAGGGTCTCACAAAGTTCTCTTGGAAGTTTTAATAAAATGTAACCAGTGAAAGACAGATGGCCTCTTTATTTAAGTAGAAGAATATTAATAATTGATAAAATTCTTATAAGAAAATGTAGACAGAGTGAGTCACTAAAGAAACTCAGAAATAACCAGAAACCAATATGGGTTTCTAGTTAGTAAATTGAATGTTCTCTGAATTGAGTAATTAAGGGGTAAATTGCTCTTTAAGAAAGTACTATGTGTGGTTTTTAATGAGATAGTAATTCAGAACAGAATTTAAGTTTCACATTTGTTAATGGGTTTTTTTAAGAGAGTAAAAGAGATGATTTGTATTGAAATGAGAATTGGATTTGTGACCAGGTGTCTCATTCGCCACCTGCTTTCAGTCAAAGATCACTGACCATCCAGTGCCTGGCATTAGTTTGGCGTTCAGGTCACAGCTTAGCACGTCGTACACAGGAGAAGATCTTTATAAGCTTTTTAATATCTAAATTATAAGTGCCTTTTTTAAAAAAATAGAAACCAACAAGAATTGAAGGCTTAAAGGTGTTAGGTAAGAAAATGTCAGATGATAGTGCTCCTAATTGCCCATGCTAGTAGTTCTACTAAGTTAAATTCTGTTAAGATCTCAGAGCTAGGGTTTTTTAAAGCTTCTAAAAGAAATGATTTTTGGCACCCATGAGCTCCTTGGCTGTTTCTGAATACTGCCAAATTGGGGTGATGTTTGTTTTCTCTTTGTCATGGTGTTTACATGCCCTGGCTTGGGCCGTGAGTGAAAATGTATTTGATGATCTCCTAGTTTCTCCCCAGTCCCTAATGGATGTTTGTCTAGATGACAATACTCAGTTTAGTGCTGTTAATGCTCTGGCAGCAGCATAAGACCAGCCAGGGGTGGGGGAGTGTGTGCTGCGTGTAACAGTTGGGGGCATAAATAGGGAGATCAGGAATCTTCTATGAGGTAAACATCCACTACTCTTCCAGTTCTAGAAGCGCTTTTTTGTGCTCTCTGTCTCTCATAGTGCCTTAATTTAAGAAGCAGACCATAAATATTCATTGAATCAGAGAATCTCACAACTTGATTATTGCCCCTGGAATTCTAGTGCTGGATTTGCTCTTAGGATCCCAGGTCTCTCAGCCTTGACAAGGACAAGCTTGTGACAATCGGATAGTGTCATGCAGGATGAATATGACAGGCTGCTATCCAGGGTCAATTTATATGGTATTATACAGAGCATCCCTTTGTAGGTTTGACTGTGAGCTTGATGAACATAGCAGCCATTCTTCCAGATAGCATATTTAACAAAAATGCGTTCACATTTCTATTTTGTTCCCCATTGTCCTGAGTACTGTATGTGGCTGTGTTGACGCAGTGGGGCCTTCCAGGAAACAGCAGGACGTTTCTAAGCAGAGCATGACAGGTCTTTAGAGGGATGTGCCTGCTCTAACCCAGGCCCACAAGCAGCCTGTGGACTGAAAAGGGGTGCCGTGAATTGAGCGTTGACAGCGGGCCACGGCTGTCCAAAGGCTCAGGTGGTTGTCAGCCATAAGTTTAGCTTAGCTCTTTGAGTAATTTGTCACGCCTCACTCAGCCCCTGCTGGGCCAGCACGTGCCAGCTTAGTGTCAGAGTGCCTGTTCGCCAGACGGCCACTCAGGCCTAACGTCCTGCTGTTCCCCGGACCAGCGGCTTGCTGGGGCCATGCACGGAGGGCCAAGCCGTGGCGACAGCCAAGTGCTGTGCAGAATAAGCGTGTTCATAATGAGACGTGAATGGCATTAGTGGGTCCCTCTAGAATTGGGCCTGAGCAGGCGCCTCTCGCAGAGGAAGTTTGGCAGCCTGTTTGTTAGTTAAGGCGAGCCACCGGGAGCTCAGCCTGAAGCCGAGTAGCCTGATCAGGCTCACACTGCCCAGATCTTGGACTGTTATGACCATCTATATCAAAGATCATAAATCAGCAGAGAGGCCACTTTTGAAATTTTGAAACTCATTTTCTGTTTATAAAGTTGCATAGAGAAAGTCTAAAGAGAATTTCTGGAATAGCACTGCCCAGTAGCACGTTCCACGATGATGGGCATGTTCTTTCTGTGCAGCCCAGGATGGTAACCCCTAGCTTGAAATATAGCTTGTGGGACAGAGGAACTAAATTTCTATTTATTTTTATTTTAATTAATTTAAATTTAAATATAGAGAACCATATGTGACTCGTGGCTGCTGTATTGGACAGCACAGCCCTAGAATGCCGCTGGTCTCCTCATAGTGTGAAAATCTACCCCTGAATATAACTGAAGGAGAAGGAGAGGGAAGGGCCTGCATTGAGAAATCAGCCTGCATACTTTGCAAAAGGAAATAGAAAAATAGTTTAAAACACATGCTCTATTGAAAGCTAATTGGAAGGGCATAATTGTCACCAACATATTTTTAAAGAGGCCATTCTAAAAGATAGTTTTAAAATATAATGAGAAATGCTAGAATTACCTTTGTTCTTCTGGTGCTACAGATTATAGACTGATGGATGCACATTCCCTATGTTCCTGGTGAATTAGCATAATTTTCGAAACAACTGAAACATGTCTTTTAACTTTGGTATTGATAATGAGGAAGGGGAAAATGAGACGTCATGCCGACTTTCCCAAGTGTTAATTCATAAAGTTGTGTGTGTGGTGCCTCCATCCGCTGTCAAATTGTTCTGACGTTACCCTGTTATTGGAAGTGCATGATTCACCTTCTGAGGAAACAGAAGCCACACACAAAAGGAGAAGATTTGCTTTCTGCCCTATGAAAGGCTGCCACACGCAGGGGTCCTATTAAGACAGCTGGAAAGTTGCTTCAGCGTGTTACGCTTGTAAGTTTTATTGGTGACTGGTTTTTGATTACACATTTGAATGCGTGTGTTCCAGACTGCAGTTTTAATTAAAAGGCAATAGTCTTTTTTTTTTTTTTAATGATTGCCTTGTACACTCTCTGCTAGATTCTCCAACTTACTAGTTCTTATTTTCTAATGCTCACATCTTTCTTGACTCTTGGCTCAGGTGCCCCTTCAGAGCATACCTCCTGGCTTTCCCTCTTTCCAGTGACATGCATTTGCTTATTTTTAAAAAGTGTGTGCACTATCTTATCACTAATTCTTGCTTGAAGTATCAAATCATTTTGTCAGTAGGCTTAGAAGAACATTTTATCAACTGAACTAGGAAGGGAAGATCCAGCATTGTCACAGTTGTCAGTAAAAGAGATGCCGTCATAATCAGTGTCTGTTTTTGTTTGTTTGACTCAATCTTGATCTTTTGACATGACTCTGTAACTATTGGTGTACATATATTTTTAGTGATACCAGTGTTGGGTGCAGTTAAAATCTAGGAGAACCCTAGGTCTCAAAATCAGAATTTTATCATTAATGATGACTATTTAATTCTCTGACAGGGTGTTAACGAACTTACATGGTACTTTTGCCTCCACACAGTGTAAAAGTTGCATAACTCTATTTAAAACAAAGTGAACCATCATTGTTATGTGTGTCATTCTGCACACACACTTGTTCCTTAACCAATTACTGCAGCTACGAAGAGCGAGCTCTGTATCTCGAAGCAATAATTCAGAACCACCGCGAAGTAATGACATTTGAGGATTTTGCAGCCCAAGTCTTTTCTCCCTCTCCCAGCTACTCTCTCAGTGGAACGGGTGAGTGTCTACATTATTCTTCCCTCATGCGCTTAAGACGCACTCCAGCAGCAGATGTACACCTGTTTTTCACAGATAAATGCTTGCAAATTTAAGAAGAGCATTCTCCCTCTGAATCAACTAATGAATATCAAAAGGAATGATGACATTCATTTTAATTTGTTTTGTATCCGAGCTGTTCACTCAGTTCTTTTCTTCAGCTATCCTGTTAACCTCCGAATCTAGCAAGGTTAATGAACTTTTTCTCAGTAATGTGCTCTGGTTCATTCAGGAGTGTGGGTTTCTTGCTGAGCTGGGAATATGTTGTTTAAAAGCGATGCCCAAATCAGTGCTTACTTATCAAAAAAGAGTTCCTCACAGTCGAAGCCGTTGCTACTAATGCTAAATGGGGATTATGCTGCCGAGATGCTCGGGTCAGGGATTAATGCAGGAGAAATGGAAGGAGAGTGTCCCCTGGCCCATCACTACAGCAGTGCAGCATGCAGGCTTTCTCTCTGGAGTGGCCTGTGTCACATGTACCAGCCGCCGACCAGAGCAACACCTGGTGTGGAACCTGTTTAGAAACTGGCTTATAATCATTTTCATTTATTAGGCAAATGGAAAATTTCAAAAATTTCCATGAACTTGTTTTTAGGTTTTACTTTTTTTATACTTCTAATTTGGAGGGAAAAAAAATGTACTGCCACTTAAACTGATTATGTGATTACTGTGGGGTTTTTTTTAAGAATAGAATTACTTTAAATTTTTGCATATAATTACAGATTAATTGCCTTTCAGAGAGTAAATGGTATATTTCAGTCAATGCATGTTGAAATTCTCAATGAGGAGCTTCCTGCTTCTTCCGCTAGTGTAGACACAACTGTTAGAGTGCTTAATAGATTCTAACCTGTGTCCGTTGTCTCTGAACACCGCCTTACTTCTCCTATTCTGACTTGTTAACAAATATCTTACACACCAAGTGAGAAAAATTAAATTCATTGAAATAAATCACTTACAAATAAAATCAGCCATGCATCATTGTTTAACATCGCTGGCTTCAATCCTTGCCTCTCCCAGCTTTGTTGGGAGATAAGAGGGAGAGGCTTGCACTTACTCAGGGAGCCAGGAGCAGCAGGCAGAAGGCCTGGGAGATAAGCAAGCTGGCCGAGGTACCGGAGCCGTGTGATTTACATAATCACGCCTCTGCTTCCTGGTGAGGCGTCAAGAAACACAGGATGGCCTCTATTGATCTTTGTTGAACTAGAATACTAAACAACATGAGAAAAGCTTATAACTTAACGCTTTGATTAATGTTTCTTACATTAAAAAAGTAGAACAGCTGTGAATTGAATTCTTTTATACACTCTGCCAACATTCTATCTAACACCCACCCCCCAAAAAAATCAGTTTCAAGGGAAATGAAGATTTCATACCCAGTCTAGCAAGAGGCTTAAAATCATCTCTAATTTTTAGGTGAAAGAATATAAAGGATCTACAGCAAAGCTGATTTTTCAAAGATATTATTCTGCTTTTTCCATCCTCATGATGTTTTGGGACTTAATTTTTCAGTGCTTAAAAAAAAAAAAAACTCTTAAGCTTTTTGTTCCTTAAAAGAAATGAAATAATAACTAGATATTTACATTCATCAAATCAACTGTTACATTCTTAAGGCTCTTGATCACTGAAACAAATATTGATGAACTTTATTTTCTAGGTATATTTTAGCCTCTGTATAAATTTTTTGATTTTTTTCCCCAAATATTTATAATTATTTAAATCAATTTAAATGAGTCAGTGTGTGGGTAACATCTTAAGGGAGACTCTAGAAATAATTTGCGTTTTTTGAGACCCGCTATTAGGAGACAGTTGCTGACAGGCTTCTCCAAGAACATCGCATTTGCCAAAGTCATTTAACAGGTAAAGGTTCCGACAGCTCAGAAGGGTGGGCATTGGAACCTGCACAAAAGGAAGGTGAAACCAAAGACAGAATGTCAAGACAAATGCTGGTCTTTGCTCTTTTCAAATGATTAATAGCAGTATCACATTTCATAATGTTTGGCGTTTAGGGTATTTGGTATTGAGTAATAAAAAATTTTATATAGATACCACACCAATCCATGAATGTGATTTTAAGTCTGGTCATAACGTTCTCTTTCTTTGAGTATCTGCCCAGACAATGATTACTAAGGAACTAGAAATGAACTTGATTTGAACTGAAATTTGGGGGCAGTGCAGTGAGGATGGAGCGTTTCCACACCACGTACAGGCACATTTTCATGTACATGCCAGTTTTGCTTTTGAGGAATGTCTACCCCGTCTGCTAGCACTTTTACAGATGAAAACACTTTTCATTTATTCAGAGTGTTTTTTATTTTCTTAAGTACAATCAAACCTAGATGAGCCGGCCAGCTTAAAGTAAGAAATTAAGGTACAGTCTGTTCTTCCAAGCAACAAGCCAACTGGAAAAATTGACCTTGAGCAGCTTAAGCTCCCACGGTGCACTTAGGACCCAATCAGTGTCATCAAAGCCAGCAGTGTCATCAAAGCCAGGCCTCAGGCTCCTGCTCACATGCATATGCACAATCCTGGGAGGAATTAGGGGCTCCCAGGTTCTCTTTGTATCCTGTAACAAGGGGCTTTGTTGTAAACACACAGGGAGAGTAACCTGAGCACTGTATTCATTCTGCGCTGGCTTTGTAGCAGCAAGCAGCCCCCATTTCCAGAATGAAGGACTCTAATAAGCCTTTAAGTCCGTGCTATAAGTAAAAGATGTGCTAAGTGGGAGTAGCCTGTGCCCCAAAAGACCACTGTTGGAAAACGCCCTCTCTTTAGACTTTCCCTACCCTAGTGCTGTTGCTCATCACTCAGGGCCGCCATAGAGAGTCACGCACGGTAGCCAAGGAAATGTGCCTCTATTCATGATTCACTGTCAACCACAGATGAGATGTAGGGTCTTTTGTTGTTAGGCTAATAGGTGCTCAGCTTTTTTAAAAGAGGTTTTTCCCAAACACCTTTTTTCCCCAGCCCAAAAGTGTTATTTTAAAATACTACCTACCTCATATCTATTCTGCCCATTACTTGTTTTGATAATGTCCACTGTATGACAGATATTTGAACTGTTTTTTTACCTAGCTCTATGACTTGCATTCCTTTTGATTTTTCCTATTGACCAGCAGTTTCTAAATGGTTACCAGTGTTAAAATATTGGGTACAATTAACACACACATATATGTATGTGTATGTACATGTATATATGTGTGTGTACATGTATATATGTATGTACATATATGTATATATACATGTATATATGTCCATATTTGTGTGTATATGTATGTTTTATGCGTGTATTTATAGGCATTTAACACACATGTACATTGGGGTGAGGGACTAAGTTTGTGTTTTCAAGCATGTTTTCGAGGAAGGGGGTGCAGTAGGGGCAGGGAAGCCTTTAAAGGGTTAACTGGAGTGGGCACCCTCAACTACTGGGAGGGACTGATGTAATCACTGCAGCTCACAGCCAAGTGCATCTGTTCACCATGAGGTCATTCTTCTGCATGCTAATGATTTGGAAAATCAAGTCTAATGTTTGACATTATCGGAAAGGATATAAATAGTATAAATCTATACTATTAGGAAGCTGCTCTTATAAAACAAAAGGAGAAAAAAGAAACATTAGCTTGGACTTGAGATGTTTTCCAGACCTGCTTTAAAGATTGTGTCTGGACCTTAAACTGTTGGTGAAATCCACTCGTGTCTATTGATAAATAATCCCCAAATCACTATTTCAGTCACGACTAGCAATTTGGTAGTTGAGGACTATAGGTATGCCTAATTTAATATCTAATTTTAAGAACTTCCAAGTACCTTAGTCAGAAGTTGATAAAAATGGATTTTTCTCAAGGAATGTCCAAAACGGGGCTCTTCTTCGTATAGGGGAATTGACTGTGTTTGCTGAAGATGCCAGCACTGTTTGTGGTCCTTTCTACTTTAATATTGCTATAGGGAGCCAGCAGAGGGAGCACAAATCTTTGTTTATTCATTAGCCCTACATAAACACAACATGTGATTTCTCCAAGATATGGTCAGAAACACTTCCTCTTTCATGATAGGCTAGATTATAAAGGCTCCAGGATTTGGAACAAGTGGGAGAAAATTCTGCCACGTTTAATATAGGTCATATTTGGAGCTTAAACCAGATTAGTCTGAATCAGTCTCAGGATGCTGCTGCCACTGCTGCTTTTGTATAAAGCCTCATGTTTTCATCTTTCGTGCTCAAGAATTGCATAGGTTCTTGGAAAGGTTTATTATGCTCATTTAACAGGAAATACTTTTGTAATATTTTTGTACAACAAAATCGTTATATTAAGTTCACGGAAACTATCAGAAGATTCCGCCTGGTGTCACTGGGCCTATCTGGTGGCCAGTAAAATCTCATAAGACTGCAGAGGTGGTACACGTTGGTCCCAAAGTGAATCTGGCATGTAGATGTTACTCACAGAACTTTTATAATTCACTAGGCTTTGCCTAGAGGAGTATAGCTACATCCCAGCTCCTGCTTGCAGTGACCTCCAGCCATACACAGTGGTTACATGTGCCAGGATATTGCAGGCCTGTCATTTTGCATGCAGATCCCAACATGGTCATTCTGCTAGGCAGTTAGCAATCAAATTTAGCCCCAGAAAGAGCACAAGGTATAACCTAACTCTAAATCCCAAAACCATGAAAGATTTTTCCAATTCCCTGAGGGTGGTGATCATTTTATGGATTCTCCCCCTCCTCTCTCTCTTGCTCTCTCACTCTTTGTCTCTCTCTCCCCCCTTCCTCCCTCCCATTCTTCCTCTCTCCTCCTTCTCTCTCTCCTTTCTTTCCCTCCCTCTCTCTACACTTCTCTGTCCCTCCATCCTTGTTAAAGTGGTCTTAATAAGGTTTTGATTGATAGCACTTCTTACATATTCACTTGCCTCATAAATTTGGTAAAACCAGCAAAAAGCATCAGAATGTAGAGCTAAAAGGGACTTCAGGAGATATCAAGTCCAACCATTTCACATCAAACCATGAAGGGACAATTAGGCCATGGGCAAGCTGACAGCAGGGCCGATGCACCCCTCATTCCACCTTCCATTTTCTTCCCAAAGGGGAATCAATGCAGATGTTAGTAACGTCGCCCAAGATACAGATGGTTACCAATTTCCCCTACTTGGTAAGATGGTTACCAGTTCACCAAACATTGGTTATCAGTGACATTGGTCTCAGAATTCCTAACCAGCCAATTATAAGAGAGTTCTTCAGTCTAAAAAAACAAACAAAAAAATTCCATGTAGCCTGAGAGGAGAGAAGCAAACACCATCTCAATATGTTTTTCAAACAGAATCTGCTCAAGAAAGCTAACCTTTCTCATTGTTACTTTTCAAAAAGTCTTCCTGAGATCAGAATAAAGTTTGAGAAAGACAGTTAACATTACCGGAAACATACCCAGCAGACGCTAGATTACCAGGACTTACTGGGTGATGTTGTGGTTACTGATTATTCCTATCAAGGTGACAATTTACAAATTCTTTGGCCAGCACATTTGTGATTGTGATAGTCTGTAGGGTTTCATATTAGTTGTGCCTGCAAACGCTTTTAAGAAGTCCTCTTATTTCCTCTTCTAACCAACCACATGGAACATAAGAGGTCTCTGAAGCCCAGAATACACTGACTTCATTTAGTCCACAGATGTGCATCATAGGCTTCCACATGCCCCTGGTAGGTCAGGCTCCTGTAGTTCAGGAGGGCCACCCCAAGGCCTAGAGGGGCTACTAATGTTCTGGGGGTGCTGAGACCATGGCCAGGATCCGGGCTTAGAGCCCATGTGCCCACACACTGCTACTGAACCCTGGAATAAAGGCAGATCAGCAAACCTTTGGATCTGCCTTTGGATTTGCTGGGAGCAAGGCCCATCAGCAAACCTTTGACCCTTTATTTCCCTTTGCCAGGGTTTGTGCACTCTCCTCCCTCAGTACCTAATACAGCCCAGGCTTGCCTTCCCTTGCTCTTCTTCCTCACAGATGGCCACTCCAGTCTTGCACAAATTCCACTATTTTACTGTCCTCCCCTGATCAGCACTGGTCAGAACCTTACACCTGGAGCCAGCCTCCCCAGCTGCCTTGGAGGCTCCTCAGAGGGAAGCCATGTTCTCATGAGGAGGTTGGGCTCTGCAGCCAGACAGCTGGTATCTTCCGTGGTCCAGTGTGTGGCTTCAGCCAAATTACCCATCACTCTACAGCTCAGAGTCCAATTCTGTAAAATAGGTCTAGCAATGGTACCTTCTTTAAAGGGCATTCACAAGGATTTAATAAGCTAATCTGTGTTAAGAGATGAGAACGGTGCACGGCGCTTAGGGAGCCCTCAGTGAGTATTGGCTGTGCTCGTTCTCATCTATCCTACCTGTGTTTTTTCTCCCTCGACTTGTGCCACCTCTGCCTCTTCTTGCTTGTTTTCCTTCTGTCCTCCATGTTAAACATTTGCCTCCCTAGTCCTCCTCTTTCATCCTGGAATATACCGCTGCCTGCCCAGCAGCCTGTCTCCTAGAAGGGGAGGCGCAAGCTGGGGCAACTATACATGAAAATGGTGGCCTGGTGCCCACCCTATGGGACAGTCCCATAAATCAGAGCCCCGGCTGCTGGCCTCTTATTAATATCAATTAGAACCAGGACTAAAGCTCAGAACTCCCTTCAGATAATCCAGAAGTTACTCGTAAATACAAGTTCTCTTGTGGCACTGTCTCTTCAGGAACTCAGGGCTGCCTCCCTCTGTACCCTCAGTTTGTCTGTAAGTGTAGCCACACATTCTGCACACAGCTCACTGCCTCACATGTATTATTCTTGAAAATACAATAAAGCATCCATTGGAATTTTTTATCCACCCATAATTCCATTGATAAACGGTTTGGTGCTGGCTCCAGCTGCACACTGATCACCTGCAAAGCCATAGGGATCTGGATGCTGCATCCCTCTACCAGACATTCGGATTTCCTGGTCTGGGTTGTGGTCTGGCCCTGAGGACTTTCTTTTAAAGACTCCTGAGGGGATTTTAATATCCAAGTAGGACTAAGAACCACTGTCCTGAATCAAGGCATCTCTATAATGTTTGGTCCTCGTTTTAGTGCCATCTCACTTATCATTACTTATATCTTGATTTTTCTTAGCATATGTAAGTCTTTGTCCTGTGCATGTGTGTTTCTGCTATCTATAACAGGCTGTAATTTCTTTAGAGAATGATGCACATAATTTCTTTCTTACAACACACGCAACAAGAGTAAAATAAAAATGGAGTCGTATGTTGCTTTAAGTGGTACAGGTGGCTCTCTAGACCACATATGTGTGTTGGGCCTGATGCAAGAAGCAAAACAAACACCTGTAATTGTGATCTCCTTCTCCCCTTCCCTTCCCAGTCTCTTAGTGAAAATGGACCAGTAATAAGCAATACAGCCAAAACCACTGTGGAGAAAGACAGGGAAGCCTGGTTAATCTATAGCCTGGATAATACAGTTTGAATAATTGACACTTGATTCAGGATGCTTTTGTAATGTTATTGAGGATTTTAAAGAGAATTCTCAATTGCCTTGTTTAGCACCACATTTTGCTTCGTGCTTATTCATCTCTTTTTACTATCAAAACTCTTTTAACTCTCCTCAGCGTCATCTCTACAAGAAGGAAGAAAGAGACGAGACAAACACTTGTTCCATTGGATCTGATAGCACTATGGTGCTCTTTGTCAAGTGTTACCCTCTCTGAATTGGCCCTTCCCTCAGTCCCCTGCCCTCCACTCCCTTCCTTTGGCACCTGCCACCGAGTAGGACTGTGCTGGGCACTTTAAGGGAACACAAAGGGCTCTGGAGACCTTGTGCTCTGTCTTTCTTTCCCTTCTGGAGCTTGAAGTCTTGTTAGAGAAAAGCAGATACTCATGAACTGCCAAAAATGGCTAATTATTAGTAAGCCCAGATTATTAGCTTCAAACAACACATGTCAAAAAGATATAGTCCAAAAAAATATTATATATTCAGCCAAACGGTTTGCAGTTGGGTTGAGATTTCCCTAAAATGGCTGTGCATCTGTTATATGCAGGGAATATATGTTGCCTATAGAGTTAGATATTTTACTAAATAATCTGCCAGTCCGGTTTTAACGTCCTACATGATTAGGATTTGAGATGTCTGAGACCTGGAAGGCCCTGGACAGGAAGAATAAGGTAAAGGCGAGTAAGTGTAGGAAGAGCAGGGAGGAAGAAAGGGGCCCTTCCAGAGCCAGTGCAGGCCCACTCTGGCCCTGGGCTTGTGAGAGGGTTGGGAGTGTTCACAGGTTCCTAGAAAAAGACCGCCCCAAGATATCCATTCTTAAGTGTTGACATTACATTTAATTTGTTCCTTTGGAAGAACTCCAATGTGCTGCTTTTTCTGTTAAATGCTGCGTTAGGTTAGTCCTGGTTTCTCAGTCCTTGCAGGGCTTCAAGTACAAGGGGCGTCTTCCTCCCTGCCTGACTGCTAATTACAGCCCCAGGGACACTCAGCAGTTGCCGTGAGATGGCTGGCAGGTATCAACAATTTTTCTTAGAGACAATTTTTGAAAATGACTCTTAATTAAAGCTTACTTGAAATAATCTTGAGAATTTGTTTCAGAAAAACCTAGAGCTTCCAACATCCCACTTTCGCACTGCTTGTAAACCATGGCCATGGCCCCCGTTTCCTGGTCGTTAGGGTGACTTCCTGGAAGACGTGATGGCTTTGGTTGACTTCCTGTTTAGCAACAACCAAACCAAAGCAGAGGCCAAGTGGAACCTTTTACTAGCAATTAAGCCTACTGTCGGAAAAAAAAGAAAGACTATTTTTATACTCTCTTTTTCTACAAGGGTAGATGATGATAGCCAGGAAATAAACCTCTAAGCAGCATAATAAATAGAAAAGCTGGTTTCTTTTTTTCCATCAGTCTTTAAGTTCTTCAGAGTTTGAAAAAAAAAAAATCCCTTAAAAATGGGAAGCACAGTCAACTCTGAAAAAAAAATCTAAAATATTTACAGCTTCGACATGGCCAAAATTCATTTCTCAGCCCGTTAGAAACCTAGTAGAATCACTGTAAAGTGCCAGAAAAGAATAGGCAGAACCCTAATTTTCAACCACCTCAAGAATCTGAGACAGTAAAACCCTAGATGCAGAGAGAACACATTCCACCTACCTGTGACCCATGCCAGGTCCCTCTCTCCTCCCCAGTATGCTCAGCTGTTCCCCGTAGTAGGAGCCAGGGTCATCTCTTGTGAGCTAAACAGTCAGAATTGTGAGGTTGCTTGATGATGGAGAAAGCCACTGCATGTCTCTCAGGACTCACCGGGAGATTCTGCTTCCCCCAGTGCTAACCTTAGGCAGATCCAAGAGCCGCATTGCAGTCGCTGCTGAAGTATATTCGGACAAACCCTGCGGCCTGCACGTATCCCAGAGCCCATGAGAGGTAGTTAGGCAAACCCTACTCCTTAGCTACAACCCTAGGGCTCCAAGAAGTAGCTAGAGAAACAGCCCAACTCGGGTTAATACCAGAGTCCTTCCTCTGTGACATCCAGGCTTGTGCTCTCTGAGGCCATGCTCCTGACCAGGGGCTGACTCTGGTCTTTATCCCAATTACCCAAAGCTGGTCATTGCCAGAGGCCATATTTAGATATTCAAACTCAGGTCCAGTTCTGGTCCTGAGACACACATATACCTTTGCTACAGCTTCAGTGGATGGGAACTGCAGCTTCACTCCTTAGATTGTCACATAAATCCCACAAGGATTGGGGTCTTCAGACATTCATTCCATAAATACTTGGAATATTGAGGGGTGCTAAGAAGAAAAAGACAGCAGAGAAGAAGGACCAGGAGTGCCATTGAGAAACAATACTGAGGTGGGATGCACTTTAAATAGGGGGTCAGGAAAGACCCCACTGAGAAGGGGACATTTGAGGAAAGACTTAAAGGAGATGAGGGAGTGAACCATTTAGAATTTGGTGGGGGAGCATTCCAAGCAGAGGGAACAACAAATGCAGAGGCCCTGAGGCAGGAGCTTTCCAGGAACAGCAAGGAGCCCCGCATGATTAAGACAGAGAGAGCAAGGGGGTGAGGGAGCCAAGGTAAGTCAGAGCGCCCTTGTGGGCCGAGCGGGGGGATCCTTGGCTGTTACTCTAGCAAGATGGCCAGCTTCAGAGGTGTTAAGCAGTGGAGAGGCATAATATGATTCTTGTTTAAAAAGATCACTCTCACTTCTATGGGGAAGATATATAATAGGAGGGGTGGGAGGAAGAGCAGGTAGAGAATATTCCATTCCCCATGTATTCTTATCGCCTGTCACACAGCAGGCATGTGTGACTAATGAATGAATGTAATGGCAATTTCAGAGATGTTCTCCCTGAACATTCTTTATGGGGCCTCTGGAGAGGCCCAGTGATGCTCCCTCACGCCAGTGCCACAGAACATAGCCCCTGACCTGGACTGCACAGGTAAAGGGAGTACAGTGACACCAGCACTTTGTAAAGAGAGGTTTGTGTGGTGAAAGGAAGAAGGTGGAGTTTTAACCTGCAGCCACATATCTCCCACCCCTGAAGAATCATGGTAAATAACTCTCTCTGGTACATAGAACACTGAAGCAACTTAAAGTGACTCACGATTATCCAGAAGAGCTAGGATATGAGAGTGAGGTTCCTTGGCAGTGCTTCACTTTTATAAAAATGGTCTCTAGAACAGTCTATGAATAGCAATAGCTCTTTACATATGTGTGGAGATTTGCAACTTACTGCACTCTCCCCCCAGCCCCCAATCTGCCCTCAGTAGAGCAAGATTTATCTCTAGCAGTTTTGAACTGAGGAGGGTTGGGGTTTTTTCATCATCAGGTGGCTGGTCATGTCAAGGCTAGGGCTCAAGTGTTAAAGTTTCTGCTCCCTAACAGGATGCACTGCACTGCACTGACAGGACACTGTTTGTGGAGAACACACCCAAAGAACAGTGGAGGAGAGAGGAGAAGCCCTTCTTTTGTGTCAGATGCAAAATGTTCCTCCTCAAAGGCAGAAAGGACTATTTTATAGGATATGTGGCAAATTCACACCCACTTTGGCACTGATAACTGAGAAACTTGACTGAAAGTTAACCAAAGTATTTCCTACTTTAGAATGCAAATGGAGTACCATAAGAACAATTCAGACATAGAAAAGATCTTAATTTTGGATCGACATGCCTTGTTGAATGTCTGAAGAGAATAAGACAGTTTTTAATCAGTGAAGCTACCAGACAGTTCGATTGTTTCTTTAACACTTCCTCAGACACCTCAGACAAATACCTAGAACTCATTGTCCTTCCACCGGTCACCACAAACTTAACTGCTACATTTTCTTGAGCCATTGATTATTAGAGAATTTAAAATATACTGCTGCACTACACACAAAATTCCCTGTGTCATGGGGAAAATCACACTATAATCCCTCCTTCACTGCCCATGGCTACCCCTGAGTTTTTCTAAGACAGACGAATTCAAGTTAGAATAAACCTGAGTGAGATCTTGAAGGGAAGAGCAGTTTTCTCCAAGGGCTGGTCTCGTTTCTCTGCTTGGAGGTTACGTTTGTGGCGCAGCCCAGGGGACCGTTGCTGCTGGAGTCTGCTGCACTTCACAGCCACCCCGTCCCCCTGCCTTCCTGGCTGCTCTTGGGGGCTTTTATTTTCCCTCAGAACTCGGAGCCACTTCTGTTGTGTCGCTTTTGGAGAAGTAGTAGTAGTCGCTGCCCAGACCACCTTCTGTTCTATTTTTCCCTTTTTAAAAACAGCATTATTGAGATATAATTCACATACCATACAATTCATCCATTTAAAGTAGACAATTCAGTTTTTTAGTGTATTCACAAGATTGTGCAACCATCACCACAACCTAATTTCAGAATATTTTTATCTCCCCTAAAAAATAAAGACAAAAACATAAACCCACTAGTAGTCAATTCCCATTCCCTCTTACCCTACCCCTAGCACTAAGCAACCACTAGTCTACTTTCTATCTCTATAAATCTGCCCATTCTGGACATTTCATATAAATGGAATAATACAGTATGTGGTCTTTGGTGACTGGCCTCTTCCATTTAGCATGTTCTTAGGGTTCATCCATGTTGTAGCCTGTGTCAGTATTTCACTTTTTTTATTGCCAAATGATAGTCTGTTGTAAGGCTAGACCACATTTTGGTTGTTCATGCATTTGATGAACATGTGGGCTCTTTCCATTTTTAAGCTATTATGATTATTACTACTATATAATATTTCTGTAGTGTTTTTCCATTTTGAGTTGTGAATTCAATCTGGTAAAATGAATAGCCTTCACTATGACTAAGATGTAAGTAAGATCTTTGTGTTCATGTTTTGGTAGTTAGCAAAAGGGTCTGGATATATCTTTTTCCAGGAGGGCCTAACAAGATGATTGACACAAAGATGTGAATTTTAGATTTATATTTCACTTAAACTTAGTCACATAAGAGTATGTGGAAGGGGATGAGAAGAATGTCAGGAAATTTTTTTCATGGATGTTGCACCTGCTTGCTTAGTCTTCACATAGATGTTGATGCTCGTGCAGGCACAGAATACACGTATTCTCTCTGCCTGCCAGGCTTTTGGTCCAGCTGTCTTAGCTTTCTGCTTCAGAACCAAAGTTGACAAGACCAACGACCAAAAAAAGGAAGCCAATCTCAGAGGCAGGGCCAGGGCCAAGACACAGCCGCTGCTGCTGGGTTGGAAATACTGGAAGCCATCCTTGGGCCATTTGGAAATGTTAATTAGGCTGGCTAATTCCCACCGCCCTTGGGTTGCCAGTGTTGAGTTGAGTGTGTGAGCTTACTCCATCCACGGCTGCACCTGTTCCCTTCCTCAGAGCCATTCCAAGGGGTCTGAATAGCCCAGACAGCTCTCTGATCTCCCACTCTGTCCGCCTTCCTACTGGGAGGATATTTAGCACTCGCCTAAAGCTGGAACCTTGGTCCACTGTTTCTCTCCCTCATTTATGCCAGCTCTCAAAAATCATTCTCTTCCCTAATTATCTTTAACCAGTTAATCATTTTCCACACTGACTGTTCAGTAGCAGGAACCCAGGGAGAGGCAGCCACTTTTGTCTGACCCTGCCCAGCGTTATCCCAGGTGGCAGTCCTGGGTGGCAGCCTTTTCTCAGAGATAAGGAGCTCGGTTCAAATCCTTGCTCTTTTGCTCTCCCAATGAGTACAGCCAAAGAAAACATGCCACAAAAAGACCCAGCGGTCCTTGAAAAGCCTCCACTAGGCAGAGCTACATGGAACACAGCAAATTTCCAACGAAGATTCTTGTTCCCTGTGGTTTTTGTAAACCTTATGGATATCCAGAGTATCAGAGAAGTCACACCAGCCCAAAGAAGTAAGACATCTTTCTCTAAAAGTGACTTCCAGATTCTCTGGGTTCCCGCTCTGCGTCTGACCGCTGAGTGGCCCACTGACATCTGAGTCACACTTGCAGGGCCCCCCGCAGTGGAGTCTCACTTAGCTGCTCTGAGATGTGAGCAAGCCAGCTCCCGATCCCCAGCACCACTAATGTGTTAAAAAAAAAAATCCTTTTAATTTAAGACACATAGTAACTCCATAAGCCAGTCTCTCAATCTTTTCCTTCATTATTGCCCCATCATAGCAGCTTCTGAGACATTTTTATTGCCTAATTTGTCCCCTTCCCTGAAACACCACAGAAAGACTGTACATCTACTTACTTACCATACTTACTTCTGGGCTTTATTCCCCAAGGGGTGACATCGCCCCATTAGAAGAAATGCTGTAACTCCTCCACCAAGGCCCCCAGAGGCAAGGGCTTCATCTGCATTCTTCACTGCCGTGACCCAGAGCCTAGAACAGCACCTGGTACATATCAGATGTCCAGTGAGGAAAGCCTGAAATAATTATGCTTTGTGTCTCTCCCCCACACCCCAAGCATCACACGCCTCCTATTCTCTTTCCATCCCTCATCTCCAAGCACAGTGCTCTCTTCTGGTGCCTTCCAACCCTGCCCAGGTCAGTTAGTATCTCACACTTACCCACAGGGACATATCAGGAAACTGACAGCCAACTCCTTTGTTCCAAGTACAGGCCCTTGCCTATAGTAGCACTGCCTGTGTGTCAAGGGCAAGTGACATTTGAGCCCCATGCAATAATTAAGAGAACCCCCAACTGTCTGTCTTTGCATCTCCTTAACTTACCCATGGATTGACAGTTATTGAGACATTCTGTTTGGTCCAGCACACCACACCAGGCTGCATCTGGGGACTCTGGGGACGCACTGGGGAGAGGAGCAAACCAGTCCTCATCAACGATTACAAACAAGCCTGCATTGTTTAGCTGCGCCATCTGTTTTTTTGTTTTTTGTTTTTTGTTTTGTTTGGTTTGTTTTTTTGGTTTCTACCAGTTGGGTGTTTGTACACCCAGCATAACCAGGGCTGAGGGGCTACAGGAAAGAGAGACCAAGGAGCCCCTCCCTGAAGACCCCCTTTGCTCACACTGGAGAGGGTCCGTGGCATGGTGCCTCGGAAGGCTGCACCACCTCAACTCACGGAGGACCCATGCAGAGAGATTCTATATTTGTAGCTTCCATGAAAGTGCATTGTGGGGAAACAGGAAATCTAGATAATCACAGTATCTAGAGAACCCACGGAAAACACTCTAGTCTGTTACCCGCAGTCAACACTGCCCATGAATTTCTTGTACTCCTAGAGTACAATCAGTGTGGTGAAAAGGAGCAGTGGTTGGAAATCAGGTAAGACAGAGAATGCTCCTGGATCATCCATAACCAGTTACTTATCCTGAAATTCCTAACCCCAAATGATTTTTTGGTGGGGGCGATACATTTTCATGAATAGATTAGAAAATACAGCTTTAGAGCTGCCCACATGTCTCCAGGGAACCCCACCTAAAAGTATGTCAGTGGTCCTTCTGATGGCATTCTGAACCACCATCTTAGAGACTGGGCCTGGTCACTGTGCCGTCCTTGGCAGGTGGAGTCAGCAGACAGTCCAAGTTTACAACTGTGGCCATGCAGACAACAGTCTGTGTCACCGATAAATGTTCTTTGTCTAGTTTCATGGTGGTCCACTGACGCTGAATTTAGGAGTATTGTGGGGGTTTGTGGTGAGGAGTGATTGCTAGATGCAGAAAAAGGCTGTATTTGCTAGAAAAATCCACACAGGAAAGGATGGGGTGATTGAGAAACCTGTCACGAAGCACAGACAAACTCAGGCCTCTCTCAGGCTCAGCGTGACTGCTAAGGTCCTATTCTGAGTGAGGGTGAGCATCTGGTCTGATTTCGCCACCGCAGAGTCCCCTTCCCAGCCACCCTCTGCACAGCATGCCGCATGCTTCCTCCCTGGGGATGGTCATATCACAGGCGGCACTAGTACTGAATGTGTACAACTCAGAAGCATGTAAGATGAAACTTAGAGACATGTAAACTTGCACACTAGAGGGTATCAATTATTTTTTTAGGTCATCCATAGAATTCCAAATACTTGTCTTAAAAACTATTCGACTGTATTTGAGAGTCAGGAAATACTGGGCAGCAGGAAAAAGGATACTGTGGTCAGTTCTGCCCGGTGTCTGTAGGGCTCCTAATAGCATCCGCTCATACATCCTAGGAATGCTGATGCCTTCTCCGTTTCACATCATAAATATGACAGCCGGTAGAATTCTGTCCCGCCTAGTAGAATTTTAAGTGCATTTTCAGTTCATAATGATCTCTAAGACTGTGACAACACTCAGGCAGCCCAGGAATAAATGTATTATTAGCACTGTGTTCGTTATCAAGCTGGGTTGTGGGTGTGTCGGGCTGTATTCACTTGATTTTATGTTCTTTCCCTTCAGATTAAAGTACGTAAAGGTCTCAATGCAATATTTGAGCAAGGTAAGACTGACACTTCAGCGGACATGCCAACCACCCTGCTCTCCGGGAGGGGTGTGCACATTCACTAACAGGCCTCTTTCCACTGCTAATACCCACTGAAATGCGCTCTCAAGCTCCTGCTGCTCCCGCCTCCCCTCGCGAGGGGCCCTGCCCGCACTCCTGCCCCTGCATGTCTGTGCTGCCTGAGGAAACCCAGCCTCGCCTTTCTTCTGCCCTGTGCACTCTGGGCGGAATCCGACACCAACACCTGCCATCCCAGAAAATGTCTTTGTTGCCCACCCTTTTGTGTTCGGGGCCACAGGGAGCCAGTGGACCCGGAGCCGCCCCCTTTTTTGTTGCCCAAGCCGGGAGGAGCAAGATCTTGAGATGGGAGGATAAGACATGGCACGTGCTGGGCCGGCCTGTGACTGCTTGCCTTGATAGGGGCCTCCAAGACCTCAGCAAGGGAAGGACAGGTCGTCGAGGGAGCTGCTGAATGGAACAGCTGGGGAGGGAGACGACAAAAGCTGGGCGAGCGCAGAGGGCGGAGAACCTGGGGTCTTGAGGTTTAGGACTCACAGGGCAGGCCGGCCGTGGCAGGTGTGACCTCTGCGGGCCTCTGCTTTCTGCCTTGGTCTGGGGTCCAGGCCCTTCCCTGTGCACATTGATGGACACTGGCCATATCTATGGATTCAGTTCTGACTGAAAACCCTCCAGGAGTGGCCTGGGCTATACCAGCTCGTGAGCTCACAGGTGGAAAGGAGACCAAATGATGACAATGATGATGATGATGACGACGACGATGACAACAATATGGAGAACGTCAGTGAGAAAGCTGTTGTTTCTCACCCACAGTGGAACACATGGCACACATGCCAGTCACTGTCTCAGTAAATATGGAAGTGGGACGTTTGGGTCTGGAGTTTTTGGTTTACCGCAAACAGCCCCTCCTCCACCGGTCAGGGTCGGTCACACCTGCAGGCCAGATGGGCAGCCATCACCATGTTGAGCTGACCCTCCAACCCAGCTGCCCTTTCTTTTCCCCTCAGTCAAGACTTTGGCTCAGTCCTGGGACTGTTCCAACTGGTCCCAGAGGTGGCAAGAGCCACAAAGCACATTGAGCGCACAGAGCAAGATAATATAGTCCCCTCCAGCAGTGGACTTCATGCAAAATCTTGATTTGCTGAGACTGCTGTATCCATGTGTGTCCTTCTCCTGCTATGAAATGGTAACGTGGGCTTCAGTGTCCTTTGAACCAGACCCCCAGCTTCCAGCGGAAGAAGAGACAAGTACATGGAATTGTCTCCTTCGTGCCCCCTTGCTCGTCCCACAGCCGCCTTTCCCCATCCATCCCGGAGAGCAGTGGGCATGGCAGGAACAACCGCAGGCTGAAGACGTGCCCGCAGAAAGTTGGGGACAAGGGGAATGCAGGAGCACTTCCGTGCGGGCTCCGGCTCGAGGGTGGCCTGCTCTTCGCCCCCAGTGGTTGGGGCCACTGTTTTCACATGCGCAGAGGCCACTGTGCCTCAGACCTCCACGGGGCTCGTCAGAGCTGCACCATTGCCCACCTCCCGCCCTGCACAGCTGCGGGACGTGAAGTGCACTCGCCGTCCTTTCTCGCCCTCCCCGGACTTAATATCCCTGTGCTTAATACCCTGTCTTCACCTAATATCCTATCTTTGAACATCACTTTCTTTTTCCTTCACTTCCTTTTTTTTTTTTGCTTCCCTTTCCCAGTTGTATTGATTTTAATAGCGGGTGGAGTGGTTCCCAGTTAATAATAATGTGATCTTGGGCCATTTGAAGTGAAGGTGTTTCAAAATGGAGTATTATCTGGGATTAAGTCAGGGTGGTCCCTCCATGAATTAAATGCTGGTGCCCACCTCCGGCTACAAGGGGACAGAGGTGTCTGTCACCAGTGCCATCCCTGTCATGAGTGACAGTATGGCTGTGCCGCCGCTGTCAGAAGTAGCCTGTTTTCAATGATGAAAATCGGAGAGGCCTAAGACGTTTCCTCTCTGCCCAACCTCAGTGGGAGCAGAAGGGAGGAGCAAGCTCCTCTGAGGGAGTCAAAGTGTTGAGTCTCCGGACGCACTGGGAAGGTTGGTCCAAGCATTTTTGCAAGTATTGATTTCAGAAGTCCTTCCTAGAAACAACCAGGGAAGATCAGAAAATGAAAAAAGATGCCCTCTGTGAATAAGATAACTTATGTAACTTAATTTCAAAGGCCAGACTCTTGGAAGTGAAGCAAGTCAGGAGTATAGAAAGCATGCTTTTGAGGTTTGTTCCGGAAGCCTGGGTGTAATACGACAGGGTTTAAAAATAGAGGGGAAGAAGGGTGATGAAACGATTCTCTCACTCGTAGAACTGCCCCAGGGGCATGTCGACTCCAGACTGCACCGGCAACAGTGTCCGGGTGTTGCAGCAGGCATTCCTGTATTCCTCTGAGCACCCTCCCAACACCCTGGGGGAGGGAGCGGCGCGGCCATGCGGGCTTTAATTTTATTCCTTTTCCCTCCAGTGCTCAATAGCAGTATGCTCATCTGGACTCATTTAGACAAGCAATTTGGTCCTGACCTCACCTCTCAGCCCCTCCTGGGAATAATCTAAGTTGTAACTGGTGTAAAATATTAATATGTAAATACATGTAAATAATAACACTGACAGGGAGCCACAAAGCTGCCCACAACGGTTTGCTTGCTTTTTCATTGCTTCATCAACTTCTTCTCCCCTTACTATAATCAGATGCCATTCTCTTCCTTCCTTACTTGTGGATTAGACAGTAAGGCCAAGTTAATTTCAAAAAAAGAGTCATAGTTCCTTTTATGCTGCAGGAAAATCCAGAGCAAAGACAGAGGAAAGACACGCATTTGTTGATTCATTCAGCAAACATCCCCTACAGCACAAGGAGGTCATCGAACCCCTTCCCAGGAACTAGTTTCGTTTTTCTGTTATATTTGTGCCCGCAAAGGCCTTGATTAGTGCCATGACTCAGCCTTTCTCTGCTTCCTTTGCAGGGCCGTGGCCACCAGCCTGAGTGCCTACCTCATGGTGCCTCTCGGCAAGGAGGAGATGATTGAGACTCTCCAACTCTCCCCACCCCGAGCCTCCGAACCCAGAGACACCAGAAACATTGCTGCTCTGCTAGTGCCCTCAGCAAGCCTTCCCGTTAACGGACTTCCGAAGCTAAAGACAAATCCCACCACAATGTTGCAAATTGGACTTTCCAACTAGGTAGTGTCATCTTGTCCTGAAACCTCACAAACCTTGGCCTTCAAAAGAAGAAAAGAAAACGTCACCAACAACCAGAGATAAGGCCACTGTCACGTGGGCATTTGTGAGGCTACTCTGAGTGGAGACAGCAGGAGATTCTGGGCTTTCAGGAACGGGTCACAGCACAGCTGGTTTCTGTACCCCAAGTTGTTTCCTCTTGTTGATAAACCCAAGCATGATTCACAGAGGGGCAAAACAACTGTCAAATTGAGGAATTTTCTCTGCATCGATTTTGCTCATTCTTATGTTAGGATTTATGGTTTACTCAAAAATTTTCATCATGGAAATTGGCTTTCCCTAGGGTCTTTTGCCCAAGAGAAGTTTTTCCTCAGTCACTGAGTGTTTTTCCACCTGGTGCCTGATGCCCACTATCTGGGGGAGGTTTTCCTGACCGTCCTGGAGGTCCTCTGGGTCATGGCAGTGATGCTTCTTTTTCGCAGAACACTCAGATGTTTCTAGAAATGCAGGGTTTTGTCCCTGTGAAAGCTCCGTAGGTCAGGACGTGTTCAAGGCCCCACCCAGCACAGCGCTGAGTTGACACAGGGGCACATGCCGCTCAGGTGCATGAGACAGGCGCCCCTGTGATGTCCATTTGCTTCCAAAAGTGTCACCCTGCAACTGTGCTCACCTGCCCGCTGCCCAGAAAGGACCATGGCGGGTGCCTTAGAAATATTTCCCATCGCACAGAGCTTTAAAGTAACAGATTCAAAGCAAGGATTTGATCATACTTCTTACTTATTTGGCTCTTAGGGGGACACGATGAACTTGTTTTGTTTTTGTTTTTGTTTTTGTTTGTTTGTTTTACAAGAAAAAACAAAAAGCTCCACCCTCTGCCAACACTTGCCCATCACGCCTGCTGGGTTCTGCAGGTGTCAGAGATAGAATCAACAGAGAAGACACCTGCTTCTCACTCAGACCCTCGGCCTGGCTCAGATCTAGAGCTTTGACCCCTCACCCAGTGCAGGCTGTTTCAGAGCTCGCAGGTCCAGAGTAAGCCCCTGGCTCAGAACGGGGTGGGGGCAGCTGCTAGCTGAGACCCCAGTCACAAGAAAGGTCGGCCATGCATGGGTGCTTTCCTGCCCTCATCTGCCCTCTGCCTCTCTCTCCTCTGCATCCACCTGTGTCACCCGCAGCCTGCTTTGGTCACCTTCCCAGTGAGCCCTCTGAGCCTACTCGCCCCATCAGAGAAGCTGTTTTCACTGACCAGTCAATTCTTTCGGTCAGCCATGAACTTGGGTTGGCTGGTGTATGACCTTTGAAGAGAAATGGGCAGACCCAGGAGCCGGACTCCCTTTTGGGACAAGCGAAAAAAGACTGAGAAAGTCTTTCCTATTAGAAAGATGGACCTTCTAATTCTAGAGAGAATTTGTTTCTCTGCTTTATAGAGGATTGCAAGTAGGGCCCAAATCCGCCCAGCAGAAGCAGCTTAAGCATGATCTGAAAGAGAACAAGGGATTTTCCAACGTAGAAGACATAGCCCTAGGCATTGGGGGCTGTCCTGTAAATGGGGATTTGCCCACTCATTGGGGCTTAATGGCAACAAAAGGTGACTGGAAGTCACAGCATTTTATTCTATCAGCAAATGTCACAAGTTTCCCTTCCCTTCCCCAGCACACATCTTTTTAACGACGGGCTTAGTGTTGGTATGGTTTGGCCCCGTCACTGAGGCATGAGACTAGTGTTGAGTTGCTTTGTTTCATACTTACAAAGTACCCGGGCCTCATTTCTGCATGTTCTTGGGCTCCGGAGTCCCACGGAGGCTCTGACAGGAAGTAGCTTCTAGGAAAACATTTTATCTTTAGGCTTTAGAAACTCCCAGTGCAGAATTCTTGTATTTAGTCAAAGTGTCAGGACTTGGAATTCATATTGAACTTCTCGGGACTTCTGCTCCATGATTTCATTTTGCCTCCAGGAATCAGTCCTCCTGACCCTGCAGTGGGAAATGCAGTTGTAATTCAGACCTTCCTGTCATCCCTAATGATTTTAACAACCCTGTGGCCCCAGATTATAGCCAGCGTTTTTGCTGCTGGAGCTTTTGCTGAGCCACTATTCTCAGTACCAGCTTTGGTTTGGAAATTTGGAATGGGGTAGTAGGGAATCTGGTGAACAGGTGCTTGCAATCACATGGACTTGAATCGTTTTTGTTATTTGGGGTGGAAAATTGAAATGATTAGGTCTTTTTTTTTTCCACATAGAAAAGTAAATATTATGCTTTTGTAATAAATGCCTTTCAGCAAAATTGCAGAGTGTCACTCACTGGTGGGGATCCACCTGAGTCACAATGCTGACTCATCACATTAGTAGGTCAGCTATCTGTAAACAAAAGTGGCCCTAATCCCAAAATGGGTAAGAGTCACTGACTTCCAGGCAGAACCAGGCTGGTTCCTTCAATTCTCTGCACGCTGATGTTCTGTGGTCTGAGTAGGTTTTTGTACTTAAAAAAATATCAATGCCACAAAATGATAACTTTTTAAGAAATAGTAAAACCTTAAGCAGACAGAAGTCAGGAAATTTAGCTTGGGTAAATAGCTCACAGTGTCTTCATACAGTTAAGGCTTCAGTTCCTGAGAGCCACGGGGACGGTGAGAGGGGCTGACTGGTCGGACCCTTAGCCTTACAAACGAGATCACGTGGATCCGTAGCCTGCAAACAACGTCTTCCCCACCTTCCTCAGGTGCCACCACCTGTGCTTCATTTACTGCTATATTTGTGTCATCTGTGGATGTGACGGGTCCTTTAAAACCTACTGTGGTATCTTATATGTACCTACTGAATGGGATTGTCCGCCTCTGAAGGGAAATTCAGCATAAGCAACCATTGTTTTAGTTGCCTCGATATCTCTGAATGACATATACATTAAGTGAATGTTTTATGTTTTCAGGCCTACAATATTTAGTACATGTAAATAAGGTAAAAACTTGATAAATATGGTAATTAAGTTATAGTGTGTCATTAGATTTTTATTTTGCTCTTATTTAATTTTCCTAACGCTCCACATCTGGGTTTATGCCTCGGTGATAGAGACCGTTACGTGTAACTCACCTTTGCAGGCCTGCGTTGTGCCAGGACACACCGCCGCGAAGACGTGCCACGCCCAGAAAAGCACACCGCTCCCGGATGACTGCCACTTGACTCCAGTTTACCCTCTTTTTCTCTTTAATTCTAACTTACTGTGATGATTTAATAAAGTAGAAACACAGCACTTATGTGCCACGTTTCTTTTGTTTTCATTATAGTTTGTAGGAAAATAAAGTTTATCCTGGCATCTAACAAAAGATGGTTTGGGTTTTTCCCCTCCTAAGTTGCTCAAAAGCTCTTTTTGAAATCAAAGCCTAAACATTTATCCAAAATGGTAGCCAATACTGATCCAGGGAAGTTTATAAATGTGAGTATGAAAATCGACCTCTCAGTTCATAACATGGAATGCTAAGATCCACTCATGAGGATTTGAGTTTAAGCGTCATCAATCTCATGTATTTAAGTCCATCTCCTCCTCGTGATCTAAATAGCTGGGTCCACATTTTCTGCAGTTTATATCAAGCCCACAGTGAGTCTCAGCATGGGCTCCTATCTCTCCAGGACAGCCCTCTGCACGAGCCACTCTTCCCAAGGTCTGGAGTCCTGGGCCCTGATGAGCGAGAGGCTGACTTTGAGGGTTTGTCTTTGTGAGTAAGTGATAAACAAGATATAATAATGGCCTCCGGTTGGTGTGGCTGGTGTTGATGGCCCTGTCTTCAAGACTCCAGCTATCACATTCTGACTGCCTGCTCAGGGGGCCTCTGTCAGCATCCTGGGCTACTCCTATGCTCTGGACAGCAGTGAACTTTCAGGACATTGGACAATTGAACTCTCTAAAAATCATCCATTTGTCCATTAAGCAAATACTTGTTGAGTACTTATTACTTACAAGACATTTCCATGACCTCAAAAAGGATCCAAGTGCCTTCCCAGGAGCCAACTATAGCCTAAATCCATTTGGCTTTTTTTAGCTTTTGAGTGGTAGCAAGAGCTATGTCATGCTTTTAATACTTAGTTCCTCAAAGAATGAATAAAGGAACACAGAGTTTTAGAGCTTCGTTGCCTAGAAGCAGTGGTTCCCAGCCCTGCCATACAGACCACCTAGATTCTGGTCCACCAGGTCTGAGTAAAATCTCAGCATCGGTATTTTTCAACCAGCCCCATAGTGGTGCTTTGGGCAGCCCTTACCTCATGTCCCACATGTGACCTTGGAGTAGAGGAAACATCCGTGATGATGTCCTGAGGAGCAGCTGGCTCTTCTACAACTACGCAGTGTGGTGTCCCGCCCCTTCCAACTATTCTGCTTTATAGATGGCCCTGATTCCCTCCAGCATAATGTATGGATCCTTTTCAGATCTGGAAATAGTCACTTAAATTTCAAAGGATATTGTTATGAAATCTCATAAAGGAGTTTATTGTCTTATTTATTAAAAAAAAAAAAAGATGCGGGTTCCAGTCATACTTCCTGAAGTGATTCCAGTCATCTTCAAAAAATAATCAAATCTTAGACTAAATCATGCAAGACCTTTAGCAGAATTCCAAAAAATAATCTAACTTCCATGTTTCCAAAAGGACCATCGCTATAAGTAATGTTCTCCTCAGCCTGTCTTGGCTTTTGCTAAGTGCCAGAATTTTTAAAAATAATAATACCCTTAAGATACAACCTGGTCATAGTAAATTCTGTGTTTTCCAGGAAAAATGATGGAGGTTTGTTGTTGTCGTTGTTGTTGTTGTTGTCTTATGTTTGCTGCACAAGAGAGTGCCTCTCAGTACTAAGACTCAGACCTTGGTATTTGTTCACTTCTGTACACATGTGAGCTGGTGTCATGCTCCTGTGTGTTTGCGTAAACTAAACTGAGGCCCCTCTGATTTATTAAATGGTTATGTCAAGAGCAACTATTATCATTTGCTCTTCCTTCTATAAATGGAAATGGTTTTAATTGCATTTCATTTTTCAAATCAAAAAGCAAAGGTCATAGCAACGCAACAGTAAACTTCATGCCTGTGTATCTGGTTTACCCAAGGCGTAGGTCGCTACCCTCACTCCAACCACCTCCTGCAGATACTGAAACTGAGGCCGTTGGCTCGTTGGATTCACACAGCTAGAAAGTGAAGCTCCAGGCAGCAGCTGAGTTTCCTGGGCCCCATGTCTCGACACACCCCCATTTAGCAGCAGCTACTGTTCTTAACCAGTGCACAAACTTGTTGAAATGTAGTTTCCATGTCCTTTTTGGCCACTGAAGTTTTCCCTAAGGCCAAATCTGAAGCCACCCTGACCCTCTTCTCATGGACCAAGCACAATATTGACCAGGGCCTCCTGCATGGGGGAACTTGTTTTGCCAGGTGACTGTCACCTATTCTCCCTATGAGCAAAGAAGAAGATGATGGAATTGGCTTTTCTATGACTCTGGAAACTGTTGGATAATACATCTCTGGAAACACAAATTTCTCATTCAGATCTGAAAAACAGATTTTGAGGCAAAGAAACCACAGCAGGAGCAGACTGCACATGCTGTCTGTCAGTGGTGAGCATGGGAAGGCCTGCCTTCAGAAGGTCTCCCTCTGCTCTCTGCACACACATATCCTCAAAGTAATTTAGCACTTGCAGTTTGGCCAATTTTTTTTTATTTATTGTCTCCTAAAACAGTTTCACATTTTAGGAGTTTATGAGAAAGGGATAAGATATATCGATGTGCTTATGTGACCCAAGCCTGCCCTTGAGAGGAGTAGGGCCCCAAAATCGAGGTCACAGATTCTCAGTGTGCTGCTACAGCAGCTGAAACCACATCTTTGCCCCCCGGGGAAACACACCAACAAGCCGACAACCCAGAGAGACCGCGCATTTTAAGTAACAGTAACATTCTCTCCAATGTGCCTTCCAAAACAAGCAAACAGCAACAAAACCAGCAGGAACTCTGAAATGATACTCCCTTTCTGGGTAGTATAAAAGTATTTGCTGGAATCGAAGATCGTTTCTTTTGTGTTGTTATCATTTAAAAAATACTTTTAATACCTAAGTATCCACTATCCTAAGTTAAATTGGATAAGATGAAGGGGATGAGCATTCACAACAAGCTGTCATGTTAAGAAATATTTGAACGATTCTGCCTCTTAGAGAACAAAGGAGAAATTAGGAAGCTCCTGTGGGCACCTTCCTTTTTACTGTGTCAGACATGAAAAACACTGACTAGAGTTTTTTTGACATTCGCACCAAGATATTCCTGCCTCAGCTATCAGAGGACATTGAAAATTCTATATAAAACATTATTTTAGAAAATAAAGAATAAATGAATATTCTTTGGGACAAGAGTACCTACCTCAATGTGTCCAGGTGTAGTTTTTAATCTTCCACTTATATGTCCCATGTCACCCAGTAGCAAAATGCTTGAGTTTGACAGAGAATATTTTACGTAAAGAGGTCGCACTCATCAGTTTCCACCTTGACTTGAGATCCTGGGGTCTGAAAAGTGGAGTGTGCCTCTCACCAAGAGTGTGAAGTGGGAAGGGGCTTGCTATTATCGCTCCTGAAAGGACCTTTTTGACTTCATAAAATAGCCTGGCAAAGAAAAGCTTTTTTCCATGAATACTCGGGGCCTGCATTATGCTCCTCGGATGGTAGAGGTGAGTACTTTTGATCAATATTCCCTGAGAAATGGCCACTGGGCTAAGTGCGAGCAGAGGGCTTCAATAACAGGTCTCCCTCCCCCAAACCTGCAGAGCATTTGCAGCAAGTCTTTTGGGAACAGTTTGAACCAGTGAGGTTGCACATTAATGGCATCAACTCTCCTCTCTTTACAAAATGTCACCCTATTCTGTCCTCCATGCAGATGGCTTATTACAGGCCGCTAAAAACAGTGATTTCTACAGCCTGCCTTCAGACAATCATGACATCTTCATTTTAGGCACCAGGAAAAGTGAATCCCTGGAACTATTTTGACCTGAAGAAGAGGTCACGATGCTGGTAAGAAAACTCAAAACAATAGCTTCTCAATCAAGGAAGTTTTACTTACTAATTACCATTGAGATTTTAATGAAAAAGCCAAAGTATAAATGAAGGTATTCTAATAGTATTCTATAGAATACTCTAAACAGGTATTCTATACTTTTTTTCTTCTAAAATCAATGATCTGCCTTCATTCCAAACCATTGCTACCCCAGATTGATAAGATGGTTATTCAAGAGAATATTCTTACATGTCTCTCCAGATTAATGCAAATACACACAAAGATAGAGGATTTCCTTCTTTTTAATAGAAATAGCATCATATAATATACATCATTCTTTAGCTTCCTTTTTAAACTTTATAGTGTGTCTTATGGACATTCCTCCCTCTAGTTTATCCTTTTTAATAGCTACATATTATTCTTTTAGTAAAGATGTGCCTTTCTTTAGTCATCTCATCTCTGGTTTCCAATGGTTATATAACAAATGCACCTGCAATGAACAGCACACCTATAGCCTGACACTCTGCTGCTTTTATTTCTCTAAGATTAATTCCTCAGAGTGAACCTACTGGGTCAGAGAGTTTATGTGATTTTAGTTCTAATAGATTATTTGGTCATTTTAGAATTCTGCAGATTAAGAAAACTTTTTATTTAGAAGGGGGAACCCAGTAAAGGTAAATTTCAGACATGATAAATGAGGCATTTATAGACTGAAGAAAGTGAGGCCTCCTGCTCACGTTTGCCACCCCACATGTCCCGTGACAGACTGCATGTTCATCCCACACCTTTCTTTCCATGAGAGCATTCTGAATAATTTCTTGATTTTGAAGAAATTTCTGAAAATATAACATAAATGCATCAAAAAACACCATAAGTTTACCTTTTATTGTAGATGTAGAATAACATGGGCCTGGGAATCAGATAGTACTGGCTTCAAATACCAGCTGCAAACTCCCCATGTGGCCTTAAGCCCTTGAGCCCTAGCCATTCTGTCTCTTGTTTCCTCTCCTGTGAATTAAAGTAGTAATACTGGTTGTGGAGGCCAGCCTCAAAGATGGTGCCAGAGATCATCACCTCCTGGTATATGCACACCCTTTTGTGGTCCTCTTATGCTAATTCTGAAAGGACCTGTAAGACCAAGGAAACAAAAAGTGACAGTGTGGGTCTTCCAAGATCAGGTCATAAGGTATTGCAGCTTCCACCTTGCCCTCTGGGATCACTTGCTCTAGAGAAAGTCAGGCACCACGCAGTGAGGACACACAAGCAGTGCTGTGGAGACCAACAGCCATGGGAAGGAGCCATCCTGGGAGTGAGTCCTCCAGCCCCAGTCAAGGCTTCATTTGACCGCAGCCCCAGCTGACATTTAACTGTAACGTCATGGCCCAGCCCCAAGCTAGAACCACCCAGCCAGGCTGCTTCTGAATTCCTGACTCACAAAAACGATGAAATAATAAATAGCTATTGTCATTCTAAGCCACTAAGTTTGGGGTGATATTTTCTTACACAGTCATAGTAGCAGGACATTGATTAAATGATTGTTTTGAAGATGAGATGAAGAAGATGCACAGAAGGCACTTACAACACATTGCAATAATGCTTTAAATGGCGTGATGGGTGAGATGATTACAAATGCTGCTCCTCTGGACACTGACCACATCACCTCACAGAAAGAGTGCTGTGCCAGGGAGCCAGAGACCGGGGTTCTGATCCCTCTCTGTCTCAGACAAAAAGCCTTTTGATGTAGAGCAAGGCAGTCAACATCCACATTTTCCTAACGTCCAGGTTAGTGAATTACAATACTTTCCATACATACAGAGTTGATACAAAGACCAAAAAGAAAAATTCACATTCAGGTACCCTGAAAACCAGATAACACTTTAAAAATATAAGGTATATTCCAATAATCTATTGCTACATAGCAGATCACCCCCAAACTTAGTGACTTAAAATAACAACGATCACTTAATACTGTCTCTTGCAATTCTAGAGGAATGGGGCCCAGCTGGGCTGTTCTCCCCTGCATTCTCTCACGAAGGTGTTCTGACATGGCGGAGGGGGCCAGCGTCACCTCAGGCTCACCTGTTCCCTCGTGTGTCTGGGGTCAATTCTAGCTGTTGACTGAGATCTCGGGCTATCAGCAGAATACCTATACGTGGCCTCTGTAGCCTGAGCTTCCACACAGCATGGAGATGGAGATCCCCAAGAGAGACCCACACAGAAGCTGCATAGCCTTCTAACCTATTCTCAGAGTCACACAGTATCACTTCCGCTGCATTTTATCCAAGGAACAGTCACAAAGTTTTACTCTGTTTCAAGGAAGGGGCACAGTTTTCACTTCTTGATGGAAAGTACGTCAAAGAGTTTGCAGAAATGCTTTAAAACCTGCACCAGGTGGCATTAACATTATATAAAATTTAAAATCAGTATTCTCTCACAACTAGTGGGCAGATCTGACAGACATCAGATAACTGAAAATAACAATAATGAGTGAGTTCTCACCAGCACTTGACCTGAATAACTCAATCTCAACAACAGTGGCGAGCATTTAGTTGCAGACAGCCAATTGCACTTTACCCAGATGAAGTAGATAAATAATTTATTAAAGCTGCATGGCTTCCTCAAAGACTGTTCCAGGAGGGCCACACAATCAGGCTTTGGGACTAAGAGCCAGAAACAATATCCAAATCACCCTGCCAGGCGAGTCCAACTGCAGGTCACATCACAGCTTTCACCACGCCCACCTCTGAGAGACAAATGCCTCTCCAAGGTCCTCATCCTCACCAGTGCTAACTGCACCCAGCACCATCTCCTTCCGGCCTCTCTCCTGGACCCACATGTCATAGGTACATCTGATTAAAGGCGGGCACCTCTAATCTGAGCTGTGAGGGTGACCTGATTCTAGGACATTGATCATTTCCATTCCCTTATAGCAGAGCCCAGCTGTGAGGGAGGCTGGAAAAGCCAGTTCCTGGATTCTACCTTGGGGAGGCAAGACTCTCACGATGGAAATTATCCCCAAACAGAAAGGGTGTCCAAAGGGTGCAGAGTAAGCAGAAAACATAATAAATGTCTACTACGGGTAGATAATACTTTCTTATTGTATCAATGAGTATAAACAGAACAAAGAGAGGTTAAGTAACTTACCTAAGGCCACACAGCTCTTAAATAGTGAAGACAAGATGATGAAACCAGGCATCTGTCCTCCAGATCCCTGACGCCAAACAGCCACGGAATGCTGGAGAAGAAACAAGGTTCTTTCAGGCTTGCGAAACCCAGCACAGTGGGAGGGCAAAGGGAATGATGTGCTAGTATTATCAGAAGCCATTAGGTGGAAGCCATAGCTCTGGCGCTCTCTTTGGGGTATAAAGTTAAATTTTTTGTTGAAACATTTTCTTAAAAGTTACTCAACTGTGAATCTCAGATTTGGGGGTTGGGGTGGGCCCATCTTTTCCTTGGTGTTGGTGCCCCCCTGCCTGCCCTTGGCTGAGACTGAGCAGAGAGTGCTTAATGACCTGTGCTCGGGGATTTTTCCTCTCTCACTGTTGCCAGTTGCCATGGTTCTGGGATGGCCTGTTCACTTGCTTGCTTTTAGAATCAAAGTGGAAGATAGAGAAATGATAGAAGGCAGAAGGGACATGCTTGCTTTAAGTGATGTGTTTACTGCGGTGCAGCCTAAAACTCCATCATTCATGATGAATTCATATACTTCTCCCTCTATAGTTGGCATCTTCAGCCTGTTAAAGCAAAGTGAAAGTGGCTCAGGATCCACAAATTTGGTACAGACATGCCATGCCAGTGTGACAGTCTTAGTTACAACTGAGGTGCTGAATTAACCTATTTCTCATGAGTATTGGGTATTTGTGTTTGCAGTTTGGTTACTGTAGAAATAAGAAGTTTCTCCAATGTACAGATAGGACATAACTTGAAATGGTGATGTACTTGGCTCCTCTCTCTTACACGCTGGTGGAAATTTCAGGCTATGATTTTGAAGTCCAACTGCCAAAAGACAAATCAGTTGTTTCCATGACTTGGAATTAGTACCATATATGTCCTTACACTGTCATGTCATGCTCCATGCTTTGGTAGCACCTTAATGAGGTGATGGAATCAGGGCTCTTGAATTTCACTATCCATTTGAATTTCTACACTGGCACATTCACCTCCTTGGGGATTTCTCCCTATGTACCAGTCTCCTTCTTGCTTCAACTAAATTTTCACAATTACTGGTCACATCACTCCTTATGGCTTCCATTTTGCCATCTGTTGCATGGGGTAATCAATACAACTTCATGAGCAGTTGTGAGAAATCAATGAGTATTCATGTGAAGGCCTTAGACCAGACAGGTTTAATAAGGACTCAATGAATTTCAACGGTTAGTATTGTTACAAACCCAACATTAGTTGGAATTAGTGGTGTCTGGTTAAGACTTCAAGCCATCAGCTCTTCCCAGGCCAAAACTTACTATTGGTGGCAACAAGTGGGAGCACTCTCTATGTGATCAAGACCTCAAACTCTCAACTAGCACACACTGAACATGAAGTGCACTGACATACCTTGTGGATCTTGTGAAAACGCAGGTTCTGATTTAGTGGGTCTCAAGTAGGGCCAGCCATTCTGATTTCTAACCAGCTCCCAGGTGATGCCTATGCTGTAAGCCCCTCGTCCACATGTTGAGTAACAATGCTCTGAAAAATACTTACCAAGAAAGGACAATATATTCTCCGCTGTCATTGCCATAATTGATACACTTGTGAAACTGGATCAGAAATCTGCTTTAGAAAGTTTCAAGTAGAGGTTGGAAACTTCCAATTAGAGCTGACTTCTTACTGTTGGACTTTGATCTAAATGCCCCAAATGCTCAAATATTTGCACAATTAAATGAAGTCAGCTGTTGTCAGGAAGGTGCTTGTTGCTTCTGAATTAATATATTTAAAATTGATCAATACTGAATTAAAGTTATGTTCTGTCTTTACCTTAATTTTTAAGCTAATAGATACTTAAAAATTCTTGAAATGTTAGGTTGAATCATACAAATTGTTGATATTATACTTTTTATTTTTACCTATAAAAATAGCAATTTTTTTATGATTCAACTTAAGAGTTGCCATTTTGCTTGATAAATCCAGCCATTATTGCACTGGGGAAACGACCTTCAAACCAGGACACAATCTCACTCTTCCGGTTAGGTTTGTGTGGGGACTAAACAGGTTAGAAATTGTGTGCACCGCCTGACAGCTGCTGCAATTGACATGACAAATGTGAGCAGTATTAATAAACCTATCCTGGAGGCATCTTCCTACTTAGTTAATTTTCTCATTTAAATAATTAGGGTTTTAAAGTGCTGCCTGAGGTGATGACACCTATAAAAACAGTGGTACTCAATTTTGCAGCTTCAAGACTATACATAAGCGAGTTGTAGAGTTTGTGGCATTCAACACACAACTGAGTAAAGCACAGTTTTCATAAGAAACAAGTTTTCATGCAACTAAAGGCAGGGGTGTAGGTGATCTACAAAACATCACTACACAATTTTATTATCTAGTCCCCGGATCAGTAAATGTTTTCTATAAAGGGCCAAATAATGTATATTTAGGTCTTGTGGGCCACAAGGTCTCTGTAGTGACAACTAAGCTCGGCCTTTGCAGTAGGAAAGCAGCCAGAGACAGTGAGTGAATGGGTACAGTTGTTCTAACCAACTTTACTTACCAAACAGGCGGAGTGGCTGCATTTGGCCACAGGCTGAGTTTGCTGACCCCTGGTGTGGCCTTTTCTGTTATAATGATAGAGATGGTGAAACACTGCAATGGCAGCAATAATTCTGGAATCTCAGTATCACCTTAGAAGGTGTAACAAAAAAGTCAAGGTAGCTATAATATGTGTTTAATTTTTTTCAGTTCTCTTTAATCAGAATTATCAAATTTTGAAAATACAAAGAGGGGAGATCATGATTTTCTCTGTGGTTAATAGAGCAAAAGTTTTTCTGATACACATCTGAAATCTTAATTATGTAACTATTTCACTAAAACGATTTCAAACTATAATTAGTTTGGTGATTTAGCAAGATATTTATGTGAAACACTTGAGAACATATCAAAGACATAACACTGTCCAAAAGAAGCAATAAAAGCTTTCTATTAAAGGGATGAGTGAAAAAAGAGAGTGTGTTCCTCTTTGGTATAAAATATTTGATGAACTCCAACATGATTCTGTTTAGAATCTCCTCTGTCCCTGACAGTTCTCAATTCAATCATTTTCATGCACCATTCCTATCTGTTTCTATACATCTCCCACAATAACCTCCTTGTAGCTATATTCTAGAATGGTGAAGGCTCATTTTACAAAATACAGTAGCACAGACAGCAGTAGAAGAACTATAATCGATTGGTATTACAAGCTTTTAAATGGCAATGCTGTAACATGTTCTTCAGCCTAAGTTCCTCTTCCTTTTCTGTTCTTTATGCTCAGAGGAAATGTTAGCCATTTTTCCCCCTCCTATAGAAAGAAACCTGAAACCCTTCCATGCACTGACACCTCCTCTGCTTCCTATCAGATTCAACACACAATAACCTCTTGGCTCATTCTGTTCATCCTGTCACTGTCAGTGTGACCGTCACCTGGCTGCCTGCTGTGGCGTTTGAGATGGAGCACGGCATCAGGGCTGTGGTCCTGAAAAACAGAGATGAAACAGATGTTGCATTCAAACAGAAGGGCCTTCTTTGATGAGTGAAAGAGGATAATAATGGATTCAGGGTGATGTTTCCATCATTATTGTTTCCCTCTGTGCAATGCATAGTCTACAGGCTCAAACCAAGTGGAAGAAGAGTGAACACCTGGGTTCTGATGAAAGGACAACAGTACTGGTAGACTATGATTGCAAACTGTGTGTACAGCCTTCTGATAGATGTTGGTGACACTGCACAGCATGAATATGATGTGCTTAAAATACTGGTTCTCAGTACTCATGCCTTTGAATGTGCTCAACTTGCAGTAAATATTCTATAGGTTTCATTTTGATATAATTAATGTTCCAAGAACAGTTTGTCCCAGTAGTGTGGACTGATGTGACAGCTGAAGAAAAAACATCAGTATGGATGCTTTGTGTAGAAATGTCACCAAGAAGACCACACAGTATAGAAACCTTCAAACAAGACAAACATGAATACATTTACCCCACAGCCCATCTGCTCACCATATATACTGCCAGAGGAAGCATGCATGTCTCTTGCACATTCCACTTTCCAGATGCAACAGAGCAAGTCCATAGTAAAAGTATGTGAAGGACAAATGATGACAGTTGGGACTTAAAAGATGAAGGATTGTGTTTGGGTTAGTGAAAATATGTTAACTGATTTTCATACACTCAAATATGTTCTATGATTCTGAGAAATATATCAGGCCTTAATAATGACTAAAAAATATTCGTGAATAGTAAATTCATAAGCCAAGTTGTTTCTCTCACTCAACCATGAGAAATCAATTCCCTTCACCATGAGGGTTCATCACATGTTCCTCGCTGGTGACACCTCTCAGTGGGCTCTGTCACTTTCGGAGACCCAATCTGGTCTATAGTAATTTCCCCCTGCAGTTCCTCATAGGGAATGTCCAGAGAAACAGGACTCATTTGTGTTCAAAAAATCCTGTTGGCAAGGAAATCACTTTGATGGCACCACAACCTGTAGCTGTTCATTTGCACAAGACAAAGAGATACTGAACTGATTGAAGGCAGGAGTTTCCTAGTTCTCCTTGTGAAAAAAAAAAAAATTTCCCTGCTTGCAGAAATTATTGGGCAAGCAAGCAGGTGCTGTCTTCTCTCACCTTCTTCCTATGGATTCAAAGTACCTGGCCTCACTTGGGAGCCTTGGCCATCCAATGGGATGAGAGGAAGCCCCGGGATGGTCTTCCTATTCTAGATGTTTGGGACAGTTCTTTCTCCTAGGGCCACTGAGTGGGGTCATTCTTGTGGGCCACATGCCTAGGTCTCACTTCTGAACTTTTCCTGTGTTGCTGATGTGCCTGTTAGAAACTGTCCCCATTTACAACCCAGCACTAAGGAGTATAACAGACTTTCCCTATGAGTATGGGTCATTTAATGCTGCAGGTGGTAATAAAGAAATAAGTTTCTTCAATATGTAAGATGTAACTTGAAGCTGCATTTTCTGGCATTTGCCAGAAATTTTCTCTGCAAGACCAAGATGTCCCTCTGCAAAAAGACAGCGAGTTTTGCTCAAAGCTGCCAGGGACGAGCCAGTGGATTTATAACTAATCCTAAAGGCCACAGAACAGCACTCCCAAGAAAGAGGTTTTCTCTTGCTATATAGAGAATGCCTGCTCCCTTTGGGGTCCTTACAGCCTTTCATCCCATAGTCTCCCTGCAAGGTGTGTGAAGATGTTATGATGTTATTTATTCGGCAGGGTTGTTAAGACATTCTTCTGCTTTGTTGTTCAAAGACTTTGTGGATGGCTAAGGAATTAAGTCCAACGGGATGGACAGGAAGCTGGTGGGAGGTGGCAGCTGCTGCAGGATCCTGCGGCCGAGCTAATGAAGGCAAATGAGAAAAGGTGCACCCTCGGCCGCAGCATCTGGGTGCAGACAAAACGGGCAGCGTTCGCCTGGTGACTGGCGTTCCCCGGCCCACCCTTGTGTGTCCGGGTGTCTGCAGGCCACCCCAATATACCCACATGCGCCATCAAGGAGCCAGCGTCTAGCCGGCCGCCAGGACTCTGCTCCTTCTGCTGCATGACCGGGATCCTCATGGGCACTCTCGAGCCTCTGGCCTCACTCGCATTGTGCTCTCAGGTTACCTGGCAGCGGCTGCCTCCGCGCCGGGTGTAATCTGGGTGTAGAACCTAGCAATGGGCTCCGGGGTCATCAGAAGGTGGGAGCACCTGGTGGATGGTGCTGCGCAGAAGAGAGTTGCCTCCACAGCCCAAGCTTGTGAGTAGCTGGCCGGGGTTAAAACGTTTTACTACAACATTCCTGCTTTGAGGGGCGATAGTGCCCCAACTTCTCCAGGCCTCCAGGGAAACGTGCCTCAAGAGGACATTATCAGTGCTAAAGAAAGGGCAAACCGGTGTGTCGGGCAGCTGTTTCAACTGCTTGCTCACTTCGGAACCAGAGGGTGCTGAACAACAGCATTTTGCTTTTTATTATACCATATTTGTATGGAGAGTAGAAAAGTTTGGAGACAGACCACTGGCAAAAATAAAACTCTTTCCTTTATCTGTTCCCTCTTGTAGCTCCTCCCTCCTTGATCTGGTTATTTTTCCTGACCCCTAACCCCTCCCAGCACCAATCCCTCACTGCAGGTAGATGTGGAGTCTTGGCCAGTTTCCACGGATGGTGTGCAAGCTCCGAGCAACCTCAGACACAAAGGATGTCCTCAGCATCCTTTGCCTATTTATATAGGTGAGTTCGTTTCCACTTGATATTCTATAATAGGAGTCCTTATGAACTTATCCAGATGACATGATACCATACCTGCAGTCAGGCTTTGACTCATCATGTGTGGGCAACCAGCAGGTTTGTAAGGAAAAATTTTATTGACGAAAAACATACACTAACCCTCAGTATGAGGGATCTTTTAACATATGGTGTAATTCAGAGAGCACATTTTAAAAACCTTCATATTATTGTTACTCAGAGGGACCAGCCACCAAACCACGAATTTGAGTTTTTGTTTCAGAGTTTTCAGGATGTTATAAATACTGCTTTGTCCCTGTGCTTTTATATTGCATTGGCCCTGAGCTTTTGTCTTCCCCTATTTTCCAAACTGCTAAAATATGTTCTCATCAGCAATAAAGGGCAACATGCACTTTGTCCCTGAGGCAACTTACCTATAGTGACTTCTCCTTCATTGTTATTCTTAGTCTATTCCTCACAAAGGGCCAAATATTCAATGTTCCTGACAGCCAAGCCTTTTACTATACCCTCTCCACACGAAACTTCAGGCTCAGAATCAGAAAAAGATCTCTTTCTTCATATTATCCTCCCAAGTCTCTGATGTGGTGCCCTTCCCACCATCATCCCAACTATATACTTCTGAAATGCAGCCCCTGTTCAGATTTCTAAAATCTCTTTGCTGGGCAAACCTTAGGCTTAGTGGACTACAGGGGGAAAAAAGGTAGCAAAAACACCCCAAAAGGAAGAGAATGCACAATTGTGATGTTTAGCACATCTCTGTAATCAGTGTTTCAAAGACAGAGGAAAACAACTCAAAATATTAACTGGTGAGCGTCAGTTGGTCTTCAAAGAGCTGTGACAAAATGGAAAATATTGTAATTACCTGCTATTAAATACCCCAAACAGATGGTGTTCCATTCCTCCCCCCCCACCCACCCCCACCCACAAAAAAAATAGGTTCCTCACCTGACTGGAAAATCATTTCTGAGCCCTCACCCCAAATCCGGTCGCCTAACTTCCGTTGCATCCGAGTGTGATTTGGTTTGCTTCCCTTACTTTGGAAATCTAGCCATAAAATCATCCTTTCTTCTAGTTGATACTTAAGGGTCAAAAACTAACCATTTTATTTATCTGAAGAATCACTGTTACACAGAGCCCCGAACCGTCAGGAAATGAAGGACCTGCTAAATTAACCTGGTGCTAATTCCTATAGCACCTTAAATTAAAAGGATAGATTCTCGTGGACACTTATCAAGATTCCTCTGAAAAAGATCCACACAGCTTTCATCCTAACTTCACCTTCCCATACATTCCTGAGGACCCCTAACAAGCCTTCAGCTCCAGTTAGCTGGTTTGAGGCTATCCCCTTGAACTGCCAGAGGGCAGAATCCAGCAGCTCAAGCTCAGCTGTAAACATCCATGATCCTAGTGATGGTGATGGTGTTTTGTTTTGTTTTTCTTTAATAAAAAATAGACATTTAAGACGTCATCTGAATCTCTATATTTTAAATCTTTGTAGAAACCACGTGATGCAGAAATAAGTCCAATTTGCTTTGACTTTGAAAATATTTTATTTGAATAGTAAATAGTTATACAGTTGAAACAGTTCTATTGAAGCTTTCTATAAATAGCTAACAATTAAGAAAATAATGTATGTAGAAAAGAGATTGCATTTAAAAGTAAGAGCTGTCAGTTGTACAAGGGCCTCAGGGGCCTTCCAAGCAGAATAAAATGGTAGGTTGTCTGTAATTTGCTCAGATAGGTAAAAAAGTTAAAACTTTTAGCAGATTCCTTTAGAAAAAGGCTCTCTTCTAAAATGCACAGTGAAATGTCGAGAGTGGCAGGGGGGGAAAGCACACCAAAAAAAAAAAAGGATCTGCAATCAAATAATATCTTAATCTTCATAATTAATATAAATAAATAAAGAATAAATAACAATTACTCATAAATCAACATATACATTTAGAGGGAACTCATATAGCCCTACCTCAATAAAGGCGATCCAACCAAAAAGTCTTACATGAAATATTGAGGCAGTTTCTACAGCAACTTCTGAAAATTCCCTCCCCCCAAACAATCCCAAACAGACAACAGTTCAAGGCATTTGTGGCTATACTAAAGAAAACTCTTTTTTAAGCAATTTGATTTGTTCACATACAAAAAGGTAAAGCCAGACTCCAGCAGTTCACAAGCCATAATAAAGCTAATCATGTGGGAAGTTCAATTTACAGCCTGTGAAATATAAAGGCATTTATTCCTCAAGATTCACCCAAAACAACCCGTACGCTACATACATAGAGAGCAGAGATTGGTAGGCGAGAGCAAACCGCATTTCTAGATCATGAGCACAACGAATACTAGCAAGAAAAACAGCTTTCCACTCCAAGGGGAGGCTTCCAACCACGAGACAAACGCGTACAGCTTTTCTTCCGTGTACAGAAAGAGATTGGTTCCTGTTGCGCCAAGGGGTGGGGGTAGGGGACATAACAAGGGGTGGGGGTCCAAAGGAAGTCACAACGAGAGGACTGGGGTTACCGTCAAGTCACACCGAGAGAAGCGGAGACAACACTTTCACCGGGAGTGGGCGCCCCGGGAGTGGACGCGGCTTCGGGGCGCGCAAGGCGCACTCTTTTCGTGGGTCTCCAAGCAAAGGCACAGTTCAGGGGGCCGGGATGGAGGGCTCACTCTAGCAGGCCGGGCGCACGGGCACCTGCAGGAGGATCACCTGTCTGTTCTCGGACGGGTGGCACTTGTTGATGTGCCTAGTGAGGCCAGGCGAACTGTAGAAGGTGGCCGGGCAGTACTTGCAGGGGAACACCTGGGCAGCGTGCAGCAAGCGCAGGTGGCGCTCCTGGGCGCCCTTGCTGGGGAACGTCTCCCCGCACACCGGGCACAGGTGGCACTCGGCGGACGCACTCAAGCCCAGCACGCCGGCCGCCTCGCCGTCGCCAGCCGCCTCCTGCGGCGCCTTCTCTTCGGGCCCCGGGTACAAGGCCAGTAGGTCCTCGGCCGGGGGCGCGGGTGGCGTGCCCTTGGCCTGCAGCGCCTGGTGGTGAGCCAGCAGGTGCTTGCGCAGATAGGCCTGACGGCGGAACTTCTTGGCGCAGTGGTGGCACTCGTAAAGCCCGTCCTCGGAGCCCGACTCTGACACGCCGCCGGGGCTCGGCGTGTCACGGTCGCTGCCACCTCCCATCGGCTCCCGCGCCTCAGCCCTGGCAGCGGTTTCCGGCTCCGACGCGCGTGCGGCTGCGGGCGCAGGGCGCGGTTTGTGCCAGCGGCGGTGAGAGGCCAGATTGGCTGGGCAGCTGAAGACTTTGGCGCACTCGGGGCAGCGGTACTCCACGCGCACGATACGCGAGCACTTGTGCTGCGCCAGCGCGAACGGGTCGGCGTACTCCTCTTTGCAGAGCTGACAGATGAACTCACCCAGCGGCCGCGCCGCGCCCCCCGCACGGCCCCGTGGCGCCTCCACCGGGCCCTCCTTGATCTTGAGCCCCAGCACAGGCGACGTGGTAACCTCGTCCTCGAAGTGCAGCTTGCGGATGGCTTTGGGCTTCTTGGCGCCCGGGGCCTTGGCTACCTTGGCGGGGGCTCGGAGGCAGAGGCAGCGGGCGCAGGCCGCTTGCCCGGGGGCCGCAAGGAGGCGGCGGAGGGAAGCGGGGGTCCGGGCCCTGGGCCGCGGGCCGCCTCGGAGCCCGCTGAGAACGCTGTGCCCATCTTGAGCTCCGCGGGCGCGAAGAGCAGCGAGTCGCCGCCGCAGGTGCCGCCACCACCCGCGCCATTCGCGCCGCCGCCGCTGCCACCTCCGAGCAGCGCGGCGGGCGTGGGGAAGGACTCGGCCGAAACTGGCGAGCCGAGGTTGAAGCTGCGTTCAAAGTACTTGTGCTTCTCGTGCTCGCGACTCACAGGCCGCGTGGGGCTGTAGAGGGGCGCGGGGTGTGCTGCCTCGGGGTTGCCGAAGTGCGCGGCCCGCGGGTCCGGCTGGGTGGCGGCAAGCCTGGCGCGCAGGCGAGCGCCGCGGCGAGGGCCGCATGGGCGCGCTCCGCGGGCGGCGGCGGCGGCAGTGGACCCGGCCCAGGGCTAGGCGCGGGGGGCTCAGCACGGGCGCCCCCGCAACCCGGCGACAGCAGCAGCGCGCGGTCTCCGTCCTCGCCTCCGCGGACCCGGTAGGACACGGGCGTGGACTTCTTGCTGCGCTTCACTAGGAAGCCGCGGGGCATGTTGGCGCGGCGCGAGAGCAAGGCACTGGCTGGGTCCCACCACTGCGCTCGGCCGAAGCAGTCTCACTGCCCCCAGCCCATGGCTCGGGTGAGGCGGCTGCGGGACTTGCGTGGCGCCGGCTCGGCTCCGCGCCCTGCACGCGCGTCCCTGTGCCCGGGCCCGGGAGCCGCTCTCTTTTAACGGGGGGAGGGGGCCATTGTTCTCGCCTCCCGCTTCCCCCGGAGCCAATCAGCGCGCCCGCAGCTCCTTCGCGGGGTAGGGTGGGAGGGCGGCGGGCGGCAAAGAGGGGGCCGGGACTCGGGGGTCGCCCCGTAGGTGCGGCAGATGTACCTGAGGGCGCGGGGCCCCCGCGCGCGCCCCGCCGCCGCCCCGCCCGGCGCGGCCGCCCCGCCTGGCCCAGGCACACGCCCGGCCCCGCCTCCCTTCACGGTCTGCTGCTCCTCTATGGGGAGGCGCACGTGCCTGGGCTTTGTGTCTCTCCTCCGGGGGGCGCGGAGCCGCCAAATGGGCCCGTCCATCAGCTTGACAATGCACGCCCCCTCCCGCGCCGGGATTACCCGCGGGTCGCGAGCAAAATAGCAACAAAGGAGAAGAATGGCCCCAAATATGTCAGGAGGGTTCAACCCGCGAGCCAGAGCGGAGGGGAAGTTGGGAGCGCTGATTGGGTTGGGGCGGCGGTGGGCCGCAGCCGGCGCGGAGCAGATCTGAGTGCGGCTGCTGGGGTGGGAGAGGGGGTCGGGTGAGGCATAGGAACTCATCGTGGTGTTTGAGAAATAATCAGGAATCGAAATAGCTGCAAAGAATCGAAATAGCTGCAAAGTCCTAGTCGCCAAGAGCCCCGCACGCGCCTCGAATGGGTGGGCCGGGGGACCAAGATCCAAACGAAAGTGGGGCTTTGGGTTCCGAGTTTGGGTAGAGGATCTGGCCTTCTGGCTGCAGTCGTGGTAGCGTTTGTGTCCGCGGCCTGGGCGCGCTCCGAGCCTCGGGAATGTTTTCTCTGGAGTTGTAAGAAGCAGTTGGCACCGCACTTCTTCAGTCGCCAGCAAACGTGGCGCTAAAGGGATGGGGGTTGGGGGAGCCTGGGCTGGGTTCCAAAAGGAACTTGAATTTCTGAACTTTTTTTTTTTTTTTTTTTTTTTTTAAGTTCACGGAGGCTTAGGGATTGACATGTTCGAAGGGGCCGGGTGCACGCGCTCGAAGCCTAAGCTTCGCCTGAGACTGGTTTGATTCAGGTGGAATTGACCGAAGCCCAAACCGCGAGGTCAGCCGCGTGCGCCCCAGTGAAGTTGGTTTCCGCTCGCGTTGCGCGGCCTCATACATTTTCATTCCGAGCGGGCATTTTGTCTGCGGGTTGACATCAGATGCTAAATCAAGGGCTCCAATCAAGGCGCTGCAGAATAAAGGGGCCTGTCTGGGCGCGGGGCCCCCCGGAGCCGTGCCCCTTCACCTTTGTGAAGGAAATTAACCTCCCGCTATTGAGCGCCAGTCGCGGCCAATCTGGAGGCAAAAGCGACGCGTGCTGCCAGCCTTGGGTGGGGGGGGGCAATCTGTCCACTGAGGCAGGCTGCAGCCTCGGAGTGGACACGCTGCCTCCCCCTTCCTCACCCCAGTCACCAGGAAAAGAGGACAGCAAAGATCCACACTCCACCCCTCTCCCCGCCGCCCCGCTCGGACCCAGACCTGGCCCTTTGCCTTCATCCCCTTCTCAGCCCAGCCCTGAGCACAAAGGCAGCATCTCCGGAGGCGGGGCAGAACCCCGAGAGTGTGTAGTGGCCCTGATAGCCCATCACTGGGGAACAAATAGCAAAGCCACATAAAATGTGATATGTTGTGAGGAAAATGTCACTTTATGAAAGAGAAGGAAATGGATATATATATTTTTTTTCTGCAAAGCTCTATGCAGCCAGATAGATTTTGCTGAGTTTCGCTTATGCTTAATTCCACTGAAGGTATTTAATTGTTTTCGGATTTTCCTCTGAAAATACCCTGGCGTGGAAATTAAACAGAATTTTAAAAGAGTCTACGTGAGTAATAAGTTGCAATGGGACAGTTGTTAGGGTTGGTTAATCACGTTGGTTAATCAAGGGGAAAGATATTTGATGATTTTTTGTGTGTGATATATTCTTTTAACTCACAGTCTGAAAAGAGAATAATACATATAATGTAATATATTTTGAAAACTCTCACACGTTTAAAAAATGCTAAATGAAGTGAATGATAGTTCTGAAAAAGGTTAGAAATCCTAAAATGAGTTTATCTAAAACGTGTATGTTTTCGATCTTAAAGTAACTGATGTTATTTCCCTGTTATTTTAGGCACTGATTAATACTGCCGATGAAACTAAAAGTGGGAAAAGGATTCCGGGACAGCTTTGGCCAATTTTATTTTCTGATCACGAATCCCATCTGGATTGTGGAATAATGGGGGGGGGGGGCTCAGCCGGTGATCCCCAACTGACTGCAGGGTGTTTGGTCTTGCATGTGTAACACTCCTTTCATTCAACAAATAACAGGGAGAGTTAGTCACCTTGTGAATTCTTTAAAATAACAACACCCATAATTGTAAGGGGGGGAGGGGTTGGTACAAAACAAAAACCCTGTCTCCTGTCTGAATGCAGTGAATTTAAACAGGGCTCTGAATTCAGCCAAGAGAATCTATTGAACACTATTGAGTAAATGAGATTCAATGGATCCATTTCTTTTTTCTTTATTTGTGGTTTCTAGTCTTGCCAGCGAAAATGAAATCTGCCTTCAGATGGGTACGGTCAAAATAAATGGGAACTTGAAAGATACAAGTATTAGAAACTAATTTCATAACCTAGGACTGGGGAAGAATTAGGCTGTGCGCACGCACGCACACACCATCACCCTCTGAGGATGTGCACTCTTGTACCGGTCGTGGGTTTCCATTGTTTTCTGCATGATTTTATTTCTCAGAATCTTCGTGCCTGCAGGGATAGGAACATGGTGTCGAGATATTTGTTTTCCTCTAGGAAGAGCAAAGCGCCGCCACGCTGTGCCCCAGCGGCCGCCCTTTGCACACTGCGATTCCGAATAGGGGCTGCGTAGAGTTTGGACTGGGGAAACACTGAGCGCCGATATGACCCGCTCCAAGGGAGCATTACGGAACCGGCGAGCAAAAGGATCCAAAAGTGTCCTTCCCTTTCCTGTAGGGTCCCCGGCCAGCTCTTTGGGAAAATACGGTGGCCTCTATCGCTTCCTGATCTTGCAGACCCGGTTGTGGGTTCTTTTGACGGGTGCAGAGCTGGAGGCCGTAGGCTCTCTAAATTCTCCTGCCCGGATGACTCAGGCTGGCGTCGGGGAGCGCGCTAGTGTTCATTGTGACCCCTAGCTCAGGTGTCTAGCTCCATGGAGGTTTTAGAAAGCATGAAGTTTGTAAATGAGCGCTAGAACGGAGATTTTCGGCCTAGGAATTGCCCCTTGGGGAAGTCTGCGAGTCCAGGCAGCCCCTGAGATCCTGGGAGGCGAAGACAGGAGGGTCCGCAATCTCACTCCTGGCACCCGGCGCGTTTCGCCAGGGAGGGGCGAAACGGAGTTGTCAGCATCCCGACCTCCCACACCCTCCGTCTGCTGCGCACGCTGGCTGGATTCACAGAAGTCCTACCCTAGGCCCTTTTGCCGAGGTGTCAAGACCCGACCTGAACTGTGCGCTACTGCCGCAGTGCCAGCCATCACGTCTTGGAGGGGCCCGCGCCCTGGTGCACGCTGCACGCAGACCCAAGCCCAGGAGAGGCTTTGTGTTTGCAGGAATGAGGGGTTGTTTTGTCAGTCCCTGGGGCACGCGAGAGACACGCGCAGCGGCCGCCTGCCGCCCTCTCGGCCACTCCGGCCTCCGGGCACCTTCTCGGCCTCCGCCCGCGGGCCGCCGCCTTTGTTCTGTACATTAGCATAAAGCTGCCACGGATCTCCCGTTTAAATAATTCCACACAAAAGGAGAGTGCATGAAAGAAAGCGAACAAGGGAGAGTCCGCCAGGCCGCGCCGTCCGCCGGGCGCGGGAGCAGCCGCGCTCAAGTATGTCCCTCCCTCGAGTTTCAAGTGCCCCCAGCAATCTGCTGCTCGCCCATTATTCGGCCGGGGGCCGATGGGGTGGCTGCAGCTTCTTTTTATCTCCCGAGGGGGCCGTCGGGCCACGCATGCTTCTTTTGAAGTGCCCTTGGGGCTGTTTGTTTTTGCCTTGGGTCTGACTGTCCTGGTCGGGAGGTGGGGGGTAGTCAGGAAGGCCCTGGCACCGGCAGCTGAAAAGGTGGGGTCTCCGGAAGCTGGCAAGGTGAAGCCAGAAAATGCGGTAAAGTCATACGCAGAGAAGTGTGCCCTGAAGAGCTGGGGTGGCACCGAAAGGACAGGGGTGACATTGAACGTGGGGCACCAAGGGCACACTTTCACTTGTGAGGTGCAGCCCCGTTCTCCACCCGCCTCCATCAAGGAAAAGGCATCGACAAAACCCAGCAGGAACTGACCAGAAAGGCCACTGCGACTCTGGTCCTCCCCTCTCCCCGCACCCGGGGGTGCACACAGAGGTAGCCAGGCTCCTGAGGGCCAGACACGTGCACTTCACCTTGGCCTGCGTCCTGCCTTTCGTGTTTCCTGCTCTCGGTTTGAGGTGTATGTACTCCTCCCCTGTGCCTTATCTCTCTTCTCCCTCTCTCCCTCTCACCCCATCTCTATCCTCCTCTCCTCTTCTGTCCTGTCTCCCACCCTCTGCCTCTCTCTGTCTCTCCTGTTCTGATCTTTATCTTTCCCTTCTTTCTTCCTCCTCTTCTCTCCGCCCGGTCTTCCACTCACCCACCACCTCTCTTTCCAACTCTCATTCTCCCTGTCTCTCTCCTTCTCCCTTCCAAGTATCTCCCACACCCTGATTCTCTTTCCCTCAAACTGCCCCTCCGCCTTTCTCCCAGTCTCTCTGCCCTTCCTCACACCTCTCTTTCTTCTACTTAAATTCCCCCTCTCTTCCTACCCCTCTCCCTCTCTCCTCAGCCACCCTCTCACCTCTCTCTCTCAGTCTCTTTTTCCTCTCTCCACTCTCTTCCTTTCTCTCTCTGCGTCTCTCCCTACTCTGCTTTCCCCTGACTCCCGCCTCCCCGCAGGCCAACGTGTGTTATTTTATTTGTCTAGAGAGAGCCTATTTGTTCAGTGATGTGTGGCCTCCTGGCCGCCTGCTTTAATGGGGGATGCGGAGGCTTGGTTTCTGTGAACATTAGCATTACAGCTGCCGGCTCCTGCCCGTTCCCGGCTCACTTTATCCCAGCCTTATCATCACCTCTTCTCTCAACCAGAAAACAATCAACAGCTCCTCTCACGCAGCGACTTTTGAGCCCCTCTCCATTTCTTGGCTAACAGTCACTCACCCGGGTGCGCTTGTCTCTCTCTGTCTGTTCTCTCTTTCTTTCTCTCTCACCCTCATCCTCTGCTAAGAGTAAATTGATTGGCTGGCTTTACATTTTATTTTCCATGCAGTGTTCTCTTTCCTCTCACCTCACTTTTTATCTTTCTTTGGCCTTCCCTTGACATTTGGGTGTAATAGAAGGAGCCATTTTTGGAAAGGAAGTGGCTTCACTCTACTACAAAACCGACATATGCCAGGAGATCATTAGAGGTACCTGGGAGGCATGTTGTTTGCATGTGATTTGGGGGAATAAAACTTAGAAATATTAACTTTGGTATTTTCTTGTCAATATCCTTTGTTCAAAACTATAAAATTACAAGATCAGGCGTAGAGTCCAAGATGTCCTCATCTCAACAGCAAACTCTGAAATGCATAGGGACTTCAGCTGTCTCCAGAGAATCCATGCCTGTGCACACCAAGAGAAGTTCAGATTTTGGTCTCTTTGAAGCCCTTTCTTTTGCCAGTATTCATCATCAGTAAGGAGTATGTCTCTTTTCTCCTGAAGCCCTTAAAACAGCCAATTTCAAACGTTGATCAACCACTCTTGGATACTTTCTCTTATTCTTCGTCAAGTTGTTTCCTCAGTGATAAAATGCTGAAGTCTGCACATATATGCTAAAATCCCTGCCTAGATTCGTTGAAAGTACTCGCTTTCTGACTATATGTGATGATGATTACAATAACCTTATCCAATATACTTTGTAAACTAAAGTATATTCTAGACATTTTCAAATCTGCCATGGATACTTATGGAGTTCTAGGACTGCTTTTTTAAAGGCAGCAAAGAAAAACATCAAATTTATGCATAATTCAATATTAAGATTGGCATTGTCATTTGGGGTCCCTTCAATATGACTAGCTTTTTAATGGTAATATTTGTCACAGAAATCATAATTGTTGATCTTCTGAGATTGTTCTGTTAATCTCCACTCAAAGGTCCAGGGACTGTCACAGACATTTGCCTATTTGTGATGAATTTGACCCAAGGCCTCTCAGGGGAAAGGGTGGCAGGAGGATAGTTTCTTGAGCTGACTTATTCACAGGCCACTGAAGTATGGTTTTATTATTATGTGTTGGGTTTGCAGTTTGAGGAGTGAACTAGTAGCAATTGTTCTCCAAGTTACACAGTTTGAACCATACGGCAGAAGCTGGGCCCTCCGCCTAAATGACCCACACATTTGTGTAAAACATATGTGTGAAAGAGTTCGTGGAGTTTATTGCTTCCTTTTTCCTGCTTTAGACAAATCAATGTTCTGGAACAATTTTATTTTTGAGAAGTATCAGTTTGATACTGGGTGTAGAATTCAGTAATGATAACTATGACTTTTCCTCCAAATAGCTGTGTAATCCTTGTAGTTGTGCCAACTCATGCTAAACATTAACATGAAATAAAAAAAAAATGAACAGAAACTTGACTATGTCTATGCAAACTAAATTTAAGCTCTGCTGGTCAACATTCAGTCATAAAGAGTGTCACGCTATTAACTAAAAGAGATCCAAATAAAACAATGTTATGTGTTGTTCCTGAAGTCATGTTTTTTAGCAGGCACTTAATTTTCTTTATTTATAAGAAAGAGGGTCTCTGACCCACATTACAGATGACATGTACCAGGCCCCCAATGCAAAGCAGTAGTGTTAAGGGTCAAAGGAAATCAACTAGATTAATTTCCCACTAGGATTTTCTAGTGAAAAACCCCTTGTGAACCTGTGTGTTGTCCTCCGGTTTCTCAGTGCATTTATTCTTATGCTCTACAATATGAAATAGAAACACAGCGATCGTGATGGCAGCCTCCTTGTTTCGAAAGTTGACTTAAACATTCTTACACAATCAGTCCCTCTGATCTTGTATTACAGAGATCATTTCTCATCATCTATTTTTCTAATTGTCCACTGTGGCCACACAATTTTCTTTTATTGCCCAGTATCACTGGGCGATAAAACATTTGAAGAACTAACAAAATTGGAGCCAGAAAATTTCAGGAAACCAAACAGAGTCACATTCAAGGTAAAAACAAGTTTTACACAGTATGATTTCATTTTATTGCTAAAATGGATTGTCCTGCACAGGAATATATCTGGTATTAGCAGTGTCTCCTTGGCCCAGAACAGACATGGCTGTGCGCCACCTACTGGACGACAGAAAACTACAGGCGTAAGTGGAAGAGGAAAAGAAAGGACAAAACCAGGAGACGATGCTGCTTGGCTGTCAAGTCAGGCTTCAGAGAGGTTTCCTATTTATACAGTCCGCTTCCAGGAACTACATGTGCGAAAACAGTAAAGTGGAGAGCGTGACCACAACTAAATGATTCCTGGCCACGCGTACATGGGCAGATGGTAGTAATTATAGTGCAGGTAGTCAAGGATGCTCTTCTCCACCAGCGTCTTATAGATGGTTTCCTGGAAAACTCTTTTGAGGTATTTCCTCGGCTTCTCTTTCAGGTTAATTTCCTCATCTTCTATCTGATAGGCTAACTGTTCTATGGAAGGAAGTTCTTCTTCCTGGAAAATGCAGCAAGAGGCCAGACAAAGAAATTATTTGCACTTAGCCTCATAATAGGAGGGCAATTTCACACACACACAAAATGAAAAAGATAGTTCTCAGTTCTCCAAGGATAGTCATTTTCTCCTAGCTTTTAAAAATTATTTATAATTGTGGCAAAATATACATAACATAAAATTTACCACTTTGCCCATTTTTAAATGTACATTTCAGTGGCATTAAGGAGGTCCACATTGTTGTGCAACCATCACCACTCTCCATCCACAGAAGTTTTTCATCCTCCCAAACTGAAACTCCCTCCGTATTAAATAATAGCTCCCTATTTCCCCTCCTCCAGTTCCAGGCAACTACCATTCTACTTTCTAGTTCTATGGATTTGATTCCTCTAGGCACCTCACATATGTGAAATCATCTAGTATTTGTCTTTTTGTGATTGGCTTACTTCACTTAGCATGACATCCTCAAGGTTCACCAAGCATAGCAATTTTAAGCTCTTAATATTCAGATAAAAATTATCTGTAGATCATGCTTGTTTTAAAAATAAGGACGTGATCAAAAATTTTTACATGAAAACTCCTAGATGATTTACTTTACTTGATTAGAATCCCAAGGAATAGTATTAAAAACCTTAGAATAAATTCTTAGTAAAGTTAAATTTCATTGATATAGCTCTAAAGGTAGGGCTCAGAGAGAATAAAATTATATGAAGTTGAGAATCATATGCTGTGCATCTCTATAATATAGTAGGGGTTTCCCAAAATTTTATTATAAACATATGCAAACATAGAGCAAGGTGATAGAATTGTACAGTTAGCATCCACACACAATCACCTGGATTCTACAGCTAATGTTCTACAATATTTACTTTATCAGTTATCTGTCCATCTACCTATAGCAGGGTTGTTATAAGAAGCACTTCACGAAGGTTTGAGCTGTGTGCTTTTCAAACACCACGATAATTTTAAATTACCTAAAGGGAGAGTCATGTGGACTTTGATGCTATGTTTATTTGAATTTCCAATAATTATTTTTATTTTGAACAGAAAAAAGCAGATAAATTACAGAGTTCTATTGGATCATTAATTTATTAATAGTAAGAACATATAGATAAAAAAATTAGATTCAAAATCTATGGAGAAACCAGGAAATTATCACTTGGTTATTTAAGTGAAACATTAATGGGTGCCAGGGATTATACACATATCGCTTGGAATAATAGTGGGGTCCAGGACTTCAAATCAGCTCAGAAAAGACAGTGAGAGAGGAAAGAAGCAACTGGTGCCCAGAGCTAAATATAAGAGGTGCTGAAACATTTGAGTGCCACTAGCATGTTCCTAAGCATATATTCGGCAGTATATATGAGGTTAGTCCTTTCTGCCTTAATTTTTCATGAGAATTGTATCAAACAAAAAAATGAACTTACAAAAATTATTGAAGCTTTTGGGCTCATGTTATCCAATGTTCTGACAATGGGGTAAATAGTGTAAGGTCACGAAATAGAACTTTTAAATTTACCTAAAACAAATACTGCTCTAAATTGTAAACAGATTTTTGCGAATTGCTTCTTATAGTATGACCTCTGTGTGTGACCATCTCCCCTCTAACTGTGACCACCTCCCTTCTCAGAGTGACCATCCCCCCTGTCAGTGTGACCATTCCCTCAGCGTGATCATCTCCCCTCTCAGAGTGACCATCCCTCTCTCAGTTTGACCACCTCCCCTCTCAGTGTGACCATTCCCCCTCTCAAAGTGTTCATCTGTGACCTGCCCACCTCACAATGCTATATACATGATCTTTTGTGTCTGGGTCTTTCATTTGACATAATGTTTTGATGTTCGTCCACTTTGTAGAATTTATCAGTACTTCATTTCTTTTTATGGCAGAATAGTATTACATTGTATGGACAGACTGCATTGTTTATCCATTGATGGACATTTGGGCTATCTTCTCCCTTTTGGTTATTCTGAGTACTGCTACCATGAAAATTCATGTACAAGTATTCATTTGGATACTTATTTTTATATTATTTGGGGTATATACCCAGGAGTACAATGACTAGGTCATATAATTTCCTGTGTAAGTTTTTCAGGAACCATCAACTGTTTTTCCACAGCAGCTGCACAATTTTACATTCTCACCAGCAATATGTGAGGATTCTAATATTTCTACATCTTTGCCAATACTCGTTATCATTTTTTTTTTTTTTTACTAGAGCCAGCCTAGGGTGTGTGATGTGGTATTTTCTTATGGTTCTACTTCATGTTTCCCTAATGATTAATGATGCTAACATCTTTTCATGTAAATAGGTTTACTTCTGGACTCTTAGTTTTGTTTCATTGACCTATATACCCATCTTTATGTAAGTACCATACTGTCTTAGTCTGTAGTAAATTTTGAAATTGAAAAGAGTGCGTCCTTCGACTTTTTAATTTCTGAAATTGTTTTGGCTATTTGGAGTCTCTTGCACTTCCATATGAACGTTAAGATTGGCTTTTCCATTTCTACAAAAAATACCATTGGGATTTCAATAGGATTGCACTGCGTCTGTAGGTTGCTTTGGATAGTATTGCCATTTTAACAACATTAAGTCTTCAAATCCAGGAACACAGATGCCTTCCATTTATTTAAATCTTCTTTAATTTGTTTCGGAAATGTTTCGTAGCTTTCAGTGTACAAGTCTTGCACCTCCTTGGTTAATTTATCCCCAAGTATTTTATTATTTTTGATGCTACTGTAAATGGAATTGTTTTCTTAATTTTATTTTTAGATTATTCATTGCTTATATAAACAACTGATTATTGTGTGATCTTGTATCCCGTAACTGCTGGATTAATTTATTAGCTCTAATGTTATTTTGTGGATTCTTTAGGATTTTCTCTATATAAGATTATGTCACTAGAAAATATAGATAGCTTTACTTCTTTCTTTCCAACCTAATTTTTTCTCTTTTTCCTACCTAATTGCTCTGGCTAGAATGTTCAGTACAATGTTGAACGTGGTGAAAGCAGGCGCTGTTGTCTTGTTCCAGATCTCAGCGATCAAGCTTTCAGTCTTTCATCATTGAGTGTAATGTTAGTTGTGGGGTTTTTTTTGTAAATATGCTTTATCCGGTTGGTGAAGTTCTCTTCTATTTTTAGTTTAAAAAAATTTTTTTTTTATTTTTAGTATTTTTACCATGAAAACATATTTGAGTTAGTCCAATGCTTTTTCTGCATTGAGATGTTAATATTCATCACCCCCTGCTTTCTCTTAATGTAGTGTATTACATCGATTAATTTTCATGTGTTGAACCACTTTTATATTCTTGGGGTAAATCTCATTTGGTCATAGTGTATAATTCTTTTAATATCCTGCGATTTAGTTTGCTAGTATTCTGTTGTGGATTTTTGCATTTAAACTTATAAAGGATATTGCTCAGTAGTTTTCTGTTGATTTCCTTGTCTGGCTTTAGTATCAGAGTAATGTTGACCTCACAGAATGGAATAGGAAGTAATCCTTTCTCTTCTATTTTTTTGGAGGAGTTTGAGAAGAATTGGTTTTAATTCTTCTATAATGTTCAGTAGAATTCACCAGTGAAGCCATCTGGTTAAGAGTTTTCTTTGATTAATGATTGAATACCTTCACTTATTACATGTCTGTCGAGATTTTCTATTTCTTCTTGAGTCAGTTTTTGTAGTTTGTGTGTTTCTAGGAATTTGTTCATTTCATCTAGGTTATCTAATTGGTTGGCATACAATTGTTCATAGTATTCTCTGATAATCCTTTTTTGCTTCTGTAAGGTCAATTACTGTCCCCACTTTCACTTCTGATTTTAGTAATTTCAATCTTTTTTCTTAGCCAGTCTAGCTCAAGGTTTGTCAATTTTGCTGATCTTTTCAAAGAACCAACTTTTGGTTCATTAATTTTCTGTCATTTTCCTATTTGCTACTTCATTTATCTCCATTTTTAATTTTTATTATTTCCTTCCTCTGCTAGTATTGGGTTTTGTTTGTCTTTCTTTTTTTAGTTCCTTAAGGTATAAAAGTAGGTTATCGATTTGAGATCTTTCCTTTTTTTAAACTTAGGCATTTATAGTATGAATTTCCCTCTGAAACTGCTTTTGCTGCATCACATAAAGTTTGGTATGTTGTGTTTTCATTTTCATTTGTTTCTAAGTATTTCTAATATCCCATTAGATTCCTCCTTTGAAATCAAATAAGTTGCTTAATAGTCTGTTGTTTAATTTCTATAAATTTTTTGAATTTTTGTTTTTTGCCTGTTTTTGATTTCTACTTTCATTTCATTGTGGTGAGAGAAATACAGTTTGAATGATTTACATATTTAAAATTTATTGACAATCATTTTGTGGCCTCACATATGGTCTTTTCAGGAGAATGTCCCATGTGCATTTGAGAAAAAGGTGCATCACGCTATTATTGGGAAGAGTGTTCTGTATTTATGTGGTAGGTCCAGTTGGTTTACCATGTTGTTCAAGGCCTCTATTTCCTTATTAATTTTCTGATTATTCTTAGCATTCTTGAAAGTGAAATATGGAAGTCTCCAACTATTGCTTTAGAACTATTTTTTCTTTCAATTCTATCAACTTTTGCTTCATATATTTTGAGGTTCTGTTGTTAGGTGTACATATGTTATAATAATAACTTTCTTAGAGGACGTTGGAGGGTGATTTTCACTGCACAGCCATTGGTCAGTGACTCTTTGGTTTCAGCTACAGCTAACTACAGAGGCAGTAGATTTCCTCTTTCTACCTCCACAAAAGGATTTGAGGTGTCTTGTAATGAGCTTGATTTTAATAAATGATATGTAGATTTGACATGACTTATAATAACAGTCATAGATATTAGTCTTTTATTCCTTTCATCGTCAACTTGTCTACCATAACTGTCACCAACACCATTATTTTTGGTGACTGGCACTTACTGGAAGCCATTCTTTGTAAATATACTTGTACACGCCCCTCCTTATCTCCTCCCACAGCTCTCAGATGTGTAAACAGTCCCTGTTCCACAGGAATATGAGCTGGAAGTAGATACCACTGCATGTACCATCTCTTTCTGTGGCCTTTTCCACTTGACAAATATAAATGCAGAAACAGAACAATCCCCAGCAGAGGCTTTTCTTCCAGAGGTTTCACTTTCTGGAAACCTAGAAAACCCACAAAATGGTTGGGTAGCCCTTAGTGTATTTTCCTCAAATGTCCATGGCCACTTCTGGTCCACTGAAAAAGGGCCTGCTGTCCACACTGGGTTCATTCATAGTAAACTGACTGACAACAAATCCCGTTCATTGGTAAAAGTTGAAGGTTCTCAGCGAGTGCCATGAAAAGTGAGTTATGGGTTTGACAGATTACTTAGCAAGGTGAAGAGAAAGCTTCCCTTTTAAGTTTGAGACCCAAAACCCCTTGGCCCTGTGCAAAATGTTAACTGTGGAGCTCAGATCTGGGGTTTAGAGGATTTAGGCACAGAGTTCTGATTGGAAAACTAGAAAATGAATGAATCTTTAGTATGGGGCAGCTCTGAGCTGCAGATGACATTTTGAGAAGCAGGGGGGCATCTGAGGAGTTGAGTGGAGTTCAGTAAGCACCAGGGTTACAACTTGGACTCATAGTTCAAGGAGAGCTGACTTCCTCACAGCTTCAGGATGAAGTGCAGGGAATGTATATTTATCTGCCAGCCTCCTATGTGGCTCCTAAAGATGTGTTTGATTTAAGTTTTAAACCTATTTTTCTCAATCTGAATCTACCTCAGATTAGTACAATTATTTAAATTTCTCAGCTTGGACCCCAGGAATAAAACTGAAAAGCAGTGGGGTGGTAGGATGCTCAATGAAGAGAAGGTACCAAACCACACAGTTTGGCCTGGTGTGGCTCCGTGCCTATGTTCTTGTTTTTGGAGTGAGAGATCCTTGAGTTTGAAGCTTGCTGGCCACTGACTAGTTGTGTAACCCACGGCAGTTCATTTTAAAATCTCTCAGCTTCAGCTTCCTCACTAGTAAAGTGGGGATAATAGTACCTTCATCCACCTGAGAGTTTTCTTGTTAGGATTAATCAAGGTGATACGTGCTGGGCTAGAATGGAAGGGACTTGGAGCATGATCTGCATCTGTGCTGTCCAATATGGCAGCCGACACCGTAAGAACGTTCGGGGGTGTGGGCACTCTCCAGAGGAATGGCAGCAGAGACACAGGACTTTCCCATTTAGACAGTTAAATGAGGGAGAAGCTCAGCTGTGCTCTAGCCCTTGTCTGAACAAAGCAAGGGAGAGTCTAGGGTGGGTCTTTGACTGCTTTCTGAGCACAGATGTTGACTTTCCCCAACTCTGGTAAGGACTCTAGTGCTGAAAGAGATAATTTAAAATTTCACAAGTATTTTACTATTTATATTGCAGAGTCAAATTTCTTGCTAAGCATGGAGCCTTTGGGATATGTAGCCTAACTTCCAGTTAATTCTGTATCGCTTTGAGAAAGAATTTTTGGTTATAAAAGGAGTGTGTTCGAACATCTGATGACTTCTCTTTACATGTGCAAAACAACACATGTGCACAAATGTTTAGCACATGCTGGCAAATACAGACAGAAACTTAAGGAATGCAATCTTCATTCTTGAGGGCAAGTAGATAAAACTCATATTCAGTTTTCCACCAACGTTGTTAGCTGATAATGAAAGTACAGTTACTTGTAAAAAGGAAAAAGATGCCCTTCATAAAAGGATTTAAATAATCCACTTTCCTTGAATATCGCCATCCATGTTTACATACTCTGTAGTTTGTTTCTATGAAGTACAGTGGACTTTAAAAGTAAAACCATAAAATGGAAATGTAGGAAAAAATCTAAATGATCAGCAACTATAAATTGCTTATAATTTGCAAGGAATAACCCACATATCCATTAACCACTCTTACCTTCTTCGAAGTTAAGATTTGGCGTAACTCTTTCCTGAGATCGATAAAACGATCGTGAAAGAGGGCCATGCACCATGGCTCTCTGAAGTAGCTAGTGAGGACAAAAAAAGATTCAGTTAGCTGGAAACCCTCTCATTACCACTAATAAAGTATTTACCTGCTTTTTTGCCTTTATAAATTACAGTCCTGGCCCCATTGTAATCGTTTGCTCATAAAATGCCTCGTGCAGCAGCCTGGCCAATCAATTTTTTAAATGGATGTTCCTGATGTAAGGCCAGGTTCCATAATTACATTTAAAGTGGTTTAATTCAGAGCTGGGGCAAGACTCAGTGAAGAATCCTGATTTTATCAGAATTTAAAAGCCTGAAGACTTGTAAAGAACGGTGTCTCCATTATCTGCCCTCGCTTGAGAAAAACAGATTGCAGGATTAACTGAACTGCTGCATAAACAAATTAAATTTGGGTAGACAATAACACAAATGTTGCTCATCATTACGGTTTCTGGATTAATAATGACCAGAAAAACAGGCCACCTCGGTGTTGCAACACGGTCTTCCTGCAATTGCGCGGATGCTTAATTGAATCTCTTCTAGGAGAGCAGCTCTTTTGGTGTTTATACTCGTTAATTTTCTACTGAAAACTCTTTGAATAAATGTTTTCTTACATGGAGGATGATATGGCTATCCTTTATTTACAGACGATTGCTAAAAATTCGATGCGTTCTTGGGATAACCAAGAACATTTACTGGTGTTTTAAACTCTTACTTCATTTTAAGGTTAAGTGTATTGGAATAGGAAACTTCACTTCCTCAGAGTTCAAGGCACATTGATTATGCTGGCTTCACTCTTGCTGGATGTGAGTCTGTTGTCTCTATTACTGCTAATGGATGTCATGTATGTGCACAGGGGGAAAAATACTGGTGCTCACGTGCAGATGGGCACCTTCTGCTTTCTGAGACGTAAAAGTTAATTCTTAAGGAAGGAGCTAACAAGTTCCAGGAACCAGTGAGGCACTGAAAGACAACTCTAATGACAAGGGCCTGTGCTATGATCAGCGTGGACTCTGCTATATCAGTTATTATCACCTATTTGGGTGACCAAATTTCATGCTTAATTACCTGCTTTGTTAAGGTTACCTATTCATGCAACTATTAATTCCACTAATATTTACTCTATACCCATTATGTGCCCGTTACTGTTCTGAGTACTGGGGAAACAGCAGGGACCAAAAGAGACAAAAATCCCTGTCACCATGGAGCTTACATTCAAGCAACAGGTAAATATATAGAATGTTAAAGAATGAGAACTGCTTAGGAGAAAACATAAATCAAGCAAGGACAGAAGAGGGCCAAAGAAAGGCTAAGCCATCTAAGGTGGCAACTTAGTGAGTAAAGACTTGAGGGAGGAGAGAGAATGAGCCATGTGGGGATCTGGGGGAAGCGCCCCCTGGAGAGAGAGAACAGCAGGTGTGAATGCGGAGGCAGGAGTGTGCCCAGACGCTCAGGAAAGCGGGATGGGTGTGAACAAGGAGGGGAAGTGGTAGGAGATGAGCTTAGGAAGGCGATGGGTGGGAGGGGTGCTCCTAGAAGCAGGCGTCCAGTCAGATATGTCGTGTAATTGCTCCATGGCCATCTAGATCAGCACTTGTCTGCAACAGGCATTAGACGTTCTATAGATGTTCATTGAATGAATGAAGAAATAACGAGTGAATTCATATTGCTCTGGATACATTCTATATGACTGGCCTTGACTGGTCTTTCACTAACATAGAATAAAATTCTGCCAGATAAATAGGTGACAAAACTCTTGCAAAAATGCTCTCAGATAGGCTATATTAAAGAGAGGAGAAACCTCAGTGGAAACAGCAGAAAAGCCATGCATGAAATCAGTGTTTAAGAATGGTCTTTCCTGAGCTTGGAAGTCCAAGGGTGTCAGAAAGGCACCTTATGGAAATCTGTCAGAGAACTGCTCACCCCTGGAATTACTTGAGGCCACCAAATCCTGAATGAATGTAGTCAAGTCGATGTGAGTCCTGGCTAGAGTTCTGAGCCCCTACACGCCCTGGCCAATATCCAACATCTAATTCCTGGAATTAAGACATTGGTATGGGGCTGGCCACCTCAGTGGGATGATGTGTTGACCGTCTCAGACTGTAGCTTCTTGGACCAAAGAATCAATAATAGCTGAAGTCCAGACACTCAAGCGCAGCTTTGCCAGGATGGTCCTTGCTTATTATGTCTAGACAGCTTCTAAAGAAGCTTCAAGGAATTGTGGACACGAAAATATTGAAACTATTATAATTCTAAGTTAGACACCAATGGGTCCTTTTAAATTTGTCACTATCTCTCCTCAGTCACTGAGACTCCCCTCTGTGGGTTTCCATGGCGCTTAGGAGTTCCCATCCTCTGGTTTTGAAGGTCTACAGCCGCATACGTCTAGATGGCATAATTCTGTCTTTCTGCTTTCCTTGCCCAGCCCTGCTCTCTTCCAACAACCCAGGTGCTGTTCAGACAGTCTTTCCACCCATTGCCTTCATAACTCTCTCCTCTTCATTGTCTGCTTCAAAGAGGGAGTTCTGGGAAACCCTACTGCCCTTAGGGTCACAATGCTGCCCACCCTGGGTTCTGGCCCACCATCTAATGCCCACATTTGCATAGCCTCTGTTCATGAAGCCAAACAATTGGCTAGAGAAGTAAGTGGCCTTATCTTCTGAAAATATAGCTGCTAAGCCTGTATGACAGTGGGGGTCAACAGGAAGTTGGGTGTATTGCAAATTCTTTTTTGCTGGCTTTGAAACTCTCCATGGCCTCTCACACCAGCATCCAGCAGAAATAGCAACTCGATATTTAACGATTCCTCGTCTCATCGTAGAATGTTAAACAGTTTGCATAGAGCCTAGAAGACCTGAAATTGTATCTCTTTCACACTCCCACCATTGCCTCCTGTGGAAAAACATTTTGAGATCCTTGTCCAGAAGGTGACAATTTCTGTAGCAAACTGCTACCGACATTCCTGGAAATTGTTGGTGGCAGTCATTTTTATTTACAAAATGGAAAGAGGTTTACAGCTCTTTATCTGAACTTTTTAAAATCTTTCAAGAACAAACTTGGGTTCCATTAAAGCAAAAAGTAATAGTGATATAGTATCCCTGAAATCAAAACAACAAGTTGACTTCTGAAGACTTGTTTTCAATTTTATTGCAGCTCCAGTGGTGGTCCCTAGAGACAGTTTCCACAGGGTCATGAAATGATAGCGCTCCCACACCTGGAAGAGCTAGTGCATTGCCAAGAGGAGTGTACGGTAGGCTCCCAACCTATCTGGAGAGCCGCTTCTGCACATCTGTCTGCAACATCAAATTGCTCATAGCCTGCCTTACGGATCAAGGTAAATATGTAAAAAAGTGACACCTTAGCCAGGGGTAAAACAAGGATTTCAGACTCTGTCAACCCCTAAGGCAAGAGTTCCATGGAAGTTCTCTTATTCCAATTGCAACTATGATCGAAGGCATTGGGTTTTATGGAGAAAATGGCTAGCAGATAATATGCAGTCTCCAAGGTGCCCCTGACCTGCTGTTTAAAGGATTCGGGTCAGGCTCTTGAGAAGATGCAGAATTAGCAACATCTCCAATCAGATATTGTAGCCACTATTTTGCAGGGAGGGTGTTAGATGTAAGATATGGTGGGTACTGGGGAAAAGGAATTGTCCTCTGATTAAGAAAAATAATTGTACCAAAAATCTACCCAGTAAAGAGTCTTACTTGCAAGGTCCTCAGATCTCACAGAAGCTACTTATTTTGGTAGTGATTTTTGAAAGGCTCGCTAAGCGACCTTGGAGTGGCCACTATGTGAGGACATCCTTTCCTTTATGTAACTCTTTGGGCTGTGACCGTCGGTCATTTACCACTCAGAGCCCCGAAGTAGCCTGGCCTCTGTCCATAATGACTTTTGTGCTCCCAAGACCTTGCTTACTTCTGGAAAATCAACTTAGGAAACATTAATAGATTCTATTTTCAAAGCAGTACAGAGTTATCCATATTCTCTCCTTCCCTCAGTTTCCCCTGTTATTAATAGCTTGCATTAGTGTGATGCATTTATTACAATTCATGAACCATTACTGATACATTACTCTTAATTAAAGTCTGCAGTATACACTTGGGTTCATTAGCTGTATTGAACATTCTATGGGTTTTGACAAACAAGTCATGTATGTATCCGCCACTATAGGATTATGTAGAAGAGTTTCACTGCCCTAAAAATCCCCTGTGCCTCCCTCCCTTCCTCTGAACCCCTGGAAAATTAACATTTTAGGAAATTGACTTTTATAAGAGAAAATGGGGCTGCGTACCAATTTTATAAATCATTTTAATAACCGTACAGTTTCCAGTTTTTCTCTCAGAAATAAAGTAGTATCCTCCCCATGCAAAACACTACACCTTTCAAATTTGCCAGTAGCCCCTATGAGTGATGACTATGTGGCTTGAGCCTTTGGCTTTCTAAGGTGCTGGATTTGGGGATCAGCTTAGAAAGGAAGCTGTTCAAGTTTCTATAATGCATAGGGGGTTATGATTTGGGGGAAATTTTTAAAGTAGGCATTTTAATTTACTTACTAAAAACCCACATGCTTTAGTTACCAAACCAAATACACATATGAAGCTGGGGTGAGGTTTGTTCACGGAGAATTTCAGAACCAGATCCATTCAGGACAAGGAGGAAGCTGCATGTGGAAAGCCCTCATTGGGAAACCTTAGTCAGATAAGATCTCTCCTGTGGGTGAGGCATCCTGACGGCAGGGCCTGTCTCCTTCCAGCAGGTGCTGATGTATTTATTTATTCAACGCAAACAAATTTAATCCCATTGTGGAAAAAAGGGAAATGGGCTTGTATTATATTTCTTTTTTGACCCTGCATGGGAAGGACAACTTCAACCTCGATGGCAAGTGGCACCCAGCTGAGCATTTCCTATACTGGCTGCTTTAGTTACTCAGGAACTGGAATTCTGGAAAGCCATGGTCAGCTCCCTTTCCACACTGGCTGTGGATTGTGGACACCCCTCTTCCACACTGGGGTGCCCTGGTGTGGAGGAGCTCAATGAGGCTGCATCAGGGCATACCCTCAGAGTCCATTTTTAGCTCGCTCCAGATCTGCACCCTGACCTCCCACTGCTCCCTTTGCTGCCTCCTCCTGTGGAGTGTCTAAGAGTCTTACCCATCCCACCCCTCCAAATAGCTTGCACCCTGGCTTTCCTGCAGTCTCTGCAGCTCAGAGGACCCTTTTCCAAGTTTACATCTTTCCCAGTGCCATCCAATGTTCAAGTTCAACACAAACCTCCTCCTTGAAATGAACTCCTGGCTGAGTGCTTCCACTCACTTTCTCTGAACCATTTTCACTGCATGGGGCACTTCTGACCTTGAAAGAAAGTCAACCTGGTGCATATCTGGTTCTCTTACACACTGTGTACTCTGGGTCCCTACAGCATCTGACGCAGGGCTGGTCCTCTCGAGACTGAACAGCAGGTGGGGCCCGTGCTCTTGAAGAGGTGAAGGCAGGGGCCCGATTTGGGCTGCTCTCTCTCCTCTCCATGGGGAGCTTCTGCACCAGCGGCAGTGACTGGGCTTAGGGTCAGTGGGAGGGGTTTAGAGTGCTACGGAACCCTGTGGGCCTCCTCTGAATCATCCTGGAAAGTGGCAGCCATCATTATTAAAATTAGAAGTACTTTGAGAGATGGGAAAAAATGGCATAGATGATAGAGGCTTTGTTCATCCTTCTTGCAATCGAAGTTGTGACCGAAACACAGAGCAAACAGCAAGCAAAGTTGCCAAGGATCTGATGAAGAGAAGCACTACAAGTAGGGAGAGAAATAATTAATCAACCTGCAACAGAAGGTAGGAGGGGGTGAAGACATGAGGCTGCCGGGTGCCCAGCGGCTGAGTGGGACAGAGATTGTGGCATTTGGAGTCGGCAGCTGAGATGCCCCTTAAAAGGGTCATGTCCAGGAGCAGGCTTTTGTGGTGATGGACCAGTGTAGGGTCAGCTGCACAGGGGTACCAGGTCTTACATGAGGACACTGAGTTGTCAAGCAAGGGTCAGAGGTGAGGCTCTCTCCTGGGCAGAAGTGCTGGTGTTATGCATTGTTACTCTGTTGAGCCCTCCTCACTCTCAGTTTGTGGAAACAGCACCACCATAGCTGAGACGTCATCAAACTGGTTAACAGGGGTCGCTCTGCCCACAGGATTCCCTGAAACTCTGCCTGCCCCAACTTGCAGCCCCACCCAAGCCACATCCAATTGTGTCCTCAGTGAGTCTAATGCTCTTTGCTGAGCAGTGCCAAGACTTACACTGGTGGCAGCTGGCCTTCGTTTCTGGTGTGGCCTCTTGAGGCAACTATAAGCACAGCATCAGTGGATTGCTTGATGAATCTTAACAGATGGTCCTGGAGGGGCACAGGCTGGGGCTAAACTTGGCTTGTAGCTGACCCATCTCAGGACTGTACCACTGAACACCTACTACACAAAGCCATGCTAATAAACTAGGACACATAGGAGCTTTGCTTACATAGAAACAGACACAGACAGGCAGCCAAAATGGGAAGACAAAGAAGCAGAAACCATATGAGAGAACAGAACAGAGATCCAGGAATAATGGAGTCAAGCAATTAACAGATGCAGAGTTCAAAACACTGGTTATAAAGCTGCTCAATGAACTTAGGGGAAGTGTAGAGGAACTCAGTGAGAACTTTAACAAAGAGATACAAAAAAACATAAAAATGGAAATGGAAATTATAAAAGGGAACCAGTGAGAAATGAAGAACACATTATCTGAAATGAGAGTATATTAGAGGGAATCAACAGAGTGGATGAAAAAGAGGATTGACCCACCGATATAGAAGATGGGTAAGCCAAGAACACTCAATCAGAATGGCAAGAAAAAAGAAGCCAAGACTATAATAATAATTTAAGGAGCCTAGGGGACTCAATTAAATGTAAAAACATCCATGTCATAGGGGTACCTGAATGAAAACAAGATGTTGAAGAGCTAGCTATTTGAAGATAATAATGGAAAAGTTCTCTAACCTGATGAAGGAAATAGACACGCAACCCCAGGAAGCACAGAGGGTCCCAAGAAAGAGGACGCCAAAGAGGCCCACACCAACACACATTATAATTAAAATGCCAAAGTTTAAATACAGAGAGAGAATCTTAAAAGCAGCAAGAGAAAGCAGTTAGTTACCTACAAGGGAGCACCCACAAGACTGGCAGCTGATTTCTCAAAAGAAACTATGCAGGACAGAAGTGCTTGGCACAAAATATTCAACGTGATGAAAACTCAGGATCTTAAACCAAGAATACTTTATCTAGCAAAGCTATCATTTAGAGTTAAAGGACAGATATAGAGCTTCCCAGACAAAAATAAGCTAAAGGAATTTATCAACACTAAGCCAGTATTACAGAAAACACTGGAGGGACTTCTTTAAGAAGAAAGAACATGTATCAAAAACATGAATAAAGAATGGTAATAACTACATTCCTCAAGTACCTCAAATAGAAAAGAATTAAGTGTTCCACCCAAAATATAGAGTAGCTGAATGGATAAGAAAATAAGATCCTTATATATGCTGCCCGAAAGAGTCTCACTTAAGATTAAAAGACACACACACAGACTAGAAGGAAGGGGATTAAAAAAGATAGTGCCTTGATGGACCTAGGGGATATTGCACTGAATGAAATAAGTCAGATAAAAACAAATAGCACATGATTTCACATACATGTGGAATCTGAAGAACAAAATCAACAACAACAACAACAACAAAAATGGAAACAAACTCATAGATACAGAGACTATTTTGAAGGTCTACTAGAGGGGAGAGCAGTTGGAGGATGGTGAAAGAGGGCAAAGGGATTAAGAAGTACAAATGGGTAGTTATGAAATAGACATGGAGAAATAAAGTGTAGCATAAAGGAAGATAGTTAATAGTGTTGTAATAAATATGTAAGGGAAAAAGGGGATTTTAGATTTAGTGGGGTGATCACTTTGTAAGTTATATAGATCTCTAATCACTATGTTGTACAACTGAAAATAACATATTGTATGCCAACTAAATTGAAAAAAAAAACCTTGTTAAATTGTACAATGTAAATACGAGCAACTAATTGTCTACTATATTTCAATAAAGCTGGAAAAAATTAGAAATACTTTGAATTTAACCAGACTCATTTTGAAATTGATAACAACATTGAGTCAAATGAAGATGATATCCTTTTGATATAGAAATGTTAGAAGTTTTATTTTAAGAAAAGTTTTAGGTCTCATTTCTCTTCCTCCCAAACTGAATGAGTTCTGTGCTTTGGTTTCTTTCCTTCTCTGTAGAAAGAAGAGGAACATCTGGAATTCTTGCCACGGCTAGGGGGCAGGTCTGCGTTAACGGCCCCAACTGCTATGGATGACCAGCATTAGTGAGGAGCTTTTGGGAAATTTATAGTTATACAAATATTGTGACTTAAAAAAACTAGAAAATATTAACTTATTTCCCAATTGATATTTAAAAAGGGAAGACTAACCAAAGCCACTAAGTAACCCACACAGCTGGTTGCCTAGAAGACTTCAGGGGAGAATGTCAGGTAAGAACACAGCCACAATGGGATTTCTAAGTGGTTCTGTAGATTTGGGTATTAACATCACAAAGTCATTTCTACATGGCTGTGAGAAAAAATTTACACAAATTATCCAGGGTCAAAACAGAAGACATTACTGCCTCTGTTCATTTTGTCAGCGGCTGGCCTGGTTTTTTTTTTTAGAGCACTTAAGTTCTTTACCACTTCCGCAAATAATACACTTTTCTCAGAAGGTCTGGGAAATGTCTACTCATGGAACTGAATTAACCATTTCTGGTCGATATGGTCCAATCATTAAGCAGTTGATCAGATTTCACCAGAGTTTATCCTCATCTGGTCATTCGGCCTCTTTTATTGACAAAATCGTATCGTCTGAGAGAGGATCTGGTAACTAGCTTAGCCATCGGTCATGCTGAAGGCTGAGAAAAGCGAATTGACAAGACACACTGGAAGAAGCTGCATTCACTGGCCTTAGAAAAGAATACAGCATGTCTAAGGGAAAAGAAAAGTGTTGTTCTTTCAAACTTTAGATCTTAATGCCAAGGCCAAGACCTTCTGGCAGGCAGATGGGAAAGGAGAGTTGCAGAAGAGCAAGGGTGTGTTCCCCCAGTGTCCAAATAGTTCAACCAGAAATTGCCAAACTACTCAATAGTTAGGAACAAGGAGGTGACTGGGCAGAGAAGAAACACATCTCTTTCTCCAAAATCTTTATTTAGATCTTTTTTCAAATAAAAAGCATCATAGTTTTCTCTTGTGACAACAGTCAACTTCTGCTTTTAGACCTGTTGAGAGGCTCTCCAGTTGCCACTCACATGTGCACAGAGGTTTGTTCAAGCTGGAAATTTGCCTAAGAGTTGCCTTTACTCCTTGTGGAGGAACTGCAGTTGGGTGGCTTGCAGGATTGCCTTCGAGAATAAGGTTCTCACTATACATCTCCTTTCTTGTACTAACAGCACATTAGATTCATGGCAGAGGACAGACAATTTTACAATATCCAGTTGTAGGTTATACTAAACGGTGAGTCTCAACCTTATGGTCCAGTGGGCTAGAGTGAGGCTGCTGGACTTGCCTCTCGTGTTTACATTCTGATATGCAGAAGGTAGGAAGTGATAAACGTCATGGTATATGATCAGAGGGCCAGGTATGATCTACAGACGTGTTTGCTTTAGTCTGAATAACATATGGAAATTGGATTTCTATCCTTTTTTTTTTTTAAAGAAAATCAGATTAGGCAATGCTGGGTCCTCATTGTTATGTGGCAGCAATGAGATCAATTGATGTCCCCCGTGGTTTATCATTGTCATCTCCCAGCGTAAGTGGGACACAGTGGACATGTGGGTCTGCCAAGCCTGGTTAAGAGGTTTGGGTGAGATGGAGGCAAGTTTAGAAGTGATAAAGAAACTTATGCCAGCACAGCACAGAAGGGCTGCAAGAAGTATACCTCCAGAAGGCCGAAGGCAAGAGTGTGACTCAGCAGAATGAAATTGTGGTCTAGCCAACCTCAGTTCTTTGTTCTTTCTGTCACAGCATGCTTGAGCCCACCCCTTTTGGGCTTGTGTTTGCCAAACTTCAGTCACCTGGGAACCCATCAATTTTTGCACAGACTAAAATTTCCTTTTGATTAATTTGCCTTTTTAAAAATGGAAATAAACTGAAATAACTATTTCTGCCTTGTCCTAAGCAATAGTATCTGTAAAATCACAGATATGATGTGCTGGCTACACTTATTTTTTACTCTTACTGAAATTATGCCATAATTAGTAAGATGTGTGGCTCTACAGCCTAAGGAATCGTGCATGCCACCTGACAATGGTTACTACACTCTGGGACACATCATTTTCTATTATGGTTCGATGCTCGAGCTGCTGTAATCATCTGGGGGATACAAACTCACAGACACTGTGGTAAATAGTTTCTGTGCACTATCTCACTCCATCCCAATTCCGTTTTCTAAAGTGGGACTTGCGGCTCCATTTTAAAGATGAGGAAATAGAGTCAGAGAGGTTAAATGACTTGCTCAAGGTCACACACCTAACACGTTGAACAGAATCTTAACCGTAATTCTGTGTGACCTGAAAGTTCATGCTCTGATTTTGAAACAACTACCCAACCAAATCTCATTTTCTTACGCTCATTTCTGATCCTTTCTAGCAACTTTCTGAATCACGCCAGTTTCCTTGGTTTCCCCTGCATTAGCTAAGATTAGATTTGATTGCAGTTATAGACAATTTCAAAAAAAAAAACTGTGGCTTTAAAAGGCATAGGTATACTTTTTTTCATATAAAGCAAGTCTAGGTGGGATGTCCAAGGTCGGCATAGTTCCATGGACATCAGATCACAGCACTATCAATAGGGCTCTGGGCCTCTTAGTTGACCTTACAGATTGCAAGAACCTTGTCAGCTTACAATCCCTTACTTTTTATTTTTCACACCTACAGCACCTGGTCTTCCTAGGTGGTCTCGCATCCAAGTACTAACCAGGCCTGACCCTGCTTAGCTTCTGAGATCAGACGGTATGGGGCTTGTTCAGGGTGGCATGGCCATAGGGCCCTTCTCTTCTCTTTCAGGGAGAATTCCTAGTAGTCTCACACAGCACTTCTACTTATATCTTACTGGTCAAAGGTTGTTTAGATAGCTTCTTTGGCTGCAGGAGAGGCTGTGAATCATTGTCACTTATTTTAGGTACAATGTAACATCCTACAAATCAGGATTCAGTTTCTGAAGAGGAAATGAGAATGGATAGTGTGTCTATTATGATACTCAATAGACTCCATAGCATAGCATCTACTTTTTACAAAAAGCTTTTCTTAAAGTTAAATTTACAAAAATCAGGAGAATATATTTAGTTGAAATCCTCAGAACTTCAAATCTATTACTCTAGATTCAAACCTGTACCCAAATTAAATATTCTGGGGCGGGGGTTGGGGGAGGGGCTTGAAACCATGCAAAATATTTTCCATGTGTGTCAGCCACCTCAAAGCCCCAGTGTCCTCGGAGGCCTACACTGGCCTGAGTTGGCCTAAACACAGATGAGAACAGGGAGCAATTTGTGTTGGCACTGTAATGCATTCTGGTCATTTTATTCTGCCTATGAAAAAGGTAGATTCATGCATTTCAGTACAGGTTTCAAAAATAAGAATAAGAACAAATAAGTATTTCCAGTTAACCCTAGGTTTGTTTGGAAATTAAATTACACGTTTCTGGGGCAGTGGAGTTTACTCAGGGATGCCACGTATCACATGAGCAGAGGCAGCCCTGTGACACACTGTAACAAAACAACCCTGGAGACTGAAATGGAAGTTTGATTGTGAATATTTCCTATCCAACTTGAATTTGCAAGCATCTCTATCTAGTCAACTTATGGTTTGGGAGCAGGTCTAGAAAGGTTACTAAGATTAATGATTTTGAAAGCAAAACCAACTAGTTATTTGAGAAAATAGTTTTCATTGTCACCTTCTAAAGATGTAGATAACACAAAAACAAGTTTCCTCTGGATATAATTCAGCTATGGTTTTGTTGCCACAATCTAGAAGTGGCCTCACCAGACAATGCTTTGAGGAAAGATAGCTTATTATGCACGGCATTAAAACCAAAATGCTAATCTTTGATAGAAGTCACAGTCTTCTGAGTGGCTTGTAAACAGCCTCTCCCTTACTGCTGGTCCCCTTATCATGGATCCAGAGAGGTGGCATCTGTCCAGTCACCCTGGTGTCCCCAGGAACCCAGAACCTAACACTGCTAAAAGCCTGGCGTCTCAATGAGCACTGGGAGCCCTGTCTGGCCTCAGAGGTGCTGGGAGACACAGCCCTGAATGGCTTTCTCTGCTCAGAGAATAGAGGCTGTTGTCTGCTGGAGGCCACTGGAATGGCATGTTTGTCTGTGGGCTGGACATACCCAGAACTGTCTCCGGTAGGAGATCCTAACCAGCCCACAGGCCCTGGAACCCCCACTCTGAGGTGGGAAGGCTGTGCTCACTCTCATGCACGAGTTGTTCGCAGGCTCCTTGAGTCTGTAAGAAGTCAGAGTCTCAGAGCACAGTTGTCCTGAATCAGTGTCGGCGCCTAGGCCGTGCTGGCGATGGAGCAGACTGCATGCCACCACTGCCACTTGAGTCTTGGCTTTCAGAAACACTGTCCTTGAGAGGATCATCTGAAAGATCTGTCTGCTGTTCATTTGTTTTCTCTGAATCCCAGATACTTAGCCCAGGAAAAACTGTGCTTCGCCTTAGCAAATAGAATACATTTATCTTATGAAACTTACGAATCTGGCCACTGATAATATTACTCTATTTGCTTTGACCTCGAAGGAACTCAGAGCCAACTGTGTGAATTTACTAAAGACTTGTGCTGGAATACATGGTCTCTCCACCTTGGCTCAGCTTCATGTTGTTGTTCTGTCCTTATTCTACATTTACTGATGGCTCTTTTTCTCCCGGCTCTGCCACTTGTTAGCTTATCTAATCTTGACCTAGTTAGCTTTAACCTCTCCTTGCCTCAGCCTTCATAGCTGTAAAGTAAGGATAATGATGGTCCTAACCTCAAAGAGTTACTATCAGAGTTTGAGGAGACAATGTAGGAACAAGGTTTGCCTTTAAGCCAGGCACAGAGGACGCTCTCCATGTGTATTGAGTTACTATTATTATTGTTGTTCTTAGTTATCCTATTGTACGTATTTGTGTAAGCTGCCTCAGATCCTTTCTGTGTGAATCAGGGACTAAATCAGTTATTACAATGAACACTCTTTGTTTGCTGTTTAATTAAAATAAAGACTTTCTTCGGTACAACTGCAATGTTTGTCCTCAGGAACTGCTTTTCCCACATTCAGGGGTGTCTGTATAAATTAACTTAGCTGCAATGTCACAGCAGCAATTAATCTTGGCTGCAATAAAGGTAAGAGGGACTGCATAACAAGCCTTCATGAAGTTCTGTCGTGTATTAAAGCTACATGGAAATCAATAAACATTATATAGGAATACACTGAGGTGTCTTTTTTTTTTGTCTGAATTAATGAAAATTAAAATGATCAAATGGAGTTCTTTTTGCCTGCTTAATGTGGGACATGAGCCAATTAAGTCAAACCCACTTGTGTGTGGCACACACTGAGGGTGGCGGGGAAAACGCACTGGGGCTAAGGTGTGGGCGTCCCGAGGCCCAGGCGGCTGGATTTTCTTCAGACTTTCTGCCTGACTTGCCAGAGCTCGTGGACACCAATCTTCTTGCAGAAATAGCATAATTTTTACGGACTTAATTTTGTTTCTATTTAAGTTTACCAGTTAAGGCACCGGCATGAACATTGTCCGCCCAGTGGGGACTTGGGTCCATGCCTGGACCTGGTGTGGGAGCACGGCGGACCGGTCTGCTCTCTCGCTCCACATTTCTGCCCTTTTATGCCATCTGTGGTATTTCCTTGCACATTGCTGCTTTATTAGGAGCTGCATTAATTGAATTTGTACGATAAATCTAGAGCCCTGGAAGTTGTCCAGCTATTTACATTGATTTGTTACATAAATTCAGGACTAAGAGTATGAGGCGGGTTAGCATTTAATTCTGTAGAAAAAGGAAAGCTCTTAGTGCTTCAGCTTCCCTTCCTGTGTCCCTCTCCTCTTATTCTGCGTCTCTCTTCATAGAAAGCACAACCATTTTCCTTTAATTAGGCTGTGGAGAGCACAGGCTAGCATTAGGCCACTCAGCCACTCAGCCACGCTCACAGCCATGGCCATTTCCTATCTATTTTCTGAAGGAAAAGGAAAAAAAGTGTACATATGCACATATAAACCCCCACAAGTTGGGGGTGGAGGATGGGACAAAGGAACCAGGTAGAATCACCTTTTGTGAGAATGAGGCCACAAAACCCAGCAAACCTCAGAAAGCAAGATATTTTGTTGCTTCGTTGTTCCTTTGGCTAAATGAATTGCTTTTAAAAATTTTAAAAGGTGCTCATATCATTCACTAGTACAGAATATATACAGCATGTTTAATATATATATTTACAATAATACATGTTGGAAATAATTCCCTTTTAAAATAAGTTTTTCTAATTAATGTGTTTTTTTTTTTTTTTTTTACAGATATAACAACAAACTACAAACTGTTCCTTCACTTTCATGTTTTCAGGTTTGAAGTTTTTAAAAATCAAGTATTAAAATTCAACTAACATATTCCTAGTTTTTACTTCCCAAAAACACAATAATGAGAGTAATAGATTTATATAAGCCACAGAATAGTGCAGGAATCCATAACTCCACATTGATACAGATAAATGAATAAACAAATAAATGGAGAATAGAGGACAACTCTTCCTTATAGTAGAAAGTTAAGTAATAAATGTAGAATGAATGATGGAGTTAGAAAATCACCTTTCGGCAAACAACACAGTAATAAGTATTTCAGGCGAGAATTGTTTATAAATGCTAAAATTAGTAAAAAAAGAATGATAAAAATAGGGTATTTAAATAGTCTCAAAGTGTCACTAAATTATTATGAAGGTAAAAATACTACATTTCCATCAAAGAAACCTGCAGCCTCTACTCTAACCAAGTGACTGGTTCTGTGGTTCCTGCCAAGAAAGCATAACCCGAAATGAATAATGAGGAAACATCAGACAAACCCAAACTGCTAGACATTCTATAAAATAACTGGCCTGTATTTTTCACAAATGAAAGCTCATGAAAGTAGAAGGCTGAGGAACTGTCCCAGATTGGAGATGATTAAGGAGACACAGCAATGCATTGCAATGTGGGATCTTGGATGGATCTTGTACCAGAGGATGGGGCATCAGTGGGACAATAAGCAAAATGTGAATGAGTGAAGATACAAATTTGTATTATATTAATGTCATTTAAAATTTTAGACAATTTTACTATGGTTACGCATAGTAACCATAGGAACTACGACTAAAGTATTTAGAGGGCAGCACATCTGCAACTTACTTTTAAACATCAGGAAAAAGTTATGCCTTTCCATCCATAAAGTGACAGACAGAGAGAGAGAGAGAGAGAGAGAGAGAGAGAGAGAGAGAGACTGGAAGAGAGTAAGAATGATACAGCAAGTGGAATAAAATGTTAACTTTGATGATTCTAGGTGTAGGATATGCAGCTACTCTTTGTTCTATTTGTGTAACCTCTTTGGAAGTTTGAAATTATTTTGAAGTAAAAGTTAAAAGAAATCACTATTGTTTAGGCTATTGTATTACTCTTGGTAAAGAATTGGCCATAGAATTAAGTTCTCATATCTGAGCCTACAGGATTTTGGGGGCTGGACCGTACACCGAGTATACACTGTAAGCACAGAGACAGGCAAACTCAAAGCAATGGCTGAGGTCCATCTGGTCTAGTGGAAGGACAGTCTCCACTCTCAGAGAGAAGATACCTCTGATTCCTCCTGAAATAGCAGAGCCCCTCTCTTTTTGTAGTGCTGGAAAGGATATGAGATTACAGATATTGGAGACTTTTTTGTTTCATAGGTTAAGAAAACAGGTCCAGAGCAGCAATTGCCAAGACCTGTACCGTCTAGTCCAGGAGCTAAGGGCCACTTGTGGCTACTGAGCACTTGCCTTTTGGCTGGTCTGAACTGAGATGTGCTGCAAGTGCAAATGACACAAAGGATATCGACGACTTCATACAAAAACAGAGAATGTTAACATCTCGGTAATGTTTTTTTATATTGATTAAATGTTGAAAAGACAATAGAAGTTGAATATCTTCATTTAAATAAAAACATTATTAAAATTAATTTTATCTTTTTCTTTTTATGCTTTTAATGTGACTACCAAGAAAGTTAAAAGTACATGCATGCCTCACACCATACTGCTTCTGGACGGCACTGGTTTAGGTTAAAAAAAAAAAACCAAGTATGTCTACCATGAGAAATATTCCAAATGTAAAGACAAATAAACCATGGGCCCTACATCCACAGGCTCTCTAATAAGAAGAGACAGTTGACATAAAGAAATAATTACAACACTGGGCAACAAGTGCCATAATCAAGCATGGACAAGCTCCATCAATAACCGAAGGGAGCTGATTATAGATACATGGAGGAGGATTTCTTTAAGCATCAAGAAGGAGATGGTGTTTGCCAAGGGTATTCCAGACAGAAGGAACAGCATGGAGAAATGTGGAGGCATCAGCTGTACAGGGAATTCTGGGGACAAGAAATGGTTTGTGGTTCTGGCGTCCAGTTGGATATGATGTGAGAGGTGGTAGCTGGGGTTAGATTCTAGTGCTTGTCTATGATTCCTGGACTTTATCTCGTAAGTGATAAAGAGCCATGGAAAGGTTTTAAACAACTGAGTGATGCGGTCACCATATTTATGCTTTAGAACATCTAGACTAGAATGGGATGAGGCCAGAAGCAAAGGAACTTGCTGAATGCAGGGCCTCAAGAGAGAAGGGGTGGCCCGAAACAGACATGACACAAGGATTGAAAACAAAACTTGAGAAACAGCAGTATTTCTTGGGGGCTGGTGGGATCCAGGAGCAGAGCAAGGAGCTGGAGCACAGCATCATCAGAAGTGACCAAGAATACAGGAGAATGGAAATAATTTGTTTTTCCACCCACCAAAGACCCCCAGGAGCCTCGGTGGCAAAGCAAAGTCAGGTTCGGGTAGTTGCTGCAGCAGGGTAGCGATGCACTGAGGGGTGCGTGATAAGAGGGAGCTGAGAGAGGCTAGTTACAGGGCTTGGGCTTAGGCAGTGTGGTTCTAAAGAGAGTTAAGGTGAAGTCAGCAAGTCTGTTCTTAGGTAGCAGGGGTAGTCTGGTGCCTGACTAATTTTGATACTATAAAATCAGGTGACAGAGATGAGAAAGGATTAGACTGTGGCCAACACCACCAGCTGCTCCTTAGAGAGGAAGCTCTAGGATCCCTCCCTTGCAAACAATGTAACCCCCTCCATTTAACCCACTTTCTGCTTACTCCTCCCACCCCCTGCACCGGAGAAGCTGAATATGGATGGAAAGGAAATCACACAGCCACGCTGCCTGGCCTCATTTCACATTTATCCTCGCAGGTCTCTAATGTGTGCTCAACACTGCCTGCAGATCCCAAACATTTCCCTGGTGAATCACTTTTTTTGTTCTCTGAGGTGACTTTTTCTCTCTACTCAAGAATCCAATACCTTTCTGCTTTTCTCTCCTCTCAGCAGATGACCTTGCCTCATGCTTTATTAATAAAAAAGAAACAGTCAAACTGCCATATTTTTCACCCCCAAATATCCCAAAGTGCCTGATTCTCTCCCATGACTCCCTCTATGGCTGTTATGATAGAAAAGTTGTCCCTGCTCTGCCATTATCCCTCTCTCTTCTGCATCATTTATTTGCTTACAAAGACTTGCCTTCTCTCCTCTTTAACAAACCCTCTCGACTCCAATTCCTCCCTCCAAAGTATTCTAAGTTTTCTATTCCACTTCACAGAACTCTCCTCAAAATTTAACTCTCTGCTGCATTTCCAGATCCTCAGGTTATGGTCTCTCTCTTGAACTATTTCCAGCCCCCACCTCCTCTGAAGCAGCTCTGATCAAAGCCAAAGCCTGTAGCCAATTCTCTGTCCTCAACTGACTCAACCCCTCAGTGGAATCTGACCACTACTTCAGCTTACCACTACTTTGCCCTGGAAGTGCTTTCTACTCTTAGCTTCCAGAAACCCCACATCATGTTCTACCTTCTGCTGCATCTTCTGCTGGATATCGAAGTATTGGCCCTTTTCTCTGGTCTGAAGACATCTTTCCCTCGGTGCTCATGGAAAGACAGGGAGACCGGAAGCCTGGACCATAGGAGGCTCTGGATGTTTCCCTATACAAGTGCTTTATTGAGGAGGGCTCTCAGGAGAAGGGAGGTAAGGGAAGCCGATGGGGAAGGGGAGAGGCGGGCAAGGGAAGGAGCTGAGCAAGAATGGGTCTGAACTGGAGCCTGGCTTCAGCCTGGGCGCTGGGGGAGCTCTGGAGTGGGAGTCACACCACAGAGTTGTGTGCACTTTGAGGCACGGGACCTTCCATAGCAATGTCCATCATTGCTGTGGGTATCTTGGGAACAGACTGAAGTGTAACCTTCTGGGCAAGATGGCTCCTTGCTCTTTACTTCAAGGGGGCAGCTGTGAGTTACAAGACAACATTCACACCCCCCCCGGGGGATGGTGGTGCTGATTGGTTAAGGGAGTGAGGTGGGGCACTCAGTGTTCACTTCTGAGGTGGAATCATAGTTCTGTTGGGCCAAGTTAAGTTTGAGTGTCAAGTGAGCAGTTGGATATTTTGCCAGAGTGTATAGCAAGTCTTGCACACTTTGCTGCTAAAATACCTCTCAAATCTGACCACTTCGTCCTGTATCCATGTAGCCCGAATCACCATCTCTCACTAGGGATAATGGCAATAGCTCCCTAAGAGCTACTACAGTCCATTCTGCACGGCAGCTGCAGTGAACTTAAAACGTGAATTGGTGTGTTACTGCCCTTGACATGTGAAAACAAGTATCTAAAGCCCAAACCCTCACTTACAAAGATCTAAATGATGCAGCTCCTCTGAACTTTCTGCAACAGCCACACTGGCTTCCTTTTGTCCCTCAGACATACCAAGATTTCTCCCACTTTGGGGTCTCTGCACCTGCTGGTTCCTCTGGCTGGACTCCTTTCCTCCCAGATTTGGCATGCTTGGCTGTGTCTTATCATCCAGGATTTGGCTCTGATATTTCTTCCTCAGAGCGTCTGCCCCACCCACCCAGCTCCTGCCCTGTCCTGCTTTATCACATTTTCCTTTTATGTTAATTGAGAAATAATTGACATACATCACTGTGTAAGTTTAAGGTGTACAGCCTGATGGTTTGATTTACATATATATTGAAATGATTACCACAATAGGTTTAGCTAACATCCATTATCTCATACAGATACAATACAAAGAAAGAAAAGAAAAGGAAAAAAAAATTTCTCCTCGTGATGAGAACTCTTATGATTTACTCTGTTAACAACTTTCCTGTACATCACACAGCAGTGTTAGCTGCAGTCATCATGTTGCACATCACATCCCTGGGACTTATTTACCTAATACCTGGAATTTTGTACCTTTGACCACTTTCCTCCAATTATCCACTCCTCCACAATTTTAAAGGATAATTTAAGCTGTCTTGAACAAAATTTAGATGTACACACCCATTGATCCAGAAATTCCACTGATATGCACAAATCAATACATTCAATAAAAACATTATTTACAATAATAAAAAAACACTGGAAATAACCTAAATGTTCATTAAGGAAAATAGTTAACTAGAGTTTAGCCATCCTATGAAACAGAAAGAAGCCATTAAAAAGAGTGAGATCTATGTGTACTGACACAGAAAAATCTTCAATATGTATTAAGCAAAAAAGAAAAATGAAGAAAAATATGTACAGTATATTGGAGACACACATTCACATATCTGGAATGTGGTCAGTGCTGGGGAGAGTGAAAGGAGGGGGGACACTCATTGGGGTGACGGTGGAACTTTTTAAACTGGCATTTAAAATTTCTTTCTTTACTATTTAATTCTAAGTTCTGTGAAAGAAGGAAGCCTATCTTTCTTGTTGTTGACTGTGTCCCACGTATCCAGAACACTGGCGTTCAATAAATATACACTGAATGAATAAGAATTAATGACACTTAAGAAACGGTAATGAAAATAATCAGGAATATGCCAAAAAAAAGATGTACCATTGAAGATGCTTATTACAGTGTTAATTATCAGAACAGAAAGTCAGAAGCAACTTGATTAAGCAAGGGACACTGGTATGGTAGAACCCTCTTCAGTCATTAAAAGATCTTGTCATTTATATACTATCTCAAGAAATGAAAAAGTGTTCAGAACCTCCTAATAAGCCAAAATAGAGAGCTATGGGCTCAGCATGTAAAAATATTGTTAAATATGTAAATATTTATATATTCAGAGAAAAAAATATTGGAGGAACACACACCAAAATTTTATAATGATTGTATGTGGGTAATTATTTATGGGTAACTATTGGTTTCTTCTTTGAGATTCTGTTTCATACCCCTACCCTCTCTGGGTCATGCAATGATTATAGATTACTTTTGTAAATAGCAATTATAAAATCTTGTATTTTATAATTTGTAAAAAATTATATCTCAAGAAATATAGCTTTGCAGTTTATGTGTTGAAAGGTTTCTTCCTGGATGCCTTTGGAAGCAGCTCCTGACTTAGGGATATTGGTTCTGTGAATTTGACTATATAACACAACTTGTCTGCTCATATTTAGCCATCGATACCGCTAAACTCTTTTCTTTCTATTCACCTATTTCTCTCACCCCCTCCCTCCACCTCTGGCAACCACCAATCTGATCTCTGTATCTATGAGGTGCGTGTGTGTATATCTATCTGTCTGTCTATCTATCTGTCTTCTATCTATCTATCTATCTATCTATCTATCTATCTATCTATCTATCTATCTATCATCTATCTGTATCTATTGGATGAAGGAGTGTAAGCCCCACTGGCCACCAAAACCAGGTGATATAGAGGTGTCCCTTGGCAGCAGTCACAAAAATTAGGATACCAGACAGGGGTATAAGCTCCTCTCTGGGTGACAGCGATGATTACCATCTCATGGGACCAGGCATGGAAGCTCCCCTGGCCTCCAGAGCCAGATGATCAAGAGGCATCATCTAGGTGGTAGCCACAAAAATCAGGGCACTAGACACATGGAAGCTCCCTTCCAGGAGATACTAGTGTGCTCTGGAAGGTGGCAAAGGGAGAGCACGAAGAGCGCACCTGCCAGTCTACATCCCTGGAGAGTGTTCCAGCAGGCTCCTAGACGTGTGTGTTAAAGCAGATGCCTGCCCCTCAGGCTGACACATTACTATAAGCAGGTGAGCTTCCTTTAAGTCAGGGTGCAATTGGCTACCTCTGAGCTGGGCCCTGGGCAAGTCTGAAGGCATGGGCCCTTTGAGAGTGATTTCTCAGATCAATAGAGTCTTGTGGGTCTCAGGAAGTGAGCCACACTGGCTTTTAAAGTTTGAAGGCTAATCTTGCAAGTGTATGTCTTAAAGGTTATGAGGCCCGATGTGGGGTTTGAATCCTTCACTCTTCAGGGAGAAGCTCCGAATTTTGAGCTGCCTCTGGTTGTAGGATGCCATGCCAGTGATGATGCTTATGGCAAGACTATGTTCAGCCTCTGCTACCTACATAGATGCAGGGGTTTTTTTTCTCATTTGTCAGATGTGTAGTTGTCATTCATCAGCCCTTAGGTTTTTAAGAGGAAACTGTTCCATGTGTAGCTGTAGACTTGGTATGTCCATGGGAGTAGGTGAATTTAGAATCTTCCTATGTCACCATCTAGAACCAGAAGTATTATTTGGTTGTGTGCATTTGAATTCCACACTTGTTTTCAGGAATAAATTGTGTTTTAAAGTAGGGGACAGTCTGTATTTCTTGTCCTCTTTTTAGTGCCTCTTTAGTAACCTGGGGTATTTTGTTACTGTTTCCTCCTCTTCTTTTAGAAAAAGATAACAATAACTCCTGTTAGTTCTTTTTACGCTTACGATGATATGAGATCCATTTATTCACCAGAGCCTTCTTTAGGTGACAGGCATTTCTTTAGTTCTGTCTCTGAGCTCCAAAGAGAGATGTGGATAATCTGGAAAGTATACTAGTTCAAACCAGAATGCTCTTTTAGTTGAGGTTTCAGTGATAAGAAGTTGGGTAGCACATAGTTAACTGGCATTGCGGCTGGACCTGACGGGAGGGAGCTTTGTCTGGGGTGGTGAACACTGGTTATAGCTGTGTAATCACGTTATTAACGGCTATCTGATATCAAAAACAAAGTCATTATTATGATACTTTAACAGTCTCAAGGCTGAAAACCACTCACAATCTAATTCAATAAATAAGCTACTTAAGTATAGAAAGTCACAAGGAAGAACAGATTTTGTGTCATATTAGCAAATTTGATTTTCATTAATGCAAGATGAATGTCTTCTATAAAAACACTTTCATATCATATTAATGACATGATAGCAAACAGCATTCATAGGTTGCTAGGCAACACGAGGACACTCTAATGATCTCTTCTGTACTCGAGAGGCCACAGAGGGAAAATGCCAGAGCTCTGAGGATATTTCCCATTGCTTGGCAATTGTTTCTGCTGGAAGACCACTGTGGTGGTGGGAGAGAAGAGAATTAATGATACCATTTACCAAAGCAAATACTCCTCTTCACTCTTCCCTCCTTTTCATTGGCTTACTATGTGGGAGAGCAAAAACTGAGAAGTATGCTTCAATATGGGAGGTCAAGAGGTCTCAGCTCTTCCCTCTGCTTAGGTAGGCAACAGGCTTCTATGAAACCAGGGCAGAAAACGTAGTGGACACCTTCAGGGTTGCTTGTCAAGCATAGTTTACTGGAATCTGCTCCTCTCCTTGCCGGATAGGTCCCCAGCAGTCATGCTGTGACCATGATTCCATGAAGCAGGTACAGTCATCGGATCCGATCATTCCAGTTACGTGTTGATGTGCAACAACCATTCACAAACTTAGCAGCACAGAGCAACAGCCATTTTACTGTGGTCACAATGGCTTGGCTCTGCTCTGTGTCTGCAGTTGGGAAGATGAATGGTTGGTGGCCACTCAGGGCCACTCAGATGACTGTGGCTAGAATCATCTGAAGGCTTTTTTTTTGGCTCACATGTCTGGAACCTACCTGGGCTGGGATGAATTAAAGGCTTGGCTCAGATGGAACTTTTGCTAGACTATCTACATGGTCTTTCTCCATAGCTTACGTTTCCTCATAGACTAGCAACCTCAGGATGGTTGGACTTCTTGTACAACAGACAGGACTCTAAGAGTGAATGTTCCAGTAAACAAACTGGAAACTGTGTGACCTTCTATAACTCAGCCTCAGAAATCATCTGACCTCTCTTCTGCCATATTCTGTTGGTCCAAGCCATTATAAGCTCACCCAGATTCAAGGGACAGGAACATAGACCCCACTCTCTCTGTGGAAGGAGGGCCAAATAATTTGCAGTCATAATGTGAAATTGCCATACCAAGCCATGCCAATCAGTCACTCTCCAGGAAATCCGTAGTTGCATCTGGTAAATTTCTGTGGATTTTGGGATTTGTAACATGTAAACATGGAAGTTGAGGGGCAGGCCAAGAAAGACAGTATGTAGAGAGAAAGAGGAAGCTACTGCTTGGTTTCTAGCTGCCTGACTCTGGTTCCTTCTCAAGGCCCAGCTGTATCTCTGCCCTTTGAGATACAACCATGAATCCTTAAAACGAATTCGCCTTTTTAGATAAAATCTATCTTGGTTTCTGTTGCTTGCAACCAATGAGTCCTAAATAATTCAGAGATGATCAGCTGATTTTTCAAGTGATTACTGATATAAATGTGATTGCTGATCTATATGATATAAATTCTAATTTATTATTTTCATGATACCTATTGACTTTTTGTTACAGGAAATGAAGGTTTATCTTTTTAGACACAAACCCTACTTCTCCTTATCCTACACTTCCCAAATAATTTCTATTGTAGTTTTTGGTTAAATTAATATCTGTGTTTATATTATTTTAACTTTGCAAATATTAACCACATTTCTTTCTTGTATAACTTTTTGCTGTTCTTGGAAATAGCAACAGCCCTGTTTTTCCTCCTTAGCTTTCAATGTACCTTGTTACAACATTAAAAAAAATATTCCAGCAATTCTATAAAAATACCCCCTAATATTATTTTCCACATAAACACATCAAATAATCAAAATAATTACTTTTTCTCCCAGTTCCCTTCCTCCTTCTGTCCTCCTGTCTGGTCTGACCTGGTTGTCCTCTGGGTCCACTGGGACTACCCACACTATTCTTCAGTGTTCATGCCCTCCAATGTTTACTTTATTATTATTATTTTTATTAAGTTTATTGGGGTAACATTGGTTAATACAATTTCACATGTACATTATAATTTAATATCTGTATATTCTATTGTGTGTTTACCACTCAAAGTCCAGTTTCCTTCAGCTACCATATATTTGATCCCCTTTACTCACTTCACCCTCCCCCTACTCCCTATATTTGACTCCCTTTTCCCTGTCTATCTCTCCCTCCTTCCCCACCCCCTACCCTCTGGTAACCACTAGTCCATTGTCCATGTCCCTAAGTCTCTGTCCTGTTCATCTGTCCTATTCATGCTTTTAGGTTAATATCCCACATATAAGTGATATTACATCCAGTGTTTACTTTAATCCTTCTTAGTTTAAAACTTTGGTTATTTCTTAAAAATAACTTTATTATGCAGAATTTAAAAATATGTTTTAAAAATATTCACAGACTGTCTTAAAAAGAATTTTAAAATATCCTTGAGGACATTATGCTAAGTGAAATAAGACAAATAGAGAAATGTACATACCCTATGATCTCATATGTAAAGCCTAAACAAAAAAATAACAAGCTCATAGATACACAGAACAGATTGGTGGCTATCAGAGATGGGAGTGGGGGAGGGGGAAAGAAATGGGTTAACTTTTTTTTTTTTTAGTCTAAATAGTTTGTTTAAAAATAAATATATAAAACTGGAAATATTTAAGTTAGAAGGCTGGCATAATGAACTCCCATTATCCATTACCCAGTTCAACAGTTATCAACTGATGGCCAATCTTGTGTTATCTCCAGCCCCATCTACTTCTCTTCCCTCTGGGTTATTTTGAAGCAAATCCAAGATATTTCAATGTCTCTAAAAAATAAGGGTTCTGTTTTTAAAATATATACATAACTGCAATACTTACTTCACATTTAAAACATTAATAATAATTCTTAAAAACAACAACAACAAAACAATCCAGTTAAAAAATGGGCAGAAGACCTAAGCAGATACTTCTCCAAAGAGTAAATACAGATGCTAATAGACATATGAAAAGATGCTCAAGGTCACTAATCATCAAAGAAATGCAAATTAAAACTACAATGAGATATCACCTCACACCTGTCAGAATGGCTATTATCAATAAATCAAAAAACAAGTGTTGGCGAGGATGTGGAGAAAAGGGAACCCACATACACTGTTGGTGGGATTGCAAATTGGTACAGCTGCTATGGAAAGCAGTAGGAGGTTTCTCAAAAAATTAAAAATGGACCTATCTTTTGACCCAGCAATTGCACTTCAGTATTTACCCAAAGAAAACCAAAACAATAATTCATAAAGATCTATGCACTCCAATATTCATGGCAGCACAATTTACAATAGCCAAGATATGGAAGCAACTCAAACGTCCATCAACAGATGACTGGATAAAGAAATTATGATTCATATGTACAATGGAATATTACTCAGCCATTAAAAAAATGAAATCCTACCATTTGTAATGACATAGATAAAACTAGAGGTTAGACCTAGAGGTTATTATGCTGAGTGAAATAAGTCGGACGGAGAAAGATAAATAACACATGATTTCATTTATATGTGGAATCTAAGGAACAAAAAGAACAAACTAATCAAAAACGACTCGCAAATATAGCAGACAATTTGGTGACAGACAGAGGGGAAGGAGATTGCGAGGCTGGGAGAATGGGTTGGGTTAAAGAAGTACAAATTAGTAGTTGATAGTTAAGTCACGGGGATGGGAAGCACGACAGAGGGAAAGCAGTTAGCACTAATAAAATGGCTAGGCAGAGGGCCAGGGGAGGGAGGGAGCAATCGGGGGGATTGTTTTATGAACTATATAGAAGTCTAACCAATGTACTGTATACTGGAAACTAATTTAAATAAATTTTAAAAAACATTACTAATAATTCTTTAATATATCAAATATCCTGTGTTCAAATTTTCAGTAATGTCATAAATGGAGCAATTTTTTTTTATAGCTTATTTGAATCAGGATCCAAAAGGTTGATATGTTTTTAAAATCTGCTTTAATCCATAGGCTCCTCCTCCACCTCTGTTATTTCTTGCAATTTATTTGTCCAAGGAATCAGGCTATTTGTCCCATAGAGTTTCCCACACTGAATTTTGTGGACTAAAGCTCCACAGTATTATTTAACATGTTCCTCTGACTCATCTATTTCCTATAAGTTGGTGGTGGATCTAAGGTCCTGGTCAGATTCAGGCTTCTTTTTTTTTTTTTTTCTAGTTGGTGTGTTTTCCCATCAAGGAGCACATAATTTTCCTTTTCTGTGTCAGCAACCACTGATGTTCACTCAATACCTCTGCACTTTCATTCACGAGGGGTTGCAAATTGGTGATATTGTAATCATATCATTTATGAGCAGCAATAATTCTATTCCTTTGGTGCTTAATTGATGGATGATCATAAAATTATTGTTTGAAATTATTTCATTTCATAAGTTTGAAGGCACTGCCCCATTATCGCTTAGGTTTTGAGGTTGCCATTGAAAACCCCGATGCTATTTTGATTCTAGCTCTTTTTTAAATGACACGCTTTACTCACTGGAAGCTTTTAGGAGCTTCTCATTATCTTGGTGTTCTGGAATTTCATGATCAAGAGCCTGGGGGCTGTTTGTCATTTATTATGGATTTTTCAACCTAAAGACTGATGTCTTTCAGTTCTGAGATTTTTTTCTTTTGTTGTTCCTTTAGAAGACCCCTCCACTCCATTTCCTCCACTCTCTCTTTCTGGAATTCCTATTAGTCAAATTGGAATTCCTATTAGTCAGATTGAGGTTCATCTCTTATTCATGACATTTCCTTGACTTTATCTTTCAATGCCTCTACTCCTGGAAACTGTCATTCTGGAGCAAGGCAGGAGAAGGGGACTTGGCATTCTACTGGTCAGTATTGGGACTTGCACCTAGTTCCTTCTCCTTTTAGCCCCACATCTCACACTTTTTTTTTTCCTTCTGGGTCTGGTGTCCCCACATTTGGAATCTGCTCAGTTCACATTCTCCAGAAAACAAACCTCCAGTGTCCTATGAGAAGGTGAGAGGGAGGAGGAGTTGCTCGGCTATTGCAGGAAGGAAAGAAGCCTGGGGAGGAGACATCTTCTTTCCTTTTAGTGAGTCTCTGTTTACAGCCCTGTGCCTCATCCCAGACTTCCATCATCATTTGTATCTCCTGCTGTTCTCTCCACAGGCCCTTAAATTGCAGGTGTCTCTACTCTGCTAGGACAAGCTTCCCAAGATGCGCTGCCGTCTCTCATCTGCCATCATCTCCCATCATCTCCTCTCCAGTCTGATGTTTCCTTATGGGGAAATTTATACATTTTTTTTCTTGTTTTACTGCCATTTTATGGGGGTTTCAGAAAAAAGAGGAGGGAAATGTGTATATTCAATTTGCCATACTTAACCAGGAGCCCCTAAATTATTTTTCAGTACAACTCTAAATAGCAAGTCTTTACACAGAACTTTTATGAATTTAAGTTTTTTCCAGTTTTATTGAGAGATAGTTACCACACATCACTGTATAAGTTTAGGGTGAACAGTATGATCATTTGATTTACGTACATTGTGAAATGATTACCACATAGGTTTAATTAACATCCAATATCTCATATAAATACAATTAAAAAAAAGAAAAAAATTTCTCTGTTGTAAGAATTCTTAGGACCTACTCTATTAGTAGCTTTCCTACACATCACACAGCAATGTTAGCTGCAGTCATCATGCTGCACATCACATCCCTGGGACTTATTCATCTTATACCTGGCAGTTTGTACCTTTGGACCACCTTCCTCCAATCGAATTTACTTTTAATTTTTAAATTTAGTCTCATGGAATCCTAATTCTGGGACAATTTATTGGAAGCTCCCTCTAGTCAGCCTGGGTTCTTTTATCCTGTGGATTTGAGGATGTTTGATATAATAAAAGAGCTTTGTTCCTGATTTTCATCATTCTTGTTATTCTAGTGTGTTCCCTACCATCTGAGGGATCAGAGGCTGAGGCAAAGATTAAGTGTTATATTTTATGTGCAGATACCATCCCAGGGCAGCCAGACTGAGGTGGCGAGAGACGGGGAGCAATGCAGGATTACGCATTATGTACTTGTCAGTGCTTCAGGCTAAGGGCTCGTACTCAGACATTCAGGATGCCTCTGTACAGGGTTACATGAAAAACTGGGTCTTGGGACAGTCTTTTGGAGGCAGGGAAAGGGAATTTATCTTCTGACTTCCTCCTAGCCACAGAGAATTAGGCCCGTGCACTTCTGCCTTGCATCACGCAGCCTCTTTGGCAGTCACCTGAAAAGCCAGATCCTACAGCTTGTGGCACAGGGCTTCATCCAAGTCTAGGCATGGGAGGAGGAGCTGGAACTCTCAAGGACCTACTGAGGCTGGGAGAGGCTGAGGACATGGGCCTCAGGGCTGGGACATGGCCATGCTGATGGTCTGAATGGACGGGCTCATCATAGGAGCCAGACCATTCTGAATTATTCCCTAGGAATTTTCCAAAGAGGAACTAGGAAAGAGAGGCCCCTCTGCTCTCTAAATATCAAACTATGAGATGCATGAGCCTGGGGCTTACCACGACTTCCACCCAGGGGTGGCCCGTCTCAGAGGAAGAAGACAACATGCAGGGACAAGAAGCCAAAATCTGATGGTGTTTCAAATCCTGACTATGGAAGTGTAGTTCTGTGAGATGTTACAGTCTCTTCTGGAGTTTCAGTTAGTTTGACAGCTGAGCTTTTGTCACTTGTAGACAGAGATTCCTGACTAATGGTTATGACAAGGAAGAATATTAACAAAGACTTTTTTAACCTTATATCCAACAACTTGAAATTAATTTAAAAAAAAACTTTAAAATTAAAAATGTTTACTACTTCAGATATCTTCCTACTTAGTGTGCTATGGGCAACCTGCTACTATTAAGCCTAGGTTAGCACTTCAGTCCAGTACATAATTGGAGAGATCAAGGCGGGGCTAAGTTAGTTCATATATTAAATCCTTACCAGGACCCCAGCAGCCTTGGACCGTGAATCCAGAAAAATCCACTTGCAGATCTGTCCAGAGGGCAATAACTGACCGATGGACACCCTTTGGGGTGCACTTGGAGAGGGTTTGATTCAGGGGCCTGACAAGCCCAGCGGATCCCGAGTAGCAAGTCCGTGTTAATAACTTGAACGAGTTCTAGCTTTGTTCAATTATCGCGTGCAGAAAGCCTACAGCTTGCAGGCGCCGCTTGTCAGCTGGGGCTGCTAGTGTCTGAGAACTAATCATTAAGCCTGCCACAGAGCAGAGAAGCCACCTCCCAGCAGCCCTGTGGCCTCCAGCGTGGTGTATATTTTCCTATTTCACTTGGATTTGCTCCTAATGATTGAACTATAGATTATTAATGCTGTGAGCCTCCGGGAGCCCAGCGTGACTGTGCTGGGCTCTATTCTGCCCTCAGAGCCTTCGGCACGGATCGTGGCAGCGCAGACAGTGCTCAGGCAGCTGTCAGAGCCGCTGGGGCCAAGAGAGTACCGTGGGATCCAAATGGTGCTTCCTATTAGCAGCTGCGGGGGGGTCGTTGGTGGCATTTGGTGCTCTCTTCTCCCCAAATTACCAGCTAGAGTGAATAATAAGTCACAAAACATAGTTCAGAGTTTGCTAGGTGCGTGACAAAAAGTGTCTTAAGAGAGGAGAAAGTGGCTGAGGCCATGCTGGGGCTATGCCATCTGTCCCTCTGCAAAGTTATCCTGAGCGGGTGCCGGGAACAACCGCAACGAGCACACACAAAGCCAGGCTCGGGGATGTGCAGGGCCCGTGGCAGGGTGGCCCTCCTGGAGAAGAAGTGTACAGCACAGCGACAATTTGTGGAACAGTTCCTCCAGGATAGGCTCTGAGCCAAACATTTCCTGTGTATCATCTTGTTTAGTCCTCACAGCAATGCCAGGAAGCAGTTATAAGCCCTTTTTTACAGATAGGAATAACGAAGCTTTGAGGAATGAAGTGACCTGCCGAAGACCACACTGCTAGGGAAGGTCTGCAGGACCGCCAGGTGTGTTTTCTGAGGTGTGCACTCTCCTTTCCACATGTTATCACCATCGAGTGAGAACCAGGAGAGACCCTTTATGCCCTGATGAGGAAGTGAGGCTGGTATAATGTCAGAAGCAGAGGCTGAACCCAGGAATAGCTGATATGGAGCTTATTCCCACATTGGCTAAATGCGAGTGCCCAGGGAGTACCACACGCCTTGGACAGCACAGCCAGCAGCTGTTGAAAGCAGCAAAAATACCCTTGGCCTTGCTGCATGGCAGCCTGTGAATTGTGAGGGACAATGCAACATCAAACTTGGGGTACAAATCTGTCTTAGCTCAGCCTGTCATGACAACAGATTGGGTGACTTAAACAACAGAAATTTATTTCTCACAGTTCCAGAGGCTGGAAGTCTAAGATAAGGGTTCCATAATGGTCAGTTTCTGGTGAGGACTCTTCCTGGCCTGTAGATGGCTGCCTTCTCATCGTATCATTACATGAAATCTCTCTTCCTCTTCCTAAAGGGCTCCAGCCCTACCATATTAGTGTCCCACCTTTATGACCTCATTTAATCTTAATTAACTCCTGAAGACTGTAACTCTAGATACGGTCACATTGGGAGTTAGGGCTTCAAAATATGAATTCTGGGGGACAAAATTCAGTCCATAGCACTGAGGTCATAGTGAGGTTAACAAATAGAAAGTAAATCAACAGAGAAATAAAATAGGTTAATGGGATGGAGAATGACTCAGAGATGTTAATTAGGAGTGTGTAGGGGGGTTTATGTAATATGGGGATGTTTCGCCATTTATTAGTCTAAAGATTCTCTATAATATATAATAAATGTGTTCAATTTTTTTAAAATTTCAATCCTTTATAGATCTTGTTCCACCGATTTTCACTTGCATTGTTTCTGAGAAATCTGTTGTCATTTTCTTTATTCCTCCAAAAACAATCTGTTTCCTCTTGTTGCTGTTTAGATTTTCTCTTTATCTGGTTTTGAGCAGTTTATGATACATCTTAGTATAATTTTATTCATGTATTTCCTACATGAGATTCATTGAACTTCCCAGGTTTATAGTTTATATCAAATTTGGAAAATATTTGGTCATTATTTCTTTAGGCCATTTCAAGTTTTCCCATAGCTCACTGATACTCTGATCATTGTTTTAAATTCTTTTTTCTTACTGTGTTTCATTTTGGCAATTTCAATGGTTATGTCTTCAAGTTCACTAATCTTTCCTTCAGCAATGTCTAATTTCCATTGATCCCATCAGTGTATTTTTGCATCTCAGACATTGTAGTTTCATCTCTAGAAGTTCAGTTTGGGTCTTTTATATACCTTTTACATTTCTACTTTATTTTTTGATCACGTGGAGTACAGTTATAATAACTTTTAATATGCTCGTTTATTAATTCTAATACCTGTGTCAGTTCTGATTTGGTTTCAATCAACTGATTTCTCCTATTATGGGTCATATTTTCCTATTTCTTTGCATGCCTGGTTTTTTTCTTGCTACTTATTTTCTCACTACCTCACAAATCTTAATGTTCTCCAGGTTGGCTGATGGGAACACAACCCATTCTCAGCCCTGTGTGAACACCAGGCACTATAACCTCTAATCCTTTTAAGTGGTTCTCTCCCACCCTTGGGAAGTTTCTTCACCTGCATGTGCTGATCAGTACTTGATGGAATTCTCAAGTGGAACCTCTTGAAGATCTCCAATGTTCTCTGTGAGCTCTCTCTTCTCTAGTACCCTGTCTTGAGAACTCTAGCTGCCCTGTCCTCCCCAGACTTCAGAGAGTCTGTTTAACTTCAGAGAGTCTACAGGACTCTGCCTGGGTTCCACTCCCTTTACTGTGGCCTGGAAACTCTCTCAAGGCAAAAAGCTAAATCAATTTCAGGGTTCACCTTATTTGTTTCTAGACTCTTAGAGATCACTGTCTTTTATTGCCTTATATCCAATATCATTTTCAAAATTGTTTTTACATTTTGTACAGATTTTGAGTTGTTTCAGATGAGAGGGTAAATTTATTCCCAAAAGAATTTGAAAAAATTGAATGTCACATCTGCTCCTAGGATTTTGGATAAGGATTGTCAACCCATAATAATAGATGTAAATAAAAATTTCAAGTGGTCTTCTTGCTACTTTTGCATTATTTTTTGCTAACTTCTAATCAAGTTTTATAGTTATAGGAGAAAATGCAGACTAGTTTAGCCAGCTGCATCCCAGGCCCTTTGTAGCATGACTTACCCAAAATACCACAGGTAGGAAAGTGGAAGACTACATTTTCCAGACTCACATACATGTGGGTTCTACATGAGATCAAACTTATTCCAAAGAGACTCGGAAGATGGACCCTCATACAAGAGTTGGAAGATGGACGTGAACACCAGGAAGTGGAGATTCTGCTTCCGCTGTTTTTCCTGCTTTTGCTGGCCAGCCTGGTCATGGTAATGTTTGGTGTCAGCTGTAGCAGAATCACACAGGTGGCAAAGAGGCAGGACTTCGGGTGCCCCTTTTGCTAGTTTGGATTGTGGCAGAGAAGGTGTGGCTGTGGAGCCGGCAGTTGTTTACGCAGTTCTCCAACTCCTCAGAGTCCTCATTGTGGCAGAGGTCAGCCAGGTCTGCAGAATTGTTTCTGGATTTTCCCTGGAAGGTGAACTAAAGCATGCTCCTTCAGCTCATTCAAGAAATTTTATAAACCACTCATAACTGGAAGTACACTGCTTTCTATTCGAACTAGCCAAAGAGGACTCCGTTGTCTGTAACTAAACCCTGACTGATAGATTAATCATTGTACTTACTGATAATGTGGCTAGTAAAGAGCTTGTCTGAGGAACAGAAGACAGGTTGGCTGTGACATTTCCTGGTTCACTCGTGCATGCTTTACCAGGATTTTCAATCTGTGGTTTCTTTGGAGGAGTCTTTTATATGCTCTTGTCTATTTTGTGGAAGTTAGTTTAGTCAAAACCAGATAGTATATGTAAGTCCAGAATTGCAGTATGTTCCAAAGTTCACTAATAAGTTGACCCTCTAAGCTATGACAACCCTCTATAACCTTGGAAGTGTTGAGTCCACATAAGACACACATCTGTCTTTCAACTGCCCAAGAGAGCACCAATATCTGTGCTTCAACCACTAATAAATTTTGATTCCTTTCTATCAAAAAAAAAATACAAATATAAGTTCTAATATTTGCTTCTTCCACATACCAATTATCCTGTGTGTCACCTGAGGTATTTTTGTCCAAGAAGCAAAATTATTCTCATGGTCTAAGCAAGTACTTTCTGTAAAGAATGTCACTGCACAATGCAAAACTTACTCCCTTTATCCGAATAAAGGGAATTAGACTGAGAGTCAGTGGACTCCGGTTCTGGTGTTATTGATGCCACTATCTTAGTTGTGACCCATGGCAAGCCATGTCACTTTGGTTTTTCGTCTATGAGATGAGTGTGCTGGAATACAGTCCCATGAGAAGGACCTATGTAGTGGTGTCAATGAGCCTGTGGCAGGCTTCAATTCTAGGAGCAGATAGCAGTTACCTTTGACTCTTCTCACCACATATGGCTCATTCATACAAAAAGTGTTCTGGGTATGGGATTAGGTATGGGTTTTACTTAGCTTTTAAAATATATTTTTCTCAATTTCATTTAATAAACATGTATTGCTTTTGTAATGGAAAATACTAAAAAGTAAAAAAAAAATGTATACAAAATAATCCTAAAAAAAAAAGGAAGGAAGGAAGGAAGGAAGGAAGGAAGGAAGGAAGGAAGGAAGGAAGGAAGGAAGGAAGAAACCAACATAAGAAAGATCCAGGCCTAGGAGGAAAGTAATGAGCATGCTGCATGCATGATAAGTCCATGCTGCCTAGTTGGCTTCAAAGCATCTCTTTAGAGTTGTTGGTCTGCCATAAAAAATTCAGGCAGGCAGGCTAGTTTCTTCTCAGCTTCTTTTCAGTAGACTGAGAACACGATTTCTGAGATGTATTTATTTTAACAATTCCAATAACAACTCAGTTGTTTCTTGGAGCTTGGTAAAGAGGTATTTACATTAAAGCAATTTAATAACCATTGGCTCATAAACTATTATTTTAGTTTTATGATGATAACCTTCAACCCACATATTGCCAGATGAAAAGGAGTAAGAAAATCTATAAAAGACTTTAACTCCTGCCGCAAAAGTCTGAAAAGAAAAGTGATATACAAAGTTGCTCAGAGAGACAGAAGTCAGTTCTGAATATTCCAGTCGGACCTCCTGAATCCCAAATCAAGATCTGGGATCTAACAACAGGATAGGATGTTAATAACCAAGACTGTTGTGCATAACTGGGGGGAAGTGGCAGGCTGTTGGGGGTTTGGCCAGCTGAGCTATACACAAGGCTAAATGGACAGGGAAGGACATACATGGTGACATGAAATATTTATTTCAGCCAACAAAACTGAGTGCCCCTTGCCTTACCTATAGTGTGACAAAAGCCCCAGAGAGCTTGCCTGCTCCGCCCCTTGTCCCACGCCACTCTCCCTCCCCATCTGTCTATCTTTGGCACGTGATCTGAGAAGATCGTTCTTTCTTTCTGGTTGGCCCCACAAAAGAGAGCATAGAGGAACTCACTTCCTCTTTCTACTCACTGGGCCTTCAGCACACCCATGCGTTAGCTACTACATCTGCACGTCAGGGACTCAACCAAATGGGGTCGGTGATTAGGTTTAGGAAATGACGATCTATAGATGCCATGCTCAACCTCACTCTCTACAAATTCCATAAACGTGACTGGTCTACAGCAGCACTAACAGAACTTTCTGCACGATGGAAATATTCTTTTCTGTGCTGTTCAATGTGGCCAGTGTACTGAACTTTTAATTTTATTTAATCTTAGTTAAAATTTAAATACTCACATCTGGCAATTGGCTATCATATTGGACAATGCAGGTCTAAGATGTTGTAACTCTTAAGGCATGAAACAATTTTCCAAAACAATTTTTAAAACTGTGTTATTAGATTCTAGACATGGTTTGTAACTCAAATAGCTCATATTTTCAAATTTTAAATGATATTCAGAAGAATCTACTTGGTTGCTTTTGGTGTCCAGTGGTTTGAAATGAAATCATCTTTAAGTGTTGCTTATATAGAAATGTTTGGTCCACTCCTTTACTATAATGTGCCCTGAGAGATACGCTATCGACTTGCGTCTTCATACATTACTGACTCTGAATAAAGCTCTGATTTCACACTTACTTAATTCTTCATAATAACCTCTCCCTAAGTAATTTTTTCCTCAGAGCATGACCCTGAAAGAAGCACATGAAATTCGTAGCTACCTCTAAAGAGACAATTTTTAAATAAGATATACTAAGCACATGAATTAACACAATTTTAAAAACTTGCTCACTTGAATTTTTAATGGGAGCACTGTATTTTACTAAATTTACACTAATTTGGGAGGGAAAAAGAATATTACTAAAAGCCTGGAAGTGTCTGCCTCTCCATTAAAGGTTAATATAAACTTGTTGTGAACATAAACGCTTGATTTAAAATAATTGCCAAACCTTGCACTTGTATAGTAAATTACATCTTTTAAATACTTTCACACCATTGTCTACTTTTACCCTGCATTGTGGGCAGATTTATCATAGATTATATCTCCACTCTATGGATGAGGAAATTGATATTCAGTGAGGTTAAATGGCTTGCCCAAGTTCACAAAGCTACTAAGCAACGAGGTAGGAACTTAATGTCTAAACTTAATGTCTTTTCCACTCTAAGAAAAGAGAAGTAACAATCCGCCTTTACACACTGTTGGAGTTTCAACCCACCTTCTCTTAGAATATATACCAAGAGTGCACAGGAACAAGCATGACAGTGACCAGAGTGGCAGCTGTGGAAATGGGGACTACAGATAACTTGCAGGTAGCATTGTTTTTTAAAGCTTGGTGAAAAGTTTGAATTTTTAAAATAATATTGTAGATATGGTCCAACAGTCTTACACTTCACATGACTTGTCCCTGTGCAGTTCACACTCCAGCACAGTCTTCTGGGATTCAAGGCCATCCCTGCAATGACATCATCTCCCCTAGGTATTAATATGTGATTTAAGCAAACACATTTCCTTTCAGATAATGGAATCACTGGTTTTCTCTTGTAGGGAGACTTGTCAAGTTCTTTTGTTTTAGGGGGTAATAATGCTCACTGGGAAGGGGAGACTATAAAAGACCATGGGGGCTCACAGCCAACAAGGTGAGCAGAAAAACGCTGAAGAAGAGTAATCTGTCAATGACCCTGAGTGCCCAGCCCCACCTCCCACTTCAGGTGGACATTAATGGGTACCGAATTTCATTGTTTGGTTTTTATGCTCCCATTAATAAAAGCCTTTAACATTAAGAAAAAATCTTGGCTGTGAGATGGGATACTCATTTTTCCTTCATTCACTTACGGGTACTCTTTTCAAGGCAAAGATTCTAACTAATATCAGTAAGATTGAAGAGCTTGAAATAAGATTTATACCTTCCTGATACCTCAAAACCATAAAAAAATCTCAATCCATGTTTTTCTGATAAATGCTAAGATGATATGCCAAACTATATTTTCATGACAAATGAGACAAATTATTGAAACATATTGGATAATGAGACTAAAAAAAAATTCTTCATACTTTATGCAGATTTCCATGTGTTCATTATGTTAAACATTCATTCCTGACTATGTGAATGGGTACATTTGTGTTTCTTTCATATTATAATCTTTGGCATAAATATCTGAAGGGACATGTGCTGGCTATAATTTCAGGATGGTTCAAAACAATCTTATCTCCATTCCAGGAAAGGTTAATTCCACACAGATGTCATGGTGGGAAGAAGGAGGTGACATATACCAGAAAAAAAAAAAAAAGAGAAAAAGCCCTAGTCTTTTAATCGGAGCAGTATTATAAAAGTGGGCACATGCTATGTCAAATGGTATTGGCCCCAACATTGGTCTATACTTCCAGATCTAAGGTTGACCATTCAGTAATGAGAGACGTTCAAAAATGTGGGTTCAGTCTCACAGGCTATGTGATCATATGGAAACAGCGCTAGGCAGGAAGCTGCCTGTTGGAGCTGGTAGGATGATTGGTGAGGAGCCCCCAGATGGAGTGTCAAGCACGCCCAATTGAAATCACCTTTTACCAGGGCAGATAAATAGACTATAATTAAATGACTGGGAGGCAAAATGAAGAGAACAAATTTTGATTTTAGCAAATCATTTGAAGAAAGATTCCTGAAAAGGCTATCAAACAGAACTGGCATTATCTGAAATGAAACAGATGAGCAGGAATACCTTAACGAGTCTATAGAAAGGCATGGGTGAATAGTAAGTGGCCAAAGGGAAATTTTGTATCGTGGGAGAATTCATATCCAACAACTTTTAAGTATGTAAAAAAAATTGACAAGTTGGAGTGGGCAGACATATTTGAAGAAATTTCTGATAATCTAAAAATGGGCACCTAGAATTTAGTGTGTGATTTTCTACTGGAAACAGCACCAGGCCACTGACTACAGAGGAACAGAAAACATTTAAGCCATGATTAAATGACTCCAATTGGAGTCTAATAAATAAATTAGGAGACAGTGTGGGCTGGCAGCATCCTGCTTTGCAGCTCCGAAGACAGATAGCACAAGGCAGCTTTCCTAAGGGAGTAACTTCTGGAGCTTCATAGTTCAAAAGGTAATGGCAGCCTTTTAAAAGGCCTGCTCAAATCCCATTTCGAATATTGTGCACAGCAGCACTTACCCACTCAAAATAGGCCATTTGAGTGTTTGAGGAAGTGTGGGAGAGGATGGCAGCGCTCGCAGGAGGGCCGTATGAGGGCAGTCTTTGAGCTGATGTTAAGAGTGAAAAGAGGTGATTTAATCAAGGTTTATGAGTATCTGATGGGCTCACACAAAGAAGCTAGGGCAAGACCTATTCACAATGTGAGGATAAAGGATGCTACAGACTGTTAATTAAGGCTAAGGGTGGGGGGGGGGAGGAATTCAGTAGGCAAGACCTTTCTTTGCAGGGCCATCAATAAGTGAGGTAAATGAAGATGAGGTAAAGGTAAGAAAGCAAGGAAGGCACAGGGCATGCCTTGTTAAAGCCCTCTGACAGGGATTTCTCAGGAAATTGCCTCTACCTCCCTCTCCTCTCCATCCACAGTTCCCATTTTCCAACTTCACGGCTCTCTACTGAAGCTTCTTCTGTCCTCAGTGTCCTGTTGGGGAGCAGTATCAGCAGGATGAGAGGTGCTGCTTGTTCTAAATATCATCAAAGGACTTAGCAGGCGAGGGTATTGCAAGGGTTGTGATAGGTGTGTGTACGTGTGCATGTAGTATACTGTGGGACCCAAGTGCTCTTAAGGGGAAGATTGGGGAAAAAAGTTTTAGTACCATATCTTCAAATGTTTGTTGGCTCAAAAAATGAACACATAATAAAAATAGGCTCCATTTTTTTCCCGAAGTGGTAAGTAAATCAATCGATCATTTCTCTCCTTCTCACACTTAGGCATGCATACTCATGTACACATACACAGAGTCACTGGTAGCGAATTTGTTTTCTTATTGCCAATGGGTTGCGCTAGCACTCTGAGATGAAAACAAAGAATACAATATAGATGGAATCCATGCCAGCCTGGGCCCTAGACTCTCAGCTGCACTGTTGTCCTGTGACAGCTGTCTGCCTGTATGTCACTGGGGCTGACTGCTTGGCTGCCACCATGTATCTCCAAATGGCTCCAAGCAAGGCCCTCTGCAGGCAGCAGGAGCTGCTACTTGTGATGTCTTCACTCCCACAGCATCTGTCCCTGAGGCTGCCACAGTGTTCCCTTGTACCACCATTGCCTGCTCTGTTCTGGCTCTTGAGGGGGTGAGATTAGATTGGAGGAAGTGGAGAGAGGATCCAGAGGTTTCCTTTGAAGTTGGATTAGAACTTGGTCTTGAGGTCATGCCTGACTTGCAGATGGCAGGGTGGCTGCTTAGCATTCAGCTCTCCCAGTATGGAGGAAGGTGTCCCCAGATGCAGTAGATGGAAAATCGCCCAAATCAAACAAGAGATGTTGCTAGTGTTGTTGAGGTCATGGAAACAGTCCATAATCATGTCGTGGCCAAAGTCAGCTAAACCATTCACCCTGCCTGTTTGGAAAGAGCCTTGCCATTCTGTCTGATGACAGACAGGGCAGGCAGTACTGGGCCAAGAATTAGCACTGGGACCTGGCAGCATTTCGTGGCACTTGAAAAGAATGTGGCTGTAGCTGCATGTACATGTTAACACACATGTGGGAGTGACTAACGGGCATGTCAGTGCCTTCAGTATCTCACTTAAAAGTGACCGGTGGCCCTTTTGATGACCAGCTACCATTTTCATGCCCCCCTTGCTTCATTCTTATAGATGTCAATTGGCACACCCTAATATCCAGTGTCATCCCATTATCTGTCCTAAATATTCACTCTTCGCAAATCAAATTACCTTTGAAAATTATTGCTATCATCAGCGAACAGTTGCACCCTGACTAGTGGTCCCAAGCTCGCAAAGTCTGTCTGTTTCAATATCACCTTCTTGGGGGAAAAATAACCCAGCTCGGGCTTTTGAATTGGTCAAAGGTGAAAATATTCTTTTTTCAGAAAAAACTCTTAACATATTCCTCCCCACCAGGTAAAAATTTTCTTTAACAAATGACTTATTCTCCTCTAACTCAAATACTTTGGGTAAGGTTGAGAGAGAGCAACCATAAATAAAATCCAATGCACAAACTGAGGAGCAAATGAATTTATTTTCTAAATGTATTTTTCTTTACTTCAGATAAATATTGCAGTCAAGTCCACAAAGATTTGAGCGAGAAAGCTATGATTAAGGAATTTGATACTTTATCAAAATATAGTTTATAATTAAAAGCATTAGGAAAATATTCTCATATATAAAACTTTTCAAAAATTAAGTACTCTTTCTGGAAAAATAATTAAAATCCATGACTAATAAAAATGTTTAGCCAACAATAAAAAGAAACTTTAACCTAATAAAGGATGTCTACAAAAATATGTATGGCAAATGTCACACACTTAATATTAAACACATTCCCTTTAAGATTAAGAATGAAGCAAGGGTGCCATCCCTCAGTACTTCTCTTTTACCTTTCACTGCAAATCTTAGCCGATGTAGTGAGACAAGAAAAAGAAATAAAGTTACAAAGATTGGAAAAGAAGAAACAAAACTTTCATTATTTGCAGGTGGTATAATTTTTTTGTATGGAAAATTGAAAAGAATCTACAGGTAAATTATTTGGATGATTGAGAGTGTTTAGAAAATCTGCAGGCTATAATACCACACAAAGTTAGAGTATTTCTATACAGCAACAATCAATAACAAATAATATTTATAACAGCAATAAAAATATTAAGCACTTTGGATCATATTAAACAAAAATTATGCAAGCCATTTATGAAGAAAATTATAAACCTTTATTGAAAGATGTTAAAGAGACCTAAATAAATCAAGAACTATACTATGCTATGATGTTGGACTTAATATCAAAGATGTCTTATCTAATTGATCGAAGATTTGATACATTTCCTATCAAACCAATGGGGCTTTTCATAGAGCTTGATGAGTTTATATAAAACTATTGAAAGAGAAAAGGGACAAAAATATCCAAGACACTCTAAAGAATACAAACAAATTACATTAAAATTAAGAATATCTGCTAATTGACACCACAAAGTAAGTGAAAAGACAATCCCCCAAAAACATGGACAAAGGTCATAAACAGGCATTTCACAGAAACTACCACAAATGGCCCATGAACAAATGAAAAGGCACTAAACTGTGTCATTTATCAGGAAAGAGAAAATTAAAACTACAGGAAGATACCTTTTTGAACCATTATAATGACCAAATTTTAAAGTCTAGCAGCACCCAGGAAGTACTCTCATGCCCCACTAGAGAAAGTTTAATAGATACAACTACTTTGGGGAACATTTCAGCATCACCTAATACACCCGAAAAAATTCTTGCAAATGAAGTCCACCCACAGTGCCCATACATTGTTAGTAATGGCACCAAACTGGAAACAATTTAAATATCGATCAACAGGAAAATAGATGGATGAACTATGACACAGTTATGTCAGGGAATACTATACAGCAGGGAAAACAAATGAACTATAGCTATGTACATCACCATAATGGACCTTATAAGCAACACTAAACTGTGTAGACTTTCCCTAGTAAGCCACAGAATGGATCCAAAGAAGGCAAAACAATTAATATATTATTTAGGAAGTCATATATACATGGCACATCTTTAAAACAAGGGTTGGCCTACAGCTTTTTTTGGTAAATAAAGTTTTGTGGGGACACAACCCATTTGTTTGTATATTGCTTATAGCTATTTTCACACTACAATGGCAGAGTTGAGTCCTTGTGACAGAAGTTGTATGACCTGCAAAGCAAAAAATATTTACTATCTGGCCCTTTAAAAAATTTGCTGATCCCTGCTTTACAGGAAAGAAAGGAGATAATTAACCCAAACTGCTGAATAGTGGTTACTTCCAAGGAGAAAGAAGGAGATGCAATCAGAGAGGGACTCCTAACATTCTGAAGTAAAGAATTACTTCTTAATGTAATGGTAAGGCAGATAAATTTCTAGTACTATTATCCCTTAAAATGTATGTACATGTTTTATATATGGTTTTGTTTGTATAATGTAGTCTATAACTTAAAAACTTTTTAAGAGGAAAGAGAGATTGCTTCTGATTCTGGCAGTCACCCTCGTGGGTATGAAGGACCCTGGAATTCTATGACTTATGTCCTGCATCTATATGGCTCTGTCATCATCTTGTTTTGTGAAGAGAAAAATCCTTCTAACTTTTCTAAGTAGCTTTCTACTCTAAAATTCTAGCCTTCCTAGAGTTACAGGATAAAAGAATGTTTTAGAGTTTGACAGACCAAGATCCAGATCACCCAGTCAAACCAACTTGCAGTGCGGAACTCTCTTAAAAATACCTTGGCCAAATGGTCACCCTTCACTGCTTGAGCACAAGCCATGTGAAAGAAGAATGAGGTTGCAAACAGCCTGTCCCTGGTCGTGAAGTTCCCACCAGGACCAGGTACTTCCACACCCTGCTCCCAAAACTACCTTTTAAACTTCTGACCACTGCTCTTCGCAGCCCTGTGTCAAAGACACTTGAAAATCATTTCATCTAGGCCCACCCGTGTTGTGGAGGCCGTGCATGGCTACATCCAGGATCCATGCCTGTGGGTGGCCATGGGAGCCATGTGTGGATATACCCAGAGTCCATGCACTTCCACATGTGCCTCTCCACTTTCTAGCCAATGCTAGTGGTCAGATATTCTTTATTAAGAATGAAATCTTTGCCACTCTAGTTTCTCCCATGGATTCCTGTTTTGCTATCTGGTGCATCACAAAGCACTCCCTTCATTCACAAGACACTATATATTGTATTTCCCCTTAGTAAAATGCCCTGTCCAACCTACCTGTAGAGATCTCTGATCAGGTGGTCCTCATACCGAGCGCACAGGTTGTTGAGGACTTGCTCATGCTGGCCAAACAACCGGATGTAGTTGGAGGTAGGGAAAGCCTCCTTAGAAAGGCATGTGATGGCTTCCACCATTTTATACTTGTTAATATGTATTCGGAAGTAAGTCCCATTTTTCACATTACCTGTTACTATTTCTGAGCCCTGGAGGGGAATGGATCAGAAAACCAATATTAGAAACATTTCTGAACATTGGGAACTTTATCATAGTCGTTTCTTTTCCAAATATAGCAGACAGGTTGCATCTTATCGCTTGTTGCAAAGAACAATAATAGATATTTACTAAAAACACAAGAGAAGATAACAGTGTGTCCAGAACCACATGCTTGGACTTAATGACTAAATGTTCCTCAGGATATTTTAAACTGTGATTGCATTGTTTCACGTTTTGAATTAGTTGCTAGGTTACAGCCAATTTTCTATTATTCAATACCTGGCACAGCTAAAACGTGGAACTGAGTTTATTCTCTTCTGTGATGTGTATTAAGATTTAATTTTCTTAGTATTTCACAGGGTCATTTTGAGAAAAACCTTCTAGTCAAAAGTGATCAGAAAGAATTTCAGCTTTTTAAAAGTTTACTTAAACCATGGAAACAAGTAAAAGGTGAACCCCTGATAGCTGGGTTTGGGAAGGATCAGCTCTTAGGAAAGGTCTGTTTCCAGGAAGAAGGTTCAAGTTTATGAAATACACACACACACTCTGCAGGCTACTTTTTCCTTTGCAAATTGTCAAAGCTTTATGTCCCCTAGAATCTGGCTAAAACTGCCATATAAACCCAGAGGACAAGGAAATATGCTGCTCTTTGCCATGTCACAACCACTTTTTCTATTTCAGCACCTAATGACTATCAATATACCAACCAGACACATGCTGACCACAGGCTCAGGCAACCAAGCTGGGAACCTGCAGCAGACAAACATGGGTTTTAGTGGTGGTAGCTGAATCTGCACTTTACCCCTAGACTCTTTACTTAATCCATGGCAACACTCAATAAATCTTTCCTGAGTGCATATAGATTTAAGCTTTTGCTCTGGACTTGAATGTGGCATTTAGAAATCCAAGGCAAGTTGGACTACACTGATTCCAAACATTTACTTAGTCCTGAGCATCCCCTGGGGATTTTGTCTAAACAAGGACACATGGTTTAACTGGATTTTTAAATAAATTGAAGCAACTGGTAGGTGTTTGAATATCACATGGCAAAACCCTGAGGAGTCAGCTGATTATAAAGGCACAAGGTATACAGGAGGGATGTCAGGTAAATCTTGGGCCAGCTCCAAGCATGTGTAAGAAATTGGGCATTTAGGGGTGGGAGAGAGAGCACAGACAGCTTGGAAAAGAGGTTGGAGGATGGTAGCTCAAGGGAGGTACAAGTGGTGCATCATTCATAGAGATGGATAGATTCAGAGAAGAAATCTACCTACATAGCAAAGGATTCAGAAAGAAATTTAGCAAGGTATTACCTAACAAACAATGGTAAATGCATGCAATGGGGGTAAACTATATTTCATAACAGGGAAATAAATATGTTCACAGTATATTTTATGCTATAGAAGAGGTTTAAAAATGTGCAGATCATCCCTTTTTTAAATCAACATTTTAACAAAATGTTAATCGTCATTTTCTATGGTTGGGAGACTGGATATTTTATTGTTTCTCTTTCTGTTAATTTGATTATCTATAGTTTCCAAATTTTAAACAATGACTATCACTTCTAAAATGATAAAAAATAATTATTTTTAAATACTCTGGCTGTGTGCTATGGCAAGGAATCAGACTTTCGATGAGAAAATCTAGAGGGAGAGAAATGGAACAGAAAGAAAAAAGCAAGGAGGAAAGGAGGGAGGGAGGGAGGGAGGGAGGGTATGGATGGAGGGGTCGGGGTGTCCAGTGTGGAAGGATGGGGCTTGTCAGGAGAAGAGTTTGGAAAGAGCCAGTTTGAGCCACAGGCTGCAGTCCGTCTGGTCTCCTTATCCAATCATCCCCTACCCTTTGCTCTTGCCACAAATATTTCTCTTGTCCTAGATCACCTCATAGATTTTTCTCCTTCAGGTCTATTTTCTTAAGTTTAACTTCACAGACAGAGGAATAAACACAGCTGGGCTAGGGCACTTGACATCATGGAATAATCCCTGGCATCAGCTTCACTTGGTAGCCCATCATAGCAAACACTATTTCTGAATTAAATACACATAGACCAATGAAAGTGAAGAATGTGCTCTTCACATGCATTTCTAAGATTAAACACAAGATTTAAAGACCATTTGTTTTTGGTGCCAGCAGCTTTAGGCTTAGTCTCAGATCCTAGATGTGGGAGGCCCCCTCTAAGTTAGGATGCCTTGGTGGAAAAATTGAGTGAGTGTCTTGGTGGTAGGGTGGCTGGAGGTCCAGGAGAAGGGGCACGGCCAATAGCTCTGGTACAGTTTTAGCACCAAGTTTTTCCAGGCCTCACTGGAGAGCAGAGTCAGCCATCCCACAAGATCTTGGCATCTCCTTCTGCTCTTTAAGATTTCTTTATGCTGAGTAACTAAGGAAGGGAACCCAGGCACCAAAGGGGCATACCTTGAGATCCACCCATGTGGCTGACAAAATTTTGATTTGGCAGAGTTTCACTAATTAATCCACCTTCTGCTCACAAGGACCCTGTGTTTAGGGAGGATAATTTGGCTAATGCCGAGCACCTCAAGACTCAGGCCACTGTGACGTGGAGCCCTGAGAGTTTGCTGGCTGAGAACAGGGAGCCTGAGCACATGTGCCTTCTGATGTCAGCCTGTTCCAAAGAGGTGGTGTTGTCAGCACTGTTTTCAATGACTTCTTGTCATTGATCTGTTTGTTTGGGGTATGGAGGCAGAGGTCTTATTTTTGAATTTAAAAATTGAATTAAAATCTTTGGGTTTCCTCTGTATGTTTTAGCATATTTTAGCTATCAGGGCTTAAAGAATACAGAAAGCAGCCACACTGTAGAGAAAGAAACGACATGTGTTATCATAGCCAATCTTAACTATTGAAATTGAAGTAATTGTGTCCGTTTAAATGAGACCTGGCAGTGTGTTAACATGACTGGTGGGGGATGAGGTCATTCTGGGAATTTGGAATGCGTCAAAATATTTTGCATTGACATTAAAGACAATTCACCTACAGATAGGATTCTCAGACATAGATTACCCTGGTAGAGCTGGGCAGACCTATCTAAATTTCTTAGGTCATTCCTATACAATTGCTGACAGATCAGGAAAATCCAGTGAAGTCCAGAATGCTTTCTGCTTCTCTTCAAAGAAAATTGCTCCACTAAAGACCTAAGGCAGCTTCCATTCCTGCTACCCCACAAGAGATTCTGGGGTATAGATGATGATATCATACACTTTCCAATTCTGTGGGATGTGTCTAGTTTTTACTCTAAGCATATAAGTAAATTGTTAGAAAATCTGGATCTTAAATTTAAGCTTGTAATGGAGTAATTAGTTCTGGTGTGTTTCTTTTTCATTCCCTTTTTCCTGAATACAATTATCCTTTCAAGCTCTTTTATGATTTTGACAAAGGTTGGAAAATGGCTCTGGAATTCATGCCAAATGAAAGACACAGTATTAATCAGACTTGGTGTGCAAGAAACCAAGTTTCTAGCTCTTGTGATGAACACACAATTTTAAATTTAATGGTATCCAAAGCAGAATTTGTTGTGACAAATTTCTTTACTCTGCGGTGTATAAGCCAACAAAGCATGTGGACCAGAATCTGTAAATCAGTTTATTATGTAGATGACTTGGGGTCCCTTTTTTTCCCTTTTGTCAGGTTACTTCTCAGAGAGCTCATGAATTACTAAAGTAACTTCTTACTTAAATATTCCAATTCATGAGTGCTAAAGTCTGATAAGATTCTCTGTACAACATATACTATACAAATAGTAATTTAGTTTCTGCAGTGAAATATTGTTCCATGGGCTTCATCCTCGATCATCTGGCTATATTTAGGCAACTGCCTGACCATTTTGGCAACAATTTTACTTAATCAAATTAATTCCAACCTCATAAGACTGCCATGGAACCATGCTACATTTTTTTTTTCTTGGAGAATAAAATAGAAAAAAATCTGTTTAGATCTTCTCTCCTAATTAAAAAGGAGGCCTACCTGGCAAAATGGTTAATTAAAGTCAGGGGTCCTGTTCAAAGACTGCCATGGTACCAGCCAAAGAATCTATTAAAGTTGCATCCTTATTAAAACTCTCTAAAAATCCCTTTTGGATCCTCCTCTAACTTTAGCCAACGGTTCATAAATAAATGATGCTGCGTGTAGGAAATCACACAGTGTCCTTAAAGAATTTGATTCTGTGTGAAACCAAGTCCAGTGTTTTCTAGCTCTTGAATAAATTTAGCTCTAGTTATTTGTCTATGATAACCAAATACTCAGCCTTTGAACATGTCATCTGGGCTTCAATGGCAGATTGTATTCTTCAAAGATGGCCACGACAATATCTCCCATCCTGTATACTCTTCTACAGATTGACCTTGACACTCTTCCCATTGAGAGATGAACTCTATGTCCTCTCTCCTTGAATCCTGGTGGATGGTGACTGTCCCAGCTGAGAGTGTGAAGGAAGTAAATGCTGTGCAACTTTTGAGGCCGGGTCATGAAATGCAATACAACTTCCAGCTTGCTAGTGAAGACACTTACACTCAGAGCCCTGAGCTGTCACATAAGAAATCTGACTACTCTGAAGATGCCATGCTCTGAGGAAGCCCAAAACACAGACGGCCCAGGTGTAATGCTCTGGTCAGCCCTCCCTGTGTTTGAGTTATTCCAGCCCAGGTGAGTAACAAGCCTTCAGAGGATCTAACCACTTCATCACCTCTGACCTTCTTGTCTTCTGAGAGAAAGCTCCAGATATTGTGGAGTAGTGAGAAGCCCTTCCCACTGGGGCCTGTCTGAATTCCTGACCCACAGAATCTGAGCATAATCAATAGGTTGCTTCATGCTGCTTTATTTTTTATGTAGCAATAGAAACTGGAACATCATTTGCACAATCCTTTATTTGTAAGAAATTTTTGCATCAGACCACATATATAAGACATACCTAAAAGAATCTGGGAGAGGCCCAAAGGGAATAAGTTTTGAACACAAAGCATTTGCCCTTTCCCTGGAAGAATTAGATTTCATTATTTATCTGGAATTATGATTAACAATATACACCACTGTTTGGTCACCTGTTTTTTTTTTTCTCTAAAAGGCAGTGTTACTTTATATATGATCCCTAATAATCCCAGAAATGCATAGAAGTTGAATAACTTGTTCAAAGTCCATGGAAAGTAGAGGGAAGAGCTGGGAGTCCAATCTCCTGGGGGGAGAAAGGCGAGGGGCCAGTAGTCTACAATTTGAGTCTGCCCCACTTTTGAGGAATTTTCCAATAGCTTCCACTTACATCTCATTGACCAGAACCTGCTACATGGCTGACCGTATTCACAAGGAAATCTGAGAAATGTGTTCAAGGTGATCATATCATTGATACCAAAAATATTCAGGAGAAGAAAATGGGAACAGAAGTTAAGTTGGCAACTTCCAATGTCTGCCTCATTGACAAAAAACAGACATGACATATCAAAAAGGAAACCCCAAATTGAGAACAAACACCACTTTGGGTCCATCTGTCAAAGCATCTTGTTTGAGAAGCTTGCCAACTTGTGTCCTTTCTGATCACCTTGAACCCAGGGGTGTCCACCTCATCACACTTCTACATCTCCTGGATGATCCTCATGGTGTAATTCAGGGAGGGCAGGAGAACAACAGGGTTTGCATGGACTTTCCAGACCCTACACAATTTACTTGCTATGTTGCCATGAAGGTGGTTATTTTAGTTACCTATTGATAAATCATAGGTTACTTCAAAACTTAGTGGCTTAATGTCCTTCAGTAGGTGAATGGAAAAATAAACTGTGGCACATTCAGATAGTGGAACATTATTCAAAACTAAAAAAGAAAAGCTATCAACCATGAAAAGACATGGAGGTAACAAATGCATATTACTAAATGAAAGAAACCAATCTGAAAAGGCTACATACTGTATGATTCCAACTATATGACATTCTGGACTAGGCAAAACTATGGAGACAGTAAAAAGATGAGTGGTTGCCAGAGGTCAAGAGGGAGGGAGGGATGAATAGGCAGAGCACAGAGGATTCTTCGGGCAGTGAAACTACTTTGCAATATACTGTAATGGTAGATATATGTCATTATACATTTGTCTAAACTCATAGAATGTACAACATCAAGAGTGATCCCTAGTGTAAATTGCAGACTTTGGATGATATTAATGTGTCAATGAAGGTTCATCAATTGTAACAAATGTACCACTCTGGCTGGGGATACTAATAATGGGGAGACAATCCATAAATGAGGGCAACAGTGTATGGGAAATCTCTGTACCTTTTTCTCTATTTTGCCGTGAACCTAAAAACTGCTCTAAAAGATCTTTTAAAAAACAGTGGCTCAAAACAACGATAAAATATTATTATCTTGGTCTCTGAGAGTCAGGAATTGGGAGTAGCTTAGCTGGGAGGTTCTGACTCAAGGTATCTCATAAATTTTAGTCAAGATATTGGTGGGAGCTACATCATCTGAAAGTTTGACTGGGGCTGAGGGATCTATTTCCAAAGCAGCTCCCCGACATGACTGACAGATTGCTAATAACTGTTGCAGGAATCCTCAATCCTTACCATATGGACCCCTCCAGTGGGTTGCCTGGGAGACTTTACATCATGGCAGCAAGTGATCTGGGAGGATGCAGGTTGGAAGCTGTAATGTCTTTCATGACCTAGCCTTGTAAGTTACATACTGTTGTTCCACAATATCTTTGGCTAAACAGGTCCCCCCTATTCAGTGTGGGCAGGGACCACACAAAGGTGTGACTACCTGTAGCAGGAGTTATTGAGAGCCATCTCGGGGTGAGCTACCACGGGCTTTCTGATACACTGAAGACTCTGAAGAGAGTTTCACCCCCTGTAAACAAAGTGTTATATTTGAAAGTAAAATGAAATTCAGGCATAATACTTACAAAATCAGGCTGGGCCATTTGTACCTCCAAGGGAGTTGGAATGGCAGGCTTGGCAATATGCAGGTAATGGTAAGACCCAGGAAGAATGCCTCCTAGAAGAAATGGCAAGTTTTCCACATTTTAATTTAGTTGTTAATGAAATAGGTAACAGAGCTTATATCTGTATGACAGGACAAATGGAGATGCCTACAATGATGTATGCTACTCAAACTTTCACACTAAAGTACTGCTAATTAGCAAGGAACTCACTGGGATGGTTAGGCTTTACTTAATAAAATCAATGTGAATGTGCCATTATACCCCCATAATATAGACAACGATGCTCCAAGAAAATGTGCCAAGCTGATTCTGTGTATTCTGTGATTTCTCATAACTCCTGTCACTCTACCCTATACCTGCCAAAGCCAGACCAAGACCTTTAGAGGCTTTATATATTGCAATGGTTTTTCATTCCCCATCCATCCTCCAATATGCAACCACAAATTTAACGAGTGAATATTATAAAGAAAATTAACAAATTTCTGTTCAATGCTTTAGAAAACTATAGTTACGGAAGTATGCGCCTGAACTTGCTTTGATCTCTAACACCCATCTCTTCTCTTCCTTTCCCATGGCCACCACCTTTCTTAAGGTCTCATCCAGAATGAGAAGCCAAGAAGAACTTCTCTGAGGCCACTTGGATAGGTAGAAAAAGACAAGGACTGGAATATAGGGCTTTTGTCTCTTTAGGCTGATGTTCTATTTACTCGCTTAGGGCCAGGACACACTAGGGGTCTATGGATGGCTTCGGGGTGAGTCCTTCAACCTCCTGGAAGTGAACAAACAATTTTGTAAATACACACGTTATTCTGGTAGAAGGTCTACAACACTCAAAGACATTATTTTCAAAGGTATCTCTCACCTCCCAAACATAAAGAAATCCTGTATTACTCATACGATGATTTCCTTAGGGATCAATAAGGCTTAGTGGATGAACGTGGGCTGTTTTACAGCTGCAAATGGTTTGCCTTATCCATCCAGATAGAAGGCTAACGCCTGGGATACTTGAAAGGGTCTCTTTATCTCTGAACTTATAAAGTGATAATGAAAGTTTAGTAAGATATCAGGGCATCGAACCATTGTGAGTAACCTCTGGGCAAGTTATGATCAAACCCCATTCTGTTTATATGTAAAATAGTACCACAGTTATTATGTAGCCCATAATAAATGCTCAAAATGCAAAGGCCATAATAATAATAATGCTAGGTCCATAATAAATGATTAAAAAATGAGAGAGAGAGAGCCATCCTCTGTTCCTGTGCAAACCCACTGAGGGGCAGAGCAGTCTCCTCTACGCCTAAGAGAAACATGGAGAGCTATCCTGAGCACTGACCCAAAACCAAGTGGTGGCTTCATCAGAGGGAAGAAGAATATACTGGTGCCTATTACACACCTTGAATCTTGGCTCCCTTATACATGGGGATGAGTCGGTCGAGATCAGCTGGAGGCTCAGTCACAGGCTCGAGGGTTGGATCAAAGAGACTGAGCATAGCTGCAGCCAACTGGAAGCCAATTTCTTTGGAATTGAAATTGCTGTGAGTCCACTCATTTGAGTAATATCTATTGGAGAATTTGGTGAGGGAGCCGGCAGCTCTGATGGCTATGTCATTGGTGTGGAAGTTTGTGTCAATCACAAGTCGACCATCATAGACAAGACATGCATCATTGATTGCTTTAAATGTTTCATAATCTACATTCTTCTCACTGAAGCTAAAGAATGCCTACAAAGTGAACAATCACATTATTACTCAGTTATCACTTTTTACCCTCCCAAGAGTGTAAACAGTCTCCAGGGCATTTTATTATTTGGGATAAACACAAAAAATATAAATGTACTAATGTGTGTGTGTGTGTGTGTGTGTGAGAGAGAGAGAGAGAGAGAGAGAGAGAGAGAAGAGAGAGAGAGAGAGAGGAGGGGAGAGAAAGGGAGAGAGACACTCCTTTTGGTATGAAGAACAAATTAAGATCACCCAATGTCACTCTCTTTTTATCACTTGATCTAGATATCCAGTAAAGAGAAGAAAGCCAAGTGATAAAACATCACCACAATTTTTTTTTCCTCCACAAGGGTGTTTACATTCACAGAGACATCATTTTCCTCCCATTCGCCTACATTTTGAATAGCTTTATTATGTCAGCCTCCTTCTACCTTCCTCTTCCTGTGCCTGACACTTAGGTCTCTCTAGGCTCCTTTTGGGGTCACCTCATCCAACCTTGAGTCTTCAGATTGCCCTAACACTGGCCTTTGAGATCCAAAAAGCCTGTCTCTGCAATATGCCCCATCAGCCTCAGCATCTACCAAGTCTAGTCTCCTCCCTCACTGCTTCCTACCCTGGTACCACACACAGTCATTCAAGTATTTTACAGGGTACCTACCATATGTTAGGCACAAACCCCTCTGCATGCTCCTTACAAGTGATCTGTATGCCTCTTCCACTCTTTGCCCAAATTTCAATGCTTTCTCATGCTCATCTGAACATTTTTTTCTATGTTGATGTTGAAAGTCATTAAAGCAACCCAAGTTAGTTGTTTTTAAGTCTTCATTTGTTGTTGAAGTAGTTAAGTTCAATCATTTTTATTTTTACCTAGTGTAGTTTGCTACCTTATTAAAAGTATGCCAAAAAATAAACATATGATATGGATCCTCATCATGCCACATCCCTGCTTCCTTTAAATGCCTGCATTACTAACCCTACTGCCCCACTCTGTACAAAAATCAGCTGTTCTGGGCCAAAACTAACCCCTTCTAAATCCCTTCCCCACACCCACGAATAGTGTATGAATGATGAATGATCCTATGGTAGTGATGAGTCATGCATGCTTTATAAATTTAAATCTAAATTAAATAAAATTAAACAAAATTTAAAATCCAGATCCTCAGTTGTAGTAGCCTACTTCAAATGCTCAAAAGCTATAGGTTGTTAGTTGCTGCCATATTGGACAGTGCAGGTATAAACTATTTCCATCATCACAGAAAGTTTGGACAGCACGGACCCAGATTCATCAGCTCTGTGATGTCCTTTTTCTCCTTCAGGGAGCCAACAGGATTTTTCTCTTTGTCTCTGTTCACTCAGCTATGTAGCCCCATCCCAGGCAGCTTCTTTCTTTTGAATCTCCTTTAAATTCTTTCTGTTTTATAACTCTTGCTCAGTGACCAAAGAAAAATATATTTCTTTGAGTCCCTCTCTACTCTGAATCTTTCTGATCCCCTATTCCTTTTCTTCTCCTACACTCCTTTCCTACCTGTACAAAAATAGATTTCCCACTCTTAAAGATATGGAAGGCCATTTGATTTGAATTAAAATTATTCATAAAAAAACAGTACCATTAACCTCTTGAGCCACTGAAAATGCTCAAAGTTCCCTTCATCATCTTCACAAAAGTTCCTTTCCCTACTCAGTTTTTTTCCTAATTAAACCTACTTTTTGTTAGTAGCACATAAAATCTGTTAGTTCTTGTCTTCCTGGGTTTTAAAGATTACTACTATTGCAATAGTATAGGCATTCACAATTTGGCTACAGGTGGGGTTTCTTAGGCGTTTGTGGACTAGATGGAAAAGCAAATGTAACACTGGTCATGCATTCTCAGTTACAGACTCTCAAATGGAATTCATGTACTCCTGTAATGCCAACCAAAATTACTGCATAACATATGAAGTAGAAACATCTGGCACTCTGATGTTCTGGTTAGGGAGAGCAAAATTCCCTGGTTAGCAGATTGAGTCAATGATCTGATAAACTTTATTCATCATGCATTCTGACAAATACTTTTAAACTTTTTTTATTCAGCTTATTTAAACTAAAAACACAAACAGTTCACTCCTTTCTCCCACCCCCTTTCCCTATCTCTTGCAATCTGTTCTCTGTAGCTATGAGCTTGTTTTACCTTTCTCAAGATGTCACATACACGATAAATCATATTGTGTTTATCTTTCTCTGTGTGAATTATTTCACTTTGAATAATGCTCCTAAGGTCCATCCATGTTGTCACAAATGGCAAGACTTCATTCTTTTTTTTTATGGGCAAATAATATCCCATTATATATCACAATTTCTTTATCATTCATGCACTGATGGACACTTTGATTGTTTCTATATCTTGGCTACTGTAAATAATACTACAATGAATATGGGGTGCATGTATCTTTTCAGATTAGTGTTTTATTTTCCAGATAAACACCCAGAAGTGGAATTGCTGAATAATATGGTATTTTTCATTGTTATAGGAACCTCAGTACTGTTTTCCATAGTGGCTATACCAATTTATATTCCCATCAACGGTGCACAAAGTTTCCCTTTTCTCTACATCCTCACCAATACTTGTTATTTCTTGTCTTTTTGATAATAGGCATTCTAATAGGTGTGAAGTGATGTCTTGTTGTGATATTTAAATTACATTTCTCTAATAAAATTGAGCATCTTTTCACATACTATCTTTTCATGTTGGCCACCTATCTGCCTTCTTTGGAAAAATGTCTGTTCAGATCAGCCCATTTTTTAATCAAAAATTTTTCTTGCTATTTAGTTGTATGAGTTCTTTATATGCTTTGGATATTAGCCCCTTATCAAAGTATGATTTGTAATTATTTTCTCCCATTCAGTAGGTTGCCTTTTCATTTTGTTGATAGTTTCCTTTGCTGTGCAGAAGCTTTTTAATTTGATGTAGTCCATTTGTTTATTTTTGTTTTTGTTGTTTTTGTTTTTGGTGTCAGATTAAAAAAATTATTGCCAAGACCTATGTCAAAAAAATTACTGCCTTTGTTTTCTTTTAGGAGCTTTATGATTCAGGTCTTACATTTAAGTCTTTAATCTATTTTGAGTTAATGTTTGTAAGATAGTGGTCCAGTTTCATTCTTTTGCATGTGGCTGTCCCATTTTCCCAATGCCATTTATTGAAAAGACTGTCCTTTCCTCATTATATATTCTTGGCTCCTTTGTCATAAATTAATTGACCATCTATGTGTGGGTTTATTTCTGAGCTCTATATTCTGTTCCTTGATGTATGTGTCTGTTTTATGCCAACACCCTACTGTTTTAATTACTATAGCTTTGTAATATAATCTGAAATCAGGTAGCATGATGCTTCCATTTTTTTTTTTCTTCTTTCTCAAGATTGTTTTGGATAGTCAGGGTGTTTTGTGGTCCTTTACAAATTTTAGTATTGTTATATTTCTGTTAAAAATGTCATTGGAATTTTGTTAGAGATTGCATTGAATCTATATATTGCTTTGGGTAGCATGAGCATTTTAACAATATTAAAACTTCCAATCCATGAGCATGGAATATTTTCCCATTTATTTGTGTCTTCAATTTCTTTCATTAATGTCTTACAGTTTTCAATGTACAGGTCTTTCACCTCTTTGGCTAAATTTATTCCTACTTATTTTATTCTTTCTGATGCACTTGTAAATGGGATTGCTCTCTTAATTTCTCTTTCTGATAGTTGGTTATTAGTGTAAAGAAATGCAGCAGATTTTTGCATATTGCTTTTGTATCCTGCAACTTTACTGAATTTATTTATTAGTTCTAACAATATTTTGACAGAGTCTTTAGGGTTTTCTATATATAATATCATGTCATCTGCAAATAGGGACAGTTTTACTTCTTCCTTTCAAATTTGGATGCCTTTTCTTTCTTTTTCTTGCCTTATTGTTCTGGCTAGGACTTCTAATACTCTGTTGAATAAAAGTGACAAGGATGGATATCCCTGTCTTGTTTCTGATCTTAGAGGAAAAGCTTTCAGCTTTTCACCATTAAGAATGATGTTAGCTGGGGCAGACAAACTGTTTGTGCAGGGACCCAGGAATACCTTGGTGAAAAGGATAAACATGGATATTACAATCTAACTGGAGAGACAGATGCCAAGGAAATCACCTCACAGATAAGCAGAGGATTTCAGACTGTAATGCACGCTGTGTAGAAAAGGAAGATACTACCTCAAGAGCCAGCATACCTGGTTCAAAGCTGGTCCATCTGCTGGGAGCCCAGGAGATACTACTACTAAGCCAGATGTGGCAAGGTTCTAATGTAGGGCCAATGTAAATATGATGAGATGATCACTCCTGTAATATGGCACAGCTGACTTTAAGAAAGGGAGATTATGCTTAGTGGGTCTGACCTAGTCAGGTAAGCCCTTAAAAAGGGACCAGGCTTTTCCTAAAGAAAAAAATTTAAAGTGTGAAGGGAGGGAGGTAGATGGGGTAAAAAGGGTCAAATATGTGGTGACATTAAAGAATTTAAAATAAATAAATAGTGTGAATGGAATTCAAGATGATGAAGATTCTCTGTTACTCACTTGAAGATGGAAGGAGCCATGTGGCAAGGAATGTCAATGGCCTCTAAGTACCGAGCCAGCAAGGAGACAGGGATCTCAGTCCTTAGCTGCAAAATCTAAATTCTGCTACTACAGAATTCTGCTCTACAGATAGAGCACAGTCTGGCTGACACTGTGATTTTAGCCTTGAGAGAACCTGAGCAGAGAAGCTAGCCAAATGATGACTTCTGATTTGCAGAACTATGAACTCACAAATGGATATTGTTTCCAGCTGTAAATTTGTGCTAATTTGTTATGCAGCAATAAAAACACTATTATAATTTACTTTATGATACCTACAAGAGACACATTGCAGATATAAAGACACAGATAAATAGAAAGTAAATAGATGGAAAGATATACCATGCAAACATAAGAAGGATATCAGATAAAGTGGACTTTAGTATAAGGGACAAGAGGGATGTTTCATAATACTAAATGGCACAATTCATGAAGCAAACAACAATTATAAATGTTCATGTGCTTAATAACAGACCCTCAAAAAAGATAAATCAAAATTTAACAGGATTAAAGGAAGAAACAGGAAATTCCACAACAATAGTCAGAGATTTCACTATCCTTCTCTCCACAATTGATAGAACTAGACAAAAAAAACATCAGTCAAGACATAGAAGACTCAAACATCATGATCGACCACACTGAAGCAATGATGATTTCTAGAACACTGTACCCAACAACCACAGACTGCGTGTTTTTACATTCACAAAAATGGTCCATATGTCTGGACAGAAAACAAGTCTCACTAAGTCTTAAAAGACTGAAATTGCAAAGAATATATCTCTGACCACAATAGCACTAAATTAGAAATAAATAAAAAGTATATGGTATCTAGGAATAACACACTTCTAGATAATCTAAGGGTCATAGAAGAAATCACAAGGGAGATTGAAAATATTTTGAACTAAATGATAATAAAAATTCAACGTATTAAAATTTACAGATTGCAGCTAAAACATAGAAGAAAACTTATAGCTTTAAGTGCTTATATAAATCAATAGCCTAAGGTTCTTAAGGAACTGTATAAGAAAGGCAAAGGAAATCCAAAGTAAGCAGGAGGAAAATAATTGTTAAGCGCAGAAATCAACGAAAGAGAAAACTGACAGATAACAGAAAATTAACAAACTCAAAAGCTGGTTCTCTGAAAAATAAATAAATAAAGCTGACAAACATCTAACTAGACAGAGAATGAGAGAGATTGAGAGAGGAAGAGAGAGAACAAGAAAGAGACAGTGAGAGCTAGAGAGAAAGAGAAACAATTCACCAACATCGGAAATGAAAGAGGAGAAAATCCAAGTCATCAAAAGTGGCATAAGGAGAAGCGGAAAATCTGAATAGCCTTTTATCTAGTAAAGAAACTGAATTTGTTATCAAAACTTACCCACAATATAAACTCCAGGTCCAGATGATTTTTTCTGTTAATTCTATCAAACAATCAAGGAAGAAATAATACGAATCTTACACAAACTTTTTCAGAAAATAGAAGAGGAGACAACATTGCCTAACTTGTTTCATGAGCCCAAATAGCCCAAATATCAAACACTTACAGGAACATTACAAAACCAGAAAATTATAGAGTAATATCCCTCATGAATATAAGTGCAAAAATAGTTTAAAAAGTTCTTAAAACATATTAGCAAATCAAATGCAACAGTAAATAGAAGGATAATACAACATAACTGACTAAAGTTTATTCCAGAAATGTAAGATTGGCTGAATATTTTGAAAATCAATGTAATTCCCCTATCAACAGAATTAAGGAGATAAAAATGTCTTTTAAAATAAATATAAAAAATTCATTTGACAAAATTCAGCAGTCATTTATGATAAATCTGAACAAACTAGGAATGAAAGTTTACTTCTTCAGTTTGATACAAGGCATCAAAGTAAATATCACAGTTAACCTAATATTTAATGGTGAAAGCCTGAACATTTTCTTTTGAGATACGGGAAAAGGCATGCTTGTTCACTTTTACTATTTTTATTCAGCATTGGACTGGAAGTCCTAGCAGTAGAATACAGCAAGTAAATGAAATAAATATTGAACGGAAGAAATAAAACTGTCCTCATTTGCAGATGATATGTTTGTATGTCTAGAAAACAACTACCAGAACTAACAAGTGAATTTAGCAATGTTTCCAGTTACAATGTTTATACATAAAATCAATTGCATTTTACATATGAGCAATAATCATGTGGGAAACAAAAATTTTAAAACTCATTTATAATAGCTCAGATACTGGCACAAAAGAAGATGTACACCAATGGCCAATAAGCACATGAAAAGATGCCCAAATCATTTATCTTGAGGAATTGCAGATTAAAAACACAATGATATATCATGTCATACCCACTAGAATGGCTGAAAATTAGAAAGACTGACAATACCAAGTGCTGAGAAGAATATGGAGCAACTGAGCTCTCATACCCTGCTGCTGGAAACATGAAATGATAAAGCCGCTTTAGAAATCAATATGGCAGCTTCTTCTTTAAAAGGTGAACATGTACCTATCACATGACCTAGCCATTCTTTAGGTATATGGCTAAGGGAAATGAAAATATGTGTTTATACAAAGCTGTGTACAAGAATGTGCATAGCCAGTCAATGAACAAATTGTGCCATAACCATACAGTAGAATATAACTCAGCAATATAAAAGAATGAACCAATAAAGATACATGGAATGTTTTGAATGAATCTCAATACCACTATGATGAGTGAAAGAATCCAAATATAAAACAATGCATAATGTATAATTTGTTATGAAAATTCTAGTTTTAGCAGGTGCAAATACATGTCTCATCATCTGTTTCAGTTTCTTAGGCCTGTTGCAACAGAGTACTGCAAACTGGATAGCTTAAAAGAGAAGAAATTTATTCTCTCACAGTTTTGGAGACTAGATGTCTGAAATTAAGGTGGTGTCAGGACCATGCTACCTTCTAAGGTTCTAGGGAAGATTCCTTCTCTGTCTCTTAACTTCTGTTGGTTGCCAGCAATCCTTGACCTGTAACCAGCACACCTTTGGTGATTAAGAGCTGCCATCAGTCAAACCTCTTTCTCTGTCATATATATGGCCTCTTCATCATTTGTCTCCTCTCTGTCATCAAATCTCTCTCTTCATTTAAGGGCACCAGTCATTAGATTTAGGGCCCACCTTAATCCAGTATGACCTTCTCTTTACTTGATGACATCTGCAAAGACTCTATTTTCAAATAAGGTCACATTTGCAGGGAGTTAGGACTGCCAACATATCTTTCTAGGGGATGTAATTCAACCCATAACACTATAACCACAGTCAAGATCATAAATATATTCATCCTCATCAAAATGCCCTGACAGAGATGATGCCTAATGCAGACAGCAGGAGGAGTTCTCATCTGTAAGATGGGGATGCTTCCCTTTACAGAGCTGTTGTGAGGAGGTGACAGAAGGCACTACAAGCTTCCAGCACTGTGCCGGGGTATGGCAAGCTCTCAGTGTTGGCACTCTTCAAATCTTCGACATTCTTTCCATGAAGAGGCAAGGTCTATTTCCCTCCCCTCGAATATGGACAGGCCTTAGTGACCTGCCTCCAGTGAATAGAATGTGGTGGGAGTGATGTCACTTGACTTCTGTAGTACATGAAAGGTTATATCACTTCTCTCTCTCTCTTCTCTCTCTCTCTCTCTCTCTCTCTCTCTTCTCTCTCTCTCTCTCTCTCCTCCCCTCTCTCTCTTTCTCTCTCTTCACTTGCTCTTAGAACCAAGCCATCATGCTAAGACGAAGTCCAGTCACATGAAGGTGCCATTTATAAGTATTCTGGCCAAAATCTCACCTGAAGTTGATTTGGCAGCAAACATGTGAGTGAACATGCCTTCTAGATGATTCCAGCCCCACCCATGGTCTGACATCAACCACATAACACCTCTAGTGAGAACTGTCCAGCTGAGCCCAGTCAAACTCCAGGACCAGGAGAGATAATAATAATAAATGACTATTGCTTTAGGACACTAAGTTTGGGGTGGCTTGTTACCCTGCAATAGATAATCTGAACAGTTAGAAAACAAAACCCAAAATCATGACTATAAAGTTACCACTCACATCCTTCAGACCCATGTCCCTGGAAGGTGAGGGCTTTCCAGAGGCAGCTAATGAATGAAGTTCACAGGACTACTTACGGAGCATGGAAGTTTGAAAGGCTTGGTGGGCGTGGTGAAGCTGGCGCTGTGAATGGGGTCTGGGTTTTGGCCCTCATTCCACTGGGCCAGGAGCGCCTCCCTGTGAACGGTGACCCCCGCTGCTTGGAGTGCTCTCTCCACTGCACTTTCCACCTTGTAGTTGTTGATGCAGGTGATGGTGGAGGTGGGCGGGGGCCGCACCAGGTGGATGTAGGTGCCTCTCACGCCAAGGTTTAAGAGCGCCTCCACGGTAGTGTAAGTGTCAATTGTATCCCCATAAACAATGACATTCCCTAGAAAAAAAGAGCAAATGCTAAGATATACAGTTAAAAACAACAACAACAATCTCATTAGTCAAATGCTGATAATGCCGAATTGCTCCCTGTAACCCTCTCCTTTGTCAGCCTCGGGAAGCCAGCGGTGTTACCTAGCAACGGCACCAAGATAATTTAGTAAAGAACTGGCACAAAACATCCCACAAAGTAGTCAGGTACTTTTAACTCAGAAGTAGGACATTCATTTATGTTCCTATAATTTGAAAGTTGAAATTATACTAAATGAAACTGTCTAGAATAAAACCTTTTATTTTGTTTTTGTTCCCTCTTTGTCACACTTACTAAGGAAAAAAAAAACTACTAAAGTTTGCAATATATACAAGTTCTTCCGAAGTGATGAAAAGAATAATGGTAAAAAAAAAAAAAATTCATGTGCATGATAGTACGGATATTTTAATATTTAAATGTCAAACCTTGTTAATTTCAAGAAAATTTTTCCTTTTTTGAGAACTTCAAAGACTAAAACACTTCAATGGATAATTTTTATAAAAATCAAATTCTGATTTTTAGAATTTACTATGACAAGTCCTAGCAAAAGGGTATTCTTTTGGTAGGTAAAAATAAAATCACAAAATAATCTTGGAAGATTTCCCCTGTGTTGGTAAGAGCATTTTTGTTGGTAACAGTCAATACAATTTATTCATAAAATACTTCTTAAAACTACTACAGAAATAATTATATATGCTATTCTACTTATTTCACCAGTTTTAAAATCAATGATACCATTAGAGTGAAATGTGTTATATGCTATTTATATGCTATTTTGACACTGAATTGGCATTTTTACCTTTCATGAAGAAACTGCTGTAGACTCATTTCTCAGGCAAGCTGTAACAATTTACCACAAAATGAGTTTCACTGAATCTCTCTTTCTTCTCTTGTTTACAAAATGATATGAAATCTTAAGAAGCAAAATAAATGGCAAGTGTATTTATTAAATTAGGCTGACTAAATTATGCAAAAATCTATTTTGATCCAAAGTTGAAAGGAGGTGTAATGGCTTGTCTTATTTGCATAGAAAAGGAACTAGAATAACTTTCAGGTTGCTTCTCTGAGGGTTAATAGCACCTAGAAAGTTCTCCCATACTTCCTGTTGTTCAAACATGGAATACCAAGAGGGCACTGAAGCCAGAGGGGTAGGATCCTTTCCTTCCTGCTTTCACTTTGTTACTATGATTCCCTCTTCTATTCATATATGCTAATACAACATTCCTCAGTGAGCTGCATTTTCCTCGCTGAAAGAGCCAACATTTGCTTAAATTAGTGAGGCTCCCACCTACTATGAAATATCAATCCTGGTATCTGGTATAACACAGTCAGCCTGCCAGGAAAGCCAAAACTTGAACCTCAAACTGTCAAAGGTTTAAGGTCTTCTGCCCTTCTAAAATATGTACGCCAAAACAGTATTTCTTTTCTGTGAAATGAATTTAAGGCGTAGGCCTCCTGCAACCCAGAGTTTAATATTTTTCCAGTCTCCTTCATATTAGCTTTTAGTAACTGTACTATGAGATGAGTTTTTTCATTATGGGCTCATGGAAGCCCAGGCAATGCAATATTGCTGGAGTTGGAAATCTGTACTATCTCGCAAGTGTTGCCCACAGGCTACAGGCAGCTGAAAAGGATGATGTTTTCAATTCAAAAGGTAATACATTTTATAAAACCTCTGTTTAAATTGAATATGTATTTGTAGATATTCTAACTTCTAAATAGTTTTATCTACCTTTAAGTTTAATTTGAAACAAATCCTCCCACCCCAAATATGAAACTTTGATTTTCATAATAGTCAGCTATTGTCACAATAATGCTGCAATAACAAACTACCCCAAAAACTCAATGTCAAACAGCAACAAGCCTGCTGTAGGTTGGCTCACGCACTGATGTGCTGGCTGATGTCAGCTGATCTGCGTCCAAGTTGTGGTTGGAGTCAGGTCCATACCATGTGTCTTTCATTCTTAGTGGATCATCAGATACCCAAGGCATACTCCATTTTGGAGAAATGCAGGAGCGCAGGAGGGAAAGTGCAACTGCTCAAGCACTTTTCAAGCCTTTCCTTATGTTCTATTTACCAAAGTAAGTCACATGTCCGTGCCCATGGTCAAGGAAGTGGGAAGCACACTCTGCCCGCAGTGGGAGAAGGAAGAGAGTGGATGTCTGTTGAACAATAGTCCAAACCATCACAATCATATTAAGCATATATTACATAAGTGCCTATATGATTTCATCTAAAATTTTTCATTTAAACATTTTATATGCTTATTTAGTTCCAGTTCCCTAGAGTAGAATCTTATATAATTTGTTCCTGAATAAGAACATGTCAAACAGGTCAAATCACATCCCTCCACAAATATGACAGGACCAGATATAAGAAAATCAGCCTATTACTCTTTGCCAGTTTGATCTCTTGCCTTTTAAATTTCTCCATTCTGTGGGGATTGTTTTTTCCATTATCTTTGTGCAATTGTGAGTTCTTTCTATATCACTTCTCACTTTTAATTTGTAAAGAATTTTTAAATTCAATTCATGTTTATCTCATGACTCCTAAATACCAGGCACAAAGCAAGGTTCTTTTATACACAATTCATTATTATTATTACTATTATTATCATCATCATCAATAAAAATAACATTTAGAGCTGTTAACAATAACATTTGCTTAACTCAGGTACACACACAATTTTTAAATAAGCTAATAGCACAGTATAAGCATGGAAATAATTCATAGAATAACCAAAATCTTATATTTTGGGGGGGGGAATCTCAGAAAAAACTAATAGACAAAGATTTTAATTATTCATTTTTTTCATTTTAGGATAAATCAACCTAGGCATAGAAATATGATTACTTCTATTCATTGGAGTAGTTTCACTAATATGGATGGGGTAGAGCTATCATGTTTTTGAAGCTCCCCTATCAAGGACTCACTGCAGCCTGTGGTTGTGCCTTGGCCCCAAAAGATGATCCAGCTTCTAGACAGGTGAGGCCCTCACAGGCCCTGGGCAGTCTCTAACTTTCCTTCCCTGTGCTCACCGCAGTCTTCACTCATCAGCTTATCTGTGAGATGACTTCAAGTTCACCCTGCTCACCATATTATCCCTAGAGCCTTGCACAATGCCTGGCCTACAATGGGTGTGAAAAAATGTTTCCTGACTAAGCATACAGATGAATGTTTGAGGTTTATCAGATTGCTGATCATAAACTAAGTGGGCATTACTTTTGTGCCCTCTTAATATTTATTGCAGAATGACCTCGCTGTGGCCAGATTTTCCTGCTACATATTTCTATGTGGTATTCACTATTAAACTGGCACCACAAGAAATATTCAACCACAGGGTGGGTTGTATACTTGAGAGTCGTATGATAAAAACACATTCCCCTTGACAGTGTTAGGTCTGGTTATTGGTTTCCAATCTAGTTCACAAAATCCGACATAATCCTAAATGTGACTCAAATTGTGGGCACCTATGACAAAACAGTATAAAACTATACTCTTGCCATATCATTGGGGATGATAAACCCAAGGGAATGAGAATATTTTATATGGAAGTCAGCAGTAGGGTAAGTATCATGTTGCAACATGATAGTTGGGTCAATTTTTGGCTGCATCAGGGAGGAAAGATGGGAAGGAAGGAAATGGAGAGAAAGAAAGAGGCTGAGAGAACAGAGAGAGTCTCGAGAAACAGATTTTCTTCAATTGCTGGATAAGAGTTAGAAGGAAAAAAGAGTTTAAAAGTGAAAGAAAAGCAGTTGTGGGGTGAAGTGGGGCAGTGAGTAAAGTGAGCTGTGAGTGAATAACGACAGTGGAAAGGGCTTTGCCTAAGTGAGACCTTCAGTCTGACAGTCATGTTCCTGCCAGAGTGTACAAAATGAAGTGGACAGAGTTCTGTTGGCACAGAACACCCTGAGGGCTGTACAGAGGAGGTGAGGCAGTCCCAGGTTATGTGGGTCCCACGACATGCGCTTATTTACAGCATGCTTTTAATAAATCAGACAACCTTAATTAGCTAAAAATGAATGTAGTCAAAGTATTTCCACCATGGAGTCTTTGCAAATATTTAGAAGGCGATAACACATTGTAGAAGCTTCCTTCACATAATTTTATATATATCACATCATATATATATTCTTTTGAAATTTTGAAGTTTTACACATATATAAAGGAAACAGATGGGAATAATGAGAATTTCCCCTGGATATGAGTCTTATGCTAAAATATCTGGTCACTGTCTTCTTTGCTGCTCAGTTTATTTATTGGATAAGAAACGACCAGTTTTTAGGTGGTCCAATAGGTGACAGAAGTAAAATGGTGGGCCGCTCTACTTTGAATGTCAGATGATAACTGATGATTAGAACAGTCTAGGTGAATTTTCAATAAAGGACCGTAGCAGTTTTCATGGAGGGCCAATCTTTGTTCTTCCTTTTAGGGAATAAATTATGCATCACTAAGATTACGGATCTGAAATGAGGGTGCTGATGCAAAAAGGACAGCGTGAGAGCTCTTCAGATTAAAGTTGGCAAGAAGGAGCGCTCAGTCATTCTCTCACTGCCGACCTGCAGCAGCCTTTGAGAGGAAATGTGCAAGGAAGCTTCTGAGAGGAAATTGGGGCTTTGGTGTTGACAGCCAGTTGTCGGCAAGAGAGGGAAAGTGATAATTCATGTCACTATCATGGCTGATAAAGCACTAAGACTTGCTATTTAAAATGTTGGCATAAATGTAAAGGTGATCTTTTTGCTTTTGAATACACTAGCAACTTTGATTGTGACCACCAAAATAAGCCAGTCACTCAGCCATAAGAAGAGATGAAATACTGCCATTTGCACAGCATGGATGGACTTTGAGATGATCATGCTAAGCAGATAAGCCGGACAGAAAAAGTTGAAAACCACATGATATCACTTATATGCAGGATATAAACCTAAAAGCAGCAAACAGGACAAAAAACAGAGACTCATGGACATGGACAATAGACTAGTGGTTAGGGTAGGAGGGTGGGGGAAGGGGAAGAGGAGGTAGATGGGTAAAGGGGGTCAAATATGTGGTGACAGAAAGAAATCTAACTATGGGAGGGGAACGCACAATGCAATATATATATGCCTTACTATTAAATTGTATACCTGAAACTTAACTGGATTTCATTAACCAATGTCACCATATATATATAATTAATTAGTAAGTTAACTGAATTAGATTAACCAATGTCACATAATAATAATAAAATAATAATTAATAATAGTTAATACTAATTAGAATAACTATTAAGTCCCACACTGCCATAATGCACCTAGACTTAAGGATGCAGGTTTTTCAAATTTATCTTAACAGGTAGAAAAAAAGGTAGCCAGTTTTTATCATCCTGCTTCCCAGAGGAGGTAAATAATGATTTCAGGAGCTTGAAAACTCACTAATATTTAAAAGTAACAGGACTTTATAGGAATGAAATGCTAAATTGATCTCCCTATTAGGTTAAAAAAATAAAATATGTGTTAATTTTTTAGTCATAGATTTGCCCTAAGAGTAATGCAACAACGTTTTTAACAAATTATTTTCAGTAAATGCTAAAAAGGCATTTCATTCTTTTGAACTGAGTGCTTTAATTTTAACCACCAGGAGAATATGCTTTGCTGTCATTTCATCAGCATGCTCAATACTCTAAAGGCAAAGGATTCTCCAAGAAGAAAACCATGTCTTGAAAAGAGGAAAAAGATTTCCTGATCTTGTAGTCTGGCCATGGAATTGCATCTCAAGAGTTTAAAAAATAAATTCAAGACTCGTGTCACAGATAATATGAATTTTTCTTCATAGTTATTATACATTTTTAAGGCCAGATAAAAAATTTTTTTCCACTTCAAAAGAGACATAGAGTAGTTATGTATAACTTCATTCATCCTCAGAACAGGGCTGTGAGATAAGTTTTATTATATTCTCCAGAAAGCACAGAGAGGTCAGGTATTGAGCTTCAGGTTACACAGCAAGTAGATGTTTTAGCAGTACTCAGACATGCCAAGTCTGATTTCAGAACCAGTACTCAAACTACACTATATTTGCAGATGGCTATATAACACATTCCCAAAAAAATCTAATTGGTACTTTATCTATATAATTAACTTTAGCAAATAACTAAATAATAAAAAAAATTAAATAGATATCATAGAATATTCATAAATTATGAAATAAACACTCACTTAAAAAATATATCATGTCCAGGGATAGACCAGGGAATGCTGTTTTTATTTTTTATAAGTCAAAGCATAAGATTTCTATGACCCAAACTTGACCTGTCCCACTTTGCTCTGCCAAATAAAAAGGGAAGAATGTATTAAATACAACATAACGAAGGCTCTGTTTGGTGATTCATGCACTGGAATTTTAATGTTATACTTCTCCTACAAACATGCTTTTAATAGGCAGTAAACTGTATTTAGCTAAGATGAAATAATTTTTTTAAGCCATTAAGGCAGTTTTTTTTTTTAATTTAACTTTTATTCTACTTTTCACTTTCATGGAAAGTAGAGAGGTAATAGCAGATGAATTTCAATTAGTTTCAATTAATGCCATAAGCTGTTATAATGTATTAGATTGCTGGGTTCTATCTGAACCCCAGGCTGAACTCTCCAGGTTTTGTTTGTTGTTGAAAGCAGCGTTTGAGCTGGTGACGTCAGCTATTCTCTGAGCTACCAGGAGCAGTTCTAATAGGTTAGGATAATTTCCATCTGTAAACCCAGCGACCCTGGAGCCCAGAAAACCATTTCCTTCATACCGGACTAATTCCATCACAGAACCGCTGTGTCTCCTATGGAAGCAGAGGAAGGCATGATAAAACCGACTGGGGCGGGGGGAAGTAGTGAAGTTTTGGGGTGATATCCATGTAGTTTCAATGGACAGAAATTCAGAGGAGTGCCAGCCTCCTCCTAGTGCCATCCATTCTTTCTGCTCCCCAGCATCCACCTGTCCTTCTAGAACAATCCCTCCATCAACGTAAGCAAACAAGCCCCTCCCCTTAAGTCTCTATGCTTCAACAAAATAAGGCCTGGTGTTTTCCCAGGATTTAGGGTGTGACTCCCAGAGGGACATCTCATTACAGCCAACGAGACACACAAGATTTTTTCTCAGACTCTTGCTGAAGGGCTCTGTCCTCAGCTCTCTCCTGCTGATCCCACCCTAAATTATTGAGAAAGGGGAAAATTAACCCTGAGGGAGCAAAAGCTCATTCTCATGAAAAATGTCCACATTCTTTGATGTTATTAAGGTGACACGAAGAGGAAGCAAAAACTGACAGATGGTAATGGATACCGAACACAGCCGCCCTGCTCCTCATTTTTCATCATGTGCTAGACTTCTAGTTTCTAACTGCAAATACCATAGTCACATGACTGATTTGGAAATAAGAAGTGGCTGTGCCAACCCTCACCTGTGTGGGTGAAAAGGGGCCACATAATAAAAACATGACAAGCTCAGGGGAAGCCATCGTGACGAGCCCTTTAAACTCAGAGACCAAAATTAAACACACAGGATGGTCTGAATATAAAAATTTCTAACTAAAAGCGGGTCATGGTGGGTAGCACATCCTAGGCCTGTAGCTTCCTTGACAAAGTTTTACCTTAAGTAATCCTGTCTGTCTTTTTGTATCTAAGATAACAGATCCTTAGAATGTCAGAGTAATCCCTTTTTTCTAGACCCCTCAGGGTACAACCAGAATATGAGACCACAGAACCCCTCGTGGTTCTCTTGTCTCCCACAAACCATCTCTATGTACTTTAAATGTTAATTATTCACGGTCCTGTACTCACCAATGTAAAAAACGTATGTGGCTCTCTGTTTTACATTTTATCCAGTCCCAGAAATTTCCCCACTTTGCTTTCTTCTGCTCCCTTCATCTACCACCAATAATTTCACATAACCCTCCTTACGACTCCTACTTTGATTCTTATATATAAAATAAGCTGCATTTTATGGAGCATTTTTCAATCTGTTGAGATTTTGCTTCCTGGCAAAAATTGTCAGTTTGGCTCAAATAAACTCATAAAAATTCTCTACAGGTTTGGGTGCTTCTTACGCTGACACTTGCATGCACTGCTACCACACATCCAACTGGCTACTGTGGTCTTTTCTAACTCATTCTTAGTAGATCGCTTTCTGTCTACTGGATGAGTGCTATAACTGGAAGTTCTATCTTCTGATGCGCTGTTTTGTGCACTGGTTATCCCCTTCACTAGTTCCTCAACCCCTAAAAAGCAACCTGGAATTGGCTGGACCCCAAGGTCTTCCACTGGCTTCTCCACCTTCATCTCCCTTTGCTGTCCTTCAAGACTTTGCCAAGCCCAAGTTGTTGGGCCATTGTCTTTTGCAAATAAATCAACTCTCCTACCTCTGTCACTGTTTGCTTATCCTACTCTTCTTTAAGGCTGAGCTCAACTCCTCTTTTCTCGAGGAAGCCTTCTCCAACCTTCACAGCCCCAGGGCTCTCATGAAGGCCAGGTGCCTCTCCAGAACCAGACTGGCACCTGGTGTGTGCAGAGCCCCACCTTTCGTGTAGAGACTGTGTCCTCAGCTATGCTATCACCAGGACAGTGGGGGCTGCCCCTTATGCTCCGGGAAACATTCACTGTGTAGCAACAACTCTATCACATGTAGTAGCAGTAGTAGCAATGCTGATAACAGCCTATATTATTGAACACTCACTATGTATGAGACGTTGTTCTGAGTTGGATGTGTTATATCTTATGTATCACATTTATCTCATGGCAAACCATATGAGAAAGATATTATCCAGAATGGGACTAATTAAATTCAAATCTGAATATGATTCTAATTATAGAAAAGCTACACAGAAAAGAGCTCCCTTAAAGAAGAAGGTTAACATTTTTTTTCTAATCTTTTTTACATGATAAGTCACTTGAAAAGGGCCACTACAGAGAGTTGAGTTAACCTGGTTGGGTCAGGTATCTCAGATGTCTCCCAGAGCCTGCGTCCAGCATCTAAGCACTAAGAGCACCTAGCTCGGTGGTGCCCTGGAAATGTCATAAAACACTGGACCTGGGGAAAATAACCTACATTTAAGACGAGAAACTAATTTTTACATCCTTCTTATCCTGGCTGTTCGGTGGACAAAAGCAGGCACTCAGAGGGTTTTATGCAGTGGCTCATTAAAGACATTCTTAAACCTTCCCAAAGCATTTCCAGTTAAGTGGACACTAGAGTATCACCATCTCTGACAACTACTGAAGTCCACAAAATAGCACTGATGATCTCTGCCCAACTGAGAAACAAGATCAGGAAAAGAAGGTATTTTTGCTTTGGGATTTCTAAATTCTCTACCATAAACAGTCACTCTTAAGAACTTGCATTACCACTTTTAAAGGCCCTTTTCTTGTTAAAACAACCAACAGTTTGAAGTTAAACACTGCATTATAATTGGATTGGGCACAGTTCTAAGAATGTACTTTGTATTTTATATGGAACCATTGATGATTTGTCATAAATTGTGTGAATAAAAGCAGGCTTCTGCAAACTACGGCTCATCATCTTTTTTTTGTAAGTAAAGTTTTATTAGAACACAGCCATGTCCATTCATTTACATATTGTCTATGTTGCTTTCTTGCTACAATGACAGAGTTGAGCCATTGGGACAGAGACCATATGGGCTGCAAAGTCTAAAATATTTACAATTTGGCCCTTACAGTACAAGTTTATTGACCTCTACATTAGAGAATTCCACTTCTACAAAGGTCATGGGGTAGTGATTAAAGAATGACTAAAATGTAGAAACAGGTTTAAACACATACAGACCAAAACAGTAAATGATACCAAGTTCTGATGCAAATATGAAAATACTTTGACAAGTTTTAAATCTGGTCCCCAGTATATATCTATATATGCTAACTCTGCCAAAGTTCCAGATCCAGTTGGTTTTATGGGTGATTTCTGTTCAACTTTTAGGTTATGCAAAATATTTTAGACCCCAGAAAAATACGGAAAGCTTCCAAAAAACACTGTGTGGGACTAGCATAACATTGATTCCAAAATCTTGACAAGTAAAACATAAAAGAGAAAACTACAGACCAATTTCATTTATAATTTTATATGCAAATAGCCTATATTAGTGAATTGTACCCAGCAATGTATTGAATCTCAATTTGATACCTATTTTTTATTTTTGCAATAAATTAGTAACTTTTTAATGTAGCAAATGCAGTAACTTGACAAAAAATTCAGCTAATACCAAAATCTTCCAGAAAAAATCAGAAGTTAAATTGTAATATATTATGTTAACTCATATACTAAACTTATATTTGTATAATTACATTAAATGAATTAATATATTTAATTTCACATATTGATCTACATATTGTGGGCATTTAGTGATTTTTATATCTTTGAACTGAATCCATGGTCTGCACTTTAAGTAAAATAAATGGGATGATGTATTTTTCTAATTCATCTCCAGAACTTGACTGCTAGGTTTCAGTTAAGGAGAAATAGGTTGCCAGGCCTTATTCTGGTCGTTTTAAGAGTCAAATAATTTTAATTTAATCCAAGCAATAGAGAGCACGATACTTGAGGAAAACTTTTGAGTGGCAGAGGCATTTGTACAAATGTTTTACGCTCTCATTTTGATTCTAAAAGTGGCATGCAACTTGAATATGCATGTTTGTGGGTAGGACTGTGCAGAAACACAGAAAGAGAACAATGGACAGTGAAACGAAGAAAAGAAGAACCCTTTCGATGTAGACCTTTCTTTTTCTTCCTAGATCTTTTCAGCTTCACAAAAGGAGACATATTTTCCATATAATTGCTAAACATGTTTGCTTATTAAATTATTCTTTAATTAGTTAATGATTTTAGCCATGCTTTGCTCTTTGGATATTCATTTTGTGTAATAAAATAATTATAGATAATTAAACTATCTCAAGCCTTTTTCTTTCCTCCAGCAAACATGCTGGGTATCCAAAATTGACAACAAGTTGTAAATTAATCTGGAAAACAAAGCATGACAGATGAATGATTTGGTTGGAATTAATTAGGCACTAATTATATATTGGAACTAGATGAAGAATGAGACTCATTATAAAAATAAAACACTATTCTGAAAATATGTGCAGTTACCAACATCCTTACCTCCTAAGATGATGGAGTTGCTCCTTAGCCAAGCCACGGCCTTGAAGCAATCTTCTTCATCGTTGAGAGTGAAATGATTGCAAGGAACTTTACCAGTGTATCGCTGCTTACTGCTGTTTGAAATCTCTTTGTTTGTCAGGTGTAGACTAATATCAGCCCCTGTCGGGCATGGAACCTGAAGTATGTTACAGAGAAATACTTATTTCAGTGGTTATAGGTGAAATGCTGACAGAGTAATAAACAAACAAACAAACAAACAAACAATGTCCAGTATAGGCCTGTCTTTTTCAGTCCCCAGATACAATTAAGTTTTAATTGAAACAAGTGGAATGACGACTTAGAGCTTATTCTCAGAAGGAGTTGCTCTGATTATATGATTCTGTGTAACAAATTATTCCAAAAGTCAGTAGTACAAAACAGGCTTATAGTCTCTGAAAGTTAGTAATTCAAACAAGGTAAGGTGTGGAGGACAGTATTCTCTCTGTTCCCCAATGTCAGAAACCTCAGTGGGAAGACTGGAAGGCTGGGGGCAACTTGATAGCTAAGGGATGGAATCATCTGGAGATAATCCATCTCAATCTTTTCTCTTTACCCCAGAAAACATGCTGAGTGTTCAAAAAATGACAAATTGTCACTATATGTCCAGCAGTTGATGTTGGCTGTGGGCTGGGATCTCAGCTGGTTTTGGTCAGAACACCCACATGTGTGCTCTCCATGTGGCTTGGGCTTCCTCACAAGTGGTGGCTGGGTTCCAAGGGCAAGTATCCTGAGAGAGAAAACCAGTCCAGAGAGCTTCATGTGCTTTTCTAACTTTATCTTGGAAGTTGAGCAGTGTCTTTCTCACCATGTCATATTCATGGAGGTCGTCATGGAGGCCTGCCCAGGATCAAGGAGAGGGAACCTAAAATGCACATTTTCCTGCAGGGGCAGTGAGGTTGTACACAAACACATGGAACTGGATTTAATGTGGCCATTTGGGTAAAAACAATCTGCACAGAAGCAATTTTACAGAGGTTCAAATCCAAGTGCATACAAGGTCTAGGCAGAAAAAAAATGAGGAAAGTAGACTACTTTTAATTATGGAAGTTATAGAGTCAGTCTTCACTTTGTCAGAAGATATTCTCTCTCTCAATCTCCCCCTCACTCTTTCTCTCATCTCCATCTCCATTTCTATCTTTCCATCAACACAGAGCCCTCCCAGCATAATGCCTATTCTCACTTTAGACATAAAATGGAAAAAGAGATTTTCCTCTACTTGTAGGGAAAACAACAATAAAAACACAATCAATAACGATGACCGATAGCTGTCCTCAGCGTCAAGGATACTGTGGCATACTGGAGGGCCTGTGGCCTGGACAGAGTTTGACCATGGCTCAGCTCCATCCAGTTGTTACCAAGTAGAATATAGGTTCAGTGTGGCCAGATGAGATTTCTCAAGAAATGCTAGATGCTTTCTTTTTAAGTGGACTCTTGGTTTTTATTTTTTAGTTTTAAATCAAACAAACACACGCATTGTGAAAGCCAAGTAATATAGCACTGTGGTATGAGCTTGCCCAGTGGGCCACCATTTTTACCACTCTGATTTCTATTTGGCATCTAAGTAGAGATTATGTGGAAGATAATGAGGCTGGCACTGGGAGCAAGACTTAAGGCACTAGAGACCTCTGTTAGGAGACCTGCATGCCAGCTGTCTTGCATATTCGTGGTGCAATGCCTCAGGGCTGTGAGGCAGGAGTCATTCTCAGCTATGATGGGCAAAAAGTTCACTTGTAGTAGAGATAAATATGGGTGCAGAGGAAGTTCTTTCCTTGACAAATCCCTTGTTGTACTGGGTAGATGTGAATGCTGGCTGGTGCTTAAACAAATGAGACTTCACTAAACCCCAATGACATTTAGAAAACTTTTTGGTTAAGTCCTTTCTCAACAGACATGGTAAAGCCATGGTACGTTACTGTGATGTATTTAATTAAACTTTAACTGGATAAATAATTTTTTTAAAAATCAATTTTTAAAGTAGGATGTCCTTTCTCCATGAAAAGGCTGCAGTAAAATTTTATTTAGTAAAAACAAAGACAAAAACAACCCCAATAAGTTGTCCCAGTTTACTGCAATTTACTGCAATTTACCCCAATTTACTGCAACTGAAATTGTGGAGGTAAAATTCTTTTATTAGTAATATAATTTGTTTAGCAATATCTCATTATATATAATTTTGGTATTATTCGATTCACAGTTATTATAAACCATGCACTGAGGGCTTTGGTGAATGGTTTAAAGTGCACAATATTGAATACTGTGTTTGGAGGTTTGAAACCTCACCAGAACTACAATGAGCGTTGCACTGTAAAATAAAATGAAATTTAGGTAACATTATATCAGTTTAGTAAGTTACGCTTTAATGAATCAGGAAAAGTCCTTGGTAGAACATGGTAGGACTAAAGAACAAATTGAGAGCTATTCAATTTGTAAAAGTTTCAGTGAGTTATTGTTCCAAATAGTGGGTATTTAGATAAAAAAAACAAGAGGTAGAAAATATAAGGTCCAAAATGAAAATTAGCCTACTACAATCCTGAAATATAATTGCATTCTGATAATCCGTATAATTCTTGTGTGTACTCAAAAGCATTTTTGCACACTTCTAAACTGTAAAGAATTAGAGAAGTTAAAGGAAAATTAATGGGATAATTTTTCATATTCATACAACAACATTTTCACAGAATAGACAAAACTGAAGCTAGGATTTTAAATCCCAAGGCCAATAAATTTGTCCACATAGAGTTTAGTAGAACTCCATAAATCAAAAAGGATCTATGGGGAATAAATTCATATTATGTCATCAAAGTAAGGAAGAAAATAAAGTTTAAAAGGAGGGCATGAATATATTTAATAAAGAAGCACCATCAATACTGGCTATCAAAACTAGGGAGCTCTCTGCCACTAATTAAACTGCCACTGACATGTGATTGGAGAGTATCAGATGACTTTTCAAGCATTCCATCGATGATTCTGATCGAACACTGCCAGCATCACTAGTTTTTGGAAACCCCTTGGCCACACCATTCCCTTCAGCAAATTAATAATTTGTGGTGGCAGGGACTGCTAGTGGCCTACTTAAAATCCTTTCTCCCTTTCTTTCTTAGTAGCAGACTCCTGGGAAATATGCCCAGTTGAAAAACTACATTTCCCAACTCATGACCGGAGGAGAGAGGTAGTCAAGAGTCAGCAGTCCTTGGGTGGGGCAACATAACATTTCATTTTGCTCTGGTCCTTCTTCCTTCTTGCTTCTTGCAAATGAAATGGTTGGAGTCACAGCAGCTACTTCAAGATGTTGAGGATGGAAAACACATATTAAAGATGGAAAAACAAAAGATAGAAGGGGCTAGGTTCCAGATGACACCAGGGAGCCACCTTACCAGACCTTAGTTGCTTTTCTCTAGATATTTTTAATGAAAGAAATAAACTTATTTTTGACTCTAGCTACAAACAATAAGTTCTAGAATTTCTGTGTCATAAAGACTTTTAAAAGCCATCAAATATAATTCCTAGACCACATCTCTGAGAGAGAAGGAAGGAGGGAAAGAGAAGGGAGGACAAGGAAACAGAAAGACAGAAAAAGGAGAGAGAAATCATGCTCTAGAGCCAGATCCCTTTGGCTCAAATCCTAGTCTGACACTTTGTCATTGTATGACATTGGACAAATTACCACAACTTCACTGCACCTTGGTTTCCTCCTCTATGAAATAGGGATGAAAGTAGCATGGAGTTATAGCAAGGATGACATCAGTTAACACACATGTGACAAGTGGCAATGACTCAGCCTCTGTCAAGTGTTCCTACCCCACCCCTTTACCTGCCCTCCATGGAGGCATCTTGCTGTTTCCTGGAGCTGAACATTCCCTTTTGGTACAGACTCTGACTCTCAGGAAGTTCTTTCTTAGGATGAATAAGAACCGTATTCCATCACTTCTGGTGGTCTGTCCTAATTCTGCTTTCTGGGACCATGATACACAATTCTAATTCATTTTCTACATGAAAATCCTTCAGTATGTGAGGACAACCACTTTCAATCTTCACCCCTCTGGTTAAACATCTGGGGTGTCTTTGAGTTTTTAGATGTTCTTTCTCTTCTTAAATGTGACTCCAAGAAATGAATATAATACTCCAGGTCTACTTCTGTTTTTGTGATGTGTTCTGTGACACAGTCATGTTCAGTATGTAACAGGGTCATCATTCTATTTTACTGTCACAAGTTCTACCTTTGGTCAGCATTAATGCTTTTCTTTCTCCAATTAATTCCCCTTTGCTGGATACTAACATTGCTGCTGCTTCTAAAACCTCTTTGAATCTGCCTGTCACCTTTTGTTGGTGCACTTTTAACTATCTTTTCATGTTTAAAGTTTGGGTGTCATTTTTGTTTTGGTATTTCTCTTGTATTTTGAATTTAGTGTAAAAACAGAACTTTGGTCTTGTAACAGGGCAGTTTAAAACCATGACATTCATTGTCAAAATTGTTGTTGGTTTTTTCTCCTTATGCCATTCTGTTTTATACTTTTATGTTTAAGCACTGTGGCTGCTTCCTTTGTTTTCTTCCCTGAGGATGCATGAATAACGTCCCAGTTTATCATCTCCAGTGTTTGAAAGGTGAATTTATTTACATAGTTCAAAAGCATTCTTGAACCTTATTTTCTCTAAATATAAGAGTCAAGACTGAAATATCTCCTTTGACTTTGCCTATTTAAGATACTTCGTATTCTTCCCTGTTTTCAACAACTTGATCTTGATTAGAGTTAGATTAAGATTCATTATTTCCTATTTCGCTTTTATTCTCAGATTTACAAAAAATGATTTAGATTACTTTTTAAATTGTTTGATGTTTGCTATTTGTCTTTTCATACTATTGTGAAGTTCTAAATTTTCCTTCCTTTCTGTCTCAGTTATTGATATATACATTACAGAATAGAGTAGGTCATTTTTCTGAAGATTTACACATAAAGAATGACTTTTTTCTGTCGTCAAATAGGAGAGATTTAGGTGGGCATATCATTATTGAATAACCACATTTTCTTCAAAATTCTGTGTGGCTAGTTTCATTTTCTTATGCCATTTAACACTGCCTTATTTTTGTTCATTTTTTTGGCGGGGGGAGAGGGTTGTTAATCGGCTATTTTTCTCTTGAAGTCTGTTCATCTTTTCCCAATCATTCTTATAGAACCAAAATTTTATAAGAATGTAAGTAGCTTGAAATTTTTTACTTTGCCTGGAATATGGTCAACTGTACAATATAGTTTTTAGGTAAGTAAAGTTTTCTTCTAGCATATCTTTATTGTCTCTTCTATTTGTTTACGTCTCTCCTTTGAAAAAAACAATGATCTATATATGCCTCTGTGTTGATCAAATCTTCTCATCTCTTGCACCATATATTCCCTTTTGTCCTTGGCCTTCTATCTCTGTCCTCCAGGGGAGCTTTATGCTTTGTCTTCAGCAACACTAATGTTGTACAGCAACAGTTGTGTCTCTTGACGGGGATTTAATTTCAATCCTTTCTTACTCTTCCATTTCTCTTTTCATCTAATCTCAGCTCAGCTTCTGCTCTTCAATGACTTAAGCTCCCATTTCAGAGCCCAGGTGATCAAAGCATACTGAGTATGGTAAATAGTTTCCTGCAAAGTCAGTGTGTGTGTGTGTTGTGTGTGTGTGTGTGTGTGTATCTTGCATTTTGAAATACTGTGAAAATTTTGTTCTCTGATTTTTCCAGATGCTCCTTTCTCTTATTCCATTAAATCTTTTTGTTTCAGTTGTATCTTGCTATGCAAAAAACTCACACGAAGACTTAGTGGTTTAAACAATCACCATTTGATTACTTCTCATGATTTTGTGGGTCAGAAATTTGGGTAGGGTTGGGCTGGGCAATTCTTTTATTCCATGTATTATCCATAGAGGTCACTTGATGACATTCAGCTGGTGGAGGGTCTAAGATGGTTTCAACCACATGTCTGGTGCTTTGAAAGAAACAGCTGGAAGAGCCATCTGGAGAACTAATGTATGGCATCTCCAGCACAGTGATCACAGTGTATCTGGATTTTCTACATGGCAGATCAGGGTTCCAGGAGCAACTGTTCCCACAAAGAGACACTGCATGGCCCTTGTTCCTGGCCTCGAAAGTTAGCCATATCATTTCATTTGTACTCTATTGGTCAAGGTGGTCACAAGCCTACCCAGATTCAAGGGGAGGAGACATAGACCCCACCCCTTGGATGGGAAAAACCAAAGAATTTGCAGTTTGGGCCACTTTTCTTTGACCCCATACTGTTATTTCCCCCTTTAATCATCCTCAAATGCAATGAGGTCTCTCATGCAAGGGGCTGTTGAATGACAGGGGCTCCTTTCTCAGGCCTTACCAAAGAGGCAAAGTGCTGTGCTCTCCTTTCTGCCCCTTTGCAGCAGGCTCTCTCCTGGAGCTGCACAGTTCTGGATGCCACACTCTTATTTACCCTGTCTAAGACATAATCAGCCTCTGTGGAGACCACAACATACTGCCGACCCACATTAAGCTCACCATAACTAACGTCCCAGCTCACTTTCTTGCCTAGCTAGATGTTCTTGCTCTACCTGCTGGCTGCTAGTGTCACCTCTTTGAGGGTCCCTGCCACGGACTTCTGATGGTCAATACCAGATTCATTAAACTTTGAGATGGCAAATTTTTATTCTTCCTCTTTATGAGATGACCCAAATCCAAGCATGGGACAGGCATCTCTCTCTCTCTCTCTCTCTCTCTCTCTCTCTCTCTCTCTCTGCATTATTCTCAATGAGCCATGGAGAGTCACTCAGGTACCTCACTTGTAAGCTATCTCAGAGTGGTTTTCTGGACCACCATTTATGCTCACCAAAAAAAAAAAAAATCAAATTGATAGGCAGGGTGGGGAAGGGAGTCAGAAGGTACTGAAAGTGAGCTAGATAAATCTTTATCTTCCAAATGGAAAGGTCATAGGTAAAGTCAGAAGTTGACAGATCAAATAAAAAAACTTCTATAAACACATTATTTAGAGTTTTAGGAGTAAGTATTGAAGAACCAACAAAAGAAATGCCTCAATGTATTTGCCCCTGGAAAGAGGGCTTGGAAGTAGAGACCAGCCCTCTTCACATGCAGCCCTGCAGTACAACTTAATTTTGTGCATGGATTTCCTGATTAAAAAGATTAAGTGATGTGCATTTAGATAAAAAATATTGCATAATATTTTACAACGAGACACGTCATTTAAAGGTCTGATTAGAGGTTAAGGATTGTAATTAAATTTTTTAACAGGCTGTCTTGCTTTGGGTTTAAACTTTATTTTCATCATCTTAATTTTTTTTAATCACAAAATTGGTACAAAACTATAAGAGAGTTGGGGAGAAAGGAATAGGAAAAGAAATAAGAACTAGAAGACCTCCCAGTGAATTTAGCTGCATTGTTTTGTATCATTCTATGTACCTTTGGTTTTTATTTCCTGGAAAAACTAAATTGGAGCTCCCTTTATCACTTCTTCATTCCATTTTTCCCATTGTAAAAAGGGCAAGAGCTTAATGTACCACAGACTAAAGCTGCAGGGGCAGCTGGACACACATGGGCAGATGTCTGAGTCTTCCACTCACATTTTCCAAAGTCTGCAGTTGCAGGCAGCAGCTGGAACTCAATGGAGCAGATGAAAAGGGGCAAGCTAAAGGGGTGCATAATGTTTTCTCCTAGTCTAATGTTTTAAAAAGATGAATACTTAACTATCAAATAAGGTATTTCTCCAGTTTATATTTACCCTTTCACCGGGAATAAGAAAAAAGAAAGTACTCAGATGCTGACCCAAGCCTTGATACTCAGAGTATGGTCTAGTTAGTCACTGGCAGCATCTGCCTCACCTGAAGCTTATTAGAACTGCTGCCCTCACACCCTCCCCTGCTCAGAATTTGCACTTTAATGAGATGCACAGGTTAGCTGTCTGCACATTTCAGTTTGAGAAGTACTGCTCTAAGACACAGATGAGAGATTCTAGGTTGATAAAATTCAAGTCAGTGATTCTTGGCCTTGGCTTAGAATCATTTAGGAGCTTAAAGAATACTGATGACTGAGCCCCTATCCCATAATAATAAAACGGAGCTTCTGTGGGTGGAGTGTAGGCATATTTTAAAAGTGCTCCAGGTAATCTCAATGGTAAGGCTCAGAACTGCAACTAAAAGATACAAGGAGTTGCTCAGCTCTCTTTCCGCCACCACACACTGCCTCCTCCTGGCTTGGCTATGTAAGGAAAACTTGAACACACTCCTCCCACCGGCCTAGTTGAATCCATGACTACTCACAGGATGGCCTAAGACAGAATGAGATAAAACACGGCAGTGCCTGGGGTTGGGGTGGATTACTCCATGCTTCTCAGGAACAAACCACAGGGAGGCCTATCCAGGTTCCTGGGATTCCTGGGAGAAATGTAATTAAAAGACCAATCTTTGAGTAATAAAGTAAATCTCTTTCGATTAAAGAGATGCCCTATTTTGTGGTCCGCATAAAATGATTACGTGTGTTGCAAAGTGAGAATATTAAAATTTGCTTCCCTAAGACATTGAACAGCTTCAGTTGTATCCAGCAATGCTTTCCTCAAATGCGGTTTGAGAATTTAATCAAAATGGACAGCATGGTCACTGGGCAATCAATCAGTCACATTTCCTAGTTTTGTAACTGAGAGACAAAATAAAATAAGGGTTGACAGAAGGTGCGCATGTTTGAAATACTTTAGCGTGAGCCCATCACCACCGCCAAATGTTAGCCTCTTGAGGCATAAATTAATTTCCCACGAATGCATGCTGGGTTGTGTCTGGATTGTGCTCTGATGAGCAGTAAGTGTTAGACTTTTGGACAACAGCTTGGAGAATGACATTTCTCCGACTTGCTGTGATTTTTTTCCTTGAGCAGAATGTTTTTCTTGGAATGGGTTTCCATGAGAGTTTCCGGCATAATTCTGGTGATGTGTGCAGGCCATGCAGGGCACTTTAATGAATACAGAATGGCAGCTGTAGGGTGAGAAGACATGCCCTTCTCCCCGAGAGCGTGTGCCCGGTAAACACATTAACCCTTAACCATGGAGATGGCCATGCGTGGCCTCACCTGGTACTGCTGCCCAGTGCAGAGGATGAGGTGGTCGTAGAGCACAATTCCTTCCTGGGAAACCACGACATGCTTGGCTGCTCGGTCTATTGCAGTCATCCTTCCAACCACCACATTGACCCAGGAGCACAGTGACATCAGTGCATGATCTTTATCATTAAAACAGTGGCTGTGGGGAGAGAAGCTCCATCAGTGACATTTGAGCAGCTGATAGTGGCATTAATTAGACATCTGATGAGTTGGTTCAAGTGGCCTAGTGGGCAGAGTTTGTGCTCTTGCTGTGAGTTTACCAAGACCAAGGCTACATACTAGGAGAATTTTTGTTACGAGACAGTCATAAATTGACATCTTTCTCTTAAAGCTAAATTGTTCTCTTTGGCATAGGCCAGTCAACAACAGGGAGGGACGGTGTGTGTGTGTGTGTGTGTGTGTGTGTGTGTGTGTGTGTGAGAGAGAGAGAGAGAGAGAGAGAGGTCATAAATATACACACTTTCTTCTGCTTCTATTTCATGGTAAGTATAAATTTACTTTAGCTGACGAATTGTCATACTGACCACATACTCAAAGGGAATGAGAAAGAAGAAAGTGACATCGCTAAGGATTCCAAAGGCAGGGGTCAAGGTCCTGAATATTGAGAACACTTCCTATTTGCTAAGCTTTTCAATAAATGACTCGTTCTTAAAATGAGTGTATGGATTTGTGCCAAAACAACAAAACACATTATGTTTAGAGAAGGTATCAGGGAATTACGTTTGCAGCAAGTATAGACCCTGTAGACTTTTTGGATTCACTCTATAGAGCAAAAATGATTGTGGGGAACTAGTACTTCTGTGAACAACAGGTCCAGGGAGATGGGTTTCTTGTCTGGGTTCCATTTGAGTTTGAGCATTGTACTACAATGTGAGAAAAGTGGGTTTCCTGTGGCTTTGGGTTTATTTAAAGAGTTTTGTGAGGGTTGTTTCTAGAACTTTCTGAAAGGTCTGATCTCCTTTACATGACCCCGCTAGTGATCCTGTTCTGAGATCAGGAGTACAGGGTGGCAGAATAGTGTTTCATTTGTCTAGTCTTCACTGGGCCAAGGTCTGTGTCCTTACCCTGTCCCTAATGAGACTGGACCCTGGGGAGTCTGCATCCTCTTTCAATACTTCAGTTTCCTCAGCTCTCAACATGGCATAATTTTCCTCCCACATGTCTCTATCATTGTAAGGAATGAATGTGAGAATGTAAGAGATGCTGTTTTGTCAAGTGGGATGCATATGTGAAAGGTATTATTCTAAATAATATTAATGATACATAATCCTGTTTACTCTCCTTGGATGCAAACAGGACTAAAGTGGTAATGAAAGAACATTTTTTCTTTTTGATCCACTCATCACCACACAAAAAGAATTCTAGTAATGGATGCACATTAGACCCCGTTATAGGACCTGTGAAAAAGAAGGGAGCTGTGGGCTTTGTATCTCTCCATGAAACAACACTTAACAACAAGAAAATTTCTTCTAAATACGGAAAGAAAATTGGGGGCTGGCCTGTCACAGGAAAATAGTAGAGAGCGAGATGAAATTCTGGTAGCTTTACAGAAAAACAGGAAACTTCATTGATTTTGTACATTCATGAGAGACTCACAAAAGGTTGTTCTTATTTGCATCACTGTCCATAATAGAAACAGTACTGTCAGTCGTCCCAGATTAGAAAAAATTAAATATAGTTAGTGCACAGGGATTAATCTTATGAGGAGTTGCTCAAAGACGAAAGTTCTCAGGGGAAATTTGAGAAAGGCTAAGACGACGTTATTTTTAATGACAGTAGGACAGTCGTGTTGATAATGTCAGAGTGCACATTTCAGAGTTAAAATTTGAAGCTCTGTCCAGTGGGAACGGGCACTTGAGAACACCATTTTTTTTAGGAAACTTAGAAAGCATTCAAGAATGCAGCGTGCTGCTTTTACCATCTGTTACTACACTGAATGACTTTTCTCAGTTTAAAATATCATTGTGTAGGTGATTACTATCTGTTTTGGATATTAATATATATTCTGAATATTACTATACATTCTGGACCTTCCTTAATTTACCCATCAGGTAGGCAAAACTAGACATTAGAAACTATAAGTGATATGTTTCCAAAATTATTTTCTAAGCAGAGTTAGTGAGCATTAAGATTCTAACATGGCAGAGACTGTCTCATGGCTTAAGGACAAGAGAAATACCTCCACTAGAGTTATCTGGAAAACGCAGAAGGAACCAAAGAAGAAACATCAATGAAACTTCATGCTTCTTAAGTGAACTTGGCCCTGACTCGAAATGATATGAAAGATTGTCTTCATAGAACATTCTAGAGACAGGCAATAAGAAAAAAGCAGAAATGTGGGATGCGGAAGTTTCTGGGAGAGGCATTTGTGAAAAGTGGCTCGCTTGTTCAAAGTTGCAGTGTCCCCATACCCGGTGTCATAAGACTAAGCCCAAAGCTCAAGGTGCAAAATTAGGAGCAAAGCCAAAGGAGCAAACATAAGAATGGTGGAGATCTGCACTTCATGGAGTCAGAACCCTTCAGAACTGGAAAGAACCACAGAGGTTATCATAAAGGATTTATCATGACACTCTTAAAAAATAGAGCATCACAATTAATTTTCAATTATTCAGGGCTGATTGTCCAATTAGCAGATTTCTCCTGCTTCCTGTTTCTCCTCTCCTCCCACTGCCTTCCTTTCTGTTGCATCCGCAGCATGTCATTAGCACCTCCACCAGACACTGGACAGGGTCAGAGAAAGATAAAAACTGGCTATTAAAAAAGTAGTAACAAAAATAATAAATTCAAACACTGGTTAGGGCGAAGCTCAGAATTCATATTTAAAATGAGGACTTTACATTATTAAATGTATAGATGTCAAAAGCCTTGTTATTTTTAAACTCTGTGACCAGAAACAATTTTCTCTATTGGCATATGAGGACCATTTGGAAAGTAACACCCTCTTTAATTTGTTATTTCTAGAATGATGATAACATGCAGTTACTCATCCAGAGGCAACTGGCTATGTTATTTAGTCAGTCTATAACATGATTCAGATGACTTTTGCAGGTACTTTTAGAGGTAATTTTTATCTATTTGACATTATTTATTGAGCACCTGCTATGTGCTGACCACTGTCCCAGATGCCAGGAACACATCACTGAACAAAAAGGCAAAATATTCCTACCCTCATGGAATTTATATTGTAGCTGAAGGATTCAGAATATAAAGAAAAAAAACAATTTTAAAAGGCAAATTATATAGCATTTAGAAGGGTTTCAGTAGCAAGAAAAAAACAGAGCAGAGTAAGGGAAACAGGACTATGTTAAGAGTATTGGTTGCAAATGAATGAGTGGTCAGGGTAGAACTCATTGAAAAGTTGACATTTAAGCAAAGACTTGGGCGTGAGAAAAACAAAGAATCCCAAGTGTAGACGTGCCTATCGTGTTTCAGGAACATTGAGGAGGCTGGTGCAGCTAGAGTGAAAAGAACAAGGGCAAAAATGGTAAATGATGAGGTCAGTGAAGTAAGTGGACAGGGGTAGATATTAGGTTGGTGCATTCCAGAAGTTTCTGTGATGATGGAAATGTTCTCCACCTGTGCTGTCTGATATGGCAGCTACTAGCCACATGTGGCTTTTTGAGCACTTGAAACATGGCTAATGCAATTGAGAAGCTGAATCTTTAATCTCATTTAACTCTAATCAATTTAAATTTAAATAACCATCTGTGGCTAGTAGCCACCATATTGGACGGTGCAGTTCTAGGTCTGTTCAGGAGTCGATGCGATCTGACTTACATTTATGCAGCATTGCTCTGGCTACTGAGTTGAGAATGTGGAGAGGCAAGGACAGAAGCAGGGATACCAGGTGACCTTCCATCCAGCCACATGCAGTTCCCACACAGTATCACACCAGCAGAAGGTTATTACTAGCCGTCCTCTCTTATAAACTACCGAACACGGGGGCTGATGGAAACCTTTATCAAGCTGACTGAATTAAGTGCCTTGTGAGATATTTATCAATAGCATCAACATTTCCTGAGAATCATGCAATTTAGAAAGAGGGTAATGAGGGAAGGGGATGTACATGTGTCGATCCTCTAATCTTTGCCAGAACTCGCTGTTATGCTAAATTTAATAAAAACTCTAGCAAGGTTGACTTATTATACACCTTTCACAGTTAAAAAATCCAAAGCTCAGAGAAATGAAATCCCCTTTGTGGTATGGACAGGATCTGAATTAGCATCCGCCAGACTTCAAAAAAAAAAAAAGTTTTTAGTCTAATAAAAGTATTAGCTTGAAATAAGCCTGGTTCTGCTAGTAAGAATTTGCCGTTTTTCTCACTGTTTGAAGGCAAAGTAAGTCTTTTTCACAGTTGAAAGAGAATCTCTTCGTCATGGATTCTAAAATGAATACTCTGAGAGAGAACAATTTCCTTCCTCCTCATTGGAAAAATGGGGACACTGTTTTTAGAGGCAGGGAGCCTAGTAATCCTTGTACCCTTGTTCTGCTACAGGAAATTAAAAGTAGTGGAAGCTGTGTGATAATGAAATGGCATTTTCTAGAACAGCTGTTGACAAATAGTGATTCTATTGGGATGCAAACAACAAAGCTTGCCCAGACTGGCATAAAAGGTCTCTGCTGATCAGCCCCTGATTACAAATGGTGTGGTAGGTTTGAGACCCACATCCCAGTAAGGTGCTTGGCCTTTATCTCCCAACTCTGAACCTTGGGGGAGTTGCCTGGCTGATGCGAATACAGTCACCAAGGTCCCTTGCCCTGCCATGTCACTCAGAACCCAAATGCAGGCTGTGGCTGGGTCAGCAGGCTCTGTCCCAGTTTTTGGAAGAGGGCATACATTTTCCCACAAATACAAAATGGCAACCAGACCCAGCCATTTGCCGTTAAGGGGTGTGTCCTTGTACCTCCTAAGTGACATCTATACTCCAGGAGAAAAGCCTGCCACATTTCCCTTTTCAGTCTGAAATCTATCCAACATAAAAATGACTGCACACAAATTAGGACATTTTGGCCTCAGAATCAAAAAAGCAAATAGAATTCATACTCGCTTGCTAAAAACTTCCTTTGTTCAGTGCCCAAAAGTTTTTTCCCAGGGAGTCCGTGGGTTGAAATCAGGGTGAGATTACTAAACTTCAGGTGAGAGCTAAGGAGAAAACACAGAGACACAAAAAAAGAGGTAAAGCACGATTCAGTACATGTTTATTACACAGTGACACATGAACAATGTGGGGGTTAGTCAAAAATCCACATACAACTTTGACTCCCCCAAAATAACTTCTAATAGCTTACTTTTGACTGGAAGCCTTGTTGATATTGTAAATAGTCAACTAACACATGTTTTATATGTTATATGTATTACATACTGAATAAAAGTAAACTAGAAAAAAAGAAAATGTTATTAAGAAAATCATATGGGAGAGAAAATACATTTACCCTAATTATTTTAAAAATCCACGTATAAGTGTACCCAGGCAGTCCGACCTTTTCTGTTTAAGGGTCAGCTGTAATTCAGTTTAACCTTATTTCGCATGTCATCCAATTGTTAAGTTTTTCTTCAAACTCAGCAACTCTTTCTGCATAAACCTTCAAATAGAACCAATCATTTAAATGAAATAAGCAAGATGGCACGAAAGCAACGAATTACAGAAACTGCCAAAAGCTGCTGCACTGTAATGGCAGACATCACTTAATTTTTAAAAACGTGATTCTCAGAGTAAAATAAAACCCCAAATTGAGAGGAAGGTAAATTTAGTTTAAATTAATGCAAAGTTTGAATTTCAGACTACTAAAAAACTGCTTGGAATCATAACCACAGTAGCTAAAACTTCTGAGTGCCTACAATCAAGCGTTTTGCATGTCCCTCATTTAGTCCTCAAAGCAGGACAATGAGCTCAGTAACACCTTCCCTATTGTATTATGTGGATCTGAGGCACAGTGCTTTGCCTCAAACCAGACAGCCGGGAGTGTGGAGGCAAGGTAGGGACCCAGGCTGTCTGGCTTCAGCATCTTCTCAGCTAACCTCTGCCTCCATTGCCCTGCAGACCCCAAAATGTTGACAAGGATTGAAAGATCATCTAATTCTCATGGATCAATATTAGCTTTGTGACTTTCAGAAATAAATATAGAGCCAGCAAAACTGCCTCATATTGGCATTAGGACCTGAGGCACGCACATAAGCATTATTATAGAGATGGGGGGAGGGGTTATTGTCTGTATTTCATAACAAAGAAAATCAAAGTTGGAAATGGTAGGTAATTTGTTCATTCATGACTCCCAGGAGCAGCAGGGTCAGAAATGAAAGCCATGTCTTCCGACCCCAAGGAGTGCTCTCTCCACCCACCCAGGCTGTCCTCTGCTTAAGCAGTCTAATGAGTAGTGGTAAGTAGCACACCAGAGCATGGAAGTGGAGGCTTCTGAAGAACTCATGTGTTTAAGACTCAGTCTGCGTTTTCCCTTTGGTATTGCAAAACTCCTGCTGCAAATTTGCCCTCCAGCTAGAGTCGGCAAAATTTTATAAGTGAGCTGATCTTTTCATAGGCTTCAGGATGATGATATTTTTTTTTTCTAAAATCTCTTAGTTCACGCCTCCCCTTAAACCAACCAAATGCCACAAAAGAACCCTTCACCAAGATCTAGAAAAATACCTGCCCTCCTTTCCCATGAGGAAATTAGGAATTTTCCAAATGTGGAATGCTATCAATTTACTGACAAACTGTTAACTACCACTAAAAGCAGGAGACTTCTGATGACAACATGGGCTAGCAATGTAATAAATTCAACTGCACCTGACATTTAAAAATAGCTAAATATTATGAAAGGTTTTTCTCTAAAGTCTCTAAGGATGTATAGTATTTAAGAATGAATATTCTTATTTGATACAAAGAAAATCGAGTACTTTTATCCTCTAATAATAAGAATAAAAATTTTGAGTATGTTCAAATAACATAAAGGTCACAATTAACCCTGGCTACTTATTGCTGTTAGTCTGCAAATGCACAGTGATGACAGGCCTTTGATTTATTATCATTTAATAGAAAACACAAATAATAATGTGTTTATACTGATTGCAGTTAAAATTTATTTTAGCTTTGGTGCCTGTGTGATGGAAAAGAGGTTTATGTTGCACTAATAATACAGTTATATGCAGGTCCTTCTTACAGTTCTTACAGTTCTGTGTGAATACAAGGCTTAGTACTTATCCAGCCATATCCTTTACTACAAAAACAATCCCTTTGTCATTGAATATTTTAAATGATCTAACAGCATAGATCAAATGGCTTGTAAATTTCATTAAAAAATTTATCACACTGTAGTATCCTGAATTGTGCTATTGTGCAATTAAAGATTTCTTCAAGATTTGGGAAGACAGGGCGTTTTCTGGATTTTATCTATAAAGTACCCAGCTTTCCATTCTTTTTCTTTAGCCTTAGCTAGATTCCTTTGGTATTCTTTATTGTGGTTGTTCTGATCCTTTCTTCAGTCTTCAAGGTCACTACTTTAACCTTTCTTATTCTCCCTACTATTCCCCTCCCTCATTCTCAATCAAGTACATCTCCCACATCACAGAGAAAACAGAGACCAGCCACCAGGCAACTCCCTCCATCTGTTTCCCTTCTTGCCACCTCCAGACATTGCCATCTGCAAAAGCATTCTTCCATCCCCCCTGATTCAGAAGACATTAACCCTGTCTCCTCTTTATGTTCCTTTTGCATCTCTCCCTACCCCTATACCAGCAAATTTCTTTTACAACTGCACTTAAGAAACCTAAAAGTAACCAGTCTAGTGCTGTTAGAGTAGAGTGATGAAGTCAACAGGAACCATGGCCCTGCTTCTCTGCTTTTCCAAGGTGGCTACCATTCTCGAGGTCTCCTCAGGTCCAAGGTGGCTCCTAAAGCTCCAGCCATCACATCCAACATCCACATTATAGGCAGAAGGAAGGAGATATGGGTAGAAAGGACTGCCCATTAAAGAGCCTTTCTTAAAATCTCACATGACATTTCTGGTCGCATTGCTAGAACTTAGTGACATGGCCACATGTAGGAGCAAAAAAGGCTGGAAAACATGTTTTTTGTTTGTTTGTTTGTTTTTTCCAAGAGAAACACAGTGCTGTTTCTAAGAACCACATTGCCCAGGGTTCTGTACCAAGGACAAAGTGCAGAATGAATACTGGGAGGCTACTAGAAGTCTCAACTCATGTTGATTTATGAAGAAAGGGTGTGTGGTGATGGGGGGAAATCCTTGTATCACTCAGAGTCAAGCAGGAAATCAAACACTGACTCCACAGGGTTTGATGAAATGAAGGCAGAGGCATGTGCAGAGTTCTGGGAATCAGCAAGAGATGGGGAGTCACCCAGGGACAAGCAAGCGGATGCCATCATTGATGCGAATCCTGAAGAACAAAGATGAAGGAAGCGGTGACAGCTGGGTCCATGAAGGAGGCCCCATGCAGGAGCTACAGCCATAGAACAGGATGAGATAATGTTGTCTTAAGATTCTCTTGCTTTTTTCAACCAGCTCCTCCCTTGCCCACCTATCCCTCTTCATGTCTATTTACCTAAGTGAGGTTATCTACCACTGTGACTTCATCATAATTACATTTACACGATAGCTTTCTCCTGAGCTCGAAACCTAATTTCCAAATGTCTATCAGTCCTAACGGGGTAACTCAATGGGCATCCCAAATTCCACATGTGTCCAAACAAAGGTCTTGTAGGCCCATGCCATTTCTCCTTTATCTCCATCAATGGGATGGCCAACTAGCCACCTTCCAAGTTAGGAATTTGGGAGCCAACTTCAGACTCCTACTCCCTTTCTCACATTACCTTAGCTCACCTTCTGGACTACAGAAATAGTTTCAGGGTTAGTTTCCCTGTTACAAGTCTCTCTTCCGCCCATCTTCCACACAGCTATTGGAAACCTCTTTTTAAATTAAATCCAATTTCAATCCTTCTTAGTTTTAAAAGTCTCTATATTTGTTCACCACGTTGGTACCAGCAGAGTAAAGACCATGGGCGCGAGAGTCAGATTGCCTCAGCTGGACTCTCAGCTCTAGCACTTTCTAACTTTTTGACCTTGTGCAAGTTATTTAACTTCTCTGTGGCTGTTTTCTAGCCTGTAAAGTGGGAATAATAGAACATAATGCCGCATAGTGGTGCTGTGAGGATTAAATGAAATAGTATCTGTAAATGTTTAGAATATTGCCTGCTGCATAGAACATTTTCAATGAATGTTGACTATTTTTATTAGCAAAATGTTAAGTCAAAATTCATGAGCATGATAGATAGGCAATTATGGTCAGGGCTTAAACTAACGTCTTCAACCTTCTTTGTAATATCAACCTTCTTGTGATTCAGTAAAGTTTCTTGCCTCTTTCATGCCTTTATATAAAATTATCACCAGAATTTCCATTTTTCTCCAACTTTATATTTTTTATTTAATTTTTAATCTGATTTAGAAACACCCAAATATTTCATTTCTTAAATTTATAACTAAGAGTTTGGATCTAAAATCATGAAGTTTACAATGTACAGTTCTAACAGATTTTAGCTCTCTGAAGATGAAATATGAAGATCAAATATTTAAGACTTTTAATTTGATTACCTATAAATATTTTTAAAGTTCCTGCGAATAGAATAGCAGGTCAAAGGGTACATCTTGGGTTTGGGCATGAATTAGACAAAATGGCAGGAACAGCAAAACCACAGAAAAAGCACAACTCTAAGATCTAATAGTGTTGGCTTAATGTATATAAACAATATCTAACATTATTGTGAGCCCTCTGCTCTGAAAGCAAAGGTCACCATGTCATGGAAAAAAAAAAAGTTCAAGTTAAGTGCTCAAACCAATGAAACATTAAACAAGTGCACCTGCATTTTCACAGCAGATAATTCCAGTGGGGATTTCACGTTGCTGTGGATACAAAGGGAGGAACAGCTCAGAGATACTTGTAAAGCAGGGAGGGATTAGAGTATCCAGGGAAATAAGTAAAAGGTATTGCATTTCATTCCATGCTTTGGGAGGACAGCTACAAAATGAGGTCTAAACATCCTTATCCTTCAAATAAAGAGGGTCACGTTGCCAATTTATTGTGAACATGATAAAAGAAACATGAAACTTTCACATTGCTCACCTTCTGGGCAGTAGAAACCTATCAACCATGCAGGTGAATGCTTGTTATTTTTTATTTTTTGTTGATTTTTTCAGCATAGCAAGGGCAACCAAAGCAAGTGATTTAATTAACTGCTTTCATTAATGATTTTATTTAACAAATAGATGATGTAGAGAGAGAATAATAATCTACATCAATCTAAATGTTACAATTTAATTTAGTAAAATCAGTTTTCTGAATTGTTCAAAACAATGACAAAAGTATTTGCCAAATGACATTAAATCCTAGTGCAAGATAGATACTTAGAACCTAACTGCACATTTAACTCATCAAAGAATAATTCAGATTTAATTTGGTCTTAATGATACCACATAATGTCACAAAATTAATGATAAAATGGTATAAATGGGGTTTAAAAGTTGAGAGCTATGTGAACTTCCAATATTTGAAAAAATATAAGGCAGAACATATCAAAATATTTATTATAAATGTAACATACTAAGAAAATCTATGAGTTTTTGCCTGAAAATTTATAATTTCTTTCAACAATATTTTTTTCTGCTTAGATCAAAAAGAGATTTCTTGACAAGTCCTTGGCTACTTCATTTTTGTTGTATTAGTAAAAATAACACAGCAGCTGTATCCATGGCCATATAGCTGTCAGTAACAGCAAACTCTGACCTCCAGGGGGAGACCAAAGAATGAGAGACCCAAAGAGGGTGGGGTCAAGGATTCTGAGCACTTCTAGGAGGCGATGAAGTGTTTATGGGGCAAGGAAGAGGATAAAAGCTCTCTTCTTGATCTTACTTCTCTCTTCTCTTAGGTGCCATCTTGCATGGCTCCCCTATTCATGGAAAACCCAGTAGGAACCAGGAAGGGCCTAGAAAAAGGGCCGCGGAGCAAGTCTCTTATGCCTGCCTGAGTCCAGGTTTGTGTCCTGGGGCAAAGGATCTAAAATCAATACTGACTTAACAATTTATGTGATATGTCCTTTTTGAGCTTTATTATTATTATTTTTTTCAATAAAGAAAGTTAGGATGTAAAAAAATCCACTGGACCCAACAAGAAGGTACAAGGATCTGCCTGAGTGACCTTGCTGCTCTGAGGGTCCTCCAGGAACCAAGCAGGGGAGAGGGCTGGTCCTGGGTAAGGGACTAGGGGGGAGGTGGTCTGGGTATTCAGGATCTCAGATGAAATACTTATGTATCTCCGAATAAAAGTAAAACTTATACCCTTACTGAAAAAAAAAATGAAAATGAGTATAACATTTGAAACATCTATTGAAGAATAAAATTTGGGAATTCTGGCAAAACAGAATAAGATGAATTTGGTTTTGCTTTATGATTTAGGGAAAATGATTAATGATGTTTCATCTATATATATGTAATAAAGAGTTATATATTTATACTTTGAGTGTATGTTTATATATATTGAGCATAAGCAAGATGTAAATACAAAGATAACAATTATAAAAGACGAATTGGAAACGCTTTGTACAGGAGATGGCAAAATACAAGACACAAACCAATCAATTCCATAAGACTGGAATAACAAAGCATCATGGGAAGTTAAAAACAAGTGAGATCACTTCTGATGGGGGAGGATGAGGAAGGGTTCTATGTTTTAGGCAAATGTTGGTGGTGAGGAAGTCTTTTTAAGCACCATATTGGCAGGTATCCTCATGCTTAGCACATATATCTTCTTGGACCTTTGTTCTTCATGGTGATAGTTCAAGCATGAAGCTCTCTTAAATGCTTTTCACTAGGTCCAAGTCATGTAAATACTATGGCATGGGGTAATGACTTCAGCTATGTAATGTTTAATGATAAGTTAATAATTATACCTGGTAAGCCCTGAGGCAATTATGTGATTTAGAAGTTATATGATTTGTTGAGAATGAGAAAATGTGGCTTGGAAAACAAGCTCATAAAAAGAAGTTAGTTAAAATAAATATTTATAGGGGAAATAAGTTTCCTTATAGACAAGACAGCCCATTTTGAAGAAATGTCTACATAAACAGTTCCCGCACTCAGCTACATGTCAGAATTACCTTGGGACTCTATTAAAAATACATATTTCTGGGTCCCACCCAGCCCAAGTGAATTGTAACCCTGGGAATATGGGCCCAGGAAACTGTCTTTTAATAAGTACCACCTCCACCCCCACTCTCATCCTACCCCTGTAAGTAGCTCTGATGTGCAGAATGTTGAGTCTGGAATTTTCACAAACTGTTGCTTCTAGAAAAAGTTACTCAACATTAATCCCATGTCTAGGAAGCTGATTCACAATATTTTTCCCCACTACAAGTTCTTAAAATAAAAAAAAAGAAATTTAAAGCATTTCTTTTTCAAGCCCAAGTGCCTTACGATGTTGGCATGTTGGGAAGGTACTGGTTTTCCCTTTGAAAGGAATTCTCTTCAGAGGACGATAGAGAAGAACACAGTTGCCAGAAGCCACGTGCTCAGCAGATGCCTTCCCTGGTCTGGGTCTCACACAGTGGCTCAAATATTCCCATTCCCCACAAAAAACAGCTATCTGGTGCCTCTATGGAAGGGCCCCCACGCCCATGTTTCTAGGCTTCCTCTCTAAATTTTCACCCAATAACAAATGCTGTAAAAGGGGGGACAAGTGGATACCGCCTTGCTCCCTCAGTGCGCTTGCACACGCTTCCATTTATTTGCATCGGGATAAGAGAACTCAATGGGTGGGTAGTATGGCTGCCATCTTCTCTATGCAGGACGGAAAGAAAGTGACTGACCAACTCAGAGCTGAGAGTGTGTGTGTGCCCTTTATCTTTTTGGGTGCTCAAGAAGGGAGAGTAGAGTTTGATACAAATTTCTATGAAGGAAGTACATGATCCCATTAAATATCTGAGACATGAGTAAAGACTGAAAGTTTTGTCCTTGGCCTCGGGTTTGGTTTTTTGTTTGTGCTTGTTTGTGTGTTGAATGCAGTGGATCTCCTAGACTTGGGATGGGTCTGTATTCAGAGCTCCCTAAAACTTACATAATAAACTTGAAGTTAGTGGCAGAAGGGAGGACCCAAGTCTGTCCAAGGTTTGCAAAGCATCCAAATATCAGGAAAAGGCCTAAGAAACATATGTTAGCAGGCTATGAGGCAGTACTGGTCAGCTAGAGCCAGAGATGTGGCCCTGTGACCAGGCAAGTCTTTGGTCCATAAGGGATCTGATATCCCCCAGCGTAGGTAGACAGCTAAAACTGCAGTGCACACCTCCAATTTTTTCTGGAGTCATGCAGTTTTGCAAAATAGAAACACCACAGTGTTCGGCTGCTTAATTCATGGGTCCCCAATCCCTGGGCTGTGGACCAGTACTGGTCCATGGCCTGTTAGGAACCAGGCCACATAGCGGGAGGTGAGTGGCAGTGAGTAGCACAGCTTCATCTGTCTTTGCAGGCGCTCCCCAGTGCTAGCATCACTGCCTCAGCTCCTCCTCAGATCATCGGTCGTTAGATTCTCATAGGAGCGCCCGTTCCTGGTGCCTAGCTTAATTAGTCCTCCTGATGTTAAATCAGAGGCAGCAGCCATTTTAACTGAAATCCAAGGGAATGTCTTTGCACTGTGAGGAGCTGTGTCACAAGATGCAGATGCAGATGCTGGCAGGAAGCACTTTTGGTTCATCCCTGACCCTGGAGGAAGAGAACATCTTCCACATTAAGAAGATTCTATCTCCCCAGTATATTCCCTCATTTGAAAGACAATGCTTGGCTCCTACCAGGGATCTAGATATGCAAATTTAATTAGTGGGAGGGTCAGTCTAACAAGCATTGAGTACTAGGCCTTTCCAGATGCTTTGTATATATTGCCTGATTCAACCCTCATACCAGTGTAGGAGAGATTCTGAGTACCTTTCCCATTGCATCGGTGAGAAAACAGGTTCCATGCTTCCTCATTTGCAGAGGGAACATTCTCAGCTGTGTCCCTCTAGTGCCCCAGTGGGACTACCTCTCAGTTGCCCACAGTGACCTGCTGACAGATGCTTTGGGGGCTTTGTTGACTATCCTCCCTTTCCAGTCTCATTGCCCTCGTCTCTCAGGTAGTTAGTTCCCTGGGATCACTCCCAAATAAATAACTTGCATGCAAATTATTTGTTTTCAGTTCTTGAAGGTACGTAAACCAAGACAGGTGCTGATGTCATCACTGGAAAATGATCTGATAATAGAGGGTGAAGACCAAGTGGGTGAGTCTACTACTCAGTCCACGTCTGTAGCTCGAACTTTGTGTGATTGTGAAGAATGCATTACCACTTAACGCCTTCAACCTCAAAGCATTACAATAAACCCACAAAAAAATGACAATAAGCTAATTCTAAAATAGGCATAATGTTGCTCAGAGTCTTGCTTTTCTATTGTTCTGGAAGTCTCTAAAGTGGATAATAGCAGATAAAGTTATCCTGAAATGAGCAGGACTGGATCATTTCAGTAAACGGAGATACTTTCATTTAACATTAATTACAATTAGATATTGGAATCAGATTAGGAAGCCTGATTGTGATTAGCAACACTAGGGAGATTTCCAGGTCATTATTTTCCAGTGGCAGACTGTCAGGTCCTGCCTGGGGAGGCTGGGCCTCTGAGCCTGACATAAATATTCCCACCCTCCCATCACCACTCCAGGCTCTGGATAGCCTCTATGTAGGCCCCCTTTCAGGTCTCACTGTGATGCCAACATAACAATATGGGGAGATGACTTGCTCCATTGATTTCCGCCCGCACCCAGGCACAGAAGAAAGCAGCACTGCATGTGCTATGGGCCTGCCCACCATGTTGAATTTGCCCTGGTACCAAAAAGGCCATCAGAGAGCATGTATCCATCAATTAATACAGCAGAGACAGATAGTAGGGAACAGTGACAATCACCAACTTGTTCACTGAGATTTTGCTCTGAGATCAGCAAGTAAGCACTATTTAATTAGTCACCTAATTAGTGACAGGACACACTGAAGGTTTCAGATGTCCTCAGACAAATGTAAAGATAAAAAGCCTAATTAAGCACTCGGCTGGCTGCTGCCAGGCCTCACAGCTGCGCCGGATATTGTGCGGTCCTGAGCAGCCTGATAACAGGAGTTACGGTCATCCGGCCACAATTGTAGCTTTGCAGACATGCCCTGCTATTCCAAGCTATTCTTAGTTACCAGATGAGGGATCAATGTCCAGGTCAAAAATTGGAGACCGTCCTTCAGTGAGATTATTTGGTGGGCTTTTTGAGAACACTCTTCCCAGTCGTAAAACTGGAAGACAAGGTGAGCCTGGGTTTCAGTGCCCACCAAAGCTTTCCAGGAATAAAAGTGTCTGTTTCTCCAGTCACACAAGGGGTCACTGGGACACCACCCAGGGCTGCTTTCAGTCACTGTCATCCCAGGATTCACTGGTGCATTTTTCTAGTGCCATTTCAGCCTCTCCAAGAGATCTTGACATCAGAATTGAATTAGGAAGGATTTTAAAATAATGGATTAAAAGGAACTGCTCCATAATTAGGAGTAAATAATATAATATACAGAAGCATAGACACAAGTGAGTTGAAACAGAATAAAGTAGTAACTGCTTCAGCTCAGTGAGTTCATGCCCAAGAGATAGTGAAGAAACTGTTCTGTGTAATTCTGGGAATGAATATCTTTATTTGGGCCACCGTCTGGGGCAGGGCCTGAGGATCTGCATATATATAATGAGCTTCCAGATTATGCCGATGCTGCTGGTCCCTGACCACGCTGAAAGTGAAAAGGATGTAAAACATGGGTTCATAGACCTGGTTCCTGCCCTTTTTTGGTACAGCTTTCCCACATTTCTTTTTTTTAAAAAAAAGGATTTTAGAGCACTTTTGTGGAAAGCCTAAAATATTCTAAGTATTACTTTTGGGGACTTCATCAGGGCTGGACTTGGTGCACAAAGTGACTGGTAAGAATATGACTAAGCTTTGTGGAAAGACTCCTCTTGCTTTCTGGAAAGAGCTTTCAGACTTCATTGCAAAGTTCTCCTTTCGGAAATAATGTTTTACTGAGTATAGACGCTCACCTCCAGGCTTGGCTGTCAGTCCATGAATAGGGAATTCCCTTTAGACCTCTGATACGGTTAGTGGAGTTCCTAGGGTGACAGCACCTTTGGGTTGGCAGTACCATGGAGGTCCTCTGCCATGACAACCCCCAGCACATTGAAGAAGATGGGACTACCTGTCAGGCCATAGCACTGGTTGGCAGCAGAGAGGGGGTGCTGATGGCCAAGGCCAAGTTCTTTTTGTCCCCCACCTTCCCCAGTGCTTGGGTTTTAAAGAAGTCTTATTAATAGAAGTATCAAGGAGAATAATGTATATGAAACACTTACACTGCCCAATCCAAGAACTTTCAGTCCCGAAGAGTGAGAGAAGCAAATGAATCAACCTATCAACTATAGGAACCATAATGAAAACTGTTCAGGTCTATCATTTGAATGCATTGGGCATGATGAAGAACACAGATAATTCACAGGAAAAGATCTTAAGAGCTGCCTTCTCCCTCTATTTCACTGTCTTCTACAGCATAGGATGAATGGGGGTTTCTCCTCTTCACCTCCCCATCCCAGGAAAGCTCCTCCCCTGGCATGCACCAGCTGTCCTTCCTCTGTTCAGCTCCTGGTTCTCAGCATAAGGGTCCATGACCTGACAGGGCACACAATGGGGAAAAGAATACCATATGCAGCTGGAGCCGACACTGGCTGCAGGGTAGGGTGTGGGGGCCTGAACAGTTTCCTCTTTGGCTCCCATGAGTTGCTGGACAGCAACCCTCATAAGAAAATGCATAAGACCTATATGTAGGGGAGAGGGGAACAAAATGTTAAGCTCATTCTCAACCTGACCCTGCAGTTCTGTCCTCCTCCATCAACCAGTCAGTAGCCTCAGGGTTGATGGAGAGAGCAAAAAGCTCTAAGGTAGGGCTGCCACTCAGTCCAGTGCTGGAGGATTCACCAGGACTAGGAAGATGGGAGATGCAGGGGATGCCAGTGTGTTGCCCTAGGAAAACACCTTCGCACATGTCACTGGATACTGGAGGGCCAGAGAGGTTTTGCCTAGTAAGGACAGAAGGAATGCAGGGTGACCCACAGGCCTGCAACCAAAGATAAGAAGGTGTGTCTGTGCAGATGTACCTGTGGATGGGTTGCAACTGAGTAGCAGGGACTGGTAGATAAAAGTGTAAAAAGTCAAAACTTCACTCTCAATATTCCCTCCTCACATTGTAGTATATTACGTTGTGTAACTCTGGGTCAATAAATGTTAGCTCCCCAGTATTACCTTGGTTGCATGGGAGGAAGGACATGACAAGGGCAAAAAAATGTATGCAAGGACTGTGTCTGGTATCTTTGAAGAGGAGACCAATATGGCTTTGTAATTTTTTTGCATGTAATAATAGAAGAACAAAGAGCTGTGTCTCTTTTGTCACCAGATGACAGGATTACCAGATTTTTTCTGGAAAAAGAGGTTGCTGTACTTGTCCTCAAATGGATTTTCCAGGAACTATGTGGTCCAGCTGAGTTAGATAATGCTGTGCGGGAGCATAAGGAGGGCAATTTTTCTGACTTTTTCCTCCAAAACATGGATTTAATCTTCACTGGGGGTTAGTGTTTGATGAAAACTGTGTTTCTTCAGTTTCATTCCAGCTCAAATCATTTATAAAATCTAGTTCAAATGGCAGTTAAACTGGTAAAGTAAAATATGCAGCAGGTTACTATGGTGATTGTTAATTTAAAATAATTAGAGAAAATAATGAGAAAACTATTTTCTCTCTTAAGGATAGAGATCTGTAAACTGATACCAGTCTATTTTAGTGTACGTAATCTCTGTAACAATGAATTATGAGCAGTTTAAAATCCTTTAAAAAGGTCTGCCTGATTGAGGAATTTAATCAACCATGTACTTATATCAAAATTTATATTTGTCTTTATTAAATCTAAGTTGATTCCACAAAAAGAAAATTATATGTATATGTCTTAATGAAATCATTTAAATGAAATAATGACTAAGTATATAGATAAATTAATATTTAAAACCTGTTTATGATAACATCTTGACTACTATATTTCACAACTCCATCCTGGATAATTCATCATTCAGAAATGGTTGCATATGACTTGTTCGGTGCTTGGATTCAAAGAGACCCGTCAGAACAAATGAAACCTTCAAACTATGGTGTGGCACACAGAGGCAAATGGATATTTCTGGGTGCTTCTCATTTTTTCCTTCTTTCAATGAAAGATGCCTATGGACTGACCACAGTATTTAAAGCCCACACACCCTGTTGCTAATTTCAGTAATGACATGCAACTTATTTCTGGTAACTAAGGGTATGTCCCAGATCACTGAACAAATTGGCTGGAAAGTGAAAAAATCTTTACCTGGTTATTGTGATGTAAAATGAACAAAATAACCAAATGAAGTTAGCTCATCTCCATATCAACCATGCACAAGTACCTTTTAGGGATCATTTCCTCCATCTTTTTCCTTGTCTAACCCCTCAAAACTTCGCTAGCTTCCAGAAGAGCCACGGTGGGGCTGCTTTTTCCTATCTACCACTTGCCTCTTAGCACTTGTAATTTTAAACAGTAGCTAAAGTTTCTAATGTGACCCTGAGCAAAAGATGTGGAAAAAATTGGGCTCTTAATCTCAGGAATCGAGGTTCCCCAAAGTCTAGGTCTTTTAAAACATCTATGAAACTTAAAAATAAATACATAAATAAGTGAGGCAACCAAGACTGAGAGAAGTTAGGCAATGCATCTAGGGTTCCACGTCAGGTGGTGGCGATGCCAGGCTATGAATCCAAATTCTTGGGCAATAAGATGTCAGGGCTTTCCTGTAAAGGAAGTGCTGAGATTCAGTGAGCATATGGAGAGTTAGTCATGGGAAGCTGAGAATCCTCAGGAACTACCTATTAAGAAAATGGGCTCTAAAAGGAACCCTGTTTAGTATTTTGGAAAATAGAAAATAGCATTGAAGAGATACACAGGCCTCAGTCTTCCCTGCGGGGTTTTACTCTATTCCTGGCACCCAAAATGTAGGAGTTATTTAGAAGAAAGGTCCTGACTGCCTGCCATCTCTGCAAGCCTATTTATGATGCATAACGTCAAAAGTGGTTTCCAAACCAGTTGATTGTATGGAGCACCTGTTAACATACAGGTTCCCAGAACCCTCCCTGGGAGTTTCTGATTCAGTACATCTGGTGTGGGGTCTAGAAAAAGCTACAACTTTAACAGAAGTTCCACGTGATGCCTATGGTCTGGTCAATATAGGAAACACTAACAAGGTACAGGGGTTGGCAGAGTTCTATGGAAAGGGTCGGGGGGTACATACTTTAGGCACAGAAGGCCTAAATCGTGCTGTGCATCAAGAAAACAGTCACGGGCAACACATAAATTAAGTAAGTGTGGCTGTGTTCCCAGTAAAGCTTTATATTTCCAAAAACAAGGTGGAAAGCCAGATTTGACCCAGGAGCTAGTTGTTTGCTAACCTCAGTCTAGACATTCCACTGATCCATTCAACCACATAGGCAAGGTGTGTGGGTGACAAACAAACTCATGTCTGTTTCTTTCAAGGGACCCTCTCAGGTGAGGAGGAGAAAGCTCCTGTAAAAAACAAGTGAAGAAAGTAAACAACAACTTACCAAAAAAACACCAGTGTCTCCAGAAAGGAAATCCCCACATTGGATGCACCAACTACAACAATCCTGGCATTGACAGTTATTTAGGTTCCAGCGTTAGCTTTCTGTTGTATGATTCAAGGCATAGCTCAACTGGAATAAAAATCAAAGAGATAGAGGGAGTTGAGAAAAACGTAGCTCAGTATACATGTTCAAACTGGCAGTTATGTGGAATTACTTAACCAGGACATTATCAGTACATCAAAGTGAAGAGTGCCCATGCACAGCCATGTGAAATTTATGGGAAGTTGTTTTTTAAATATTAATGTAAGAATATGGGAGTATACCTAGTGTCTATGCTGGTTCACAAAAATTTTTGGTTTAGATAATTTTTGCCTTGATGCGACAAATATTTCAAACAGAACTGAGCCCCTTTATGATTAGAGACAATAAGGTAAATAATCTATAAGAAAAAAAGTTGCTCCCTGAGAATCTTGTTTCATGAAAGTTTCCAGTCTATCCTGCCATCCGAGGTTTCCCCGAAACCTCGAACAACAATTAGATTAATAATTGAGTACTTGAAGTCAAGTAGTTTCTTTTATCCAATTCTGGATCCTTCACTCTATTTAACACAGTACCTTGTGCATAGTAGGTGTTCAGTAATATTTGCAGAATGACATATAAACACACTTGAATGACAAAACATGTTAGATGATAAGGGTTGTTCAGGGAGGACTCTTAGAAGCACAGAAAGTAACTGGTGATCACTTTAATATCCGTGTTTGCAAAAATTACCTGGATTGATAGTTTGTTTTGATTTATGTTCCTACAGAAGCTTGAGGGGTAGGTGGAGTGGATATTAAATGTACCAAAGAAGGTTTTACAAAGAAGTGGTGGGATATTCTTGAAAGAACACTTCTGTTCTTGTTCTATTTTTAAATTTATTATTTCAACACATTTTTACTTGATGCTTACTATGAATACAGCTAACTTCTCATGAGAAACAATGGAAGCCAGATGTCAGTGGAATGACATCCTTATCAATTCACACGACTCGGTTAAATTCTTATTACATCAGCATTAACTCATCCTCTAGGTCAGAGATTTCCAAATCTAGGAGGCCAAAACTATTTTTAATTTTCTTACAATCCTGAGACACCAGGAGTTGAAAAGTCCAGTGAGCTAATGGTAAAGTTCTATGTAAAGCTGGGTCCCTGACTTCCAGTGCCCCAGGTGGCATGGGTGCGGACACATGCTTTGCCATTTATCAGGTAACAAGTGAGCTATGGAAGATAAAACCCTCTCTCTAGCTCTAGCCAGCTTAGCAACACGGAGGCAAAAAAAAAAAGTCTTGAACAAAATAATTTATAAATAGAAATTCAAAACAAAGTTTGGGATTTTAGTGTCTCTCTGTAAATTACCTCTGCTGGTGCTGCTCAGCATCTGTTCTAGCCCACTCTCACCTTTAATGGAGCACACCACTGATTTTGGAAGAGATTGGGCCCACTCCCATTTTTAAGAGAGGACTCTGATTGACATAAACCAAGTCAAATAATCCTACCCTCCTTGCTCAACAATTGGCCCATGATAGACATGTGATTTACTTTGGCCTAATCATAGAGAAGGCTGAGTTTTCTGTATGACAGCTGAAGAGAAACCTCTTGCTTCCAGATAGTATTGGGTACAGATATGAAGCCTGAAATGATATAGTCATACTACCAAGAGGGAAACCATTCTTAGAAGCCTTCCCAAAATCATAGACAAATAGAACAGGAATTCCTTTCAAACACAACCTGAAGCCCATGCTACCTTTGGACTCTTCAGTTATATGAGCAAGAAATATCAGGTAGCTATTACTACGATAGTGCTACATAACAAACCACCCCAAATAATTAAGCATTGGCTTAAAGAAATTGTCATCTATTCTCACTCATGCAATGCTGAGTCATTTGGAAGTAGGTTTATGTAGACTGGACTCGACTGGGTTTGGCTCCAACCTGCAGATTCCAGATTGGCTTCACATCTGTCTAACCTTTTTGATGAGAGATAACTGGGATGTGTTCTTCTCATGGCTATGGGAGTGAATAAGTGTAAAAAGTGAGAGGAAGCAATATTTCTTCAGCCTGGTCAAAGCACAAGTCATGTGGCTGAGCCCAACTTCCATGAGGTAGGGAAGGAGACTCATCTGTGGTGAAAGGAACCTCCAACTTGCATAGCAAGGGCATAGCCCAGGAGACAGGGACAGTTTGGGGAAAATGACACATCCCACCACATTTCCATGATTGTTTAGGCCAGTTTATTTCTTTAATATGCAATTGAAAACCTTGGAAGTTTTTTCTTTAATATGCAACTGAAAACCTTGTAAACTGATATTCTTTCTAAATGACAATAACGAATATACTGTTTGGGTGAAAACTGTCTGATCTTCAAATAAATGTCCCTCTGGTCTGCTGTACGAGAATTTTCCAGGATAGATGAATAAGGAATTCTGCAAAGAAACTAGTTAATGCTGGTACGAGTGGGTGCTATTGTGTACTGTGTTCTGATTAATTTCCAAGACAAGCAGGCTGGGAGCAAATTCCCTCTAGACAGCTTTGGGTCTGGTGGCTTGGCGAAAAGAAGATAGGAAGCGTAGATGTTGGTATGATGGCATCTAATTGCAGGCCTAATTAACAGAATTAAAGTACAAGCATCTTAACAGAGGTTAGAACCCAAGATTCCTTCCATAGGAGCTATGTTTAGACACTCCCCTGCTGTCCAGAGTGTATGCTGACATTGAAACACAGGCAGTAATGAAATTCCCTGGTAAAGAATCATACCCCATTTATGAAACAGTTCTTGTATCAATGATACAAAGGCGGCTGGAGAACAGAACAGAATGGCTTTTGTTTCCCACACAATAGCTTTAACACTAACAGCTGCCAGGCCTCAGAAATCACCTTTCTAACCACTGAATACACAAAGTGGCCTCAGGGCGTCAAGAGTTAGCATCGGTACCAATGATGGTGGGTGTCTCAGGGGAATGATCGGCATCACAATGACTCTCAGTAAACCCAATTTTGTGCCCAGGCTTTAATTAAAAACATATTCATCATCAGGTATGATGAAGTGACCTGAAAAAAAAAACAAAACACATTTTTATTTTGTTAGGATAGATGATTTTTTAAATATCTTGAAAAAAATTCTTTCCAGCATGGAAATGTTTTTCAGTGACACTACAAATGAAGATTACTTCTGCTGCTTTACGAAGAATTTATTTTGCCCATAAACAGGAAGCACAAGCCATTTTTGAAAAGAAAGCAGAATATTTCTTTACTTTATGTTCCTTTAAACTATAGGTTTTTGTGGTAAAGAAAAGCAGATATGGAAGACCCTCCGAGCCCTCTGGGGCCAGCGCAAGCCTCCTCTTCTTGGTCTGAACACCTACCAAAAATGCCCCATGCACTGGAGATCCTGTTTTGGGTTTTTATTTTTGATTCCCTTATTATTAAAGTAAAAATAAAAGTTTTATCTAGCGACTCATATCTTATAGGCAGAGATTATATGTGCCTTGTGATAGTAAATTATTTCAAAATAAAACAGAGGAGCTCTGTAAGCTATTTAGCTACATACCATACCAGTGTTGAGTGGAGACTTTCAAACATTTATAATTCTATTTTTCTAATGACACTTGTTAGCATTTTTAGACAAAGGGATGATTTTAAAGGTAGAAATCAACATATATTCTAGCAAGAAGGAATAAACCATACATCATGGTATGTAAGATGAACTTTCAAGGCTAAAAGAAATATTCTTTAAAATTGATGATGAGTCTCAGAATGAGTTTAAAATAGAAACTTTAAGTCCCATCCCTATCTAAGGAGAATAAAACATGATAATATGGGATATGTGTTAGGAAATTCTAGAGCTGAGCATGAGGTAGGGGAGGACGACGGAGAGTGGAGGATTCAAAGGGAAAAGACAACAGAGGTCAGGTGGGGGGAGAGGGTTGTTGAGATGAAAATAGGAAATAGAAATGAACGTATGTTTAAGTTTTAAACTATTTGTAATTTCCTATGAACTTGTGAAACAGAAGACTGTACATGTGAGTGAGTGAGCCATTGGTGAGGTTTTAGTCACTTTTATTAACCTATTTGTTTTGTTTGCTGCCATCTATTTGCTTCTTGAGGTCAAGAACTACATCTTTGTTTTTTGAGGCACTTGTTTTATTTTGTTTTTGTTTTGTTTAATCTGAATTATTCCTGCAATTATTTTGGACATTTAATAAATGGTGAAAGAATAGCCACATTGATTTTACGTTTCATGAGCCTTCTTAAAGGATGTTGACATAATTTCTACCAATTTAATTTTTTCTGTTGGTTGTTTTTCAGTTGCTGAAGTAACCAAACAAATGACTTAGATATCACTAGAACTAATTAGGATTATTTTTTTTCTTTTTTAATGACATTTTAAACATGCTCAGTTGAGTTTATGCCATGACTCACATATATTCATTAAGAAACCTCAAAATGCATAGTTTTCAGTTTATACATGTTTGTTAACTGTTCTATGAGCACAAAAAGTGATCAAAATATAATTTTATTTGATACACATAGACCTGAGTTCTGTGTTTCCACATCTGGTTTGGTTTCTCTTATGCACTTAGAATGAGTTAGAATGACTGCAAAAACTTATCGAAGTTCAATTTCAACAACAGGTCCAAAATCAGAAGTTATTAAAGTTATAATAGGCCAGTAAACTAAAAAGCAGTCAAATAAATACAAATGATCCCATATAATAAATGCAAGGTTTATACTAAAATGGAACATGACAGTATCTATGGTTAAGTTTTTTCTAACATCATTATTTCGTTTGGAAGTCATGCTCAACCTCCAGGATCATTAGACTGGGCATCATTAGCTTAATTCTGCTACTGGTTGAAATTCTGAACCTCATTTCCTTAAATATCAGTTCCCTCAGGTGTAAAATGGAAGTAAATTACACAAACCTCTGCCTTCCTCAGCAGGCAAACATGGGACCATTCATTTAAAAAAGTCTACAAATACTTTGAGCTTTTCAGGCAATGATGTTACACAAGGTAAAATTGCACATCCTCTCTCCCATCTGCAATATGAAAGGCAAATCTTGGAAAAACATTTTAAAAGGGCAAAACAATGAGCTCAATTTTCAGCTCCACACCCATGTATATGTATTTCTTTCTTACAGAAAGCTTCCAAAGACTTCAAAGGGAGCTCTGTCCATGCAAGGAAAATGGAAGACGGAGAAATTCAAAGCCATTAGTAATAGAATTTCTGAAATTCTTAATAAGCCTATTTTTGCTTTAAAAATGTAATTTTTACATATGCTTTTTCATTCTTTTTTCTTTTTGAATAGCCCTCTGTTTCCCAATTTGATCAGAACAAATGATGACAGATTGACAGTGCTATAAATATTAGTGTCAGTTTCAAAATTCACAAATTGCCCTTTTGGGGGCAAAGTATTGCAATATTTACCAAATAAATAAAGGAGGGGGATAAAGACACTTAAAAAAGAACAGTAAGTTGGAAATCTCTTCCACAGGTACAAAATGCAACTTTGAAAGCCTTTTTGTTAAAATAATTAAAGAGTTCAAAATTATGACAGGATTCCCTTGCCTCTGTCCCAGCAGAGCATGAGAAGGCTGTCAAAAGATGCTATGGTTTTGAGCCTCATTTTATGAAGGATTCTCTCAACTTTCCTCTTTGTTGGAGAATGGGGAAACTGCTAACTCTTTCTGTAGGTCCAGCACTTCAGAAAAATGCACACTGTTTCATCTGTAATATCTGCTGAGAGCAATGATGACTCAAGGACACTTTTTGGCTTGCTTTCATAACATGGGAAGCAACATATTCAAAACTGTGCAATGTGGGCAGAGTGGGCTGTGGTTATTTCATGATCTTCTCACTGTAGCATTCCCACATTGTCCAGGCACACTCTAGGCAATCATTAAATGTTTAGGAAATGAATGAAGCACTAATTTGCCTCTGCAAAATTATTAGTAATACTATCCATGAAAAATTTTTATTTCTTAAAGAACTATTGATGCCTTTAATTCCTTTACATTTTTTACATTATCCCAGGAAACAGTAGGAGCTTAATAGATTTCTTGTGGTATTGTCCCACACAGATTGAATCCTAGCTGAAGAGAGCTCTTTATCAATTAGGGTTGGCTTTGGCTGCAAAGAACAGAAAACAGTAGTTTAAATAGGATAAAAGATCATTTCTGTCTTATGCGAAAGTAAGCTCAAACATGTAGCCCAGGATATTGAGGCAATGCCTAAACTTATCAAAGGCTTGAACTTCTACCTCCCTTACTCCCCATCCTAGTGCAAGCCTTCCATCCTCCAGGATGAACCACAATGGCTGCTGGAAACCAGACATAGTCTCTTCCAGAAAAGAAGGGAGAAAAGAGGAGGAAAGAATAGATGAACTTTCCTCCCACCTGAGTCACCTCCTTTAAGCAGCCTTTCCACAAGTGCATTCTAACTACTTCTACTTCTCAGGTGCCAAAACTGAGTCAGATGAACTTGCCAGATGCAAGAGAGGTGGGGAATATATGCTCTTAGTTGAATGTATTGCTGCTTTGAATAAAATTGAGGTCTCATTACTAAGGCTAAAAGAAGAAACGGATATTGGGGGCAACTAGAGGCTTTACTGTAGTTCCTTAAGCATCTATGATTCAATGAGTAAACTTCTCTAATGTGTATTTTCCTTATATTTTCTCTTATCAACTCCATCTGTTCCGATCCTTCATATACCCATAGTCACTGTCTGGCTATTATCGTTATTTTGCAAATGTTTTAAGAAGTTAAAATTATTGTCATCCTATGACACTCACTTGCAACCATTCTTACACATTTATATTAGAAAAAAAAAGTATCGGAAATTTAGTCAAGGGGACTTTGCTGAATTTCGTCAATTCTAGGATGCGCCCTTTTTTTTCACATGTTAGCATCCCTGAGATCAGTCTCACAGTCAATGTCATCTTAACCATTGCAGTCAGCCAGGCAGTGGCATAGTTGTCTTTTTCCTGTACGTGGGTGACTTGCTCATGGCTGTTCATCGTCATCACTTCGGAGACTGATGTGCATTATGGACAACATGTATTGAGTTTAGCTGCTGCTGAAAATGTCTTCAAAAAGATTACAGCATGATTTGGCATTGAAATGAACATTTATTTAGTTCCCATAAAGGCCGCTAAACTGAGCAGCAGGGTGCAAATTTGATATTAGTGAAGCAAATATTAGTCATTGGAGGAGTGGCTATAATTTCATATTTTCTTGCAATGCAACAATTGAGTGCTTTAGAGGAGGCAAATGAATGATGACAGATAACCACAAGTAGATGAAGCCATGTTACATTTCGTTACTGAGACACATGCAAAAGTTATTTTTTCCCCATCACACAGCAAACAATACAATTGGAAGGAATGTAAACTGCCTCTCCTCTGTATAGGTAAAAGAAATGTGAAAGCAATAAGACTTATATGACTAATTCATAGTCTGTTCAGAACTCCCTTTAGACATTGTGTCACAGTTTAATTGGTCATGTTTTTTCCTTAATGGTACATAAAATAAAGGTTTACCATATAATTGATAGCATCTTAGAATTTGATAAAGGTGATTAATTCACTTCTTTTTAATTAAATAACAGCCCAAACAAGTAGTAGCTCACAAAATCATTAATGATATGATTGCTGTGATGCAACACACAAACATTGGCAAGGTAGGTCCTTTGACTGCTTTTCAGAGACACAGTGATTTATCGATCCCCAATACAGGCCATGCTAGCATGTGTACCAAGACTACCTTAAATGGCTCCGCATCCCTCCTCCTGACCTAGAGAGTAGTGTCAAGGGTTTAGTGCCTCTGCAGCACACTAACTGAATCCTGTCTGTTATGTTTCAGCTACTTAGCACTTCAGGCATCATCTTCAATACAGTGTTTGCCACAAACTGGAAAAATAACCTCTCTGGGGTGAGCACAGAGCAAAAGTGAGAAATGAAGCAAATCTATGTCAAGGAAATGGTTTGCAGAATCAATTACCTGACTGGCAATTTTCTAAAAGCATAAATTTCTACTACATTACATATGTATCTCTTGAAAAAAACTCATTGACTTAACATCTAGCTGCCTAATCATTTCAGCTTTTATATCCCCATGAAAGACCCACTTGTAATGGAGTAAAATAGAGGTATAGCCTCAAAGGTTTTGAAAAAACTCAAGTTCAAAAGTGATGGAAGGCATTCTTTCCTGTTAAATATCGTCCTTCAGAAACAATGGCATTTTCCTATAGGCATCTGAGGACAAAAATGCTTCTCCATATGTTAAACATAAAATGCATATATGTATATGTTTATAATATAGAATTTGAAGACCTTAATAATCAGGCAATAAATCAGAGAAATATATGAAATGATTGGTGATAAGTTTATTCTCCTGAGATTTCTGTTTAAATGGAAAATGTTGTATTACTGGTTGTTTTCACTTCTTTAAAAAAATAAGAGGAGGGTTTGTGGAGAATGTATGAAGTATCATCTGTCTGAACGTTACTTGCTTAAAGAGGACTTCAGGCCGTCCCTCTCTTTCCATCCCATACCATAGATTAGGACATGTGGTTTATCAAAGACGCATGAACAGTTGATATTTAGCCACAGTCTTTAAATATTTTGCATTTAATATCCTGGAAGTAGACTGAAATTTGCCCTATTTCTATAGAAGCAACTTACAAATATAATGCAAAGAGTTACCAAGTCATAGAGTCATTTCCCCAGCTAGAGAAGCAACTCTGGAAAATAAAAGTTTGTTTGAAACTCAACATTCTAGCAACTTGTTAGTGGAAAAGGGAGTTGGATATGTGGAGTGATTCTAAGGGCATTAGGATAACCCATTCAGTATCCTGATGCCTGAAATTCTACTATCAAAACTTCATCATAGAGCTTAATTCAAGAATTTCAGTTCAACATATACATAGTGAACATCTACCATCTACCAAGCATTAGCCTAAGTGCTAAGGTAAGAATGAGGGCTGATTCCTCAATTTAAGAAATTTTCATTGGGTCAGGAGACAGCCATGTAAACAAATAAAATGCAGTACTTACGATATGTATCATAGTATATCAGGAAGCTATTGCTAGGTAACAAAACCAATCCAAAATTTAGTGAATTAAAAGAGCAAGCATTCATCTACTTTTGTGATTCTGTGGATCAACAGTTTAGGCTGTGCTGAGCTAGGTAGCTCTTCTGGACTCTGCTAGGAAGCTGTGGAATTAGCTGAGGTTTGGCTGGTCTAGGACAGCAGGGAAATCAAGGAAGGCTTCTTGGAGAAAATGATAACTGAGCTGGATTTAGAAGTATCAATAAAATATTTCCAGGTGGAGAAAGCAAAGCACAACTTTCCTGATGAGAGGGAAAAGCCAGTGCAAGAGTCTAGAAGGGTGACACATCCCACTAAAGTACACACCCGTCTCTATAAATGCATTTTCAGATAATGTCCTGAGAAGGCAGAATGTTCCTGCATGGGCATATGGGAAGCAGACACAGAAGGGTACACAAGAGGATGGGGAAGGATGAGGAGAGAAGGCTGAGAGAGAAAGCTGAGGCCCAATATGTCCCTGCCACTGCCTCCCACCTCTGGGCACAGAGAAAGATGAGAACTTTTTATTCCCCCAGGGAATGAGCTGTTTGCTCAGGTCAGCTGTATAACTGTGTGCTTCTGCTGCTCCAGGTCTCTCGTTCATTTGCTAGGAAAATGGCAGTGGTGGACGAAAAGAACTCATTTTCCTACAAACTTAGGTCCTAGTGATTGTTGTTCCACAGATACAACTTTTCAATCTAGCTGTCTCCCTACCATTTCTTTATTTTTGCTCCTGGATATTTTCAACACATACTTGCATGTTCCGTAAGCAAACTAAAATTCTTGACTCTATTTCTAATTTCTAAGGTGTGCCTCCATACACACTTTTAGTCTTTCAATTAGGCTCATTGTTTCTGTTGACATCCAATTGTAGCTCTGAGCTAGTCTGAAGAAATTAAGCATATCTCTTTTCATCTTAATGCAAACAATGGTTTGTATTCTCTTTCACATGACTTTAAAATTCTGTACACCAAAAGGTTCACTCAGCCTTTTGTAAGAGCAATGCACAAGAATTGTTTAGAAAGAATAAGCCTTTCTGAAAATTCCTATGGAGAATGCTAAGGCTAAAAATGAAGTTCAAACGAATCTGGTCAGAATCAATGGATAGCCTCTTAGTTCAAGGGAAGGACTTGCAGGGAGGAATAAAACAAATCCAGCTTCTTTTTAAATTGAAATGAAAAGAGAGCTTGGTAGAGAGTTAAGAAGAAACCTCAACAGGAAGGAAGCTGAAATACAATAAACGGGAGTGGCCACTAGGAAACAAAAGTGTAGATACATCTTAAGAAACCCTGGGAAGCTACTTTCAGTCATTCAGAGATTTCAAATCAGAGCAGGAAAAGTAAAGGTCTTGGTTCCACTGCTAATTCTTGTAAAAAAAAAATGCCCATGGCATGAAAGAAATTGGTACAGAAAATTTCTACTATTTTCCTTCTCATTCTTTGAACTGATTCCTGATGAATTGGACAGCACTTTTTAGAAACACTAATTCCATGCTCTCAATGGAAACTTTTCCAAAATAGTAAGTATTTAAGATATCTGAAGTTATGGAACAACAACAACAACAATAAGAGCAACAGCGAAGTCCCACACAGCAAAATCAATCCTGCTTAATTAATTAGCACAAAAGGCTATGCCACGCTTGGAGGCCTAAAAGGGGAGCCAGCTTGCTACTCATGGGGGAACCACCTATGGAATGGCAGGGGTGACTTTCAGGCTGTCTAAGACTCTACATTCAAAATCAAGCAGGAGTCCTTAGGAAAATGTTCCCTTTTGTTCACTCTGTATATATTCAACACAATACTATTTTCCAAAAAAACATGTCCCTGAAATCATTTTGGGTGGAATGGAAAGGAACAGGCAAGCATATTGCACTGTCTTTACACCTGTGCACCACTGACATCACGCTTCAGTGCAAAGACAGGCCCCGGACTTTTAATTTCTCACATGCACATCAGCGGTAAACAGTCCCAGCGTTCGTGTTAATGACACCATCTGGCGCCTCCCATAACTGTGTAGCATTCAGCTTCCAAACAAGATGTAATGGCAGCAACACACGAAACCCACTGACATTTACAGTAAGGAAATTTATTATCAGTCATCGGTTTGGTATAAATGTGTTTGCATGACTGCTGAGGCTATAAAATCGTCACCTTTGCCAGGCAATAGAAGGTGTAATAAATAATGGATTTTAAGCCATGCATGTACTACCAAATCATTAAACATTTATCACACAGGCACAATAGCATCTTAAGCAACAGTTACCACTTGAAAAATTAATGCCACTTTTGAGGGTTAAATGAAAACCATTTAGTCTAAGCTTTAATGATTTTTAATATGTTTCAGTATAGAAACAAGGATTTTTAAACTTTTACTTTTAACTATGATACATATGTAAATAGGTCTTTTATAATAATTTCTCGTGAAGAACAACCACTCTGTGCTCTTTTGTTAAAAGAAATATACTCAAAATATAAACAGAAATGTTTCTTGAAAACAACATCCTTGTTAAAACCTTTCAAACTAGAAATGATAAAAGAATGGTTCTCTAGTAATCAAATGTTATTCTTCCCTATAAATCCTTAATGGATTAGTCAGTTACGGTTGCCATTAAATTATTTTAACTTTGAATTAGAGAAACAAATATAAGGTCAAAACCAACCAAATCCCTTAAGTAATCTAGCCATTACTTACTTACTTGTCCCCATTACTTACTTCTTTAAAATACTCTTCCCCACAGGGTACCCAGTAATTTTCTTGTATAATCTTGTTTATGGGTATCTATTGCTTTAAAAAAACACATGGAAATAATTCAAAACACAGATAGATTGGGGAATAGTTATTAGCTTTACGGAGGATTTATCAAAGAATACTGCTTAATTCAAAGGAACAAAGAGAAAACTAGGTGTAAACTAGTTATTTTCTTCCTGTACACAGAACAATGAAGGGGAAGCCAGTGGCTGCCCTATAACAAATTTCCTCTTTCAGGAAGTCAACTTGCAAGCCACACCTGGACCAGACCATGTGCTCTCTCGTGTGATGTTATGAGGAGGATGGATTCTTAAAACAACACAATCTCAACACATACAATCATCACCTAGCAAGAAGAAACAGAATAAACTTAATGTTTAGTGGGTAGTACTGTTTTTAAAAAAAATTAGTCTTAGGCAGAAGTCAAGAAATGACTGAATTAGATTTCTAGCTCAGTTTGTTAGAGAGGTTTAATTCCTTGGAGAGAGCTGTTCTGTAGTTTTACGTAGTGTTATGCAGCACTCAGATTCCCCTCTCTAACTATCCCCACCCACCAGGCAAACATCCTAAACAGGAAGCTGGTGAGAGCACTCTGGAAGGTGTGTCCCTGTATAGAGGGAGAAAGATAGTCTGCAAAACACATCAGAAGGCCTGCATGGGAGTCCTGCTTCTGACCATTGAATCAGTGGAAGGTGTTGAGATTTCAGGCCTTCTCTCCAATAGTGACTGTCGTCTAAATGCATCCAGGGGGTTGCCCCTTCTTCGTGTGTTGGCTTCCTTAGATGATGGGGAGAACCTCTGCAGGGAGCATCTGTCCTTTGGAGAACTGCAGTGGGGCTCACAGGAATGGGGGGATCACTCTGATGCCCTTCCATGAACACACACGTGCATCCCTCTGTTGGTTTCAAGTCACAGAGGGAGAACTTCAGAGCCCCAGCAGGACAGACAGAAGTGTGGGTGGCCACTCTTCCTCCACTGCCACCCATAAGTACCTGGGGAGCTCCTGTGGTGTGAGGAAGTAGACTGAGTTCCATCTGTGTGCCCACAGTCTCCATCACACCAAAAAACTACTCCAATGACTACCTCTAGTGGGCATACGTGGAAGTTAACCTAATCCATTGGGATTCTTGTACCATTATGAAATAGCATGTATTGCTTGAGTGTGCACATTAAAACAAAAGCACCAAGTAGGGGAATTCTATTAAAGCAGTTTCTCTATCCAATATCCTATGAAAGGACCACACACTTGCCCTGTGCATCTGTCACTAATTAATCTAAATATTTCTAGAGATCTAGCTGTTATATTACATGTTCTGGAAATGACTATTAGGGTTCTCCCAGCAGTAGAGAATCCAGGAATAACACCAAGAAGGTCTTGCTCATTTCTTTCAAAATGTGTCAGTTCCTACGCTTTATTAATCACTCTGCCTCCGTATAGTGGTGTATGCATGTGTGTGTGTGTGTGGTTGTGTGTGTGTGTGTGTGTGTGTTAGAGAGAGAGAGCATCATGGCAAAAACCACTCTCCTGAGGGTGTGATACAAGCTGACAGCCTGAATGCAACTGTGAAATGATAAAACAGTTAACAATAAAGGAATTGAAACAAAAAAGTAATTCAACAGATGCTTGTCATTTTTACTCTTTAGTGTGGATCAGTTTTTCTTGTTAATTATATCACCTATTCTTTCCTTATATTGATAATTACATAATTACATGAAACAGATGGATGACAGAATGCATCCAGATGGTAAGACCATAAACAGGCTTACAAATTGCTTATTCTTGAGCATATTACAAAGAATTATTTAATAATATACAGATTTCTATACTCTACACAGCTGTTAAGTAGAGCCTTCAAAGTAGCATTTTGTCATTTTTTTCTTAAACAGATACATTGCTCTCCCTAGGAATTCCTGGGAGGCCAAATGGTATCTAGGTAAAATATTTAACCTTTTTCAAATACTTGGATACTTGAAATTCTAAACTCTTATATGAGTCTACTGTGTTCTTTTTTTCCTTTTTAAAAAAATAGAAATTTCCACTTCGAGGGGAGTTACAATCACTCATAGGTCTAGTTCTGCTTTGAGCAAACTGTGCAAGGTTGAAGAAAAAAAGGGTGGGTTTGCTTTGAGCATAAATTGAAATTGCATCTGATGGGCTTCTTGAATGAAATTCTTTTTTTTTAAACTGTGAAATAAAAGTCAAGCCATCAATGCTGAGTCTGTTGGGTATGTTCCCATGGGCAGTGTGCCCATGCGGAGGCAGGTCCTCGCACTGGGGCAAGGAGAGGCCCAGGGCCAGGCTGGGCTTCCAAAAGGTCTGAAGAAAAACTGGAATCTGTTCCTTTCTCCTGGCCCTCACACCACCACTCTGCCCCATCAGATCAGCCCTCTGATTAAATGGCCCTTACCAAAGAGGTTTTCTTGACCTCTGCCTCTCTCTCTATCCCCTCCTGGGCTTTCTTCTTGCCACCACCTGGAATGGAGCATCCTTGTCTCTCTGCCCACTGTCTGACTTCCCCATTAGATGCAGGCAGCTGGGCAGCAGCGATTTACTCACTTTTTCACTGCTGCAGCTCCAGCACCGAAAACAGAGTCCACCATGTGATCAATATACAATAAACACTGACAGAACAAATGACACAAATTCAGTCTCCATCTCCAAGATTCTAACCAGGGATGCTGAACAGGCGCTGAAGTCATGGTTTAGGTAGGACTCAGGGCAGAGGAGCTTGCCCCGCAGGGGCAGGGGATAATTCCACGAAAGGCAGGTCCAAACCATGGTGCATGTCAGAGTCTTGGACAAACAATGTGGTTGGGTAAAGGAGCAGGCTCAGGGATGGAAAAGCCACCTGGCTCCTGGCAGAGTGACCTGGATAGGGAAAGCAGAGGTGAGAAACAGGAAACTCCAGAATCAGGCTGTCGTCACCCACTGCACTGTGGGAGTCGATGAGTGTGAAATGCAGAACTTGGGCACTTCTCCAGGACCAATTTTGGATGATGATTGTGTGTACTCTGTATGTGGGGTATGTGTGCATGTGTGTGTGTGTGAGAGAGTGAGAGAGTGGGAGTGTGTGTGTGTGTGTGTGTGTGTGTAAGAGAGAGAAAACAGAGACAGAGACAGAATGATTGATTGATCACACGTATTTGAAAAGACTAGGGTTTGAAACCATAACTATGCAGTTTATCAATGAGAAGAGTTCCTAGACTATAGCTGGTTGTAGGGAATCGATGAGCTAATTCTTACAAAGAATACAGAACAGTACCTTTCACATATAACACTTAACAAATGTTAGCTATTATTAATATTTCTCCTGACTTTGCTTGGTTCTTATATTTAGCTTTTTTTTTTTTACTTGAAAAGAAATACAATGAGACTGATAGTAATAGTACGTTGCATAATATATTGTTATATTTTGCAAAGGTAACAATATTCAGAAAAAAAAATTAGATTCCCTCTAACACTAGCACGATAACACAACTACTTTTGTTTGTATATTTTTCCTTCCTATTTTTGTCTTATATATGCATATGTCTATATAGTTGAAATATATCCATAGCTAAATAACAATAACAAAAGAAGCATTTGATTACTCAGGGCCTGGAGATGCTTTTGGAATCAGAACTTGGTGTGTTGTATCCCCCATCTGCACTCCAATGGGTACAGGTCTCCAGAGGACAGGACAGCTGGGAAAGAGAAGGCAAGCCACTCATGTTCTGTCTCTCTTTATGCTCAAGGGAACTGGATTTCAGCATGGCTGCCCTGAGGGAGTCAAGGGTTCTTGGGCACCAGGTAGCATCCTCCAGAGCAAACAGCTCCCATAGAGCAGAGCACACAAGGAGAGGGGAGATGGTGGGAATATCCCCATAAGGAAGAGAGGCAGGCGCCTCCCCCTGAAAAGATAGCAGAGATGCAGAGTCAAGGGCATGGTAGAGCACTGGTAATGAAGTTGAGCCCAGCTGCCCAACCTCTACAGCCTCTGGCATTTGCTCTGCCTTTGGGGTAAATCAGAATCACCCAGTGGTGTGGAGCAAGGCTGTCTAGTAAACACATTAAAATAGTTTTCAATTATATCTAGTTCCATGGGACACTATCAGACCATCTTTGTGACCTGCTCACAAATTGTAACTTGTGATAGGTAATACCTAGTTCAATTTTTTAAATCAACGATTACCTCCAGTTTCATAGAAACACCATACTGAGGATCAATGCATGGCGGTGACAGTGGGGCTGGTTTTGGCCAGCAGGGCCTCACTATGGTGACCAGAAAGTGCTGCCTGAGACTGGCTCCCAGGAAGCACAGCTCCTTTTGGTTAAATACATAAACTACCATAAAAACCTCAATTATAACAACTACCATGGTGATAATTTTAATGCATTGAATTATATTTTAAAAAATAAAAAACCAAACAAATAAAACCTGGGACATGACTAAAGAGTGCAAGAAATAGAAACAGTAGTATAGCATGTAATTTATGTTTATTACCATCGTTTCAACTGCCTGAATGGCTCAAGCCTGCCTGCACTGTAGTCAAGTCATGTTTGAGATCTCAAACAAGTAGCAATAAAAAAACCTTTATGGCTCCCACACTATTTCCGTATTCTTTTTTTTTTTTTATGTTTTTAAGTCATCCTTTTTGTTTTTTTTCTTGCTTATTAAGTTGGTTACTAAAGCTATCATGACATCAGTAATCTTGACTAAGCTTAATGGTCTTGAGGCAACATGCAGGGTAAAGGTTTTCACACTTCCTTAAGAGGTTCTATCCCAGAGAACAGCAGCACGAGGACTGAAGACTGAGGGCTTTAAGCTGCATCTCCAATAAGGGCAACACACGGCATGTGCGGGCGAACCCCACTCCCTCAACCACACCAGTCGGGGAGACAGAAAGCCATTTCTCCAGATTTGGGCACTTCAGTTTCCAAAGCCCATTTAACCCTTTGCCTTTGATAAACACAAAGGCATGCCATTTCCCTTCAGATTTGGTGAGTGGGCAAATAATGATAATAACCAAACTCAGAAGGCTTTATGAAAATTACTAAATCCTGGAAAACTTAATCCACCTGAGCTCAATTTGACTGTAAACCTCTAGGCCCTTGGGGTTTTTTCCCCCTAGTCTTTCACATCTTCTAAGAAAGCATATCTTACTTTGTAAAACTAGAATTAACATATAAGATATAACATCTAAAAAGCTTTCATGAAAAGACCTAAAAGTTAATCTTATAACACTTTATAATATATGCATTTACTGATGTAAAACCACTTTATAATGGATAAAGCTGTGTTTTTATCATCCCTCCATGGGAAAGAGGGATTGATTGGGCCAGCCCCACTGGGGGCCTTCTTGGTCTGTAGTCTGTGTGTATAGTACTGTTATCATCGTAGTGGGGGTACTATTTCATGTTAACAAATGTACTTCATTCCTGCTGAGTTCCTGTTGACTCCTGACCCCTCTTGACCCAGCAGGCAGCAGCCAAGGGACATCAGCCATTAGACAGACATGCTACAGAAGAACAAGCAGGTCACTTCTCTGCTTTTCTTTCAAGGAACATAACAGGTTGCAAGAGGGTTTTTGAGTCTCACAAAAAGCCTGGCTTTACAGTAGCAAAAGTCAGAGTTGATTCCTCAAATGACAGATTTCAGAAAAACACATGGCAATAGCAGAGTCTATTGTCCCAAGACCAGGAGAAAAGTCAGAGAGAGAAATGCAGTACAGGCCTCTCCTTCCCCTGGTTGAGGCCATAAAAGTAGAGGGAAACAACAAGAACCCCCCCCCCAACACACGCACACCCACTGCCACAGGTGTTCTGCAGAATATGGGGAGATAGGGACCGCACCATGCATAGGTCCCTCTGTTACCTTTCTTGAGAAGGGTGGAGACAGCTGAGGGTGGTGCCAGGGCAAGAAAGAAAATGAGTCAGGTCATGAGCTTCCCAAAGCTCTGAGTGATATAGGGGGAGGGAAGAAAAATGGAGGAAGGAGGAAAGGAGAGAGTGAAAGAGGAAGGGAGAGAGTGGGAAGAGAGTTCCAGCTTGACCCAAGAGGCCTCACAACTGTGAAGAGGGAATGCCTCCAGTGCAAGCCCTACGGGCTGGTTGGGGGTTTGGATGCCAATGTAAGGGATGGCTGAGGACAAGATGAAGTTCTGAGACCCAGAGGATGCTTGTGCAGACAGGCACTACCCAAGAACCAGGCAATGGCCCTCTCTGCCCTCCATGATGCCATGATACTCCATGAGCACCTGAGAACTGTGATGTCTTCACCCCCCAAAATTAAAAGAAGGAATGGACTCAATGTAAACTTTAAATGGTTAAATCTACCTGGAATTGATGAGTTTACTTGTTATCCTATCGGTGAAATGGAGGTTCAAAGCAGAAATTCAGCTGAATTAGAAGAAAATAGAAATTTGGGAGATACCATTTTGCATATTTGGTTATTTATCTTAAAAATCTATATCTGACAGTAAAAAAAAATCCATGCATGCTGATGGTTTACTCAGATAAAGGAACACATTGCAAAAAGAAATAAATTACCTTTCTAAAATGAAAACTAAAATACAAGTTTTCATTTTCAAATTCTAAAATTTTATGCTTTTTAGCTATAGCTTTGACATGGCAGAACTGTTTCCAGGAATTTACTAAAAGGAAATCATAAATATGCTCAAAAATAATAAAGATGAACATTGTAGCACTGTTTTATAATGATAAAAACTTGGATAAAATCTTAAATAACCAACATTAAGTAACTGACTACAAATAACATGTGAATCTTGGGATCGAGGTCAGGCTGCTATAGTCCCAGGCCTCAGCTCAGCAGATGTATGGCCCTGGACAAGATGATGTCACACAAGATCTCTGAAGCAAGAAGACAATAGATGCTACATTCCAAAGGAGCTCTTCTTATAAAACTGTTAAAGCAGGTGGGCAAGCACTGGTTAAATGACTTTTAAAGCCCTCATTCACAGTGAAGATATAAAAGGGTTAGAAGAATATGAAGAATAAGAGGATTTTTTCTGCAGATATCCTCAATGAGAACTGTGCAAGCCACTCCACGCCTAAGAGGAAAGGTTGGACAGGCTCGTCGTCTATATTTAGGTGAGTTCCCACAGTAAGCAAGCACAGCAGACTGGTGAGGGACTCCTGACTGAGAGCTATAAAGGACATGATTGGCAGGTCAGCTGCTGCTGGGTGGCCAAGGGAAGGTAGGCTGCACTGGCAAAGTCTGCTGACTCACACAGGTGTGAGCTTTTATTGTAGGATCTTTGTGTGGGGCCACCTGGAGAGTCAAACAAGACTCAGGCTGCAAAGTTGGAGGATGTATTGACTGTGTTATGGAACTGTAGGTGAGAGCCCCCCAGCAACAGGAACCTCTGAAGAAATTCCAACACGGCACGAAAAGGGAAGTCCAACCAACTGAGCAGGACACATCCTATGACAGTAGCAGTCAAGTACAGATGTGCCTACTCTTCAACTATTCTCCCCAATCTGGTTCCAATTCCAGAAAGAGCAGAAATATAGCTAAACAATAAGAAGACACTTACTTAAAAAAAAAAAAAAAAAGCTAAATAATAACAAGTAGGTGCTATATTGGGGTAAGGGGAGCATGGTGAATTAGAAAGAGAAAAGAGGCCTCCCCCGCCCTCCTTTCCCCCCTGCAGGCTTCCTATATACAGCAGGCTTTAGTAGGGGGTAGAGGGCCCTAATTTATGGTTAAAATTGAGTTTTGATTATTATATAAATTGTTTAATTTTATGGAATTGAGGCCATGTTTTGTTATTTGGAGTGACCCACATAATTTTATCTAAAATTGACCAGAAAAGAAATATAAGAGGGTTGAAATCACACCAACCACATTCTCTGACATAATGCTTTGAAGCTGGAGATCAACTGTAAAACGAAAGTGGGAGGAACCTCAAATACGTGGTAATTAAATAACATGTTACTGAAGAATGACTGGGTTAGAGAAGAACTAAAAAGAGATCAAGAGGTATATAGAATGAATGATAATGGTGGTACAACATATTAAAACTTTTGAGACATGGAAAAGTAATGAGAGGAAGTTCATGTCACTACACGCCTATCTCAAAAAAAAAAAAAAAAAAGAATGAGGCCAAATAAACAACCTAATGCTTCATCTTAAAAAACTAGAAAAGGAAGATCAAATGAAGCCTAAAGTCAGCAGAAGGAAAAAAAAATATCAAAATTAGAGCAGAAATAAATGCAACAAAGAGCTGGTTCTTTGAGAAGGTTAATAAAATTGACAACCCCCTGACTAGACTCACTAAAGAAGAGAAAGGACACAAAAGAACAAAATCAGGGATGAAAGAGGAGAAATTACGACTGATATTGCAGATATACAAAGGATCATACAAGAATACTATGAAAAAATATATGACACCAAATATAATAACAGAATAAATGGACCAGTACTTGGAAAAATACAACCTTCCTAGACTGAATCAAGAACTGGAATATCTAAATAGACCGATCAGCAGTATGGAAATTGAAACAATCATCAAAAACCTACCAAAAGTAAAAATTCAGAACCAGATGACTTCACCAAACATTCAAAGAAGATTTAATAACTATTCTCCTCAAACTCTTCCAAAAAATTGAAGAGGAGGCAATATCCCAACTCATTTATGAAGCCAATATTAGTCTGATACCGAATCTGGTTAAGATAACACACAAAAAAGAAAACTACAGACCGATATCTCTCATGAACACAGATGCGAAAATCCTAAATAAGATACTAGCGAACCAAACACAGCAACATATTAAAAAGATTATACACCATGAGCAAGTAGGCTTCACCCCAGATGCAGGGATGGTTCCACATATGCAAATCGATTAATGTGATACATCACATAAAACAAATTAAAAAATAAGACTCATACGACCACATCCATAGATGCAGAAAAAGTCTTTGACAAGATACGCATCCATTTGTGATCAAAACACTTCACAAAATCGGTATAGAAGAAAAGTACCTTAACATAATAAAGGCCATCTATGACAAACCCTCAGCCAACACTACACCGAATGGTGAAAAACTAAACCTTCCCTCTAAGATCAGGAACAAGGAAGGCAAGGCTGCCCACTACTGCCACTGTTATTCATATAACATTGGAGGTCCTAGCGACTGCAATCAGACAAGAGAAAGATATAAAAGGCATCCGAATACAAAACGAAGAAAAACTGTCACTATTTGCGGATGACATGATCCTCTATACAGAAGACCCTAAAGACTGCACAAGAACACTACTAGAAACAATAAGCAAATACAGTAAAGTGTCTGGTACAAAATCAATGTTCAAAAATCCATAGCGTTCCTGTACTCTAACAAAAGTGTCAGAAAAAGAAGTGGAAAAAATAATTCCTTTTGCAATCGCAACAAAAAGAATAAATACCTAGGAATAAATTTAACGAAACATGAGAAGCATCTATATAATGAAAACTACAAGACCTATTAAAAGAAATCGAAACAGATACAAAGAAATGGAAAGATATTCCGTGTTCTTGATTGGAAGAATCAACATAGTTAAAATGACCATATTACCTAAAGCGTTATACAGATTTAATACAATCCCCATCAAAATCCCGTCGGCATTTTTTAAAGAAAACAGAACGAAAAATCATCACTTCGTATGGAAGCACAAAAGACCCAGAATTGACAAAGCCATCCTGAGAAAAAAGAACAAGGCTGAAGCATCACTCTGCCTGACTTCAATTTATACTACAAAGCGACAGTAATCAAACGATGGTATTGGAAGAAAAACAGACACACGGACCAGTGGAACAGAATGAGAGACCAGAAGTAAACCCTATTTTATGGGCAAATAATTTTCAACAAAAAAGCCAAAAACATACAGTGGAGAAAGGAAAGCCTCTTCAATAAATGGTGCTGGGAAAACTGGAAAGCCACCTGCAAAAGAATGAAACTAGACTGTTGTCTATCACCACACACCAAAATTAACTCAAAATGGATTAAGGACCTGAATATAAGACCTGAAACAATAAAATGCATAGAAGAAAACATAGGAACTAAACTCAAGGACCTTGGACTTAAAGAGGATTTTATGAATTTGACCTCAAAGGCAAGGGAAGTAAAAGCTAAAATAAATGAATGGGACTACATCAAACTAAAAAGCTTCTGCTCAGCAAAAGAAACATCAACAAGGTAAAGAGACAACCATCCAAATGGGAAAATATATTTGCAAGCAACACTCTATAAGGGCCTAATATCCAAAATATACAAAGAACTCATACAACTCAATAACAACAAAAAACAAATGATCCAATCAAAAATGGCAGAGGACCTGAACAGACACTTCTCCCCGAGGACATACAAATGGCCAACAAATATATGAAAAGATGCTCAACATCGCTAGCTATTAGGGAAATGCAAATCAAAACCACAATGAGATACCATCTCACACCTGTTAGAATAGCTATAATCAACAGGACAAGTAATAACAAATGTTGGAGAGGATGCGAGAAAAAGGAACCCTCATACACTGCTGGTGGGACTGCAAATTGTACAGCCACTATGGAAAACAGTATGGAGGTTCCTCAAAAAACTAAGAATTGATCTACCATATGATCCAGCAATCCCTCTACTGGGTATTTACCCCAAAGACTTGAAAACCCATATCCAAAAAGATATTTGCACACCAATGTTCATAGCAGCATTATTTCACAGGGCCAGGAAATGGAAGCAAATGAAGTGTCCTATGATAGATGATTGGTTAAATAAGCTATGATATACAATGGAACATTACTCAGCCATAAGAAGAGATGAAATACGGCTATTTGTGACAACATGGATAGAACTAGATAATCATGCTAAGAGAAATAAGCCAGACAGAAAAAGTTGAAATCACATGATATCACTTATATGTGTGATATAAACCTAAAACAACAAAGGAACAGGACAAACAAACAAGAGACTCATGGACATGGACTATAGACTAGTGGTTACAGGGGTAGGGTGTGGGGAGGAGGGAGGGAGTAGATGGGTAAGGGGGTCAATATAGGGGAATAAGGGGAGGATAAAGTGGATAAAGGGGATCAAATATATGGTAGCTGAAGGAACTGGACTTTGAGTGGTAAACACACAAATAGAATATACAGATGTTAAATTATAATGTACTTGTGAAATTGTATTACCAATGTTACCCTCAATAAACTTAATTTTAAAAATTAAAATAAAAAAATAATCAATAAAATAAATAATTAACCAGAAAACTCACAGGACTTGCCCACTTTCCATCCAGGTGCAGGAGAAAACACAGCCACGGTGAACATATTTACAAGGTGACAGGAGACAGAAATTAAGTGGCTTCATGATTGTTCCAATCCTGCTAGGTTGATGTTCAGTTACATAACTGAACCTCTCCTAACTGTTTCCCCCACTGCATAACGGAGGCAGTGACATGCAAACTTGTGTGAGAATTCAGGGAGATAATCCAAGCAAGTACTTAGGACACAGTGCGGAGCACAGAGAAAGTACTCATTGAGGGTTAGGGACTGCTGGTCAGAGGACAACTGCAACTATTGAAAAAACAATTCAGAATCCTTGTAACATGCAAAAACATTTATAACATAGAGTCAGCCCTCTGTATGCTTGGGTTCTGCATCAGAGGGTCAATTAACCTCAGATCAAGAATATTCGGAGAAAAAAAATTGTGTCGTTGCTGACTTGTACTATTAGTCATGATGGCTGAATCTGAACTGAACACATACAGACTTCTTTTTTGTCTTTATTCCCTAAAATACAGTGTAACAACTATATATACAGCATTTACATTGTATTAGGTATTATAAGAAATCTAGATGATGATTAAATATTAGAGAGGATGTGCCATAGGTTTTATGCAAATACTACATCATTTTATATAGGGGACTTGAGCATCTTCAGATTTGGGTATCGACAGGGTCATGGAATCAGTCCCCCACAGATATTGAGGGATGACTGTATAAGTGAAAAAGAATGTTTCAAAACTCTCTATACATACGACCCCATATTTAATTGTATGAATGTTTTTTTCCCCCCCACACAAAAAATCTAGCTGTGAAAACACAGGATATTAACTAATCTATAGAGAATTGCAGCCATTACTGATTTTTCTTTCTATTGTTTTTTGCCAAAAATGTCAACCATAAATTACATACTGCTTTTGTAATGACATTTTTTTTAATGAAGGAGAAAAGCTGTAACTCCTAGTCCATCTGCAGCTCTAATTGTTCCCTTTGTCATTTTATATCCCCAGCTACTTTAAAAATACACAAAGCAAAGCCTCCTGTTGGCGCTGCTATGCCTTTTCTCCTGAAGGCGGATTCTGAAGAAGCCACTTAGCTGCGAAGGCCAGTTCCTGCCCCGGAGCTCAGGTCCACCCGGGAGCCCTGCTTGGCTGTGGCCTTCCAGAGCACTGCAGCCAGGCAGCTGATGTATCCGGAGGCACTTCTGGACCTCTGCGGCATTCATTACCCTGGCTCTGCAGGGAACAGAAAGCATTTTTTCCTCCTACTGGGCTGTGCAAGAACCCTATCAACATCCAGAAACGCCTCGGGAGCTTTTTTTTTTTTTTTTTTCCTGTTGGGAGCTGTGGCGGTTTTCTTTTAAGAGCAATAACACTACTAAAAAGTGGACTGAAACAAAGGACATGCTGGTGGCTTAAAAACCCAGAACATCCTCCATTTTACTCCCATGATTTGGATGGGTGTTTTCTTTGCTACAGATCCCTCCTAAATGTCCATGTAAGCCCACAGGAGGCTAATACAGGAAAGATAAGAGCAGGGGAGGTTTTATTTTAGAAAAATATCTCTGCTATCAAAAGAGCTGAAGCTTTTATTACTGGTGCACTGTCAAATAATGTGTATGAAGCTCTCTCAGCATGGTGTGAAAGTGCCTCTCCCAAAACTGAACCCATGGCCTTGAGTTGACTAGCACTTCACCCCTTACTAGCAGGAATGCTGGCTCTCATCTAAGAATGAGAGAATGCTAAACAGTACAGCCACTTTGGAAAATAGTTTGGCACTTCTTTAGAATTAAACATAGAGTTACTATATAATACAGCTATTCTGATCCTATGTATATCCCCAAGTGAAAACATACATCCACATAAAAACCTGTGCATGAATGTTCACAGCATATTCATGGTTGCCAAATAGTGAGGAACAAGTAAATGTTCTATCAACAGATAAAATGTAGTATATCCACAATAGATTATTATTCAGCAATAAAAAAGAATCAAGTACTGATACATATGGCAAAATGGGCGAACCTCAAAAATATGCCAAGTGAAGAAACTGTTGGTCACAAAATACCACGTACTGTATAATTCCATTTATACAAAATGTCCAAGATGGGCAAATTCATAGAATCATAAGTAAATTAGTAGTTCCCGAGGGCTGGAGGTGGGGCTATAGGAGATGACTGCTAATGGGTTTCTTTCTGGGGTGACGAAAGTGTTCTGAAATTAAATAGTGGTGATGGTTGTCCTACTCTGAATTTACTTAAAAACCAATAAATTGTACAATTTAAATAAGTGAATTGTATAATATATGATTTATATGTCAATAAAGCTGTTAGAGAGAGAGAGAGCAGAAGGATAAAGGGGGGGGTGAAAGGGAGGGAAGAGAGAGACTGTCCTATAACATCTATTGTAGAAAATGAGGAGAAGATGTAGGCTTGACTTTTGATGATACTGTGATGTTAAGAAATTACCTTTCACAATCTTCTTCAGCACGCCCTAAAGACCTCATCCTGCCACTCTATTGCAGTCCCGTTTCTAAACAATGTCCAATACTTGTTGATCACGCCACTAGTGTGCAGTGTGTCCACACTTCACCTCCCGAGCTAACCTTCAGTCACGCACCCGGAGCCTTGACCTGAGCACTTTCTAACAACACCAAGAAGCTACATACAACATGGAACTGAACTTGAGGAATCTACAGTGTGACATATCTAGGGGATCACAAGTTTTTTCCTCCTTTCCCAGTAGCTGCCATTAAAATTTTGGAAGGTTTGTAACAGCAGGCTGATGCAACAGAGAGAGAAGTGTAGACAACCTGGATCGGCTGGTGTCCAAAAACTGACCCCAGTACCCTATGTCTCTGCACCTTCTCAGCCGAGCCCAGCCAGGTCAGGCTGGCACTAGATCAAACCTAAGAGTGAATGACTCTGCCAAGAGGAAAATCCAAACTGCTCGGGGGAAAGCCTATTATCTGTGGTTACCTTTGATTAAGTAGCTGGTGCTAAAGATCTGGGAGATTCCAAAAGGTCTCTCTGTCAAGCCATCCTCCTTTTCTGTGGTTTGCTTTTCCTACAGTAAATCATGATATCAGTACTTTAACTTTACATACATAATATATATATATATATATATATATATATATATATATATATATATATATATATATATATATATATATAAAATTAGATAATGTTCAGAGAATTGGAAAGAAATGACCAAAGAATTTATATTTATTTGGAGAAAAACAAAAGCTCATGATGGAATTTATGTAAATTATTCTACAGATGCCAGAGAAAAGGGTTTAACCAAATAGGAGAAAATACATTTCTTATAGGTAATATTAATGCTTAGGAAATGGTCTGAGAAGTGGCTTGAAAACACAAACTGACTCATGGCAGGATTTAAAGTGGGTTAATTTGATTTCAAGAAAAAATATCATGGCCACATTAATAATGATCAGTGCATATATGATGCTGAAAAATATGGGTTTGCATTTTTAGAAACTTCTACTATACTAAAGGGCTAACTTAAACATATACATGTGCATGCGAACACACACATGCCTCAACCACAAATACAACCAAGGGAAGTCTAAGCACTCGCAGTGAAAGTTTCCAGGTTTAAGGAAGGAGTTAGGAAACAATTAGCTGGGGAAAATCTAGCAGGTGCTGGGTGAATAATGTAATTTCCTAGGGCAGCAGATGTACAAGTGAAACAGTATCCAGTAACAGTCCATCAGATGGTAATTATAGCTGGACTGAGGAAGAACAGCCGAGATGAAAAGGGACAATTCAAAGGGTAACTGAATGCCAGTGAGTGACATCTTCCCGAGAGATCACATACCAGAAAAAAGTGGGGCAGCACTTAGCTCTGAGAAGGGGAGGGGGTGGTAAATAAACCATTACTTTTCTTTGTATAAAAGGATAAAGGGAAAATGGAGGCCTCAAAGAATTCATTAGTGGAGAGTTAAATAGACCATCACTAATAAACAACCATAAAAAAATATCAGGCATTAATCACTCTGAACGTATGATTATTAAAATAATTCTATGGTCTGAAAGATAATGAATTGATTTGGTACCTCAAAAATTTTGAAAAAAGAGATAAGTTCACACTATAATGCTATGAACACTGAAAACCAAGATGAAGAACTAAAGTGACTGAAGTGGATGATGGGCAGCATCTATTGAAGCAAGGGTAGGAGCTATTTAAGTTCAAAGCAATTTCTGGTGTTTAAATTCACAAGTAAGAATCATATAAAATCCCAGTTCTGGAAAGGAAACAATGCCTTGGGCGAAACACATTCCCTCCCGAAAGATTCTGCAGAACAGATCTAACCCCACTGTGGCTATTACTCCTGAGTCTGGCTCTTGATACTGTGGGTCAGGGCAGTCCTCTCATGCCTGGTTTAAACTATCCGAGAGGTCCTACATTAATACTGACACTAGACTATAAGCTCCTTGAAGGCAGGGACCATGTCCAAAACCATCTCTGAAAGCAAGCTTGTACACAGAACCACCTCAAAGTAAAATGTGAGTCAACTTGCTCCACAGTCTTTAAATAATATGGCCTTTCAATTCATTTCAGCTAAATTTTGAGGGTTTCTCATGCAAGTGGGCGCACGCCAATTCATTTAATCAAAAATTCCCATCAGAATAATTCTCAGAATGTAAATGCATAAGGCCACAAAGGTCCATTAAAGCTAAGAAATGACTCATGTGGCTATGATCTTAGAAAAAAAAGTCCTCTCTCTTGTCCATGAATCTATACTAATTGACCATGGAGACATTATGATGAATCTTTGGGCCTACCTCTATAATGTGTAATGAAAATCATTTACATGTTTTCCAGGTCCTTTCTTATGATTTGATATGGGGCAAGCTGTCAATTGATAGAAACAAAAGGGAAGGCTTTATGGCAGGGACACCTATCATTCAAACCAGGCAGAAACCACCAGGGCTTTGGGATAGGGAAAGAGTATATTTCCCTGCCATGCAGTGATGAATTTCAATCACTGCTGGCTTGTGCCAGATTCAAATTGGCAACCCACCGAGATGAAATGCTTTCTATCCCATTACTCATGCCTGGAGTGATCTGTTCCCTTAAAGACTGTCTTCCTAGGTGAAAGAGGGGGAATGAACAGTCACTCTGAGATGGTTTAAATAGGATAAAAGGTATGAAAGGTAAATATCCAGTGAGAGAAATGTGCAGACACGGAGAGGGAGCCAAGAGGACCAAATAAAGCTCCATGCACTGGGAGAGGGGGTATATAAAACTTAAAAAGGAAAAAAAAAATTCATTTAGTAATGACGATTCCTTAACCTTCACTTAGTCAACAGGTGTAATACTATTTGCTCTGCTAAGAAGAAAATCAGTGTATTTAGGATTGTACAAAAATTCCTTCTAAAAAATTTCTAATGGCTCATTTTTTTCTCAGATAATTAGCCTAAAATGTTAAATCTACCTAAAATGTTAAAAAAAAAAAGGAAACTAAAAATCACATAATACAGCATTTTAACTTTTGAACATCTAAGCCCACCACATGTGATTATGGTCTTGATAATCCTTTGATCAAACTATCAAGATTTCTGAATCTTGATACTAAATCTCATTTACTAAATCAAAATCTTTACTAAAACCTTCTCAAGAATGAGTACAAGTAGCAGTAAAAATGCTTCTTATAAAGTCAGAATTCACTGATACAATGAACAACACAGCATAACATCACAGGTACCAAGCATCGGCTCCACCCTGGACAAGGATTTAAACAATCCATCCTCTGCAATGTCCTGAAATAAGCTGGGGCTCTGGTGGAACATGACCACGGAGAAGGTTGTTAAATGTGAGCAATGATTTCAACTCATACAAACCTGAGAAGTTTGATGGGATTGTTTTAAATGAAAAAAAAATGTTTTCTCTGGCTTTCTCCCCACCTGGAGGTTGTCTAACTCTGAGATTTCCAGGGGTGGAGTGTGGATGAGGCACCTGGTGTTCAGAAAAACAGTGCTCTTGATATTCGTGACATAGCTCTGTACTCCCCGCTTCTCCATGCACCCCAGCACTGCCACTTCATGCTACTGGAGGACTGGCTGAAGGCACAGGACCAGAGCCGTGGGCTGCCACTGATATGTGATCACTTCTCCTGGCCCATTTGAATGATCTCTCCAAACATGAAAGTGTCTCAGCAATAGCTGCAAAAGGGCAGCAGCTCTCATCCTTATCCTGATCTGACAACAAAAGCTGCATCCACGTATTTAGTACTGGCAGCCCCTTCTCCTGGGATGAGCATGACGATATGTGTTTCAGTGATAGATATGGATGAAACCACCCTCCCTTAACCCAATGCTCTCTTTTCATCAAACAGGTGGGTCTCACTTAACTCTCATTCCAAAGGGGTCCTTTCCCAGAATCTCTACGCATAAACAGACTATCTGGTGGCCATCCCAAAGGTCCTCCAGACGTGCTTGAGCACTCATACATCTAGAGTAGAAACAGTGTGAGCTGCAATGCTGTGTCCCTGCTACCTGAGAACACACCTGTGATCCTGGATGAAATGATATATATTTGGGGATTGCTTCAAAATGATAACAGAGGAAGGGGAAGTGGGTGGGCATGCAGAAGATCCAAAATTGGCCAAGACTTGAAAATTGTTGAAGCTAAGTGCCAAGTATATGGGAGTTTCAGTACTACTCAAAATATGGTCTAAGACAGGTACCCATCTGTAAGTGTCACAGGTCTGCGAAGGTGTTAAGTGCAGAGATTGAGAGAAACATTCAGAAGCTTTTATAACAATTGGACAGAGAAATGCTCTATCTGTAAATTTAAAAATAAAATAATTGGACTTGAATTTTTGTCTTTGTTCTTTAATCTCATTTTTTAGGAATTCATTTTTTTATAAAACTATCAGTGTATGATGGATTGGTCCTCAGCACAGTCAGAATGAAAAGCCCTGCTTTATATATGATTCTATTTTTGCATATGCTTGACATTTTCCACAGTAAAGAGTTGGGAGGGGAAAAGAATTGCTATTTGTTTTTAGTTTCCACTCAAATATAAAATTTAGAATTTATCAGAACATAAATATAAATTTATTTTTTATTTTACAAATACATAGATAAATTAGGACTGAAAGCAGCCTCAGTTGCAGTAAGCAGCTGCCTCTAAGATGGGTCTTGGTGGAAGCCACCCCTGCCCTCCTGGCACTCACATGTAGAGTGGGAACTGGGGCAGTATAATGATGCACTTCCTGCAGCGCTGGGGTTGTCACCAGTTATTTATTTGAGCATCATATCTAGCTCTGATGAGCAACTTCTTAGCTAAATGGTTGGAGAATTTAAATTTTCCACATCCCTCTTTTCTCTCTCACATGGACAACTGTCAGCCCACTGAAAGTTTTTTAAACTTATTTAAGTGGAAGTGTATTATTCAAACACTACAAGCCTACACATAAGTCAACCTGACAAAGTCACGTTTTCCAGTTAAGTGACTAAACATGGCTGTGTGTACATATACATGTACACTTCCATTTAATGCTAAATCTAAATTTTACTTTGATCCCTTTCTTGTTCTGGTAACAGGAGCTTCACAGAGCTGTTCATTTTAAGGTCAAACTCCCTGCCACCCCAGGGCAGTTAATATGTCCCTGTTAGTCATCCTGGTTCCCTGAAGCAGCTAACAAACCTGGCTTAAGACTCAGACCCAAAAAATCTTAATTGCAGCCAGCTCAAAATTTTCTCAGTTAGCTTTGTCCAAATTGTGAATGACCACTTTTGCCTAGAAAGCAAAACATAATAGAATAGGGTAATCTCCTTTTTTGAGCAAGGGGAAAAAAAAAACAAATATCCCAGAAGGTTGACTACAGGCCACTTGCCTTGAGACACAGCAGCACACGAAGACATCCCCATGGGGTCCATGGGCCTGTTACCCGAGGGATCATGAGGCTCCTGTTTTAGGCTTACTGGGAAATAACCACCTGAGGCTACAGGGGAGCTTCCACAGGGTGCCCCTGCAAGGGCACGGGCACCAGGCTCCCTGTAATTAAGCAGCAGCCTGCTCCCTAGAAGACAGTGCTGCCACCCCATCTGCCACACCCGCATAAGCTGGCACCATGCCTCCTGCCTGCTGCCGCCCAGCTACCCACCAGATCCTTGGAGACCGCCTTTGATGGAGCGTTGATGCCAAGCTTTTCCAGAGGATAGACAATCTGTCGTCGTGGTCGCACGGGAACCAAGTAATGAAGGGCGGATGTCAGGAGTGGCGTAGGAGATCTGGAACTGCCAAGACGGCAATCTTTATTTTAGGGGAGAAAATGTCAGAGCATCACAGCACAGATGCCTGCATGTGGCTTTACAAATACAAATTTTGAACTCAGCCAAATCAGATAGGGGAAAAAAACTCAGCAAATAAACAAACATACTCTATGAGCGGAGGAATGAATTGTAGATAATGCCTGACACTAATGAAGATAATTACGAGAGTAATTACATTACTATCTCTGTGGGAATGACAGATAAACAAGTGGTTTGGTTTATGGGATTTTTCAGTACAAGTATTTCTCCCAAGAGGATATTCTTCTCCATAGTGATCATGAATCAGCTTCATTTGACCCCATTAAGCTGTGTTATCTGTGTCCCGTTAACCTTTGCGTGTTGGCATAAGCTGCTTTAAGAAGGCACACAGATAAAAATGTCATCTGAGGGCAACTGAATGCAGATGAGAAAAATTCTCTTTCTTGTGAAAGCCACAACTATTTCAACTGTACCTCTGCTGATAAAATAAGTGTTTTAAACAAAAAGATGAAACTGGAAAGTGGCGGTGGGGTGGGGGATTGGATCATATTATTTTGACTTAAATTAATACTAAATTATGACTCAGATTTATGCTTCTTGAAATGAACTATGATAAGTCATGTTTTAGGAGAATCTTTAAATACTAATTTTACCCAATGTTTAAAAGTTGGCAGAAAAAAACTGAACATGGTGATCTTTATTTCTTTTACATTTATGAAGTCTTAGAGTTTTGGTGAACTAACTTGGTATTTAACCTTTTAAACCTAAAGAGTTAAACTGTGAAGCCAATATTTTTAAAGATAATATTTATTATACATAAGCTGGAAAACAAAGAATATAAAACTGGAACTGCAGACATGTTTTAATAAATAAAATGGTTTACATGTGACTTATTTGCTATTTCTAAAAATAGCCCTAAGCATTTCTAAGAGCTTCTAAAAGAAATTTTCTAAAATCCTTCACCATTGACTTTCACACCCTGATTTTACAACAATGAAAAACAGAATCCAGGAATTCCTAGCAGAGCTCTGTTTTTATACCTGAAAGTCTCTCAATGCATGTTCTAGCAAAGAAGGTGTGGAGAAAACCATCTCATAAGTAAGACTTTTACTACAGTTGACTAGAGATTTAGAGCAGAATTTGGAAATGCTTACCTAAATCATTTGGTACGGCTACTTACAACTTGTTTAAAATGTATAGGTGTGAGTCAAATGGAAGTGCAGACTGAGAGGAAATGTTTCCAAATATTTTTCCCACACCCTCTATAAAATAATGCATAACATATTTCGAATCCACACATAGGGATAAATACAGGAACATTCATGAAATGTCCAGGATACTATTTTTATCATGGATCCAAAAGCACTCTCCATCAGCATGGAACATGCAGGCAACATCATGAATAAAAATTAAAGAATTTAATATCACATCCTGAAGGTCATCGAGTTGGCACTGGCCAAATGTAAAATAAAAAGAAATTTTGTAGGACCAGGATTTTTCCAGCAAAATCTCATTAAGTTTAAATCTAGGACATTTACAATTGCTATAGAATGCATTTTGATAGGAAAAAAATGATCACTAAAGTATATTCTGTATCTCACTAAAAATTGTTTCCATGTTTTTTCTTCCTTCTTTTCCATTCCTCTGTACTTCTCCAAAAGGCTTTTGTTAAATAAGATACATTGGTAAAATTACTGTTATGTGAATGTACTAATAAACTTCAGATTGTTTCAGTTTACTAAAAGTAAGATCATTTAACAAATCCACTTAGCTCACCTGTGGTAACTAAGAAAAATATGACAACATCGAAGACTCAAGACAGAGCTGAGAAAGTTGTCAGTCATGAATGGGATCTGATGGGACAACTTGTACCTACTCTAATGGCTGAAATATCATCACCCTTCCAGTCTACAGAGAACTGAGGATCAGTGCTGTCAGTGTGACAAAGATAACCAACTTGCAGAAACAACACCTTAAGAATCCAGGTTGAAGAAGCTCTTGGCCTGTGGAACAACCATACACTGTGTGTACGTGTGTGTGTGGTGTGAGTGTGCACGCGCGCGCGGTGCGCACACATATATGTGTGACTCTTCTAGGCACTGGTATATAGCTTTGAACAGACAAAACACCTCTGCTTTCATGGAAAAAGATAAAATTTTAGCTAGTGAAAGTGCTATGAAGAAGACTAAAGTAGGATAAATGAAAGTAGATAAAGAGAACTGCTATCTGCACATGCAAATATATCTAATGTATATACATTAGATGTGTGTTAGTTACTAAAGTATTCCTTTACATAAGTAGGACAAGTATTATGCAGTTATATATGTAATTGCTTACATAAAGGTTACATCAGTATCATAAATCTCCATTTTTTTAATCCATGCCATTTTATGGGGGTGGTTATAGTGCTTATTTGGAATGCCGTGATATCACATCAATATTATAGGATTGAACTGATTTATTCTATGGTTCATTACTAAAAAGTTCTTTGCTTGAAAAACATGAGAGGACCATTTTGGCATTTCACTAATAAACCATAAGAAATATCTGATTTTTGTGTCCCTTAGAGGCATTTTTGCATAGTTTTCAGTCTCTGTTTCATCAAAATGGAAAAAGCCAACACACTGTTCTTACTAATTAATATTGGTTGTGATTGTTTCAGAAATTCAAAACCTCTGAAATTCCACTGTAAGTATAGGGGCTAAAACTCAATACAGTCATTTGGGATTTTGGAGCCACGTTATAATCAAAATACATCAAGTGAGGAAGGGAACAAAACATGGCACACAATACGTATGATACTGTGAACGCTGATGCTGCTTGGAAAAGTTGAATTACATTTTTTACCTTACTTTTTCTCTGAACTCTGGGTAAATAGGGTAGTAGAGACAGGATTTATAGCTTAAACGGAGGATCTCCTCAGAAAAAACTTTGGTGTAGTGCCGAAAAATGGGGTTTCAGGGCAAAATGATACAGATGCCCATGTTCTTCACGCTGGTGGTGACTAAAGTAGATGAAATCCTCAATGTTGTAATGAGATCGAATGTACTCTATATCCTAAAAAAGAGGAGGGGAAAGGACATTTAAGAATGTTTTTAAACTAATGGCATTTTTTGTGATAAAAATCTTTTAAAAATTACTTTAGGTACTATAGTAAGAGATGTGTTTTTCTTTCCTATGATTCTTCACCTCATCTTCATTGCTAAATTTTTTTAAATTATAAATTATGTTTCTTTGAAAGTCACCTATTCTGATGGCTTGTCTATGGAGGATGCCTACACAGTTTTGGAATTTGTTCCTTAAAGGGAGACTTGTGTCTCTGCAGCGCCAGGCAGCAGGAGAGCGGTTCTTCACTGCTGTTGGGCAAGGGAAGCATGAGCTGGTCAGCACAACTGACTGATCATGTGCAAATTTCAGGAGCAGGACAAACACCCACCAGTGTTCTCTCCATTTGTAACTAATTCTCTATTCACCTATTTAATGTGGAAATGAGCCATCAACACATTTTAATTGGCACATGTGGCAGGGGTGGGCTATAATAAAACTAAAGCTGGGCCTCATCCACAGGTACTCCTTTCAACATTTTATCCCTCTGAGGTACAGTTATGTGCTGCTTCACTACTGGGATACATTCTGAGAAGTGCATCATCAGGCAAACACTCTGAAAAATGAAGCATTAGGTGCTTTTGTCGTTCTTGTGCAAACATCATAGAGAGTGCACTTACACAAACCTAGATGATATAGTCATTGCACACCTAGACTATAATGATATAGCCTATTGCCCCTAGATTACAAGCCTGTACAGCATGTTAAGCATACAAACAACCTGAGATTAAATCAAGCGCAAGAGAAAAATGATGCAATCAAGAAATGCTGTAAATACGAGATATACGAGGCTGCTGTCAGCATAACACAGCATACTGTTTACAGAAAACTTTTTTATAAGTAGAAAAGTACATTCTAAAATAACAATAAAAAATACTAAAATACATAAACCAGTAACAAAGTCATTTATGATCATTATCAAGTATTATGTACTGTACATAATTGTAAGTGCTATACATTTGTATGACTGGAAGGTCTGTTTATACTAAGCACCACCACCATGAGTGATGTGTTGGACTGTGATGTTAAACATCAGCTATGATAGTGACAGGAATTTTTTCAGTTCCGTTATAATAACTTATGGGAACCACCGTTGTGTAGCAGTCTGTCATTGACTGAACGTTATGTGGCACATGACTGTATAACATTTTTATACTGTGGAAGGTAATTTAAAAGAACCAGTGAGTGTTCACGTTGTAAAAGGAAATGTTGGGCACACTGCTCCTGCTTCCATGGGTCTGGTTCTGATCGCACCTCCTGCCCCCTACACGGCGGGGGATGGAACCAGGAGCCTTCCATGCTAACTTTGCATTGTTTCAACTTCTCCCTGCTTTACTTCCCAGCACTGCCACTATGGGGGGTAGGGACAAAAATCCAGAGTGAGTATGGCCTCTCTAATGACAGGAATAATAAACACACCTATATGCAGGGCAATCAAATCAAAACAGGCAGATTGGAAAGTTAACCCATTTATATTTTTTTTCTAACTTTCACAGTAAAATTGTCCTAAAGCATACTTTCAGGAAGAGGAATTGGAAATGCAAGGAACTTGATTCACTCTGTGATTGGCAAGACTAGCAGTAGAAAGTCAGGAAAACTGTGAAGGTCTGTATCCAAGCCCCCTAGGTTTCCTTATCTTTCCAGCTCCTGCCACAAAGCACAGAAGAAACAGGGTTTGGGGGTAACCCAGTGGATGGTACCCAAGGGCAATTCTGCAATGGTCTGAGTTTTTCCATCTGCAATTGACCCTATAATTGCCTTACACTCTAAGACTTTTATTTAATTACCCAAGGAGGCATCCCTCATTATAAAATAAAATAAGTAATAAGTGTAGGCTCAGAAATCACTGAGAAACAAAAAGCAAAGAGCCAAATAGAGGTTATTAGCTCAAAACAACAGATGGGCCTTGTGCATCTGATTTCCTCTCTCTCTCAAATCTCATAAAAATTAAACAAAAAATTATTTTTAAAAATAATGGGTGGGAAAAAATAATGAGAGGGAGTAATGGGGGGGGGGGATAAGGCAGTTCTGCTTTAGAAGGAAACATACCAAAGTTTTCTACCCCTAGGTTAAAACTTCCTACCTTGGGCCACTCAAAGTTCCTTGCCTGCTGCCTGCCAGCACTTCCTTCAAGCACCACGAGAGGAAAGCCAGATGACTGATGCCCATTCCCACTTAGACATGTGGGTGAGCAGCCCTCCCAGTGACTGGAGAGATGCAATGGAGAAGCAGATATGCACGACTGTCAAGGATACCCATGCCAGACAGCCATGCTGGTAATATAATCTGTTATTCATGACACAGACAGACTTTTGAGGAAAACGGAAAAATGCAGAAGACCAGAATACGGAAACATAGATCTTACCCAAAGAAAACAGAGGTTATTCAGTGAAAAGAAGAGAATTTAAAAACAATTCTATTCAGTGTCCTTAGACATACTAAAAAGGATATTGTATATAACATAACAAACAAGTTGCTATTAAAAAAAGGAACAAGAGGGACCAAGAAAGATATCTGGAAGTTAAATATAAGAACTCTGAAATTAAAATTCCAAAAGGAGGTCTGGATAATAGAATAGACATGGATGAAGGTTGAATTAGGGTTCTGGAACACAAATTAAGGAAATCTAGGAAGAAGTATTGAGATTAAAAAATATGAAAAGCAAGTTAAGGGACAGTAAAAGATTAATTCAAAAGGTCCAATATCCATCTAAAAAGAAATTCAAAGAGAGGAGAATAGAGAAAATGAGAAGGAATAAAGAATTAATAAAATCATAGAAAAAAAATACTTCCAAACTCAAAAGAGGGATAAGATATTTCTTGGTAAATTTTCAGAATTACAGGAATAAAGAGAAAAAAAATAATTCTCATGAGAGAAAGCAAAATAAATGTACATTTATTCACATCAGATTTTATTTTATTGGTGACCCTGGACACTGGAAGACAATAAGAGTGAAAATATCAACATTCTAATGAGAAATAATTTGAATAAGAATTCTATACACTAGAGTATTCAAGTGTGAGAATGAAAAAAAAACTTCTTGTATATGTATGGACTCAGAGATACTAGCACCTACCACCTCTCTAAAAGAATTACTCATAAATATTCTGAATCAAAAGAGAAATGAATCTAAAAACGAGGATAGTTTATTAAAGGAGATGGAGCGGCGAGTTCCCTGAACATTCCTGCCTGGGATAGCTGTGAGCTCCCCATGGGCTGGCTGGCTGCAAGGCTGTTTACCAGCGCAGAAAGGCAGAGAAACAGGACATGACCATAGAAGAACAACAGTTGATTTTTGCTGACCATGGCTGCAAAACTAGAGGCTGAGCCGTAGCCTTCAACCCCCAACCCAGAGGACCGCACCCCCATTCCCTCTGATACCGAACACCGCAGAGCCCCAGGGGACTCTGACCAAATGCTGTGGAGACTGTCGCTGACACTGGCAGGGAATGAAACTGAAGGTGGCCAGTGTGATTAAATATCTACAAAAAAAATTTAAAAAGTGTTATTAGGACTTTATATAAAGCAGTGATCCAAAGTATTAGACGCCACCTACTGGAAACCAAAGAAAAGCGCCTTTCTTTGCAAACAGGCTAAAGAGAGACCTTTATTCAATAATTCTTCTTCTATAAAAATAGCAGAAACACTTCCATTAACGCCAGGCGGAGAAATAATCCATTAGACACCATGAATAACGAAGGTGACAAGGTATTTCAGAAAGAAAGAGAAAAATCTCCAGAAAATAAGCTTACAGACATAGAAATATGTGACTTAAATGAAAGAGAATTCAGGAGGTCTTCTGAAAAAACCAATGAGATACAAAACAAAATCAAGAATTTCAGGAATTGGAAAAACAACTAGGTGAGCAGAGAAAGGAGACTGAAACCCTCAAAAAGAACCAGATAGAACTTCTAGAGATGAAGAACAAACTGCAAGAGTTTGCAAAATGAAATAGCAAGCTTGGGAAATAGAATCGACCAAAATGGAGGAAAAGGATCAGTGATATTGAAGACAGAAATCTGGAAATAAATCAGAAGGAAGAACAGAGAAACCAAAGAATGGAAATAATGAAAGAGAAATACAAGAACTAGCTGATACCTTGGAGAGAGAAATATAAGAATAATGGGCATTACCAAGGCAGAGGAAAAGGAACAGGTTTAGAAAGCATTTTCAGACAAATAGTTGACGAGAATTTCCAAAATCTAAGAAATGAGCTGGAGCTGGGAATTTGAGAGGTCAACAGAACACCCAATTATCTCAACCCAAAAAGGCCTTCACCAAGACACTTTGTATTAAAATTATTAAAAACTTAACAACAAAGAATTCTCAAGGCAGCCAGGGAGAAAAAAAAATGGTAACTAATAAAGGTAAACCCATTAGATTATCCGACTTCTTAGTGCAAGCCTTACAAGCTATATAGAATGGAAGCAAATATTTAAACTATTAAATGAAAGGAACTACAAGCCTAGAATAATGTATCCAACTAAGCTCTCCTTTAGATATGAAGGAGAAATCAAACCTTTCCAGATGTACAAAACTTGAGGAAATTCTCCACTACAAGGTCTGCACTACAGGAAATGAAAGGAGTCAGTTCACTAAACCAAATGACAAAAAATATATATAATAATATATTAGGAGTAAAGTGACTATTGGGCAGATAGAAGCAGGGGAGTGCAACCCTTCTAAAGAACAGGGCATAATACACTTAAATAATAAGAGAGAATTGTTATAACAAGATAGTAATGAACGTTCAACATACATAGGAACAAATTGAGATAAAAATGACTGAAAACGGTGGGATTCAAAGATCCAAATTTGCAAAGGGGAATGGAGATAAGGCACATGCAGAAGAAAATGCACTGTATGTATGTATTTATGTGTGTGTGTGTGTGTGTGTATATACTATCCATTACATATTCATAATGGTAACCACACACCAAAGATTCAGAACCATCGTATATAAATAAAACAAGAAGGACCAGAGGAAAACCCCAAAACTCAACCAAAATAAAGAAAACAGAAGCACAAGGGCAAGGAAGCAATGGAAAGCAAAGTATAAAATGGCTATAAGAAGATCTCATATTTCAATAATCACCTAAATGTAAATGGACCAATAAAAAGGCACAGAATTGCAGAATGGATCAAAAAACAAAACCCAACCACATGCTGCCTTCAGGAGGCACATTCAGCTCCAAAGACAAATATAGACTCCAAATGAAAGGGTGGAAAATGATATTTCAAGCAAATGGCATTCAGAGAAAAGCAGGAATAGCAGTACTAATACCAGACAAAATAGACTCAAAATAAAAAAAGGTAAAGAAAGATACTGAAGGATACTTCACAATGGTAAAGGGAATCATGCACCAAGAAGACATAACACTATTAATATCTATGCTCCAGATCAGGGAGCCTCAAAATAGGTAAAGCAATTACTAACAGAACTAAAGGGAGAAAACAGCAAAAACACTATCATAGTAGGGGACTAAACACCCCACTGTCGGATATGGATAGATCATCTACACAGAAAATCAATAAGGAAATAACATCCTTAAATGACATATTAGGCCAACTGGACATAATTGACATTACAGAGCCTTCTATCCCCAAACAGCTGCTTATACATTCTTCTCTAGTGCACATGGAACATTCTCAAAGATTGACCCCAAACTGGAACACAGAGAGATAGCTTCAAACAAATAAAGAAGGTTGAAATCGTACCAAACCGTATTCTCTGATATAATGCTTTGAAGTTGGAGATCAACAGCAAAAAGAAATCAGGAAGAACCACAAATACATGGAGATTAAACAACATGCTACTGAAGAATAACTGGGTCAGAGAAGAAATAAAAAGAGAGATCAAGAGATACATAGAATCAAATGATAATGATAGTACAACATATCAAAACTTTTGGTACATGGCAAAAGTGGTCATAAGAGGAGAGTTCATATCATGAAGCCTAAAGTCAGCAGAAGGAAAAAAATAATCAAAATTAGTGCAGAAATAAATGCAACAAAGAGCTGGTCTTTGAGAAGTTAATAAAATTGACAACCCCTGACTAGACTCACTAAAGAAAAAAGAGAAAGCACACAAAAGAACAAAATCAGGGATGAAAGAGGAGAAATTACAACTGATATTGCAGATATACAAAGGATCATACAAGAATACTATGAAAAAGTATATGACACCAAATATAATAACTTAGAATAAATGGACCAGTACTTGGAAAAATACAACCTTCCTAGACTGAATTAAGAACTGGAATATCTAAATAGACCGATCAGCAGTATGGAAATTGAAACAATCATCAAAAACCTACCAAAAGTAAAAATTCAGAACCAGATGGCTTCACCAAACATTCAAAGAAGATTTAATAACTATTCGCCTCAAACTCTTCCAAAAAATTGAAGAGGAGGCAATACTTCCCAACTCATGTTATGAGGCCAATATTACTCTGAAACCGAATCTGGTAAGATAACACACAAAAAGAAAACTACAGACCAATATCTCTCATGAACACAGATGCGAAAATCCTAAATAAGATACTAGCAAACCAAACACAGCAACATATTAAAAAAGGTTATACACCTGAGCAAGTGGGCTTCACCCCAGATGCATAGGGATGGTTCCACATATGCAAATCGATTAATGTGATACATCACATAAACAAATTAAAAAATAAGAATCATACGACCACATCCATAGATGCAGAAAAAGTCTTTGACAAGATACGGCATCCATTTGTGATCAAAACACTTCACAAAATCGGTATAGAAGAAAAGTACCTTAACATAATAAAGGCCATCTATGACAAACCCTCAGCCAACACTACACCAATGGTGAAAAACTAACCTTCCCTCTAAGATCAGGAACAAGGAAGGCAAGGCTGCCCACTACTGCCACTGTTATTCAACATAGGTCCTAGCGACTGCAATCAGACAAGAGAAAGATATAAAAGGCATCCGAATAAAAACGAAGAAAAACTGTCACTATTTGCGGATGAACATGATCCTTTATATAGAAGACCCTAAAGACTGCACAAGAACACTACTAGAAACAATAAGCAAATACAGTAAGTGTCTGGTTACAAAATCAATGTTCAAAAATCCATAGCGTTCCTGTACTCTAACAACAAAGTGTCAGAAAAAGAAGTGGAAAAAATAATTCCTTTTGCAATCGCAACAAAAAGAATAAAATACCTAGGAATAAATTTAACGAAACATGAGAAGCATCTATATAATGAAAACTACAAGACCCTATTAAAAGAAATCGAAACAGATACAAAGAAATGGAAAGACATTCCGTGTTTTTAGATTGGAAGAATCAAATAGTTAAAATGACCACATTACCTAAAGCGTTATACAGATTTAATGCAATCCCCATCAAAATCCCATCGGCATTTTTAAAGAAACAGAACGAAAAATCATCACTTTCGTATGGAAGCACAAAAGACCAGAATTGACAAAGCCATCCTGAGAAAAAAGAACAAGGCTGGAAGCATCACTCTGCCTGACTTCAATTTATACTACGAAGCGACAATAATCAAAAGGCATGGTATTGGAAGAAAAACAGACACACGGACCAGTGGAACAGATCGAGAGACCAGAAGTAAACCCGTATTTTTATGGGCAAATAATTTTCAACAAAAAAGCCAAAAACATACAGTGGAGAAAGGAAAGCCTCTTCAATAAATGTTGCTGGGAAAACTGGAAAGCCACCTGCAAAAGAATGAAACTAGACTGTTGTCTATCACCACACACCAAAATTAACTCAAAATAGATTAAGGACCTGAATATAAGACCTGAAACAATAAAATGTGTAGAAGAAAACATAGGAACTAAACTCAAGGACCTTGGACTTAAAGAGGGTTTTATGAATTTGACCTCAAAGGCAAGCGAAGTAAAAGCTAAAATAAGTGAATGGGACTACATCCAACTAAAAAGCTTCTGCTCAGCAAAAGAAATTATCAACAAGGTAAAGAGACAACCATCTAAAAATAGGGGAAAATATATTTGCAAGCAACACTGTCAATAAGGGCCTAATATCCAAAATACACAAAGAATCATACAACTAATAACAACAGAAAAACAAATGATCCAAAAAAAATGGCCAGTGGACCTGAACAGACACTTACCCCAATAAATTTAATTAAAATTTTTAAAAATTAAAAAAAGCACTATTATTTAATATTGTTCTAAACATACAATACAACTGGAAAAAGAAATAAGGTATAATATTTTTAAAAGAAGATGCGGCAAATTCTCTTTTCCAAATATAGTCATGACAGTATCTTGCTTCCCATGCTTTTCTTCAGAGTGAACTTGCTATACCCCCAGTTAGAGTTGAAGTCCATTCTCCATCTATGGAATCTGAGCATGCCCTGTAACTGCTTTGACCAATAATAATAGAGGTAGAAGTGATGCTCTGCTGGAAAGGAAAATCAATTGAAAAAATTCTCAGAACTAATAAAATATCTCAGAAAGGTGGCTGGATAAAAGGTCACAATACAAATATTAGTAGTTTTCCAACATACCAAAATAAAAATTTAGAAAGCATAATGAAAAGAAGTATCTATTCACAAGACACAGAAAAATATAAACATGTAGAAATAAAACAAACTGTCCAGGACTATATTTGTCAGGGTGTCAGCAGGAAAAAGATGGTATGTTCAAATTAGCATAACTAGAAATGGGTTTAACAAAGTGACTATTTACAAAGGGCAGAGGCAGGGTTTAGAGATATCAGTAAGGATAGTGTAGCAACAACTGCAAGGTATTACCACCTTGCATAGGTGGCATGAGAGGTAGTGGTCACTGGAATCCAATAAAAGAGTCACAGACAAGAGGCTGCCTTGAGAAGATCAGGGAATTTGGTGGCGAGACCAGTTAGCAAAAGGCATCCCAAACTCACTCTCCTCCCTTCTTTGCAACAGGTTGCCCACTGGCCTAACCTAATTGGAATCTAAAGGGCAAAGGTACCCATGATGCTACCCGTCAGGTTAGCCTCCCTAAGACAGAACAGGATGGAGAAGGGCAGAGAGTGACCCTGAAGGGGTAGACAAAATGTCTGGCACACAAAACCCATACAAAAAAAGCCACAAAAACTTTTCTGAAGAACCTAAAAGAATTTAACAACAATAAAAATAGAGGAAGCTATATTCCTAGAAGGGAAGTCTCAATATTTCAATATTTTAATTGCTAATTCTGCCTAAATTGTTCTAGAAAATCTACTTAGGTGCAAAAAAAAAGTCGTAATAAGTATTACAAGGTTTATTTGGAAACAGAAATACCAAGTAAAACCAAAAAAATTAAAATAAAAAAGATAAACAAGAGAAGACTCCCCTACCAGATATCAAAACACATAATAACGCAATAGATACCAATAAATAAATCCATGGAACAGAAGAGAGAGTAAAAATAGATGCTGGCACATGGAAATTAATAATGCAAATGTGGCATTTTAAATCAGTAGGGAAAGAACAGACTATAATAAATATTTAGGAATAATTGGCTGTGCATTGGGAACAAACAAAATCAGATGTCCACTTAACAAGAGACAGACAGAAAGACACACACATACACACACACACACACGATGTAATTAAGTGTAAGGAAGAATGTTGGAGGAAATAAATGCTTATATATCAATAGTAATAATCCTTTAGGGAAAGCAGTAGAACTTTTTTTTTTTTTTTGGTGGTGGTGGTAGTGGTGGAGTTATTCAACTTTTTAGAATACAAATATTTTCATGTATTTTTGTTATATTTTCAACATTTTGAACTAAAAATAAATGAAGATCTGAAAGGCTGCCAAGTGGGATGCAAACATATAATGATTTATATCCTTTAGAAAAAGAAGGCATTCGTATTAAATAAGTAAAAATGAAACTTCAAAAGAGGCGTTGTGTGCTAATTCATGATATAAAAGGTACAATCAAGGAAATTAATATCCATTTTACAATTTACCATTTCATTTCTGATGACTGCAATGCCAACAATTTGTTCTGCTACATCAGCAACAAATGCCTGCAGTGGTGTTCCATCCTGAAAGATAAGCATGTGTTTTAAGACCCTTGAAAATGTAGCTATTAATGTTTCTGTAAGCAGTCAATAATGAGTTTTAATCATGATCACATAATGATAGTCAGAGCCACCATCTATCACCACTTACCTTTGGGCCATGTATTAAGTGAAATGCCCTCACTATGTTCATTTAATCCTCACTCCAACCCTATAAGGTTAAGTATTTTCATTTTCTCTACTTCATTTACAAGACATTTAGGCTTGGGAGGTTGAGTAACTTGCCAAGATCTCCAGCTAGTAATGGATTGACCTATGATTCAAACCACATTCCCTTGACTTAGAATCTGTTTTCTTTAGCTCCACATCAATGGTTCTCAAATATTGTGACCTCAGGACCTCATGCCCTGAGGACTACTATAAGCTTTGGCTTATATGTATTATGTCTACAACTATTTCTTTTATTAGAAATTAAAACCGACTAAATTTTGAATTAAAAAAATTTTAACTCATGAAGACAAAATTTTTAACTTGACAAAAATATTGAGAAGAATAGCATTGTTTCATATTTATGCAAATTTCTTTAATGTCTGGCTTAATGGAATGCAGCTGGATTCTCATATCTACTTCTGTATTCAGTCTGTTGCCAATATGTTGTTTTGGTGGAAATATATGAAAAAAGCCTTCACAAAGATAGTTGAGAAGGGGAAAAGCATTTTAATAATCTTTTCAGATACTTATGGATATTCTTCTTTGATGTTCCACCAAAACTCAGCAGTGGTGGTGTTTTCAAGATTAAAATCTTTAAGTGTGGAAACTGAAACAGTATCAGTGAACTTTCTATATACTATGACATTAAAATTCATTCGTCTATTTTGCACTTTGAATGATCATTTAACCTATGCACAATTTTGTAACATCATGTATTGTTTATCTGGAAAAATATTGGTTTGTCAAGCTTATGCATATTTTCCAAATGCTGGCCTATTTCATTAAAAAGTATCAAAACATCACATTTGGTAATATCATCATCAGACTTAGCAGAAAAGTCTTTCAAGTACTGGATAGCTGTCAAGCTCACAATATCAGACACTGATTTTCCAAAATTCTATTTTTGTTTTTCTTGAAAGTTTGGATTTTATCATAGGGGACAAATGCTGTCAGCTGTTCTCTTGGAGTGACAGGCTTATCTCATTCATTTTTTTAAGAAAATGTCTGCCAACTACCTAAGACAAAATAACCATATTTTGCCTCCCAGCTGTTCTTTTCAAAGTAAAACTGATGTTCCATGAAAACAGAGGCTGGGTCACCATGCAACCCAAACTGCAGAAATGTGTTTTCCCGAAACAATTGACATGCTTCAGTCTGCAGCAGAAGAGCTTTATGTGTACTTCTCATTTTGCTACATGGAATACTGAAAATACATGTATTCAATGGAGGGTGAGACTTAACAAAGTTAAAATTTTTTACTGTTTCAAGTGAAACTGGCTTTCCCTTTTCTTTTTTAAATTGAAATGTCTAATGAGATAGATGTCAACTCATAAACAGTTATAAAAAATAATACAGAGCTATTCTTTATCCAGTAGCCCCTAATGGCAACATTTTGCAAAACACAGGTATAATATGATAAGCAGGGAGTGCACTTTGATGTAATTGTGTGTGTGTGTGTGTGTGTATTAAGTTCTACACAATTTTATCCCCTGTGCAGGTTCAGGTACACAGCACCACAGTCAAGAAGATACTGTACGGTTCCAACGCAAGATGTATTGGGTTGTCTATTAAAACCACATCCATCAGTCCCTTGCTATCCTCCCAGCCTTAATCCTCAGCAACAGATGATCTTTTTGTTCTCCATTTCCAAGATTTTTTTTTACTTCAAAAATGTCTCATAAGAGGAAACCTGGTACCCTTGCCAGCATTTACCGGTGTCACTCTTTTCTATTTTAGTTATTCTGTTGGTTGTGCAGTGATATCTCATTGTGGGTTTTCTTTTCCTGTTGTTACTGTGAGTGTGTGGCAGTGAAGAACTCGGTGACCACTCGGAAGTTTGCTGCCACTGCCCTGCCCCACACTGAGGCTCCTGGGGTTTTTTCCACCCACCGCTTTTGCACCATTGGTGCTAATATCAGTACAGCAGGAAAAAAACAATTTCTTACTCTTATTATGAAAACGATTTTTACCTCATAGACCACTTGAAAATTTGTTTTAGAGACCCCTAGGGTTCCTTAGACCACATTTTGAGAACCAGGGCACTACATCATACGGTGTTGGTAAGCTAAAAAAAAATGAAGAATCAAGAAGACCAAGACAAATGAAAATAAAACAAAACCAAAAATAAATGGGCTGGAGGAAGTTTTATTTTAATTTGATGCCTTTATAAATATTAAAAGTTTCATTGTGTTTAAGTGTTTAGCATCTTCCTTTTGATGACTTAAAAATGATCTAAACGGTTTATTTAAAAGAGTCAATAACTGAGAACACCCAAATGACCTCAACGGTAGAATGAAGAAATAAATTGTGGTATATTCATGCAATAAAATACTTTATACCACAATATGGATCAATCTCATGAACCTGTTGCTGAGCAAAAAAAAGATGATATCATAAAACATACTGTATGACTCCTTTAAATAAAGTTCAAAAACACACATAACTAGTCTATGGTCTTAGAAGTCAAGGTGGTATTAACCTGGAGGGAGAGTAACTGAATGAGAGCATGAGGGGGACTTCTGGTGCACTAGGTTTAGTTTGTTTATTGAGATAGATGTTTGTTACATGGTGTATTCAAATTGGGAAGTACATCAAACTATTCACTGGCTATACTTCAATAACATTTAAAAAATAAAATTTATTTAAAAATTAACTAAGCATTTCTCCAGCTACATGCATTGTTCCACGTCTGGTTAAATTAACTGCAAGGTCCTTTAAAAAACAGTGTTAATGTAGGAACCACTGTTAGCTTTCCCATTGCCATGGCAAAAATATAGGTACTACACTAGAAAAAGAACCCAACATTTGTCGTACAGGATTTTCCCAGCCCATCCAACCCTTGAGGACACAGCCAGCTCAAAAAAAGGGTGTACGATAGACTCGGCATCCAGTAGAGCTAAAATGGGGTCCCGTGTCCTAAGTTTGATATCCAGTGCTGCTAAGTTGAGCACCAGGCCTCAAAGATTCCTGAGCCACCATTCATTACCATTCACTACCCTCTGCCTATTCTAAGCACTGGGATTGATCTCCTTTTGTGATACTTGTCTGAATCAAGTTCCAAGTTTTCCATCCCATGATAAGGATTTAGGGTATCTTATCAGCCCACTTGGGGCCACCAATGAGAACAGCCTCACTTCCTTAAACTTCAGCTTCTTTGTTTTACTCTTCTTGCTCCTATCTTCCAACTCCCCTAGGCCACTCCCTACCACATGATTCTCCAACTTAGGTCCAAGGAAACTTCAGAGTTGAATCAACATGAATCATAATGACCCAATAGCATAAAGAAAAGGAAGCCATAGCAAATACTTACAGGGTCTCTGCGAGCCTCATTGTATTGCTTTAAATCCTCCAAGATGCTTTTTTTTAGCATGAGGGTGCTGACAAGATTTTCAACACCAGGAGTATCTGATAAATTGGCTAATCTTATATTAATGGTCCTGGGTAAAAAGAAATGCATTTTTTTAGGTTAAAGTAATAAAATAAATATTCCCTCCCCCAAAGAAATAGAGACAGAATTATAACATGTCACATTTATAAAATAGTAGCAGTAAAATGTCTATATAACATTGGGATTTAATTAATTACAAAAGTAACTCATTTCATCCTAAAAGACCTGCAAAACACACACACACACACATAAAAGATGTGCAAAAAATTAGGTAAAAATCACTGATAATGCCATTAACCAGAGATAATACCAAGTTACATTTTAAATTCATTTAATATGTTCAGCACCATGCTTTATTTCATATGTACTTCATATACAAAGCCAAATTCTTGCCCAAATTTTTAGAGTATATTAAGAAGTTAGGAAATTACACTGAACTTTGGTTTCGTGAATCTTAATTCTTAATAATTTTATCTTTGATTTTGTGTTTTTATATAAAGTCAAGTAAGACAATGGTGCCTTGGTTCACACGTAGTACCACCTCTCATAATCACTTCACGATGGGTTCTTTCCCATCTGTTTCCTGTCCCTGGCACACTGGGCCCCAAGGGGTCTCTCCATCCCTGCCCCATTACTGCTGTCCCCTCCTCCAGCAGTGATAACTGGGTTCCATCCCCGGTTGCATCAGTGAGGAAGGTCCACATTCAACCACTATACTACACCCTCAGTGGCATCCTGGACAACAGGTATGAGAAGGATCAAAGGGCAGCAAAATAGAGTCCAAAGTAGGTGGTTGACTGGACATCCCAATCGGGGCTGCAGTGCATGGCGTGTTCAGCTGCAACTCAAGCATGGACCTCTTATTCATCCCCTGCCCAGGTTTATTTTGTGCATCCTAGTGCAAAGGTTGCCAGCTGTTGGACAAATGCCTGTGAGATATTGGCATTCAGGATGTGGCCCATGGGAAGGGGAGATGGTTTCTCCATCTTAGGCTAGAGCCCCACATTTTCATTTTAATGGGCCCTCATATTATATAGTGGCCTTTGCACTGAAAGCTCTCTAGTCATTTGGGTATTATTATTAAAATGAACAGCACTATTCTTCCTATTATTAAAATAAAGGTAAAATATTCTGACTTAATTTTTTCCAATTGTAGTGAATATTTGTGCTTAAGTTTTAATGCAATGCTCCTATACTATGGACAGAGTGGTTTATTTGCAAAGAGTAATCTACATTTAAAATTAGCTGGTATAAAAATTATCAATTAATATCATTATTATATTTATGAATAATTTTTAAGTTAAGGGTAAGAACTTGGTTCTGATACAGCCACTTTACACCCAAATCTAGTTCAAATGAATTAAAGATGTAAATATAAAAAACAAAATCACAAAAGTACTAGGGAGTATCCAAGGGAATTAAAAACATATGTCCACCAACATAAAACCTTGTCCATAAATATTCATAGCAGCATTATTTATAATAGCCCAAGGCAGAAAGAACATAAATAGCCAACAACTTCGGAACAGATAAACAAAATGTGATCTATCCATACAATGGAATATTAGTCAGTCATAAAAAGGAATGAAGTACTGACACATGTCACAACATGGATGAATCTTGAATTATTATACTAAGTGAAGGAATGAAGGAAACCTCATACAAAGGCCACATATTGTATGATCCATGTATCTGAAATGTCCAGAGTAGGTAAATTTAAAGAGACAAAAAGTAAATTAGATGCCAGGGAGCTGGAGGAGGAAAGATAGGAACCATCAAATAACATGATTCGGTAGTGGTATAATAATGTTCTGTAGATGAGCATAAATAATATTTGAAGCCATAAATAATATTTGAAGATATATGCAAATCCTGTAATGTGATAGGGAAATGGCTGTCATTTCAATTTAAGAGAAAGTTACAGGTACTACTGATTCTATGTGGTTTGTTGCCTGCTTTGACAATGGAAGGAAATGTTAAATTTCAGTTGAGCTTTATGAAAATAAAGATATAATTTCCCCCTGATTTCAACCCACAGACCGAAGTTAAGAACCCCAGCTATGATTCCAATCTCACTCCAAGTGAAAGCCCAAGTGCTAGAATGGCTAAGAGCCCCTCCAAGATGGGAGCTTCCTTCCTGTGCCCTCTCTCTGGGATTTCTCCTCCTGACTCATCTCCAAACCAGCTTCTTGCTTTCCCTGCTCCACTCACAGGCCTCCTTGCTGTTCTCCAAACCTTCCAGGCACACTCCCTTATCAGCAATTCTTCCTCAGAATTCTGCCTCCTCCACCACAAAAAGCTAGCCTTTTTCTCACCTCAACATCAGTGTTTGCTTAAAATTTACCCTCTCAATGAGGCCCTCCCTAATCCTGATGGCCCTATTAAAAGTTTTAGAAACTCTGATACTTCCCTTACTGCTCTATTTTTCTCCACAGTACTTCCTACCTTTTTTTATTTTGCTCACTGTGTCTCACCTCCACTAAAATAAAACTTCATGAGAATAAGAATTCTGTCTAGTTGCTCATTGCTGCACCCTCTGGCTAGAACAATGCCTGGCACATAATAACCACTCCATGAATATTTGTTAAATGAGTGGATTATGCAGCTTGAATGTTGATAGCCACAGACTATTATTCCCTATGGTTCTATATAAGATAAATGCAACAATTGGGTTATTAAGTGTTGTAGAAGGCTAGAGAGTGAATAAATGTGTAATATTTTTGCATATCTCTATTTATACTTTTGCTTTCTGGATTGACCATCTTCCCTCCGGCAAGGCTCAGAGCTCAGATTACATCATGGTCAACTCTGAAAGGCCAGGCCTTTTTCTAGCCCAGAGTGGTGCTCAGTAAATGTTCAGTGAAATATAGGCGCTGTTTTACTGCCAGGTTTCACAAAAACACAAACAGCACAGTGGTTGGACATTTATGTAATTTATGAAGTGATCCCCCTCAATTAGTCTCGCATCCACCTGGCACTACACATAGTTATTGCATATTATTGACTATATTTCTTATGCTGTACTTCACAACCCTGTGACTGTTTTGTAACTACCATTTGTATTTCTTAATTCCTTCAACTTTTTTATCCAGCCCCAACCCACTCCTATCTGGCAATCATGAGTTTGTTCTCTATATCTATGAATCTTTTTCTATTTGTTCATTCATCTATTTTGTTCTTTAGATTCCACATATAAGTGAAATCATATGGTATTTGTCTTTCTCTGACTTATTTCACTTAGAATAATGCTCTCTACATCCATCCATGTCGTCACAAATGATAAGATTTCATTTTTTATGGCCAAGTAATATTCCATTGTATATCGTATCACTTCTTTATAATCATCTATTGATGGGCACTTAGGTTGCTTCCACATCTTGGCTATTGTAAATAGCACTGCAGTGAACAAAAAGATGCATATATTGCTTCAAATTAGTGTTTTGGATATCTTCAGATAAATAGCCAGAAGTGAAATTGCTGGGTAATAAAGTAGTTGTATTTTTAATTTTTTGAGGAACCTCCACAGTGTTTTCCACAGGGCCTATACCAATTCGCAATCCCACCAACAGTGCATGAGGGTTCTCTTTTCTCCACTTCCTGGCCAACACTTGTTTTTCATTTATTGTTGATAGCCATTCTGACAGGTATAAGGTGATATCTCATTGTGTTTCTAATTTGCATTTCCCTGATGATTAGTGATGTTAAACATCTTTTCAAATATGTATATTGTATGTTCTCTTTCAAAAATTCCTGTTCAGATCCTCTGCTCATTTTTTAATTGAATTTTTTGTTGTTGTTGTTGTTGTTCTGGTGTTGAGTTGTATGAGTTCTTTATAAATTTTGGATATTAATCCCTTATCAGATGTATCATTGGCAAATATCTTCTCCATTCAGTAGGTTGTCTTTTCATTTTATTAATGGTTTCCTTTGCTGTGCAAAATTTTTTTAGTATGATGTAGTCTTATTTGTTTATTTCGTTTGTTTGTTTTCCTTGTTCAAGGAGATATATCAGAAAAAGTACTACTAAGAACAATGTCAGAGAGTTTCCTGCCTGTTTTTCTTCTAGGAGTTTTATGGTTTGGGGTCTTGCATTTATATCTTTAATCTATTTTGAGTTTATTCTTGTATATGGTGTAAAAGATGGACTAGTCTCTCTCTCTCTCTCTCTCTCTCTCTCTCTCTCTTCTCTCTTCTCTCTCTGCATAGTCCAGTTCTCTCAACACCAGTTATTGAATAGATTGTCTTTGCCCCATTGCATATTCTTGTTTCCTTAGTCATAGGTTAAATGACATACTGGGCATGGGTTTATTTCTGGCTCTCTATTCTGTTCCATTGATCTGTGTCTGTTTTGTGCCAGTTTTGATTAGTATAGCCCTGTAGTATAGTTTGATATCTGGAAAGCATGATACCTCCAACTGTGTTCTTCTTTCTCATATTGTTGTGGCTACTGGGAGTCTTCTGTGGTTCTATGTAAATCTTAAGATTTGCTCCAATTCTGTGAAAAATGCCACTGGTATTTTGATATGGATTGCACTGAATATATAGATTGCTTTGGGTAGTAGGGACACTGTAAGTGTTAATTCTTCCTATCTATGAGCATGTTACATTTATCCATTTATTTGTATCTTCTTCAGTTTTTTTTCTTCAATATCATAATTTTCCAAGTACAAGTCTTTTACCTCCTTGGTTAAATTATTCCTAGGTATTTTTTTTGATGCAATTGTAAATAGGATTGTTTTCTTAATTTCTCTTCTTAATAGTTCAATATTGGTATAAAAAATGCAACTTATGTCTGGCGCAAGCCACTGTGTTTTAGGGTCTCTCTGTTACAACAGCATTACACTGAAAACAGTCTAGAGAAGCAGTATGTGAGGTGGTTATGAGCTGGCTCTGGAAGCTAAATGCCCTAGTTCCAATTCCAGCTCTGCCATTTTTCTGCTGTATGCACTTTAGACTAGTTACTTAAGCTCTCTGAGTCTCAGTCTCCTTACCTTAAAATGGGAATAATAATAATGGTACCTAGCTAATAAGGTCACCGTAGATACTGCTGTATGAAAATTAAGAATGTACCCGAAACACTTTAAAAACTTCCATAAATGTAACCTATTATTACTATTATTATTGTTACTATTATTTTTCACTTCATTCTTTTCTCACCACCCTAGACATCATTCCATGTGAAATATATAGATGTTTTTACTTTTTTCAAATTCTGCATAATAATATACTGAATGAACATGCCAAAACTCATTTAACCACCCCAACTAAAAAGTGATCATTTAGTATGTTTCTCAAAGTTTCACATAAAAGCAATTATAGAGAAAACTTTCTAAATCTACTTCACCAATACCTTCATCATAAGATTTTGAAGCAACTTCGAGGTCTAATTTACGTGTAATAAAATGCATTCATTTTAAATGCAGTTTCTGAGCTCCATAATATTTGTAAGAATAAGACTGCACATATAAGACAACTTTAAAAACTTATAGAAAATGCAAGGTATTGATATTATTCCTATAAGAGAGATACTGATCACTTCTATTGATGGAGATCATCCTGTCCTGGAATAGAACTTTGGGGAGGAACTCAATTACTATTTTTTCAGCAATGCCCCAAGATTTGTACCTGGTAGCGCATCCCATCCTACTCAACCATTAAACTTTGGGACCAGACCTAGGCAATGGCAACCAGCCTTTGGGCCTGGTGATGCTTCCAGGTCAGCATAGGACCCAATCTAAGCCAATAAGATACAAGTAGATTTTTGTTTTGGGGCTTCTCAATAGAGGCATACTCAGCACTCTTTTCCTGTTGGACTTGGAATGATACAAGGTCTAAAACTACCTCACTCATCCTGCAACCACAGAGGAAGGACAAGTCTCAGAAGGGGTCAACATGGAAGAAACAAATCAAACAGAACTGGCTTTCTGATAACCCAAGCATGGAACCAGCACTGCCCTTGGATTCTTACTTTACTCAGTACATGAATAAATTCTCCAGTTACTTAAGCCAATTTGATGGGTTTCTACCACTTTTCTATATCAAGCTTGATGTAGAAAAACCCAAAATTTAGGCAATGCAAGCAAGTAAATTAAAAATCATCATCATGCTCATACTAGCACCCAGAGGCAATCATTGACCGTCTCTAGTGTTACAGGTCAGGTTCCCTAACATCAGCCTCACACAGAGATCTGCATGCTGAGGATTTGTTAAGGGTGAGCTCTGGGACCCTCTATACCTATGGGGAGTGACAGAAGAAGAAGGGGCAGAGCAAGAAATTGAACTGCAAGCAATGGAGTCACAACAAACACCCAGCTCTTTAATCACCTAGGAATCTATTTTCCTGTATATGAAGAACATGTCTATCTTTATTTTGTCCCACTGTTTACAGAATAATCCTCTTCCCACTGTTGTTACACAAATTTTGTCATATATGTATGTCTATATATACCTTTACACACATACACAACACTAAATTCTTACTATATTAGGGTCTGTGGTAGGACTCTTTTTTGTATTACATTGTTCTACCCATAGACTCTCTCACTATGGCACTGTTTTGATTATTGTGGAGTTATATTATGTTTTAATATCTGACTGTACAAGCAACTTCTCAACATGACTCTGTCCCTAAATGTATTGGTTAAAACCACTTGATTGAGAGGGCAAAAAAATGGTGTGGATAAAGAGGCTCTATTCATCCCTCTGGCAACCAAATCAAAGTTGTGTCAGAAACAAGGAGCAAACAGCAAGGAAAATCACCTGGGATCTAGATGAACGAGTCATATAACAAGGGAGAGAACTAAAATCAACCTGCAACGGCAGAAGATAGGACAGGGTGAGGATGTGAGGCTGCCCAGTCCCAAGTGGCTGAGTGGGACAGAGGCTATGGGCAGTGGCAAACAGCACCTCTTAAAGGGGCCGTGTCTGCCAGTGGACTTTCACGGTGACAGATCTGTTTGCTCTGAGCGCCAGCACCAATTTGGCTGCACAAAGGGCACCAGGAATTTAGAGGGAGACAATGTTATGAAACCAGGATCTACAACTAAAAATACTTCATGCAGCAAAGCTATCATTTAGAGTTGAAGGACAGATAAAGAGCTTCCTGGACAAAAATAAGCTAAAGGAATTTATCATCACCAAGCCAGTATTACAAGAAATGTTGGAGGACTTCTTTAAGAGAAAAAACATGTATCAAAAACAGAAATAAAGAATGATAATAACTACATTCCTATCAACGAGTACCTCAAACGGAAAAAAAATTAAGTGCTCCAATCAACAGACAGAGTGGCTAACTGTGTAAGGAAACAAGACCACTACATATGCTGCCTACAAGAGACTCACTTCAGATTAAAAGACACACACAGACTAAAATGAAGGGATGGAAAAAGAATGTTGCCTTAATGGACCCTGGAGGGTATATGCACTGGATGAAAAGGGTTGGATAGAGAAAGACAAATATCACATGATTTTACGTACATGTGGAATCTAAAGAAAGAACTAAACAACAAAAACAAAGAGCAGTAATAAATTCATAAGATATCGAGAATACTTTGAGGCGCTACTAGGTGGGAGGGGTTGGGGGACAGAAAAAAAGGGATTAAGAGCGTACAATGGATAGTTGCAGAATAGACATGGAGAGTAAGAATGTAGCATGGGGAAGATAGTTAATAACATTGTAATATGTATAAAATGGGGAAGAGGGGTATTGGATTTAGTTGGAGTGATCACTTTTCAAGTTATGTGATCTCTAATCACTATGATGTACAACTGAAACTGGTAAATTATTTTAATGTCAACTATAATTTTAAAAATCATTGATTATACAATGTAATACAAAACTACGATCTAGTATATTTCAATAAAGATGGGGAAAAAACTTTTGAGGTGAAGGAGAAATCACTTGATTAATCCAATTTTAAAAATAAATCATTAAATTAAAATGGTAAGGAGCTCCTTGTTCCATTCCTTTTTTTTTTTTACTTCATAGCTTATCTTTGGACCAAAAATGTGTACACTTACTGAGCAATCCAGCCCGATGGGAAGACGTAGAATCCTGCTCCAGGGTACAGTTGTTGAAGGGGACTATCTTCACAAAGTTCTGGATGAGGACAAACTCAGGGTGAGATGTGGCAGAGAAATGATGCAGAAATTCTTGTCCTAAACATGAGTGGAGCAGGAACACAGGAAAGGAAATCAGAAAATCATTTATCACTGAACAAATTCCCTAACTGTAATCACTAAATTAAAAACAGGAATAAAATGTGTAAAGGAGAGGGGATTCAAATTAAACTTTCCTATCATTTGGAAAGTAATCATATAAAATTCAGGGGATAAGCGACCACAAAGTATGGAATCTGACTGAAACCTGAATAAATAAATACTGTGAACAATAGAACCCATTCTTCACCGCTCTTTTGTGGAAGTAGATTTTCAAACTAAGGACATTTGTGCTTGCAAATTCATTTGCAATAAGGATAAATGAGGCAGCATGGTGTCACAGCAAAGGCCCCAGGCTTACTAAGTAATATCGTACCAGCTGTGGTCCCTCCCCTGTGAGATGAGAAAGTGGTGCTCCAGGACTTTTCTGTCTAAAATCTTGTGATTATACATGAACAGATGTCTGTGTATTTATCATGATATGAATCCTGTTTGGGTGAACAGCTCTAAGGACATGTATACTCTGAGCAGTGGGTTTAGTTAGCAGACACAGAAGGATCCACATGTCCTGATGGCTACCACTTACCTTCTAGATCAGCACTGTCCCAATAGGTACAGTAGCCACGTTGGCCACTGAGCATTTGGAACATGGCTAGTGAGACTAGGGAAATGACTTTTTTAATTTTATTTCATCTCAATTAATTTAAATTTAAATTTAAAAAACTGATATTGAATTCAGTTATTTGAAAAGTTTTATGCATGTCTAAACAACTTGGAAAATGAATCTACGTATTCAACTGCAAATTTTATAAAAGCCTAAATGCAGATCAAGTATTTCTAATGAAAAGTTAGTGCTTGAATTGAAAATAGGCTGGTAAGTATAAAATATACATTGGATTTTAAACCCTGAGAAAAAGAATGTAAAATATCTCACTAATAATTTTTCATACTGATTACATGTTTGAAATGATTAAATTTTGGACTTATTGATACAGTTAAATAAATAATACAGTTAAAATAAAATGTATTATTGAATTTTATTTCATCTCTGTCTTTTCACTTTTTTTAATGTATCTGCTGGAACATTTAGAATTACTACTTATGTGGCTTGAATTTGCTGTCTGTTGAACAGGCTGTCTGTCTTCCACATATCCCACTGGACCTTCTGCCAGGTACCCTGCAGAAGCAGCCTGCTCTTCCCAGAAGCTAATCTGCCCCTTTGGGATCTCGTCTCCTCCTTAACCCTGTCAAGGTATTACCTGTGCTTATCCAAAACCCTAGAGACATTTGTGCAACCCAAAGGAGTGAACCATTGTTTGACCTTAATCTTTCTTCTTTCTAGAAAAATAGCACAGCTCCTTTTTGGACTTTAGAGTCAAATTATTCAAATACTCAAGGTAAAAATAAGAGTTGAGTGCCAAGTCTCCCTGGGCTTCCTCTAGGAGGAAGAGACTATAATGAGTTGCTTTGACTTGGATCTGAAGGATTAAAGATGAAGTAATGAAGGTATTTGTTCCGTCTCCCATATCCTGAAATAAAAATAGAATTTAAAAGTAAGCATGTCTTTTACCTTTTTAAAGCAGCATTGCTTTTGTAATGTTGAAGATCTGCCTTAACATGGACTTCAAAATAGGAATGAACTAACAGTGAAGTTAGTTGGGATGTCTCTGAGGGAAACCAACTTTTGTATCCTACTTTAGGATAATCTATATTGCTTTATGAGCTTCAAAATGCCATAATATCAATCTAAAAATATGATGGAGAACATTATTGGCAAGGCTTCATTATATTAACAAAATGAAGAAATGCAATTATGACACACAGGTTTCAGGCAACATAAATTAAACCATATTTTGTTTTTGCCTCAGTGTAAGAAATATCAAGGAAAAATAAAGCAATAGATATTTTGCTTATAATTAGCCAACTGAAGTACAGCTGTTAACTCAACTGTTAGGCCAACATGGAAAAAGTCTATAAAAATCCATTTTATTCTTCAGTTATCTTCTTTCCCCACTTTCTTCCCTCCGGTAAAAGAGATAAAGCTTGGTTAGTATCTCCATGCCTTGACAAGAATGAAACAAAATAGAGGAAGAGGCCAGGACACCCTGAAATGGAGTATCTTGTTTGCACTTGGATGCTTGCTTGGGGGTAGACCCTCCTACAAGTCAGGCACTGTGTTAGGCAGGGCCAAGCAGAAAATCAGCCACAAGTTCCCACTTTCCTACCTTGAAGAAGCAATATAATGGCTTCAGAATTCTTTAAGCTAATGTAAACTACAAAGTAATACAACGGTCTAATTCACTTCAGTATAATTCCTGACGTTTTCACATACTAACCATCATTCTATTAAATGATTTATTCTGAAAAACACAAGTTAACACTAATGCATGAAAGAAAAACTATTAAAAACAGCATGATGAAAAATTTCAAAAAAGGCAGTATTTTCTACTTTTACATTATTCCACCTTATTTCAGAACACAGAACAGTTCAAATCTCAACATTCATAAGCTTTTAAATGTCTGAACAATGAATATAGTATTCTACTTTTTCTAGCTTACAAAACCGATTATGTTACTAAAATTCAAGTATTACTTACAGGAAATAGACTGAAAACAAAATTCATAAAATCCAGTGACCTGTAAACAAACAATGATCATTGTCACTGATCTGAAAGCAAATGCAGCATGTGTGTATATTTAAAGAGATTTATGGCTCTCTCCCTCAGGCAGTGAATCAGCCAATCACTAGTGAGAATTTGTGTCTAGCTGAACATTAATCAGTTGCAGCAGTCATAAGCTTCAAAGCTTCACCATCAGTATAAAGTATTTTTCTAGAACTGAAGGTACTATTAATAGAAATCGATAATCTCTGCACATTCAAAAAGCAAGAGGGTCGTTCTGTGGACATGATCCCTCCCTTACATTGTGGAAGAGCTGGGGGAGATGTAGGCATATCATAAACTACTCTGACTCTTTCTCTTTTATATACAAATGATTTTCTGACCAGCTTACAGATGTATATTCCACAGGCAAATCTAATGCGTCATCAAATTTCTGTTTGAAATTCAAAAATCACATTCTAAGCATAATCACATATGAATGCACAAGAGAAAATAAATATACACAACAAATCTAGATGGTTTGTAGGCTTTTTAGATGTCTACAATATAATTCATATAAAGGATTTCCCCTCTCAACCTCTCAGATGTCCAAAGAAATTGAAAAACTTAAGGGAAAAAGTATAAGTAAAATATGAGTCTAAGTGATGCTGGGAGACTGGGAATATGTTTTAAATACCCTCTAAAAAAGAAATGTTTCAGCAGTGCTCCTGGTCACCTAAAACTAACTACTCTAGAACCTTCCAGTCTATAGCACTGTGCTAATCTTTTCCTCTTCAAGATTGTTTTGTGGACAAAATGGTGGAGCAGTTCAGCAATCATAAAGGAGATGTAAATTCTAAGCATCAAGGGCAGAGGTCTGTATCCAGACAACAAGGCAGAGTAAGCAGTGAATATCTGGGTGTTCTGGAGGGACAGAAAATGGGGTGACTGAGTTTGTCTGGACAGCATCATGCCTCTTCCTTCTAAGCAGGTGCCCCAGACCATCGTTTGGTGTCCCTTTCAATTACCTTTGGGTGAGGCTCCATCTTGCAGATTCAGCTGGTAGCATGAGGCAAGAGGCTAAGCTGTCATTCATGGCCTCACTTGGCCCTGGCCATCAGCTCAGGAATGAGCACATGGCCCAGTTGGGTCCAGTGGGGCTTTGACTGGAAAGCTGGGTCCAAACCAGACTGTCCTCTTCACTAGGTTTTTTGGTGCACAGCCTGCGCTCACTGTTCACTTTTTTTGGCTCTGAGTGGGGACACTCTCTGAGATTGAGGCCAGTAGCAGAGAATCAGAACTGGGAGGTAGAGAGAGAACTTGGTCCTTGAATTGGGTATCTAAGTTCTGTACCAAGCCATACTGAAAATCAGTCCTGCCACTGGACTTATCTTTGTTATGGCGAGACAATTATCATTTTCAATTATTCCAGTTTGAGATGGATTTTCTGTTAGTCAAAACCAAAAACTCCAGACAAGCAGCAACCTAAATCCAAATTCCCCCACAATAACTTTTCAAAATGGGGAGCAGCACATAGTTGCTTAAGTGCTGATTTTTCTAGATCTCCAACTGAGCCAGACCTGGGCCGCCTAGTTCTGTAGGCTTTACCCAAACTTTACAGACTAGAATCTCTGGGAATGGGACCCAGGAATCTGTTCTTTAAAAGAGCTTCCCAGGAGATTAGGATGTGCCGGGTCTGGGCTCTGCAAGATTATAATGTTGGGCCACCAATGTCATAAGAGTGCGCTTACCATAACAGACAATCTGGGTTCAGTACTTGCTTGCTTCGTGTTTCTCATCAATACAAAACAGTTGAATACAAAAAGCAGCAGAGGCCCATGTAGACGGGGCGGAAGTAGGTGGTCTCCTCAGGCAGTGAGACAGAGGCTGCTGAGGTCACGTACTAACACAGTAATTTGTATCATCCTCAGTAGACTCTTGACCAAGATTTTCTAAGTCCTAGAGCAAGCAGAGAGGAGAAAACAAATGGGATCCTATTTATTTTCTGCAGTTTTAATGGGTTAGTGTTGCATCATCTCTATGTTCCTAGGACAGATATGACTGTCTGACCTAAAACAAATCATCCTGAGCCCAGTCCTAGTTTAAGGAGACATTCTTAATGAAGTATTAAAATTTATAAAAGGACTGGGAAGTTCTCACATGAAGGTCAGAAAAACAAATGTTTCACTTGGCCTTTGATAATAGGAATTGATATTTTAACTGCATCACTGGGTAAGAGGTTGGAGGTAGTATTATATACATATTAATTCCATAGGCAAAATACATCTGCCCCAAAAGTATTTTCACTGTAATTCTGTACTACAAGATTTTTAATTGGGACTGTTCATGCAGTTTGGTGGTAAGGTGGAGCCTGGGAGGTCCAATTGCCCCTTAGCCACCTAGAAACTTTAGCACTAAGTTCTTCTAGTTTCACTTTAAATGATTAAATGAGTTTCTTTTAAATCAAAGTAATACATACATATCGTAAAAATTAAAATAATACTGCCACTAAAACTTACAAAGAAAACAGGAGTCTCCTGTCCTCCCAAGTCCATCTTCTCATTCGCTAGCAGTTTCGACTTTTTCATTTTCTTTTGGAATTTACCTCTATGTTTTCTGAATATGTACTTATACTATTTAATTCTTCAGTTTTTGAAATTCCTTTTGGGTATTAATGTGAGGATAGATGTGACCCTCTTATACTACCCTTTCCCCATATTCTACAATTTCCATCCTCAAGCAAGGCAAGTACTGATCGCCAGATCGTCAGTTATATGTATAGCACACTTCAGGGTTAAAACAGCCAAAGTATTCAACATTATTATTAGTCGTAAATATCACTGTTACTGAGCAAAGAGTGTAGTAGGGCTGTGTTCCATCTCTATACTTTGATTCTCTTGGTTTCCGAAATTTTTCCAAATGCTTTGTCAGATTTGCCAAGTGTTTGTCTGTTTTCCAAGACAACCAGGCATGTAAGGTAATCTATGACTTCATTTTCTCCTCTCCCATCCTCTGATCTAGCTTGCTCACCTTGCCTGTTGTACCCCCTGTTTTCTTGTTTTTGCAGCACTTGTTTAGTTCCAGGTTTTTAGTTGTCTTCTTTGTTTGTGGTGTAATGTCTTTATGATTAGAACACATTTCCAGTTCCTAAAACCAACAGTGCTTGTAGGTAGCAAAGCACAATAGCTAACCGGGCACTTCATGGGGTGATAGAACACAGACCTGGCATTTTACTGGGTGACCATCTCCAGGGACACTATCTGAAAGCCTCTTCTCTGGGACTGTCACGGTTTGGGGGGCAAGTAAGTTCTCCAATCTTCTGGTAGACAGAACAGTGGCCCCAAAAGTGAGCATGGCTTAATCCCTAGAACCTGCAGTTGTTACTTTACAGGGCAAAAGAGACTTTACAGATGTCATTAAGTTAAGAATTTTGAGACAAGGAGATTACCTGGGATTACTGGGTAGGCCCAATGTAATCATAAGAGTCCTTATAAGAGAGGAAATGAGGGTCAGAGTCCAAGAGAGATTGAAAGATGCTATAACTGTCAGCTTTGACGGTGGAGGAGGAAATACATGCCAAGGAAAGCAAATGTCTTCCAGAAGCTCACAAAGAAAGGGACTGGATTCTCCTTAGAGCCTCCGGAAGGAATAGACACTGAATCTTAGCACAGTAAGACCTCTTTTAGGCATCTGACCTCCAGAACTATAATAAATTTATTGTTGTTTTAAGCCACTAAGTTTATGTATTCGTTATAGCAGCAATAAAAACTAATAAACAAAGACCTGGCTTTTGGCATTTGGAAATATGGCAGGAGAAGAGGTTGACATGTTTTCCATTCGAAATCGAAAATTCCACTTTAGTAATCTTTTTCTCTGTGTTTCCCCATTACATAGCCTCAGATATGCAAGCTGAATCTGAATTTGGAGCTGCTTCTGTCAGCCTCTCTCCAGAGATAGTCATTTGGTCATTTACTTAGGGTAAAAGATGACAAGCTAAGTGCCATCTGCAGGGAATCTAGTGTCCCTGACACTCCATATCAGACTGTCAAACATGCTGTGTACCAAGCCTGGTCCTTGCCCCATCTTCTACAGAAGCTCAAAGGTCCTTGGCCTACTAGGGCAACTAGAAAAGTCACAACACTTTTCACTAATTTTCTCCCCTAATAATGGCACCTGAGTTTTACCTTCCTCAGCTATACTAAGCCATTGTAAACTCTGCCATCAATTTTCTTCAATCTAAAACATTTTAAAGTGCTCATATTCCAAAATCTCCTCTCCTAGTGTCATTGTCTTTGTAATTTGTACCCTTCTTATTCCTTTACTGTCATTTCAAGTGGGTTTTTTTTCTTTTCCAGAGAGAGAGATCAATTCACCTTATAGACGCAGATGCCCTCTGGAGTTTTCAGTACTTCTAATGCAATGGGGACCATCTCCTTTACCCCCCACACCCTTGTTTGGGTTCCTAAAGGAATGCTACCTCTTAGAAATAGCAAAGAGAAAACTGCTCCCCTCTGCTTGCATGCCTCACTTTCTCCTTCCCAGGGCACAAGGAGTGAGTACCCTAATGTGGTTTCCGAAGAAGCAACTCAGAACTAATTTATTTGGAACGGATGCCAGGAAATTCTTCAAGGGGATTGATGAAGTGAGGCAAAAAACTGAAGACACCAATGTAGAGTGTTTAACAGGAGGGAAGCCACTGTGGACTCAATCATGCCGAGATCTCTGGGAAACTGAAGAACTCAAGTGAGAGACCAAAGAGCTGGAGTACTGATTCTCTAGCTGCCTTCATCATTGGCTAATGGCTGCTCTCCAGATTTGACCTGCTTGCAGACACAGCACTGGGAAAGACCAGGTACTTGAAGTCCTTTTCCTCAGGAGGCTGAGGATTGAGCAGTGCTAGAAGGATATGGGTAGGGGTCCCACAGCACATGCTAAAATGAAATTCAGAAAATGGACCTGTGCCCATGTCCTCTCCTTGTAGCAGCCATCCTACTCTGGTATGTATGCATTTTCCTCTCCTCCATGCACTTAGCCCGGGAAGGCAAAATGCTGCCCAAGGGTGAGGCCTGCTTATAGCCAGGTGTGTAACATTAATTCTGTAGGATGAAGTAGGAAATCCATTTGTGTTACAGGTCCAAGTTTTGTTCTTCATTTAGATTTAGCCAAAATAAAGTAGTATTTTTATCTCTAGTTGACTTCTGTGAATGACTCCTTAATTGGTCAGAATCTGAGAGGAGAGGTATAATAAATAATCTATCTGACTCCCTCAGAATTCTAGTATCTTGGATTAGTGTTCAGTGAATTTGTCCCCACAACCTACATTGAGAGTGATTCAACCTCCTGTTCCCTGTTGCCCATCAAGGGCTCTCTAGACTGGGCTGACTCATACCTCGTCAGTTGAATTACCAAGAAGAAGGGCTTGGGAACTCACGAAAGTTCAAACTGTGCTCATCAACAGGGAATAAGAATGTCTGATCATGTCATTCTCCACTTACAACCTTCACAGACTTCCTCCACTCTTTAGGAAAAGTTCAAAATCCTGAGCAGGATCCACAGAGCTGAATTCTCAGGTTTCCAAGCAGGAAAGGGATACCACACTCCAGAGGACAAGCAGGTTTAACAAAGGACCATGCATGAAGGTGTGGGCAGGGTGAATGGATACCAACAAAGATGAGGACGGGGCCCAGGGATAGCAACTGCGAAAGATACTACCACCCCTTGGCCTGAACTTCATAGGAGGGAGCAGTTACTGGAACCTGGGATGCAGAATGATGACATGATACGTATAGGTGTATATATAGTATGTATGTGCATCTGATAGATACAGTTGCAGAAAACTCTAACAAATGTTTTGCCCCTATAAAATGTTTCTCTCTGGACAATGGGAAGAAGATAAAAACTCTGTTTACTGAAATATTGCAAATAATTGATGTATGAGTGTAAACTTCTAGGTCAAGCAGTGCAAGGGATAGAGAAAAAAGGATTAGTCACTGTAAAGTAAGAGTTAATCAAGGGAAGTTTTGTGGAGTAGGCTTTAAAGGAGGTGACAGATATGACTTGTTTAGAGAGACAGAGAGGCCTGGAGAAGAAAGGGCACACAAACTTAGGTGGTGAGGAGTAAACCATTAGGGGGGACCAATCAGCACACAAAAGCCTGTGCAAGCCTTACCTCTATTTCATAGTATTTCCACTTTGGACATTGATGAAAGTTCCTCAATTGCAGCTTCTTCTGTGATTTTTCCCTGCAAATGACAATAGCAAGACAGGAGAATAATCAAAGCCCACAGTGGCTCAGAGTCTAAGCTCTAAAGACAGCAGCGTGGCTCATATCCTGGCTCACTGCTTACTGGCTGGCTGTGTGGCATAGGAAGTCATGGGGCCCTCAGTTTCCTCATCTGTAAAAAGGGGCTAAGAGCAGCACACTACCTCATAAGGTGTTTAGCAGATAAAATAAAGGTAGTAGGTAGGTAGATAGGTAGGGTGGGTGGATGGTAGACAGACATACAGTTGTTTAGCATAGTGCTGGCTCTTCCTAATCCTCTGTAGGTATTAGTAACAATAACATCTATTGTCTTCTAACTTCTATCCTTCTGTGTAATTTGAAAGCTGTACTAGGTTTTTAAAACTGCGTTATTCAGGTATAACTGACATACAGTAAACTGCATATATTTAAAGTGTACCTTTTGAAAAGTTTGACCTTTGTATGCACCCATAAAAATATTACCATATAAAATAATAACATACACATTACTCCTAAAAGTTTCTGTGTTTCTATGTGCCCCACCTCCCACCCCAAGCTACTATGCACCACAGGTAACAGTGATCTACTTTAGGCCCACTATAGATTATATCTCAATCTATACCTTGATCTTTCTATTCTGTTCCATAATCTACTTGCTGACCTTGATGTTATCACTACACTGTTTTAATTACAAGAATTATAAGTCTTAAATCAGTATTAGTCTTATAACTTTGTTCTTTTTCCAATGTTGTTTTGGCTAGTCTAGGTCCTTTCCATTTCCATATAAAATTTAAAGAAATTTTTAATTTCTATAAAAATTACTCCTAAAATTTTGACTGGATTGCATTAATCAATATTGGAAGAATTGACATCTTGGAAAATTGAGTCTTCAAAGCATGAACATGGATATCAGGATATCTCTGTTATTTTAGGTCTTACTTCATTCTCTCAGAAATATTTTGTAGTTTTCAGTGTACACAGGTCCTGAACATCTTTTGTCAGATTTACCTCAAACTATTTTTGTACATTTGTACTATTGTAACTAATATTTATTCAACTTCTGATTGGGCATTTTTATTACATAGAAATAAAACTGAACTTGACATATTAATTTTGTATATATTTAGCAATTTGCCAAAATACTTATTAGTTCTATAAGCTGTTTTGTAGATTCTAGGTGACTATGTTATTTTCAAATAAAAGAGTTTAATTCTTCCTTTTCAGTCTGAATGTCTTTTATTTCATTTCTTGTCTTTTTGTACTGACTTGAACTCCAGTATAATTTGAATAGAACTGGCGAAAGCATACATTCTTGTCTTGTTCCTGGCCTTGGTAGAAAAGCATTCAGCCTTTTACCATTAAATATGATGTTAACTATAAGTTTTTTCAAAAATAACCACTATCAAATTGAGGTTCTCATCTATTCTTAATTTTCTCAGAGTTTTTATAAGGAATGAATATTGAATTTTCAAATGCCATTTCTGTATTTAGACGATAAACATATAGTTATATTTTTCCAGTTTGTTAATATGGTGATTTACATTAATTAAACTTTCTTATATCAACTTCACATTCCCCAGAATAAACCCTACTTGGTCATGATATTTAATCATTTTTCTACAATTTACTAAAATCTTTATTAGAATTTTTGCATTGATGTTCATGAGAGCTATTGATCTGTAGTTTTATTTTCTTGTATGTCTTTTGTTGTGAGAGAACATACTTTAGATCAGCAGTCCCCAACCTTTTGGACACCAGGGACTGGTGTTCCTATGAGAATCTAATGCCTGATGATCTGAGGCAGTGATGCTAGTGCTGGGAGCGCTACAAATACAAATGAAGCTTTGTTCACTCGCCCACTGCACACCTCCTGCTGTGTGGCCCAGTCCCTAACAGGAACCCCCATGGCCTAGGAGTCAGGGATCCCTGCTTTAGATGATTTGAATCCTTTAAAATTTACTGAGACTCATTTTGTAGCCCAGAATATGGTCTGGTCTATCTTGGTAAAAGTTCCAATGCATGTGAGAAGAATGTGTATTCTGCTCTTGTTGGGTAGAGTGTTTCTATAAGTGTCAATTATGTCAAATTGGTCAATAGTGTCCTTAAAATCTTCTATATTCTTCCTGATTTTCTGTCTATTTGTTCTATCAATATTGAGGATATGAAATCTCCAAATATAGTTTATTTGTCTTTGAAGTTCTATCAGTTTTTGTTTCATGTGTTTTGAAGTTCTGCTATTAAATGCATAAATATTTAGGACTGTTATGTCCTCTAGACCTCTGTTATCCTTGGTGATATTCCATTCAGATATCCACTTTGTCTGGAATAAATAAAGTGACTCTAGCTTTCTTTTAATTAGTGTCAGCATGGCATGTCTTTTTGAATCTTTTAATTTGAAACTACTGTATCTTTAAAAGTGCATTTTTGTAATCCACATATAACTGTCTTGCTTTTTTATCATACCTATACATGCTTTACGTTGTCTTTAATTGGGACATTTAGACCATTTACATGTAATATAATTATTTATATGGTTTGGTTTAAGTCTGCCGCCTTGTTATTTGTTTTCTCTTTGTCCCATCTGTTATTTATTCCCTTTTACCTCTCTTTTGCTTTCTTTTGGATTAATTGTATATTTTTATGAGTTCACTTTTTCTCTTCCATAGGCTTATTAGATACAACTCTTTCAATTTGATTTGTAACTTTAGTGGGGTTCTTCTTCGACTTTCTAATATGCATCTTTAACTTATAATAATAGTCTATTTTGGGGTGATATTATACTACTTCAGGTAAACGCAAGAATCTTAAACCAGTATACTTACATTTCCCCCCTCTTGGTCTTTGTGCTATTCTTGTCATACATTTTATTTTTATATTTGTTATAAGCCCATACTATGTTGTTTTTATTTTATTAGAGTAGTCAATTATCTTTTAAAGAGGTAAATAATAAGTGCTTTCATTTCTCTGTGTCAACCCAGATTTCCATCTGATTCATTTTCCTTCTGGCTGAAGGACTTCATTTAACATTTTTTATAATAATAGGTCAGCAAGTTTCTTCCATCTTTTGTGTGTAGGTAAAAGTCTTTATTTTGCCTATATTTTAAAAAGATATTGACTAGGTATAAAATTCTAAGTTAACAGTTTATTTTCTTCCAGTTCTTTAAAGATGTGACTTCACTGTCTCCTTGTTTACATTGTTTCTAGTAAAAAATCTGCTGTGATCCTTATCTTTGTTCTTCTGTTCCCAAATCATATTTTCCCCCCTCTTAAATTTTTTTCTCTTTATCACTGGTTTTTCATTATTTGATTATTATTGTCTTTGGTATATTTTCTTCATGTTTGTTATGTTTGCTGTTTGTTGAGCTTGCATCTATGGGTTTATCGTTTTCATAAAGTTTAGAGTTTTTTCAGTCGTTTACTTCTTCAAATACATTTTTTGTTCCAACCTCCTTTCCTATTTTTTTATAGACTCCAATTACATACATATTAGATAACTGAAGTTATCCCACAGCTCACTAATACACTGATCTTTTTTTAAAAAATTCTCATTTCTGTTTCAAGTTCACTAACTCCTTACCCTGCAATGTCTAATCTGTGGTTAATCCTTCCAGTGTATTTTTCATCTCATGAATTGCAGTTTTTATTTCTAGAAGTTTTATTTGGGGTATTTTTATATCTTCTACGTCTCTCTTTAACCTATGGAACTTATATAATTATAATAACTAGATGTTTTTGTCCACTAATTCTAACATTTGCTTTAGATCTGGGTTGGCTTCAATTGGTTGAGTTATCTTCACTTTACACATCGTGTGTTTCCAGTTTTTTGAGTGACTGGAAATTTTTTTATTGGATTCAACATTGTGATTTTAACCTACTTGGTTGATGTATAATTTTGTATTTCTACACATATTCTTGAACTTTGTTCCAGGACTCAGTTAAGGTACTTGCAATTCACTGAAAGTTCAGAACTGTGCTCATCAACAGGGAATAAGAATGTCTGATCATGTCATTCTCCCACTTACAACCTTCACAGACTTCCTCCACTCTTTAGGAAAAGTTCAAAATCCTGAGCAGGATCCACAGAGCCTGAATTCTCAGGTTTCCAGCAGGAAATGGATACCACACTCCAGAGGACAAGCAGGTTTAACAAAGGACCATGCATGAAGGTGTGGGCAGGGTGAATGGATACCAACAAAGATGAGGACGGGGCCCAGGGATAGCAACTGGCGAAAGATACTACCCCTTGGCCTGAACTTTCATAGGAGGGAGCAGTTACTGGAACCTGGGATGCAGATGAGTGACATGATACGTATAGGTGTATATATGAGTATGTATGTGCATCTGATAGATACAGTTGCAGAAAACTCTAACAAATGTTTTGCCCCTATAAAATGTTTTCTCTCTGGACAATGGGAAGAAGATAAAAACTCTGTTTACTGAAATTATTGCAAATAATTGATGTATGAAGTGTAACTTCTAGGTCCAAGCAGTGCAAGGGATAGAGAAAAAAGGATTAGTCACTGTAAAGTAAGAGTTAATCAAGGGAAGTTTTGTGGAGTTTTATGAACTTGTAGAGAGAGGCAGGGAGGCTTCATACAGTGCTGATGCAGGACTAGGCTGACAACATTCGCCAAGTAGTAAGCTTGGCTAACTATGGCCTCCTTGGTATAGGTTTCCCTTCTTTAGGTAAGGGTGGTAGAAGCAGCACATGCAGAGCTCTATCAGCATCATTCTGGCAGTAGAAAGGTGGGTGAGTGGGCTTCCTGCTGAGGCCAAGCAAAGACAATGGAGCCAGTAGCTTTCAGGGAAATGTGCTGGGTATTTCTGTAGTTTGAAGGGCCCAATCGGGGAGGAAGGAAACATTGCCTCATTCGAGTATGTGGACAGTGTGTAAGTCTCTCAGAAAGTATGGATTTTTTAACTGATTTTAAATGAGCAGCTGTATCCCCCTCAGCCTCCTGAAATCAGATCATGAATGAAAAGGAAGGTAGAGAAAGGATGAAATTCCATCCTGACCTGTATTCTTGAAGATAGTAGTGAGGCACTAATTTGTCTGCAAACACGCAGCCTCTGTTTCCTCCAGGCTCACTCTGCGTGACATTAGTGCTAGTGGGGACTTTCACCTCAGCCATGATCCCAGCACCAGGAACGCCCCTGACCTTAACTGCACAAGCCGCCCCCAGGACTATCCCACAACCCAGCCATGGGTGAATAAGCATTACCTGGATGCTTTCTCTTTTCCTGGCCTCTGAAGAGACATGTTCCAATGGCTCTTCAACTGTTTTCTGAGAATCCTGGCTTGCTATTCCTGAGCTCAGTATCTTTGAGAGAGAATGGCATAAGGACAGTAAGCAGATGATAAATATATTCAGAGCTACAGGATATTAAAGAGCATGGTAATGTGTTTCTAAACTGTACCATATCTGAAGAATTATATTGCAGATGGCAGTACCATGAGATGGGAAGAACAGGGTCTTCGCAGCTCACCCCAATTCTCACCTCTCCGTGCCCTCATCCACATAAGGATGATAAAATGATGTCAGTAATAGACCTGGCCTGGTACCCAAGAAGCCCTCAACCTCTACTTGTTACTAAGCTGCATGATCCTTTCACAGGAGACCCTTTTGAAATTTACAAACCACTGATTATCAACTTCCTGGATGGTGGGTTTTGAAATGATTTTAAGACCACAATTAGCTATGTCAGTGCTATCTGAATGCTAAAGATTAGCACAATGGCTGCTTTCCCTTTGAAATATTGTGAACATGCAGTCGGACAACAGCTACTGTTTTCACTTTTCTGCTTTCTAAGCAAGAACTAGAGCTGAGCATTATTGTTTTAATAAGTTCTGGAAAGTTAATAATCAGGGTAGTGATCATATAGTTAGCCTTCAGTAACAACTGCAGTAGAAATTTTTCCCCATTTTGTCTATGAAGCTCTTTCTCTCCCGCCTCCTTTTCTCTCACCCCCCCCATTTCTATTTTCTTTCTTCCTGTCTCTCTTCCTGCCTGTCTTTCTCTCTCTTCCTCCTTTTCCCCTCCCTTTCCTTCTCTCTCCCCATTTTTCTCTCCTTCTTCTTCCCCCTCTCCCCACCCCCACCCGCCTCCTTTCTGGCTCCCTCTGTGCCTACTCAAATGCAGGATCCTCAGCCATGACATCTGTTCATAGCCTTTGCGCCTTAGCTCAGAGCTGCCCTAGGCCAACTGTGCTCAGGGTTACTCCTCCTTGGAGTGCTTCCACAGATATAGGAGGGACCCTGGCTCTGCTGGAGGCTCCAGAGACACTGCTGCCAGCATGGGCCTGCTGCTCTCTTTTCTTTCTAACCTTCCTAATCACATCAGATGCTGTGAGGCCAGAAGTAGCCTAGATCCTCTCTGCTTCCTTCTCTCCCACTGTGTTCTAGTACCAGCCAGGGCAACTGCCCCTGTAGATATCTCTCAACTGCAAACCTCCAGATTAGTCTTGTCTTATATCTCCTCTGGCAAAGATGTAGGTGAATGAAATAGAAGGAAGTTCTAAGAAGAATTAGAAGCCCAGGGAGGTGTTAAGGGCACATACAGGGAGGTACAAAATGTTGAAGGTACAATGAGAGAAAACTGCATCCCAGCATAAGGATAAGGAGTAGTTCTTTTGGAGAGAAAACGTCATGAGAGAGGAGCAAAGGACTTAGAATCCTCTTCTGAAAAAAAGATGCTTTAAAGAATACATGTAACACGTCTCTAGTTCCTGAATATGTCTTGCTTCCTGCAAAGGTTTCCAGATAATCTGCATGGGGTTTCCAGCACTCTCATGACAAGAGTAGCATGCTCTTTAGGTTAATTTACTTTGTTATTGGAATATAACGCACATATGGTAAAGTGCATAAATTTCTACATGTATCTTCTCCCATATAACCACCGCCCAAATGAAATCTAAAGCATTTACAGTGTTCAGAAACTTTCACTCATCCCCATCCAGCTAATATACCTCTTAACAGTAGCTGCTCTTCTGATTTCCACTAATTTCATTTTGCTCAGAAGCCAATTTTTTGAATTAAAAAAATATATATCAATATTCCCTATTTTTAAGTTGCACTTTATTTTTTTTTTAAAAAGATAGACTTTTCCTAGTTTAAATTTTAAATTTGAAGAACTAAAAAAACAACTAAAAGAAAACTGGATTTTCATTGTGCATATATTAATTTATAATTAGGATAAAATTACCAAAAGTAAGAAATCTTAAAAGAATAGATTTTGCAATGATAATAACCCTGGTGACTTCACTGCTTGACAGTCTAATGTTCATGGGACAATTACCAACTACAACTACTAATTGCCTTGGATAAACTGTCACTGGGTGTTGCAGTGGATTATTAAGCAGCTGCCATGCTCCCCTCAGAGGTGGTTGCATTTCAGAACTCAGCAAGGTGATGACATGGCTCTCTTTCCTGTGTCTCTGGGGTTTTGTGAGGTTTCATTCGTTAATGTTCACAGCATGCCTCGAGAGCCTCAAATGTGCTATCCTAGGGAAAAGTTGAGGCAATGGTATTATATAAGTCACAACTAAAAACACAATTGAGGCTGTAAATTTGTTATTTTATTGCTTACAGCACCTAAGTAGCTTAGAAGTCATGAGCCAATGTTTTATTCAAGTGAGAGTGAAGGAACAATTTGCTAGGACTTTCTAGGGGAGACTGCTTAGCTGAAGTAGATTTATCACAAAGCTAATCAAGCTAGAGGTTCAGGACCTTCCCTAGTCCACGCCTCTTCTAAGGCTAGCTACTACTGAATTCATAATTTTGCATCATTTTTCTTAAAGAGGGCTTTCAACTTGTATAGCCTTTAGGTCCCACAAGACCAGGGTCTGCCTGCTCTTTACTAATAGAGGAATAATATATAGGGAAAGCTAAATAATACATCTTGAAATAATAGGAAAAAATAATGGCATACAATCTGGTATTTTTTACATTTATTTTAAATATCAATAAAAAATTCCAAGATTTTTTGTGAAATGAAATAACTGGTTATAAAAGTAAATATGAAGGAATAGGTAGTTAACAAAATTAAGAAATAAAAACAGAGTGGACCAAATTTCCTAATGGATTTTAAGATATATTATAAAGCCATATTACTAAAAGTTTTATTGGAGCTAGAGCCAGGACACTGGTCAAGATAGAATAGGAGGTAAATGCTGTCTACACCTTCTCTCACAACCACACCAAAATTATAACAAAACTACTAAACAACCATCACTGGGAGTCATCTGAGGTCTGACTGAACAGAAGCCATATAACTAAGAACATATGAAGTTACCTCAAAGCAAGGAGGGGTGAGAAATGAAACAGCCTAGTGCACAACCACATGTGGTGATCAGGAAGATTATCTTGGCTGCAGAGCCTCCCTCCCCCACCTGAGGAGCAAAGAGTCTCGGCCCTACACTGAGCTCTCCAGCCCACAATTCCAGTGCCAGGAAGAGAAATCCCAATAACCTCTGACTGTGAAAACCAGCAGAGATTGTGGCTGAGTGAGACAGAGGGCTGCAAGAGTTGCACACAATTCTGAAACAGCCCTGGCCCAGACTTAACTCGCTGATGGACTGCCTTGTTCTGAGCTCCAGCATTGGGCAGCTGCTTGAGGAATGCCAGGGACATACTGGGAGACACTGAGTTGTTGAGCTTCAGGGAGAAGGCTGAAGGGACAGCTTTCTCCCAGATAGAAGTACTGGCAGTATTTACTGTTCCTTTGTTGAGCCTTTGCCCCTCCCAGCACGCAGACCCAGCAGCCACCATATCTCAGTCTCCAACAACCTGGATAACACAGGTCACTCCACCTAGGTGATTCCCTGAGACTCTGCCTCTCCCAACTTGCAGGCCCATCCAAGCTGCCTCCAGTGGTTTATTCCATACAAACATCCTATCTTGCTCTTGCAGTGGACTTTCCTAAAATCTTTCAAAGGCTCACAAAACCCAAAGAAGCAGCATCTGGCCTCAGCATGCCCTGTACCTCTTTCTGAGCAGCCCCAAGCCCCACACTAGCAGTGGTCAGCCTAGGTCCCAGGCTTGGCCTCTCAAGGCATCTATAAGCCCAGCATGGCTGGCAACCATCTGCAGATTGCTTGGTGACTCTTATCATGTGGCCCAGAGGTGCACAGACTGCAGATGAACTTGGCCTGAAGCAGAACCCCTCAAAGAGGTCCTTGGGCCAGTGTACCCAGTGGCCTGCTTCAACAAGCACCAGAACTGAAGCACCAGGGTTGCATCTGAGGAAAACACATCTGAGGAAACTGGGAAGGCACCAGAGCCCTGATAAATGGTCAGCCCCTCACCAGCCAATCCTCACAACCAATCAACCCAAGAATTGATCCCTCCCATCAGCATACAAACAGCAACCAATGGTCAACTATAAGAGGAGGATACACACAATCCACACAAGGGACACACCATGAACACCTCGCTCAGGGCCAGGGAAAACCATGCCACTGGGCCACACAGGACACCTACTACATAAAGCTACTCTACTAAGACCAGGAGACTCAGGAGCCCTACTTAATAAAAAGAAAGACACAGAGAGGCAGCCAAAGTAGGGAGACAAAGAAACAGGTCCCACATAAAAGAACAGAACAAAGCTCCAGATAAAGAACTCAAAGAAATGGAGACAAGCAATCTACTGGATGCTAAGTTCAAAACACTGGTTATAAGGATGCTCAATGAATTTATAGAAAGAGTAGATAAACTTAGAATTAACAAAGGGAAAGAAAACATAAAAATGGAGATGGAAAAACAACATTTCTGAGGTTCGGAGAAACATGGCAGTGTAAGAGACATCTCCAGATCTCTCCCCTTAAAACAACAATAAGCGGAACATCTAAAACTCAACAAAAAAACACCCAAACTGCACACCAGCACATCTGAGCATGGGATCTATGCATAAGAGGTACCACAGGTCAGAACCACAGGTGTCGGGCAGTGGACTGGAAGAAATAAAGAAGCTGTCTCTAGCAGCCACCAGAACTCCCTGTATAGGAGGAGGAGGGGAAAAGGTGTGGCAAGTTCCCTAAACAGCCCTGCCTGGGAGAGTTGTGAGTGCCACACAGCCAGTGGCAGGGCCCAGTCATCAGGGCAGAAAGCAGAGAAGCGGGACAGCAGAGAAACAATAGTTGATTTTTACTGGCTGCAGTTGCAAAACCAAGGCTGAGCTCAGCCCCAACCACCAACCCAAACGGCCCTCCCCCAACCCTCTAAGACGGAACAACATGTAGCCAAAGGGGAATCTGATCAAATGCCACCGAAAACTGTCACTAACACTGACAGGGACTGAAAATGAGGGTAGCAAGCGTGATTATATATCTATAAGAAAATAAAAAGGCATTATTAAGGCTTTATATAAAGCAGGGATCCAGATCCAAAAGTACTAGACACCAACTACTGGAAATCAAAGGAAAAGTGCCTTCTGTGCAGCAAGCTAAAGAGAGACCTTCATCTAATAAATCTTCTTTTGGGAAAAAAGGCAGAATACATTTCCATTAATGCCCAGGTAGAAAAATAGTCCATTTAACATATGAACAACCAAGGTGACAAGGTATTTCAGAAAGAAAAAGAAAGATCTCCAGAAAACAAGCTTACAGACATAGAAATATGCAACTTGAATAATGGAGAATTCAGGATGGTACTTTTGAAAACTCAGTGAGTTCCAAAACGAGTCATATCAACAATTATAAGAATTGAAAAAACAACTAGATGGGCAGAATGAATTCTTTAGCAAAGAGATAAAAACCCTCAAAAAGAAAAGAATAGATCTTCTAGAGATAAAACAACAACAACAACAACAACAAAAAAACAAAAAACAAAACAAACACTGCAAGAGTTGAAAAATGAAACAGCATGCTTGGGAATAGAGTTGACCAAATGGAGGAAAGGATCAGTGATATCAAAGACAGAAATCTAGAAATAAACCTGAAGGAAGAAGAGAGAAACCAAAGAATGAAAAATAATGAAAGAGGAATACAAGAACTAGCTGATACCATCAGGAGAGGAAACAAGAGAAAATGTGCATTATCGAAGGTGAAGAAAAGGAGCAGGGACTAGAAAGTATTTTCAGACAAATAGTTGACAAGAATTTCCAAAATCTAAGGAATGAACTGGAGCTTGGAATTCAAGAAGTCAACAGAACACACAATTAGCTCAACCCAAAAAGGCCCTCAGCAAGAAAAACTGTATTAAAATTATCATAAATCAACAACAAAGACAGAATTCTCAGGGCAATAAGGGAGAAGAAAATAGCAACTTATAAAGGTAAACCCATTAGATTATCCTTGGACTTCTCAGCACAAACCTTACAAGCCAGAAAGGAATAGATTCAAATATTTAAACTATTAAGTGAAAGGAACTACCAGCCTAGAATAATGTATACAGCTAAGCTCTCCTTTAGATATGAAGGAGAAATTAAGACCTTTCCAAACATATAAAAATTGAGGGAATTCTCCACTACAAGGCCTGCACTACAGGAAATACCTTTTAAAGGGTTCAGCTCACCTAAAACAAAATGACAAAAAAAAAAATACATAATAAGGAGTAAGGTGACTATCAGGCAATAGAAGGAGAGGAGTGCAACCCTTACTAAGAACAGAGCATTATAAGCTTAAATAATAAGAAGAGAATTGCTATAGCAAGAAAGTAACAAACATTCAGCATACATAGAGAAAAACTGAGATGACAATGACTGAAAAAAAGAAAATTCCAAGATCCAAATTAACAAAGGGGAATGGATATGAGCCATGCACAGAAGAAAATGGATGATATATATATCCTTTACATATTTGTAAATGGTAACCACACACTGAAGATTCAGAACTGAAGTATATAACATAAAACAAAAAGGAACAGAGAGAAAACCCACAAAAGCAACCAAAATAAAGAAAACAGAAGCACAAGGACAAGGAAGCAATAGAAACACCAAGCTACCAAAAGCAAAAGATAAAATGCTATAAGAAGACCTCATATTTCAATAATTACCCTAAATGTAAATGGACTGAACTCACCAATAAAAGGCACAGAATTGCAGAATGGATCAAAAAACAAAACCCAACCACATGCTGCCTTCAGGAGCACATCTCAGCTCCAAAGACAAATATAGACTCCAAATGAAAGGGTGGAAAATGATATTTCAAGCAAATGGCATTCAGAGAAAAGCAGGAATAGCAGTACTAAACCAGAACAAAATAGACTTCAAAATAAAAAAAGGTAAAGAAAGATACTGAAGGATACTTCACAATGGTAAAGTGAATCATGCACCAAAAGACATAACACTTATTAATATCTATGCTCCAGATCAGGAGCCCAAATAGGTAAAGCAATTACTAACAGAACTAAAGGGAGAACAGACAAAACACTATCATAGTAGGGGGACCTAAAACCCACTGTCGGATATGGATAGATCATCTACACAGAAAATCAATAAAGGAAATAACATCCTTAAATGACACATTAGACCAATTGGACATAATTACATTTACAGAGCCTTCTATCCCAAAACAGCTGCTTATATTTTCTTCTCTAGTGCACATGGAACACTCTCAAGAATCGACCACATACGGGGACACAGAGAAGCCTCAACAAATATGAGGGTTGAAATCATACTGATCATAATGCTTTGAAACTAGAAATTAACAGCAAAAAAAGCAGAAAGAACCACAAATAATGGCGATTAAACAACATGCTACTGAAGAATAACTGGGACAAAGAAGGAATAAAAGAGAGATCAAGAGATACATTAAAAGAATGATAATGATAATAAAACATATCAAAAAATTTGAGAAATAGCAAGAGCAGTCATAGGAAGAAAGTTCATATCATTACAGGCTTATCTCCCAAAACAAGAACAAGCCCAAACAAACACCCTAAGTCTTCATCTTAAAAAAACTAAAAAGATGAATAAACAAAACCTAAAGTCAGCAAAGAAAAGAAAATAATCAAAATTAGAGCAGAAATAAATGAAATTGAAAACAAAAAAAAACAATAGACAAAATAAATGTAACAAATAGCTGGTTCTTTGAGAAGGTTAATAAAATTGACAACCCCTGACTAGACTCACTACAGAAAAAGAGAAAGGACACAAATGAACAAAATCAGGGAAGAAATAGGGGAAATTACCACTCATATTGCAGATATACAAAGGATCATACAAGAATATTATGAAAAAGTCTATAACACCAAATTTAATAACTTAGAATAAATGGACCAGTACTTAGAAAAATACTATCTTCTAGACCGAATCAAGAAACTGGAAAATATAAATAGACCGATCAGCAGTATGAAAATTGAAACAATCATCAAAAACCTACCAAAAGTCAAAGTCCAGAACCAATGGCTTCACCAGTGAATTCTACCAAATATTTAAAGAAGATTTAATAACCATTCTTCCTCAAACTCTTCCAGAAAATTGAAGAGGATGCAATACTTCCCAACTCATTTTATGAGGCCAATATTACTCTGATACTGAAATCTGGTAAAGATAACACAAAAAAAGAAAACTACAGACTTATATCTCCATGAACACATATGCAAAATTCTTAAATAAGATACTAGCAAACAAAATATAGTAACATATTAAAAAGATTATACACCACAATCAAGTGGGCTTCATCCCAAAGGCACAGGTTGGTTCAACATACACAAATTGATTAATGTGATACACCACACAAACAAATTAAAAAGTAAGAATCATATGACCACATCCATAGATGCAGAAAAAGCCTTTGACAAGATACAGCATCCATTTGGTGATCAAAAACACTTCACAAAATCGGGATAGAAGGAAAGTACCTTAACATAATAAAGGCCATCTATGACAGACCCTCAGCCAACACTATACTGAATGGTGAAAAACAAACCTTCCCTCTAAGATCAGGAACAAGGTAAGGCAGTCCACTATTGCCACTGTTATTCAGTATAACATTGGAGGTCCTAGGGACTGCAATCAGACAAGAGAAAGATATAAAAGGCATCTGAACGAAACTAAGAAAAACTGTCACTATTTGCGGATGACATGATCCTCTATACAGAAAACCCTAAAGACTGCACAAGAACACTACTAGAAACAATAAGCAAATACAAAAGTGTCTGGTTACAAAATCAATGTTCAAAAATTCATAGCATTCCTGTACTCTAACAACAAAGTGTCAGAAAAAGAAGTGGAAAAAATAATTCCTTTTGCAATCGCAACAAAAAGAATAAATACCTAGAAATAAATTTAACAGAACAAGTGAAGGACCTATATAATGAAAATTATAGGGCCTTATTAAAAGAAATTGAAACAGATACAAAGAAAGGGAAAACATTCCGTGTTTTTAGATTGGAAGAATCAACATAGTTAAAATGACCACATTACCTAAAGCGTTATATAGATTTAATGCAATCCCCATCAAAATCCCATCGGCATTTTTTAAAGAAACAGAACAACGAATCATCAGATTCATATGGAAGCACCAGATTTGAAAAGCCATCCTGAAAAAAAGAACAAGGCTGGAGGCATCACTCTGCCTGATTTTAATTATACTACAAAGCGACAGTAATCAAAACAGCATGGTATTGGAAGAAAAACAGACACACGGACCAGTGGAACAGAATCGAGAGTCCAGAAGTAAACCCATATTTATATGGGCAAATAATTTTCAAAAAAAAGCCAAAAACATACAGTGGAGAAAGGAAAGCCTCTTCAATAAATGGTGCTGGGAAAACTGGAAAGCCACCTGCAAAAGAATGAAACTAGACTGTTGTCTATCACCACACACCAAAATTAACTCAAAATAGATTAAAGACTTGAATAAAGACCTGAAACAATAAAATGCATAGAAGAAAAACATAGGAACTAAACTCAAGGACCTTGGACTTAAAGAGGATTTTATGAATTTGACCTCAAAGGCAAGGGGGGAGTAAAAGCTAAAATAAATGAATGGGACTTCATCAAACTAATAAAGCTTCTGCTCAGAAAAAGAAATCATCAACAATGTAAAGAGACAACCATCCAAAAATAGGGTAAAATATATTTGCAAGCAACACCGCTGATAAGGCCTAATATCCAAAATATACAAAGAACTCATACAACTAATAACAACAGAAAAACAAATGATCCAATCAAAAAATGGCCAGCGGACCTGAACAGACACTTCTCTCTAGAGGGCATACAAACGGCCAACAAATATTGAAAAAATGCTCAACATCGCTAGCTATTAGGGAAATGTAAATCAAAACCACAATGAGATACCATTTTGCACCTGTTAGAATAGCTATAATCAACAGAACAAGAAATAGCAAATGTTGGAGAGGATACAGAGGAAACATACACTGCTGGTGGGACTGCAAATTGGCACAGCCACTATAGAAACATTATGGAGCGTCCTCAAAAAACTAAAATTGATCTACCATATGATCCAGTAATCCCTCTACTGGGTGTTTTACCCCAAAGACTTGAAAACCCATATCCAAAATGATATTTGCATACTGATGTTCATAGCAACATTACTCACAGTGGCCAGGAAATGGAAACAAATGAGGTGTCTTATGGCAGATAATTGGTTAAAGAAGCTGTGGTACATATATACAAGGGAATATTACTCAGCCATAAGAAGAGATGAAATACTGCCTGCCATTTGTGACACATGAATGGACCTTGAAAAAAATCATACTAAGTGAAATAAGCCAGACAGAAAAAGTTGAAATCACATGATATCACTTATATGTGTGATATAAACCTAAAAGCAACAAAGGAACAGGACAAACAAACAGAGACTCATGGGCATGGACTACAGACTAGTAGTTATCAGAGGGCAGGGGTTGGGGGAGGAAGTGGCAGGCAGACAGGGTAAAGGGAATCAAATATGTGGTGACAGAAAGGAATATAACTATGGGAGATGAATGCACAGAGATAAGAGTACATTAGAGGGAATCAACAACAGTGGATGAACTGGAGGATCAAATCAGCTATTTAGAAGATGGGTAGCGAAGAACACCCAATCAGAATAGCCACAAGAAAAAAGAATCCAAAAAAAATGAAGATAGTTTTAAGGAGTCTCTGGGACAACACCAAGCATAACAACATTTGCATCATAGGAGTACCAGTAGGAAAAGAGAGAGCAAGAAATTGAAAAAAATTATTTGAAGAAATAATGATGGAAAACTTTCTTAACCTGGTGAAGGCAATAGATATACAAGCCCAGAAAGCACAGAGAGTCCCAAACAAGATGATCCTAAAGAGGCCCACACCAAGAGACATCATGAGTAAAATGCCAAAGGTGAAAGACAAAGAGAGAATATTAAAAGCAGCAAAAGAAAAGCAGTTAGTTATGGACAAGGGCATTCCCATAAGACTGTCAGCTGATTTTTCAACAGAAATTTTGCAGGTCAGAAGGGCTTGAACAAAATAGCCAAAGTGATGAAAAGCTATCATTTAGAATCGAAGGACAGATAAGGAACTTTCCAGGTAAGAAAAACCTAAAGGAGTTCATCACTACCAAGCTAGTATTACAGGAAATGTTGGAGGACTTCTTTAAGAAGAAAATATGTATCAAAATATGAATAAGGAATGGCAATAACAACATATAACAACATATCTATCAACAAGCACTTCAAATGAAAAAGAAATAAATGCTCCAGCCAAAAGATAGTGTGGCTGAATGGATAAGAAAACAAAATCCTAAGGGAAAAAGAAAAGAAAGAAAGAAAAAGAAAAGAAAAAGAAAAAGAAAAAGAAAAGAATGAAAGAAAACAAAACCTTTACAAGGGCTGCTTACAAGAGACTCACTTCAGATTAAAAGACATACACAAACAGAAAGTAAAGGGGTGGAAAAAGATATTTCATGATGGACCGAGAGGGTATTGTGCTGAGTGGAGTAAGTCAGATAAAAACAAATGCCATATGATTTCACATAAATGTGGAATCTAAAGAATAAAATAAATAGAACAAAACAAATTCTTAGATACAGAGAACATCTTGATGGTTACCAGAAGGGAAGAGGGGTTGAGGGATCAGTGAAAAGGGATTAAGGGATTAAGAAGTACAAATCAATAGTTACAAAATAGTCATGGAGAGAGAAAGTATAGCATAAGGAATATAGTCTTAATAATATTGTAATAACTATGTACAGTGTCAGAGGGGCACTAGATTTATCAGGGTGATCACTTCATGAGTTATATAGCTGTCTAATCACTATGTTGTACACCCCAAACTAATATAATAGTGTATGCCAATTAATTGAAAAATTAAAAAAAATTATTCAAAAAGTTTTTAAAAAAGTTTTATTGGAGTAGGAATAGAACAGAATAGAATCAAGAAAAGAGTCAGAGAATTATGAAATGATATATGTTAAAGGTGCCATTCTGAAGTGGTGGGGAAAGAATAAATTATAAATAGTGCTGGATAACTACATGGCAAAAAATTAATTTGAGTTTCTAATTTCCTACAATACACAAAAATAATCTGCAGATATAGTGACAGCCTAAAGATTTTTAAAACTAGTTTGAAATTACCAGAAAAAGATAAAGAAGAATATCCCTATGATCTTGGTGGCTGAAAATTCCTTCCTTAAAAATGCAAAAGGCAGAAGTCATAAAAGACAAATACTGATATATTTGTCTACATTAAAATCTAAGTTTCTGTCAAAAGCACCCTAAAAAAAAAAAGTAGATAGATACCTGGAGAAAATATTGGCAACACACATAACAGACCAACAACTGAATTCCAGTTAAAGAGAAATAACCCAACAGGCATGGAGAAATAAGGTTAAAACATCGATATCCCCTTTCACATCTATCATATTGGCAAAAGTTAAAAATACTGCCAACGCTAAGTATTGGAGAACTAGGAAAAGCTCTGGAGGAAGGCTGCTGGTATGGTCATGTTTGGTGGCAATGTGAGAATTTCCAAGCCCGGCGGAAACAATTCTTGGAATACAGCTTGTGAAAACTCTTGGAAGGGGCCCAAGGAGACATGCATGAAGATGTTTACTGCAACATTGTTTGCATTGTTTGCAGTCACAAAATTATGGAAACAGTTCAAATGTTCATCAAAGGACAAATGTGACACATTCTGTACACATTCTGTATACATTCTGATACTACCCAGAAGGTAAAAGAAGTGTCTAGGTCCTGTGCATATCAACATTATTAGATATCAAAGAGTTGAATGAAGAAGCAAATTTCAAAACATCACATACCTGCAAGACACCATTTATGTACGTGTATGTATATGTGTGTGTGTGTGTGTGTGTGTGTGGTGTAAAAAACTGCTACAAACTGATAGTGTCTTTTCTATGAATCCATGGACTTCATACAAAAGTATAAGAAAAGAGGCCAGGATGGATATATACTGAAGTTATAATAATGACTATCTTTGGGGAGGAGACAGAGAATAAAGCTTGGATGTTGGTCAAAGGGAACTCAACTTTAACTGTATTAACCAAAATTTTTTAAAGGGAGACAGTTTCATGTACTACTAATGCAATCAAGGTTCAAAAAAAGTTTATAAAAGTAAATTTCTATCTTCAAAATATTATAGTCATTTTGTTTAGTATTATAGTATGATTTCAGAAAAGACTCACAAATGAGTCACTCAATTTTAATAGAAAAGAGGAAAGATTAGAGGTTCAAGTTAAGTCATTCTTTTGACTAAAGTTCAGTGGAGAACAATGGTTTGTTGGCACTCACTTAGGTACTGGAAGCAAATAAGAGGCTTACAAGTGATCAGGGTGTACAGGCATATGCACACAGACCTACACACATACCCTAACTTTCGCATTAAGTGTTCATTTATCCATTCGTTCATTTGAAAATTTGTATTTCATACATTCTCTCTGTTAGATAATAATATTCTAGGTGTTTGGGATTCAGCAATGAAGACTAACCTATGCTGCCAAAGTAATAAAAGAGAAAATATGAAGTTATGATAGATGACATGTAGAAAATAAGACCTTGGGAGCTACTTTAGGTTGAGTAGTCAGAGAAGTCCTCTGGACACAGGCTGAGAGTGAAAGGATAAGAAATAGCCCCAAGACAATAAAAAAGAATGGAAACAATGAGCACAAACAACTCTTTCAAAGAGTTTTGCTAAAGAGTGATGATGTCCTTATTTTTTCCTTCCTTGGTTCACCTCTGGCCTTTTGGTAATCTTTGTGTTAGTATCTGGTAGCTGCTGTAACAAATTACTACTCATTTGGTGGCTTAAAACAACAGAAATGTATTCTCTCACAGTTTTGGAATACAGAAGTCCAAAATCAGTATCCTGGGCAGAAATCAAAGTATCAGCAGAATCATGTTCCCTCTGGTGGCTCTAGAAGAGAATCTATTCCTACCTCTTCAAGCTTAGGTGGGTTTAGGTGGCTGCCAGCATTTCTTGTCATGTAGCCACATCACTCCAAATCCTGCCTCTGTGGTCACATGGCCTCCTCCTCTTCTGTCTGTATTGTCTCTCTCCATTTCTCTCATAAGACATTTGTGATGACATTTAGGGTCCCTCAGATAATCTATGATTATCTCCTCATCTCAAGATCCTTAATCACACCTACAAAGACTCTTTTTTCTAAATAAAACTAAGGTAACACTTATAGGATCCAAGGATTAGGATGTAAACATCTTTTGTCAAGTCACATTTCCATTTAACCCAGTAGGCACCTGTTGCTGACTGTGCTGTATATTCATCTAAATGCCAACAGGAAGGTCAAACTTGACTTGTCCAAATCAGAAATCATAGCATCTCCAACAAATAATTCTTTCACTCTTATTATTCCCATCTTGCAAAATGTATCCACGATCCAACTAGTTTCTGAAGTCATCATTGATTATTTCCGTTTCTATAACCTTCCTCCCCCACATGCAGTAAAACATCAAGTTCCATTAATTCTCCAAAAATATCTCCCATATTCATCCATAATCACTGTTCTGGTTCAGTCCCATCCCATCTTTTTCTTGGATACTATTGGCCCTTGGAAAGTCTTTCTGTTAACTGGAAATTGACCATGTATCCCTTCCTAATTCAAGACTCCTACAGGTTCATAATCAGGTATATTGTGATTAAATAGAACCTAAACTCTTTTTACAAGGTATGCAAAGCCTTGATCACCTTGCCTTGCTCTACTACCCTTCTTTATCTCCTGACACTCTCACTTCATGCTCCAACAACAATGAACTTGCATTTTGCCTGAACAGGCCAAGGTCTCTAATACCTCCTTATTTTGCACATTTTGTTCTCTCTGCCAAGAAAATCTTTCTGCTTATTCACCTAGAAAGCTAAAATTTGTTTTCCAAGTTTTGACTCAAAAGATTTCTTTTCTGTGAAGTCCAGGCTGATGCTCTAAAGATGACTTAGGTTTCATTCTGCTGTGGTCCTACCACAATTTTTTCGCTTTCAAAATAATTCGATTATTGTAAATTCATTTGTCTTGCATATTTATCCTACCACTAGACTCATCATGTACTAGACTATACTCCAAAATCTATGGATGTACTCAGTATTTGCTGAATGACTAAATGAACAGCAAAAGGCTGATAATAAAGTCCCTAATGATACAAAAAACAAACAAAAACAAAAAAAAAACAAAAAGCTAGGCAGGTTGCATGAAATAAGGACAAAGGGCTCTTTTTCATATTTTTCAAGGAAACTTCTTCTATTTGTACTACAGTGCAGATTTCAAACCATATAATATAATTAACTTGAGCTTTGTACACTGGTAATTCCAAGATCATTGTCTTGAGATGAGTCTATAGGTTTTAACTTCCTCCAGGCAGGCTAAATTGGAGTCTGCACCTCCTTATGACAGGAGAAAGAAAGCCATGACACAAACCACCAGCATTATTCTTTTTTCCATGAACATGGATTGCGATGATGATTATTTTTATCCTTCCTGTATTTAGGCCTTTTGCCATGTAGTGTCCTCTCACTCTGATTCTTGTCTCAGCCATGTGACCTGCTTTAGATTAGTGACATGAGTTAGTTCAAAGCCTAGACCTTAAAAGGCTCTGTATGTTTCCATTCAATCACTTGCACCTCTGCCATCACCATGAAGAAATGCCCAATCTAGCCTGCTAATGGACAAAGTCACATGAAGCAGAGCCAAGGCCAGCCTAGATCAATCAATAAGCAACCAACTCCAAGACCTTTGAGAATACCCAGGCAAGATCATCAGAGCTGCCTACTTGACCCCAGCTGCATAAGCAAAACATGCCTATTGTGGTATGCCACTGTGGTTTTGTGGTTGTTTGGTAGCAGGATTACTGTTGCAATGTATTACTGATGCAGTCACAAAATATAATAGAGAGAATAGACTAAATCCTGAAGCTATGGTTTTGAAAATTCCAATTAAATTGACTCTGGTGAGATTAAGAAAAAAAATGACACAAATAAATGACACCAAGAATGAAACATAGAAACATAAGGAACAAATAAAGTAGGACAGTAGATATAAACCCCTAAGAACATTAACTGTAAATAGACTAAATACTCTAATTAAAATACAATGGTTGGCATACTAGATTAACAACAAAGCTATCATTTAGAATTGAAAGACAGATAAAGAGTTTCTCAGACAAGAAAAAGCTAAACGAGTTCATCGCAATTATACCAGCATTACAAGAAAGGTTAAAGAGACTTCATTAAATAGGAAAAAAAAAGATAAAAAATATGAATGAGAAAATATAGGAAAGAAAAGAATTCTCACTGACAAAGATGAAACACCAGGTAAAAGCAGTAGATCAACCAAATGTAAGCTAGTATAAAGATAAAAAGGCAAAAGTAGAAAGATCATGTATAATTACAATAAATTGAGGGATACACACAAACACAAAAAAAGAAGTGAAAAATAATAACAAAACAAACGTGGAGCGGGTAAGTAAAAATTGTAGTAATTTTAGAAGGCATTCAAACTTAAGTGATGATCAATTTAAAACAGACTGCTACAAACATAGGTGGTATAGATGGAGCATATGGTACCACAGACAAAAATCTAAAAGAGATACATAAGAAATAAAGAGAAAGGAATCCAAATGCAACACTACAGAAAATCAACATACAAGAGAATAAGAACAAGAACTATAAAAACAATCAGAAAACAATTAATAAAATGGCAATAACTACATACATATCAATAATTACTTTAAATGCAAATGTATTAAGTGCTTGAATCAAAAGACACAGGGCGGTTGAATGGATAAAAAGAAACGAGACCCACCATATGCTGCCCACAGGAGACCCACTTCAGACTGAAACACACACAGACTGAAAGTAAAGGAATAGAAAGAGGTATTTCATGCAAATGAAAACAAACAAAAAGCTGGGGGAACCATACTTATATCAACAAAATAGACTTTAAAAAGGGGGGTATAACAAGAAACAAAGAAGGCATTTCATTTCATAATGATAAAAAGGGTCAATTCAACACGAGGATATAACTCACAAAGATCTATGGAAGAAGCACCAAAATATATAAACCAAATACTGCTGGATATAAAAAGAGAAGTTGACAGTTAAATACAGTCAAAATATGAGACTTTAACACCCCACTGACATCAATGGTTAGACCTTCCAGACAGAAAATTAATGAGGAAACAACGGCCTTGTGACATTAGACCAGATGCACTTAATGATATTTTTAAGATATTTTGTCCCCAAAAAGCAAAATTTGCTTTCTTTTCAAGTGCATTTGGAACATTTTCCAGGACAGACCACATGTTATGCCATAAAACAAGTCAAGAATTTTAAGAAGATTGAAAACATATCAAGTACTTTCTCTGACCACAATGGTGTGAAACTAGAAATCAATTACAAGTAAAAAATTGAAGAACACACTAACACATGAAGACTAAAAAACATGCTATTAAACAATGAGTGAGTTAACAAAGAAATCAAGGAAGAAATAGAAAACTTGAGACAAATGAGAATGAAAACACAATGATACATAATCTGTGGGATACAGTAAAAGCAGTTGTAAGAAAGAAATTTGTAGCAAGCCAGGTCTACCTCAAGAAATAAGAAAAATCTTTAAAAAACAACTAACTATACACTTAAAGGAACTAGGAAACGAACAGCAAACAAAGCCCAAAGTAAATAGAAGGAAGGAAATAATAAAGGTCTGAGTGGAAACAAACAAAATAAAGTCTAGAAAAGCAATACAAAAATCAATGAAACCAAGAGCTGGTTCTTTGAAAAGTTAAACAAAATTGTTATACCTTTAGCCAGACTTATTGAGGAAAAAACAGAGAGAACGTAACTAAATAAAATCAGAAATGCAAGTAGAGAAGTTATAACCAACAATACAGAAATACAAAGGATTGTACAAATTGAACAGTCTAGAAGAAATGGATAAAATTCCTAGAAATATGCAATCTTCCAAGGCTGAATCAGGGAGAAACAAAATATCTGAACAGACTAATAACAACTAACAAAACAAAAGTAGTATCAAAAAACTCTCAACAACAATAAAAAAATCCCTCAACTACAAGGTTTCATAGGTGAATTTTACCAAACATTCAAATAAGAATTAATATCTATCCTTCTCAAACTATTCCAAAAAATTAAGGAGAAGAGGAGGTTCCCAAACTCATTTGACTAAGCCAGTACTTCCCTGAAACCATAACCAGAAAAAGACACTATAAGAAAAGAAAATTATAGGCTAATATCCTGATGAACATAGATGTAAAAATCCTTAACAAAAATATTAGCAAACCAAATTCAGCATACTATAAAAAAATCATATACCATGATAAAGTGAGATTTTTCCTGAGATACAAGGCTGGTTTAATATCTTCAAATCAATTAACATGATACACAACGTAATCAAATGAAAGACAAAAATCATATGATCTTTTCAATAGATATGGAAAAAGCATTTGACAAAATCCAACATCTAATTATGATAAAAACTCTCAGCAAAGTGGGGATAGAAGGAACAGACCTTAACATAATAAAGGCCATATATGACAGGCCCACATTTAACATCATACTGAATGATAAAAAGCTGAAAACTTTTTCTTGAAGATCAGGAAAAAGACAAAAATATCACTCTCACCACTTTTATTCAACATAGTACTAAAAGTCCTACCCATAGCAATCATACAAGAAAAATAAATAAAGGCCACCTAAATTAGAAAGGAAAAGTAAAACGCTCACTATTTGCAGTGATATGATACTATATAGAGAATACACAAAAATAAAACTGTTAGAACTAATAAATGAATTCTGTAAAGTTTCAGGATACAAATTTTTCAGAAATCAGTTTGAATTTTTTTCATCAATAATGAACTATCAGAAAGAGAAATTAAGAAAACAATCCTGTTTACAACTGCATCAAAAAATACTAAGGCATAAATTTAACCAAGGAGTTAAATGACCTATTCTTAGAAAAACAGAACACACTGAAGAAAGAAATTGAAGAAGATACAAATAAATGGAAGGCTATATGGTGCTCATGGGTAGGAAGAATTAACGTCATAAAATATCAACACTACCCAAAGCAATCTATAGTTTCAATGCAATTCCTATGAAAATGTCAATGGCATTTTTCACAGAACAAGAACAAATAAGCCTAAAAATTGTATGGAACCACAAAAGACCACAGAGAGCCCCAGCAATCTTGAGAAAGAATAATAAAGTTGGAGGTATCATGCTACCTGATATCAAACTATACTACAAGCCTATAGTAATTCAAACAGCATGGTACTGGCATAAACACAGACATACACTTCGATAAAACAGAATACAGAGCCTAGAAATAAACTCACACCTATATGGTTATTTAATCTATGACAAAGGAGGCAAGAACATACAATGGTGTAAAGACAGTCTCTTCAATGAATGGTGGTGGGAAAACTGGGCAGATACTTGCAAAAGAATGAAATTGATCACTTTCTTATACCATAAACAAGAATAAATTCAAATGTATTAATGACTTAAATGTAAGACCCCAAATCATAAAACTTCTGGAAGAAAACATAGGCAACAAACTCTTTGACATAGCTATATTTTTGCACATGTCTCCTCAGGCAAGGAATGCAAAAGAAAAAAATAAACACATAGTGCTACATCAAACTATAAAGTTTTTGCACTGTGAAGGAAACCGTGAACAGAATGAAAAGACAGCTTACTGAATGGGAGAATTATATTCACCAATGATAAGGAGTTAATATAAAAATATATAAGAAATACATACAGTCCCAGTGCCCCCCCTCCCCATCCTCTCTGCCCCCCCACCATGTCCCCCTGCACATCCACCACCCATACCCCAGCCATTGCGAGGCTGCTGCTTGAGGAGATCCCCAATGTGCTGAGTATCTGCACACCCATCCAGGAGTTGAGGCCCAGCTACCAGTTGAGGCCAAAAGGGGCAGGTCAGTATGGCAGAAACACTGGAGTTCAATGACATCTATCAGGAGGTGAATGGTTCCATGCATGATGGTTGGCTGTGGTTGAGCCACCAGGGCATCATCTTTCAGAACAGTAAGATGCAGAATGAACAACATCCAGATGGGAGAGTGGACAGAAGACATCTGGTGCTGCCTAGGTCTGGGCTGTGGATTTGCACCACTCACACAGAATGGCCATGTCCACAAGTACAGCAGCTTCTGAGAATCGGAGTTTAAGAAACTGATATTTTCAAAACTCACTATCTCCTTGAGTTAATAGAAAAGGACCTATGCGTAAAGGGCTGAAACTGGGGAATAGTGAAGTTTGGTGGGCAGCTGCTTTCTTTGACATGTGACACCAACTGTCTTCAAGATACCCCTTAGCAACATGTCCCAGTTCACCTCAGGCAAAAATGATGTGTCACTGAAGTTGCACTGGAACAATGACACAGAGGTCTCTCTCACAAAGGTGTGCTTCTACATGTTCCATCGCAGAAGGATGATGTGGACCCCATTGAGGCCTTTGCCCAGAATGTCCTGTCTAAGTTGGACGTGATCCAGGCCACTGGAGATGCCACCTGTATCTTCCAGGAGCTGCAGTGTCTGACTCCCCAAGGCTGATGACATTCGTATCTACCCCACCTTTCTGCACCTGCACAGCAAGTCCATAAACTAGAACATACCCTACTATACCATGGTGCTGCATCTCTTTTTGCTGCCCCACAAGGACCAGCACCAGCCGTGCTTTGTGATCAGCCTGGATCCCTCCAACATGCAGGGCCAGACCCATTACTAAGTCCTGATCCTCCTCTTCTCCAAGGATTAGGACATCTTTTTGACTACAGACCTAGGCAACTTCCAAGGGCACTCTGGGGCCCACCTGCTCCTACAAGGCAAACTCGGGCTGCTATGCCCACTGGAGCAGGGCTTCATCTATGTCCACAAGCCACCATGCACATCCACTTCGACATCCACTTTGTCAACTGCCCGTGGCACTGCCACCACACATCCCTTTGACTTTGAAACTGAGACCAAGCAGGGCACTCAGTAAACCTTCAGTAGCACTGAGAGGGGGGATATGGGAAGTTGTTTGATGTTTGTCAATACAGAAAACTTATCATCAAAAACCATAGATTGAAGGAGAGTGTGAACCCAAACTATAAGATATATGGTGACTCTAATGAAGATCAGCATGACGCCTATTGGAACAAATGAAGAAGGAGGTAAAGATCCAGGAAAAGAATGCCAAGAACAGCAGCAATGACTTAAGAGAAGAAAGCAATGAGCCATTCAGCCCAGGTGAAGAGGAGGAAATGTAACAGAGGAGTTTGACAGTAAGGCTCCTGCCTGCTCTTCCAGTAATAGGGTGACAATGATTGGGATGAGAAGAAATGAAAACAGTTTAAAAAGGCCAAGATGGCCAAGGATTGCAAGAGCTGCAAGAAGCCTATAGAGGTAAAGAAAGGCAAAGACCTCAACGCCCCGAAGAGGTCCATGCCTGCCTACATGCTGTGGCTCAATGCCAGCTGAGAAAAGATCAAGTCAGACCATCTCAGCATCAGTATCATGGATCTTTCCAAGAAGGCAGGTGAGACCTGAAGGGACTGTCCAAAGAGAAGAAAAAGGAATGGGATCGCAAGGTTGAGGATGCCAGGGGGAAATATGAATATGCCATGAAAGAATATGAAGGGGCCAGGGTGAGTATTCTAAGAGGGAAAAGTCAAAAAGAAGTAAAGGTAAAGATAGAAAAAAAAAAGTCAACACCTGCTAGGGGCTCGTCATCCAAGTTGTTGTCAAGGCAGCTAAGTGAGGGCTTCCAGAGCAAAAAGTTTGTGTCCAGTGATAAGAGCTCTTCAGAAGAAAACAGGAGTAAAAAAAAAAGAGAAGGCAGAGTGAAAACTCAGAAGAAGAGGAACTAGCTAGTAATCCCCCAGCTCATAAGACCTGGCGCCAGAATCTGATGAGTAGAGAGGAAGAAAATTCTCTCTCCTTGGGTTTGCCCAATCACACCTCTAGTCTTCACCCATGTTTTGGTACCAGTTTCTCCCCAAATGAAATGTAGTCTCTGGATTGTTCCACCTAAACAAACTCTCCTGGTGGTATACACTTGGCTGAAACAGCAGGGGAGGCATCCTACTTGGTGTTGATTCACAAGGATGCCTCTTTATAATCTAAGGAGAAATTGGGTAGGAGATATAGAGATATAGCTCCTCCTTGTCCTGTTCAAGTTGCTGCAGCAGGGGGCAGGTGAGGTCAGGCCTGTAGTTCCTAACTGGGGCCTATTTCTACTTTTATTTTGTATTTAAGGTCTGTGAAAATTAAAATTTTAATAAAGGGAACTGACTCTGGAAAAAAACAAACAAAAAGAAACACATACAACATAACACCACAAAAACCAACAATCTGATTAAAAAATGAACAAAGGACCCGAATAGACATTTATTCCAAGAGGACAGACAGACGGTCAATAGACATATGAAAGATGAGAAACATCACTAATCATCATGGAAATGCAAATTAAAACCACAATGAGATATCACCTCATACCTATCAGAATGGCTAGCTGGCTGTCATCAACAAATTAACAAAAAAGTGTTAGCAAGGATGTTGAGAAAAGGGAACCCTCAAAACTGTTGGGATTATAAATTGGTACAGCCACTGTAGAAAACAGTTTGGAAGTTCCTCAAAAAATTAAAAATAGAACTACCATATGCCCCAGCAATTCCACTTCTGGGCATTTATCTGAAGAAATCCAAACAACTAAATTGAAAAGATATATGCACCCCAATGTTCATTGCAGCAACGGCCAAGATATGGAAGCAACCTAAGTACCCATCAATAGACAAATGGATAAGAAAGTTCTGGTACATGTGGACAATGGAATACTTCTCAGCTATTTGTGACAACATGGATGGACCTAGAGGGTATTATGCTAAGTGAAATAAGTCATACAGGGAAAGACAAATGCCATATGATTTCACTTATGTTTGGAATCTAAAAAACAAAATAATCTTAAAAACAAACCAACTGATGGTTCTCAGATGGGAGTGAGTTTTGGGGGATAAATGAAAAACACAAAGGGATTAAGATGTACAAATTGCCAGTTATAAAAACAATCACAGGGATGTAAGTATTGCATAGAGAATATAGTCAATAATATTACATACTGTAATAAGTATGTATGGTGTCAGATGGCTACTAGACTTATTGGGTGATAACTTTGTAAGATATATAATGTACAATCGCTCTGTTGTACATTTGAAACTAATGTCAACTATAATTGAAAAATTAAATTTAAAAATAAAGTAACTAAGGTTTGTTTTTTGTTTGTGTCTGCAACATGTTCTATAGTCTTACAGTTACTTTTTAATTCTTTATTGTTACTTTGATTAACTAACTATTTTTTCATAGTGATCCATGATCCTATAAAATCAAGTTAACATGTATCTTGCCAATCCCAAATCAAATCCTAAATAAAATATTGACCCTAAACTGATTTCCCAGAGGGTCCCTGGAGAATCTCAAAGGATTTGTTCTTTTACCTTTTGTAAAAAGAGAGAGATCAAAAATTAGTATGTTGAATTGCATGAAAAGCATTGTCAAATAAGAAGAGATGTTTAACTTTCTCTAGGTTATATTTGTATTGATCAATGTTATTAATATAAGTATTTCAGGAATTACATAAACTTCCTAGAAATTTGTCAGTGCCCTTGCTATCCATATGTCCTTTGCGGTAATATGAGACAATAACAATACAATGTTATCAACATTCCAGTTGTTATTTTAAAATATAGTATGCCACAGAAGCAACCAAATTTCCTTGTTCATTGTGTTATTTTTATAATGAACTCTCCTAAGATCTTTAGCCATAGCCATTCAAGTCTTTTACCATCAACAGATAATTATTGGGTTACTCTGATGCTTTACTGAAAGCTCTTGCAATCAGCTACAAGCCAGAATACTTGTTTTCAGCAAAAATGAACTATCTCAAAGACCCATAGAAAAGGGATTATGCCAGGTACTCTAGAGCAGGGGTCTCTGACCCCTGGGGCCACATACTGATACCAGTCAGCAGCCTATTAGGAACCAGGCCACACAGCAGGAGGTGGGGAGCTGGCAAGCAAGGGAAGCTTCATCTGTATTTGCAGCTACTCCCTAGTGCTAGCATCACTGCCTCAGCTCCACCTCAAATCATCAATGTTAGATTCTCATAAGAACACAGGTCCCTCGTGCCAAAAAGGTTGGGGACCACTGCTCTAGAGTATATGCTTCTGGTGCCACTGTTTAAATAACTGAGATCATACCACTGGACTGAGTAAAAATTTACAAAACTCTAGTGGGAAAGAAAGATGATGGGTTCATGAAACTGCTAACCCAAATCAAGCATAACAAGAATTAATTATATGGTAGTAAATGAACTAGTAAAGGATAATTATGTCTTCTGTTTAAAATATTGCTCCTGGATTTAGAAACCACGTTCTTTTTTCTCTTAAGCTATTTTTAATTTAGAACAGTTTAGTAGATTATACTTTTATAAACATAAATGAAATATTTATCTTTTTCTGCCTCTCTGATTCTTCCAATTTCAAAAACTTCTATTGAATATTCATTCTCCTTTCCATGGCAATATAGTTATTTTGATAAGTTCAATAAGAATTTGTCCTTCCTGTAATAGCACATAATTGGAAACACTGGTTACATGACAAAGGCTTTGATTGGAATGTCACATATTTGAGGATGATGTGCACAGAATCAAATATGTCTAGATAGTCTTAAGGAAATAAGGTTGATGCTATAGAGCTGATGCTTACAAAGCCATCTTGGGTGTCTGGTGCCTGGCTTCCAAGGTTCTCAGCATTATAGGTCAGTAAGGAATGATACTTTGGGGACCTCAAGAAGAAAAGAATTCACCTAAATCTATGACTAGTGCAAGTAAAATGTGGTAGTGAGTTATTGGCTTGGCATCCAAGCCTCAAGAAACTTTTAAAAGTCCAATTTAAGCTTCCCTATAAAATTCCAACAAAGCAGGCTCTTCCCTGATTGACTGACGGCTGCATTTTCTTCTACAGAGCCAGTGGCATTCCTGAGACACAATAGTGGGGGTCAGAGAAAACCAATTTGGCCACATTGGGCACCAGGGTCACTAGGGCTCCATTTAATTCTGACACAATGGATACTTTCACCATTAATGACCCCTTTATTAACCTCAACTACATAGTCTATGTGTTCCAGGTATGATTCTATCCATGGCAAGTTCAATGGCACAATCATTAAAAATGCAATAGAACCTTCCCATTGAAGCCCTAACACTCCCCTTCTTCTGTTAAATTGGTATATACACCTTTACCTCTGGCTGCTTAATAAATTATCACTATAGCGTACTTTTGAACGCGTAATAAACTTTTCTCCTGTTAATCTATTGTCAAGTAATTTGCAGAACCCTGTCCACTCAGATCTAAGTTAGGAGAGAAAAGTTTACAAGAAAAAAATGAAAATTAATTAATCAAGCAAGAATAGAAAGAACAAAACAAAGCTGAAAAAATTAAGAGAAAGGAAGTCACAGGAATAAAAGCAGATATTAATAAATTCAAAAATAAATAAACCCATGCTCGATAGATAAATCTAAGAGCTAGCTCTTTGAAAAGACGAACAAAAGAAACTTTTTTTTTTCAAGAGACAACTTTAGGAAGAAGAAATATAACCAGCTTCAAAAAAGAAGAAATTATAGGTAAACTCCCTAAAATATAATTCCTTACTCACCTGTAATGCTGGGAACCCTGGAAGCCAAGCACCAGGCACCAGACTTGGAAGCTGGGTCCTTTGGCAGTTCTCAAGCAACCTAGTAATGGGAGGCAGGATAGCCCACCTGGGTGAAGTCTATTTTGGTTACAAGGAGAATCAAGAACCATTTTCCTGAAATGGACCACATAGCAGCAAAAAGCCAGATCAGACATAGAAGGTCTAAGACACCAACAGCACCAGCAGCAGAAAGTGGTGGAATGCTAGGCAGAGCAAAACTGAAACTCCAAGAGGAGGTTGAAACAGGATGCAATTCGAAGTCACTAATTCCAAGTGAGAATCAGGATAGAGACAGTATAGAGAGAATAAAAAAATTACTATATATCTCTGAAGAGACCAGGATAAGCCAAAATAATTTTAATTTTTTACCTGCAACAGTCATTTTAGTCAAATGATGGACATGACACACATCATCAGTAATGTGTCAGGTTGAAAAGTACCACCAGACAAGACACAGTAAGAACCCAGTTCCTTCTATGACAGTCCTGCCAAATGTGCAAAACATGAATCTCATCATCAGGAAACATTGGACACAGATTAAAACACATTCTACAAAATTATGAGTCTATAATCTTCAAAAGTATTTAGTTCATAATAGCCAAGGAAAGACTGAGGAACTGTTCCAAAATGATAGATAATATTACTAAAAGCAGTTTGTAATTCTGGATATTACTGGGACAAATAGAGATTGTGAATTAGATGGTAGTAATATACTCAAGTTAATTCCTTGATTTTGATGGATGCTTGGGATTGTAAAAGAGAATGTCCCTCTGTAGGAAACACTAAAGTATTCCTAGGTGACTCAGCATCATGTCAGCAACTTATTTTCAAGTGGTTCAGGAATTTAAAAGGATATGCAACTTTTCTGTAAATTTAAGACCACATTTTAAAAAATAGAGGAAATAAAAGCATTGCCTTAGTGCCATTTCTGTGACTCAGTTAATTTTGTCATTTTAAATAGTTACCACCCAGTACTAGTCATAGTATGTTTCTTAGATATTTTTACTCATATTTCAATTCATTTTACATTGATTTATTCAACATAAAATTACATTGTAATCATTTCTCCTACTTGCAACCTTTTTAAAGACTGCTGTATATCTGTCTGGTGGATAGTCACAAGTCAGCCATCCTCTTGTGGGAGATTTTAGGTTTTTCAATTTGTTTATTTGGATATTTTTGTTTGTTCATTTTTAAGCTTATAATAAAGCTTAGAGAATAGTCTTGAATACGTATCTTTTTACAGATTTAAGATTATTTCCTCAGACTTGCTACAGTTAAGTAAAAAAAAAAAAAGTGAACATTTAATGGGTTCTGATAACCATTTGTAAATTGTATTAGTTTTTATCAGTCATCCATAATAGCTGTCAGAAACTCTGAGTACTAGTTAGAAAGTTCTATGCCCAGAACTAAGTATTATTAAAACATATATTTATAACTTAGTAGGCAAAAAAGGGGAGAAAAAAATTTTGAGTTATAATATGTATTTCAGTTTTAGGGAAACATTTTCCCACACTTGTTATAAATAATATATATTTTTGTACAGTTTTGTGGTTTGTTATACTTTCTCTTCTCTAAAATATTTCATATAGATTGAAATCAGCACTCACTAAAAAAGGTATGGAGTTGGACATATAATACATTCAAATATGTATACATATATACATATGTGTATGTGCATACATATATACGTGTCTATACATATGTGCGTGTGCATGTGTGTGTGAATATATATATATAATATAATATATATATTATAGTTGAAATAACTTTCCTGGCCCAAGATGGAGCTGCTCCAGCTTAGGGTGCCATGTCAGCAAACTGAAACTTAGATCTAACTCTCATGTCCCTTCTAAATGCTCCATTTGACCAGAAATATAGTATACCCAGTCAGCCAATTCCCAAATGCCAAACCAATTTTGGCCCTTCTCACTCCAAACAAGGTTGACTATGTGGACCCAGCCAATCAGGTATTTTCTATTTTTCTCTCCCTTGTTCTTTATTCTTTATCCTATAAAAGCTTCCTGCTTTCTGCTACATTTTGCAGTTCTTCAAAAGGAGAGAGTCCACTTCATGAAGTGTTAGATCATATTTGTTTATATCACCTAAATTTCTTCTTTAACCATTTTAACAGTATGTATATATGTATGTGTGTAGATATATATACATATACATACCGTATGCTAATTTCCTTTAATCTTCTTATATTAAATGATGCTTTACAATAAAAATATAATTTCCTAAAGTTGATTCAACAAAAATTAGAAAATCTTAATACACCAAAAACCTTGAGAGGAAATGGAATGTTGACACAGATGAACATCAAGTCAGAGCCTGCTTCGAAGATGACTGTCCCAGGTCTTTCATTAAGCTAGCCTATACATTCTTGGAAGTGTGAAAACACCAAAAGCCAGAGCAATCAGCAGTGGAGAAAAGACTAGCAACCCAGTAGCAAAATGACTGGCTTCACGTTGGGTTTAAAATTAATACATGTTCCTTTGTTTGTTGCCATGTGTAAAGATTGATTTTTAGTAATTGCTTCCTTAGTTGCTTTGCTCAGATTAAATTTGGTCCATGATATTTTAGGTCTCACAAACCTGTGTAAACAGACACAGAACTCACAGCGACCCCAGTGCAATGGGTGCAACCCACCAACAACCAATTTAATCAGGGGGAATTCAGAGTATTCACTTGCAAGCAATTGATTTTCAAGAGAAAAGTCAGCAGGATCAAACAGCCTGTTGGGATGAAAATCCCCTGAATCACGGCTATCACCGTGTTTTCGAGTAACTAACTCCTGCCTCCATATAGTGTAATAGCCAAATTACTATAATTACTCTGCAACACAAGTGGCATATCAACATTATTTTAAACATGGATTTTTTCTATAATCTTTCATTATTTTCATTTTAGCCTCCCACTTGGAAATAGAAAACAACAGCAAATTGTGATCTACCTCAAAAAAAGGAGAAAGGTCACCAAAGAGAACAAATAAAAGGGCTATATTTACATGTGAATATACTAAGAGAGAGAGATGTGTTTTACAGTCAAATACACTTGAAATTCATTAAATGCCTTCTCCCCTGCTTCATAAATATGAGTAAAAAGAGACATCACCTACTGAGAAAATAATACCAGTACATAATGATCATAACGAATATAAATAAAGCCATTTTTCTTTCAAAGACCTCAAGGCCATATATAAAAGATGCATTTGTATTTCTACCATTGTGAAATGAATCTGACGGGTGGCGATCACAGCCTAGTCAAAACATAAGTCGTTGCCAGTGCTGAAGAGTACAAATGTGCTTCCTAGTCATCCTACTCTCTGCAAAATAACAGATTCTTAAGTTGGTGCCATCATTTGGTGCTTCTGTTTTTAAAGGCATTTGAAAGGGCTTAGAAACCAGGATTTGAATGAAGATGAAAAAATCAGCAACAGGTTTTGTTAAGTAATCAAAAGGCTCACCAATACAGCTTTTGGGGCAATGACCCTGACAAGACTAGGTTTCAAGTCCTGATCCTCTCCTTCCTGGTATGTTACTGGCCCAAGGGTTCTATGCTGAGAACCCCTGCAAGAGTTTATACTGTCAGCCTTGGAGAGAATCGCCTCAGCCTGGGTATACATCTGGTATTACTTGTTTGGTCAACATCTCTAGCAAAGTATTAGTTAATTCTAGAAAACCATAGTTGACAAGAGTAGCTACAGTTTTGGAAGAAGGAAATTTTGTTAACTTCAAGTAGTAAAAAGGCATTTTTTTTTTAGTCCTTAGGGCAAAAAAGCACAAAATTCAAATTGTAACAAATATGAGTTAGTATATCAGGCTTTATATGAGCATTAAGTAGAGTGGACTTTGTTACCACAGTCTGCATTACTGTCTGAGACTTGCAGCCTTGGCCACAGGCTCCAGAGAACAGTTGACACAGGACCATAGGTGTTAAGGGCCGAATTGTCTCCTCACAAAATGCACATGTTTAAGTTCCAACCCCAAGTACCTCAGAATGTGATTATATTTAGAGATAAAGCCTTTGAGGAGATAATTAAAGTAAAATGAGGTCATATGGGTAGGCGCTGATCCAATATGACTGGTATCCTTGTAAGAGGAGGAGATTAGGACAAACTTAGGGAAAGAAAGAAGACCACATGAAGACACAGGGAGAAAACAGCCATCTGCATGTCAAGGAGAGAGGCCTCAGAAAAAACCATCTCTGCCAACACCTGGATCTCAGACTTCTGGCCTTCGGAACTGTAAGAAAATAATTTTTTTTGTTTAAGTTCCCCAGTTTGTGGTACTCTGTTATGACAGCCCAAACAAACTAATACAGTCCTAGTAGATTACCAGTTGCATAAATACAGAATGTACGGGGTGTTAAAATAGATGTTCTGAGATACATAATGGAAATATTTTGGCAGAAATACTGCTATTCTTTGTAGATGAGTGTTTCATCCACATTTGGAATCCATGCTAAAAGAGTAAAGTGAAATAGAAGACAACCAGGCATATAAAATAGAATCTTAGGAAGAGAGGCTAAAAGACCTAGGACTATTTGATACACAATTAATAAGACATTTAGCCATTGTTTCCTAGCTCTGGCGTATGGAGTGTGGTTCCAGATGTTCCCTCCATCTACAGAGGAGAGAATCTGTGGTAAGAAGCAAATATAAGTTCAATGAAAAGAAATTTAAAGAAGAAACATTTTCTGACAATAAGAGTGATTTTTAAATTTAAAAGGCAACATTACCATTTTATATGAAGACATTATAAAAATAATATTTTGAAGGACCTTTTAAACATATAGTAAGCAACACTTCTCCTAGGTGGGTTGGCTATAAGAGGCTAATTGGTTATTCTTTTGAAAGCCCACAACTCTGTTATATTAAATTATATTTCTCCCTACCAATGGCACATCAAGTTTCACAGAGTTTTTTATGATAGGCCCTGGGTATGTAATGTAATAAGATTCACAGATCTGAACCTTGAATGCCTCATTTAAAACAGACTCCAGCTCCCCAGGTCACACCAACCCACATGACAAACAAAAGTTGGTTTTTTTTTTAAACTACTAAACATGGCAATGCCAATACAGCTGTGGAAACACAGGCTGTGCCCTATTTTGCCTTATGCATCATCAAGAAAATTGCTAGCTCAATTTTGATTCCAAAGTCTTTATTGTGATGAAGCAGTGAACAAAAGACACAGCTTGATTTGCAAAGCTGGGCAAGGCCAGCACTGGGGCCAGTTGGCAAAAAATATATTGTTTTGAGCCATGGTATTGTCAATGAAGGAATATATTCAAAAATTGCTGGGCATATGGACTATCCTGATATATGTTCACTGGTTTCAGAGACTCAGCATTTAAGATCCTAGATCTCATTTAGTACAGTCTCCCACACAAGCAGAAAGCCCTTTCTTCAGCATCTATGTTCCTTTATGAATTCTTCCAATATTCAGGGAACTTGCTAAGTCTAAACTAGGTACCCCACAAAATAAAAGGATAAACTTCTATTAGATTTTCTTTATACTGGGGTAAAATCTGCAGCCTTAGATGTTTTTCTCACTGGTCCCAGTTTAGTCTCAACCTTTAGTAATTAAAGACCAAAATTTAGAAGTGCGTGATAGGTTATATATGCAAAATGGGTAGTTAAAAAATAAAAACATATACAAATTATTCAAGTAAAATGCATACTGAATATGCATAAACTTTTTAGAGTCAATGGAAAATTCTGACATGGCTGACATGATGAAGGGCAGCAGGCTGATCATAATGTGCATAAATAGCTAAAGAAGGAGAGCAACTACATTAGCTTAAGAATGTTGAGCTGCGACATTATTCTACATGGAAGGGTTGAGGTTGGTTTGAAATTCCAAGTTTCACAGCTGGTGGGAAAAGACCAAATCTTGAGTCAAAGATTTGAGAACAATTTATTTGGGAGGTGATTCTACGAAACACCAGGAGAGTGGAGAGGAAGAGAGAAAGGGAAGGGAACAACTAGTAATATATACATTATATGGATTACCACTGTGGACCTCTGCAATGTAATTCCAAGGAGGAACTCTAGGAAACAGTACAAAAATCATGTCTCACAGTTATTCCACTGAAGGGTAAGGGAGGTGGGGTATTTATACCCCAACTCCCATCAGTTGTGTATAAATAAATGTTTTCGCAGCTGGTAGGAAAAAAACTAGACCAGCAGTGTCTTGGTGTGGGCTCTCATAGAAGCAGACCTGGAGTCAAGAACTGGAGTACGACAGTTTATTTGGCAGTTGATAGAAAAGGTAGTACTATGGAAGCAGCGACATGAGACAGAGAAGCAGAAGCTGCTCCAGGAGTGTTAACTTTCTGGTACTTGCAGCCTGCCTCTGGCACAGGGCAGAGTGGCTGTCCATAGTTCTGGTAAACCCCGCAGATACAGAGGTAAAGATTCCAGCAGATGGAATCTGTCCAGGGCACACACACAAAATAGTCTGAGGGATATGGGTGGGTCATTAACAGATCATTAAATAACTCAAATAACTTGTTGAAGTAAAAAAAATTGACCATGTGTCTAGTGTAGGTTCTAGAACCCCCACTGAAGTTTCCAGTCAAAGCCAACCAAGATAAAAAGTCACTTTGCCAAGCAGAAAGGGTTAGGTCTGGGTTCTAGATGAGCTTTAACACCTTGCAAGAGGTTGGGCAGGTTTTAAAAAAAATGACAATGTCATCTGTCCTTAGCTCTCCTACATTAATTATGAGAAAAATTAGATTATATAGATGAAAATCTTTTGAAAAATAAAAAGCACTATCAAAATAGAAGGTATAAGCACAATGATGTGTATCCATCTGAAATAAGAATTTTAGTTCATATTTTAGAGAAATTATATTTCCTTTAACTTGAGACTTTAATCAGAAAAATATGAACAGTAGATCATAGCACATTTAGAATTTTCTTTGGAGCCTCATTCTTTGTTGTTGATAGGAAGATAGCAGCAAAATGTGTTGATGACTCTTTTCTAAATATAATGAGCTGTTTTTTATTATTTGTGACTCTATCCCTGAGTTATTTGGAAGTCTACGATAGTGCTCCCTGGTGAAATTTTCATAATCATCTTTGTATCAGCGAACATAAACCTGGCTTTTCAAAAATAAATAAGGCACAGAAGATGACAAAAGTTTTCCTATTTCCTTTACTTATCACCCTATGTTAGAACAACTAATTTTAGAAAAATATTAAAGGTGGTAGAGAAAAGTAGGACTTTCAGTTTACATACTTCTGTGGGCTTTCGCTAGACAGAGGTATACTAGATTATGAGTGTTTTTAAGTCTGGGGTTCAGCCTAAGTTTTAAATTTTGTTTTCCCTATGAAGTTTCTAAATAGGAATTTTCATTCATCCTATATATGGAACATCAGTAGCCTAGGGCCACTCAGGAACACACTGGAAAAGACTATATCTTTACAACTTGTTTTCTTGTTTTGTTTTGTTTTGTTCCCATCTTTATTTAAATGTAATAGACAACTAGTTGCTCACATTTACATTGTATAATTAAATGAGTTTTTTTTCAATTATATAGTCATACAATAATATACCCGTTTCAGATGTACAGCACAGTAATCAGAGATCCACATAACTCACAAAGTGATCACCCCACTAAACCTAGTACTCCTGTTCCCCCTTATCTATCTATTACAACATTGTTTACTATTTTCCTTATGCTACACTCTACATCTCATGTCTATTCTGCAACTATCCATTTGTACTTCTTAATCCCTTTGCTTTTTTTGCCATCTCCCAACACCCCTTCCATCTAGCAGCCCTCAAAATATTCTCTGTATATATGAGTTTATTTCCACTTTTGTTGTTGTTGTTGATTTTGTTCTTTAGATTCCTCATATACATGAAATCATGCGATATTTATCTTTCTCTATCTGACCCATTTCATTCAGCACAATACCCTCTAGGCCTATCAAGGCAATATCTTTTTCCATCTCCTTCCTTTTAGTCTGTGTGTCTTTTAATCTTAAGTGAGTCTCTTGTAGGCAGCATATATAGGGGTCTTGTTTTCTTATCCATTCAGCTACTCTATATTTTGATTGAGCACTTAATTATTTTCTATTTGAGGTACTTGTTGATAGAATGTAGTTATTACCATTCTTTATTCCTGTTTTTGATACATGTTTTTTTCTTCTTAAAGAAGTCAAACATTTCTTTAATACTGGCTTGGTGTTGATAAATTCCTTTACTAATTTTTTTTTTTCTGAGATCAACTTCTTTATAATAACAACAGTCACAGGGCCAGGGCGGGCAGAGGCAACTTAAAATTTTAGGACCTACTCTACTTGGCATTGAGCTAAAATTTTTTAGGACTTATTTTGTGCTTGCCAGTTAGCTAAGCATATTATAAAGATTCTAACATTTAATCTTCCCCACAACTCATTACATTATATACTATTTTTATCTCCATTTTATACATGAGAAAATTGAGCCATAATTTAATTTAATGCAACTTTCGATAAGAATTTATGCATCTGAAAATGACTGTGACAACTTATGGTTCAGGATTGTCTCTTGCTGAAAAGTTCTTCCACAGCACTCCAATATCTCTTTGCTGAGAAGCATGGGTGAGCCAGCCTTCACTATTAAAAAATAATGACCTCAAATCTCTTTTAGGAAGAGTGTTACTAGTACAAAAGGGAAACACCTCTCCATCTATGGCTCTGCAAGTGTTCTGTAATGAGTGACCATTCAGATGAGCTCTGTACATCCATGCACTTGGTTTCCCATCCAGAGGATAACGACATTTGTCATTCTTAAGATTAATAAGAAATTTGCCACCACCCAGTATGTTCCCCTTTCTATTTTCAGACAACCTTGACATATGTAATCTTTCAGACATGAGATAGTAGAGCAATTCAAAATGCCCTGATTTTACACTAGGAAGACTCAAGTAGATTAAAGGCTAATCATAAAGTAATAACAACCACTCACAATGATGACCAACATCCATTAAGTACTAGAGTAAAGCCTCTGACATAGGTAATCTCAGTGAAACTTCACAACTCTCCTATGTGGGAGATATTACTATTATTTCTGTTTTACAAATGAGGAAACTCAGGTTTAGATAAGTAAATTAACATACCTTGCCTGCATCTGTCTGATTTAAGAACTGAAGCATTTAATAGCCAAGATACCCAGAGATGCAATAAGATCTCATTAAATTAAATATCAAATAAATACTCAAATTTGGGATTACCTAATTTCACTTGGTGAAAATCCTGATACAATGATTTAAAATCAATTTTGTTATTTCATCTGGCTAAAAATAAGTTAAGCAAGTTAAAAATGACTACTTGCAAGAGACCTGTACTACATAATAATTTGTCAAAGACATAAACGCAGAAGCACTAACTTTTGAGGTTAAAACATAAAGGCCTACAGAATATCTTGAGTTGTTGACTTGGAAAATTCACTTATTATAATTATTCTTGTGAGTGTGTGTGTGTTGTGTGTAAAATCCTGAAATACTACCAATTATTTCACAATGAACATTCTGAAGGCAGACATTCTCAATTTAGAAAATCTTAAACTGCAAGGCCATTATATCTAACCAAACCTGTGTTTTTGGCTACATGTGCTCATACATATGTACACAAGGATTTGATTAAATGATGGGAACTGCACCTTAAATGGGAATTTGAGGCGATATAAAGTGAACTATTTTATCCAATCTCTTAGTAAAAAAAGCATAGTTGTGTATAAGGCATGGATTTAATTCCTAATATATTCCTGTGCTAGCCCCTGTACCTTGGCTTTCTTGAACACTTAGCTCTTGTGGTGGTTCCAGAACATCATCGGGATGTGGGATACAGAGTCCATGGAAGAGCCTCAAGTCAAAGCATTCATGCAGGAGCTTCATGTTCACTCTTGAGCATATGCTCATGAACCCGACAGCTATGCCTTCCACCTGAAACATCCAAAACATCTCATTACTCTACCAGAGCTTAAATGAATTCTCATCATGAATTTCCATAAGTCCCACACAACTTAGGCAGTTGACAGTTTGGCAGACACTTTGAACTGTTTAAGAGAGGGAGCAGTGTGACACATACAACATAGTTTTAAAAATGTTCAATGAATGACAATCCTAGAAGTGGATATGTAACATAGGGAAGCTGCCAGAGAGTTCTCAAGGGAAAACTCTTCAGTAGTTAACATGTGTCCTCTTTGCACTGACAATGCCCCTGCCTATCCCATTTCTTTTTTTATTATCCCACTGTAAACTCAGCCTTCTGTCCAATAGTCTCCTCCCCTTCATCACGCACAGTTCTCAGTAAGACAAGCCATTGTTCCAGTGTCTATTTGAATGACCCGATTCAGAGAAAGTTCATGGTCACTCACTCCTTATCAAGTAGGAATTCTATGATTTTCTTGAATTCATTTATTTATTTGATTAGATGGTTACATGGGAGATGTGAGGAAAGAGGTTCGATGGGAATATTCGAGTGAAGGTAACTTTTTGAACTGGTTCACTACATGGATCTGGATCTGCAAATGGATCACATCCCAGCAGCCTAACAGATACCTAGTTCTGAACCTCTTGGCCTTGATGAGGAATATACAGATAGGAATATGAATGTGATATAATAAGAAATACATATTCAGTCTTCACCCCTGTTCCAAGCATAAGCTCCTAAAACACTTGTAACTTCCTGAAAGGAACATTTTTTGTTTTTCACAATAAGCCCCTTTCAAGGATACCTGAGTTTATGCTAATGAGGTAATTCTTTGAGAATGGGGACTGGTTGTCAGAGGAACCAACCATTAGAGTATAAACTTCAGCCCCACCTCTAACCTCAAGGGGAGAGGAACTGGAGATTGAGTTCAATCACTAATGGTAATAACCAGTCATTAATGGAACCACCATAAAAAACCCTAAACAACAAGATTCAGGAGTTTCCAGGTTGGTGAATACATTGGGGAGCTAGGTTGTGGCGCTCCCAGATAGAGCATGAAAACTCCATGCCCCTTCCCCCACAGCTTGCTCTATGCATCTCTTCTATTTGACTGTTGCTGAGTTGTACTTCTTTTTATAATAAACCAGTAATAGTAAGTAAAGGGTTTTCCGGAGTTGTATGATCTGTTCTAGTACATTTGAACCTGAGGAGCGAATTGTTGAACCCCCTGATTTATAGCCAGTCAGTCAGACAAGTGACAATCTGAGACTTGCAACTGGCATCTAAAGTGTGAGCAGTCTTGTGGGCATGAGCCCTAACTAATGTATGGGACCTGTACTAACTCCAGGTAGTGTCAGAATTAAATTGCAGGGCACCCAGTTTGTGTATAGAGAGCTGAAGAACAGGCTGGTGTGGAAAAAGCCCTATGTGTTTGATGTCAGAAGTGTTGTGAGTAGAGGGAATAAGTCATCTTTTAATGACTAGCTGATCTGCACATATTTGGTACCGAAATACTATAAATTAAGAACAAAATTTCACTCTATCATATTCCACATTAAGAGATGGCTGTGATTGAAATTCTTTATTATGTCCCTTCAAGAAATCTGTATTTTATTTGTCTCTGCAAGGAAAGCATTTAAAGTTTTAAGAGAACAAGAGAAAAATATATAGATCTTTATTTAACTAATATTATGGTAACTGTTTTGCAATATATTCATACGTCAAAACATTATGTTGTACGCCTTAAACTTATATAATGTTATACATCAATTATAACTCAGTAAAACTAGGAAAAAATTAATTTCATGTAAATAATTCCTGTTGATTATTACATGAGTTTTAAGCAAACTTTGGTTGACTGATTGACTCTGCCAGCCTTATTAGAAACCAGCATTTGCTGGGTCCTATCCTTCTAGTATTAAGCTTATTTCTTGAGACAACCATTCCACACAACAAGTAAAACTCAACAATCACAGGCATTCTCTAGTCTCAAGAATGCACCATCATCCATCTATGCCCACTTGGAGAAAATAGTTAATACTTTAACCTACTAAAGCAGAGAATTAAGCTACAATAATGCTCAGTCTTTTAAATGACATAGAAAAAGTAGATAATAATGCTCAGTCTTTTAAATGACATAGAAAAATTATTTGCTCTCAAATGTGTCTTCTAGTTTAAAATCATTTCTTTTCAAACATTGAAAAATAATATGAGAATCCCTTTATTTTCTCCTTAATGCTAAAATATAAGGGGAATTTTAAAAATTAATTTTCCATGAATATTCCTTTCTTTACAGGTCACCCCAAAATGTCCTAGCTGTAAAAGGCTGAATTTACACAGCTGTTTTATAAAGCCATTGACACTTGAATAAAAGTCCAAAATAAACATTTTAATTTTTTTCCCAAATAACAAGTGATTGTTTGTCTTGTTTGTACTTCTGAACAAAGGCTGCGTAGCCGCAGTAGTCTGGCTTCTCTGTAATTTTAGGCCCAAGACTCAGCAGATGCTGATTAGCCAATCCATCTACCATATGTGCAGAAAGAGACGGCCAGCCTCACTCTCGGCAGGGAAAATTGGCATCCATCTTGGTTCACATGGAGATGTCCTTCTAATCTACAGTCACGCTGGCGCAACAAAACTTCCATGGCCTGAAATACCTTTTGCTGGCTTCACAGCGAGCTGCATGTGCATGATAAGAATGTATTATTTATAAGACCACTGTTAGTAATGAGCTATTACACTAATGGCTCATTGTGCTTGGAATTTGATTTCAAATGGCATGGATCACACATTCTGATGAAAATGAGAAAAACATGTTTTGTCATTAGGAACAAAGATTTAACGTTCTTTAATTCTACAACCTGTTATATTCCAATCATTCATCCCGGGTTGTGACAATTCACAAAAGTTCACAATTATGGACTGCAATAGAGCAAGGACATATTGTGGATATGAATGCTTTTTCCTTTGGGTTCCTTTCAAATAATTATTGCTGATTTGAGAAAACTGTTCTGAAATATGTATTTGCAGGAGTGTTCAAACGCATCTTTGGGTGTTTTCTGGAAAAACAAATTGATTTAACGGACATTTTTTACTTTTACAATGAAAAGGCATTGATTTCAGGCTGCTCTCTATCCTCCAGGTAACAGAGATGCTTCCTACCACAAAGGTGTTTTTAATTATCTTATGCTGAAGAGCAAAACTGAAGGTTTCATTACTGTTGTTGTTTTTCCTGTGAGGACTACGTGATAACATATAAGGCTCAGATTACTAGAAAACCACATGTGCAAATGCCTTGTCTTTCACAAGCAGGTCATTTATGGACATGTGTGCCCTGTATCATTCACACATCCATCTAAAAAGCCCTATAGTCAGCAAACCCTTTTGAGTGATGATACTCCACAATGAGGGTGCCCTCACTGTGACCACTGTCAGCTTTGATTCCCTCTTCCTGATGCCAACGGCATGGCTGAGCTGGCAAGCTCTGCCCACCCACAGGTCATTAGTGCCTACTCAGACTACTGCTGCCCACGCAAAAGCAGACGCTCTGCCCATCTGTCTCTGGGAGCCACCCTTGGCCTCCAACTGCCCTTTCCTGAAATCGCAGTTTGGAGTAAACACCAGATGTCACGGTAAGCCAGGACAAAGTTATGAAAAGCAACTTGCAGCAAAATGATGACTCAAAACTCTTCCAAAGTAGCTATCAAGCTAAATAAAACCCTCACAGTTAAAACCTTTAACTAATCAAGAGGTTGCCACATGGCACAGGCATAGCTCTCAGGCATTCTATATATATGCATGCCTGTAACTCCATGGGCTGATCTGGAAAGAGACAAACTTGATGTACTTTGTTCCATTATCTCCAATCAACTGGAGTCACCTAAAAGTATGGTATGCCAGTAAATGCCTAATTGGCATTTTAGAGGGTAAGCCCTGACTTGTAGCTTTTTCCATTTTCTGTGGAGTAAATTCTCCCATTATGGCCAATTTTAAGTTACCAATATAATGTCACTGAACAGAAGCAAAGAAGGGATCCCCAGTAGCTACCATTATATAGTATTCCCACTATTCAGAGGCCATAGACATAAATAACCTCAAGAGTACAGATAATAGTAAAATAATTAGGAATTGATGGGTGCTGAGTATTTATTAACTTTGTTTTTAATATAACTTATTACACTTTAAGTTTATATAATTTAATTTTTAATAATGGCTGTGTTTAACAACCAGCCTGCAAAGTTCCTGAAGATTTAACAATTGGCTCTTATAAGCCAGAGTGAGCTAGTTCCAGTATACCACTGCTTCAAGGGCCAGCCTGAGTGAGCCCAGGTGGTTGGGAGAAGGGCTCAGGAAGGCAGGTGGGAGTGTAGTGACAGCACTGATCTCAAATCCAAAAAAGTTTAAGACACCAGATATAGTTTGGTACGGACTAAAGATCCACTCCCAGATCTTAAACTGGTTTCCCCCTATTGAGCGGTCCGGCTTATAACCTTCCATTTTAAGATTGAGGTCCATGGTCTCGTCCCCACAGAACACAAAGCATCTGATGTCTGAGGCAGCATAGCCTCTCACAGACTGGCTCTCTTGAGACACCAAAGGATCCTTGTAGGATTAGGCTGTAAGTTTCAGACTGCAACTTTTCTCTAATGTTTACACACAATAAAAATTTTTAACATGACTAGAGAGGGAAAGAACGTGAGGGAAGAAGCCACTGAAACTGCTCTTCACAAGCCCTAACTCAAGTGATGTGAGTTGAAACTAGCACCTTGAAACCAAAGAATTAAAACCCTTCTCCAAAGTGATGTCAGCATCATGGCAGCATAAAGATGCCCATCATTTTTGTCCCCCCACTCAACAGCAAATATTTAATATCCGTCCATGAACAAAAGCTCTTTTGAGAAAGCTGTGGGATCCAGCACCATTCACCAAGGGGCCTGAGAGTAGTTTTGCATACCCGTGCATCAAGAAATAGGCAGACAGACCTCAGTCCTGGCTGTGGACCCTGTAGTGGCCTGTGAACTGGCTCCAGCCCCTCTTGGCATGGTCTGGGAGCCCCTGGACAATAATGACTTAGACAATCACTCACAGAGGAGAGAGCCTTTATCAAAGTACAGGTTTCTAGAGAAGCTCCAGGACTCCATTGGAGAAATATATATATGCATGAGTTTAAACACATTTAAGTTGGTAAGGGGAACAGTTCGATTTTACCCACATCACCCGTTACCAAGGAGGTACAAATTAGTGCCAAGAAAGACCCTCCTTGGCCTGTGATTTATTCCATGGGGGAAAGGAAGAGCATGTGAGTAAGCACCAGTTTCCCCAGCTGTGTGGAATGCTTCCAAAGGGGCTAATTTCTCTTTTCCCCAATCTAGAGTACTAATTTAGGAGCTCCAAAATTGAGGGAGCAGGAGGAAGAGTCTGGGAAGCAGCAAATAGGACTCTTTAATGAAGGACATTAAAGAAACACAGATCCTAACTGGATTGCAGATTCCATCATGAAGACTACCCATGACCTGCTGAGAATGCCTCATCTATGAATCCCCCAAACTGGTCCATAAGCACCCCCAGATTTCTGTGTACCTCAAATATATACCAACCAAACCCATAGCTAGCTTGGTTGCATGCTCCTGACAGCAGCACAAGCAGGCTTTGGCAGAAAGGTAGTGAACACATGTAGAAAATCAGTTGAATCTGTGGACTGAAGATACATCAGAAACTTGACCTATGGTGCCACATTTGGAAAAACAAAAGAGGCTGTCAGCACTTGGCTTATTACTTTGCAAGATCCAGAAAATGCATACACAAGCTCAAGGATTCTGCCACAAGAGAAAGCAAGAAGCATGGAGCATATGTATCCATAAGAGGTCTGAGAAAGGTTTAGAATCCCTCCAAGAGATAATAGAGGTATTTCTCCTCTGAAGATAGTAAAGACTGAAGAAAGTAACTTAAAATGTGAAGACAAAACTCCAACAAATCGAAAAACAGGGAGCATAACACCACCAAAGGATCAATAATTTTCTAGTAACCAAACTCTAAGATACAGAGATATCTGACATACCAGATAAAGAATTCAAAATAGCTGTTTTAAAGAAATTCGATGAGCTACAAGAAATCACAGACAACTGAACAAAATCAGGAAAACAATACATGAACAAAATGAGAAGTTTAAGAAATAGACAGAAATCATAAAAAAAGAACTGAATAGAAATTCTGAAGCTGAAGAATACAATGAATGAAACAACAAATGCAATAGAGAGCATCAACACCAAACTAGATCAAGCAGAAGAAAGAATCAATGAGCTTGAAGACACGATCTTTGAAATTATCCAACAGAGGAAAACAAAAAGAATTAGAGAGTGGAGAGCCTACATGATCTATGGAATATTATCAAAAGGACCAATTTGAAATCATTGAATTTCTAGAAGGAGAAAGGGACAGAAGACTTATTCAAGAAGTAATGGCTGAGAACATTCCAAATCTGGGGAGAGATTTGGATATCCAAGTTTGTGAAACTCATAGGTGAACAAACAAATCAACTTAAGATTTTCTCCAAGACACATTGTACTAAAACTATCAAAAATCAAAGACAAAGAGAGAATCTTAAAAGCAGCAGTAGACAAAAAAAGTTGTGATGTGTTACAAAGGAACACCCAGGAGACTATGAGCAGATTTCTCAGCAGATATCCATAAGGCCAGGAGAGAGTGGAAAAATATATTCAAAGTGCTGAGAGAAAAAAGAACCTGCCAATGAAGAATACTTTACATGGCAAAGCTATCTTTAAGAAATGAAGGGGAGATAAAGACTTTCCTAGAAAAACAAAAGTTGAGGGAGTCCATTAGCACTAGATTTGCCTTACAAAAAAATGCCCAAAGGAATTCATCAAGCAGAAATGAAAGGACACTAATTAGTAACATGAAAACATAAAAACATACAATGCATGGGTAAATGTAAATATATAGTCAAATTCAGAATACTCTAATACTGTAATATGGTGAAATATTAAACACTTAACTCTAGTATAAAGGATAAAGGACAAAAACATTGAAACACTATAGCTATAATTTATTAATGAATACACAATATAAAGAGGTAAATTGTGACATCAAAAACATAAAAGAGGAAGTAAAAAGGTAAAATTTTTGTTTATGATTGAAGTTGTTACCAGCATAAAATAGACTGTTAAGTCCGTATGATTTTATATGTAAGCCTCATTGTAACCACAAAGAAAAAACCTACAGTAGATCCACAAAGGATAAAAAAAAAGAATCTAACCATACCACTACAGAAAATCATCAATTAACAAAGGAATGCAGCAAAAAGGAAGAAGGGAATAAAGGTATTACAAAATAGACAAACAACAATAAGATGGCATTAGTAAGTCATGGTCTATCAATAGCTACACTAAAGTAAATTGATTATATTCTCTAATCAAAAGACATAGAGTAACTGAATGACTAAAGCAAGATCCAACTACATGCTTCTTACAAGTAGTTTGCTTCAGTTTTAGGACACATACAAGCTCAAAGTGAAGAGGGGAAAAAAAGATATTCCAGGCAAGTAGAAACCAAAAGAGAGCAGGGGTAGCTATACTTATATCAGACAAAATAGACTTTAAAAATAGACTTGAAGCCAAAAATGGTAACAAGAAAAAAAAAGACATTATACAATGACAAAGGGTCAATTAATCAAGAAGCTATAACAATTATATGTGTATGTGTGTGTATCTATCTATCTATCTATCTATCTATCTATCTATCTATCTATCTATCTCTATCTCCAACATTGGGCCATCTAAATATATTAAGCAAATACTAAAAACATGAAGGGAGAAATAAATAACAATACAATAATAGTACAGGACTTTAATACCCCCACTTTCAACAATGGATAGAACATCCAGACAGAAAATCAACAAGAAAATGCTGGACTTTAATATTTTATATCAAATGGACCTAACAGATATAGAGAACATTCCATTCAATAGCAGCAGAATACACATTCTCCTCAAGCACATGTGGGACATCTTTTAGAACAGATAATACATTAGGTCACAAAATAAGTCTTAGCAAATTTAAGAAGACTGAAATCATACCACGTATTGTTTCTGACCATATGTTATGAAACTAGAAATCAACAACAGTAGGAAAGCTGAGAAATTCACAAATATGTGAAAATTTAAAAACACTCCTGAACAACTAAGAAGTCAAAGAATAAATCAAAAGGGAAATCAAAAAATATCTTAAACAAAAATTAAAACAACATACTGAAACCTATAGAATGCTGAAAAAGCAGTTTTAAGAGGTAAGTTTATACAGATAAATGCCTACGGTAAGAAAAATATATCTCAAATAAAACATCTAACTTAACAATTCAAGGAATGAGAGAAAAAATTAAGCACAAAGCTAAAAGAAAAAAGGAAATAACAAAGATGAAAGCCAAAATAAATGAAATAGAGCTGAAAAATAACAGAAAGATCAATGAAACTAAGAGCCAGTTCTTTGAAAAGATAAACAAAAGTGACACCTTTAGCTAGATTAAGGAAAAAGAGAGAAGACCCAAATAAAATCATAAATGAGAAGAGATATTACAACTAGTAATAAAATACAAAGGATCATAGACTACCATGAACAATTATATGCCAACAAATTAGACAACCTAAAATAAATAAATTCCTAGGACATACAACCTACCAAGACTGAATCTTGAAGAAATGGAAAACATAAACAGACCAATAACAAGGATATTGAATCAGTTATCAAAAACTTCCCAACAAAGAAAAATCCCAGACCAGATGGTGAACCCTACCAAATATTTAAAGAATTAACAAAAATCCTTCTCAAACTCTTCCAAAAAATCAAAAAGGAGGGTATATTTCCAAACTCCTTTTATGAGGCCAGCAATATCCTAATACGAAAGCCAGATAAGGATACTATAAGAAAACTACAGACCAATATCCATGATAAATACAGATGCAAAAGTTCTCAAAAATATTAACAAACTGAATTGAACAGCACATGAAAATAATCATATACCATGATCAAGCAGGATTTTCCCTGAGATGAAAGGATGGTTCAACATACACAAATCACTAAACATGACACATAACACATCAATTTATAGGTATTAAAAGTACAAATCATATGATCACCTCACTAGATGCAGAGAAATCATTTGAAAAATACAACATCCTTTCATGATAAAAGTGCTCAACAAATTAGGTATAGAAGAAACAGATGTCAACACTATAAATGCCATATATGACAAGCCTGCAGCTAACACCATACTTAACAGTGAATGTTTACAAGATATTCCTCTAAGATCGGGAACAGGACAAGGGTCTCCAAATATTCAACATAGGACTGGATGTCCTAGCCAGAGAAATCAGGCAAGAAAAAGAAATAAAAGACATTAAAATCAAAAAGAAGTAGAATTGTCTTTGAAGATATGACCTTATAGATAGAAAATCCTAAAGACTCCACCAAAAATACTGTTAGAACTAATCAAATATATAATCATGCTAAGCGAAGTAAGCCAGAGAGAAAAAGTTGAAAATCGCATGATATCACTTATCTGTGGGATATAAACCTAAAAGCAACAAATGAGCGGACAAAGACTCATGGACATGGACTACAGACTAGTGGTTACCAGAGGACTATAGAGTAGTGATTACTATTGCGGTGGGGGAGGAGGGGAGATGGGGTAAAAAAGGTCAAATATATTGGGAGGTTGGGAAGACTGAAGTGGGTAAAGGGGATCAAATATATGGTAGCTGAAAGAAACTGGACTTTGGATGGAAAACACACAATAGAATATACAGATGTCAAATGACAGTGTATACTTGAAAATTATATAATTGTATTAACCAATGTTACCCCAATAAACTTAATTTAAAAAAACTAATTGACAAATTCAGTAAAGTTGCAGGATGCAAAATCAACATATAGAAATCAGTTGCATATCTATACACTAACAATAAAATATATGTAAAAGAAAGAAAACAATTCCATTCATAATAGTATCAAAAAAAAAAAAAAAGCTTAGAACTAATTTAACCAAGGAAGCAGAACATCCATACACTGAAAACACAAGATTGAAGAAAGAAATTGAAGAGATAAACAAAAATGAAATGATACCCTCTGTTCATGGAATAGAAGAATTAACACTGTTAACATGTTCATACTACCCAATGCGATCCTTATCAAAATTACAATGGCATTTTGTGCAGAAATAGAAAAAAAATCCTAAAATTTGTATAGAAAAACAAAAGTCCCAAATAGACAAAGCAATCCTGACAAAGGAAAACAAATCTGGAATCATCACACTTCCTGATTTCAAACTATATTACAAAGCTGTGGTAATCAAAACAGTATGGTACTGGATAAAAACAGACACATAAACCAAAAGAACAGGGTTGAGAGGCCAGAAATAAAACTCCGCATATACAGCCAACTAGTATTTGACAAGGAAGAGAAGAACACTCAATGGGGAAAGGATAGTCTTGAGAAAACTGGCTGCCTACATGCAGAAGAATGAAAATGGCCCATTATCTTACACCACTCACAAAAATTAACTTCAAATGGATAAAAGACAAATATAAGACCTGAAACTGTAAAAATCCTAAAAGAAATATAGGGAAGAAGCTTCTTTGCATTGGTCTTGGCAATGAATTATTGGATATGACAACAAAAGCGCAAGCAACAAAAACAAAAATTTCTAAGAGGGACTACCCAAACTCAAAGTTTCTACATAGCAAAAGATACTATCAACAACAACAAAAAGGACAAACTACAGAATAAGAGAAAATATTTACAAACTATATATTGGATAAAGGGTTAATACCCAAAATATATAAACTCACACAACTCAAGAGAAAAAAAAAATTCAATGTAAAAGTGGGCAGAGGCCCTGAATAGACATTTCTCCAAGAAAGGCATATAAATGGCCAACAGGTACATGAAAAGATGCTTGACATCATTAATGATGAGGAAAATCAAATCAAACCACAGTGAGATATCACCTCCTACCTATTAGAATGGCTGTCACTAAAAAGACAAGAGATAACAAGTTTGGGCACGAGTATATAAAAAAGGGAACTTCCGCGCACTGTTAGCAGGAATGTAAATTGGTACAGTCACTATAAAAACAGTATGGAGATTTATCAAAAATTAAAAATGGAACTACCATATAATCCAGCAATTCCACTTCTGGGTGTACATTCAAAAGGAATGAAAACAAAATCTTGAAGAGAGATCTGCACTCCCATATTCATTGTAGCATTATTCATAATAGCCAAGATGTGGAAACGATCTAAGTGTCCATCAACAGATGAATGGTTAGAAAAAATGTGAGATATATATATTATTCAGTCACTGAAAAGGAAGGAATACTTATTATTTGCAGTAACATGGATGGGTGGTGATGGTAATATACTAAGTGAAATAAGTCAAAGAAAGAAAGACAAATACTGTATGATATCACTTATATGTGGAACCCAAAAGAGCTGAACTCAAAAAACAAAGTAGAATTGTGGTTACCAGGGGCTGGGGGTTGAGGGAAATGGGGAGATGTTGGTCAAATGGCACGAATTGCCAGTTATAAGACAAGTTCCCTGGATCTAATATACAGTGTTGTGATTATAATTAATAATACTGCATTATAAACCTGAAAGTTTCTAAGAGAGCAGATCTTAAGTATTCTCACCACAAAAGTTAGTAATTCTGTGAAGTGATGGAGATGGTAGTTAACGCTATCTATTTATGGTGGTAATCAGTTTGCAACATCTGTTATCAAATCGACACATTAAATTCACCCAATGTTATATGTCAATTACTACTCAAAAAAAGCTGGAAAAAATAAATAAAAGCCTTTTTCAAAAAACAAATACCTGACTAAACTGGATTCATACAGTTATGTCATTAAAAGTCTTCACTGGGGTCTGCATGAATCATATTACTTCTCAGCAGTTTTTGTCTCATCGTGTAAAGACAGTTTTTCAAAATGGTGTTGCTAGAGCCAAATGCTTCTTGATCCTTCCTTTTGTCATTAGCCTGAGGCTCGAGGTGCAATGAGAACATGTAACAATAAACCCTTAAAGAAAAATACAAAAACTTTAATATAAATAAACAAACAAAAAAATCCTTTCAATGTAGAAGAAATAACTATTATGGACCAGTATTTCAGAATCTAAATTTAAGGCTAGTTCTCTAAAAAACTAATCTCTCCCTCTAAATTGATCCCATTCTTCACTAGATGTGTTTTTCCGTCATGTAGATAAATGTTTCACCACCTGAACTACACGTTGAAATCATGTGGGGAGCTCTTTAAAAATGCTGATTTTTATCTGACTCCAAAAGATTAATTTAATTGGTTTGAGTACATCCTCACATCAGGATTTTTTTAAATGAGATATAATTTATCTACCATAAAAATAAACCTTTAAAAAGTATACAATTCATTGGGTTTTAGTATACCCACAAGGATGGATGTACATCATCACCACTATCTAATTCCAGAGCATTTTATCCCCCACAAAAGAAACCTCATTCCCATTATTAGTCACGACCATCTCTTTCTCTAGTAGTCAACCTATTTTATGTTTCTATGGACTTGCCTATTCTGGGCTGGAATCATATAATACATGGTCTTTATGTCTGGCTGCTTTCATTTAGGATAATGTTTTTCAGGTTCAAACACGTTGGAACATGTACCAGTACTTCATTCCATATTAATTCCTAATAATATTCCATTGTATGGCTATATCACCTTTTTCTTTATCTATTCATTGGCAGATGAACATTTGGGCTATTTCCACTTTTCGGCAATTATGAATAATGCTGCTATGAACATTTGTGTACATGTTTTTGTGTGGACATATGTTTTCAATTCTGGAGGCAGACCTACTGGGTCAAATGATAATTCTATATTTAACTTTTGGGGAAATGCCAGGCTGTTTTCTAAAGTGGCTACACCATTTTACAATCTCAGCAGCAGTGTATGAGGGTTTCAATTTCTCCACGTCCTTGTCAACACTTATTATTGTCCTCTTTTAGTACAACCATACTAGCAGGTGTAAAGTGGCATCTTGTTATGGTTTTGAGTTGAATTTCCCTAATGACTAATGATGCCAAACATCATTTCATGTGCTTATTGGCCATTTGTATACCTTTTTTGGAGAAATGTCTATTCAAATCCTTTTCTCACATTTTATTTGGATTATTTGTTTTGTTTCCTTATTGCTGTATGAATTCTTTATATATATACAAGTACCTTGGGCATGGGATATTTTAAAAGCTTCCCAGGTGATTCTCATACACACCAAGCTTGAGAACCACTGATCATTAAAAACCTCAAATTGATCATATTATCAAAATAAGAGAACTTTTGATTCCAGTTTTGTCAAATAATAAGAAATGAGTGTATAAAGAATAATGAATCCCTAAACAAATCATCCTAAAAGTAAAACTGCTAAATTCCTACCTTTGAATGCTTTTCAAAGTCCTTCTTTTTAAAATGAAGTCAAATATCCACTTGAAAAAAAAAAGAAGTAACCTGTGTTCATCTTTGACTGAACCTTAAGATTTCATGAAGGAAATATTCAGGTACAGGGCTGCATACCCAAGGGTTTTATTATGTTCGTTAATTCTGACATACAAAGGTGAAGCATAAAAATTCGTTCAAAATAAGAATATCTTGTTGTCAAAAACAATCTTCAGTCCAAACTTAGATAAATCTCTTTCAAAGGCCTTTACAAAAAATGCCTTCTATATTTCTCCTGATACAAAAAGAACATCTTAGCTCACATTTGATTGCTTCCTGTTCTCCATTCCTAAAATTACCAACAGAAGGCTGACCTTGTGAAGTCCCTGTACACAAGTCAATAACAAGCCATATGAAAGGAAGCTTCATTCCTTTATTTTTTAAACAATGTTTAATTTTTCAATTACAGTTGACATACAATTTTATATTTGTTTCAAATCTGCAACATAGTGATTAGACATTTATATAACTTAAGTGATCACTTCAATAAACCTAGTACCCATCTGGCACTACACATAATTATTACAATATTATTGACTACATTCCTTATGCTATACTTTCTATCCCCATGACTATTTTGTAACTACCAATTTGTACTTCTTAATCCCTTCTCTTTTTTCACATATCCCTCTAAAAGTCCCCTTATTTGACAACCATCAAATGTTCTCTGTATTGATGAGTTTTTTCTGTTTTGTTTGTTCATGTTTTTTAGAGTCAACATAGAAGTTAAATAATAAATAATATGTCATGCGTCTGTCTTTATCTGACTTCTCCACTCAGGACAATACCCTCCAAGTCCATCCATGTTGTTGCAGATGGCAAGATATCATTTCTTTTTACAGCTGAATAATATTCCACTGTATATGTACCACCTCTTCCTTACCTGTTCATCCACTGATGGACACTCAGGATGCCTCTATTTCTTGACTATTGTAAATGCTGCTGCAATGGACATATGAAAGCACAAGTAACCTCAAAGTAAGGTTTTGGATTTCTTTGGATAAATACCCAGAAGTAAGATTACTGGGTCCTTCTTTGTCTCTTGTTATAGCCTTTGTTTTAAAGTCTATTTTGTCTGGTAAGTATTGCTACAGCAACTTTTTTTCCCTCCTGTTTCCATGAAATGTCTTTTTCTATTCCTTTAATTTCAGTCTGAGTGTGTCTTTAGATCTGAAGTGATCCTCTTGTAGACAGCATATGTAGGGGTCTTGTTTTCTTACCAATTCAGCCACCCTATGTCTTTTGATTAGAGCATTTAAACCATTTACATTTAAAGTAATTGTTGATAAATAAGTAGTTATTGCCATTTTATATATTTTTTATCTTTTTTCCCCTTCTTCTTAAAGAAGTCCCATTAACATTTCTTGTTATACTGGTTTGGTGGTGCTTTTCTTTCTGTTTTTAAGATTCTCTTTTTCTGCTTTTAAGATTCTCTCTTTGGCATTTTAATTACGATTGTGTGGACCTTGTTTGGGTTCATCCTTTTTGGTTCTCTCTGCACTTCTTATGTTTGTATGTCTATTTCCTTCACCAGGATAGGGAAGTTTTCTGTCATTATTTCTTAAATAGGTTTTCAATTCCTTGTTCTCTCTCTTCTTCTTCTGGTACCTCTATAATGTGAATGTTAGGATACCTGATGTTCTTACAAAGGCCCCTTAAACTATCCTCATTTTTCTGAATTCTTTTTCCTCTTTGCCAATCTGGGTGTTTTCTTCTTGTCTTCCAAATTATAGACTCCTCTGCTTCACCCAATCTACTATTGATTCCCTCTAATGTATTCTTCATTTCAGTTACTGTATTCTTCATTTATGACTGGTTCTTTTTTGTTTTCTATCTCCATTTTTATGCTTCCTATCTCTTTGCTAAAGTTCTAAGATCATTTTAGCAACCTTATGTTTTGAACTCTGTATCTGATAGGTTGCATGCCTCCATTTCATTTAGACCTTTTCTGGAATTTTCTCCCTTCTTTTATGTGAGACATGTGTCTTTGTTCCTCATTTTGGTTGTCTCTCTGTTCATTTCTATGTATTAGGTAGAACTTCTATGTCTCCTGGTCTTGGTAGAGTGACCTTATATAGTAGATGTCCTGTGTGGCCCAGTGGCAGTCTTCCTGGTCATCTGAGCCAGGTGCTCCAGGTGTGTCCCTTATGTGGGCTGTGTGTGTCCCCCTGTTGTAGCTGAGACTTGATTGCTGTAGGCCCATCAATGGGATGGACTGACGCTCAGACTGATTAGTTGTGAGGACTGGCTGTAACTCCAATTGTGGAGTAGCTGACCCTATGGAGCAGGATTTGCTTTAGGGGTGCTCTGGTGCCTGCTGAACCTGGGTGTGTCATTTATGTAGGTGATTTGATGGTGCTCTAGCATGAGCTGAAGCTGGTCACCAGGTGTTTTGGTTCTGGAGCCTCTTGGGAGGGGCTCTGACACAGGTGAAGGTCAGCTGCTGCCTATGCCCTGCCCAAAGCCATCTGGTATGGGCTAAAAGTGATCTTCAGATGGTTGCCACTTGTGCTGGGCTTGGAGGTGCCTAGGAGAGGCTAAGCCTTGAACTGAAGCCAGCTGCCACAGGTGCTGGCTTTGGGGCTGGAGGTCAGATGCTGATGCTGCTCGTTTAGGGTTTATGAACCTTTGAGAGGGTTTATAAAAATCTGCAGAATTAGCCAAGTCAGGATGTTTATATAGAAAAGCCACTAGAAGCAGCATGAGTGGGCCCACAAGTTGGGTAAGGCAGGATAGGAGGGATTCACTAATGTGGGTTGAACAGTGGTAGCCAGGTTGATGGAGACACAGCTATGGTGCCTGCCTATGACTGCAGGCTGGGTTGGGGGAGGGCTCAACAAAGGAACAATGGCTCTGCCAGCACTTCTGTCTGGAAGAAAGCTGCCCCTCCAGTCCTCTCCCTGAAGCCAGACAATTTAGTTCCTTCCCTTATGTTCCCTATGCCTTTCAAGCTGCTTCCCTGGTACTGGAGCTCAGAGCAAGTAAGTCTGTCAGCAATTAAGTTCATGTGTGGGCCATTTAAGAAGAGCACCTGAGACTTCAGCAGCTCTTTGTCTCACTCAGCCACAGTTTCCCCTGGTTTACACAGCCAAAAGTTATGTGGATTTCTCTTCCTGACACTGGCATCCTGGGCTGGGGAGCCTGGTATGGGGCTGAGACCTCTTGCTTCTCAAGGAGGACCTCCACAGCTGGGCTATCCCTCCCAATTTTTAACTGCCACATGTGGTGTGGGACCATCCCATTCAAAGTCTCCATCTCCTCTACCAGTCTGGTATCCACTGATACCTAAAGTTCTATGATGGAGGAGTGTCCCTCTGTGAATGCCTTCATGGGTAGGACAAGGATGAAAGATGGTCTCAAGAGTTGCAGATTTGCTCATACCAGCCACCTGAGTCAGCCAACTTGCTGCTCTGGGTTGAGACACAGTTAAGCTTGTTAACCTGCCAGTTCTCTTTTTTGTCCCTTTTCACTCTTTCCTTTGGGTGTGGACATGTAGGTCTACAGCTGGCAATCCAGAGGATGTGGGATTCATCTTTCTTCACTCCAATCCCTACCTCCAGTCTCAGTAAAGCCTTCCTGGATGGACACTGCAGAATCAGCAGACACATGTAGAAAAATGTGACCACAGTCTAGATAACTGACAGGCTCACAGGGCCAGGCTGGTACAAGGTGGGGGAAAATGGCTGAAGGGGTCATGAAACACTGGGGCACAAGTAAAAACAGTGGTGGGCTGGAGGGCACCTGAACTCCTGCAGTGGCAGCCACTCCAGAGCTCCAACTCACTGGGGCCTGCAGAAAAGCAAACTCAATATGAAATTCTCCTGATTTTTCCAATTGTTATAAACAAGTTTCTAATTTTAATTACTAAAGTAATATAACAAAATTTAATACAACATTAATATAACCTAAATCAAATCTTGAGAAAACATTGGACAAATCCAAATTGAGAAACATTCTAAAAACATAACTGACCTGTGCTCTTCAAAACTGTTACCATCATGAAAGACAAAAACAGACTGGGAAGTTATTCCAGATTATAAAATCCTGAAGACATATGACACTTGAGTGCAATGAATGATCTGGATTTACTTTTGCTATAAAGGACATTATCAGGACAGTCAGTAAAATCTGAATATGGTCTGCAGGTTGAATAATAGGATTAGGAATTGAAATGGCTTGACTTGATTAGTGTACTACAGTTATATAAGAGAACATCCTTGTTTTTAGGAAATACACACTGAAGCATTTAGTGGTAAAGGGGCATTATATCTGCAAATTACTCTTAAATGGTTCATGTAATATATTTATATGTGTGTTTACCTATATCTTTATCTATGTCTATATAACTGTATATCTATCTATACATCTGTCTGTCTGTCTATATTTCTATTATCTATCTATCTATCTATCTATCTATCTATCTAAGAGGGAAAAGGCAAGCAAAGAGGATGACATAGAAAATATAGTAAAATGTTAACAGGGAATTAGAGTACCTATAAGTTTCTGTAACTGTGAAATTTTGTTAAAACAAAAGGTTAAAAATTACTTTCCAAGTCAAACCAAATTCATCTGCCAGCTGGATGCTGGTTTGTAACTTCTGATCTTTGGGATCTTAGGGTCTCAAAAATCACCCCTAGATATTCTTCAAGGACTTTCCCCCTCACCCTAACTCTAACCCCTACCTCTAGAGACAAAGCAAAGGATCTGCAGCAGCCTGGGCATCAGGAAGGACCTCACAAAACCCTAAAAACCTAAAACCAGTTAACACTGAGAGAGGGGGTGATGCCACAGCTCAGAAGCCGGCCTGATATGCCACCTGGAAGGGCATGGAGAAGAGGGACAAGATGGCAGCTCAAGGTGTGCTGGGCAAAACCAGGAGCAACATTGCTTATTTCATTTCTTTCATTAAGTATATCCCTAAGTGGATTAATCACCAACCTCACACACGACAGCATGATTCTCTTCATCTTGGGCCTCTATTAGTTCAGCCAGGAAGTATTCGCCATAAGTTGCTTTCAGAATTGTGTTATGGTACATAAATATTGGCATGAGATCATCATGATCTTCTACCCTGTTTAACAGAAAGGCTTAATTTAAGTGTTCATTCCTTCCTTCAATGGAACACCTACTATGGGCTAGATCCTGTTCTAAAGGCCAGGAATACAGCAACATGTTCATGAAATAGGTGAAACAGAGAATAAAAATGGAACAAATACAACACTTTCAAACATTTCAAGTAGGGCTTTGAAATGAAGAGGGATGGGTTCAAGTGGTAGGAAGACCTCTCTGAGAAAGTACATCAGATTTGAGACCTGAATATGGACAGGAAGCTTTGTCAAAACATGGGGGTGGAAAATTCCAGGCAGAGGGAATACACTAGACATGTCTGAGTGTGAAATGTAGGGCAGCATTTGTCATGAGCCAAAGGACAAGAAGCTGGGGACAGCACTGCCCAAATGTGTTCCAAAGAACTCTACTTCTGTGACATTGTCCCCAGCATCCCCCCCCCCACACACACACAAAGGATTCTACTGTCTAAAAACAACTTCCTACTATAAGTCCCTCCTGGACTGTCATAGTTATGTATTAAAGACTCTGAAAGTACTACAATAAAGAATTTTAACCCTCTTTATGCATTTCTCAGAAAGTAGCCCATAGTACCCTTTATTCCTGAAACATTGCTACAGTTTCTGTGGAGTGAGAAATGCTGATTTAAAGGTAATGAAGTTCTGCTCACCATTCTGGCACAGGCACATCAAACCTCCACCTTCAGGACCTCTACAGTGACCTTGACTGCCAGTGTGTGTTTGGGGGTAGGGAAGACACAAGAACCAGGTTTATGGCAGCATGGTGATGCTGGCCTTTGGACCCATTTTGCTACCATATTTAACATTATTTTCTTCTTTTTAAAACATTCTTGGTTTTACTTATTGTTCTACCTTACTTGTCTAGGATGTTCTTACACTTTTTTCCTGGTACTTTTCTTATTAAAATGTTCCACATTTGTATTATTTTTTTGTAGTGTATCTGATTTGGCTACTAACCTTTACCATCCTCCCCCCTATGTCATTACTATGCTATCTTCATCATCCCACTTTATCTTCTATTATATTCTCTTTATATTAATAGCATATTTGTCTATTGAGTGATTAGTATGTATATAAAGCTCAAGGCTTTATCCAGATTATCATAGCAACCACAAGAAGCAGGCACCGTATTTACTCTCTGGATGGAGAAAGGCAAGGCTCATGGAAAATATGTAATGCATTGCCTGAGATGACAGAAACAGTTGACAGCAGAGCCATGTAATGAATTCAGGTCAACTAACAGACCCTATTGTCACACACTACACTCAACAAAGAATGCACTCAAAATCTTCCTTTAATTTGACATTCCATTTGAAAATTGCTAGGAGGAGGCATGAGCACAAGCAAAACAGTTGAGAGGAGAGACTTTGGCTCAAGGGCCAATAGTCAGCACAGTAGATTTTCCAGCCAGCCCTGCCACAACTTCTCCAGCCCCTGCTGGATCAGATCCTCCGATCCTGCCACAGCTCCACTCTCCAAATAGAAATGCTTTAAACTGGACAGCCTTATGCACTCTGGATGAAAACCTCCACCTTGCTCCCTAGATGAAACCTTTACCTCAGGCTCATCTCTTAGAATAATGTTGATTTTTCATCAATAATAAGAATTTTGATCAAAGAAAACATATTTGAAAAACTATCTTTATCCTGTAAACCCCAGAGCTAAGAGAGAGTAGCTACACACACAACAACACCACACACACAATGACAATCAAGGTGAAGGGGCGGGAGATTAAACACAACTCCCCAGGTTGAACTTTATTCTTAAACTCTTGTCAACACCCTCTGGAAGAAGAGATGGTATGGGGTCCTTATCCAGACAACAAGGGTATTATCAACATAGTTATGTTCCCCAACAGTTTATTCCACTAATTTTTTTAAAGTAGTCCTTGACCATTTCCCCAACTATTTTTGTGTGTTATATTATCACACTGAGAAGTACCAGTTACCATCTGTGGCTGGGTTCACTGAGGCTCCACAATAAATGCATCAAAAGCTCATTGTGCTCTTTTGAGAGACTGGAAAATAAATGACAGTGTATTGGTCACAGCCTGATCTGGGCAGCCAGATGCCTGGGTCTGGATTTAATAGCTGTAACCTTGGGCAAATCGCTTAACCTCTCTATGCCACAGTTTTCTCATGTCAACAAGAAGTAAATATTAAGATAATAATGTTATCATTAGCATTATTACTAATTAGTTGGGAAGGATCAAAAAGAACAACTGAAGGAAGGTTTATAATCAATGCATGGAATGGAAGATGTTATCACTTCAAAAGCTCGAATCATTGTACTAGTTGTCCATTGGCCACTATAGGTATGAACTCTCCCATTCTATCCACTATCACTTATTTGTTTAAAACCCTGCTTTCTTCACTTCATTCCCTTAACTCAAAAGCTTTTGCCAACCCCACTGTTTCTGGGATAAGCAGAACCCTTAGCTTCATTTTTAAGACCTCCATCTTTCCATCCTTATTAACAACAATATAAGCTGATATACTCATTGTCTCTAGAAGGGGACCTCACCATCTTCCTTCCTTTTGCTTCTTTCCTTATCCAGTGCTATAACTCCATCATTTATTCCAAATTCCAGTATCTTGCAAAAATCATCTATCTATACCCCACACTCTCTAGTAGTTCATCTTCCCTGCTTCCTTTCCAAGAAACCCTATGGTGAGGTCAATATTAGATACTCATTGTCTACTTCTGGTGGTAATGCAATGCAGGCTCTTTGGGAACAGAGAGGGAGTTGTGTACTTCTCTTTGACAAAGACTCTCTTACCAAATTCTACCCAAGATACTCTGAGCCCTCTCTTGAATAGGCTTCTACCTTGACCTATAAAGACTTGAACAAACACTAACATTTTCTAACAGCTCAAGTTCACATCCCTAGGATAACCCTAGCTCCCCTTGTAAGTGCCTTCCTGAGAAAGCTCAAGAATGCGAAAAGAATTTCATGTCTGTTCTAGTCAACACCTGAGTGACAACATCTAGTCTCTGGGGGTAAGAGCCTAACTTCAATAAGCACCAGTTAGCAAACTCAAATAGGTTTCACATGGACCAATGCCTCGTTCCCACTTGTTATAATTTTTCACTCCCCTGATTCTACCTATTCTCACCCACTTCCCTATTTCCTCATTCTCCCTTTAAAACTCCTAGTCACCTCTGAACAAACTGAAGTTGAAGTCAGTTTATACTGGACTCTTCCCTATTGCAACGGCTATTACTAATTAAAATCTGTCCTTACCACTTTAACCAATTTCTGGCTTTGTTGATCTTTGATATCTGCACAGCCTACAGCACAGGTACAACAATGATGGCCAACATTGATGGGGTCCTTACCATATTACAGGACCTCGCCTAGCGTCAACATGCACTGACAGCACTGAGGGTGCAATCACTGAGCCCGTTTTCCAGTGAGGAACATGTGACTCCAGAGGACATATCTGGGGAATGACCCCTCATCCCTAAGCTGGCAGCTTCACAGCCCCTCTACTTGGCCTCTAACTCTACTTCCTGAGAAACCTGTCAGTCACTTCAACGTTAAGGCTTGGTTTCTCATCTACAAAAGGAACAGGGATAAGGATAGAAAGGGCCCAATGTGGTGATACAAGGGACACCCTCAACTTCACTCTCTGGCTGGCAGCTAATTACTCCACAGCATATGCTCTGGGGAGACTTTGTATGCCTGTCACATGCCACACCACCTGAAAACCCCCACCAGCTGGCTCTACCAGAGCACCCAGGACCTTGGTTGAAAGAGCCCGATTGCATTTGAGAAACTACACACTTCCCCATCTAGCAACCTGCCAAAAGGGTGCTAACAGGTGGCTTTATTCTGTAAAGACTTGTGGATGATATTGGTTTAAAAAAAAAAAAGATTCTAGGAGAGAATAGCCAACAAATCCATTTTCAAACATTTTACCAAAATAAAAATCCGCATCAATATTTAATAATAGAGATAATTATTTTAAATAATGAGAAAATAATTCAATATCCTAATTGTTTTAAGTGGATCGAGACAACTACCACCCAGGGAACTGTGTACCATGGGCTTTTATTTTTGTAATGGACATAAACATAATATCCCATAGATATAAAACTCAGGAATAAAAATTCGGAGAAATCCAGAATGTAAGCCTAATCAGGAGTCCTCAGCAGCCCATTAACCAAGTTATCCATAATCATACCTCAATACTAATTCTTCAGGGAAAAATAATTAGAAAACATCTAAATTATAGAGTTCTGAAGTGTCCCTCCCTTAGCCCTTCTCCAAAATGAGTAAAGAGGAACTTCTTTTGTTAAATGCATTCCTTGGGGTAATTGATCATTTATGATCTTGCATCAGCCCCAGTGCTAATGATAAAATATGACATCAGCTTCACAGAGTCTCAAATGGCATATGATGAAGTCCAGGCCCACATAAACAAAACACCCCGACTACAAAAAAACAATTCATCCCGTAAAATGTTTAAATTTGAGCACTCCGAGGTGATGAGCACTTCCTGCCACTCAGATAAGAGAGCCACAACTTCCAGCGAATTCATTCTGTATAGGAGTGTTGCATGCCTGTGACTTCTGTGACCCACAGTGTTTCAGTGGTGATGATTATGAAAGCTTATAGTTCATCAACATAAAGCACAATGGGAATGACACCATTCTCTGAGTGAAAAGCAACATTCCTTGATATCTTCCATTTAGTATATGGCTTGCAGTAGGCAACGATATGCTTGTTAATGTAATCACAGAATATTTTATTTTAACTTTTTTAGAGGAAACAAAAGGTCCATAAAAGGTCCATAAAAACTGATGAATCACTCAGGCACCTAAATGTCCATCACATGCTGCAAAAACATGCCAAATATAAATGGAGTAAAATTCAAAGCTTAAGAAAATCAACATCCCCTAAAGGACACCTCACTTGGACTATTGATGTCCTCGAAAACTAGGAGAAGGTGAGAAGAGGAATGACAGGGACCTGATGGCTCTCACTGGCTTCCTAGGAGGTGGGGACAAGAAAGAATAAACTCAATCATCATTTCCATTATGCCAGTTAGCTGGGCTTTCAAGGAGCATTGTGATGCCTGGATCCCACAGAACTTTCCTGGCTAGCTGGTATGGTCTCTTGCTAACAGGCAGACCCTAAGATTGCTTTAACGCCTCAGCATCCTGACCACTCTTCTGTATAATTACAATCCTAGAGGAAAACCTAAAGGTCATCTTTCCTTGAGTGCAAGAGGTCCATGTTCCTTGCCAGTAAAGAAATCATTGTGAACTCACAGATGGAACGTTCACACTTAAGGACTATAATGACAGCAGCAGCAGCAGCAGCAGGCCACCTTTGCATTTAGAATATTGGCAGTGCCTCCTCTCTCCTGTCTGATGGTATTTTCCACATCCAGAGAGGATTTGCATTTCATTAGCCAGACTTGAAATGTAGTGTTGAAAAAGAGATTGATGTCAATTTAAGTGCCATAAATATTATACGTCTTCAAGCCTGAGAGTGTGTGTATGTGTATGTGTGTATATGTTTTAAAATATAAATGAAGAAAAAAATTCATAGGGGATCCAAGTTAGTGGTAGTGCTAAAGAATGCAGTGTATTTTGGCTAAACCAACCTTTTATCATGAACATTTTTAAGTTGGGGAAGGAGAACCTATAGTTGGCACCAACTAGATTTTTCTTTTTATTCAAATGTGTAAAACAAAGAACCTTTTTCTTTCCAAGATCTCTTGTGACCTCTAGTGGTCTTCTTTAAGAAAATCAAATCAATCATTTCTAAACTATAAATTTCATTTTGGAACTTTAAAATGGGTTTTGGAACCATTTAGCTTCTACACCTTAGAAAATACCATGATTTTAAAAGTTATAAAGTTATAAAGTTTTAAACCTTAAATGACTTCAAAGCATATTTGAGGCCAATTAGAGGTCCTTGGCATTTATACCACCAGGATCTGATCCAAAAGTCTATCTTGGCACACCATCGCTTGAGTTGGACTGTTAACCAAATTCTGTTTGCTAGGTACAAGGACTCAAGAAGATTGATGATGAAATTCCTAACTGCTCTACCCCTTCTTTCTGAATGCTTTAAGATACTCATAACTTATGCATCAGAACGTTCGTTTATATGAAAGTGCTCAGAAGTCAAGCGTTAGGTGGATTCCTAAAAAGCATGAGACTAACAAACGCTTAACACAAATAATTGCTTTAAGAGGTGAAAAGTTAGTTAAAAACTACCAGTTTTATGTTTTAAAATCCTAAGTTTTCTTTCATCTATTTTAAATACCAATAATGTTGAACCAATTTGATTAACCATTGTTATCCAAAAAAGCAGTGCCACTTTATTTTTTTTAATTTTATTATTATTATTGTTATTTATGCCTAAAGCACCTGGCCTTCCTAGGTGGCTTCCCATCCAAGTATTAACCAGGCCTGACCCTGCTTAGCTTCTGAGATCAGACATCGGGGTTGTTCAGGGTGGCGTGGCCGTAGACCACTGGGGCACAAACCCAGGACCTTCTGCGTGCTTACCACTCCACTATGGAACCACTACCCAATGTGCCATTTGAGTTAACAGTACTTCCTCCTCGCTTTGTCCGCAGTTGTGCTTTCCATAGTTTCAGTTACCTACAGTCAACTGAGGTCCAAAAATATTAAATGCGAAATTCCAGAAATAAACAACTCATAAGTTTTAAATTGTAACGTGATACAATCTCTCACTGTCCCAATTTGTTCCACCTGGAACAGATCATCTTTTGTCCAATGTACCTACACTATATACACTACCTGCTCATTTGTCACTTTGTCTCCATAATCAGATTGGTAATCGGAGACTATATTCATATAACTTTTATTATAGTAAACTGTTATAACTGTTCTATTTTATTATTAGTTATTATTGTCTATCTCTTATGGTGCCTAATTTACAATAGGTATTATATATAGGAAAACACATAGTATATATACAGTTCAGTACTATCCTTGGTTTCAGGTATCCACTGTGGGTCTTGGGACATATACTCCTGGGAAAAGGGAGGGCTACTGTATTTTGCAACACTGACTGACAGCAAATAATTCTTTCCTGGTGACGTCCCCCACCCCCAGGAGGACTTGAAAAAGGTAGGATTTTTTTTTTTCCCCAGAAGGATCATTCCAATAGTTTCTAAGTCTGAGACATCTTAAATCTACCACCAATGATTAGTCAAACTCACTATATATTATAAAGCTGTGTCCAGAAGCAGCTATGCTTTATTTCAGATATTATATACAGAACAGTAATTTAAATAATCAGTGTCGAAGTAAAGGGGCAGAATTTTTCAACTGGGTAAATCAGTGAAATGGGATTGTGGATTACAGCATTAATTCACTGGTTCTGAATATGTTGCTAAGTGAATAGCAGAAGGATAATTACATCCCTAAAGCCTACATTGGTTTAGTGTCTTAAGAACTGTGTTCTTCATCATTATCTGTGCAAGTAGCTATTAATGAAACATATCGAAAAATAAATGTGGGGGAAATAAGAAAATGAGGCAGCCTAAGAGGATGCATGGCCACGCCCATCTGATATTTCGAAATGTCTTCTTTTTCCTACATTGTTAAAAAGGGAGATAGTCCACAAAGTGTATTTTTCAGATACCTGAAATTCTATACCTGCAGGTATTACAACTTGAATTTAAACATTTTGCACAGAGGGCTTCTTAAAATATGTCACATTTCTCTACCTTTTGCAAGCAAAAGCATCAACTATCATAATGTCACAATTTCCTCATTAATTCACTACTATACACTAAATTGTCTTTTTATAAATGTCATTTCCTCACTACCAAGTACCCACTGTCATCTTTTTGTCACCAGGACTATTCTTATAGCAATTTGCTTCTTGCAGATTTTCTGTGGGCTGGGCAAGCAGAACATTTCACAATCAGAGGCTCAGTAAGAAGGACCTCAGGGTAAGGAATTGGGAAGGTTTAGTTCAGGCCATGTAGGCCTTATCTGCTTGAAGTTTACAGTCCATAACACTGAAGTTTTCAAGGGTAGAGGAAGAAAGGAGTGGGTAAGGTGAAAGAAGGAGACCAACTCATAACCACTAGTTACCACAGAGTTACTAGCATCCTGAATGACAAAGGGGCATAGGTGAGATTAGCAAAGATGTCACCTTACTAAAAAATGAAATAGGTGATCTTTACATAGGCTGCCTCTATACATGTCATTTTCAGTTTTAAATATAGATAGATAGATAGATAGATAGATGATAGATAGATAGATAGATAGATAGATAGATAGATAGATAGATAGATAGATAGGATAGGATATATGTAATTTTCTATTACATAATGTCTTACTGAATATCTAAATTGAAAGTACTTAAACTTTAAAATTCCTCAAGAAAATGACAATCCTCAGGATCCAAATCTAGTATAATACCTACACTTTAAGAAAATATGAAGCCTCCTGGTTGGTGAATACATGGAAATTTGGGGAGAGTAGTGTACCTGGAAAGAGCATGGAAACTCTGCCCCTTTGCCCATACCTTGCCCCATACAGCTCTTCCATCTGACTGTCCCTGATGAAGTAAGTAAAAAAAGGTTTAGAAATGTGCCTCCCTCACCTGTAACCCATTCCCCTCTATTCTTTCCCAAAGAATACTCTACTTTGCACATTCATGTTTAATTAGCTATCTGGATAATTTCTGTACTGGCCATCATTCTAAGTTCAACTATTTTATTCATTTAAACTGAAACCTGTACTTCGCACTGAAAGTGAAGAAGGAAGCCCCTGTTCCTCCCAAAATCGAAGCCAAAGCAAAGGCTTTGAAGGCAAAAAAAAAAGTAGTGCTGAAAGGCTTCCTCAGCCACCTTCCAACAGCCCAAGACACTATGGCTCTGAAGGCAACCCAAATATCCTCAGAAAAGCACCCCCTGGAGAAACAATCTTAACCACTATGCTACTATCATCAAGTTTCCCCTGACTACTGAGTTAGCCATGAGGAAGATAGAAGACAACAATACACTTGTGTTCATTGTGGATGTCAAGGCCAATAAGCACCAGATCAAACAGGCTGTGAAGAAGCTGTATGACACTGACGTGGCCCAAGTCAACACCCTGATCAGGCCTGATGGAGAGAAGAAGGCATATGTTCAGCTGGCTCCTGACTATGATGCTTTGGATGTTGCCAACAAAATTGGGATCATCTAAACTGAGTCCAGCTGGCTAATTCTAAATATAAAAAGTTTTTCACTATAAAAAAAAGCGGAACCTGTAAAATGGCACTCAAACCCACAAATATTTAGATAAATGCAAATTAAAACAAAATACTGTTTTGACCTAACTGATTGGAAACAGTTTTTAATAACTGAAAACATCAAGCACTGGTGAGGGTGTAAGAAAACAAGACTTGATTGATTGGATATAAATTGACATGATTATTCTGGTTGGATAATTATTTAGTGACAATTTTCAAATCTTTGTATTTAATGCATTCTTACCCAGAAATTTCACTCCTAGATATCTATACTACCAAAAAAAATAGCATGCATACTTGAAGATATATGTATAAGGCTGTTTGCCACAGTATTATTTATTGTAGAAAAAAATGAGGACAAATTTCCATAAATAAGGAATAATCAAATGAATTATATTAAAGCCACATGATGATATACCATGCAGCTACTAAAAAGGATAAAATTAATCTGGAAGATGATGAGCTGCTATATTAAGTGAAATATACAATTTTAAAAATGGCCATGACTATATAAAGAAAAAGAATACAGACATATATTTGCACGTGTATAGTTATGTACTCATATAGAATAAAAGTAATTTTTACTTTAAATTTTTTTCTGATTTGAAAATATAATTCATTTTATTAAATAAACTATCCCTCAAATTAGTTAGCAAATGGCAGAAAAAAATGAGAGATTTTTAAATGAAATGAAGACTACAGTACAGCAATTGTTAGATTACTTAGAAAATCCTGAACAATTCATTTATGGAAATTTCTCAAAACATAAAAAAAAATAAACTGCCAACTCATGAATACTTTTTCAACAAAACTTCTTTAAAGAATTAATTTCCTGAAGGGCTGGAGGGTTTATTTACCTGTACTGATACTAACAAGAGAAATTTCATAAATCAGGAAGAAGATTTGAAAGGTGTGAGAGAATCAATTAAATTCCTTTCCTTCAGAATATGTTTAGCTTCTATTAGTATCATGATCAAAAGAGTTTTATAAAGAGAGAATTATAATGTGAGTATTTAGCTATGAATAAGAAGAAAGTAAAGAAAAATAATTTTCTATGAGGAACTTTTTTTGTTCTAAAGTAAGTGAATATTCTGTATCTGAACTTATTCTACTTATTCTACTCCTTGATAATCTTTTTTTAGACACATGCTGTCTGGATCTCAGAATGCAAAGTAAACGCTCTCTATGAAGAGTAAAAATGGAATTGCTTTCCATTGTTTGCATAATGTTCAACATCTGTCTCCCTCTCTTTGCTTTCCTTCATCACTAAACATCTCTAAAGGGTAGTATTACCTTGCCTTAACTTCCTTACTTCTTATTTATTCAGCTCACTAAAATTTGATTACCAATATCCAACTTTAATCTTCAAGGAGGGACAAGACCAGACCCCAAACTAAGTGGCCAGCAGAAGGGCACTGGTGACTGAATGGCCAAGACTAGCATAGAGGAGCCAAAGGGATGAGCTTAGAAGAAACCGGAGGCCCGGATCTTTGAGAAGGAAGAGTTCAGAGCCATGAGAACAAGAGAAGAAAAGGAGAAGCAAATCAAGATTGGTGGGATTAGGGCTGGAGTCTGGAGGATAGGATAGTCAGAGCAGGCAGCCACTCTCCCTCTCACCCAAAGTTCAGCTGACCTTTCTTTAATAGATATAGGATTATTAAAGTTATTAATTTTTTAAATGAGTTTGGTAGCTTGCATTTTTCAAGAATTTGGTCCATTTTATCTAAATAGTTGACTTTATAGAGTTATAGTATTCCCCTATCCTTTTAATGTCTGTAGGATCTGTAGTGTTATCACCTCTTTCATATTGATTTGTCTTCTTTTTTTTTCTTGGTTAGTTTGGCTACACGTTCATCAGTTGTATTCATTTCATCAGTGTTTTTTTAAATTTCCAAATCCAACTATCTCTTGTTTTTGTACTCAAATTATTTGATTTCCAGGCATTGTTAGCCACTTTAAGAATCTTGGACTTCTGCCAAGTCTTTTCCCTCTCTTCCAATTTTCTTTCCTATTATCATTAACAGGTCATTTTCATCTTTCAGTATTCTGCTCTAGTTCTATGCTTTTTCAGTTTAAAATCTCCTGCTCAACTAGACAATCTCCTTTATTCTCATGTTGTCACTAATGAAAGGACCTGTGTTTCCAACTCTTTCCTATATATTTAATGCTAGTATTTCTACTTTCAGCTAATGAATCCATCATCTCCCAAAAACCCTGAGTCACCACTAACTCATTTTTATCCTTTAACTCCTTCATCCAAATTGCACTTTCTCTCTCAAACATTACTTTGCATCTATGCATTTTCCCTGATCCATTCCCCCACATGGGTCTCTTGGACTTGTCACTGCCTAAATTCCAGCTGATATAATTTCCTGATGGGACTGTTCTGTGTTCCTCCCCTATAATCCACTGAACACACGAAAACCAGTTACCTTTTAACACAGCCCATGTCATGCCTTTCTTCTTCAGTGCTCCCTGCTGGCTCCAAGATTAAAGCCTTCTCATCACAGTTCTTCCTTTGCTATTCAGGATCAACTCTTCTTCCCCATACCTTGAACAGCAGCTGCACCTGACTACCTGCCTGCTGATAGACATTTCAGGTGCTTTCCTGCGTCTATTCCTTTGCTCATTCTGCCTCTCTGATTCATCCTTCCTGACCAGATTCAGAGGCTACTTTCTCTGTGAAGACTTTTTTCTTTTAAATTATTTTTATTGTTAAAAAATAATACTATCACTAATATGTATAATACCATATACTAAAATACATAGATATTTAGAATACAGTTTGATGAGTTTTGTGAACTGTATACATCCCAATCAATATACAGAACATTGTCATTACCCCAGAATTCCACCATGTCCCTCCCACTCTCACTCTTCCCTCTACCAGAGGCAACCACTAATCTGATTTCTATCTCTACAAATTAATCTTATCTGTTTTATACATCATAAAAGTTGGATCAACAGTATATGGCCTTTGTTTCTATGTCTGTCTTCTTTCACTTGGCATACATTTCCTAAGATTGACCCATGCTATTCTGTAATAAATACTTCATTCAATTTCACTGCTGAGTAGTATCCATTGTATGCATATGCCACAGTTTGTAAATGTAAACATTTACTTGTTTACAGACATTTAGACTTTTTGAGGGGTGGGGGGAGAAGGAGAGGGAAGGGAGAAGGGGGAAAGAGAAGATTTAATTTCTTTGGCACTTACATGTTATTGGAAGTGTGTTAAGACTTGACTTGCATCAACTCATCCAATCATTGCAACAATCCCCTGCAGTCAACACTATGCTTATAGCCACTAACAGAGAGGAAACTGAGGCCTGCAGATGCCAGTTCCTTTTTTAAGTTAATCCATCTGGTTAGTAGCAGAACCAAGATTAGAATCTACATCTACCTGATGTCATTACTACAAATTCTTAACAATTATTCCCTAATACTACATATCTCATATCTCATAAATTTAAATTCAGTACTTTCTAAAGAAATCCAGCACTCATCAAATACAGCAATAGTTGACCTAAGAATAAATTGTACAATTTATTCTTCACTGAAAAGGCCAAGCAACTACTCCTGTGAAATGATTTCATATACATTTTTATTTCAAAATAGCCATTCTATTTTGCTTACAACTTTGTGAGGCAAAAATCTGGGGGACTTAGCTGGGTAGTCCTGGTCTCTTATGTGGCTGCAGTCTGGTGTTGGCTGAGCTGCAGATATAGGGGATCTTTCCTTGGTTGGACATCCACAATGGTTTACCTACATGGCTGTCAGTCAGTGCTGTCGGCAGAAATCTCACTGGGGCTGTCACCCCCAGTGCCAACATGGAGTCTCTCCAGCATGGTGGTCTCAGGGCAGTCAGACTTCTTCCCTCATTTTCTCCGGAGCAAAGAGTCCCAAGAGAACCAGGCAGAGCTTTCTCACCTCACAAATCACAAAGCGTCCCTTCTACCATGCTGTGTGGGCTAAAAAAGTCACAATCCACCATAATAAAGAGGGGATACAGACTCTATTGATGAGAATCGTGGCAAGGTCACACTGTAGGAGAGCTCGCCAGATGGAAGACAGTATTGTGGAGATCTTTGATAAATATAATGTCATAGCCACCTCCTTAAGACTGCTCAACTTCAGGGCATGTCATGTGGGCCACTGATGGTAGTGACCTTCAACTTGAAAACTCCTCTTTGGGGTTAATAGAATCCTCATCCACTGAATGTCAGAAAATAGGTAGGCTTTGCTAGGAAAACTAAATAGGCAAATTCATTTTTAAGTTGGTTTTGTTTGAAAGTTAGTTCACTCAATGTGGGACTAAAGACTGTGTGTTTTCAGAAACCTCTAAATAGTAAATGCACAACTTTCCCAGCCACATAGTACCAAATAAGTTTCATCAGTTACTTAGTCCCACAAATTATGTCATCAAGGGGAACTCTACACATCTCCAAAATAAGTAATGCTTATGGGTATTAGAAAACCATTTAATCTGAGCTATAACCAATTACAGTAAGAACTGGCCATTTAAAAACTCTTTATAAGGTACTAAAAGGCACTGCTCCAACCTTACCTGGCTTTACGAATATGCAGCTGAGGGTAATGGCTGTGTCTGTGACATATATACACAGCAAAGTCTTCATCATATGTCAGATTTGGAATGTTCCCCACTTGGTCAAACACGGTAATAAGAGTAGAGCCTAAATCACACAGAGAAATGTGGCCTCATTTCACCAAGGAATAATTTTAGAACTTCAGAATAAAATGTAGTTTCCATTCTAAACTGTGTTTTGTTATAATCAAATAAGTACACTATACATTTTAGACCTGGAGATCATTCTTATTTTCCATTCCCAAAAGCATGAATTTTTAAGCATGAATTTCCTATATTAGTAATTGGTGCATATTTCGATACACCAAATAATTCAGGATGCTTCTGCAGTCTGTCATGTTAATAACATTTCTAAAGATAAGAGTAAGGAAAACTATTTTTAGAAATATCCAAGTCTGTGGCTCTTTACTTTTTAAGCATGAATTTTGTTTTAAGCATGAATTTCCTATATTAGTAACTGGGGACAGGAGGTAACTGAGTTGACTTTACCTAGGCTCATGTAGGATGGCACTATGAGAAAGATGAAGTGCAGTTCTGGCACTGCCTTAAACACGTTTCTGGAAAGGGATAGAGAGAGTAGGACAAGTGTTAATAACAAAGCAATCCCATTAGCTGGCACCAGATTGAGACAAAAGCCTTCACTAAAAAAGCAGGTGTTTATATATCCACATGCCCTCCTTTGTTTCCTGTTTGTAAAGACAAAAACACCTTCAAGGCAATTTATTTTTCTTCTCTACTTTTCGTTGGATTCTACAGCCCCTTTTCTATCTGTTCCATGGAGGTAGAGAGAATAAAGGGTGCCATGTTCTTGCAACACACCAGATTTCTGCTAATATTAACCTTTGACCTGACATCTGGATGGTCTGGTGTGATATTACAAAGTGACTTGAAAGCTGAGGCCATCACCCCAAATGTCTGTACAGGTTGTCAGAGATGCATCGCCATCACCCAGCAGCCCTGCTGATCATATTTCAATTCACCATATTATTCAGGATGCTTCTGCAGTCTGTCATGTTAATAACATTTCTAAAGATAAGAGTGAGGAAAATTATTTTTAGAAATATCCAAGCTTGTGGCTCTTTACTTTTCCACTACTTCCCCCCAAATCCATTTTTTAAATGACTGCACTATCTGTTTGCCTCAAACAATAGCAATTAAAGGTGTGTGCTGAAGGGAGCATCAACTCAAAGAAATAAATTATTTTCTTTCAGAAATATCACTGCTATTCAAAGTAAATACTTTATATAACCATAATTATAAGCAAATTTAACACCTCAAAGAATTTCATGTCCTTTAAAAATATTTTAACCCATTTCTCGTTAAGAAAAAAAGTATAGCTCACTGCCAGCATTAATTCAATTTTATATAAACATGCTTTTTGAGACTGAAGCAATATCTCTGGTTTTCGATGTGAAAATAAAATATAAAAAAGTTCTTGCAGTTACTTCCAAACAGAACTTGTCTCTAATCCTAATGTAACAGAAATGATGATCAGTATTTAACAATTTTTTTGTGTGGTAAATTTCAAAGCACAGAGCAATACAAAGTGGAACATCACATTCCACACAAAAATATCACATTTCTCTCTGGGTTTTCTTGCCATCCTTGTCATTGTGCAAGCAGCAAACTTTGCAGCAACCAGTTGAATTCTGTTTCCCTGACGTTGGTGGTATTCTCCTGGGGAAATATCTTCCAAATAGGTGAAGAGGTATGACATCATCAGAGCACAGACAACCTCGAAGACATTGCTGCCCTGGCTTGTGATGCTTTCCCAATATTCTTTCAATCAACATTAGTCAGGTTTAAATGGCTGATCGTGTGCTCAGGATTGCCTTTCTTGAACAGGATGTAGGAGTTCAGCACTAAATGTTTAGAAGGTGGCAAAATAATTCCTTATACCAAAACCTGTGCCTTCTGCGCTAAGTTGGATAAGAAGCGAGCATATGGTCAGCCAAGTCCACTGCTCCCCTATTCTTGTTATAATCCACAATGACACATGGCTTCTTAGTTTTCTTTCTATTTCTGTTGTCTACTTCACAGTATTACTGTGGAATGCTGACAACATTATCACCTTCTTGTCACACCATTTCAGTGCCATAAATTCACCACAGAATCTGGCTACAGTCATCTCCTTTGCAATCTTTTTTATCAGATCATTTGGCGTTTGTTTTCTGTTCAAATGAGCTATCCCAACTGCATCAGTCCTGTTTCGATGTAATTCTCTGAAAAGAATGGAAGCTGTATGGCAAACATTGGAGGTAAGGTTGGAGCTGTAATCTTGGGGTAAATGCTGCAGCCACAAGCACTGCTGGCAAATATTCTCAGGACAAACGGGAAATGGGTTAAAACTATAGTCAGCCCTCCATATCCACAGGTTCAGCATTCGTGGATTCAACCAAAGATCGAAAATATTTTTTAAAAATCTTACATTGTTACCGATGCATACTATATAGTTAGACCTACAATGGTTGTGTCTGTATTGAACATGTACAGTCTTTTCTCCTTGTCTTTATTTCCTAAACAATACAGTACAACTATTTCCATAGCATTTACATTGTATTAAGTAGTATAAGTAATCCTACAGATGATTAAAAGCAGGGGTCCCCAACCCCCAGGCCACAAACTAGTAGTGGTCCATGGCCTGTTAGGAACTGGGTCATACAGTAGAAGGTGAGCGGTGGATGAGCAAGTGAAACTTCATCTGTATTTGCAGCTGCTCCCCAGCACTAGCATCACGCCTCAGCTCCACCTCATATCATCAGGCATTAGATTCTGACATGAGCACTGGTTCCTAGTGCCAAAAGGTTGGGGACTGCTGATTTAAAGTATATGGGAGAATGTGTGTAGGTTATATGCATATTTAATGCCATTTTATGTAGAGGACTTGAGTGTAGCAGATTTTGGTACCTGAGGGGGTCCTGGAACCACTCCCCCTCAAATACCAAGGGACAACTGAATCCACATGGTCTCTCTCATGTCATTTTGGCATTGATACATCTCATCTACAGTATTGCTGCCAGCCCCCCAAGTCACCGTCTGCAAGGTTCCAGCCACTCACCGAATAATCTCTTTGCAGCAGCCAACAGAATACTCATCCACGGCCACAAAGATGTGCATGAACAATGTGTTCAGAGGCTGCAGAAGAAAAGAGAATAGAACTAAAGACTGAGTCATCATTCAGAATATGTTACAACAGGGTGGGAGGTGAGAGAAGGGTTTGGGGGGCAGCCACAAACACAGAGCTGCACCATGTTTGTGTATAAAGTAATGAGACACCCAGGCAGTGTTTGAGCTTTCTCACTGACTCTATTCACTGCCTGACTCTGTTCACAACAGTCTATCCTTCTAGCTCAGAATTATTCAAGGAAACACAGATCATAAATGAGACCAGTCCATCCGCCCTTCTTCCTGCCCTCACAAATGGGCTGTGGGCAGAGAAGCGCCTTCAGGGGAGTGAAATCGATTATTAACTCAGTAGTTTTGTCCTCAGGGGTGTCTATGCCAAGTGAAAGACAATCACCCTTTCCCTGGGGCTCTTGAGTCAGCAGCTGCCACTCTATTCAAGTGACATGAGGGAAGGAGTCTCTTATGAATTTGAAAAATGGAAGGCAGATGCCACGTTATGAATCCAATGGCTTGTTTTGTTCAACATTCCCAGAGTCAGAATCAAATATTACTCTTGGGATCCAGAGAATCTGGGAGCTAAAAACTCAAAGTAGCAAGATTCTAATATGACTTTCAGGTCAAATCTTTCAAGTTTTTAAAGAGTTTTGTCCCATTAACTTCTGAATACTTTTTAAGTGGCTTAAGTAATGAGTAGTAGTTCTATATATCCACACATCTGTCTGCTCAACTCAGTACCCCTGTGTTTATGCGCAAATCTTCAAAATCTAGAGATAATGCAAATGTGAGGTGGTTGACTACTGAGGGAAGCGTTTGAACCTAGATCAGGACAACAAAAGGATTGTCCGTGTTTCTTGTTTTCTGAGCAATTTTATAGATGGCCTTAGATTACCATCTGCACATCCATGCCTTAGTCTCCCCACCTGTTGGATGGCACATGCCTTAGAAACACTCAGAGAGAGCATTTATCAGGCATAAAATGGCAAGAGGACCATCATGAGTTTGGTTCGTGAGTGAAAACTCCCAAAAGGCAAAAACAACAGAAACCCAAAATCCAGACAATAACAGCAGCAAGGACACCAATGTAAGTGCTTTTCAAGTATTAGGTTATCTAAATCCTATAACAACCTTACTTAACATCTGCTTTACATTGCAAACAGGATTAGCTTAGGAGTACATGGTTTATTACTTGGCAGAATGCTCTCCCAAATTCTCTCTTCCATCAAAAATTTATAATTAAAGATTTATTTTTTAGCTTTAAGATAAAATTATTACTTCAGTTGCAAATACCACTGGAATAGGTAATAATATATTAAGCCTAAGGCTGTACACCAATGTTGTCCAATAGAAAAATAATGAGCCACAAATGTAAGCCACATGTAATTTTAAATTTTCTACTAAACATAAAAAAAGAGTAAAGATAAACAGGTGAAATCAATTTTTAATAGATTTTATTTAACTTAGTATATTCAAATTATTTTAACAAGTAATTAATATAAAAATTAATAATATGTTTTACATTTTTTTTTACTAATATTTGAAATTGTTGTGTGTATTTACAGTACATCTCAGTCAAGGCTAGCTGCATTTGACGTGCTCAATAGCTACTTTTGGCTGGTGGTTACCATACTGAACAGCCAACCTCTATACTAATGTAGGAAGTAGTGTAAAAAGAAACAATCTTGAGAACAAGAAAAAGAACAAAGAGGAAAGAATTTCTGAAAAATTGTATTAATTCATAATTTTCAAAAAGGTAAAGTCATGATCATAATGCAAATATAAAATGAACACATGTCAGAGATTTATTCAACCCATCTATTAATGATACGACCAGTGAAATCATAAAAATGATTCACTGCACTGCAGAAGCTGGACTACATTAGATAATTTAATGAGGGAATGTTAGAAGAAGATTGCTGAATATGATACAAAATAGTTAATGTCCTACCGGGCCAAAAACTGTAACCTTTGAGGTTAACTCTTCCACCAGATAGAAATTATTTACATCTCAAATGGATAAAAATCTACAAGTTAATTACTGTTCCTACAGAACTGTAAAATAGCCCAGTCAATAAAAAGTCAATCAAAAGTATAGCACTGACTGACAGAATCTTTCTGGACTGTTTCCAAGTCTGAGAAAGGTAACTCAGTGTACAGGGTGGTGAGGTAGAGAAGAGAACGGAGGACAAGGGGAAGGCATCATCTAGCTGAATAACTGCTGGAAAATGCGCCGGGTATGAATGTGTGTGCATGTGTGCATGTATGCACACTTGCACATGTGGTAAGTGAACGCACTCATTCACTCAATTGACATTCTCCAGGGTTCTAGGGACATGCTGTTGAATTCCACTGACAAGCAAGTACCTTGCCCATAGTCAACAGTCTCTGGCTCTCCACAGAAAGTAGGGCCAGATGCTCACCTGGCTCTGGTAGGCCAAGGGCAGCGAGAGCTCAGATGCGGCACCAGCTACCAAGGCCCAACTCCCTGGGAACTGCTGACCTGGCTCCTATTAACCGACAGATTGTCATGAACCCACGCCAGAAGACATCAAAACCAGAGTCCACAAAGGCATTTTGAAAGTTATAGAGTGTAAAATGAATCTGAGGCTCTTTTGTCATTATTACAGGGGTAAATATGTAGGTGGCAGGTGACCTCTCCACATATCAAATACTTCGAACACTGACGCTCGCATCACAGTGTGGAGACTTGTAAAGCAGGTATTCTGACACTCCCACTAATTCCTTGCTCCCAGTCCTCATCAACAGTATGACCAGAGCCTTGCCAGAGGCTGTCTGATTTGGCTATTACTTATTGTTTCCTATCCCCTCTGGCTTCCTGCTCTCAGATCCACTTTTCCTCCCTACTAGCTAACTTCATTTCTGTCATGATGTCATATACTTTCTGTTGTGAGTTTTGAACTGCTTCGTCCAAAACTGAAAAGACATAAATGTAAGTACAGGACTTTCCTTCAAAATTCAGACTATTCTAATAGGCATTGTGCATGATTGCTTACTGTGCATGGGATTTCACTGTCAAGCTCCAAGAACACGGACACCCAGTCATCCTGCTTGGCCACATTCCAGTTGGGATAGTCCAGGAAAGTGGCGTGAGCCATGATCTCCTCCTTGTCATTGCAGAGAGTAATGGCAAGGTTTGCCTTCTCCCTGTGGAAATGATTAATTGGACACATGAATAAGATTACTGAGCAACCACTCAGCAACCACAGCATAAGGTATGATCACCATTGAAAGAGGAGGAAACAATGTGAGAGCAAACTCTGGGAATAGACCTTTCAGGACATCTGGTACTACCAACTAAATTTTTATTAAAAATTACATTTCATTAGAAAGGCATTATATGATTATGATACAAGTGTTCAATACCCTTTTCTTGGAGATTGTCTAGGAAAATTGTTTGACTGTAAAGTTTTCCCTGTCTTCTCCATGTGGCCAATACCACTGTGCTAGCCTAAACATGCACAGTTAGGATGGCCAACTGCCCCAGTTTGCCAGGACTGGGGTGCCTAGGACATGGTATTACCATTGCAAAAATCAGTAAAACTGTAGGCAAACTGAGATGAGTTGATCACCTATATGCAGCAGCAAACCTAAGAGTTTAACTCCACCGCTGTTAGCATTAACCGATTTCTTCAAACCCTAAGCTAGCTGATTCCTATGGAATCTGAGCATCTGCAATATTACCCAATCCGGCTATAAAAATGGAGACTGTAAGGGTGTCTTGCTTAAGCTTATGGGAACCCAGCAACTTAATGAAGATAAGGGAAGAGAAGCAGGTCTTCCAACTCTTATCCTGGTGGCTGTCGCAAGGGGACATCTTGATGGTCCTTTCCCTATCATGTGGCCTGTCACACAGCAAGAGCAATGACTTAAAGACACATATAGTTTACTACACTGAGATTCATTTGTACATAAGTTGAAATGAAATTTTCACTTTCACGGCTGAGTGAAATCTACTGGTATCTTAAGTTGGGAAAAAAAAGATTTAAACGTTCCTTCAAAAAACAAAGAAGGTAGAAGTTACCCACATTCCTTATTAAGGAGACTAGGAGAAAAGACACCATATAACTGAAGGAGGAGAAGAGCAATGGAAAGAATACAGAGAAAGTTATGTATGCTTTCCAGTTACATCTTTATCACAAAAGTATTGTACTGTCATGCAGTCAAAAATTAGAAAGTACTCACAGCAAGACGAGAAAAAAATTAGAGAAATCACCCTTAACACCACTGCCCATAGATAACCAACCTCTGTCAACATATTGGTGTCCATCTCTCCAGATTTATCTTGTTTTTGAGGACAGCTATATATTGAAATGTACTTTGTATGTTTTTTTTAATATGGAATCACACAACCCATACCATTGGTAGCCTGCTTTTTTCCATTTGATGGTATATCACTTTACTAGAGCTCTTCATCAAACAGCAGTTTCTCACACATGTATTCATGTCTAATTTTTTTTTCTTTAAACCAGTTCACTTTGGCTTAAATGAGTATATTTTAATAGGAAATTTACAGCATTCTCATAAATGGAAAACCATTGCTTAGAAGGTAACTATAAAAATAAAGATATATACATTATAAAACAATTTAAACCAAAACTCCATGTGCCTATATCAAGCCAAATCACCTTAAATACCAGCAGAGGTATGGGCATCTTTAGGAAACATTGTACTAGGGATATTGATTTCAACGCCAACAGCCACTGTCTCCTCTCATAGAAAGTCACATCCCACAGCCACAGGGCACTCCTCCAGGGGGCACTAGGCCCAAGAGCCCTACCAAAGCACTAGCTCATCATGAAAAAAAAAAAAAACAGCAGACTACTCTCAGGTTTCAAGAATACAGTATCCATACAAAGGACTCTTCAGTTTGATTCACTGAAGCCCTGCCCCTCATTCCACTCATGCAGTGGCTCCCTCCAGTTCCTGGTCCTCTGGGCTCCCCTGCCCCAGGTCCAAGAGCCATGACCTACAACTTCATACTGAGAGTCCTCACTCTAATTTGGATGAGAAAATGCCCAGGGCATAGGACCCCTCACATGTCAGCAATGACGATGGCTGTGGTGAAGGAAGTGGGCAAGAGCTAGGACAGGGCAAGTGCCATCCCCTCAGGGAAGCAAGGGAAATGTGTTCCTGGCATCCCAATTTGAACTTGAAATACAATTATCCATGGGAACCTGTGACACTGGTTGTGTTATATAGTACAATTAGAACAGTACTATACCACACAGACATTATAGATTAAATAGGTTTTAGTGGGTTAACCTGGGAAGCCAGCCACAAATAATTTTTTCAATGGGAAAATGCATTAATTTCCAAATGGCTGACTGTAAAAATTAACTTTTATAGCAGTATCCTTTTGTATGTATACTTTCCACTTCTTATTATGCCAGTAAATCCTATACAGGAGAGACAAAAATCATTATGGGAGCAAAGAAGGGAGAGGAGAAAAAGGTAGAGGGAGAAGGTATGTTTTTAAAGCTGGTTTAAAACTATTCTTTATAATAAGCCAAATCCTAACCAAAAGAGCCCTATTAAATACACACACACACACACAACACACACACACACACACACACACACACTTCACTCAAAATATGTTAAAGCTCAAAGATACTATCCACCAATAGAAACCAGAGTTCTTTTCATTAGGAACAATGTCTTACTTATCCAATTGTTTAGGGAATTCTCCAAGTTCAGCCCAAACTCATTTAATTTAACTCTACTTGATGAAAATCTTGGTGAAAAAGTGTCCCCAATTGCTGCTTTGTTAAGCAGCATGCATGATACAGCAAACACTATCATGGGAATCAAAGTCATCACGGTTCCCATCCCACAACTAACTGTGGCATCTGCACTCAACGTGGCTGATTCTTTTGGCCCTTTCCCCACTCATTCATTATGCCTGATCTGCTCATTTCTACCTTAAAATTTAACAGGGTTTTTAGGTGAAGTAAGTTTTATTCACCCTTGTATCTGTGATAATGCCAGCAGTCAATAAAATGAAACTGAATAGACTATAAAAAGAAAATACCAGCTTTAGAAATGCCTGTAAAACAGGTCTTTAAGCCTCGAGGTTGGCCCAGCATGGGGATGGGAGTTACCTAATATGAAAAATGAAGACTCCATGCTTGCGCTGAGTAGTAGCTGTTTTGGGAGCTCCAGGAAATAAATGAAAATGTAAATTTACTTTGATTTCTGAAAATATGCTGGCTTCCAAGGTAGTTCACAACCTTCATCTTAAGGATCCCATTTTAACATTAAAAAAACTCTCACTATTCCTATCCCACATGACATTATGTTTTTCATATTTGCCAAATCAGAAAATACAAAAAACACATTAAACACATCCATTCAAGGTACTCTCACAGCTACTTACAGACACAGCTGGGTTATGAAGCTCACCTTCAGAAACAATTGGCTGTCAATAATTTTCGAGTATTTAACATGTGACCATGTAGAGAATTTGAGAAAATACATTTGTGGAAGCTTTGGGGAGAAAAAGTTGTAGAAAGGCCCCGTTGTCATCCCACACCTACGCTACATTCCATGCTCTGAATACCCCTTAAAAGAATGGGCCTTGGAGAATGAGGAAGAACTGGTGATCACATAGATAGCCCAATCATCTGCCCTCCTGCTCTCCTGCTCAGGCTGTCACACACTTCACCCCAGGAAGGACAAGTCAGAACTGTACATTTGCTAACAAGGTGAGGGCTTATAAATTATTTACACAAGGAAATTCAATGTCATGGTAAAGATTCGAAAGATTTCTGAAAGTATACATTGAAAGGTCCCCACCCCCACCCAGTGCTATTGAACCCCTGCCACTCACTTGCCCATCACTGAGGTGTTTACACCTCACTTTTGCACAATGTGCTGCAGCTTGTTTTCTTTCAGTTATATAGTTGGAAGAGAATTCCAGTGCACTCACATTTTGTTCTACGGATGCCCAGTTGCTGAGAATGGAAAGGAAGGAGAGTAATAGAAAAATCTCACCTCTGTCCAACTCTAGTCCCTGCCAGAGGGAAAACTATGAGCACCTCCCAGGAACTAGGTACCGCACTGTATGCAACAATAATTTTCATTGTCCCACTAATCCTGTAAATTAGCTACAGTTGTCCACTTCACAGATAAGGAAGCTAAGGCTTAGGGGGTACAGTCACATGACTAGTAGTGAATTCATTCATTAATGCAATAAACTTTTATTGAACACCTTCCAATTACTAGTGTTGCTCTAGGCTCTGGGATACAGCAGGGAACAAACAAAAATCCCATCCCCCTCATGCAGCTGACATTCTAGTAGATGGAGGCAGATATATTTTGAAAGAATACATAGAATATCAGGTGGTGGCAAGTGCAATTGAGAAAAATAAGAGAGAGGATGTACTGTGTGTGTGTGTGTGTGTGTGTGTGTGTGTGCGTGCATGCGTGCACACTCCAGGAGAAGGCAGCATTTGAACTGTGATGGAGAGGCACAATATGCCTGAAGTATTCCAGAAAAAATAAAAGAAGTCAGGGTAGCTCAAGAGAGATGAATGAAGTCAGAAAGGAAAAAGGTGGGCTGCACACCAGATCATGACAGGGAGATGGCAAACCAACACAGGGTTTGGCAGAAGCATGAAAGGATCCAATGTGTTTGAATAGTGACACTCTGGCTATCGTGGGATGGGGTATGGGCAAAGGTTGACATCAGGTAGAAGCAGAGAGACCACTTAAGGGGATGTTGTAATTAATACTCAAGCAAAAATGTTAGTGCCTTGGACCTGAAGAGGGAGCTGATAGCCTTTGCTCTTATGGGATGTGAAAGATAGAGCTAAGATAACACCAAGATATTTGGTCCAAGCAAGGGGAAGGACGAAGTTGCTGGAGTTACTGAGACGGGGAAAGTGTGGGCAGAGTAGTTTGGAGGCAGGTGATGGTCATGCTAGATGTGAAGTACCTACTAGGTATATAAGGGTGACATCTACCAGGAAGCTGGATAAATTTATTTGGAAACTAGGATACTCTGTCTTCAATGTTAGATGCTATTTCACATTTAAGTCATAAATTCTTTTTTTTTTTTTTGCATGACATGAGTTCGGTTATTACATTTATTCTCTTTTCCACAAGGACAACACCATTTTTAATGGTACATCCTTTCTCCCCTGGCCTCATCACCATGCTGGTTTGTCATCAGCACATTTTCAAGTACATGTAGGTCTGTTTCTGGGGTCTCTATCCTGGTCCATCAGTCTTTTATCAATTCCTTGGCCATTACTGCACTATCCTAATTACTATACCTACAATCAATGAGTCTTTAATTGGGCAAGTCTCCCCAACTTTTCTTCTTTCAGATTGTTCTGGCACTTTTGCTCTCTCATATAAATTTACCTTTATATTATCAATTTCAACAAAAAAATCCTGTTAGGATTTTGCTTAGGGGGAGAATTGACTTCTTTAGGATGTCCAAGAAAGTGGTGTACCTCTGCATTTATTTAGGTCTTCCTTAATGTCTTTCGATAGAGTTCGATAGGTTACCCTATAACAGGCTTAGAGCTATTGTCAGTTTTACAATTACATATTTTATATTAATTGCTGTGAGTGTAGTGTCTTCTTTTAAAATGATTTCTAAGCATTCAACACTAGTCTATAAAAATGCAATTGTCTTTTTGTTTAATGACTTAGTAGTCAGACTTTAAATTTATGTATTAATTCTAATGATTTGTTTACATATTCCTTCTGATTTTCTATATAAAGAATATATCATCTGCAAAAAATAAGTCTTATTTCTTTCTTTTGAATCCTAACACTTATTTTTTCTTTCTTACTGCAAAGCTATGATCTCCAGTTTAATTGAGAACAATGTTGTGATAACAGGCATCCTCACCCTGTTCCTTGTAGTAAAAGGAATTCTTTTAATATTTTATCATTATTTATGATGTTTGTTAAAGGTTTTTATAGATGCCTTTAGCAGATAATGGGAGTTGCCTTATATTCTTATTTTGTTAAAAGTTATATAAGAATCAATGTTGAATTTTATCAAATGTTTTTCTCTATTGAGATTACATAATTTTTTTCCTTTAATCTGTGAATGTGGTAAATTAATCTATTAATATAATGGGATCAATTCAACTTGATCATGGTATATCATATTTTTAGTGTATTTCTAAAATAATTTCCTAATGTTTTGTGTAGAATTTTTGCACAAAATTGTATTCATGGACGAGATTGGGTGTGATTTTCACTTCTCATTCTATGTTAGATTGACTGTTAACCTTCCTTTCTTGTTTGTCCTTATGTGATTTTGGTATTACTATTATGCTAGCCTCATAAAGTAAGTTAAGGAGTGTTCTCCGTCTTTGTCTCCAGGAAGTTTCATTCAGTTGGGACATACCTAATTCTCAAATGTTTGGTACGGCTGACTTGTAAAGGCATTTGTGTCTCCTATTTTATGAATATGAGAATTTAAAATTATCAATTCAATTTCTTTAAAGAGTTTCTGTTATTATTTAAGTTGACTTTTCTAACTATATTTTCTAAAAATTTATCCTTTTCATCTATATTTTCAAATTTTTGGCATAAAGTTTTTTATGTAGGTATAAACCCAGTCCCTTCAAAATTCCTTCAAAATCCAAAAAGCCCTGAAAACCAGAACTTTATCTTTAACTTAACTTGGCAGTAAAATCAGACTTAGAGTGGCATGAGGTTATTCTACAGCCTTTATCCCTTTTAGAGAATATTCCTACATTTTTACCACAGAAATATTAAAGTATGTGATTATGGGGACCCACTCCAGCCCTTGCTGGTAGAATTAGATAATATTTGATAAGTGCATGGAATTTTTTAAATTCTATATTCTGAAACACAACTACTCCTAAGGCATTTGTTTAAGGGACTCTGGATCTATAATACCCTTTTATTACCTGCTTAAACTGCAACATATTACTTATATTTTTTCACACCAAATTTCCAATTTGACAATCTTTTTTCTTGACTAATCTTTTAATCTTGACTAAAAGTTTATCTTATTTTTAGCCTTTTTAAAGAACCAACTTTAGGCTTTGTTAGTTCTTAATGAATGTTTGTTTTCTTCATTATTGAGATTTGTTCTCATCCTTTATTTCCTTCATTGTGTTTTCTGAGTTGATTTGAATATTTTTTTCCTAACTTAGAAATAAACTCAAAACATTAATTTTAGGCCTTTCTTCCACCCTGCTAGAAGCATTTAAGATTATAAGCTTCCTCTATAAACTGTGTTTTGTTCATCTATTTCTACATACCAAACTATTCCAAATCTAATGGGTGCTCCCTTCACGCTTCATTTGCTTATGATTTTGTGGGTTAGAAATTCAGGCAGTGTGCTCGCTTCGGCAGCACATACACTAAAATTGGAAAGAAATTCAGGCAGGGTACAGCAGAGGTGTCTGCTGGGCTTGAACCTCCAAGATGGTTTCTTTGCTCACACACCTTGTACTTCAGTGAGGGTGGCTCAAGTGCCTGGAGGCTGCTGCAACGGCTGAACTGAGGCTTTGCTTCTTGCCATGAACTGGGATTCTCAATTTTCCTCCATGTGGTCTCTCCAGCAGAGTAGCCAGACTTTTTACCTAGTGTTGCAAGGCTCCCAAGAACCTAAAATTGAATGTTTCCAGGGAGGCCCGGAACTAGGGTGAGGCAGATCTAAGTGTGTTTCTTCTTCAGGTACTTTAGGAAGTGAAGGTACTGGTGGGTTTGCAGCATCCTAACATTGCAGGCTATCACAACTGCTTGGACAGAGCATGTTCCTGTGGCCGGGGCGCGCAAGCTAAGCAGTTTCAGATAGAGCTGAAGGTTTGGCAGACTTGGCCCATGGGCGAAATCTGGCCTACCACTGTTTCTGTGTATCCCATAAGCTGAGATTTTTACTTTATACATTTTTAAATTGTTAAATAGAATCAAAAGAAAAATATTCTGTAAAAATTATACAAAATTTAGCATGTCACAGTCAGTAAGTACAGTTTATAAGAACACAGTCTCAATCATATGTATGGTCTGCGACTGTTATTACAATAGCAGAGTTGGTTTTTGGCTGGGATCTCAGCTGAAGCTGTCAAATGAAGCACCTGCATGTGGCCAGGTGACTGAAGTATTTAACAATATTGCATCTGGGTTCTGAGAGGAAGCATTCCAAGAGATCCAGTGGAAGCTGCAAGACTTTTTATGATCTAGACTTGAAGTCAGAGAGTCTCACTTTGCTGGTTTCTGTTGGTTACACAGGGCCAGCCCTGACTCACTGTGAGAAGGCCTGACATAAGAGCATAAACACAGGATATATGGCTTCATGGGAGGAAGAGCTCTTTTGTGTATCAACTACCACACTCTCCTCCTAAATAATATATTAAGTGTAACTTTCATTAAAATCATCTGCATCCCATTTATATACTATTTTGTCCTGTATTTTATCTAAGTTATTTATATCTTATAACTTATTTATATTTAATATCTATATTAAATTATTGTTATGCCCTATACGAACAAGTTAGATTTACCCACATATTTTCCTCATTGTATCTTGGGCTTTCCAGCTGAAATATTCTTCTTTCTGCCTATGGTATGAGACATTTCCTTCATTCAGAGTCCATTAGTAAACTAACCCAGTTTTTGCTTCTCTGAAAATGCATTTATTTTCCCCTAGGTATTGAAAAATTGTTTCACTGGGTATACCATTCTAGGTTGATGTTATTTTCTCTCCAATATTGAAGACAGTACATTTTCTTCTGGCTACCATTGGTGGTAGTGAGAAATAGTCTATTGTTCTAAACTTTAATTCTTTGCAGGTAATTTGTCTTTTTCCTCTTATTTTTCAGATCTTCTGTTTAGCTTTATGTTACTGTTTTATTATGAAGTGCTTAGTTGTGGATTTCTCTGTATATCTTTCCTGTTTGGGATTCATTGAGTTTTCTGGATCAAAGAATTGATGTTTTCCAACAATTCTGAAAAGTTCTCAGCTATTATACCTTCAAATATTGACTGTTCCATGTCCTATTATCTCCTTTTAGAAAGAAGTCCAGTAGTCTTAAATGCTAAACAGCCTACTCACATTTTTTGTGTCTGTCTCTTTGTACTGAATTCTAGATAACTTATTGATATTGATCATCTACCTCACTACTTACGTCTTCAACTATGTCTATTATGATGCTTGACTCATCCATTGGGCTTTTAATTTCAACTATATTTTCATTTTAGATGGTCTATTTGACTCTTTTCAAACCTCATTATTCATTTATATGATCTTTTAAAACATCTTTTCACACAGACATAGTAAGCAGTTATATTTTTTGTCTGAGTTATATTTGAAGGCTTTGAGAGTGACTCTGCTGGATATTTTTGTTGTTGGTTCTAATGGTGCATGTTTCCCTTATATATGTGTGACTTTTTACTAGGAACTCATACTTTCACTGTATTATTGAGCCTGAGTTGAAGCTTCATCCCTTCAGAGCTGATCTATATTTATTTCAGCCAGTCTCCTGGACACACTAACTTGAGATTATTTTGATCAAATTCTCCACTTTATTTTCTTTTTTCAGTCTATCGGTAAACTCATTTTTTGTTTGTCTGAAAATGCATTCATTATCTGGGAAGTTTTGAAGCTTTTAGGGACCACAGAGATAATTAATCTGGACCTCAAATCAACACATGCTTATAAATTCTTGGGGGAGGTTTCAATTCACTCTGAGGCTTAAAAGGCTAGTTTGCTTATTGTGCACTTTTATCTAGTGGGCTTGTCTCATTCATCCTTAAAATAAATAACCCAGTTTTATACAAAAGAATCTGATACTTCTCTCCTTAGGTGAAGGAAGTATTTATCTTTCGTTCTTTGCAAAACTCAAAACAGAAGCATAAGGTTTCTAGAATGTAGCAAAAATATTTAAGGAGAAAATAGTATTGGTCCCTGCTATTCTCCTTAAGTTTTTTATTTCATTCTGATAATGTTCTCTGCTCAGTACTTACCTCTACGTGTGTGTGTGTGTGTGTGTGTATGTGTGTGTGTGTGTGTATCGATATGTTGTTTCAATCCAGAGAACATCATTAAGGTATTTAATCCATCATAACGCCAAAAAAAATGAAATCATTTCATTGGTATATTGGTATATACATTTTAAAGCATTTTATACCTATTGCCTACAGCTCTCCAACAAAACTGTGCCAATTTACAACACACTCATCAATGTGCTGATCAGAAGCTACAAATTTTAATATCTTATGCTGGTTTAGTTTAAACATTTTAATTGTATTTAATATGAAGCTATCTGAAATCCAAAATACTGAACTATCTCTTATCTTTTCCAATAAAAGAGAGGAACAAATTATAGAATATTTATTTACTGGTGTCTAAAAAAACAAAACAGAGAGATAAAGAATCTTTTTAAGAAAAAAAAATCTGCATATTTTGAAGTTTAGAAGAACATTTTAAAGCAGTGAGTGAGAGCATATACAGGCTTTGTCACTTATTAACCACTTGACCTTGGTAGGCCTTCATTTTCTCATCTTTGAAATGAACATTATAGTGGCTACCTCAGAGAAGTGTCAGAGCATTAAATAAGATGATGTTGATAAAGCACAGAACCACAGAAAATGAATTATTAAAATTGGTAGCTAATAGTAACAACTTGGCCCAAATGACTCTACTAGTAGGTGGGGTAGGTGAGATCTGAATATATGTTTGCCTGAATGTAAAACCCATGAGAAATCACTCCAATTTGCGTGCTGCACAGAACTTAGAGATTGGTTGTTCCCAAAGATAACCTGCTTAGTAGGGCAGATTTTCTTGCTGTCCATTTCCTCACAATAAGCCCCATAAGGACAAAGGAGTGGGGGAGTGGGTCCCTTCTTGATGTGTGATAAAACTGGTAAGATTCTTGAGCTTACTTAGCTACAATACTTACAGAAGATAGATGATGTTAAGATTCCCAAACAGCTTCTGGGTAAATTTTCTAATGAGGTTTTTGATACAATAAATATCCTGTGATTCTGTTCTTCGGCAATGAACCACTTCTACCTTTCCTCTTGGAGAAGTTAATATTGACATTTTTTATCCTGTCCTAAAGAGAGAGAAAACAGTCCACTGTTAATCTGAGATGACAAGCCAGTCCAGTTACAGTACTTACAAAATTGGACATTAATTCAATTTATGTCAAAGTGAACATGGTATTAAAGTGTTGGTGTTACACATTTTCCCCTGGGGTTAGACTATGATAACTGTCACCACAAACTAGCTGACATGTTTCTCTCCAAGAGAATGATATTTCTGAGAATTGGCCTGTCTATAAATTTCTGCAACTGTATTCCTTTTTTTTTTTTTTTTTATGCCTACAGCACCTGGTCTTCCTAGATGGTCTCCCATCCAAATACTAACCAGGCCTGATCCTGCTTAGCTTCCGAGATCAGACAGGATCGGGCTTGTTCAGGGTGGCATGGCCGTAGACCTGCAACTGCATTCTTTGTTTCCAACATGCTACTTAAAAGTATTCTAACAATAGGATTAAAAAACATTGAAAGGAATTTACTGATTCAGGGTCCTCTTGTATTTAACTGAGCACCAAGGCATGTGGTTAAGAGTTACAGAGGAAATACTGACAGTTGCTGCCCATGTTCCAAATAGAGTTCCCCAGTCTACAGCCATGCCACCCTGAACAAGCCCAATCCCATCTGATCTTGGAAGCTAAGCAGGGTTGGGCCTGGTTAGTACTTGGATGGGAGACCACCTAGGAAGACAAGGCATAAAAAAAATAAAAAATAAGGGACTGTAAGCCGACAAGGTTCCTACAATATGTGAGGTCAACCAAGGGTTGCCTCGCCTAAAATGAATAAATACATATAGTGTTAAGGCCGCAGTCTAAGAGATATTTTGTGACAAAAATGTTTCTGGTCAAATAAGTGTAGGAACCACTGCTTGCGATGGCATTCTAAGAGCTATCGTGTCCATTAAAGTTTTTGAGAAGTTCCATAAGAAAGTACCTGCTTTCTTTGTATAATCAGCCTTTCCCATTCCCTTTCTGAAGAGAATCTCTAATGACAGAGACAGGGTAGAGTTAATGTTTCAGAAAGTCACTTTGGGGAGTGTTGTTAACAGGAACAGTAGGCCACAAAATGATTCAATCTGTCTCTCAATGTCTCAGTCTCTTATCTCTCTCTTTCCTTTCCTTCTTTCCTCCCTCCATCTTTCCCTCCCTCCCCTCTATTCTCCTTCCCCTTTTTCTAGGGAAAAATATATTATGTACTAGCCAGTGAGCTCAAAAATAGGCAAATTAATATTTCACCTAGGTATTTCTGACTCTAAGAACAATATGAAATATTTCTAACACTCTGGAAGGCTGCCTCCTAGTACCACTCCCCCTAGGTCAATTTTCCCCTCCAAAAGTAACCACTATTCTGACTTCTATCTCATAGACGATCTTTGCCAATTTTTGAACATCATATAAATGGAATTATACAGTATAGCAGTTTCTTTCAAAACACAACATAACTTTTGGCTTCTTGTTGTTATTGTTGAGATATATCCTTATATAATTTTAATTTTGCCAAAGTACCAAAAAACTTGAGACCACAGGAGCCTGACACATCACTAGACTGAGCTCCTCCATCAGATGAGAAAACTGAGGCCCACAAGGTGAGGTGAGCTGACTCAGAATACACTTTTGGTCAGAAACAGAACTTTAGGCATTCCCTTCCAGCCCAGGCCCTGCCACTCCAATCTGTTTTAAGTGATATGTAGGCTGGCTCTGTGGATAAGAAGTACCTCTGTCCTCACTGTCCATTGGTGTTCAGATTAACTGCAATTCATCTGCTTTTAACCATAAACCTTCAGAAGTTAAGGTACAAGGTACAACAGAATAATACAGGGGACTTACAAAGGTGGTTGATGGCAGCCAGGAATCTCATCCAGTGGACTCTGTCTTGGTGAATTCACACCACCCTCAACTTTGCTGGCTTACGAAGGGCTTTCATCAGCATGCTCAAAGCAAACCCAGCTCAGGGAAATGGCCCTACATTGTCCAGGCTCACAGAAACTAAAAGAACAAGTACAAAATGTCAGTTTATTCATTTACAAAGAGAAAGTCAACAGTGGGGCATCCAGACATTTTTGTAGCCCACAGTTAACAAACAAGTCATGTAGGCTAAATATGATTCTGACTTCCCTTTCTTAACAGGATAGAAGAGAACCGCTTCTCTACCTCTCATGTGCTACGTGGCCACTGTTAGGTGACTGCAGTGAAATGGGGAGCTCAGGCTAGTCTTGCTCCAGTCAGATGTTGCCTTGCAGAAATATGGCCTCAGAATGGCAGACCTTCATATTTTACAAAGAAAGAAAAACTTAGTATTTACATGATATCTCCAAAATTTGAAATACTGGTCAAAAATTTTTTTTCACACTCTGTAGATGTAAATAAACATTTCTTTAAGTTGGTTTAGCTTCCACTCCTGCTGAGGCAGAGCCACCCATCATGCGCCCTCTCTTTGTAGACCAGCTACAGGGAAACCCCAGCTAGCAGAAGATGGCTTACATGGGGCCATGGTTAAGAGTACAGGATGTGGTATCAGAGTACCAGGGATGAGAACAGCTTCTGTCTCTCATTAGCTGTGACCTTGGGCTAATTTCCTAAACAACTTCCATTTCCTCACTTGTAAATTAGAGATAATTTACATACCTCAAAGAGTTTTATAAATGAGTTATCATGTATAAAATGCTGAAAGCAGTGTCTGACATAGTTAAGCACTCAGTATATATCAGCAATCATTAAAATTATCACTGAACATGACATTCTCAGGATTCAAAATAGTGAACCTCAAGAAGTCGCTCACCATCCCGGAAGCCTGAAGGGCCCTCATCCATTATGGAGATGCCAAGTCAAAAAAAAAAAAAAAAACAGAGATGGGCAATGCTTGGGTGACACCTTCACGGTTTGCCTGGATATCTCTATGTTGTTGATGACCACTGGGCCAACCAATCCCCTTTGTGATAGACATTTTCTTTCCTAGATAAACAAACACTTTAATCAAGTTACAGTCAAGTTTTTATGATCTACTAGCCTTTCCTAAGACGGCTTTACATAGCACAGCTGCAATGAGTTAATTTCATGTTCCAACTCTAATGTCAATCTTTCTCAACATTTTTTAAAATTATTTTTAATTACACAGCAATACAATATAATGCATTCTTCTTTATAACTTCTCAAAGCATAATATTCTCATTGCAAAAACACAAAACTTTGCAAATAAGGCTAAATCCTGTTTTTTATGTGGTAAAATATACATAACATAAAATTTCCCATATTAATCATTTTTAAGTGTATAGTTCAATAGCATTATATACATTCACATTATTGTGCAACCATCACAACTATCCATATCCAGAACTTTTCATTTGAAATCCTTGGTCTCAAACAAAGTCCCCCTTTTTTGGGTTTGGCATATGTATAATTTCAGACAAATTTCCTAGTTGAGGGAATCAACCACATACCCTTCAAGTTGGATGGGGACAACAGTCCATAGGAAGAGAATCATTGAAGGGTATCTCGCCTTTCTTACTCCAAATCTTGTGGAAGTATTAACAAGCAATAAAAGGACTATTGTTTCAAAGGAGGGAATCAGAACCTGGGTGACTACCACCTGAGCAATACTCAACTATGTTTTCCACATCCACTGTGAAATTAGGTGCTTCTTACAAAGATATGGCATTAATAGATACAATAAATTTTCACATTTGTAAATATCCTTTAGTTTCTTTGGATAGAAAGACTTTAATAATGTCTAGACTCCTGTGAAAGCTAGCCATAAATATTGTCATTTCTGGGTCTGGTTTTAACTTGAAATCAAAATTAGAAACATTATATCATAAGCTAATGTCACAAATGTATAAAAATCTTGAATAAAATAAAAATATAAAACTATAATTGCTGAGCTTGGAGGAAAAAAACAAGAAGAAAGAGGACAAGCAAGGGACATCCCCCACCGAGGTGGCAATAACTGTATGTAATGGCTCAGAAAGTGATCAGCTCTGATACACATTCTGTGGGCCAGAGTTTTAACATTTCATGGGTATAGTCTGGCCTCATTCAAAATAGAGAACTGAAAGTAAAACCATGCATACAACCTGGACTTTGAAGGGGTGGGCCTCTCAGTGAATGAAGGGACTAGAAAAATTAAACCCACTAGCCCAAGAAGTTACAAGGAACCCTTCTCTACCCATAGCTCTAGGTAGAAAACAAAACAAAACTTCTTGTGAGAAGTCTGAAATCTAGACCAAAGTGGGTGTAGCATCCCAATCCATAATACCTTTGTACAGGTGTGTTTACAATTAATAGAAATATATAAAGAGAAATAAAAGCCATGAGAAAAAAAGTAATTATGAAAAAAGAACAAACTTTAAAAAGGGAAAATACGTCATTAAAATTTAAATTAATTAGCTGGGTTAAAAAATTAGACAAGATTGAAAAGAATGAATTGAAAGACAGTTAGTTATAAAGAAACTATATAGAAAGAAGCACACAGAAATAGGAAAATAGAATGCAGTTAGGCATGTGGAGTCCTAGCAAAATGATGTAGACAGATGCTTCATTCATCCCCTCCTGCAACCAAATCAAAGTTGTGACAGAAACACAAAGCAAACACAAAGCAGAGTCACCTGGGGTCTAGATAACAGAATCCCTACAACTAGGGCTTGGAGGTAGGAAAGGGTAAAAATACAATGCTGCCCAGTCCCAAGCAGCTGAGTGGGACAGAGGCTCTGGCAGCTGCTGCTGGCAACTTAAAGGTACCTCTTAAAGGCCATGCCCACAAGCAGATTTTTGTAGTGAGGGACTTGCTCACTCTGAGCACCAGCACCCAGTTGGCTCCTCATGGGGTACCAAGGACTTACGAGGGGACACTGAGTTAGAGCAAGGGCCGGAGGTGAGGCTTTCTTCCGGGCAGAAGTGCTGGTGCTATCCACTGTTCCTCTGTTGCGCCCTCCCCACCACCCAGTGTGCGTACTCAGTGCCAAAATAGTTGAGACATCACCAAACTGGTTAACAAAGGTCGCTCTGCCCAGAGGATTCCCTGAAACTCTGCCTCCCCCAACTTGCTGCCTGACCCAAGACACAACCAGTTGTATCCTTGGTGAGTCCAGTATTCCTTGTTGAGCAGCTCTAATACCCACAACTGGTGGCAGCTGGCCTTGGTTTCTTGCATGGTCTCCTGAGGCAACTGTAAGCCCAGCATCTGTGGATTGCTAACTGAATCTTAACAGGTGGCCCCAGAGGAGCACAGCCTGGGGCTAAATGTGGCCTGCAGCTGAACTACTACTACACAAGCCACGCTAATAAGACTGGGAGACTTATGAACTTTGCTCAGTACATAGAAAAAGACACAGAAAGGCAGCCAAAATGGGTCAACAAAGAAGCAGAAACCATATGAGAGAAGAGAACAGAGATCCATGAATAATGGAGTCAAGCAATACATCAGATGCAGAATTCAAAACACTGGTTATAAAGATGCTCAATGAACTTAGGAAAAGTGTAGAGGAATTCAGTGAGAAATGGAAATTACAAAAGGGAAGCAGTGAGAAATCAAGAATACATTAACTGAGATGAAGAGTATATTAAATGGAATAAACAAAGTGGATGAAAAGGAAGATCGAACTACCAATATCAAGGATAGGGAAGCCAAGACTATAATAATAATTAAAGAGCCTATGGGACAAAATTGAATGTAAAAACACATCCATGTCACAGGGCTACCTGAAGGAGAAGAGGGAGAACAAGAAGTTGAACAGCTATCTGAAGAAATAATGATGGAAAACTTCTCAACCTGGTGAAGGAAATAGACATACAACCCAAGGAAGCTCAGAGAGTCCCAAGAAAGAGGAACACAAAGAGGCCCACACCAAGACACATCATAATTAAAATGCCAGAGTTTAAATACAAAGAGAGAATCTTAAAAGCAGCACAAGAAAAGCAGTTAGTTACCTACAAGGGAGCACCCATAAGACTGGCAGCTGATTTCTCAAAAGAAACTTTGCAGGACAGAAGGGCTTGGCACAAAATATTCAACATGATGAAAACCCAGGATCTACAACCAGGAATACTTTATCCAGCAAAGTGCAGAAAAAGAGCTTCCCAGACAAAAATAGCCTAAGGGAATTCATCAACACCAAGCCAATATTACAGGAAATGTTGAAGAGATTTAAGAAGAAAAAATATTTGTCAAAAACATGAATAAACAATGGTAATAACTACATTCTTATCAACAAGTACCTCAAATGGAAAAGAATTAAGTGCTCCAACCAAAAGATAGAGTGGTTGAATGGATAAGAAAACAAGACCCTTATGCTGCCTACAAGAGATTCACTTCAGATTAAAAGACACACACAGACTAAAAAGAATGGGTTGGAAAAATATACTGTTTTGATGACCTAGAGGGTATTGCATTGAATGAAACCAGATAGAAAAAGACAAATACTACATGATTTCACATACATGTGAAATCTAAAGAACAAAATAAACAACGATGAAAACAGAAACAAACTCATGAATACAGAGAATATTTTGAGGGCTACTAGATGGATGGCAATTAGGGGGTATAGTGAAAAAGAGCAAAGGAATTAAATACAAATGGACAGTTACAAAATAGACATGGAAATATAAATGTAGCATAAGGAAAATAGTTAACAATGTTATAATAAAGTGTATCATATGTATGGGGGACGAGGGGTACTAGATTTAGTGGGGTAATCCTTTTGTGAGTTATGTGGATCTCTAATCACTATGCTGTGCAACTGAAACTAATATATTATTTTATGCCAACTATAATTGAAATAAAACTCATTGAATTATACAATGTAAATATGAGCAACTTATTTTCTATTATATTTCAATAATGCTGGGGGAAAAAGAAAAAGAGACATGTAAGACAATAAAAAAATCTGTCTTATAGGAGTTTCAAAAAGATTAAATGTTGTTTAAAGATAATGACAAGTGATTTTTTAGAATTGGTGAGAGACATGAATCCTCAGTTCTGAGCGGGAAAATAAAAATAAATACAATGTAATGAAACTACAAAACCCCAAAGACAAAGAGAAAACCTGAAAGCAAGCACATAAAGGACAGACTGCTTACAAAAGAATAATAATTACACTGAAAGTATATTTCCAATGAGCAACAATAGACACAATTAGTATAGAGGATGGACTACTTTTTGAGCCACATGTTCTTTGTACAACTATTCAACTCTGCAACTATAACACAATAACAACCAGAGATAATATGAACATAAATGAGCTTGACTGTATTCCAAAAAAAATTTACTTGTGGGCACTGAAATTTGACTATACAAAAATAGACAATGGGCTGAATTTGGCCTATGGGCTATGGTTTCTCAACCATCAGAATAATATCTTAAAAATCCAGATGGAAAAATAACCATTAACCTAGAATTCTACACCTAGCTAAACAATCATTAAAAAAAAGATGAAGTAAAGACGATTTCATACAAAAGACTGAAATTGCCAATTAAATAAACTGACTGAAAGAACTAATAAAAGGTATATATCAGGAAAAGTAAAATTAAAATCAGAAATGAGTAGGATACAGGATGAAGTGTTGGGGTCAGGGGAACGTAAACCTGCAGGTATATCTAAATAAGCATTGATGACAAAAAGAAAAGTAATGATGATAAATTTTGCTTAAGAAATAAAAGCTGAACTGAATCACCAGACAATAAAAAATTGTGAAGTAGGAAGATAGCTATCAGAAATAAAGCCTTTTGGGTGTCTGTATCTTTGAGAGGAGGCTAAAGGCATTAACTTTAAACTTTGTTAAATCAATTATACATAGTTAAAGGAAATTATTTAAGGGGAAATATTTAAAGGGAAAAATCTTTTTTATTTTAATAGTTGTTTATTTTGATAGGTGACTCCTTTTTATCATAGTAATGTAAAATCTCATTTAATTTATTTAAATTTTAAAAGTGAGACAAAAATATTTAAATAATAGGTGTACAGAACTATGGCAAATATTTTAATAGTTACAAATGACTTCAGTTTGAGAAATCAGCATACAATTCTTTTCAAAAGCAGTCTCTGTAGAGATAGATATGATATTTCTACATACGTATTTTTTCCAGACACCAAAAGAGACTTCTAACAGTAAAAATTCTCTTCACCAACGAACCATCATTCCAAAAAAAGACGAGGAATCTTAAGTGCGTATTACTAAGTGAGAGAAGCCAATCTAAAAAGGTTGCTACATACTATATGAGTCCACTGTTATAACATTCTGGAAAAGGCAAAACTCCAGAGACAATTTTTAAAAATCAGTGGTTGCAGGGTACAAAAGGGAGAGGGAGGGATGAATAGGTGCAGCACAGAGGATTTTTAGAGTAGTAAAACTATTTTTTAGCACATTCTGATGGTGGACACGTGTCATATATTATTTGTCAAACCCCACTGAATGTACAGCGCCAAGAGTGAATCCTAATGTAGACTATGGACTTTGTATGATAATGTGTCAATATAGATTTATGGAATGTAATTAATGTTCCACTTAGGTGGGTTATGTTGATAGTGGACAGGATGGGGGAGGGGAGGAAAGGGGAAAGGGGAATTATCTACACCTTTCACTCAATTTTTCTGTGAACCTAAAACTGCTCTAAGAAATAGTCTTTGGTTGCTTTTTTTTAAAAAAAAATTCTCTTAACCATTTGCTTGCACATATTTAATTTTTCTGTTTTTGAAGGCAGGTCAAGAATTATATCAGCTAATATTTACTAAGAGCTTTGCATAGATTTTCTCTTTAATCCAGGTGAAACAGATATTTTTATCCTCATAGTTAAAGACATAAGTACAAGAAAATTTATGTAATTAAGGCACATTCATAGAATTTAAACATCTATTTATCTGATAAGAAGGCTGGCTAGTTTTATAGTAGTATACTCATTCATTTTTTATTTTTTATTATCTGGCTTAAAAATATCTTCAGTTTTTTTAAATTACAAACCTCGGAGTTAATTATTTGGGCATGACCGTCCAGAAACTAAGGGGACCTCAAAACTACAAAGCCTAGAATGCAACACAGTGTGGGGCCGCTGAGAGCGCAACAGCTCGCCCATTGGCATGCTGGAAATAGTAGTTTTCTGGCCTGCCTCCCTTCCTCAGCCCCCAATCATCGGATCGGAGCTTGGTTCCACGGCTCGATTGATCCACCCGTCCCCATGCGGTCACCTCAATCCCGGAGACTGACCTGGAGATGCACCCCTGACTCCCTATACCCACACGTCCCTTGCCGGGCAGGGCAGCTCTACCCACCTCACCCACAGCTCCGGAAGCCGCGCTCCACACGGCAATCTAAGGAGGACGCGCAACAAGGTTACCACAGAAACGACGCTCTTACGGTCCCGGCGCGTGCTGGAGGTCAAAGGTCACCCAAGCCAGTTCCGCTTCCGGTTCCGGGATCCGGTTTGTTGTCAGAAAGTTTTGGGGCGTTCACGAACCCTTAGGGCAGATTTTTGTGGTCCAGGGTTCGCTCGAGGTCTTCTGCTGCAGCCATGGCGGCCTCCACCGCAGCCGGGAAGCAGAGAATTCCCAAAGTGGCTAAGGTAGGCGATAGCGAAAAGTCTTGTGGGAACGGACCTGGAATCGGGGCTCGCCCCAGTCTCCGTGGTACCCGGGGCAGGAAAGCGCCCGAGGAGCGGGCCCACCCCGGGCGGGGCAGAAGGGGAGAATGAAGGGAAGGGATAATCGGCGGTGGGGGTAGGCTCCTGTCACCCCGGAGCACAGTCCGCGTCCACGTTGGCCCTTGTTCTGGGGAGGTGTTTTTGCGGGGGGAAAGAGTGGGGTCCTTCAGCAGAAATAACTGAGGCAGGCAGTGTGTTAGGCGTTGCAGAGCTGCACACACAAATGCGGGCGACAGACAGGACACAAATAAGACAAAGGTGCAAAATTGCAACCTTGCCAAATACTACTAAGGTAAAGTAGAACGTTCAGTGGAAAATCGGGGTTGTGTGAGGGTGTCTCCAGTGTAAACTTTGTTAAGGAAGTGACATTTACGCTGAAACTGGAAGGCCGAATAGGAGTTAGCCCAACTGGGTGGAAAGAATGAAAGTAGATGACAAGAGTTGTGTAGTGGCATAATTTAAGTTAATTAAACAATTTTATGTTGTATAATATTCTCATCAGTGGCTGATATTTATTAGTTTTTAATATGTAACAGTCTTTTTCCTAAGCGTTTATGGATCTTCTCCCTCCTTTCTGTTTCTGCAGCCCAGATGACTCTCTTGAGCTTGTTGTGTAGTATGGTCCTATTTGTAGATGACTTCCAGACATAATGCATATAAAACACATAACACAGTGTCTGGTACTTAATCCTCATTAGAAAAGAGCTATCATCATTAGTATCATCATTATTCCATATATAACACTAAATAATTAATATTTCTTGTAATTCCATTCCATAAACTTATCGGGCAACACTGGTCCAGTAGAAATTTAATGTGAGCCACATATGTAATTTAAGTTTTCTCATAGCTATGTTAAAAAGTCAAAACGGGATGTTAATTTTAATTATATATATATTTTATTTAATAACCCACTGTTATTGTCATTCCAGCATGTAATCAATATAAAAAATTTAGTTATGTAATTCTTTTTTTTATACTAAGTCCGCAAAATCCACTGTGTATTTTACACTTACAGCCCATCTCAATTTACACTCACCACATGTGATTCATGGCCATCGTGTTGGACTTCCCAGCTCTAACACCTCAGGAAGCTTATAGTCTAATGATAGGAACTTACCAAATATTGTCTTTAACTTGAAATGCCATGAAAAACCAAATGCAGTTATCAACCTGGGGCATTATCATCTATCTTTCTGAGACCTAACTTAAGAATTCTGTAAATTGAGGTTGTAAAGCTTGATAAGATACAGTATACATCTTGATAAAACAGAACCTCTATGGGAATCTTCCCTAGGCGGCCTCAAAGTATTTTATATTACTAATCTAAAAGGGAAAATTTGCTATTTTTGCCACCTTTTCTCTATAGCCTTTTAATAGATATCATGGATAAGATAGAAAACACTTTTTCTATTTAGTTGCACAGATAAATGGGAGCATGTCATTAAAAGAGAGTATTTTGTAATACATATAAAGTTCACATCCTAAAAGTGTTTGTTTCTTAAACATTGTGTGAAGAGCATCTCCTAAAATAGAAACATCTTGTCTTAAAAGGTAAAAAACAAAGCTCCAGCCGAGGTACAGATAACTGCCGAACAGCTCTTAAGAGAAGCTAAAGAAAGAGAACTTGAGCTTCTTCCACCTCCACCTCAACAGAAGATCACAGATGAAGAAGAATTAAATGATTACAAACTACGGAAAAGGAAGGTCAGTCAATGCGATGTCTTTCAGTATATTGTTAAGAATTTATAGGCCAGAATTTGAAAAGTTCCTCATTAGTTAGCAAGACTATAAGATGAAAAGAGATTGATGTTTCTAGCCACATAAATAACGTAACTTCTGGTTACCAGATAACTGCATTTTGCTGAACTTCATGAAATATGTCATGAGTTGTCTTTTTAGAGTATAAAGAAATTAAGTCCACCAGAGACAATTTTTGTTGCTGAATCAAAGGTTAGTAGAAGTTTCACAAGCAGAACAACTGACAGCTGGGAAGAGAGCTAGTCTTAGTGGGACTGAGGTCTGTGCTTTTGTCTGTACCACCCTCTGTGTTAAGAGTCAAGATAAGGGAAAGAGACCTGAGAATACTGGGGATCTGATTTGACCTTCTCACCCAAGAATGTGGGATTATTTTAAATTACAGATCCCCAGCCCCCAAGCCACAGACCTATATAGGTCTGTGGCCTTTTAGGAACTGGGCTACACACCAAGAGTGAGTGGCAGGCTAGCAGCAAAGCTTCATCTGTATTTGCAGCCTCTCCCTAGCACTAGCATCACTGCCTCAGCTCCACCTCAGATCATCAGGCATTAGATCCTCATCATAGCACCAGTCCCTGGTGCCAAAAAGGTCCACTGTTTAAACCAATGTTTTAAACCACTAATTTTGATGTATCTACTTATTAATTATCTTTAATGAATTGTGTATGAAATTCTGAAACATTAACAAAAAGACTTAGTCAAAACCATTTTCTTGTTAGGAACAAATAGAGTATATTATAGTATTAGTTAGTTGTGGGAAATAAGGGAATATCAACATTTGAAACACCTGTGATTGTAACCTTCTGTAGTGGATTTATTATTTCACAAGGATTCTAGGATGTAATTTTTTAAAATAACAAAATTAGGAACCTTTTTTGTAAGGATTAATAGACAAAGGATGATGTAATTTTTATTTTCTCTTTAATTTTACCCTTTTTGACTTCTTCCAGACTTTTGAAGATAATATAAGAAAAAACAGGACTGTGATTAGTAACTGGATAAAATATGCACAATGGGAAGAGAGTCTAAAGGAGATTCAAAGGTAAAATTGCTGAGCATGTAATTTTGTACACAAAAATGTAATGAGTTAACAGATACAAAAAAATAGAAAAAGTTAAAGCAAGTAAAAGATTGTGTCACCTGCAGTAATTTTCAAAGTTTGTTCCATGGAACCCTAGGGTTCCTTTGAGGGGCTTCAGGGGCACTATTACAGGCTAGTTCTTGGGGGAGCAGAGGAGGAGACTGCAGGTGGGTCTCAACCACCAGCATAGACTCTACAGCTAGAGAAATACAATTTCAACTGATACTGATATTTTTAAGAATAATCGTTCCTCTGCAAACCAGTGACTAATAAGATTAAAATCACAACTTGGCCATTCCTGTTGTCCAGCCTTTCCATACTTTTCCAGCATAACCCTTGCCCCCATTGTGCTGCATACCTACCACTCCACGAATACATCATGTCTCCTCAGTGTGACACTTAGCTGTTTTCTCTGTCTAGAATGACCATCACTCTCCACCCCACTTGGCCTCTGAGACTTTCCTCAATTCTGGAGATACCTGTTGCTTAACCCTTTCCACCAGACTTTTTTCTTTCCATTTGCTTCCTGTACAGAGATCTTGACTGTAACGTTTATCACATTGCATTACAATTTCATGCATGTCTACCTTCCTCTAAGTCTTCGTAAGGTTCCTGAGAACATCATATTTTTTCACTTTTTTATGTCTAGAACCTAACTCATGGTGGACACTTGATAAAATAGGAGGGTACTGCAGATAGTTTGAAATAGTTTCTACATGTGTTGTATGTACTGCTCTTGATGCCCTCCAAATCTTGCTTCTTAAGGGCTAGATCCATATATGAACGTGCTTTAGATGTGGACTACCGAAATATTACACTCTGGCTGAAATATGCAGAAATGGAAATGAAGAATCGCCAGGTCAACCATGCCCGAAATATCTGGGACCGGGCCATAACAACTCTGCCTCGAGTCAACCAGTTCTGGTAAGTTTATGATCTAAAGAAATGGCTTTTTGTACACTAGGAAAGTTCCATATTTAGGTATTTATTTCATTTACATAGTTATTACTATATATACAAATTTAACTTTGCATATATTATTGTGCATAAGCACTTTTTAATGTCCTGTGGTCTAATAAAGTCATAATCAGTGTATAATAGCTGTGTAATCAAAATTAAAATTTTGATTGAGTCTTTTATGCATAAGAAACTTCTCATTAAACTAAGCAGTCTTTAACACAAATATATTTTTTTCCAATGCTTCATCCTTTTCAAATTTCTGTTTTAATAAGAAAACGTGTTTGATTTAACCTTCAGAGAAGATAAAGTCTTAAATCTTCACATTTAATAAAGTTAGAACCAGAAATTGCCAAAAAACATTTTTTTTTCCCCTGAGTCATTTTGACCATGACACATATTATTGGATGTTTTTGTTAAAGGTACAAGTACACATACATGGAGGAGATGCTGGGGAACATTGCTGGTGCTCGGCAGGTGTTTGAACGCTGGATGGAATGGCAGCCTGAGGAGCAAGCCTGGCACTCCTATATCAACTTTGAGCTGCGATACAAAGAGGTGGATCGGGCCCGCACCATTTACGAACGATATATCCTTTGGACAAGGTCTGAATGCTGCCACTATTGCCTGAGTGCTGTTCGTGGAGGTGTAGTTAAGTCAAGACACAGTTATTCCTGTTGGCCTAGAAATCAAGAAGGCAAATTTCATTTGCTGTATAAGCTACATGTATGTTTTCTAAGGACATAGGTTCGGTCAGGAGAAAAGTTTGTGGTCTGCATAATTGTTTGAGTATTTTCCAGTGAGACTTCAGATTTCTACTAATGCTGTGGTTCCTTGTGGAAAATAACACACTAAGTCCCTGGCTGCTATAGCCAGTTTTATTTTTTTATGGTTTAAGTTGGTCATTAGCAGCATTACTGGGATCCATCGAAAGATTTACTATTTTTTAGCCATGTAACCCCAATTAGTCAGTCAATTCCTTTGAGATTTAGTATCCTCATCTTTAAAATGAGTAAAGATTCCTACCGTGGGCTGCTTATAAGATTAGATGATAACATGTAAAAGCACTTTTAGCAACTGATAGTCAATCCTCATTTTTCATTGTTTCCATGTTTGTGAATTCTGCTTGCTAAAATTTATCTGTAAACCTAAAATCACTATTTGTGGCACTTTCACAATCATTTGCAAACAAGCACAGAATGATGAAAAATTTGAGTTACCTTAGGCATATGATCCCAGCTAAGGTGATAATCCTTCTTGTCTCTGCTCTCATACAGAGATTATCAGAGGATGGAGGTGGGATGGGGCAGTGCAGTGTAGTGAAAGAAGCTCTGGCTCTGGTGCTAATTGAGCAGGTTTGAATCCCTTCTCTGGCTCTGGTTAGTAGGCAGCCTCTGGCATGTCACTTAACACTTCTGAACTTTTTTTTTCTTATAAATAGAATCGAACGGTTAGTTTTTCAGATTTAAGGTTATAACCTACATATTATATTCATATACATGCATGCTTCCCGTAGGAGCAGTGATTTGGTATTCACTAATTAAGTAGTCACAGTGACTTCATAGAACATAACTATCACAAATAATGAGAATCCACTTTATTATGCAATTTTAAGATCTTGATTATCTCTACTCATTTTAATATTGTTAGATTAACAAAAGCTTTTATAGCACTTGCTATGTGGCAGACATAGTTCTAAGCACTTTACAGATATTGTCATTTAATCCTCTTGACAACCATGTGATATAGGAACTACTCCATTGTACAAATGAGGAAACTGAGGTATGAGAGATTAAGTAACTTGACCAGGGTTTCTGAAGTAATGATGGAGATGGGATTTGAACCCAGCAGCAGCTTCAGAGCCAATGCTCTTAACATCATTGCCCTATTTGAATGTATCACTACCTTGGAAATTAATGATTTCCTCAAGGAAGATAGATTAAAAATAGATTTATCCTATTCATAAGTAAAGTAGTAATTCAGAACTTTCTCCTTTGACTCTAGTTAGCAGTTTTATTTTTTGTAACTTGTTTTTTCATAATCATTAGTTCAAATATGAATATTGAGCATATAATATAATAAGTGCAACGTATCAAACATGTTCTTTTGGCCAGAAACTACTAAGAGCTTTACATAACGTTTTCTCATGTAAACGCATTAATCATCCAGTGAGGCCAGTATTATTTTTCTCTCTTTACAGAAGATAAAACTTGTCTACACAGGTTAAATGACTTGTCCGGATCACATGGCTAATAACCAAGGATCAGCTCTTTTAGGGCTCCAGACTCCTATTTGTACCACTGCTAAAATATTTGAATAAGCACTGGAGGCAGACAGAGATGAACAAGACCCAGCTCCCTCACAGAGATCACAGTTTAGTGGTTTTCTGCCTTGTACATGATTTATCAACCCCATCGTCATAGATTGCATTTTGGGGTTTTGTTTTTTTGTTTAAGCCACATTGTCTTGCCTCGTATTTCTTTAATTCCCCTGCACTTGTACTTGTGCACCCTGATGTTAAGAATTGGATCAAGTATGCCCGCTTTGAAGAAAAACATGGTTATTTTGCCCACGCACGGAAAGTATATGAGAGAGCTGTTGAATTCTTTGGAGACGAACATATGGATGAACACCTTTATGTTGCCTTTGCCAAATTTGAAGAAAATCAGAAAGAAGTAAGTAAACTTAACTCAATTACATTGCAGAACAGCTTAGAAAAGATTACTTCTTTTGCACATCAAGTTCATTTCCATTTTCTTATCATTGAAGGAAATGATTTCAAAATACAAAAACTTGATTTCTCAAAGAAAACAGCATATATTTGTGACTAAGCTGAAGGTTGGGAGCTGAGTGATTATAGATTGTATTATAACTGTCTTAATTTTGTTGTGCTTTGCTTGAAAATTAAGCCTTTAAATCTGGACTAAGAATATTGTCTATAAACTGAGAGTTAGTCTCTTGGTATCCTCAATAAAGGGCTTTACAGGTGATAAACCTCAAAACAAAAAGCCTGAAGCCCTCACAACCAAAAATAGAATTTGAAATGAAAACAGATTGTCCCACCAATAAGTCATTTCTTAAAGGAAGATAATCCTTTAAAGTAGTTTAAATAATGCAGAATTGAGAGAGTCAGGCTAAGGTCAATGCAGGGTCTTGTACAAGTCACAGTAGGGAATTCAGATTCTATTCTAAGGGCAGGGGGAAGTATTAAAGGGTTTTAGCAAGAAAGTGGTAGAATATAATTTATATTGTCAGTAGAACCTCTAGCTAATTTATGGAGAGTATTGGGGGAGGATGGCAAAAGTAGAAGAGAGGAGACTTTTGAAATGGTCTAGGGAATAAATGGAAATAGTTTGACAGTGGGATGGGGAGAAATGAAGGCTATGTTAAAAGGGTAGAAATGGCAGTGCTTGAAAAACCAATGAATGTGGGGAATGAGGAAAGGAAAAGAATCAAGGGCTCCTGGGGATTTTAGCTTGAGCCAGTGTGTGACAGTAGGTATTAGTTATCAAGATTGGGAGGACTAAGAAAGACTTGGGTTTGTGAAGAAAAACAGGAATTCCATTTTGGTCTGAGATATAGAGAAGACATTGAATTGGTAGTGTTAAGTAGACAGTATTTAATGTTGAGCTCAAAGGAGAGAGTCAGTCCATCCTGACTGAAATACTTCAACAAAGAGAGAAGAAGAAACTCATTTTGGACATTTTGAGGCCTCAAAATCTAACAAGTAATGTTTTATGTCTTAATTACTTTGCTAGTAATGACTAGAATGAGGTTGTGGTGTTGTGGCAGATAATCATCCTGTCTGCTTTTAGTTTGAAAGGGTACGAGTGATCTACAAGTATGCCCTGGATAGAATTTCAAAACAAGAAGCCCAAGAGCTCTTTAAAAATTATACCATCTTTGAGAAGAAGTTTGGTGATAGGCGAGGTATTGAAGACATCATCGTGAGCAAACGGAGATTCCAGTATGAAGAAGAAGTGAAGGTGAGTGCTGGCGTAGATGCTTAACTCTGCCAGCTAATAGTGGCTACAATAAATCAGCAAGTTAGGGCTACCAATAATTACGCTCTTGATGATGTGTCTGCAATAATGAGAGCTATTCCAGATGCGTTGGAATAAATGAGGCTGATAGAAAAGGCAAATAGACAACACTTGGATTTTTTCTGCCACTCACATGTTAAAAGTCCCTTTTACTGCCGTTGTGTGCTATAGCACTTGATCAAAATAAATCTGGTGTCCATATGAGCTTAAATTTGAAAAATAGAAGAGTCAGATTGATCCAAAAAAACAGTTTCTGTACATTACCTTTTAGCCTAACTGCTTGAATTAAAGATATAGGTATAGTTCTATTCTCATTTGTTTATGTAGTATACTATTTTGTGAATTCAAAGATAGCATTTTCAGGGTATTTCCGAACAACAGACTAAGTCTGTTATAAAATGATCTCAGCAAGGTATATTCAAGATAAAATACTTTAATTGAAAAGTCAGGTTTCACAGTTGTGAGCATGGTATAATTCTATTATAATTTTAAATCTAGATGTAATGGTATATAGTCACATCATTGTGCACCGTTCTATATAGCATGGTGAAATCTCAGGTCATCTCGCTCTGTCCCATCTGGGACATGAGTAATCCATTTGTCCAGCATCTTAGTAGCCACCTTGGTTATTGGATTGACTATCCCAGTATCACAGTGCTTGTGTTCAAGCAACCCTTAATTGCTCCAGAGCACAAGAGTAGTTTAAATTTTATCAAAGGTATGTTTGTATAAGAAAATATAGTATATAGAGAGTTGAGTACTGTCCACAATTTCAGGCATCACTGATGGTCTTGGAATATATCCTGCAGATAAGGGGATACTATTGTATTCCTAATTCTCTTTTATTCATAAAATCTCAGGAATGGTATTTTTTAAATGAGAGAACGTGAAATCTAGAAAAAAAATTGCTAAAGTATAGAAAGTCAGTCTGGTGCCTTCTTTTAGCTCACATATTCCAGCAAGTGTAGCTGTCCATTTCGTTTTTATTTATTAACTTTATTGTCATTCTAGGCTAATCCACACAATTATGATGCATGGTTTGATTACTTGCGCTTGGTGGAAAGTGATGCAGAAGCAGAAACTGTACGAGAGGTCTATGAAAGAGCTATTGCCAATGTCCCACCCATTCAAGAGAAGAGGCATTGGAAGCGCTACATCTATCTTTGGGTCAACTATGCACTCTATGAAGAACTGGAGGCAAAGGTAAAAAATTTAATTACGTGTCCACTATTAATGATTTCCTCACCCCTGTGCTTAAAGCTCACTGATGTGGGTAGTAGCTGATATTTACAATCCTAGAAACAAATTTAGTTTTAGGTTCTTATAAGGTTCCATTCAGCCATATAGTTATATATTCTCTCTGTAACATTTTAAATTCTGTACCTATTGTGGGCACAGGTGAGGTGTTTTTTGTTTGTAGTATTTTGTTTTTAAATCTGGAGACACAAGATTATCACTTGGAACTTGAAAGGGAACGCTGAACCAGTCCTTAGTTTAAATATACATAGTTTCCTGGGTTTCTCATAAATAGAGATCATGAATAGATTAGTAAAGCTCAAGTGGGATTTTTAGAAATTGGTCATGTATAAGTTAACAGAAAAAAATTAACTTTCTGCTGTTGACCTGAGACCGTAAAACATCTTTGTTTCTTTTGCTATCAGGCAAAAAGCCTTTCTACAGAGAAGCTCTCAGAGTTTGATGACTATATTGTTGGTGATTTTAAACCAAAGTTTGATGGCCAAAGGTAGTTTACACTTTTGATCATAAATGGAATCAGGGTTTTAAAATAGCAACTTGTCAAAACATACTCAGTGTTGGTATACATTTTTTTACTAGTATTAGTAAAATTAATAACTAGTAAAATTAATATTAGCAACAGACTTTAATATTTTATGAAAATTTCTTATCCTAATACAGGATCCTGAAAGGACAAGACAGGTATATCAAGCCTCTTTGGAACTAATTCCTCATAAAAAGGTACATCTGTTCTAAGTGTTCTGCTCCAAACATCAAAATCCTGCTTCTGTTACTTGTAAAATAATTCAGTGAAATAATATTTATTGATTGACTATTTCCCTATATTAGGCACTATGGAAAACAAATAAGAACAAGATATGCTCTTTACCTCTGAAAATAGCTTACAGTCTAGTTGAGAGGATAGCCTGTGACAAATGAATAATACGGCTAATAACATAGAAATTCATAGGATAGGTCATTGGAATAGACTGAGTGAAAAGCCATTCCACCGCGAGGAAGACATACATCCAGGGAGTACACAGCACCTGCAGGAAGCAATGAACAGGTGTTTGTTGGTAGCTAAGTGGATGTATGCTTGCATGGATGAACATGAATGTGCTCTGAAGTGGCTGAGACATTATCTGTCATATTTCCCAGCACATGAAACTAAGAGAGATGTCGACCCAGCTACCTTCTAGAATAGAGGTAGCATGTTCTGCCAGCTCACAAGCATATCCACAGCAAATTCTAAGTAAAAGCTGCTGGGCCATGCAGTACTACACAGTTTCTAGATTACTGTTTTTCAGTAACTTTTGTAAATAAATATCATCTCCGCTTATAAATAAGAAAGTACATTTGTCCTAACTGAAGTTTTAGGGAAATCTAATTTAAATTAATTCAATTTAATTAAAATGAGTCTCTTAAGCTAGATGTTGTGCTTTTGTTTTCTAGTTCACATTTGCCAAAATGTGGTTACTATATGCACAATTTGAAATAAGACAGAAAAATTTACCATTTGCCAGAAGAGCTTTGGTAAGTAAAGAAAGATCAATATACATCATTAAATTCTATGAGAAGGAAATTAAAGTCTTAGTGCCTAAAAGTCATATAATTTCTGCTAAGAAAGCAACAGATGTATTATGCCTTTAAAATCTGAGACATGTTAGAAAACACATGGCCTTTAAAAAAAGATTAGATGATAATGCTTAAATTATTCTATTCCAATATTGGAAACTTTATAGCTAGCTACCAGTTACCAGATCTTTTCTCAGACTAGAAAGATCTGATCTTTAGTCTGATCCTGTGCAAAAATTTTTGGTGTATTAAATGCACCTCCCTCTTAACAGTTGTTCTAAATGTCTTAATAGGATCAAATACTATGTTTAAATGCAGTTGTCCTTTGGATAAACTACTCTCACCCTGGCTGTGGGCAGCAAAGCAGGGTTCATTCTTTGATTACCTTTTAATTTATAGTAGATTTTATACATCCGACATTCATATTCCCTAGGAGACCTTGAGAAACTAAGTAAAATCCAAAATAGTTGTCCAAATAATTCTGGAACACTGTCTTTTGCCGAACAGGCATCAGTGGGCACAGGACCTCTTGACAGCTGACTGAATTAGAGGGTTTCCTTTGGCCTTTTGTCAAGAACCATGTTGACTCTCTAAGTCTTTTGCTCAGCAGAGAACAGCTTCCAGGAAGGTCGACGATGTTTGTGCACAAGTTAAACTCACTAAGGTATCACAGCAGTTGGACATTTTCTTTTTCAGGGAACTTCCATAGGCAAATGTCCAAAGAACAAGTTATTTAAAGGTTACATAGAATTGGAGTTACAGCTTCGAGAATTTGACAGATGCCGGAAGCTTTATGAAAAGTTCCTGGAATTTGGACCTGAAAATTGTACTTCTTGGATTAAATTTGCAGAATTAGAGACAATTCTTGGTGATATTGAGAGAGCACGGGCAATCTACGAATTAGCCATCAGCCAGCCACGCTTAGACATGCCAGAGGTGAGGCTCTTGAGTTGAAGATAATTTTGTTTTAGACACTTCTCTAATATTACTTTAGACGACCACCTAAATATGTGTACATTTTAGAGCATAAAGAATATCTAACAAATTTTCCAATTTTTTCCACTCAGATTAAGGTTTTTCTGTTTTAGAGGTAGAAAAGCAGGGGAAGCAGTCCTCTAGTTGGATACCAGAGCACAGCAAAGCCTCATTATGACACCAGGATGAATTGAGACATATGGGTGGCTGACTGGCTCTCTTCCTCCCTTTCTCAAACAGGAGGCTAAAGGGGATGAGATAATCAAGGAAACAGCAGTAGGCAACCCCATCTGGGGAATAAGGGAAGTGGAGGTTGAGATTGCACATCCCTGCTTTCTCCTGGCAGTTTTATCTGGATTAAGCTAGCAAAAGAGGCTCTAAGTAAACCAGGATGTTTCTGGAATTGCTACTCTCACTGGCCTGCATCAAGACTCAAAATCATCCTTTCAGTATTTAAACTTGAGCCAGAACATGGCGCCAAACCACAGTTTGGACTAGTTTGAATCTCACAGAACCCACTGAACACATTCAGTCATTCTGTTTATCTTGCGCTAATATTACCCTGTATTTAAGGGCTCACTGACTGCATTAGGGCAGGGCTTTTTGTATTACTAGTTCCATCAGTTGGCCTCAGCTCCTCTACAGAGTGCCAGCTCCCAGGAGTCCAGGCCATATCTGATCATCCTTGTGCTCTGGCAGGCTGTACCTAGCAAGTAAGCAGCTGTCACTAAATGCTTGTTAAGTTGAACTCAAACATATCAAGAATTTACAGTAGCAGTAAAAGCAGTATATACTGGCTAGTCTAGGCCTGTTTTCTCCCCCAGTTTCAGTGGTATGTGGCATGGTCATGACTGCCTGAGAGACTTGGCAAGTTTCTTAGCTTTTCATGATAAGTCCAGCATTTGAAAAACTCCAAAATTGAATCCAAAGCCTTTTTTCTTATATTATAGAATTTTAACCAAGTTTTGGCCAGCTTGTATATGCTGGTGTTATCACATGTCATCTGTTCTTTAATTCTTCATAAAAGGCCTAGGTTCCTGTATGTCCTAAGTTAGAATGGTAGTTAAGCTGTGCTTTGGGTAAGGGCATGTTAACTTTTTAAATGTCATGGCTGACCTATTAAGTTTTCTTAGGTGCTTTGGAAATCATATATTGATTTTGAAATAGAGCAGGAAGAAACTGAAAGAACACGAAATCTTTACCGACGATTGCTTCAACGGACACAACATGTCAAGGTATCCTGTGCTTTATAGGTTATCTTTGATTTTGCTTGCATCAGCAATCCTTAAGAAATACTGTATTTCTATATTGTAAGTGTTTTTTAAAAATATATATTTATTTTAAATGATTCCCTGGCTTTTAAAGAGAACCTGTGAGTCTCAGAGGACTTTGGAATATTAAGCTTATGCCAGATCAGTGTGTAAGCTGCTTGTAAATAAACCTGGATATCACAGAGTTGAATAAAACGTTAAGCTCTTCTTGTGACTTTAAGACTATTTTAGACACCTAATTGGATATAGAAGCAGACTACTTCAACATTAACAAATTGAAGTATATAGTCAGTATTCTTTGGAATATAGAAGTGAGAGCATTACCATGTTCAGATGTTATTAACAAGAAAGTGTTATTATTACATTATCGTCTTCCAGTGATATAGTTAATTTGGTTCTATAATTTTTTAAGGTATGGATTAGTTTTGCTCAGTTTGAGTTGTCTTCAGGGAAAGAAGGAAGTTTGGCTAAATGCAGACAGATTTATGAAGAGGCTAACAAAACCATGCGAAACTGTGAAGAAAAGGAAGAAAGACTTATGCTGTTGGAATCTTGGCGAAGCTTTGAAGATGAATTTGGAACTGCATCAGATAAGGAGAGAGTAGACAAACTCATGCCAGAGAAAGTCAAAAAGAGAAGAAAGGTTCAGACTGATGACGGGGTAAGAACTGATCCCTGTGGCTGGTTATCTCATGTCAAATGAGTAGAAATGCATCAGATTTTGAATTTTATACTTGTAAGTGGCATATATACAATCTGAAAATGAGAGCAGACAGCCTGGAGTAAGAGATAGTTGCAGTCCGGCTATTGTGGAAACAAAGAGTGTATTGTCCACCCAGGGTAGAGAATGGGAGAAGTTTGGCAGCGAGTTCTCGGTCATTTCTGTGAACTATATGAAGTGTGGTATTTTTGAAGCATTATGCAGGAAGTCAGGATAGAGGGAAATGAAGATCAGCGTTTAGGTAGGAGCAAATCCAGAGGTGGCTTTGTAGGCTATAAAGCTCATGTACAAAATGGCAAGACCCAGTCATTGGCATCTCCTACAGGAGGACTAAAGGGCTTAGATTGGAGGAGGAACCGTCAAGACGCTTGTCAGCAAAGCAAGTGGTGGTAGAAGCTGGAACTAGAGTGATCTTTAGGAAGTGAAATCAGTGACACACTGGAGGTGGGGATGTTAAGGCAGGGATTCAGAATAATTATGCACAGACATGTGGCTTTCACTACTGGGTAAACATTAACTAAATCTTTAAAATGTTTAAATCTTAAACGGACTGCAGGATGGAGTTGGAGACACAGAGTATCTTCTTGGTTGACTGTAGAGAAGCTGTGCTTAGATTTTTACCCACCAGATTTTTAGCTCTCACTGAGCTACACTTGCAGCAGCGCCAGTCCAACAGCTGCTTATTTCCTCCCACCCAGTCTTCAAGGCCCAGCCCTTGTTCTTGCTGTACTAAACTTTGATGTTGTTTTGTAAAATATATTGAATTCAAACTCTGGGTTTCCCAATGAAAATTCTCCACTTTAAAGTAACTAAAAGTATATTTCAGCCACATGTTAGCATATCTTTTCATTGTTTCACTTTTCTGTAGTCTGATGCAGGCTGGGAAGAACTATGATTACATCTTTCCAGAAGATGCTGCCAACCAACCCAATCTCAAGCTCCTGGCCATGGCCAAACTTTGGAAGAAACAGCAACAGGAAAAGGAGGTTGCCGAACAAGACCCAGATAAGGACATTGATGAGAGTGAATCTTGATTTTCTTGTTCATATTGATAAATATTATTTTTATAAATTAATAGTTTGGAAGTCTTGTGACTCCTGTAAGTTTTTGTATATTTCACCAGTGATGAATTGATTGGAATCTTTGGCAGCTACTTTTTAAATTCTTTTTTAAGTGTTCTTGGGCTGGTTAAGGGCAGAGGAATTACAAGTAATGTTTTTTAACTGCCAGATTTGAGTCTAAGCATTTTTTTGTCCACATAATGCATTAGGAAATCTAATTAAGATAACACTTAGCATCTATTTTAGATGGAACTGCAGGCTTTTAAAAGAATCTTTCTAGATGTTTTCAAACAGTAACTTTTAAGATATAGTTTTCTCATGCTTTTCTTCTTCATAAAGATATTTTATGCATTCATCTGAATCCTGCAGCTTTTTCATGTCTTCAGAGTCACACTGACTTGAGTTCCATTCCCAGCTCTGCCATTTAGTGACATGTAACTTAACCTTTATTTTCAGTTTCTTCACTCATAAAATGGGCCAATGCTTTGCCAACTCATTTCAAAGATTAAATTTAAAAAGACTATACTGATGCATAGTAAGTGCTCAATAAAATATTCATTTTGTTAAATATGTTCATTCCTAACAAAATTAAATGTGCTTGGGTTAATTTAACTTCTAAAGCCCTTGCTTTCTGAATAGTGGCCTTTATACCAAGTGTTTTCCAAAACATTGGTTGAAAAATAATTTAGATTTGCTGTTACTTCTGAACAAGGTCTTTTTTACCAAGAACATTTTAGTCAAATTTCAGTTTTGTCCTAATCAGTTTTCCAGACTGGTTGACCTCTATAGTGGCTTAGTATGTGCTGCGAGAAACAATGTCCCATACCGAAATAAGTTTAGGAAACTCTAGATTAAGGGTTAAGCCTGGTTAGTCAGATCTCTTTATAGGCCTTTTCAGAGCTTTTGATATGCTACTATATATATGAATTACCATTAACAGTGCTGGTATGTTTCCCAAACTTAACCTAGGAGTCATTTCTACTTAGAAAACCAATAAGTATCTCCCAGTATGCTACAGTAGAAAATGTCTTCTTGTAAATCTGACACATTAAGCTTACCCTTGCATAAAGTACAAAACACCAAAGGTAACTTTATGCTTAATAATGAAGCTTAAATAGTATAAGTAACATTTGCTGATACACTGTTCACATTCTCAAAACAAAAAATACTTACCTGAGAGATTGTTTCCTTTAACCTGGCCTGTATTTCTTAAGCATATCTTTTCTTGCTCTGTTCACTGCCCAGGCTATTGAACTAGAGCTGTGTATCTTCAAGACTGTTTTTTCACCTATAAGGACAATTAGCAAATTTATGATCTGCAAATTTAGTTGGGCAAATTTACTACTAAATTTGTAAATGTATTATTCACACAAGGGTTATAAAGCTAGTCAATGTTACTAAATTGTATCTTGAAAACATACAGTGTTTGAGGACAGAATAAAATAGGACTGTTAAGATAAAAAGCAAACCTGTTTTCAGCCTCCCTGGTTTAGTCATTGGACCAGTTTGAGCTGCAGAGGTGTCAGGTTCTGACTACTGAGTACTTGAGGTCTGGCTGGTGAGGAGGAACATTTGAAATTTTAATATCCTTTGGAAAAGTGTACAGAATCAAGAAGTGAGATGAAAACATGTCAAAAATGCTAGTATCAGCGACTAATCGTAGAGTCTTACAAAAATTCTGTTGCATGTATACCTAAGAAAAAAATCAGTGATCATGTTTTCAAGGTAATCTAACACTTTCTGGAAAGTGCCAGTATGAAATGCATGAAGGAAAACGTTATTCTTTTAGAAGAAGATAAACTCCACCAAAATGAATACTTTCTAAAGTAAAATCTTTTTAATAATCATTTTTGTGGGTTTTTGTTTAGCTGCTTTTATTCGGCTGAATATTTTCAAATATCACAGGTGGTGAAAACTACATATGAACATACATGGTTGGCCTATGATCTAATTACATGGCTTTTCTTTAGGAACTAGGTTCTTTTTTCCCTTTAAATAGACCTCAACATCTTTTTATATTTTGAAAGTCAAGATTTAAGCAAAGCGTTGTGACATAAAACAGGATCCAGGACTAACAGTATGAAAACAAGTAACTGGGAAGAATTTACTACACCATAAGAAGGAAGCTTAAAGTATGCTGGCCAAAGGAGTGTTTTCAAGTATGCATTTTAAAAATGTTTTCTATGTAAGTCAGAAATTTAACATATCCTAAATGCTTTCTCAATCCAGATTTAATTTTATAAATGAACAACAAACTTACAAAAAACATTGAGTCAACAGTGCATTTTATTATACATCTTAGATTTATACATTTCATATATACTTTTAAAGCTTTAATTAATAGGTCAATACAAAATAAAAATATATTAAGCAGCAGTGGTTCTCAGGCACAGAAATCAGGAGGACTGGAGCAAGTTTTTTCCTAGCATATAGTGAATATTATGAACCATGATAGTGGAATGTTTCCTTCTGACGTAGCTGCCTTTCTAATTGAATTTTATTACAGTGGACAGCTTTAGTAGGTATGATATTACTAACTAGAAACAATGAAATTTAAAATAAGTTCATAACCTAAATTTTCTTGAAGTCTTTAAGACCTAAATGATTACTTTTCTCTAATAGAACTCCAAGATCATCCAATGAAAATAATATTGTCCATAAAATATCGGGAGCATCAGCCTAAGAACCACTGCCCATGGTTATTCAATGTCTTCAGGCCTCACAGGATGAGGTAATGGTATAATGGATTTCTTCTCAGTGTCTCTGGAAAGTGCTTTCCTCATATCTGTTAGGAAGCAAAGTTTAATGTAAGTACCCAAATATCAAAACATTTTATATCAAAATTTAAAGTACAGAAAGTTCCCATAAGAAGTTTTGTCCCCTGCCCCCACTTCTACCAGATTCCAAGAGAATTCGTCTTTATATAATTGAGACCCAGTCACAAGTAACCAGACAATAACCAACTGAGATTCAGCTCTCCATACAAATGTTCTTTTGACAGAATCTTAGTAAAATCTTAGTAAAATGACATGCCTGTAACATAGTAAGACAGTAATTCATGGTAATTAGACATTGGTTGGTTACTATAAGTTGATTAGTGTTAGGTTCATAAAGGCACGTTTAAGGAGATTTAAATATTATAGCTCAAATTTAAAATATTCAGTCCGACAAATATGATTCACTTAAATTTATTAAAAGTCTTGGACATTTCAGTTTGTGGAATGAATGTAAATGTTCAGCTGCTTCTTGGTGATTCTGCCACAGAAAGGAGCTTACCGTAAGCATCCTCGTCAGGCTCCCCATTGCTGGCTGAATAGTACTCTATGACCGTCCGGTATACGCTGTAGCCCAACTGCTTGTACATGTTGACTGAACTTGATTAGATACTCTTACAAAGAGATCAACAAAAAATCCACCTTTTCTTTTTTTTTTTTAAAAAAAGGAAAAGTTAAAATGTGAGAAATACTAAAAACATATTTTTAACAATACTTGCTTTTACTTTGACTACTCAGAATAGTAATAAGACTTTGCAACTGATTGCATCATAAATCAACTTATATTGCTGAAGATTTATGACAATTATTTTGCAGTATAAAAAGATGACTGCATACTAATATTTCAAAACCTACAATATATGAAAACATTTAAAAGCAGTATGTGCTTTTTAAAAATTCTTTTTTTTTTTTTTTACAATTCTGTTACTTGGCTTAAAAAATACTATGTTTTATGTTGCAGTAATTGATATGCTCATTTTACCAATTAGTTTCTCTCACAAGCACAAATTAAAGACTTAGACGCAAGCACCAAAAACATAAAAAAATAAAATAAAAAGCAAGCAGCAGTATGGCCATGGCCCAAGTATAGCTATGACATTGATCACAGCCTGAAGCCCTCAGGTCCCTCTGGTCAGTGACAGTGCCACCTTTACCCAAAGGTCGTCACATTCTGACTCTTGTAATCATTAGTTCCCTGCTTTTTGCTGTAGATTTACCCACCACCTATTATAGTTTAGTTTCTCCTGTTTATAAACTTATATAAATGGAAACATACTTTATATATTTTTTTCACTTTATATATACTTTAGTGATTTGCCTCAGTATTATACAAGTCAGTCTTGGAGTACCTGGAGCTTGTTCTTCATTGTGCTCAGCATTCTACTGGACAACTATATTACAAATTGTCTGTGATCCTACAGATAAACATTTCCAGTTTTTACTTTTACAAACTGCTGATAATATTTTTGTCTTGTGTCTCATAGTACAATATCTAAAGTCTATCACTAGATGTGTCATCAGTGGCTTATGGGAGTATGCACATCTTCAACTTTATTAGATAATGTCTATTTCTCAGCCTGCTTTCTCTATACTCCCACAGAAGCGGATAAGACTCCATTCCCACAGTACCAGGACTTAGTGCGTCAGACAATTCTATTTTTAAAAATTCTATGGTATAATGGTATCTCAGGGTATTAACTGGCACTTTGGATTACTAACAAGACTGAATATTTTGTTGGCTATTTAGATTTCTTGTTCTGTAGTCCTTTTCTCTCCATAGCTATAGTTCTCTATGTATATCTTTTTCCATTTTGTAGCTTGTCTTGTTATTACATTTATGTATCTTTTAATGAACCAAGTTACTTGACTTCAATGAATTTGAATATATGAACCTTTCCTTTACAGTCAGTACTATTCGTATCTTATTTCAGAAGTTCTTTTCTACCCTGAGCTGAGACACTCACATTATCTTAAAATGGCTTTTTTTAATTTGCTTTTCACATCCAGGTTTTTAATAAATCTGGAATTGATTTGTATATATAGTAATCTAGGGAATATTTCTTTCCGTATGCATATTCAGTTGTGCCCCCACCTTTATGAAGTAAACCCTTTCACCATGGATCTGCAATTGTATCCTCTGAGAATGTAGAAATCCATGTATTCTTTGGTCTATTTCTCAAATTCAGTTCCACTAGCCTAGACAACTACACCAATCCTAACACACAGTTTTACTCATTATTACAGCTTGAAATCTGGAGGAGCAAATCCACCCATTTTTTTTTGTTTTTCAGAAACATATTGTCTCTCTGTTTCTTTCCATTCCCCTATAAGTTTCAGAATCAACTTAAGTCCCACAAAAAATACTTGAGATTTTGATTGCAATTACATTGGCTGTGTGGACCAGTTACCAGTTTACTATATCAAGTCCTCTAAGCCACAAGAGGTAGTTTATCTTTCCACTTAGGTCACCTTCATGTCTCTCAGTTTTATAAACTTTAGAAGGCTTGCACAATTTTTTGTTAGATTTTTCCCTAAGGGCTTATTATTATTATTATTTTTGGGTTTAATGTATTTTGATGCCACTGCCAATGGCATCTTTTTCTAAATTTTATTTGTATAGAAATACCATTGAATTTTATACCAGTTGTATATCCAAGAACTTTGCTTAACTTTTCTTCTAAACATTTGTAGATACTTGTGGGTTTATTTGTACAATCTTATCTGTGCAAAATGTTTTGTTTCTTCTCAATCCTTTTATTCTTCTTGTTTTATGTGCTGTCTAGTATTTCCAATAAATTAGTGAAGAAGGCTGACTGTAGGCATCCTTGCCTCCGATTTCAAGGAAAAGCATTCAGTGCATCACCACCAATATTTACTACAGGTTTTTTGTGGATATTCTATTTTCAGGTCAAGGAATTTCTTCTGTTCCCTAGTTTGCTAACAGTTTTTTTATCAAGTGCATTTTCTGCACTTACTAAGAAATGTTCTCCTTTAATCTGTTACTGTGGAATATATTTACAGAATTTCTAACAAACCAACCTCCCCTAGTATACCATCCTTTTTATGAATTGCTAGATCTATTTTGCTAAGATTTTTCTGGCATTTTTGCATCTATAATAAAATTTTCCTTGAATTTTCCTTTCTAATATTCTTGTCAGATTTTGTTATCAAGGTTATCCTAGCCTTAATTAGAGAAGAATGTTCCCTCTTTTTATGTAAAATTGAACTTACAGTCATTACTTCTTAAATAGTTAGTGAAATTTGCCAGAGAAACCATAGTTTTCTTTTTACGGAAAGATTTTTGCCTACTGATTGAAATTCATTAAGGCTGGGGTCAGCTCACAACCTATTTTTGTACTGCTCTCAAACTAAGAACTTTTTTTTTTTTTTACAATTTTGAAAAGTTGTTGAAAAAAGAGAAAACAATATGCGTTAGAGACCCTTAGGTAGCCCACAAAGCCTAAACATTTACTGTTTGGCCCAGCAAAAGTTTGTCGAGCCCTGTTCTATACCCTTAATCAATCTGTCTAACTGTTTTAACAATAAGCATGTTCAAATCTCCCATTATAATGATAATTTGTTTCTCATAGTTTTGCCAACTAAGTCTTGCATTTTTTACTTTGAATCTATATCACTAGATACATAAATTTTTTATTATTACATTTTCTTGATAGATTAAATCTTTTATCACTATTCAGTGACTTTTTTACTTTGGTAGTTATTGAACTATAATGTAACTTGTTAATTTAAGTGTACCAACTGTCTTTTGGTAATAATCTGCATAACTAAAATTTTCTTTACTTTCAATCTTTATCTTTAATCTTTACATACTTCCTATAAACAGTTCTGACAGTCTTTTTTTAATTTTCAATTTAATGTCATAGGAACACTTAACATGAGATATTCCCTCTTAATAAATTTTAAATGTGCAATACGTCTACTGTTGACTGTAGACAATGCTGTACAACGGACCCTAGAGCTTATTCATCTGGCATAACTAAGACTTTATGCCTGCTTATTAGTAACTCTCTACTTCCCTCTCCCCAGCCCCTGGCTACCACTATTCATTCCACATTTTGATTCTATGAATTTAACTATTTTAGATATCTCATGGAAGTAGAATCATGTAGTATTTGTCCTTCTGTGACTGGCTTATTCCACTTAACATAATGTCCTCAAGTCTTTTGTTTTTTAACTAGAGTCATTAGTCCACTAACATTTACTATTGTAATTACTGTTAATATTTGGATTCATGGCAACCGTCTTATTTCATGCTTTTTGTTTTGTCCCTCAGATTTCCTTTTTCTCTCTTTTATTGAAGTGATTTTTATCATTGCAGTTTTTCCTCTACTTGTTTGGAAATTGCATACTGTTTCTATTTTTAATGTATACATTTAAAAATACATGTATGTATGTATGGATATAGATATACACATATCCATACAAATAAAGATCACTTAAATCTTAAGCAACTATTCTAAAATAATGAAGGTTTAAATATTGGAAGGGAAGGTTTAAAAATTGAGTGGTTTTCTACTTTAAGAGATAAAGAACCTGTCCCATAAACACATTAAATCATATGTGCAAGGTCATAACTAATTAGAACCTATTTCTGAATTCCCCACGAAATGCTTTTTTTCAACATATATACATTAACAAAAATGTATAAACTATAATCTTGCTAAAAATTTTCTCCTCTTCCTCGTTCAATCTAGGGAGAATCTTTCAAATTCTTAAGGACTAAAGTTGATTTCTTTTTCAGCTAATACTGTTTCCTCTCTTCTATGAATGAGCTCAAGTTCTTTAACACTTACCTTTAAGTAGAAAGCCTCACAAGCCCATCTCAGCAGCTATTCCCTTTCCTATATATTTCTAGGCATTTAGAGTAGAGGAAAAAAATGGCAGCTTCACAACTGGTTAAATTTAAACACACATCTCTTATCTCTTCTAGAATGGGCTAGCAGGAGGTTGTCCTCTCTTTAAATTACCATGTTACTTTCAACTCACATAATGAGGATGTTTGAGATATACAACAGGTCTTTTAAAAAAAAAAAAAAAAAAGCCATAGTGTTGGCAGTTCCCAAAACTGCTCCAAGGTACCCCAGCATGCACAAAACTCATAGAGGTGCTGCAGGATATTTCAAATATTCAGGGAAAACACTAATCTTAATATCAGGCACTAGCAAACTACTAGTTTGATGTAGTTCACAACTGCAGTATTACATCATGTTACATTCCTTTTGATGACATAGTATCTTTTGAAGCCAAGTTTGGGGCAGTTTCTGTAATTTAAAAAAAAAAAAAAAATGCCACATGAAAATCAATTTGAAACAGGAAAGCAGGTAGTTGTGTTGAATCTGTTTCCAAGGTTTGAGAAATCATGCAGTGTCCAAGAAGTGCAAACATCTCACTTAGCAGGTAACCACAGTTATTTTACAATGAAATAAAAATATTTTTTTTCATTTATTTTTTCCAAATAACTACTAGGTTGTGAGGTCACATATTAAGCAGTTCGAGCATAACTGCTTATTAAGATGCAGAGAATTTGAGAACACCTGCCATAATGGCAAGAATGCTAAAAGAAACCTCGAGGGCTATCTCTGATTCTACCAGTTACCCAACTTATAAGCCTCTGGCAGATCTTTGGTCAAGCCTATTTTCCTCAATGGCAAAATAGGGACAATAATACCACTCTGAATATATGACAGAATTGTGAGGACTACTGGAGGCTAAAAATGAAATTCCTATAAACAGTAATGTGCAATAGATATTCAGTCTGAAGGGGAAAAAATATGTGTTCACTGAAAAATGAAATGATTAGGGCTCAAAAATTATTATTTGAAAATCAGGATCTCACCTTTCTGAAATCTCCTCTAATAACTCCATAAGTTTAGCAGCCAAACCAAGGCGTCGAAATTCTGGGGCAACAGACAGAGCTGTGACATGCCCATGCCATTCTTCCCTAGCGACTGAGCCTTCTGCTTTACCCATAACTGCCAAAAAAGATTGCATTCATTAGTAAACACATGGGTTTACACATAAATATAGAATTACTGTTTGGTACATTTTTATTATAAAGGAAACTAATGACAAAGTTTTAATTTTTAAATCCTACTTAAATTCATCTACCTAATGGTTATTAGTGCTTTTATTTGAAGTTCACTTGTAAATGTCATGCTAAATCTAGCTGTAAAAGCAGAATTAGAAAGGTTTTTAAAAGAAATGATATACTAAAAACAACTGATTTCAAACACAGAACTAGAATATGTATTTTTAAAAAATATAAAGTGATTCATTCAGTGGTTTAAAAGGAGATAAAATTATAGGCATCATGATTATACTTTCTACATTAAATCAGTTGAAAGCTGTATTAAAATATGAACTACCTACCCAAAAAATTACTAGTGGTATTATACTTACTATAACCCATCAACTCTCCACCAGGAGCCTCTGCAACGATGAAATACTCTGGCCAGTGGGCAAGGTACTGTAAATAAAAAGGAATCCCATACTAGAGTCTTGTTAAGGAATGTGAAAATGCTGTACAGTAACAAGTCCTTAATAAAAGGGATATTTTGAAGAGTTTCCTTTAAAAAGTATATTGTTAAAAAAAGATCTATATATCCCAGCTCTATATAATTCCTATAATCATATCATTAGGTGAAATATTTAGGTGGTCTTAATTTCAGAATTGCCTGAACATACAACCTCAAATGTAAATGGAGAACGTACCATCTAATAGAAAGCAGAGAACCAGATAGATCTGTAATCTGTCTCCCTACTGATCACACTGTACCTAAGTCTCTGCATAGCACTTACCATCACCTGCTATTCTTATGTGTTTACTGTCTCCCCTTAGACCATGAGTAATGTTTGCTCTATCCCTGGTGCCTGGAACATAGTAGATGTTCAACGTTTATTTTTCTATAATTGCACTGAAAAATTAATGACTACTTCTTACTTCAGTGTCAGCTATGAGACTGTGAAAATAACTTTACTTCCAGAGACAACTTAAGAATTACCCAGTTTTCCTTTCCACTGATTCAAATTCTGTATTTCTAGTAATGCAAATAAAAGCTGACTTAAGAGTGAATGCCTGAATAATCTGCTCACTACTTAAGTCTTCAACCCTCGTAACCTCACTGATACATACTCATTCCTACATTTCTTATTTTAAGCTTGCTGATGCAATTCTATGAGGAACATCAACATCATAATCTATATATATATATATATATATATATATATATATATGAGATGATATATATAAGTTCCTAGAAAACCTGTTCAGTAAATTCGAACTCTCCTATGAAGGACAAGCTTTACTTTGAATACTCTTCAGATATAACCCTTAATACAGCAGGCAAGCCAGTCTTCCTTCCATCCAGTCACTAACACACATAACAATCTCTCCTCCAGCAGAGAACCCCAGATGCCCACTCATCAACCACTAGGATGTGGCAAGTTACTTTCAAATATGGATTCATCTTGATTATGAGACTTTTACTGTAAATTTTAAGGGTAACTGAAAGCACACCATTTAAGTTGATTTGCATCCTAATATTTTCCCTTACTATATACAGGGAAAATTGTGTCATTCAAAATTCTTCAAAACCCTTTTACTTATTTTTTAAGCATGGAAGGCTTTTAATAAGTCATAATTTTTTTATAAATACAAATGAAAACTTGGAGATTTTTTGCTTTTTCTACTTTGTTTCTGATGTGTAGCCCTGTTGCCTGTATCTACAGTTAATTCTTACTGCTGTATAGTATTACACTGTGTTAACACAATTTAAATATACTGTCTCTGACAACGAACATCTGGGTTATTTACAGTTTCTCAAAAACTTTTTCAAATCCTTCCTGAATACAGAATAATTTAGCTATTTCCTTATTGTTATGTATGAATGTTATTCCAAAATTTTAATATAATTCTGCAATTTTTGTAATGACATAACGTAGGGGTTAACATTTTCTCTAAAGGGCCAGATAGTAAATATTCTAGGCTATGTGGTCCACATGGTCTCTGTTGCAACTTACTCAAACTGTAAAAGCCATGGACAAAAACCACAGACAACAGTAAATTACTCAGAATGGCCTTGTCCCAGTAAAACTTTATTTAACAAAAACAGGTAATGGGCCAACTTGGCTCATGACCTTAGTTTGCCAAGCCCTGACATAACTGCCTCTATTGTTTATTTTCCAGTTCCAGGAAATGGAATTACTACTAAGTACTACATTGCCAGTGCCTTCCAGAAAGACTATAGCAGTTTATACTGTCACTCGCAATTTATGAGAATGATCCTGTCACCTCATCAGCACCAAGTTTTATCATTTTTTTAAAATTCTTGATAATTTGACAGGTAAAACATACCTCATTTTGGTTTTAATTTGCATGTCTTTTTACTGGTGAAACTGAGCTCCTACTATGTTCATTAGCTTCCCATCTGCCCTCTTTTATTAAATTATCAGTTAATATTACCCTTCTACCCTGCAGTAGACATGGATGACAACACAGAAATCCAACTTGTGTTTTAAGCCACTGAGGTTGTGAGGTAGTGCAACATAAAATAACCCAGAGTATCCTAACCTCACTCATCTTTACCCATATATTTTTATTGGGGAGCATGATAGATGTTAATTGTTACCCAAAATCCTCTCTTCCTTTTAGTAACAAGCCCCAATTTAAAGTTAGGCACATTCCCAGACTCTGTTACAGCTAGATAAGTACAGCACAAGGCAGATGCAGGCCAATGAGATACAGAAGGGCTGCATGGTATTTCCCAAAGGTACCCTTGAAAGGTTAAGGACACTCTCACCTTCCCTTCTGTTGATCCTCCTGCCAGGAACATGGATGTGATGCCATTTGCTTTGGCAGCCATCTGGGACAGGAAGGCTAATGCCACCCTGAGAATGGTAGAATGGGTCAGGTGCAGAGCCTGACCACTGGTGACTTCATGGAACCACCACCAGCCCTGAACTGCTCTTCATCTCCAGACTTCATTCACGTCAGACAGAAATAACCAGTCTTGCTGAAGTCACTACTTTCTGTTATGTATAGCCATACTACTGAGGGGCAAGCTGGGCAGGGGAGTTTTTTTATAGATTTATGGGGTCATTATATTAGCAGCTTGCCAGGCAGATTTAAGACAAATCTTGTTCCTAGTTTTGTTTTTTTTCTTTTTAATTTCTTTTATTGTTGCTTATGATATTTCCTGACCTACAAATTTTAAAGTTTTTCAGTACTTATTTTTTCCTTCTGTTCCTCCATTTTCTTAATAAGCCTTCATGTAACTTTTTTTAAAAAAGGATACAGTTTCCGTAAGTGGATCCAAGTTACTGAAAGAAATGAGAAATGTCAATAGTAAGCACTATTTACAAAATCAGTTCAAATAAGCCCACTAAAACTAAAAATAATATGCACAAGGAAATGAAAACATGCTAAATCCACAACTGGAAAACCAACTTTTGGGCCAAGAAAGATGGTTTAAACTACCTAATGGCCATAATGAGCTGTCATAGCAACTATAAAGATATCCATACATTTTGCAATTAACTGCTTTTTTAAAAAATTACTTCATAGTTAATATACATCCAACCCTTCCATTTTCTAAATGATAATAAATTGTTAACGGAGGTAGGGACCAACTAGGCATATAAATCACCAGACAGCAGATACAACCAGCCCACTGCACACTGCAGCAACTGACAGGGGTTTTCCCAACCTGTCTCTGGGCTTTCTTTCCCTGACAATTCCTCCTTTCTCCTTTATTCCACCCTTCAGATGTGGGCTCTCCCCAACTAGGGTTTTGCTCCCACTATTCTACATTCCCACCTCCTCCCTTCCCCAGTGTCCCCAGTCCTATCCTTTCAATTCTGTATTCTCAGAGGAAGCCAGATCTGAATCTGGTGCTGCTGCCTCACCAGCATATTCAGTCACAACACTCCTGAATCAGCATTTCTTAAAATACATCTCTACTTCCATCTACAGAGTTCTTCCCTCTCACTTTCCTATCCAATGAATAGAACCATTATTTTGCCAGGCTCAAAACAAGCGACCTTCAACTCTTCCTCTTGCACATACAGTCAAATTCTTCTTTGGGACTCTTGCCAATGCCCGACAGGCATAATGCATTTCTTTAGCTCACAAGTTCTCATTTTGGTTTCAGAACCTCTTTACATTGAAAATTACTGAAGACCCCAAAAAACTTCTATTTATGTGGGTTATGTCTATTCATATTTAAAAATTTAAAACATTTATGTTAAAATAATTACATGTTAAGATGAATAACTTTAAAATTAAAACATAACTGGAAAAAAATGGCGTAGATGACAGAGGCTTGGTTCATCCCTCTCACAACCAAATCAAAGTTGTGACAGAAACAGAGCAAACATCAAAGAAAGTTGCCTAGGATCTAAATGAAGAAGTCTTACAACTAGGGAGACAAATAAATGGCCCTGCAATGGGAAGAGGTAGAATGGGGTGAGGACACGAGGCTGCCTGGTCCCAAGTGGGATAGAGGCTGCAGCAGCGGCTGCTACAGACACCTATTAAAGGGGCTGTGTCCACGAGTGGCCTTTCGCAGTGAAAACCTGCTCATTCTGAACACCAGTGCTGGGTGGGCTGCATGGGGAGCACCAGGGACTTACAAGGGGACACTGAGTTGTCAGAGTGAGGGCCAGAGGCAAGGATCTCTTCCAGACAGAAGTGCTGTCAGTATCCATTATTCCCTTGTTGAGACCTTCCCCCTCCTAGGGTGCAGACTCAGTACCACCATAGCTGAGATGTCATCCAACTAGATAACAAGATGTCGCTCCACCAAGAGAATTCCCTGACTCCCCCTCCCCCAACTCGTGTGAGCCCCACCCACATCCAGGTGTATCCTCAGGAGAGTCCGGTGCTCCTTGCTGAACAGTGCGAAGACTCACTGGTGGCAGCTGGCCCCGGTTTCTGGCGTGGCCACCTGAGGCAACTATAAGCACAGCATCTGTGGACTGCTTGCTGCATCTTAACAGGTGGCCCCAGAGGGGCACAGCCTCGAGCTAAACTTGGCTTGCAGCTGAACCCCTCAGGACGGTACCACTGGACACCTACTAAACAAAGTCACACTAATAAGACCAGGAGAGTTAGGAGCTTTGCTTAGTACATAGAAACAGACACAGAAAAGCAGCCAAAATGGGTGGACAAAGAAGCAGAAACCATATGAGAGAAGAGGACAGAGATCCATGAATAATGGAGTCAAGAAATCTAACAGATGCAGAGTTCAAAACACTGGTTATAAAGATGCTCAATGAACTTCAGGGAAGTACAGATGAATTCAGTTACAGCTTTAAAGAGATAAAAAAAAAAAACATAAAAATGGAAATGGAAATTATAAAAGGGAACCAGTCAGAAATGAACATATTATCTGAGGTGAAGAGTATATTAGAGGGAATCAACAGTGATAAAGAAGAGGATGGAACCACCAATATAGGGGATGGGAAAACCAAGGTCACTCACTCATTCAGAATGGCAAGAAAAAAGGAGCCAAGACTATAATAATAATTAAAGAGCCTATGGGACAAAATTGAATGTAAAAACACATCCATGTCACAGGGCTACCTGAAGGAGAAGAGGTAGAACAAGAAATCGAAAAGCTATCTGAAGAAATAATGATGGAAAACTTCTCTAGCCTGATGAAGGAAATAGACACACAACCCAAGGAAGCTCAGAGAGTCCCAAGAAAGAGGAACACAAGCCCACACCAAGACACATCATTATTAAAATGCCAGAGTTTAAATAAAAAGAGAATCTTAAAAGCAGCACAAGCAAAGCAGTTACCTACAAGGGAGCACCCATAAGACTGGCAGCTGATTTCTCAAAAGAAACTTTGCAGGACAGAAGGGCTTGGCACAAAATATTCAACGTGATGAAAACCCAGGATCTACAACCAAGAATAATTTATCCAGCAAAGCTATCATTAGAGTCAAAGGACAAATAAAGAGCTTCCCAGACAAAAATAAGCTATAGCAATTTATCAACACCAAGCCAGTATTACAGGAAATGTTGGAGGGACTTCTTTAAGAAGAAAAAAACATATATCAAAAACATGAATAAAGAATGATAATAATTCCATTTCAATCAAGTACCTCAAATGGAAAAGAATTAAGTGGTCCAACCAAAAGATAGAGTGGCTGAATGCATAAGAAAACAAGACCCCTACATATGCTGCCCACTAGAGACTCACTTCAGATTAAAAGACATATACAGACTAAAAGGTATGGAATGGAAAGAGATACTCATTTGACGGACCTAGAGGGTATTGTGCTGAATGAAATGGGCTGGATAGAGAAAGACAAATACCGAATGTTTTCACGTAAATGTGGAATCTAAAGAACAAACTAACAATAACAACAAAAGCAATAATAAACTCATAGATACACAGATACAGAGACTATCTGTTGGGGGATGGGAAAAAAAGCAAAGGGATTAAGAGGTACAAAGGGATAGTTGCAGAATAGACATGGAGATATAGAGTAGCATGGGGAAATGGTTAATGATGGAATAAATATGTAAGCGGAAAAAGGGGTACTAGATTTAGTGGGGTGATCGCTTTGCGAATATGTGGATCTCTGATCACTCAGCTGTACAACTGAAACTGGTATATTATATGCCAACTATAATTGAAAAAAACTTATTGAATTATACAGTGTAAATACGAACAACTAATTTTATATTTCAATAAAGATGGGAAAAATTTTGAGACAAATGATATAACAATTTCAGGTATACAACGTAATTATTCATTATTATATATATTGTGAAATGATAGTTGCAAAAACTAACTCAAAAATTAACTCAAAATGGAATGAAAACTTGACTGCAAGACTTGAAATAATAAAATACTTAAAATAATAAAAGACTTAAAATAATGAAATAAGAAAACATAGGCACTAAGCTTACCGACCTCAGTTTCAGGCATGTTTTTGTGAACTTGACCCCAAAGGCAAAGGAAACAAAAGCAAAAATAAATGAGTAGGACTACATCAAACTGCTTCTGCAAGGCAAAAGAAACCATCAACAAAACAAAAAGGTAACCAACCTAAAGGGTGAAGATATTTGCAAAGGACACTCCTAATAAGGGGATAAAAAAAAAAAAAAAAACAACCCACACAACTCAACAGCAACAAAAATACAAACAGTCCAATTAAAGAAGGAACAGAGGACCTGAATAGACGTTTTTCCAAGGAAGACATACAAATTGCCAACAGACATATGTAAAAATTTTCAACATCACTAGTTATTAGGGAAATGCAAATCAAAACCACGCTGCGATATCACCTTGTACTTGTTAGAATAACTATTATCACAAGGACAAGAAACAGTGTTAGGATGTGGGAAAAAAGGAAACTTTCATACACTGTTGTTGGGAATGTAAATCCATGCAGCCACTACAGAAAACAAAAGTTCCTCAAAATATTAAGAATAGAACTACCATATGACCCAGCAATTCTTCTTCTGGGTATTTACCCAAAAATTATAAAAACACTCGTAAAAATATATGTACCCCCATTTTTATTGCAGCATTATTTACAATAACCAAGACATGGAAACAACTTAAGCATCCACCAATGGATGATTAGGTAAAGATGATGTGATGTATTTGTAAAATGGAATATTACTCAGCCAAAAAAAGAAAAAGGATGAAACATTGCCATTTGTGACAACATGGATGAATCTGGAGAGTATTATATACTAAGTGAAATAAGTCAAATGGTCATAGATACAGACAACAGAATGGTGGCTACTAAAGGCAAAATGGGGGGGGAAAGTATGTAGAGGAGGTCAAATAAATGGTAATAGAAGGAAACTAGACTTTGAGTAAGGAGCGTGCAACAGAGTACACAGGTGCCGAATGCTGTTCACCTGAAAGGTATAATGTTATTAACCAATGTTATACTTCCAAGATTTAACTTTTTAAATTAAAGATGAAATCAAGTTAAAATTAACATCAAAGCCTAAAAGTAGAAAAGAGGGCTTTCAGATTGTAGAGATAAGGCATGATCAGTCCCTCTGGGTGAATAAAAACACTGCCCACTTTGATTTTCCTGCTCTATAGAAAGACCCTTGTTGTAAACATGAATACTGATTAAAGGAAAGGGAGAAATAATACCAACTGCTGATATAGGTAGACACTTTCTCTGAAAGGTAACAATTAACTTTTTCATTCAAAACAAGCAATTAAAACACAGACAGCTGGATTCTCAAAATCTGTTATACTTGCTGTTACAAGATTGCGTATCTGGAAAACTCCACTGTGCATTCGTGAGAATGAGTGGAAAAAGCAAAACACTATCTTAGTATTATGAAAATAGCTCTGTCTGTCCTCACAGAACCCAGAAACAATCTTGAGGGGCTTGGCCCACCTAGAGAATCACTTTCTCTATCTAACACAGTATGGGAATTCACTCTCCCACACTTCTCAACAAATATCCTCTCTTCTCACCTCAACTCTCCAACAGGCCACCCGCTTCTTGATCTCAGCTGCTTCCTGCTTCGTGAAAAAACACAGGAAGGCGAAAGCTTCACCAAGATCCCACCAACAAACCCACCCACCTATAAGTATCTGCACCCTTACTCTACTTGTTCTCCTGTAGCCATACCTGGAATTCTCATAAGACCCCACCACCTCTCAATACCCAGGAACCTGCTCCAACAAATACGCTTTATAATTAGCCATCAGCGGCTCCTGACATAGTTCCCCACACCCTCCACCTGAAATACTCTCCTTGCTCACTCCCAAGACCCCATCATCAGGTTTTCCTTCCACTTCACAGGGCCCATAGGTCTTCACTCTCTCTGACACTTGATGCCCTAGAGCACCATCCCAGAGCCTCTTTCTATCTACACTCACTCCATCACTTGGGTCAGGGGTCCCCAACCTCCAGGCGTGGTCCACTAACTATCCATGTCCTGTTAGGAACTGGGCCTCACAGCAGGAGGTGAGCAGCGGGCCAGTGAGCAAAGCTTCATCTACCTGTACTTGCAGCTGCTCCCCAGCGCTAGCATCCTCTCCACCTCTGATCATCAGACATTAGATTCTCACAGGAGCACCAGTCCCTGGTGCCAAAAAGGTTGGGGACCTTTTGCTTAGGACTTAGGTCACCTAGTTTCCTGGTTTTAATACTATCTACATAGTGTTGACCCCCAAATTTCTATCTTTAGCCCAAGCCTAAACTTGAGATTCCCATGCCCAGATGCCCACCTGACTTCTCCACCTGGGTATCTCAGTGCATTGGCAGAGAATCCCAAGTCCTATGCTAGCCTCTCCAAGATCTAGCCCTTTGACTCTGACTTCATTCCCTCATAACCACAGTCACTCTGCACCATCCACAGTGGCCTATCCTCCTGTCTGAGAGGTATCTGTGCACTTACTATCCCCTCTGCCTGGAAGTTTCCAACCCCAATATCCACATGACTCACCTCCCCTAGGTATTTCTTCAGTGACACCTTCCCTAAACACTCTACCTAAGAGCTGAATCCTCACTCACTTCCTATTTCCCTTTCCTGCTCTCATTTTTCCTTTGTACTGAACACTAAGTTCTACATGTATTTTATTTTGTCTTTCCCTCTAAAATGTAAATTCCATAAAGATAATTTTTTTCTGTTCACTGCTGTGTTCCAACACTGCTGCATAAACAGGTACAGAAATAACTTTCCAAGCATAAAATATTTGTTAATTTTAATGCTTCTACATCAATGGCTTCTTTCAATTCCTGCTACAACACCCGAATACCATGATTCCCAGAGTTCTCTAATGAAGAGCCCTAATCAAAGTGAGAAATATAAGTAAATGGGGAGGAAGAGGAGTTTCTCTACTAGCATACTCTGAAGAGGCCTTTACTGGATGATTCTTTGAAATCTAACATTCTATTGTAAATGCTCATGCTTACTTTCCTTCTGTTCTATTCATTTCCAAATAAAACAGTGCTGTCCCTTCCCAGATCTTCAGTTAAAAGTGATTCTCCAAGAGGCGTGGCATTTTCCTACTGCTGAAACTTCAAGGCACACTGTTGCCTCAGAGGCCTACACTTGCAAAACCCAAGCCTTCGTCAAGTCGTCATCTCTGGGGCATTGCCAAGACTTCTTAAATGGCTTATCTGCCTGGTACACCTCCTCTAATCACCTCTCATACCACATAGCTCTGTGTTGAAGAGCTCAGCTCCAGAGCAGTGGTTCTCAGACAGCCGGAATTTGCATTTTCAAAATGTTCTTCAGTGGTCAGGGAGCTCTCTAAGAACCACTGCTCTCGTGCCAATCTCCTTGTTTGACCCACTCCCGCTGCAAAGCTCTAACAGCTGAGAGTACCTACATCACAGAATTGTGAGGACTGAATGGGTTATTACAGTGCCAGTGCTGGGCAGAGCAAGAGCTCAATACAAATTGCCTTAGTTATGCTGCTTCAACTGGGAGGTGCACAAAAGAAAATTCTTCTCACAGGATCAAGTCTAAACCTCTCAATAATGGAGCAAAGTCCTCACTTTATTCTCTCTGGCTACTCAGTTACAGAAACCCACTACTATAGTCACACCCATCTCCCAGTTATCTAGCTATTCCTCAAGCTTTCACCTTAACATCCATTTCCTTCTTCAAAACTTCCTTTTCACTATCAACAATTCAAGGCTCATCCGGTCTTGGAGATGTTTCCAGCCACCTAATCTCAAGTTTTTTACATCTTCCAGACACTTGGATCTGAACCACTTGGTCCTCAGTCTTCACATACTGCCCCTTTGTCTTTAAAAGTCGATGTGGGATTGGCAGGTGGGTGGATGGACTGACTGACGGCGCATGGACAGATGGATGGATGAATGTGGGATCGGTAGAAAGATGAACAGATGGATAGAGCAACAGATATATGATGGAACCAACAGACAGATGTGTGATAAAGCTAATGTAGCAAATGTTAACTGTAGAATCCAGTTGATGTGTCTATATAAGTGTTCACGGTAAAATTTTGTTAACTTTTTAAATGTTCAGATATTTTCATAATTTTTTTTTAAAGGAAAAAATGGTACCTACAAGTCACAGGTCCTGACTTAATTCGGATTTAAAGAAAGTGCAACCTCTACCAGCATGTGGCCCCTTCCGACTCCGCACAGCAGAAAAAAGGTGTCCAGGTTGGAGCGCAGCTCCAGTTAAGAGGTACAAAACTAAACCCGACTGCGAGGAACCTCAGCGGGGAGTGCCATGATCACAATGTTATCTCACTGAGAAACAAGTTAACCCTTACCACCAGGTGAGCAGCACAATGTATATATTCTCACAAACACTTAGCTATTAGCTGTTGACCTCACAAAGACCTCTGCGAGATGTCCACCGCACGGAAGAGAAAGCCGAGTCACTGGCCCGAAGGCAGCAGGGCCTGGCGCCAGGCCGTGAGCTCGGACCGGTCCCCCAACTCCTAAAAACCCTGCACAACCTGACAACCACCGAAGAAGGCGGCCCGCGCTGATGAGCACGCAGGGTTGCGGGGTGAAGTTTGAGTCTCGGCCAAGGTTAGCGCAAGGACGGCTGTGCTTCCGCCCCGAGCACTGGCTTCGGACCCTGCGGCCCCCAGGGAGGCTCCAGTGGCGGCTGGGGGGGTGGCTCCCCAGACCCCCGGGGTGAGGGGCGCTGTCCAAGTGTTCGCCCAGGGCGCACCTCACTCACATATTATTGAAGCGGAACAGGTCGTCGCATGTGAAGGCCCGGAGCGTGGTCATTTCGCCGCCGCCACCGAAGCCCTCTGCACTGAAACCCTTTCGCCGCAACCTCCCGCCCGCTCCGCCGGAAGTCCGCCAGCGAGCGGCCGCAGCTGCGGGGCGGAGAACTGCTTCCGGGCCACCGGTCTCTAGCAACCACGCTGCGACGCAGCTCCCTCTGGCGGCCCGAGTCAGAAATCGCCAGGTCACGGGCTCTTAGCCCTCAGAACCTCCAAACGCCTCCACGGGAGCGACAGAAAGTGGGCATTGTGATCTTCTAGAAAAGAGACACAAAGCTTCCGGGGTTAGGAAACGAAAGCAGAAAAGCGAGATTCAGGACCACTTGGGTGCCCTTTGGTAAATGAGGAAGGAAGTGATAAGAAAAGGGGGGATTCATGGTCCAGAGAGCAACCTGTCCCAATTATGAGAACTCGGTATATGGGATCTCAAATTTCCTAATATCACGTTTAAAAACAAAACAAGAAAGGTGAAATTTATTTTAATTATGTATTTTCTTTTACCCAGTATATTTCAAATCGTCATGGAAAAATCCCGCAAACTCCAAAAATCAGACCAGCAAAAAGCCAAGAAGTAACCCAGGGAGAAAAAGAACTCGGTTTTATTACGCCAGTGGTCCCAGAAGAGCTAGTACTCTGAAAATCTGGGCCCCGAGCTAAGGGGCAATTTCACTTATACCTGCGTAGTTACAGTTGGTATGGGCTGATATAGTTTTATGTAGCAAGTATGTTGACAGAAGCAGGAAAAAAAGCAACTGATTAGAAATATTGGCCAACTAAGTGGGAAATTCCTCTTCAAAACGTTATCACCTCAAATATAATCAATAGAAAAAAATATTAATGGAAAGTTTTACTTTTTTGTGTGAAGTCCTTTATATCGTGTATATTTTATATTTGCCACATATTTATCTCCAAGAATTAAATTGTCATCAGAAATACTTGTTCTGTATTTAAATTTCATAAAATGTATACATAAAGTATATGGTTAAAAAGTAGATTCACACAACCAAAAAGTTCCAATCATGCTGTTTTCAAATGACCGAATGGAACATCAGTTTTCAAATTTAAATTTAAAGTTAAATAAAGTTGAAAATTTCATTTGTCAGTGGCACTAGCCACATTTTTTTTGTACTCAATAGCCCCATGGCTGGTGGCTGCCACCACTTATAAGACAGTCCAGATGTAGTCTGAGAAATGAGCATGTCCTACCTGTTCTTAGAGATTCTTTCTCCCCTCACCTTTCCAAGCTACTACTGAGGTGGTTTGGAGGAGGGAGTAGGTAGGCCCATGAGAAGGCTCTTCTCAGATCCAAAATCAAATCCCAGACATTGTTTCCAGATCTTCAACAATATAGGCATGTGAGTATAAACACACATGTAAGTGTCCCTGGGACTTACAAACTCATACCTGGAGGTACAAATGCACCAACAGGGCAGAAATATGACAACATGAACTCAGCTTCTGCCTGCTAGGTGTTTTAAACAGGGAGAAATTTTAGGGGCAATTTCCGAACAGCAAAGCCTAATGTGCCACATTAAATGAAGTTAAACACGGATAATTTTTAGAAAAGGTAAAGTTATTATTCTCATGCAAATATAAAATGAACATTTGTCAAAGATTTTAACTCTTTAATTTAACCAATGAAAGAACCAGTAAGATGTTACAGCCTGTTCAAAGGAGAATTTAAAATGCACAAGGCAATCAGGATTTTGCTGACACGTATTTAAAAATATGTATAAAACTTGTCAATATCCACAGAGCAGTAATCTACTGCATCTCCTGGACACATCTGATGCATTATATTTCTATAGACAAGAATCATTTTCATTACTATCAATTTCTACAACTTACAGATTTGTAAAATAGGTCAAAAACAATAAAAGACAGAGTTAACCTGGAAAGATGTACCCGACCAGACACCCAGTCATCTTGTATAAGTCATTTCAAAATGTCTCATAACTTTTTTCTGATGAACAAATATTGATTTGAATTTCGTTGGTTGTAAAGTTTTTATAGTGTTTATCATTATTTTTATTTATGACTATGTTTGTACTTATTTAAGTAACAGTATAATAAAAGCAATCTTGATTTTTAAAAACCACTGTGGATTTAACACAAAGACAACACTCGACCCCTGCAGGCACTGGTTCCTGTGCAAACACTGATAGAAGTTATGATTCAGAATCATCATTTCCAGTCACAGATCAAAGCTCTGTTTTAGCTACATAGCAATGCAATGTGTGCCACATCACGGGGACGTGGAGGAAATTACAGAGAACATCCTGGAAACATAAGCTGGATCTCCTTTCTCTCTACTTGTTTTTAAACTTTTATCAATTTCCAATGAATTAACATCTAGAAGGATGCCTGGCAGGTGCTCAGTAAATATCAGTTGAATGGATGCATGAGAGGAGAAATATGGGTTGTACAGAAAATCATGCCATCCTTAGTAGTTTACAAATAGGTATTATGTTATCAACTGAGTTAATTCACTATGCCAGTAAAAGATATATAATAATAGTATTTACCTCATTGTGTTATGAGGAATAAATAGCTAATATTTGTAAAGCACCTGAAATAAGGCTTGCCATTTAAATGTGTGTTCAAGTAAATAAAGTATTTTTGCACTGAAGATTCAAAACTTTGAAATGTAGAGTGTGGGAGAGGCAAAAACCAGTGACACAGTCAGTGTGTGTGACACATTGTTCACATCCCAGATGAACAGCTCCTTCCAGAGGGTCAAGTCCTTTGAAGCCACCTCCCTTTCTCTTATTATCTTACTCCACTCAGAAAAGCCTACATGTCAGCACTTGTTTTATTTTATTTTTTCAAATACACCTTAGGGCTCTTTACTTAAAAAAAAAAAAAAAAAAAAAAAAGCCTACATGTCAGCACTTATTTTATTTTTTCAAATACCCTTAGGGCTCTTTACTTAAAAAAAAAAAAAGTCTGTGTTGTTTTAATAAAAGTGATTTGTGCCCATTATTTAGAAAATGGAAGACTTGTAGAGATATACAAAGAAGAAAGCAACAAATCACTCAAGATTCCATCCAGGAATAAATCGTGTTAATCCCTGAAGAACTTCAGGCATCTCTTTACGTAGTTTATTTAAAGGGAGTGAGAAAAAGACTTTCACTAAAAAGAGGCTCGGATTACACATGTTATATTCAAAGTTATTACTTTAATTTTTTTTTAATTTAGCAGAAGAGAACTGAATTCAAACTAAAGAAGCTGCTGAGCATCACATGGGTACCTAAAGGTTTCCTTTAAGGCTTAAATATGTATTTTATTACATCGTATATATTAAATACGATTTCAACTGTTACCAGAGAGTGGGGTCCTCTCCTGGCATGTTGTCCAGGTTCTTGATGTCTCGAACAAAGAATTGAGCAAGACATCGGAAATACAGTAGAAAGAAAAGTTTTATTGGAAAGGAAAGTACACTTTCGGACGTGGAAGTGGGCCTGAGCAAGAGAAGTGTGGCTCAAAAGTCCCGGTAACAAAGACTTCAGGGTTTTTATCCCCTTTTTTTTTTTTTTTTTTTTTTTTTTTTTTTTTGCTGTGGGCAGTTACTTTTCTTAGAGGAGTGGGCTTCCTTGATTGACAACTAAGACTGACAGGGCTCAGTGATTCATCATTTTGCTTTCTGCGCAGGTTTGTTCCCAGAATTCAGTCTGTTATAATGATATTAATGAACTTCTGGGCATATGTATCATATTATAATGATGGTATAATGAGACTCGGGTGAGATGAAGGTCCTTGGGGTCTATTGTGCAGGTGCGAATGACTGGCTTAAACTGGTATCTAAATCTCTGCCTACAGGTTTCTTTGTGTGAGTTAAAAAATGCCTTCTGGCTTGCTTAATTGTGGGCGGATTAGGGTGGACCCCTTCTAAGATAGGATGACCTCAGATTCTTTGCAGGCAGACTCGAAACCCCCTAACTAACTTTCCTGCCTACCTCTTTTCTAAGAGCCATGAACCCCCTTACTAGTATGGATGTTGAGGGACGGGAGGTCTCTTCTTCAGTATCTGCTTCCTGCTGAGAAAGGCCATAGTCCCTGCCTACTGGGGTTTCATGGAGCTCTTTCTCTTTCTGCCTCAGTCAGGGTGGGGTCTTGGGTTTCCTGCTAAAGTGTCTCCTCTTTTCCCTAGACAAGGAAAAGAAAATACAAACTCATTACTTAAATCATACATCTATTAATTTCTATTATTGATTTGCCTATTAAGTGAGTAAAGGGAAACAGGTTTGGTTAATACATTTCTTAAAGAGTAAAAAGAAAGACCTTTGGCTTAAAGTTTTCCCCCTTCCTCAGACTCTAGGGCCCTGCCTGGCTTAACACCATTTCTGCTTAACAAATAGCCAGAGGATCTGAGTGGCTAGGGCAATTATCAAGATTTGAGGGAGAGAGCCTTTTTCCAAAGAAAGGAGGGAAGAAAACTTAACTAGGTTTACTAAAACATTAACTCTGCAAGAGATGTCCCATTTCATTTCCTGCTAAAAGATTAAGAATTTACAAGTGATGTCCCATCTCACAACCTCTTAATAAAAACCATTAAGAGACTGAAATAATATTTTATTACTAATTTCAATTTAGAACACTATTGCCTCTTTGTAATGAAAGATGAGCTGGTTATGATTTTTGTCTCTTCTACCCTATTCTCCTGATTATGTCATTTAATTATTGTTATCTTTCAGAACTTATACATACATCTGTGTTACAACTATTAATCCCCCTGTTTTTTTTAAATATATAATTGATTGGATGTAACCCTCACCATCATTTTTTATTACAATATTTCTATTCCATTTTCCATTTTGATTCATTTGTGGAATAGCTGGACTTGTTGTAGTGTTTTTTTCTTTCTTTGTTTTGCTTTGCTTTGTTCTCTAGGGGCTGGTCCTCTGCTTTCAGAGCTCCTTGTTCTCTTAGAATGCCTGATTGGAATATTTGTCGGATATCCGGATATCCGTGGGTCCCATGTTCCCTCTCCCAGAATTTTGTAAACATTATTTCCCCCATTGTTTTTTGGTGTTTAAAGTTTCTAGGAGAAAAGAGTAAGGCAAGCCAGCATGATTTTTCCATTTCGCAGGTGACGTAATTTATATTGGAGTGTCATTAGTCATAACGCTTCCCGAAATAAAACGTTCTTAACAGGATATACATTTAAAATGTAGTGAATCTCTGACAGTTTCATCAGTTAATACTGAAATTAAAAAAAAAAAAAGCTGTGAATACTCCTACATTGCCAGTGAGAATGTAAAATGGCACAGCCTCTCTGGAAAAGTTTGGTGGTTTTTTCAAAAAAGAAATATGCAACTACCATTTAACCCAGCTTTTGGATTCCTGGGTGGGCATTTATCCCAGAGAAATGAAAATGTATGTTCACACAAAAACCTATACATAAATATTTAAGCCAGAGTCAAAAAAAATCCAAAGTCTGTGTACTGTATGAGTTATTTATATGACATTCTGGAAAAGGCAAAATTATAGGAACAGAAAAAAGATTAGTGATAGGCAGGGGCTAGGGCGGGAGAAATGGGGGAAGGGTTTGGTGGAACTGATACATGTAGGCACCATGACTGAATGTATCTGCCCAAAATTCATAAAACGTACACTGAAAAGAGTGGACTTTACTGTATGGAAGTTATACCTAAATAAAACTGATTTAAAAAATAGAATCAACACAGCCTCTACCTTATTATCCCCACCATTTCAACACATTTATTTGAAAAACACAAACTACATTAAACCCCTGGGAGTCCCACAAGTATTTGGGCTTCTAGGACATGCTGTTTTTGATTTCTGTTTCAGTTCATTAGAGTTTATTTTTAATTTGCAGAAAAACACTTTCTGTCCTGGCTGCATATTTTCTCTACATTAAGGATGACTCACAGAACTTTTTATTTATCATTTTACATTGTGTAAGTCCTTTTACTGCTTGGTTGGAACAACCGACAAGCTTTTACCACATTTTATCACAAAACATTTTCCTGCTCATTGAGATAAAACACCTCATGCTCTTCTGTAAATAGTGCTGACCCAGGTTCACATCCATCATGGCAAAATTTCACATTTAAATAAGCAAACAGCTTGGCATTTCATCTGTTGTTGCTTTGTTTCTTTTCCTTCAGATCACGTGGAAATGACATATATAGATGCATTGACTCTGACCACCAATGTCATCATCTATTTTCAGTTTGCTGACTAGATTGTACAAATGCACTCACCGTTCATATTAAGAGCTAAATACAGGTTTCAATTTTAAAAAGCAGTATCACACATCTGCTCCCTACCAATACCTCAGTAAAATAAAATTAAAAATTTTAAGTTTTGAATTTTTCTTAAAGGCATAAATCCATAGGAACAAAGAGGATGGAAGAGACAATAGCCAATGAGAACTGGCAACAAAATTATGGGTGCTAGTAAACTCATTTAGGAGATGGAAGCCAGCTGAAAGTTCAGCTACTGCAGGAGGAAACGCCAAATGATTAGTTGTGCAGAATCTGTGAGGCTAAGGGCTTAGATAAGCCAGGTGCAATACAGGGAGAAGACAAGAGCCCTACTCCCCGGAGAGGCACAAGCAGTTGTGTTCCTGAGCCCAGAGCATAGGCAGTGAAGGGTGAGGGTGAGAAACCATATTGAAAATAGGGATTAAGTAAAAGTTGGCATTCGGAAAGATGAATCCCCTACACACACCTTTTCGCTCCCAGAATGCTGGCAGCTATATTTAACCCCATCCAGCAACCCCCAGTAGGGTACTGGATAATTTTTTTGTGGGGAACTCGCCTGCCCTGCATAAAAAGCCCCATAGATATTCCCATTTTTCAATCCTCCAATAATTGAATAGGTCTCCACATGCTCAACCTAACGGGAGAGCACCCAATTGACAAACTCTGCTCAATACAGTTTCAAATAAGCTTTACATTTGATAATCAATAGTTAAAAGTTATAAATATTTAAAAGAGCACTTGAGAGCCTCTAATCCCCCAAAGAGATCAAAACATCAAACAGAAAAATAGAATTGAGATGAACAGGAAAAAAATTTATACTATAACTAATATCCACAGAGAGGTAAGAAGATATTACATCAATGGGGGGGGGGAGTAATAAAATGTTGTTAAAATCACGTTCAGAGAAAAAACAAATTTTTTGAAAGGATTACTTTTATTTGATAAATTGATTATTAAAACTGCCACTAAAAATTTACCATTCTCCATTATAAGTGAGTTCTATTAAATGTTTTTTTAATTTTTCAATTACAGTTGGCATATGATATTATATTAGTTTCAGGTGTACAACGCAGCGATTAGATATTTATATAACATATGAAGTGATCACCCCAATAAGTCTAGTACCCCTCTGACACCATACATAGTTGTCACAATATTACTGACTATATCCTATGTGCTGTACTTTACATCCCCATGACTTTTCATAACTGGCAATTTGTACATCTTAATCCCTTTTCCTTTTCACTCATTCTCCCAGCCCTCTCCCATCTGGCAACTATCAAAATGTTCTCTGTATCACCAGTTCGTTTCTGTTTTGTTTGTTCATTTATTTTGTTTTTCAGATTCCACATATAAGTGAAATCATAAGGCGTTTCTCTTTCTCTGTCTGACTTATTTCACTTAGCATAGTACCTTCTAGGTCCATCCATGTTGTTTCAGATGGCAAGATTTCATCCTTTTTTTATGGCGGAGTAATATTACATCATATGTATATATGTCATCTCTTCTTTATCCATTTGTCTATCAATGGACACTTAGGTTGCTTCCATATCTTGCCCACTGTAAACAATGCTGCAATGAATACAGGGATGCATAAGTCTTTTAGAATTAGTGTTTTGAGTTTCTTCGGATTAATACCCAGAAGTGGAATTGCTATGTCCTTGTCTCTTGTTTTAGCCTTTGTTTTAAATTCTATTTTGTCTGCTATAAGTATTGCTACCCCAGTGTTTGTTTGTTTGTTTGTTTTTTCACTTCAATTTGCATGAAATATCTTTTCCATCCCTTTACTTTCAGTCTGTATGTGTCTCTTGATATGAAGTGCTTTTCTTACAGGCAGTATATGCAGGGTCTTTTTTTTTTTTCATCCATTCAGCCACCCTATGTTTTTTCATTGGTCCATTTAACGTATTTACATTTAAAGTAATTATTGATAGGTATATTGTTATTGTCATTTTATTATTCATCAAAACAAATTCTTAGAAATTGCAAGAATAAAAATTTCAGTAATTAAAACAATGCCCCTCAAAGTATTAGAAATAGAGACAGAGAGAGGAAGTAGGAATTAAAGCTCGAAAAAGGGAGCTTACTATAGTAGGTCCAATATTGAAATAATGAGAATTCCAGATGTGGTTTCACAGTCAGTGTAGTGGTTAGCAGGTCTGCTTTACACACAGAAGGTCGGTCCTGGGTTCACACCCCAGTGGAGCCACAGTCTATGGTCTATAGCCATGCCACCCTGAACAAGCCCCATGTCTGATCTTAGAAGCTAAGCAGGGTCAGGCCTGGTTAGTACTTGGATGGAAGACCACTTAGGAAGACCAGGTGGTGTAGGCATAAATAAAAATAAATAATTTTAAAAAATAAAAAAATTAAAATCTCAAAAAGAAAACAAAAAATGGAGGAAAAATGATTATTTTGAAAGGTAATCTTACAGATTCTAAAACTGTCTGGGAAATAATGACTAGTGAATTGATAAAAATGTATTCGTTAAAGTGAATATTTTGGACTCACCAGCCAGCGATTGTGAAGGGAAGGGGTGATGGACCTTACAGAACTCTTTCTCAAGGTAGTAATTCCAAAGAGCACTGAGCCCTCCAATGCTTTTCTGCATGACATTGGTTCATTCACATGATTTTGCCCTTTTTGGGGTGGAAGGGAGGGTTTATTTTTTAAAAATAAACACAATGCATAGTTTACAAAGTCAAATATCTGCAGTCGTGTAGCGAAGCAGCAGCTTCTGCTTTCCATCCTAGTGCATTTCTGATGCCTCCTCTCCCTGCATATACCGTGCATAGTTGTCCTAACTGCCCCCAGAGAATCATATCTCACTCTTTTTATACCATAGAATAGTCTCCTTCCACTTTGACTATGGTCCCAGCTGTATGACTGACTTTGGTAAAAAGGAAAATAGTAAACATTATGCGAGTGGAGGTATGAAAGTGCTTGTGTGGTGGACTGGCCATTTCTTGCTGCTGAGAACTCTCCCATGATCCTTGAGAACAAATCCAAACTAGTTTCCTAGAAGAGGAAAGGCTGTGTAGGGGGATGTCCCAGCCACCCCAGAAAGTCCCAGATATGTCCGCGAGGCTTGTCTTAGACCATCATGCATCCAGCTCAGACCACAAATTGTTTTAAATCACTAAGTTTGGGTGATTTGTCACACAGCAAAAGTTAATTAATACATCTTCCATTTCCCAGAAACTTTTAGAATCTTTTCTTTATCCTCACTGTCTCAAATTTGTATGGTGTCCATAATGTGAGCTTTTTTCATCAATTTTATTGAAGACTTGGTGGTCTCTTTCACTCTGGAGACTCATAGTCTTTAAATCTGAGAACATTTCTTATATTTTTTAAATGATCATTTCTTCCTCTCCATTTCCTTTGCTTTCTCTTTTTGGAATTCCTATTATTTGAATATTGGACCTACTAGATTTAGTTCCTTTTTTTTCTTTGAGCTTTAATTCCTACTTCCCGTCTCTGTCTTTATTTCTTATACTTTGAGGGACATTGCTTCGATTGTTGAATTTTTATTTATAATAACATTTGAATTCCCAATAATTTTGTTTCTGAATATAATTTTTATAATACTTTTTTTGTGGATGCAATATCTTATCTCTCTGTGGATATTACTTTTAATATGATCTATTTTTATTTTCTGTTCATTACAGTTTGATTTTTCTGTTTGATTGTTTTGGTCTCTGTTTTGGGTTAGAGGCTCTACTCAAATGTTCAATGACTTTTAACTATTGATCAATAAATGTAAAGCGCCACATAGCTTACTGGAAGCTATGTGTATACATTTAATTAAATATACCTTCCATGTTTCTCTAAATTGATAAGTAGTATGGCCCTATAATTAACAACTCCTCAGGAATGAAATGCCTTTAAAAGGAAATTGGCTGTCCTCACAAGTTGGTAGACAACATTACTAATTATCCAGACTACATGATGATGTCCCCGCACGCACGCATACATGCATGTACAAGCAGCCAGCCCAGACAGAATCTTCTGACTCAGCCTCTGTTATAAAATCAGTATATTTACATTAGTTTAATTGTATCAGCTGCACAAATGCCATTGACCTCAATGTGCCTGAACTAATACTTCTCACACTATAATGTACATGTCGATCATCTGGGGGTTTTGTTACAATGCAGATTCTGATTCAGTATGCCTGGGAGGGGTGTGAGATTGAACCAGTCCCCAGGAGATGTGATGCTTGGTCCATGGACTGTATTTTCTGCAGTAAAATCTTTAACTGTGCAAAACCTGAAAATAAATTTGAAAATTGCCAAGTATTATATTTCCGTGGGCTTGTAAAAAACAGAAGCTATCCAATGGCCTAGTTAGTTCACTTACATATTTATTTCTGATGGTTACAGTCTTTGGTAGCTTATTTGTTCTTTGCAGTTTTTCTTTCTTTTGGTTCATAGAAGATGCCTAAGTCTGTTCTGCATGTAACTGTACATCAATTGACTGCCAAGAAAAAAACCTGAATGAAACTGCAATCTGTTAAATGAGTGCATTCGCTTACAATTTGTAGAACTGGTGAGAAATTGGAAGCAAAGACATCAGAGATAAAGAAAATCACGAACACCTTATTTATTTATTTTTTTTTGGCACAATGCTTTAAGAGTAATCCTGTTAAGTGTTATCCATGTATCTGTAAATACTTAAATAAGTGAATATGGCAAATAAAATTAAAAGAAGAAAAGTTGTGAGAATTACTACTGACTACAGTTATGCTTTCACTTAAGTAATAACTCCTTCTGGGAAGTGCTGCTGTCAACTCCTCTGAGGACAGAGACAGTTCCTCTCAGGATTTCATGACTGGGAAGCAGACAAAGCTCGTTTTTGCAAACTTCCTTCCTCCCTTTTCCCCTTCTTGGCAAAAGTGTCCTCTGGCTTCGGACCCTGATGATGCTCTTGGCCAGTAGGGAATACTGGGAAAATACTCCCAATTTAGACACACACACCACCATCACCACCACCAACACTGTCTCCGTCGACAACCACAAAGTTAATGGATGACATTTATTTTGAATCTTCCCACACTGGTCATCCCACCCCAATATATTTTTCTTAAACCATTGATACCTATCACTACCTTCTATTTCAAAAGAACTTGCAGCAGATAATAATATGAGCAAGGAAGTAGAAATAAACAATAGTGGGAAAACGTCGAGTAAGTTGATTATCTAATGATAATGATAACTACTATTTAATATGCTTATGGTGTGTTTGGTAATGTTCTAAGACTTCATCTGAATTAACTCATATTAGCCTCGATGAGCCAAGATGCTGTTATTACCTCAACTAGTGAGAAGTACATGTTTTATGGTGTGCATGTGTGTATTTTTGGTGGATGTAAGCTGTGGATGTGATTTTCCCTACATGTGTATGTTTTAGTTTTTATAATCATTCTTAGTTAATATGCTAGAACTGCACTATCCAACTTGGTAGCCCCTAGCCACATGTGGCTACTGAGAATTTGAGATATACAGCTAGTGTGAAATGAGATGTGTTGCGAGTGCAAAATACACATAAGATTTTGAAAACAATGCAAAAAAATAAAATAATGTAAAATACCTAATATTTTACGATTATTTAAATATTATATTTGGGAGATCATGGGTTAAATAAAATATATTACTAGTACGTTACTAAAATAAAATTATTAATAATATATTGACATATCACTGTTGATTTTACTCATTTTTTTTCTTTTTAATGTGGCTAGTAGGAAATTTTTAAATTACCTATGTAGTTGGTTTGGTTGGCTTCATATTTCTGGACAGTGCCAGGCTAGAAGTACATAGCCCATGGTCTTCTGCCAGCTGAATAAGATCAAGAACCTACACTTGGTTAGGTGTTAATAGCCATAGGTCTTACCTCTCCCAGGTATATTTCTACTTTAAGACATTTGTCTTGACCTAAACCAGTGTTTCTCAGCTCTGATTTCACAATAGAATCACCTTGGAAGTTTTAGGAAATATATTACTTTGGGGCCCATCTGCAGAGATTTTGATGGTCTGGGCATCAGGAGCTTTAAAAGCCCGCAGTTGATTGGAAGAAGTGGCCAAAGCTAAGAACTAGATCCAAATAGGAACAGTGGACTCAGTCCTGGTGCCAGGCAGGGTGGACAGACAATGTTTGCCATGGGGCCTGGCTCAAGCTTTGAGTCTCTGGTAGGAACTAGAGAAACCGGTTCCAAAAAGGATGTGGCAAGTCAGAGCTGGCCTTTTGGCCAGAGCCTTGTAGTACCTCTCATCGAAAACTACTGTGAGGGAAAATCTGCCCTCCAGAGTTGGGGGAGAACGAGAAGAAATGGAGCAATGAGGGTAAAATGAAAGCCCCAGCTTAAAAAAAAAAAAAAAAAAAAAAAAAAAAAGCCTCGTTATGTGAGGTGCTACTTCCCCCAAGAAAGCAAGTGCTGATCACAAAGGTGCAGGCCTGCCTCATCTCCTCCACCTCTGCAGTGGCGGAGACAAGCAGCCTCAGAGGAAAAGAGCAGGCTCGAGCTGAGTCTGGCCTTGGCCACCCCAGGTCTGTGGGCTCCGGGCCCCCTACCTACTCCAGGTTGAGAAGAGAGAGGGCTGGCTGTGGCTCTAACATTGACAGAATGATGTCCTAAATGTCTACTACGTATAGAAAGTCTCAGGATTCAGGCAAATTCCACTTTGGAATGTTAGTTTATTGGAATCAAGATAAGAAGCTGCTTCCATTCCCCTAACTGCCTTACTTCAGCCAAAGCTTCCCCACAGAGGTTTTTCCGTGGCGCTGAGGTCTCGGGGCACAGTGTGGTTATTACCACTTTATTAAAACTATTGGCCCAGACTTTTCTGAATAATTTTAACTTCCCATCCCTCTCCTAGCAAAGTCAGTGGGAGAAATTTGTGCCAACTGCCATCCATCCATCCTTTGATGTTGGAGAAACATAGATCTTTCTCAAATAAGAACCTCTTCTTTGAGACAAAACACTATGTTCCTTCTTCCTCCCTCCAACTCTTTTCATTTGTTTACAATTCTGCAATGTTATATGAACATTTTCACATTTCCAACTTGATCGGTGTTGACTAAATGCCCAACACTTTTGGTCTCAAATTCATAATTGTGAACATTTTCATGTACTGTGCCACTGCTCTCAGACGTTGGGGGGAGTACCCAGGCAGTGCTGTTAATCATTGTACACTCTCGTTTCAAGTCTTTCAAAGTAACTGAAGGTAAGAGCTGCCCAATGCAGCCACGCTTATGAATGAAAGCATTCATGGTCGGGCTTCCTGTCATTTGTGTTTTCTTATAGCACTCAAGCGGTAACTTTCACATGATACAAACTACTTTAACAGTTTCTATTTCTCTTCTGTGTCCCTGGGGGGAATATTTGGCAGCACATACACTATCTTTAAAAAATCCTTTCCTCTGGCTGGCATCCAACTTTTATAACATATTTTTAGATCTGGAAATACATTCTTCTTTCCTTCTACTAGCATGTATATTTTTATTCTCCTTTATTCCTTCCAAGCTGCACCAAAATCTGTTTCCCGACAATTTGAGAACTGAGAAATGTCTGTGTGGGGGGAAAAAGTGAAGACACATGTTATGTTGTAATTTTAGCAGGGAAACATTGCCCAATGACAAAACCAGGGGCTGTCTTGTGATGTTTTCTTTTGCTCACACTGACTCTCCTATTTTGATCTTGCTGTCATCTCACCAAAGGCTGGTGAGGCTGCCTCCCATTCGGATGTTGCGACATGCTTTAAATCAGCAGGGTACTGATTTCTAGGGACAAGAAGAGCAAGACGACCCTAATTTGGAGAGTGAAGAGGACGACTATATGTGTTGATTGTCATTTTTAATTCATTGTACATATAAAAAGCAGGCAGTCTGTTCAGCCATCTTTCTGATCTTGAAGTATCCATCCTACTGACGGGTTAGAAAGTTCTTTCAGACAGCAAGGACTTATCAAGGACTTGCTGTCTGCTAGGCATGGCTCTGAGCACTAGGAATATGGCAGCAAAGAAGACAGAGGCTCAGTCCTACTGATTTTGAAAGAGCACTGAACTCTCAGCCAGGGCACTTCTGAGGATGCATAAGAATGGGGCCAGTTGTCTGCAGGGCCCTTCTGATTAATTGATTTTCTCTAGGTCCAACTGAGCCAAGTACTGTCCTAGGTAACACTGGAAATCCTTTCAGGTTAGAACTATACCTTTCCTTCTGCTCTTTGATTTCTGCCTCATCAGTATATGCACTGCTGAAAAAATGGAAACTTTTCTATTTCCTCTCTACAGATAACCTAACCACAAACACTGGCTTGGATTTCAGATTTATATCACATTGTGTGGCGCAAAATTATATTCTGCTTCTCAAAGGAAAAAAGACAACTGAAGAATTTTTCAAAAATTATTTTCACATGTGATTATTGTACAGTATGACAATGTATTATGTGCAAAATTCCATTTAAAAATTATTTACAAAAGGAAGTACAACACAGTATGTGCTGAGGGTTCTAGATGTATCACAAAAGCTAACAAAGGTACAAAGCCAACCAATTGAGATGACTATGCATCTTTACACAGTACAATAACATGTTTTTGTAACTACCTGTGTTACAGCGATGAAAGACCGTCATTCTTTGTGCACCAACAAATAGGTTTCACAAAACATAAACTGAACTTCACCAAACATTCTTATGATGCAGGTGGCCTTTTTGGTGCAAACTCTTTTCCAAACAGCATTTTATTTAACTCATTGAAAGTCACATTACACATTACTTGGTTTCTGCCCCCAAATAATTCAATGTTGTTAGTTTTGACTCATGTGGGAAAAGAACATAAAAGTTTTATCACTTTTTTTTCTTGTGACGTTTTTAAAACTGTTTACAAAAACAAATAACATGGGGTAGGTTTTTCCAAATCTCATTGCATATGTACAGTATTCTTAGCACAAATGGTTCCTTCCATCTCCTTTTCCCACTTCCTTCAAGGAGCCTGACCAGCAGACTACACTCCTTAGTCCTTTGTTAGAGTCTGTATTTCTCTCTCAACCTCTCTCTACATTCAATTCTCTCCTGATCTTCAGTATCACTCGGTTAAAACATGAAATAGAACAATACCACTGAGCATGAAAAAGGTAACAGTACATCAGATTTTCAAAGGCATTCTGTGGCCAGTGTCAGTAAAACATCACTTTTAAGAAATCCAGCAGTCTCTCTCCACAAAGTTGCCAAAACATCCAGTTACAGAAGAGAGACTTTAAAAATGCAATACTCTCAAATCCAGCAAGAGATTTCTTTTTTGAATATTAAATGTTAAAATCACATGCATAATTATAGAATATTTTAAAGTTACAAAAATATTTTAAAAACCAATCCTGACAGTTTACCTGCAACTGCTATAAAAATTTCTATGAAATATATAAAAACACAGTCTCTTTGTAAAAAAAAGAAAGAAACAAAAGAAAGAAAGAAAAAGAAAAGGAAGCAAAAAGAAAGGAATGAAAGGATGGAGCCATCCACAGAACTGAGAAATACCTGACGCACTGCATCAGCCAGTCTTGTCAACCACCTGCTGTTGAATTCACGAGAAGAGTTGTACCTTAAATGTTTATTAAGCACATATACATACATGTGAGCCCACCTAGAACCTGGCTGCGGGCACGTAGCAAACAATCTCAGGACACTTGAACCATCAAATGCAATTCTCTGTATCTGAAGGAGAATCCTACTGTTTCACAAACCTGTTACCTCGTTTGGGCAATATGGCTAAAGATGTCCTTAGCAGAGTCGGCCTGTGGATGGCTTAGTCACTGAACCGAGGGGTCCCCAAGGAGGTGACTGCTTTTCAAGAATAAGCATGTGGAAGCCAGAAAGAAGGTTCCTAGCCCTCTTTTGAATGCACCACTGGAAAGTCCTGCATTTCTTCTACGAGGTGGTGAGATCTTCTTCCCCATTCTGGAAAATAATGCCATAAGGATCATTCTTGACGCGCTTGTAGACAAAGTGGAAGATGTGGGGTTGTGGCCGGCTGTGCAGCTCAGCTTTGATTTTTTGAGGATAAGTGTCCTCTGCCAGCTGCTGCCACGTTTCGTCAACAAAGAGGAAGAGGCTGTACTCCTCAGGGTCCCCCACCTTAAACTTCTCAGCACAGAGCTGACACACATCCTCGGTGGTGACATAAGGTCTTACGAGGAGGGTCTTTCCCGTGCAGCCACTGTTGACTTCCTGGAATGCAACTCGGAGGTAATTCTGCAGGTAGAAAGAGAGATGTCAAGCACAAAGTGAGATGAGGAAATGAGCTGGAGCATTAAGTGAGCAGGACGTGGTGCAAATGAGAAGTCTCACTTGTGAGCCACTCTAGGCTCTGGCTTGTCAGGAAGTCTAATGTCAGGAAATGAGGCCTCGGAAGCACAAGGAAAGAGGCTGATCTGAATTTGGAGAGTGAGAAGAACAACTATATGGACTGAGCAGCTGTATTTTAATTCTTTGCAAATAGGAGCAGGAAGTCCATTCAGCCTTGTTCCAATCTTTCAGTGCCCTTCACAAACCCTGGTTAAGAAATCTCTGGTGAAGAATGTGAACAGATCAGATGCTGGGTTTTTTTTTCTAGCTTGAAAAACAAACCAAACAGAAGAGAATGAACCAGGAGTCAGCAAGAAGAGATATTTAAAATATGCAGACACAAGAGCACATTTTGTACTCACTTTAGACTACTTTCTATGAAGCATGAGCAAGGGTAGTAATATCAGGTTGGACCACAAGATACTGCCAACATTTGACCATTTTTCACCTCCCCAAATGGCAATTTCATGTGGTTCGACCTACTACAGGGCTCCAAGTGGCTCCAAATGAAATGTGAAAAAAGTCAGAAGGAGGAAAATGTTTCTACCAAAAGGCTTTGGAGATGGAGCTGATTTAAGCGCAAAGCGGTGTTGCAGGGAAGTAAAGGATGTCTTCAGGCTTGGCACTGCACATAGCACCAGGTGTACGCCATCACGCAATACAATAAGCCTGCGATCTCTCATACACAACGCTCAGAGAAGGTATAAAAAATCCTACACTCATACCAGGCTCTCTGAGAACTTGTGACCCCAGAAAACTTTTTTCAGTTTCCTCTTCTCAGGAGTGGGGTTACCAACTAAAATAGAAAATGCCCAGTTAAATTTGATTTTTCAGACACAAAACAAATACCTTTTCCTTTTCTAAATCTGGCAACCCTACTCAGGAGTAAGGGGAGTGGTGCTCTCTATCCAGAGTCCCAGGAGGTTACCATGAGGGTTTACTGGGGTGATGGAAGGGAGATCGCTATCAAAGGGAAGGGCAGTGCGATCTGCACTGATAAGAGAAGTCTGACTTGCTTGAATTAGAAAACCTTAGCAAACACACATGCTCCATTTTACCAACCCCCTCCTCTCCCATCCTACCCCTGAACACTTGGTCTACACACTTGGTATGCGTTTATTTATTCCTTGACTTCTGAAGAGAACTTTGTGAAAGAAGTTTTTTTTTTTTTTTTTTTTTTTTTGCATTTGACTAGTGAAGAAACTGAGGAAGAGAGAGGCTAAGCAACTTGCCCAAAACCACACAGCTGGTGAGTGGTGGCACCAGCATTCTAGCACGTGCCCCACTGTGGCATGCTCCCTCTCCAACATGAGGACACTTGTGTGTGCATCTGCGACCTGATTTAGGAGTTCCAAGTGGAGTTTTATGTCTGGATTTTTGTTTTGAGTGCTGAAAATTCCCCTCTTGGGTTGTATTCTAAGTATGTATCTCCTGGGTGAGCGAGGCCCGAGGGGAGGGGTGTGGAGAAGGAAGGGGTACCTAGCATCAGTGGATCTCTAGGTTAGAAGCTCCAGATAGAGAGGACAGAAGGAAGGGGCTGGTGGCAAGTGGGTAGATGGAAGATGAGCTTTTCTCATTTCTCATTTCCTCTGTTCTCTTCAGAGGGTATACAACCATTGGAGTTCCCTCCCAGCACAGGCAGTCACAGTATCCTAAGGGCCAGCATATGATAAATCACTTAACATGTGAACAGCTCTTCAACAGCCCAAAGGGGCAGGGGTGCATACTGTGCACATTCCTGCTATTTAGATTTATGTACCTGGGAAGGAACTTCTGAGAATGCTGCTACCATAGAGAATAACTTGCTGAACTTATCTTTCCTTGAAAGGGCTGACTTTGAACCAAATGTACCTTTTGAGTATTTTCGGAGCAGAAAAGGCAGGAAAGGTGAATCTGGACAAATCTGTCCCGCTTGGAAATTTACCACATGACACATAGAAACAAATTGCAGTCTGGTTTTATAATTTGATTTGAAACTTTCAAAACATTATTCAAAGACATCTGCAGACTTACTCATAATTTCATAGACTATGAGCAAGCAAATCAGGGGTTGTTGTGTTAAGTAAAGATTTTTATAGCCCTAATCTGCCACTCCTAAGAAATAAGCTCCTTGGGAATCCCACATTCCTAGGCACCAGCTCATGGTCATGGGAAATTCCGGATGGGGACCCAGGTAAGACTTGGCTCAGACGCTCAATCTGAAACACAGGCCCTGACTAGCGGCCAGAGCTGATGCTGCCAATGAGATTCTGGGGTCTTTTGTTTGGGGGAGGATGGGGAGAGAAAAGAGAAGAGGAGGAGGAAAGACATTGCTGTACCTCTCCCTCTCAGCGAGACCAGGTCCACTGCAGTGTCTAACACTGCTGTTTCCACTCAGCCTCCTGATGAATAAAATACCCACCACCTGTGTCAAGAGCCTCCTCCTTGTTTTCCTGTCTGCTCAGGTGCTCAGTATCCATGCTAAAGGTTCTGGGAGAAATCCCACCTTATTCTGACATTGTTTTCTTAAGGGGAGCAAAACTTGGGCCAAACCCACATATATTTTCTTAATATAAAAGCAAAACAGAGAAGTGAAACAACAAGGTCAGAGGGTGGTTTAAAATATCTCTTCCGCCAGTGATTCGACAAAGTGGGGATCTCAGGCATCCTGAGCTGTGCGTGCTCTGAGAGCCAGCTCTGCCTTTCTGGAGGACAACGGAAGCAGCACACTTCCTCTCACCCTGCCCCCACCCCTCATCATCATCACTGGCCACACACCTGGAAGTCGTCCACTGAGGGGATGGTTCGGTTGGTGGTTCTCCTTTTGTGCCACTGTCTTAAAGTGTCTCTAGTCTCCGAGCTGAGCAGTCTCGCAGCTTGCTCTTCTTGGAAATTCTTTATCAGAGAAAGTGCCCCGTAGGCACTTGTCAAGTAATAGCCTCCTAAAAAGGACAGAAAGAGTGAGTCTCCAAAAGCTTCACACTCTGGGAATAAGTTTGGGGACAACAGAGTTAGAAGCTATGCTTTGTATTTTCTCAATTTTGTCTGCACACATTTCTTGTGGGACCACAAAAGCATGTGTCCAAGAGTACGTCCTCCACGCCTCCATCTGTCCATTCATGCATCACCCCCATGGATGTGCTGGGTAACCCAGGCCTGTGCCAGGAAGGCTTGGCTGATAACGCCCTGTTTTCACAGATGGGATTCCCATTTTGGTAGGTGAGACGTACAAAATCTCTAAACTTTTAAGTGCAATTGTAAAAATTTTTGCCAGAAAAGGTCAGGCCTTTCTGTTGAGGCCTGACAGGTGGGGAGGCAAGAGAGGGAATGGGGGTCAACTGCTCCGGGGCCAGAACCATTTACTTAAGCAACAGGAGTCAATACATCTGGCTATACTTTCTCTGGGACTTTTATTTTAGGAACTGATATTTTCTAAAAGTTAAATAAAGCATATCCTTTGAGAGAACTGCACAATGTACAAGTCTGTTCGTGATAATACAGGTTCTTCAAAACAACTTCTGCATGATTCCCTCCCTCACTTTTATTTGGGGACTAAAGTAACACATTTAAGAAAAAAATAATTTGCAAGGAAAAGCAAGTAATGTCCCTTTGATGGTGCATTTAGGAATGATTTCTTATGCTTGGGGGAGTGTTAAAAGACTACAACACCATGAAATACATAGAAATGTGTTCAGAGTTTTGTCCTAAATTATAATTTGGTGCCTAAGGAACTTGCAAGCATGGTGCTAGAACCACTAGGGGGCGTCTTGAGTGTTTATTAAAAATTGCCTGATTGGGCACACATATTTTAAATTGAGAAACATTCTTTGTCAAAATACCTAATGAGCCTCTACTGTAAGCCCAAGACAGGTACAGAGCAAGGGGTGGGTTTGTAAGAAACAGAATCTGAGTCCTCGCTCTACAGAAGTTTAAAAATTTATTAAAGAAAACAGACACTGGTGGTTCATTCATGCAGGGACCAGAAGTTAGTTGTTGTTAAATGAGTTTTGTGCAGAAGTACCACTTTCATAGCTAAAGTATTTAGCTGCTAATACAAGACTTTGAATAACTCTCTTCCTGGTCAACAAGTGACAACATTCAAGATGGCAACTGGTCCACCATCTGAGAAATGAGCAGAGCCACTTGCAAATCGCAGCGAACATGTAACTTGAGAAAGGAACACAAATTTGTGATTTTCAGGACATGACAGATTTGGGGGTTATTTTCTTATGGCAGTATCATCTAGGCCACCCTGAGCAATACACTTTCCATGCACACATCACATGTCAGGCTCTATGTTTAGAGTTATTTGAATAGTTTAAAGGCCCCTCAGCTGGGTATAAGTCCCCTATGGTAGCCCCCACATGCTAGTACAGAACTTTGAGTAGCTGATTTTTACTAAATACTTGCCCCGTGAACAAATCAGCATCTGACTGAGTGTGAAACTCAGCAGTACATTTAAATGCTACACAGGATTTCAGGAGAAATCAATTTAGACTGAAGTATTCAAGAAAATGGTGTCGGTATTAGAGCAGGGACTGGGAGGGACTGTTACAATTGAGTTTGGTAGGGAGGGTGTTTCCTTTGGACATCAAGTTTTAGACAATGGCTCTGATTTGTTCAGGTCACTAAGGAGAAAAGCCAAAATACTGGAAGCACAAAATTGACCACACTTTAAAACATGTGGATGCAATCAGAATTAGGTTTAAATTTCAGCAAAACTAAGCCCTACCACAAGAGCTGAGCACTTAAAACGAGTTCTTTTCCATAATGAAACTACCTGCTTAAACAGCAGAAAAGAGATGTGGTCACTGCCCCCAAACCAAAGAGGGCCTTGGGCAGGCCACAGAGGGTGGGGTCAGTGATGCAGCTCTCTGCTCAGCAGCTTCTTCCTCCAGGGCTGTATAGCTTCAGTTCGCTGTAGTGCAGGCCTGATCTGTTACCACAGCCAACCCAGCTGGGCTGCCCTGCTTTCCCAAGGAAGGTGGCCAAGAAGCCTGAGACAGTTAGGTAGAAGAAGGCTCTAGTTTAAGCAGGAGCTCATACAGGCTGCTCTCTATGTCCACTAGCTAGGTCCTTGCCTTTCTCTCACGTGGGATTCCTGGAGGTGAGAATAGCTGTCAACAACACAGTACCCAGGGCAGTGTCTTGCTCTGGGAAAGGCTGGGAAAGGTGGCAGGAAATGGCTGTCTAGATCCTCAGGCCACAAGATATAAGCATGTTTGTCGTAAGAACACGTTGTCAGCAACAGAATGGTAATTTTCTGAGTGAAACTGGCATGCCCTTTCCTGAAAGCACCAAGACTTGGACATACTTATTATTAGAATTAACCATGATTGAAGCTCATATACACACACAAAAAAACCCAACCCAGATGCATACAAAATTATAAAAATGATGCAAGATGTAACAATGATGCAAAATGTAATAATGATGGCCTGGAGATTAATGTACGCTTCTCTTGGTCCCTGGGCAATACCACATGCCTTTCTTGTCCTGTCAAACCCCAGGGCAGGGACAGAGACTGTGAGGAAAACTCCAAGCAGGGCCTTGGTGGCTCGGGTTGTGAATAATAATGCAGGGAGATAACCCAGGGAGAGGGCAAAGGGATAAAAGAGGCTCATTCATATCTGTCTGGAGTGTGGGGACAGGATGAAAAGATCTTCATCACTAATCCTGAGTCAGCACCAACCCTAGAAGGGAGGGGAGGTCGGACCTGGGGGCTCCTGGGAAGACAGACCATCTGAAAAGAAAGCCACGCCCTGAAGACTAGGGTACCAAAGGGTATGTTCGGGGCGGGGGGGGGGGGCAGTGCAGTAACAGTGCATTTAAGTTCCCTCTAGGGAAAATCCCAGTATGACACATTCTCTGGGGAATCCTATCAGTGGACTGAGACTCAGTGGAAAAAAGAAAAAAGGTCTATGTAACAATTAATCACTAAGGGTCTATGGGGGCTCTTATGGGAACACATGAAAATGGATTAACAGTACTCACAATGCACGGGCCTTCATTTGCTCTTTTTTAAAAAGCCAAACTCACATATGAGTCCCAGTTATTTCTGCTTTTCAAGGCTGTGCACCATGGTGACAAACACCCAAGTTATTTCCATGATAAAATACCTAACTGGTGTGTAAGGAGAAAGAATTTCTGCTAAAACATGTTGCGGTCAGGCAGACACAAGAAGGAAACTGAGCTGCCAAGGTAATCTGAAAGCACACTGCCCAGATTTTCTGCCTATGTATTTTTATTTTAACAATGAGCAGATACTATTTTTTAAATAGGAAAGAAAATCAATGTTGTTTTCATTTTGGAGACAATTTTTTTTTAATGATGGAAATAAAAGATAGGCCTTCATCTGTTTCACTGATACAGCAGGATATTTTTCTGACAGTGAAAATACTCAACCAAAAGTTTGCGACTTCCTTTTATAATCAAAGAAACCATTTCTCTCTCTCTCTCTTTTTTTTTTTTAAATAGCATTTATTCTATTGAACAACATTTTTTTTAAATTGCAATTAACCAATCTCGGTGAAGTATAATTATGGCAGGGTTACATTTTTTGTGTTTTTCTGACTTTTCCAAATTATCTACTGTGAATATGTATTACTTTTCTGGTCAGAGAAAAAGTCTGCACATTCTTTAAATTAACCCTTAAGATTTTTTAAAAAAACACCCCCATAAACTGCTTAATGGGCATGGGGTTTTTTTTAGGGTACATTTGTGGAGCTAGATAGCAGTGGTGGATTGTACAACATCGTGAGTGTACTAAATGCCAACGAACTGTTCACTTTAAAGCAGTTGATTTTATGTTATGTGAACTTCACCTCAATGACAAAAATGAAAACCACCCCCCATGAAAAAAGGACCCAGTTCCTCACACTTTTCCAAAAGCATGTTACCTTCTCCATGTAACAGTGAAGGGTCTAAGAGCTCCATCATGTACTCAATTTCTGTGTCCAGTTCCAGCATGTCACACTGAGCTATGACATAGGTCAGGACTGGCAGAAAGTCATCAGCGCCATACATCCTCCCTGGGATTTGGAAGAAAGGAGAAGATGGGATATTTTCACCAACATTTCTTTCTTTCATATCCTATTTTCTGCTTTTATTAGACAGCGAGGAGTCATCCTGGGGAAATGGGCTATTTATAAACATAGGTGGGTGTATCCGGAATCCTCTGTAGCCCATGAGCCCCCTGCTGCTCATGTCTCATGTCAGCCCTAGCTCGGAATTTCAGAATGAGCATCTAGGAGTCAATGAACACAGAAAGATTTTCTCCCATTGTCATCAGTTACATGTTATGCAACAGGACAGTACTTTTAAATAGTTTTAACTTTCAGCAAGTAGTATTACAAAACAATTTACAAAATATCTATTTATTATGTTAACTCTTTGTAACTTGTTTCCTATTGCTTTTTGTGCAAATTAATCACAAACATGATGGTACCAAATTCAAACCGAGTTAACATCATTCCGAACTTATTTAAATGTGCTAATTAGAATGTGTTAAATTGATCACACATGATTAATATGTGGAAAAAAATGTTCGTCCTTATTTCTATTTTTTCATTACAGCAGTGATTCTCAGCTGGGGGTAATTTTGCCCCCTACCCTGGGAATTTGTCATTGTCTAGAGACATTTTTTTGCTGTCAGGACTGGAAGGTGGAGGTGCAAATGACATCTGGGATGCTGGTGAACTTCCTACAGGAAGCGGGCAGCCCCCGCAACAAAGAATTATCCGGTGAGGATGTCGTCACTAGTGCTGAGGTATAGAAACTGTGCTACAGAACATAATCTTATGTAGACTTTTGGAATCTTTTATCAATTATTTCCTGAACTACAAAAACATATTGTCCATATGTATGTGAAATATGCTGGCAAATTTCAGAGTTGTTCATATGCTATCATTTCTAGCCCAAGAGCTCACATGTTCATGTCTTTCCTTGACAATATGCAAATGCACGCACATTTCTATCTACTCGAGCAGTGGTTAACAGAGCCCTGTTTTCTCTCTTTCTCCATGAAGCAGTTTCACCAGAGGAAAAGGTGGTAGTCATCCACCAAATTACAACAGACTCTCTGAAATCTGGAACAATGCAGGGCTCAATCACTCGATGGTTATAAACAAAAGCACAGGGGAATTCTGAGGGCTTTCTTCCCAACTTTGTATTCTTTCATGAATTCCAATTACACTGCTTCAACTTCTAGCAAGGAAGAGCCGAGGAGATGGCTGTAATGAAATTGCATTATCGAAGCTCCTCATTTCTGACACATGCTGTAGATTGTTGACATAAACAGGCGTTGGCCAAAATATAGTAATGATTATTGCTAATATTTCCATTGCACTTGGGGCTATGCATGGTTTATCCCATCTAATATCACCTTATGAAGAATAAAGGCACATTCAATAACAGGTTCAGGCACTGTATTTTAGAAGGTTGAATAAGGTGGCCAACACTCCACAGTTAATTAACTCATTTGCAGAGCTAGGATTTGAACTCGAATCCAGAGACAGAATCTGTATCCACTACTCTAAAATAAATCTTTAATAAATTGGCATCAAACAAATATCTTGTTGCCTTTATCTACATACTTCTCTGGTGCTGTTAATTTTTTGCATGTGACTAATTTACCAGACACCAGAGTAACACTTAAATTTTTTGTCAGCCACTTGGCGAAATCAGAGATTGAATGAAAGAGAAATTGGGTATCAGAAAACCTGACATGTCATTGGCCCAGTCACTGGCCACATCACTAGCCATGGTGGGAAGTGGCCGAGAGCCTGGACTTTGGGCAGCCTTACCTGAGTTGCTCTCCATAACAGTGTAAATAAGCTTGCAGACCCTCAACAGCAGCATGACTTTCTTTTCCGGTGAATACATCTTCTGCATAGTCATGAATTTGACTTTGATTTTCTCCACATCCACAAAATCAGGGGTGGGGGCGAAGACCCCTAACTCCTGTGGATTCCTCTGCCGCACGAGCTGCAAGTTCTCCTTGAGTTGTTTCCACGAGCCATCGGCCATGTGGAAGTCCTTCAGCATGGCCTCCACGTGCCCCTTCAGTGGCTTCAGGATGCACTTGTGCATGGCTTTTTCCAATACCACATCTGCCAAAGAAAGCATAGCTACTGTGACCATTGTCTGAAGAAAGAAGAAATGCACGTCTGCTTTCTCAGCACGGACATTGGCAACTCTATTCTTTGGGTATAGAGCAGACAAGTTATAACTTCACACCCACCCAACCAACAAAACTTAAGCAGCTCTATCACTCACACTGCAACGTTTTCTTCTGCAAAACCAGGAAGGGGGAATCTTTCCTAACAAATTCTTAGTTTATTTTGCACACAACCAATGCGATTAAATGTTTGTTTTAACTATTTTTACACCTATACGCACAGGAAATATTTTGGAACAGCGGTCTCCAACCTTTTTAGCACCAAGGACCGGTGCTCCTATGAGAATCTAATGCCAGGTGATCTGAGGTGAAGCTGAGGCAGTGATGCTAGTGCTGAGGAGCAACTGCAAATACAGACGAAGCTCCTCTTGCTCGCCGGCCGCTCACTTCCTGCTGTGTGGCCTGGTTCCTAACAGGCCACAGACCGGTACCAGTCCGTGGCCTGAGGTTTGTGGGCTTCTGACTTCGAATACAACTTTTGAGTTAGTCCTTCTACTGATCATCTAGTTGATAGGTAAGCAAATGTTATTTTAAAGGAAGGATTTTTGAATAGCAAGTGTTCAAAATCCCTTAAAATATTTTCTGAGGAAATAAATTCAACTAAATACACATGTTATTTTAGATTGGATTCTGGCCCCCAAAATTCTTTATTTCATTTGCCATAAAGGACATTAGTGGAACATTAGATGAGATTCAATAAAGTCTGCAGATTTGGTAATAGTGTTAACACTAATTCAGTGTTAATTTGACTGTAGTTTTGTGCAGATGTCCCTGTTTTTAGGAAATACACATTGAGTAGTTAAGAGTAAAGGGCACAAGGTCTGCAACTAACTCAAATGATTCAGAAAAAAGAGGCTCTGTGTTGGTGTGTGTGTGTGTGTGTGTGTGTGTGTGTGTGTGTGTGTGAAACAGAGAGGGAGGAAAATGAAACAAATGTGGCAAAGTGCTAATGTTCTGATAATCTGGGTAAAGGGCAGACATAATTTATTTTTACTATTTTTGCAACTTTTCTGTAAGTCTAAATGGTTTCAAAATAAAAAGCAAAATTTTTTGAAGTGAGTTTCTGTTCTGTTTGGAAACACTTTAGGTGTGGGAGGCATTGTTTCTCTTTCTTTATTTGAATAGTTTCCCAATGGAGTAGCTTTCTTGGCTGACAGCAAAATGACCATAACCATAGATCTGGAGATCCAGACTGAAGATGATTTAGACAGTAATAAACTCACTGCTTTTTCAACTTCAGCTTTTCAATCTCAAATGTTTGCACATTCCCATCAAAGGTACCTGAGTAGCAACCACATGTAATATCTGACACTATAATGTGATTCCATTTTTGGAAGCCATGGATCCACTTAACTTCTAAGACCGGAAGTAGTTATTTCTCTGGTCTTTGGAATTCCTGATACTGCATAAGATCACATTTAATCCAAATTATCACTTACTATTAGAAGGTCAGAGAAATCTAAGCCAGATGCACAAGCACCAAAAACAATTTCCTATAACTTAAAGTTAAAACTGATGCCAAAAGTTAATGCTGACCCCACAATCATTAGCTTCCCCAGCCCAAGTTTTTCTGTGCTCTTCCACCTCCATATTCTATCGAGGAGATCTCTTTGTTTAAATACAGAACTTCATTTAACTATAGAAATTCAGGATGAAGCAAAAGAGGTTATAAAGAAAAACAGAACATTTTCACTTGATATCTGGCATTAAAACAAATTACGTGGTGTCCATTGGTTATGTCGTGTTAATAATAATCTTGTGCAACTTCATGGCATCTTTGATTTCACCTTTTTTTTTTATTAAGATGAAACATCAATAATAGCAATTAACATTGAGTGCTCAGTTGGGTTCAGTTTTTAGTGCTTTATCTCATTATATCATCTACTTCTTACCACAACTCTATTATTTTTGCATAATACTGATATTGTGCCATTTTATAGATGAGGAAACTGAGATTTGGAGCTTTCTAATGGCTTGCTTGAGGCTGCACAACTATTTTAAACAACCAATCCTATGCTTTTCAAAGTGAATGATCTCTTAATTCTAAAGTTCGAAGAACTTTATAAACATTCACGAGTTTATTCCTTTCTATCTAAAGGTTACAAAAGCTACATTCATTATTATAAGTGACCACTACTCTGTTAGAATGAGGTCACCAAGGGAGGCAAAAGTCATGCCAATCATTAACTAGGAATATACATGGATGTTGATAGCACCATTATTCATAATAGCTCCAAACTGGAAACAAACCAAAGGCCCATCCCAATGGAATGGATGCAAGGATATATTAGTACAACGGAATTCAGAAAGGAATTCAGACAATGGAAGATTCATTCCATGAAAAAGAGCACGCTGCTGCTCCAGATGCAACTGGATGAATCTCACAGATATATTGCTGTGTGGAAGAAGCCAGACATAAAAGAGGGGGGATCTGTTTTAGCATTACATATATATAACAGTCCAAAGCAGGCAAATAAATCAATGACGACAGAAGTCAGTATGGCAGTTAGGAATAAATGAGGCTATGGGGGACACTTCCAGGGAGTAGAAATGTTCTCTATCTGAATCTGGGTGGTAGCTACATTTGTGTGCACACATGTGAAAATTTGTTGAGCTGAGCATTTTAGATTTGCATGCTCTATGGATATAAGTTAAACCTCAATAACCTTGTATAAATGAAACAGAAAACAACTGGAGACTTGAACCCCAAGGACAACTTTTAACTTCAGAGTGAGCTCTGGTCACATCTGGGCCAGAGCATTAACACCAATCATCTCCAGAAGGTCCCGTGCTGCTCCTGGGGGAAGACAGGCAGAAAGCATTTCCAGAGGGCTGAGTGGTCCCTTGTGCAGCCTTTGAGCCATAAACTCCAGCCCTGAGCATGAATGGGGCTGTGGAAATCAGTCAGGAGGGATGAAAGCGAGGGCCCATTGCCAAGTGCCCACTCTCTTGAAACCCAGAATGAAAAAAATTTACCAATGTTAAGATTTTTTTAAAGTACATTTTTAAAGGCCATGATATAGGAATGAGAAAAACTGGTCTTTTTGCATTGTTTTTCAGGACTTTACTACTAACTCCCTCTCCAAATTGTTACTAAACATAAGGAATATTTTTAAAAAGTCCAAGAGGCCTTCTACTTAGCTGGTTTTCTCCAGTAAGAAAACAGGTTTTGTTCATGAAGGAACAAGGAAGAGTGATTTAAAGAAACAAAACAAAAAAGTCTTTCAGAATGAGGACTATTTCAGAAAAAAAGAATAGATTGGTCATATTTCTTATAAATTACTATTTGTTTTTTTCTATTATCTCTGGTTGCTTTAAATCCAAACAAACAAACACCCAAACCTGTATTCTAGGCACTTTACATGCATTGATTCTTCACATCCTCAAACAAACCCCAATTGGGTTTCATTTCATAGATAAGGTAACTGAAACCCAAAGAGATCAATGCCACATAGCCAGCAAGAGGGGGAGCCAGGATTTGAACACAAGAAACCTGGTTATGATCATTTTATTTATCCACAAACAAACAAGAAAACACTATTAAGCCACAATACTGCAAATTTTAGAAGTCAAATATTAGCTGAATGACCAAAAGTGGAAATAAATTTTCTAAAAATATTTATACAGATCCTACCTACTGTCCTCAAAGCTCATTCACAAAGGGGAATGGCAAAGAGCACAGCAGTTGCTGGGATGCTCCTCACCTTAATGGGACCTGATGCAGTTATTTATAAGAAGCATTAAATGTGTTTCTCGCACACTATTAAAGCTCCGGGTGGAGGCCAGTCTTGGCCAATGAACTTCTGAGCACCGAAGTGTGCTATATTAATGACAGGATTTTTGCTAACACCAAGTAGAGCTTGCCTCTATGACTGGAGTTTGATAGTACTCTCTGCCATATTCAGCTTTAAAAAAATGCGTTTCTCTCCCATGCTATTAGAGGTCATTTCCCTATTAGGAATAAAAGACAGAAGCCTTGTCCTTGTTGCTTCACTCTGACCTACAGCATGGATTCCAGAGATCAGACAGAGAGCCATCACAAGACTGGATCATGCTTACCCAATGCTGTCTAAGGGGAACTGAGAGCCAGAGAGGTGAAGGTGAAGTCTAGAGAAGGTACCTGTCTTAGAAAGAGCACAAGGAGAATGAGGCCTGACAACCAGCCTGACTCTATCTTTCTAAGTGACTTTGGCCAAGTCACATCACCATTCTCACTATCATTGCCTTGAACTTCTGAACTGCCATCGGAATCATTGCTCAGAACTAGCAGTCTGGACCTGAGTGATTGCTACAACAAAATGAAATAATTCTCCAGGGGATTCTAACAGAACCCAGAATCTAAACAACATAATATTCAAAACTGCTGGTTGCAACCTAGAGTTTCTTGAAAAGATGAAAGATGAGGTTAAGTCATATGGCCCCTTGGTTAATTAGAGTTCTAGCATTTTGATAATTAAAAGAAAATAAAGTGGTAGAAAAAGAAGCCCATGTTTGATGACAAGAGATGGGCATTTTTTTGCATGGAACTTGAATTGTGAAATTTAAATATTTATAATCACCAATACTTATTTGGTTCCTATTTGTGCAGTTCCTAGTCTAAGGGGATTGTGTGTATATGACCTCGCTATATGCTAACGCTCACTCCAGCCTTCTGAAGTAGGAACTAGTGCCATCCCTACTTTGCACATGGACACGAAGCTTAGAAATGAGACGACTTTCTGGGGTGGCGGGGATGTGGTGCAAGTGTGGTTGTTCCTGCTGGAAACAAGTCAGGAGATAATATGATGGGCCTCTCTCTGTACAAGAAGGGCACGATGAGTTGACCATTTCTTTATGTGCTAACATATTTTCCTTTGGCTGTATAATTCGATTAAGGATTAGAACTGACACTGAGTGATACTCATTGTGTTCTAAGCACTATTACATACTTTACAACCCTTTGCCTGAGATCCGTGCATAATCTCTATTTGTCTTAATTTAGGTTCTCCCAGAAGCCGACCCTGAGACAAGGACTTGAGCATGAATGAGCAGTTCATGCGGGAGGTGAGCGCAACAGCACCCTGCTTCCCTCTGTAAAACTATGCATAAAGCAGCCCACACCTAGTGTCCCGGTGGCCCTCGGGTCAGATGAAAAATCCAAATGAGCAGTTTTCTACATTGTGACCTTGAGGGAAGAAGATGACCTTCCAGGTCTCAGATTCCTTACGTGTAAAATGGGACCACTCAGAGGTTCTCGATGGGATTTTTGAGAGGGCGAGGAGAGCTCGCACAATGAGTACCTCAGATGCATCTGACACCTAGTCTGCAGGCAAAACCATTGCTTCCCTCTGTCCCTTTTGAATGTGCAGTATATGTCTATAAAAAGGGCCACCAGGTTTAATGATTCGGGTCCTTTTTTTCCCCTGTGCTAACTGTGGTTTGCTTGGTTTGAAATGGGAACTGAAAGTCCTTTGATAAAGTAATTGTAAAGCCACCTAGTACATCTTTCTCTATGTCTTCTTATTCTTCCTCAACCCCTCCCATGCGTAGGAACAAAGACAGAAGATCTGAAGTATGACCTTCTTGGTTTTCCTGCCCTGAAACTCCCAGAGTTTTGTCACAGCTTCATTCTGTCCCCATCCAACAGCTCAAAAACACAGATGAGCTGAATGTCCTGGGCAGCGACGTGTCTTTAGGAGTGATGGGAATTGAGAGAGACCCAATTTCAGATGACAGTGTGTGGGATGAAGGGTGGGTTTGATTCATTACTGTTTTGCTCTACTAATTGGGGAGGGCCCAGGTCATGCTGCTGTCCCTGCTCTATAGAGTCTGTCCACTCCTGGTCCTGGCATCCCGGCTTGTCACACTGGTCCACAGGTGTTTTTGGCCAGCATCCAATTTCATTGTTTAGTACCTGACCTAAAGAGATTGATAAAGAGTTCCACTAGGATGATCTTTCTAAAATGCTCTGCACTATCTTAAACACTGAGACATCTCCTGAGGATGCACCCCACCTTGTCCTCCATTCCTTCTTCTCAGCGCATCCCCCACAGATGGCCCAAGTTTTCGCTGAAACCAGTAGTATTGCGGCCCTCTGTGCCTTTCCACAGGCTGTTCCCTGTGTCTGGTGGGCTCCTTACCTTTCCTGATGTGGAGTCCCAGGAGGCCTTGCTTTTAGGTCCTTTTCACATACTTCTCCCCACTCCCTGAGAATTCAACATTCTTAGTTGTCATTGCCATAGCATACACTTCTACAGAATCAGAGCTCGCTCCTTGAGGGGAAGCCCTCAGAACACTAGACCTGGGGGCTGCGATGTAAGCCACCTGTATTCTCTAGTCCAAAGGCCACATGCAGAATGGGCTCCAAAAGTGACTATTGAATTGAACTACAAACCCTTCCTTTAGGAGGCTATGTGAAAATTATGCTTCTTCTCCTTACCCCTACAGAATATAGGAAGTGTGACTCTGGTGATGAAGTCATCGCCCAGGTGTGGGGCAGCCAGCCCCATCCCCACAGAGTCCTCTGTCACCCTGCAGAAATGCCCTGTACCAAGCTTGGCTTTAAGTATTGTCAGCACTGTAGACTTTGGCCCATAAAAAATAAAGAAAGAATGCTTTACCATTAAAGGAAGATCCCACCAGCCCCGCCGAGGTGGTGCCAAAATGAAGGTGACAAGCACTGAAGTGGTGGTTTACTTATATTATTATTCATTTTGGTGCGCTTCAAGGAACGGTGTTATGCAAAAGTAAAGGCTATATTCCTTATGTATGGAATCCGTCAGACTGATTTCAGTGCCTTCTAGTAAAAGCTCTAGGAAAATGAAGGTGGGGAGAAGAGACCAATTCTCCTTACAGAAGACTCCAAATAATTTATGTTGATCCCCCGGCCTCTGGGAGGTGGAGCTTAGTTCCACCCTCAACCCTTGAGTGCTGGCAGGGCTTACCTGTTTGCTTCTGAAGAATACACACGAAGAGAGGGTGGCATTTAATTTCACAGAGAGGAAACCTGGCGAACCTGGCCTTGGGCTGGTGGTCCAGGGTAACATCAAAGGTAAGCCAAGTGGGTCACAGGCGCCCTTTGCTATCGGGTGCCTACACCTCTGCAGTTCTCCTCCTTCCTCATAAAATGGACTAGAAAGGCAGTGCAGCTGCCACATGACATGAGTCGGTTTCGTCTTAACTTGCATCCTGGCGTGACCTCACTAAGCATTTATTTCCTCATCTATAACACTGAGGATAATAAATGGGACCTCCCAAGGCATTAAGGAGATTTAAGGGGATCTCTATGCAGAAAAAATGCTTTGTAAACCATCAAGAAATACACATGGGTGAGGGATTAGGGGGGCTGTTTTTGGTTCTATTAAAAACACAGTATGTGAGTAATACATACTCTTTGACTAGACAGAAGGGGGCTGTGCATTCTGGCTTCTAAAAGAAGTCCCTAAGTCTGGAAAATAAGTGAGAAAACTCCAAGTGCCTGTAAGACTTGGTCCTTGTTGAGAGACTGGGTGAGTGCGGCAAAGCCGTGGGTGGGATCCCTGGACCGTGAGGGCTCCTCCGCTCAGTGCTTGCCGCACCATACAGCCCATCAGAGCCCCCCTTTTGGCAGCAGTGGAGTACTGGGAAACATGTCAAAGTCTTCAAGATTCTCATGCTTCCATTTCAATCAACATATGTATTTCAGTGTCCCTTGGCTAATGCTCTCAATTCCTATACGGATTCCTCTTTTAACAGGTGATGTTTCCTGCCCAGAAGGGACTTATCTCTCTCTTGAGATGGAAGATTCTACAGTCAGAAAACATCTAGTACAGATATCTTCATGTGCCTTATTTTGTGATGCCACCCTCAAACCCCTCCTTGTTAGAAAGGGCTCTCTGAACTACTGAGCTAATAGTTTCCTTGTGTAGAGTATCATGGAGTCAGGGACTCCTGGGCAGAGAGTCATAACTCCAAGAGTTGCGAACCTTCTTTTAGTCAATAGAACATAATTAACCCATTTTGATGCCCTAAAATAAAAATTATACAACAAATGATGCCCCAGGGAAAAAGAGAAGTATTTCTCGCTGTGATTTTCTATCTACTTAAACTAATTTTCAAAAATAATATAGGCATTCTTTATATATGCTGCAAGAAGTCAATTTTTCTCTTTTCTCTCTACTCTTGTTAACTGTATGAAGATGTTCACATCTTCCTTGTGATATGATCATATGGACTAAATCAGAAATCAGATTCAAAGTTTTAATCTCCACTTCACCCCAACATGCCTCTCTGGTCACATCTCTCAGAATGACTATTTAACAAAGGGCAGATAATAACTAGAGGGCTTAAATCAAACTGTGAATTAAAAATTAAAAACAAGTCACACTAGATATTGAAGCTTGAGTCAGACTTAAATACCCACTTTTTAAAAAGTATTCTGAAGCAAACTAGTTATAATTGTTTCACTCCTAGGGAATCACTTCAAACTTCCTTTCTTATTCATTCTACGCTTTGGAATCTAACCACATTTCAGTATTTCTCTATTAAAAAAAAAACCCCATGTACATGTAAATTGATGTTTTCTTTGAAATATGTGGGAATTGAGTTTAAGGACACTTTTTTTCCAATCAAAGTGTTCTTCGGAGAAAGTACATATTTTCGTATACAGTTTATGAAAGAAGGCAAAACGATACTGTCTTTCACTATTGATTTTCATGAATACAAATATTTGGGTTTTTTAATATCATTGTTGATAGTCTGTGGTGGGAAGTTTGAATGAAATTGAAAATTTTGGATTACTAACATTTTCGGAGTTGTACATATTTTGTTTTTCTTGAATCGAGACTTGAAAACAGAGGTATTTCCCAAGATTAGCATCAAATTAGAAGCAAACATTATTTTTGCTTGAATAAAATCAAAACACACTGACCACAAAAATGCAACTAGTTCTGCAAAGTGGAGATTTCACTACCAGAAATTTTGGGCTAATTTATCCTATTGGTTGAAAAAGACTGAAGCAAGAGTGGTATGATATGAAAACCACCAATAAGAAACACATATTGGAATGAGTTCTATTACACCCTGTCTATACTTTATGGGGCAGGACACACGAGTAAAGAGAATACTTTCCTCTGTTGATGAAGTTACTGATCCCAGCACTTCTGAGTAGGATCTGAAACTGTATACTTTTTGTTAAAGCATCTGTGTATTCTTCCATGTACCACTTTGGAGGGGGATAACCGTCTAGAAGGGAAACATAATGTGTGGTCCTGGAATGATCAGAGAGCTGGCTCACATGGGAACTCACCACGTCTTTATCCTAATTGGCTTTGTTCTCCAACCAGGAGAGTGAAGTTGATGTCAGTAACTAATATTAATTTAAGAACCTCTAAATGGCAGGGCTTTGGGGTGGAAGTTCTTTAAAGAGTAGTCTAAACAGACTGAAAATTCTCTATGATAGGACACAACTATTTAGAGTAGCAGTTTTTCATTTTTGAGATTGACTATCATTTTAACTCACCTAGAAAGTGCTGGCCTAAAGGGTTGTATTAGGACCGTATGGGTAAAGTAGCAGTGGGTGAGGGCTACTCAGCTTTTTTTCATTGGCTTTTCTCTATGCAATTTAAGAACAACTCTCTGAAAAGGACAGATTAGCACTATTTCCATATACTGAATGCATATACGCATGGTGACTTTTCACATAGGAATGATGGTTCTAATTCTACATGGGTTACACCAGTAAAATGCCTCCTTCAACTTCCTTAATTTCAGGATGAAGATTCTGCAAATCTAGGCTTTACATTTAAATTTCCACCTCTATTTCAGAGCTATATCTCCTTTAAAAGTTGTGGGAAAGGAAGACAGGACTAGAGTTTTTTAAAGACGAGAACCCTAACTGGCATTCTTGAAAAGCCTAACTAGCATTAGCAGACACCTGCTCAGAACAAATTTGAGGCTTGAGATTCTGGGGATGGCATTCAAAATGAATTCATTCAAAGTGAATTACATCCTCCCAGGAAGTAGACATGGTGGGAATAAGCAAACAACACAGAGAGAAGACCTAGTTTGAATCCAGGCTCTCTTGCTTACAAGCAGCATAACCCTCTGCAAGTCCCTTTTACATCTTGGCCTCCATTCCTAAATTTGCAAATTATGAACAATACCTACATAAATGTACCAACCTTGACTTGGTTACAAGGCTCACAGAAGTCACTGTATTAATAAAACTGTGGTAAATTAGTGAGTTCTTCATTTAGGAAATATGTAAAAATAGACAACTAGACTAAGTCCATTTTCTTATCAGTCCTAATCCAGTAACTTGCACATGTAAGAGAACTGGCTTTCTGATAATCAGGGTCACCTCTTTCCCTCTAACTGGGCTTGTGATGAGTTTCTCAGGTTAACCTCTGCTCTGGTTTTATCTTCCTTTTAGTTTCAAAAGCCCAGTACATTCACTGCACTTTCAAAACAGAATGATGGTTTCACTGGGGAAGTAACAACTATGAAGTGCCTGCTTTAATGCAAAGTTTCAAAAACCAAAACAAACAAACCAATAAAAAAAATCATAGTATGCGTACATTGGCCACACCCACACCTCCACAGAGAGCTTTCGTCTGAGCTGCCTCAACAGTAGTAGGTGAGCCTACTACTCTAATTCCCCTTAATTTCTTTTTTAATTTAAAATTTTCTTAAATTAATTTTTAATTGAGATGTAATTATCATATAATATTGTATTAGTTTTAGGTTACAACATAATTTAAAAATTTTTTCTATTCCTCTTAATTTCTGACAAGAAAATATGAACATAGACAGCAGCAGGGGAGTAAGATCCAAAAAACATGGGCTTTGATTCTCACAGAAAGGAGTTCAAATGCTGTACCTGCTGGTTACTAGCTGGTGTGGTCTTGAGATAAATGGCTCCGCTTGGTAAAGCCCTGCCTGTTTTCCTTTCACAAGGTTGATGCCCATGCCGGCCTCACGTGAGTGAGACCAGGACTCACTGAAATCATTTAGGCAGGTTGGCTGGCTGGCTCAAACTAGGGGCTCCACAGCTTCCTTTTTTGTTATAATCTTAGATTTTAAATTAAAAGCTGCACCCTTCTGGAGCAGCAAAGTGTATATTCATTTTGGGGGAAATGAGGCCTTGGGCTCCGAGAGCAAGTGCCATATCTGAACTTCGCTTCAAAAGGAGCTGGCAGAAGAGCTTCCCAGGACGAGCAGTTTGGTTGGTGCTTATGACTTCAGCAGGGAAGGAAGCAAAAGCCCTTGTCCCCTTGGGAGCCTTGTGTCTGTGGGCTGGTTGGTGATGCCCGGCACATAGCTCAGGCATGACATCAGTGCCTGCCTCGTTCTCCTCCTGGGCCCATTCAGAGGAGGCTTCTCGGGCAGGTTCCAGATCCCTGTTAATATGTCTGAGCTGGTCTCCCTGAGACATGGGCTCTGGTGGGATGGGGGGAAAGAAGTGGCCTTTGTGGCTGTTTTGATTCTTCTTGAAGCCATTTTCAGTCCTAAGGCGCATCGCAAGAGCACATTCCTTTTGGCCTCTCCCTTCAGCAACAGGCCAGCTCTAACCACGCCTCACAGACCCAGGCTCAAATCACAGAAAAACAAACAAGGCTTTGATTCTGTTGTGAGAAAATCAGAGAGCTGTTGAAACTCACTTAGAGAAAGAGAGAGAGGGAGAAGGAGGTGAGTGTGTGTGTGTGTGTGTGTGTGTGTGTGTGTGTGCGCGCGCCCGCGCGTGAGGGGGTGTGGGGGGGAGAAAGGGAGAGGGTGAAGGAGAGAGAGAGGGGGGGGGGGGGAGAGAGAGAGAGAGAGAGAGAGAGAGAGAGAGAGAGAGAACTCTCTACCACTCACTGTTTACTACTTTCTACAAAAAGACTCAATCAAAAGATGAAATTTGTGTTTAGCTTTATAAACTGCCTGGAAATGTTTGGTAGCTCTTTTGTCTGTTGTTGCCCAATGAATGGGGTCTCTGAAATTAGCCTTTAGAGTCAACCTTCTGAAATTAAAGGAAAAAAAAATTCCTTTCAATACTCTTGCCCTGGAAAAAAAAGACTGCTTGCCAAATTCAAATTTTCCTTGGCTAAAGTAATCACTAATTCAGCCCTTCAATGAGGTTATAAAGAAAGTATTTCCCTTGACTTCAGAGAAAACACCTTTCATGTGACCTCTAAACTATGTTACTTATTTTAAAAGATACAGAAAATAAACTTTCCCACCACCTTTTTTTTTTCTTATTCCAAAATGGTACTTCTTACTGAATTCCATGGGATTAATTAGAAGCCAGCAAGGCAGTTACTCTTTTGGGAGAAGGGTGACAGGGTAGGGGGCCGGGGAGCCTTCTAGATGCTGGTCATGTTCTGCTTACTGAGCTGACACTTGTCCCACAGGTGTGTTCAGTGTGGAATCTCATCCAGAAGCTCACCATCATTGTTGCACTCTTTTGACTGTATACTATACCTCGATAAAAAGTCATCCCCAAACAAAGCAGAACAAAACACCAAGGCATCTTGGAAGACAGCAAAAATACCTTTCTGTGCATGCACAATCTACAGAGAGCCACTTTCAGAAAACACTCAACAGTCGTGTCACACACAGGGCATAAAATCAGGCAGGCAATTGGACCCTCAGAAAGCAAACTTGATCCCTGAACAGAACCTTTCTTCAGTTCAGTTGCTCCCCAAAACATTTCCCAGCCTGGCATGAAGCAGCCATGTCAGGTATAACATTAAGTATACTTTAAGAAGCTATGTTTCCATTCAAATCTGGTAGGTGGAATGTTCTGCTGTTTTGAACTCGAGAGAAAATTTCATCCAAGGTAACTAACACAGAATGCACTGTTCTATGAGGTTATCGTATGTTTTATATTTTTTAAAAAGGCAAAGTGAGTACTCACCTATTTGGTCTTCAGGGATCAGCGACTCGATGGGAGGGTCTAGTTCCGAGCTCTGAGACAAGTAGTTCTTCACCTGGGTCATGAACTGCCGGATGGTCTGGAGCATGTCCGTGCTGGACACATGGCACTCCTTGTTCTCCTGCAGAAAGCTCACGTAGTCCTGCACCAGGCAGCCAAAATAGGTGCACTTGTCCCTGGACAGCTCGGCAATCCTGCGGACCATGCGCTTCTCCGGGGTCATGAAGGAGCTGAATACCCCACTCATCTTTCGGAGCTGGGACTTGACCAGCTTGGGGAGCACGAAGGAGCTGTTCCTCTTCTTTTTGGACTTGATGGGGGGGGCCATGGTCTCCTGGTCACTCTCCCCTTCGTAGTCCTCCAGGCTGCTGTTGGTGTCGGCCTCGTAGCTTAACAGGGGCATGCTGCGGTCAAACTCCAGCGAGTCGGAGGAGGAAGTGGAAATGCTCATGTCGCTGAGCCTCTGTCCCTCCATGCCACGGGGGCCGTGATTCAGAGCTGGCGGGCTGGGCCCTTGTGCAATCCCCTGGGGCCTCTGCAGGCGGGGCACCACCTGGGCTGCCAGCTGTGCCCAGCTCCAGCTCCCGCTCCCGGCCGTGGCAAGGCCGGCTGCTGGTCAAGGTCTTTGCGCCGCCTTCTGCCTCAAGAAAAGAAGCCTGCTTCTTCAGCCGGGGTGGAGGGATGGGGGTTGGTTTCGTTCCAAGCAGAGCTACGTTCCCATGTTTGTTATGGTTGACTGTTTCTGGCATGCTCACCGGGGTTTCAGTCCTGGACAGCTGAGGGCTTGTGTGCAGACTATTAATAGCGGGTGGTGGGGGCCTGGGTGGGGGGACCGAGGCCTCTCGGTGCCATTCGCGTTGGGAGTCCTTGTGCAGGGCCGCTTCAGGCCCCACTGAGGTCCTGGCTGTGCACTTTCAAGAAAAGAGGATTAATAAAACACAGAGCTCCGTTGGTCTGGCTGCACTCCAGCTCTGAAGGCGTCCTGGTTTTTATAGAATGCACTCCATTTATAAGGCAGAGCTGACGGGAGGCCGGACAAACACCGTCTGAGGAGAGAGGCCTATGGGGAGGTGGAGGGTTTGGGGTTTGTTGTCAGCTGGAGAGCTCCAAAAATCTGAAAGTCATTATCAGTGAACACAAGAATGTAAATACAGTACACTTGGGCCATTCCTTCACAAATTAAAAAAAAAAAAAAGCACACAAGCACACTTGCATGACTACGCTTGTCTTTGGAGGGGGAGGCGCCTCACTTGTGTTGCTCCCCCACCCCCCCCACCCCCCGCCCTGCTTTAACTGCATTCCCTTACTGGAAAGGGTAGAAATGCTGCCAGGCCCAGCTGTAAGCTCACAGGAAGGCTCTAGGGGCTTTCACCTTCAAAGCCCTTGAGAAATGCTTTGGCTAACCTACAAAGCAAGCCCAGACTTTTCACAGGTGAGGAAAAAAGAACTGCAATTGTTACAGTATAAGCTTGGAAAAGGCCATGGAGCTCCCTGACTTTACAAAAACCAAGTCCATTCACAAAGCAACACCACCCTTCCCAATCTATTCCTGGGGGGCGCCCTGCAGAGGGCATATTACTTCCCCTTTAATGGGTAGGATCAGCAGCTGGGCCTGGGGGATGTTACACAATCTGCTTGGGTTTTTATGTGTTCAGCATTAAAACCCCCAAAGAAGGGAAAATACACTCATGGGTCCCATCAGCAAAAACAAAGACAGAAACTTATGCAAATGTTAAGTCCAAGTTCAATCATTTATCTTTGTGGTTTGCTTCCCATTCTCCCAAATCCTATAACCTCCTCACTGAGGCCACACAGATTCAACACACTTTGAAACAGTGCATGTGGCCTATTGCAGCTATACTGTTAGTGCCCCCTTTTACAGATGGGTCTCAGTTTTCCATGCAAATCGAGGGAGCAAGTGCTGGTGATAAATTAAATGTCTGTTGTAATTTCCATTTGGAATAGGTCATTCTCTCTTTATAGCTTTGTCTTGCTGTGTTTGCTTAAAATGTGTTTCTTAAAATGGCTGGTAATGGGAGGTTGGGGAGAGGCTGACACTTGCCCTGCCTCGTCTATGTTGCAAACATGCCAGATATTGGGGCCAGATATTGGGGCTGTGTCACCTGCTTTCTCTCATCCTTCCCACCCTTCCCTTAGTTCTGTGCTGTCCAACATGAGAGCTAACAGTAAGTCACCTGTGGCTACTAAGCATTGAAATCCAGCTAGTGTAACGGAAAAACTCAGTTTTAAATTTTATTTGTCACTCAATTTAAATTTAAAAACATGCTCAATTCAGTTACTGAAAACCTTTTAAGTAGGTCTGGAATTTGGATATGTGAATCTATCTTTTAATGAAATCTAAATACAGATCATGTATTTCTAATAAAAATTTAGTGCATAAACAGACATGTGGTAAGGATAAAAGACATACTGGATTACACTTAGTATGGAAAAAAGAATGTAAAATATTTCATCAATATTTTAATATTGATTACATGTTAAAGTAACATTTCAGATATATTACATTAAATTGATTATAAAACAATGTCATCTGTGTCTTTTAAATTTTCTTTAATAGGAATTTTTAAGTTACACACTGGCTCACCTTACATGTATTTCTATTGGCCAGTGTGGGTCTTGGTGGAACTGCCCCCACTGCCTTCAGGTCCTCCTTAGACTTCTATTGCCACCACCGAAACTTTATGAGGCTTAGAACACTTAGCTCACATGTGTATGTTCCTCCCACAAAGACTATAAACCTGGCTGGTGAGGTAGGGAGACGTGAACCCTTTGTATGAGGCATAGTGCCTGCCACATAGCAGACCCTTCAGAAACATTTATTGGGCAATAAATGAGGTACAGAATTTTTAAAAAGTACTGTCTCTTCACAAAATGGATACTGTGTGCACTGACAATTATGAGTTGAATATATATTAACTAATGTTAACCTCATTTGATTCTGCTTAGTGGCCACTAGAACAAGCCACTTTTGCCCTTATCTTTGCAGGGCACAAGTACTGTCTCTGACATAACAGTCCTTCAACCCTGGCACGAAGCATAACAATGCACACTGACCCTTGAACCAGAGGTCACCAGAGAAAAATGAGACCTGGTGCATGTATTCAAGGGCCTACAGTCTAGCTGATTATATCCAAGCTTCTCTATGAATTATGCAGCCTCTCCTGGCAATGAAACTTGCTTCAAAGCAAGTTATGATTAACAGAAAAATATGCCAAAGGGGGAACACATATTTTTATTTGCTGGTTAAGTATCATAGCTTCTTAGGGCTTAGGAATCCTGGCACTTGCACTTCAAAATCCCAAACTTCTATTCAAACACTATGGCCTGGTTGTCTGAAGACTGAAGCCTAAAATCTTAAGAGAATTCCTCTTCTCATCTAGGTGGGAAACATTTTTTTAAGTTAAACACAGACGAAATCCCTGTAGTAGTGGGACAAAAGTGAAACGGGAGAACTGTACATCCTGATCCCACTGTCAACCACTGTCCAGCAGCACGGTGTTGGGTTTATGGGCACTGGCAGAGAGGGAAGAGGGGAAGAAAGTATCCAGCTGGCTGGCCGGAGTGCGGACACATGGCAGTGTAAGGGACGTGGCCCAGAACCCCGGACTCAGAACTGAACAACAAGAGGGGAAGTGAGACAGATGTTACTGTGGATGCCTGCGCCGCCAGATCCCTGAAAGCACAGAACTGCCGTCAGAGGCCGCGTGCTCTTCTGGAATAAAACCTGTGCGCGTGAGAAGCCCTGTGCTGGATTTCCCCTTCTGCCAAGTACTGCCTTTCCCCAGCAAGATGCCACAGAAGGGACAGGCATTACACGTTACAGAAGGCTGCATTCCATTCGGACGTGGACATTTTGGGTAGTTCAAACTCAAAGACGCTGAGGGGATGCGGAGGTTACCCAGGAAAACTCAGCACCTGCCTCTGAGACCTGGTTTAATGTCTGACTTAAAAAAGGTTCTCAAAGATGCGATTCAACACCCTCAGAGACCTAAAGTTTTACGCTGGAGATGGGGATTATTTTTTCACGTTACGTTGTATCAGCCCAACACTGACTCTGCTCCATAGATTCAGTTTAAGAGAGACCAGGGCAGGGACCCCCACTTACTTAGTCCCAGCTGGGCTAGTTCTTCAAGCTGAGCCTCAGTCTTGGCTGTTGAAATGGCATAAGGCAACTTCAAAGTAAATGGCAGAACATCCCTGATTTTTCAAAAAAGAGAATATTTATAATTACATGTCATGTTTCTAGCTCTTGCCTTCATGCCCATTCTAGAGCCATTTTAGCTTAAGTTATTTAAAATGTCCTTAGTACGCACCACTTTGTGCCTAACCAGAACTTACCTTTACTGGTAGTAGGACTGTAGGATTACTATTCCTGCCTGTATTAACACACTCAGGAAAGTTGAGAGACAAGCCTTCACAGTTTCAGTATCTGTAGCGAGGACCAGGTTTCCTTCTAGGGTGGCTAAAATGTACCTAGAGTTAATATCGGAACTGCTAACTATGTTGGTCAATCGATAATAGACATAAAACATTGTCACTGATTTGCCAGATGATCTGAATGCTGGACCCCAACTTCTTGGACAGGAATGTGTAATCCTAAACCAACACTTATTATCTCACTGCCTTACAAATGGTGGATTCTCAGTGCATATCGAGACGAGACTTCCCCTTGTGTTTTAAGGTAGTGTGCATGAACCCACAGAGGAATCTTGTTATACTGCATACTCTGACTCTCAGGAAGTCTGGGTGAGGCCAGAGATTTGGCATTTCTGTCAAGCTCCCAAGTGATGCTGCTGCCCCTGGACCGCACTCTAAGTAGGAAAGCAAACCTACAGGACTTCATGCAACAGTTCTGCTCCCAAGCAGCATGGCACTCTGTGTAGACCAGCAAACACACACACTGCAGCATCGCAGACCAAAAGGCCCAACATGAAGATACTGAGCTAGCACCAGGCCGCTTCCATGGTCAGGGCATAGAGTCACCCCTGGTAAGCTCATAGACCATGACCTCCTGCTTTCTCAGAAAGGGTAATGGCAGGCTTAATGAAAATTTGTTCATTTTCATATACATGGGTTGGGACCATGCTCTAAGCATTGGTGACAGGGCTCAGCACAATGTCTTGCCTGATCTGAATAGAGAGAAAGTATGCTTTGAATAAATGAATGAATAAATATTTGATAACAATACTGTTATTTTTTAATAGTGGTATTGGTCTTACAATGAATTCATTCATTCATTCAACAAATGTCTACAGTCATCTGTGATGTGCCAGACACTGTTCCAGGTACTGGGAATAAAACAAAAAAGTCTCTGCTTGCACGAAGCTTCATTCCTGTGGACACCTACACACAATAAACAATTCTGCAATCTACAGAATACATGAGGAGGGGATGTGTGCCATGTATAAAAATAAAGTTCAAAAGAGGAATAATAAAGAGTGTTCAAGTGTGAGAGTTGGCCAGGGAAGGTTCCATGAGCCAGTAGCATTTGACTGAAGATCTAAAGGCAGCCAAGAAGTAAACCACGAGGAAAAGAACTTTCCAGGCAGAGGAAGCAGTCGGTGCAAAGGTCCTGGGGTGAGAGAGGGTCTGGCATGTATGAAGAACAGCAAGGGGCCACTGTGCCTGTAGTGGAGTGAGGGACAACACTTGTTTTGTCTATACGAGAGGCCTTGGATATTTCCACTGAAGAAATAACTATACCAAATAACTTTTTGTTTACAGTGAGAACAGGCAACACTGTAGGCTACATCAGATTAAATCTAGATGACTGAGAATTCTGGAAACCTTGAAGCTACTGACAACGAATAACAAATTAGAAAGGTCAGTGAAAAGAACAAAACATGAATAAAATGCAGTAGTGTCACAAAGGCTCTAACATGCCAACTCCTCACAAAAATGCCAGGAGTTGACGGTCAGGAGGCTCCTCTTTCTTAGGGAGTGAAGCCTGAGTCGTCACCTCCTGCTTCCAGGAAACCCTTTCGCCTGCCCACAAATGTGTGAGCACCTCCCCCTACTTGTCCTATTGCATCTGCTCTAGATGAAGCATGTGGACCTCGGGATGGCAGCACCTGTAATAGCAGCTGCTTGACTCCAGAGATGCAAGGACCCTGATTAGAATCTTAAATGAAGATCAGTGGGAACCAGAATTTTGTAATGCCGAAGTATCATGCAAATAAATATATGTTTCTATAACTGTAACTACTTAATAAATATCTACTGCCTTTACACAATTTGGGGGAAAGCCACATACAACAAAACCAACCTATGTTTATTTTAAGTTTTTACCATGCCCAGTGTAGTACCTGGAGCCTAAATATCACATGACTGGTTTTGGTTTTTCTTAATGACATATATGATAGGAAATAACACCCGCCATTTGCTAATGGGTGGTTTTAGGCTTTGATCTATTCGAAAATTAGATGTTGTGCATGAGGCCTCTCCCACTGTGCTAACCAGGGCACATCACAGCATCTCCTTCACACATGAGCACGTGCGCACACACATACGCACACATACACAAAAGGGGATACTCCCTTCTCACTCACACCCTGTTAAGGAAAAAAGGAGTGCCAATGCCAAAATTTGCATAGTAGACAAAATAAAGACATCTTAGATATAAATATTTCACCCAAGAGTTTTAGTACAAGCATAATCTAGATTTATATGTTTAACTTTCCTCTATGTTGTATTTCTAAAAGGAAGGAGACTAACTTTATTGAGCACCTACTACTGCATCACATCAGGCACCTTAACTTGTGTGAGGCTCACATATGTCCCTGGGAAGAAGCTTCGATGTCCTGCATTCCACAGATCAGGAGTATAGGATGACACAGATGGAGAGGACCCTGAACCCACTCACAGAGCTAATGTGGAATAAAGTACAGACTGGAACCCAGGTGTGTTGAACCCCAAGTCTGTGGAACTGTGCTTTCTAGAGGGAAAATATGGGCTTTGGCATTAAGGCAGGTTCAAATCCAGTATCTGCTATTTATTTATTGAATGTGGACAAGTCTCTCACTCTCTTCATGGTATATTCATAATCCTATTTTAGGGTTGCTGTGAGGATTAGAAATAACAGATGCCTAGCATAGAAAAAGCCCCTGGTTTATAATTATATTTAAGGATTAATAATGATAATTATTTTCTCTAGCCCCTCACTACTCAAAGTGCAGTTGTAAGACCAGCAGCATCAGCCTCATCACCTGGGATCTTATTGGAAAGGACCTTCAGGCACTGCCCTAGACCCCCTCAGTTGGAATCTGCATTCTAACAAGATTCCAGGTGATTCTAGTTAAAGTTTCCAAGGTAGTGCCCTGCACTACACTAATTACACCAAATTGACAAGAGCTACTAGGCAGGCATTGGTGGCCATGTGCGTGACTATTTGTATTCTCAACTACACTTTTCAATGTGTCTTCTTGATGTGGCAAATTCTATGCTTATCAATCTTTGAATTCACTAATCTAGGGCATATGTGCATGTATGTTCTGTTTGTACCAGAGCCGACAGTCCAGTCGCTTTCTCTATTTGAATACTTATGTACTACAACCAAATAGAACATTTCAAAAACATTTCAAAAATATTTTGCTAAGACTGGATCAAATCAATTACTAATTACAAGGAACACAGATTTAAGTAAATGAATAACATATGGTGAAAAGGAGAAACAAAAACATTAAGAACTTTTGCATTTTGAAGAAAATAGGAAAATGAATCTCAGGTCACCCGATTTACAAAATGTCAATGTTGGGATTTTTCTGTACATTGCACCCTATATTGATTGCTATCATGCTTTATAGTTTATAAAAGGCTTTCATGTACTTTATCTCCTTCAATCATCGACCAGCCTGGACAGCAGGAATTCCAGTCTATCATGAACACTGAGGGAGAGATGGTATCTTTTGTGTGCTACTGCTAAATGCTTTTATAATAGGTATAATGATTCTACACACAACAGCGCAGTCACCAACCAGCAAACTATGAAGAGTAAACACTGGCCAACTTTACCTCTGACTGACATGTTAGTGTTAGCGCTCACACCAGACCAGATGGGATTCCCTGGGGACAGTGGGGGCTCCTCACTGGCCTTCTCTCTGGGGCAGCAGATTTCCTCACACAAACTGAGGGCTCCTGCCCCAACCCTGGCAGGTAGTGTCTCCTGGGAGGCATTCACAGGGCTCTCGTCCAATGCTAGGCGAAGTCCCTCATTCCTCCCTGCTGAATGCATCATGGAGTCGTCTGAAAGTGTCTTCGCACCCTCAGGCCATTGATTACATGGCTTCCCCTGACCAGTGACATCCAGGAGTAAACAGCTTAGTGCCTGCCCCTGAACAGCCTAGTCCAACAGGTACAAGGAACTTCTAATTCTAACTCAGTCTCTGAAAAAAAAAACCTGACCCTTAAATTAACATAAAGCAACCCAAATCAAGTAATGTTCTCTGTCTCAGAGTAGATGGCTGTGAAAACTGGTCTTGACAACAATTCTAGTAACACATGCCAGGAGCTCCTCTACCAGCAGCAACAGACAGAGCAAAGCACAGGAAGCCAAATGAGCTTCGCTACCTCAGAGGAGGCAACGTCAATCTCTGCAGATGAAGAGTTTCAATTCTTAATCAACGAAAAAACAACTGATTTGAAAACTGTTATGGCTAAAAAGAAAAAGAGACGAAAGCCTTCCACAACTTGTACCCTCCTGACACTTGCTGACCTCGTGATTTTTGGCTTAGTTTAATGTCGACTGAAAATAGTCACCTTAATTGCAAAAACAACATGGAAATCAAGCAGCCCTGAAAGACAATAATGCACGATTTATAGGCTGGTTTAAGGAATCCACAGTTCTAGAATGAACTGCACTCCTTGGAGAATTTTCAGAAATATTATCAGAGAACCTTTAAATGTCTCAGATTTGCATCGTTGGTCCCTCTGTGTGTGTGTGTGTGCATGCACATGTATGTATATGCATGTGTGTGTGCTTCCCCTGCTTGATGAGGCTAAGCAAAAGGAACATGAGAGTAGCTTGAGAACATAATCATATTAACTAATGAGATTTTACGCTTGTGGTGGGGGGTCAGGGTTAATTATTTTGATCTTAAGTCTGGCACAGGAGACTTGGTGACCATTTTATTTCAGCAGCCAATCGTTCCAGTGACATCTACAAGGTGGTTAGCCTCCCACATCCCTCCACTCTGTTTTAAGCAAGAACTCTCAGGCAGATTATATTGCACACCGAGAAGGTGATGAAAATCATACGAAATGAGGCCTTACCTGCTGATGCAGTAGAAAGCAATGAGCCGGAATAAATCCGCAAAGCTGATTCCTGAGCCTTCCAGGGAAAAGGCTAGAAAAGAGAGATTTTAGAAACCTGCTGAGTGTCCATGAGCATGTTCCGGGAAAGGAAAAGCTCTCCACTGTTGCCTGCTGCGTGCAAAGGACCATCTCAGTGCTCTGAAACAACTACTGTGTGGCTTATCAGAACCAGCTGTGAGGAGGATGTACGTTGACCAGAAACAGACTAGTGAAAAATGGATGGCCTAGAAACTCAGCCCCTGACTCACCAGGAGCACATGCTCTGATGCTTGGTAAACAAGTCAGCACACAGTCAAATTGCACAACTGTTTTTTTTTTTTTAAGTTCACAACACAAAGTTGGGCACGGGGCAAGGGCCCAGTCTGGCTGGAATTAGTTAGCACATGAGAGGGTTTGGGGAACACCAAGGCCCTACTGCCCCTGACCCTCCTGGATGGACTGCTCTTTGCCAAAACAGGTCACCTCTGGTAAAGATACACGGCAGAAGGAGCACAGAGCTTAGAGGATAATACAAGGTCCCCACAAATAAGCTTTTGTTTAAATTCAGTCTGGAAGATTATGAAACTCTGCTGAGTGCCCCACGCCTCCACCACCGCCACCACCAAATGCACACGCTTCCTCATGGAGAAGAGATGTTCTGGCCAGATGGTGTGCCATTTTGTACATCCTCCAGATGAAACAGTGTGTGGTTTGATTTCAAATACTCATGGTTTGCCAAACCACTCCTTATACTATCTCGGCTGAGATACCATTTATGCAGCTATTCTTCCAAAAACATTCTCAGTATCCTCAGCTTTGTGAAGATTTCCCATTTCCTCGATTTGATGAGGTTTTCTCCCTCTTTATAACACTCCATATCCTCATTTATTTTGCTTCTTAATTGCTTTATTATATTATTTTGCTTATTTAGTATTTCTGTAGCACCCCCAAATATACCCACGCCTCTATACATATACATGACAGAGAGACAGACGCACACACAGAAAAAGAAACAGGACACATCCATGTGCACTACAATTTAGTGAGTTAAATAGAGAGAAACCATTTGCGGTAGGTTAATGAATCTGAGACTTGGTTTTCTCATCTGTTAAATGGACAGAGTACTCTCTTTGCCTCCTATAAGGTACTAGTGGGGATTGAAATTTAGAATAATTTGTGTGAAAGCAGTCTATACAAATATGAGGTGGTATTTATTATTAAACCACATTGTCCATATATTATGACAATATAGCTGTCTGTTTTTATAGCAAGTCCTTCCTCTTCTAATCTACAAATATTAATGCTTAGCTCATACTAGCTCTTTCAACTACTTTAAGTCCCTTGAAAAGGAACAGGGAAGTCATACAGGTCTTGACAAAATAGGACAAAAAAACCATTAGCTGGGAGGGACCTAAGATGAACATCAAAAAGCTTTATAGTACAAACACACACTAACTATACTTACCTTAGGAGGAGAAGAAAGGGGCTTTCAGACTAACTTGTAATGGTTAACTTTGGATATTAGAAGGGTTTTAAAAAATAGTTAGCTCTATCACTTCTTGGCTAGCAGACTTTCAAAATTCAACTCAGCATCGCCTTTTTCACTTAATATTCAACTCATTGCCTTTAATATAATAGGTTTGAAATCTATGTTCTGATTACCTCCTCACATAAATAAACTGGTATAAATCATTCACCAAGTTAAATCGTTCACCAGGTTGTGACTATTTGTGTGCCTGCATGTGGAAGTTTGTCCCAGGCTTCAGTGACCCTGTGAGACCTAGAAGAAACACTGCACAGGACCCAGGTTTCCAGTTGACTTGAGGCTGATCACAGAGAGCCTGGCAGGTTTCACTTCTGCTGAAAATGTCTCCTCCAGACTCAGTTAAAGGTCACTTGGCTCAGTGAGACCATGAATTCTAGGCTGAGTATAATCCTATATCTGCTTTTAAATTGACCTCAATACCTTTGGGTTCCTTAAATACAGGGCCTGGGGCTTGCTTAGGTTGAAATCACATAACAATCTCGGTCTTGGTATTGCTATTTAAATAGTCAATGGGCTTCCAAACTCACCTTTCCTGGCCTTCACACCTCAGCTTGCCAACCTGTGACTTCAAGGAAGCCTTCCACTTTGTGGTACAGATCCCTTTTCTGATCCTTGTTAGAGACTGGCAGTACCAGAACTGTGTTCCCTTTTTTATTTAAAAGTTGGCCTCTAGAAACTTCACATCACCAATGACCATGTAAGCAGAAGAAAACCAGTGCTATTGAGCATTGCACTCCCTTCAAAACTTCAGTTAATTTTTCCAAAGGGCTGGATCCTGCTTCTGAGTAGCTGCATTTCATAGAAAATTGAAAAGTGATTGCTGGGAGGAAACACATCTGCTCAAGGATTATTCATGAAGATGTGCAGGCACATGCTTCAGTATTAGATCCCTAGTCATCGGCAAATATGGGCACCAAATCCATGCTCTGCTTAACTGGGAAAGGGGCGAGAAAGCTAACCAACCTCTATCAGGCCTCTGCCATACTCTAAGCAGTAGGCTGCGTCCTTTCACATAGTTGTTTAACTGAACTGATAACTCTGAGGTGACTATTATCCCACTATACAGATAAGAAAACTGAGGTTACTAGGGTTGGTTACCTGCCAGTCATTAGGTGAACACGCAACAACGGGCAGGACTCAGACCCATGTATGTCTGTCTCAAAGTGCAGGTTCTTTCCACTTGCCCAGGAGACCTGAGGCCCTCGTGTTAACCAGGACCTAAACATCTAGTGATCACTTACTGTATGTGCTTTCTTTAATGGCAAATTCCTTGAGTGGGGCTCCAAATTCATAAGGCAGGCGAAGTGAGAGGACTTTCTTCTGCATTTTGGTAGACTTACGAACCAAGAAGATCTAGGAGGGAAAAGAAATTCAGGAAACATCTAGAAAGTTGGAACCTGGGCATATGATTTCTTGCACACCTAATTTTCATGAACAGAACCCCCTTCATAGCTGAACTGCAAGGCTCAAAGCAGGACACTCTACTCTTGGAGAAAGGGGTAAACAGCAGTGAGCACTCCACAGACACCCCTCCTCAACAACTGGCTTCCATGGAACCCTACTTTCCCTTCGAGAGAACCTTCTCCATAAGAACTCCCTTAGTGTGAAGAAGCATTTTCAGTTTGGTGATTGTTTTCCTGTTGTATGTTCTCTAGCCTATAACTTACATGAGTATCTTGGTTAATGAAACCTAGATTCTGAACATGAGGCAACATGGCAAAACTATTAGTGGTGAATTGGGAGTTCAGCAGTTAAAATTGGCTCATGGATATATTTATGACAGAAATTTGAATTTGTTGTCAACAATGAAAAGGCAGGTGTTTTGTTTTTTGCTTTTTGTTTTTTAAAAATAAAAATCAACTTCTGGCTTCTCTTGGAAAAAGGGATGATGTGGCAAGACCAGGAATGACAACAATCCACTGGAGCCAAAAAATGACTGTTCCATTTGAGAGGTAGGTAGGTGTGCTCTCAATTTTATCACAGCCAACACCAAGGCTGGTGGTCCATTTATTCTTGACTCACTTCACTTTTCAACAGCTCCCTCTGGGTCCTAATATTAACTTCAGACACGTGCTTTAAACTAGCCCAACTCCCAGTACAGATATTTCCGGACCCCTTTCTGGCCTCCATCACCACGGAGGCAAGTACGTCATGTACTGCTATGTAGGCTGTGTACTGCGCAATTCCAGGGGGCACCATCCACCTAGACTACAAATGAAATGGCATCCCCTGGAGTGTGCGGCGTGGCAGCCTGGTTCCCTTCTGTAGTACACGGTCCTTCTCCAAGGATCCTATCCTGTCCTTAACTAATTCCTTAACTAATTCTTCTCTTTCCTCTACACTTGGACATTATGCTCTCTGCTTCCCTATCATTCTTTATCTTTTCTACCTAATCTTCACTTTGGTCCATATGTCTAGTCAATAGCTCCTAAGAAACATTATTTTGGTGGGGGTGGAGGGTGGGATATGGGAATTGGTTATCTGGTAAAGAGTGAAGCAAGAAGACCTTTGAGTTCTCTCTTTTTCCCCAGTACCCATGGGGAGACAGCCATGGAATGCGTGGAGTGGAGCCTGTAGCCAGGTCTGGGAGTCAGTGTCTTTGGGACACTTTAAAACTGAAGCAGATGTTTCCTAAATACCATCTTGATGGGTAAACGCCCAAAGCACTGCTGGGAAGCAGCTGCTGGTTGGTGGAAAGAGGTAATATTCCCTTATGCAAGGAAGGATCTCTTTGCACCTTGGGGGTCAGGGAGAGTAAGTCCTGCAGGCCTTATTTCCTGAATGTCTGCAGCCTTAAATCAAGGGTTGATGAAGTATGGCCTGTAAACTAAATCCATCCTGCAACCTGTTTTTGTAGATAAACATTTATTGAAACACGGCCATGTTCATACATGTATGTATTATCTGTGGCTGTGTCTGCACTACAAGGCAGAATTGAGTAGTTGTGACAGAGACCATATGGCCCACAAAGTTGAAAATATTTACACTTTGACCCTTTACAGAAACAGTTAGAAGACTCCTGTCTTAGGCTGTAGATCAACCAAGGAAGGCGGCACCCCCAAGGACCCATGCCACCATGGCTGGGCTTTCTCCCTCCCTCTCACATCCGCTTTTTCTCCTCTTCAGCATTCTTGCTTCTTCAGGTACATCTGGCCTCTCCTGACCCACATTGCTTCTGTCCTCACCCTGCCCTCAGCTTGCCCCATCTTGTCTGGCGGGTCCTATCCACAAATGAAGTAGGTGGCTGAATATCCTGCCTGACTTGTTCCTCCAAGGTCTCAAGCAGGAATGGCTGTGCCTGACAGGGGTGGGAAACTGCTGCCTAGCAACAGGACCACCTCCCTCTTCAGAGATTTTGGCAGAAATGTAGGAGCAGACAACTCAACCTCCAAAGTGTGGGGGCCTCACAGAAGGGGGTCTTGATCACACAGACCAAAATCAGAGGCAACAACACAGCATGCTGGCCAAGAAATTCTCTGCGAAGATGATCAAATACTGCATCTGTCACCTTGAGCAACTTCTAACAGAGTTCTTAGTCCTGTCTGTTTCTGTCAGATGAGAAACAAAGACTCACTTATACATCAAAAGGTGGTAACAGACAGGCTCAGCTGATAGAAAACTCAAAAGCTTATTTTTGTGCCCAATTGTTACAACATTCCTCAGCCAGCCACAAAAACAATTTTCTCCTTGCCTTTCCATCTACTTCTTAGTTTCTATCTCTTGTCGTATGTTGTTTCAAGTCTTATTTTATCTGGGACTTACTGTAGTTACCCTTTTTTGGGAAGTAGACATTGTATACAAGCTCTGCCCAAAATAATTTACTGTGATGGACAGAAATGTTCTATATTCTGCACCATCCTAAATGGCAGCCTCCAGCCATCTGTAGCTAGTGAGTACTTAAAATGTGGCTAGTGGAACTGAGAAAATAATTTTTCATTTAATTTTATTTAATTAATGTAAATTTAAATAGCCACATGGGCAAGCGGCTACCATATTGAACAGCAAAGGATATATTAATCAATGAATAACATTTCTTTGAGGAACTTCTGTAGAGTTGCATCATGGTCTTGATTAAGGTGACTGAAGAAACTGAACTGGACTTTGGACTTTGACCCATGTGCAATGCCACTGAGAAAGCCCAAGAAAAATCAGCAGCAGCAGCCAGAGCAAACAAGCCTACAAATACAGAACTTTGGAAGGTTGGGTCCTAAGTTGGATGGCTGGGTCCCACAGGGTTCCCAGGCTCAGAATGAAAATGAACAGCAGGGGCCACCGAAACTCCACAACCAGGCTCATCCTCAATGTCTACTCTCAAGAGGCAGGCCCAGGCCTCTGGCCAGCGGCCTCTTCTCATTACTCAGATTCTCTGTTATCCTGCTGAGTCTCGCAGATGAAGACAGAGAGACCAGTTGTGAGAAGCTCTGCTCCTGGGAGCTGCCTCTGGAATTTTCAGAAATTCCCTGCGCTGCAACCCAGGCACACACCAGGAACCATGCTCCTTACAGGTTGCAAAGAATTTTCTAGAACTCCAAGTCTTTCTCTTTAAGGATGCAGCAGCCCTGCTTGCTTCAACCTGTTTCCCTGCGGTTCTGAGTCTTACCCCTGGAGGCTGGGACTGAAGGACTTCTGCTGCCTCTTCCTCACTCAGACTCAGCTGCAGCCATATGGGGTGGGTGTGAAGAAGACGGTCCAAAATGCTGAGCCTGTTAGAGAGGCTGTCATAGCCAGAGTCCCGGGGACAGGTCTTCACATCCTTTTCCTCGGAATAGCCATCGTCCTTGTGTCTTACCATGCTAAGAGAAAGAGAGTTGGCAGGGGTCAAATGGCTGCATCACAATTTCCCTAATGCGGAGACTGCCCTACAATCCCATAGGCTAGGCCTGTCACAGCACATACCCCATCACGTCATCGTCACCTCATTTGTCTTCCCCTCCAGACTGTTATATTTCACTCTGTATCTCTAATATTAGATGGAGTACGCAACAACATTCAAACACAATCTTCTATTTTTAACCTGGTTTTGAAAAGGTTCTAAACATCCTAAATCCTGTTTAGTCTATATTCTGGTATGAAACATTTCTTCCTTTGAGCATAGAACCCTAAGTGCGAAGTTCCATACGAAAACCATGAGGTCCTAAAGCTCAACAGACATGACCATGGCATGCTCGCAAAACAAAAACAAATCATCCCCACTCACACTCATGCACACTCATTTTGTTCCCAAATTGGATTTCATTCCTTTTCACACATGTAGGCATTTTTATTACTAATACTGTTTATAATGAAACCTTACATTATGGTAAAATCATATTGGCATTATTCATAATCACCATAACTTCAAATAGCCCAAATTTCTATCAATTAATGAACAGATAAATAAAATGTGACATATCCATACAATGGAATTTCATTCAGCCATAATATTCAGTCATCTTATTTATGAATAAAGTACCGATTCATGCTACAATGTGGATAAACCTTGAAAACATTGTGCTAAGTGAAAAACCCCAGACACAAAAGGACAAATATTCTATGATTCCATGTATATAAACAATCTTGATTGACAAATATAGAGACAGAAAGATTAGTGGTTGCCTGGGACTAGGGAGGGGTGCAGGATGGATAGTGATTGCAACGGAGTATGAGCTTCTTTTTTGAGGTAATGAAAATATTTTGTAATGAGATGTGCTGGTAATTGTATAACTTTGGGAATATACCAGAAACCACTAAATTGTAAACGTTAAATTTTGAATTGTATGTTACATAAATTAAATCTCAATAAAAAATATCACTATTGTGACCTTTATCTACAACACTAATTCTGTTATTGAGGATTTAGTCCCCATTTTATGAATGAGGAAACTGAGGTCCAAGAAGTTATTGAACTGTCCAGAGTTGTAAATAGCCATGAGACAGCAGAGCTAGAAATTCAAGTGGTCCGGTATTCACCCAATCCTGTAGGTAACAAGAAAAATCATGAACGTAGAATAGTAGTGTCTACCAGTGGCCAGGCCCCTTGCAAACACTCTCATTTACTCCTCTTAACAGCCCTGAAAAAAATACTACTAGGGCCCCAGACTGATTGAGTAACTTGCTTAAGGACATACCTCTGTTAAGAGAGAGAAGACAGAAATTCCAATCCAAGACTACTGCAGCCCTGGGGTCTCTTTCTCTCTACCATCTCCAGAACTCTGAGTTTCCCTGGCTCTTAATGATCTAGTCATTGGCTCTGTTCTTGGAGCAACTAGCTGGAACATCGGACCTGACCACTCATGCCCAAAGGGCCAAGTTCAGGTGGGGTACACATGGTTTTCAAATGTATAACCCCAAAAAACCCAAACGTGTGGCCTGGACAAAGTCTTCAACATTGAGGAAGATAGGCGATGGTTCTGAACTTAAGGTGGGAATGGGGGAAGGATGTGCAATTTCCACGTAGAGGACCACTCTACTCCTAAGAAGTTGGATTAAATATGTAAAAAGCCAATCTAAGATAATCATTTTTGGGTATGCAGCCTCAATAACAACACCTATGATAGTCTGTAGAAGGGCTAGGGACCCCATAATAATTCTCCCCTCACCTTCTTGACTTTCTACATATCTAAAGAATCACTTGCTTCCATTCAAGATCTACATTTGGTTTTCTCTGAAATATGTGAACATTTTCCTTTACCTCTGCTACAAGTTCCCAGATGGAAAAGGGCAGTTTCTCATTCTGCAAATGCCATTCAGGGCCTCTGGGTATTTTGAAGTGAATCTTTACAGCTATAAGAACAAACTTCAAAATTAAGCTGGTGTTAAAATTCCTTTCACATGAGGTAAAAGAAGTGACTTTAGATCAGGGATTCTTAACCCTGGCTGCCCATTAAAAACACCTGGGGAGCTTAAAAATATTTTGATAACTAGACTGTACCCAGATCAAATAAGTCAGACACATGGAGTGGGATGCAGGTATCAGAATTTTTTAAAGGTCCCCAGGCAATCTGATGTGCAGCCAAGTTTACAACCACTGCTTTGGATCAGCCCTTAAACCTACATGAGAATAACTTGGGGTTTGTTAAGCCACAGATATTTGGTTTCAGCCCCTGATATTTTGATCTGACAGGTCTGGGGTAGGCCTGACTCTGTCTTTCTAGCAAGCTCTGGGTGATGTTGCCAGTCCAAGGAGCAGTTTGAGGAGCACTTGCTTGAGACCTAAGAGCAAAATGTGCACTTGAACTCAGGTCCAATTAGGTGGGGTTTTTTTGGGGGGGGGGCGGGTGCCATCAAAAGACCTCAGAACTCCCCCCCCAAAAAAGAAAATACAAAAAAGATTTCATTCTTTCCGTCTCAGGTAGGTGATATTTTACCAAGACCAAATTCTATATAGTCTCTAAGACAGCAATCCTGACACTCTGCTATGTAAATATATTGACACATCTTCCTTTTATAGAAGATATCTTGTGATACCTCAGTCTATAGCCTCAACACTGAGACGGTGAATAAGATTCATGGGGCCTCATAAAGGAGTAACCCTAAATTAGACCTTATCTTTACAAATGACTAAACCAACTCCAACGTTTTTATTCAGCCCACTGTTTTAGGTTTATAGCCTATTATTATGGAACAAATTGACTTTTATCAGCCAACTTGAAGGACAGCCTTCAGGAAGTAACTAATGAAAGAAATGTTGAACCTGCAGTAAATGTTGTTGGTCCCCTGCCCAGTCCCCCTTTATCAGATCAGGCCCCTGTGCCCCTGTTGCCCCTTTTTCCTGGACATATCTGGGAAGTTATGCCTTTCCCTGGGAGCAGATGCACTGCTAATGCCATACTGACATGGAGTGTAGACGAGTGGTCTTTTTGAGTGAAGGTGGGACAACTCTGGGTGCTAGTCACACTTCAGACTGGCTGTGGGATTAGACTGAGGTTAGACTTCAGCTGGCCTCATAACTTTGCCTGGTTTCCTCCCTGTCCCATCCTATCTATATTTCTCACTCCTTCTGAGTGAACCTCTCCTGCTGAGAACCACTCTCAATAAAAGACAGCACAAGAATTTCCATCTCAGGCTCAGTTTTTAGGGAATTCCACCTAAAACAGAAACTGATGAGATTAATAGAAACTCACGATTCTTAAGACAGGTGTCTGCTTGCAAATATGAAGGAGAACAAATGAGTGGCTTATAGAGATAAGTAAATCACTGTGATATAATCCAGGAGACTGTATGATGAGATGGTCACAGTTGGACTGCTGGCACAAGACACCCATTTCCCTCTTTGAGCTTTGTCTTCCTAATTTGAAAGTGGTACTTCTACCACCTTGTAGAATTTATGCAAGCAAGAATGATGAGCAGATGCTAACATCAGTAGGTAAAAATTATTAGGGAATAGAACATTTGCAATCTTAAAATATCACCCCCACAGATTATTTATCATGAAGAGGAAAAAGGAAAAACCTTGACAAATTTGAAACCCGACAGATACTATGTTCACCAGGTGACCAGCATCAACACTTTCAAAGAGGAGACCTCAATATCAAGTGCCCCCAACGCAATGCTCTGAGAAGGTATAACCTAACCTAACCTACACATGTAGCCTAGTAGGAAGCCTAGAAGAGATTAACCTTTGTTTACAGTTTATAACTTTGCCTTAACCTATAGCTCCACTTAGACCACTCTCATATGGTTTGTGTAATGCTTATCTTGTAATGTGCTAAAGTCTCACAGAAGCACCAAGACTAGTCAGATGTTTATCTATATCTAACACAACCCCTGACGTTGACTGCCAGAACTATTTTTTAGGAACAAGCCAAGGATGTTTTGCAGGACCAGGGGGTGAACTGGCTGAAACTGCCTGAGACTGGCTGGAGCAGTCTGAAATACCCTTAAGGACCCTCCAGTGACCTCCTCATGAATGTTCCTCATTATAATACTAAAATCTGAGCTTTTCCACCATTTTTGAACATTCAATGCATGTGCAGCCATATTTTCTGACTGCACATGCGCTGGAATGAGGAGGTCTACCTCAGTGTTTGCGTGTGATTTCCCCTAGTGAAGCTGGATCAGATGCTTTGTTCAGGGACACACAGCTCTGGGTGACCCACAGTGTGCTCCCGCTTGCTGGCTTGCAATAAAATCATCTTGGAGTTGACTTTTAGCTAGCAACTATTGAGCATTCGGCCCTGGTTCAGTCCAGTAACAAAGGTTATAATATCATCTGGGTAGTCTTCCTGGTCTAAAATGTGTTTAACCTGGATTTACACAAGAGGAAACAATCAGACAAATCCAAATACAGGGACCTTCTATAAAACCATTTGCCTGAATTCTTCAAAATATCAATATCATTTAATAATAATAATAATAATAATAATAATAATAATAATAAAGGCTATGGGATTAATATATCTAAAAGGAGAATAAAGAGACACAATTACTATATTGATCACATACGGTATCAGAATAACAAACAGCACTGGGAATATTTGGATAAGACTGTATATCAGATAATATTACATTGATGTTTCATTTCCCAAGTGTGATCATTTTATTTCGGTTATGTAGAAAAACACTCTTGTTCTTAAGAGATGCATACTGAAGAATTTAGGAGCAAATTGTGAAAATGTTGGAAAGTGTTAAAATGCTCAGGCTTCCCCAACACCTTCAAAAAAAAAAAAAAGAGGAAATAGTGTAGAGATAAAGAAAACGTGGCAAAATTTCAACAACTGCGAATTTAAGTGAAAAAGTACTATTCCTTCAACTTTTCTGTAATGTTTGAAATGTCTGAAATTTTGCAAAATAATAGGTTCGGGAAAAATCAGAAAATATTTACCAGTTCACTGGGCTTTTATGCATAAAAAATTTCATATATTTTTTTCAACTATTACTACTATTTCCAAGTGTGGTCTGCTTTCATGGGGAGATGAAGCTCAAGGATGGTTCAGTGAGACTCACACCCGTGTGAAAATCCTGGGCAAACCACAGAATGCCCCACAAACATAAGGTGCCTCTCGGGCTGGAGAACAAACACTGGAAGACTCATGTACTATACTGATCCCATTTTAAACAACCTGGGCCGCATGGTCTGAAGTATATTACACACACTCTGGGGGGCAGGGCTCACCAGCACCAGCTACATTCTGGTCACACCCAATTCAAAGCTCTTCAGAGAGTGGGATGAGAGTGACCTTTCCACTTGACTGTATTTCCTTTTTCCCCAGGACCAGGTGTTAGCAGCCTAGGCAGGTGCAAGAATAAGTGATTACAGAAAGTGCATTCTAATGTAGGACAGGCAGAAAGACACTAGATCTATTTTTATTAAATTACACATAATTAGATTAATCTCAGAGAAACCAGTAACTTGCAGCAGCAGTTTCCAAATGATGCTCTTTCTTATCCTAATCCAGAACTCCAGAGGATAGCACAATCTATCAATGCAGCTTCTAGTGACCAGTGTACTCAGAGAGGCTCCCTTGCACTTCCCAGTATATCACTCCTTGCACTTCCCTCTTCCCAAGCTCTATCCCAAACAACAAAGCAGAAGTGTATATTTTCACTTTATAGTCCAGTCTTTTTTTAAACAAATGACATAGGCAATTAACAAAGCAATACATAAAACTTTGATGTGAGGTTATTTCTGTGAAAAAAGACTGGTGCAGTGAATACAGTCAACAACCTTCTAAATATAAGAATATAATATGTATGTAATATGTATAAAATATAAAAATCTTATGTTGTTGAATAGCAAAAATAAACTTTAAGAAGACTAGATACAAGGCAAAATGCCAAGTTATTACTATCAACAAGGGTGGCACACATCCACTTGGCTAACGAGTCTCAGTACTGGTGCAGTGCTCTGGATGGCTGTGTTCTCAGAGTCAGGACATGGGGGCAAAACAAGTATACACAAAAAAACCAAAAAGCACTCCCCCCCCAAACCTTCTCTATGTGTGTTAAAAACACACCTTTCGTTAAGCTGAACAATTATATATTTTAAGTGGGCAACTTTTATCAACATCTATAAGATGTGTCTGATTATTTTTCAAGGACAAAATATGTTTCAATTAAATATTTATTTAAAGTGTACTATGAATTTTCCTTTCTACAGCAGACTGTTAGATAATAATTCAACCCCAAAAGAGAATGATTTAGTTAATTAACAACTTCTGAAAACTTCTCATAGAATGAATGGCAAGTCCTCTGCGGAATTAAATTAGGTGGGCAGTGACTGTGATCAAGTAATGCTCCTCTAAACCTCATTCTACAGTTCTTGGGCTCCCTTCTGTGTGTGCATGTGTGAGTGTGTGTGCGCCTTAGCACAAACATGATCCCATCTGCTTTGGAATATGGTACATCTGTGATCTACCTTCATGAAAAAGTCACACTTGTATTTAATCTAAAAATTCTGTTCTTGGGAGGGGACCCCTGCTTGGTTTGCCTGTTCCTTCAAGGCCAATCCTGGTGCTGAATGTGGGACTAGGTAATCCACAAGGGTTGCCTCACATTTGGAATGTGAAGGCGTGAGTGGCTCCACCCAGGTTTTACCTTCCCAAGTACTACCTGGATTTCTAGCAAAGTGTTCCCTGATAACTCTTAGAAAGATTTGGTGCTCTTCAGCCTGAGGGCTGGTTCTCTGGGTCCCAGTGGACCTTCCAGATTTTAAGAAAACCAATAGCTTTTCCCTGTTTACATGGTAAATGACTAATAGTCATAGAGCAAGTGAAGACAAATTGATGAGGCTAATTATTATTAATAGAATGCTAACCACATCAACAAAACAAAACAAAAATAAACAATAAAAGCAGAGCCCAGGGTTCCATGTTGCTTTTACCAAGGACCTGATTGGCTTAAGATTCAGCACATTGCCTGTGTTCCTAACAAGAAGAGCTATAGTCCTGCTACAAAGTAAAGAACTCAAAAACAAAAAACTTCATTTGGTGGGATAATGTAGATTAATTCTGATATTTTATAACTTCTCAATAGTTTATTATAATTGTGCTGAGTAGAGTAAGTCAGAGAAAGACAAATGCCATATGATTTCACTTACATATGGAATCAAAAGAACAAAATAAAGGAACAAGCAAAACAGAAACAAACTCATAGATACAGAGAACATTCTGATAGTTGCCAGATGGGAGGGGGCTGGAGGATGGGTGAAAAAAGGGCAGGCATCAAGAAGTACAAATTGGTAGTTACAAAATAATCATTGTGATGTAAAGTATAGCATAGAGTATATAGTTAATAATATTATAATAACTATGTAGGATGGGTACTAGATTTATGAGAGTGATCGCCTCATTTTATAAGTGTCTAAGCACTATGTCGGAAACCTGAAACCAATATAATATTGCATGTCAAAAATAAAATATGTTTTTTAAAAAACTGATGACATTTCTCAAAGAGGGTTAGATATACCAAGGCAATACATGGAGGCATGGTTTTTATTTTAATGTCCAATACTTATATTAATAGTTTATATGTATCTAGTGTACTTTTCAATTATATTTACTTTTTTCACCATTTTTTAATTTGGTGAAAACATGCACACAACATAAATTTTACCATCTTAACCATTTTTAAGTGTATAGTTCAGGGGTAGTACGTATAATCATATGGTTGTACAACCATCACTACCATTTACCTCCATTACCTAAAGTTGCAAAACTGAAACTTTATACCTATTAAATAGTCATTCCCCACTCCCTCCTTCTCATATTCCAGGCACCCACCATTCTACTTTCTGCATCTGTGAATTTAACTACTCTAAGCACCTCATAAAAGTGGAATCATACAGTATTTGTCCTTTCATGACTGGCTTACTAAATTTACTTTTTAAAATAAATGTGAAAGGTGAGTCAACTTAAAGAAAAATATTGGCTTCATTAAAAGTAAAGTTGGTACATGAATAAAAGAAAGATTATGGCACAACAGAAGAAATTTGGGAAAATTTGGATTAGAACATATTTTTTCTGTATTAATGTTTACAAAACTCACTCTTGGATTCACAGGGTAAGGTATCCTGAAAAATGCATATATTTCCCATTGCCAGCCCTTTCCTTGCCTGTGTCCAAGCATTCTTGAGTGCCCATTGCCATAACTGGCTCCTACCCACCTGTCAAAACCAGGCTCAAGTTCTGTCTCCTCACCTATCTCCTACAGCTCCAAGCAATTTTAGGCACAGGTAATTCCTTTACCCACTCTGACACTTACCCTATTTTACTCTGCATTATACTTCTCTCTCTTACTAGCCTGGCTTCACCTCCAGGCCATACTCAGGCCCAGCAATAGACACTGATAAAATTCCTTCTCTAGGGCTGATGAGGACTGGGTAGAGGGTGATCTGCAGATCACAAGGTTTATTCCTTGTGAGTAAGGAAGTAAAGGGAGAATCAGTGGTCAATGAAAAACACGGTAAGCACTGGGCTTCTTTCTGAGCCTCTCCTGCATAACCTCTGATTCAGGCCTTTCCTCTAAAATACAGGTCATAACAACAGAATTTGGCTGCTCAGTTCCAGTCTCAGGAGACAAAGGGTTCTTCTCTCTGTGTTTATCAGGAAATGGGTGGCAAAAATCACCACAGTTACCAAGAGACCCCTGACCCTTGGCCATCTTAAGGCCCAGGGCTAGAAAAGGAAGCAGACCAAATTCTTTCAGAACAAAACCAAACTTTTAGCAGCGCCTACCTCATTGCTTATGAATTTATGGAGAGCCCCTCCAACTTCCCATCCACTGGCAAGGGGTGGCTTTAGGTATAAAAGTCAAGACTGAGTTTTAGCCCAGAATTTTAACTCTATACCCACCAACACAGGACATTGGTGATAAACACTCCATTCAAGGTTCCCAAACACAGAATGCCTTATTCCAACACTGGGAATGAGATTTAGGTTCCAACAAAAAAGTTTGATCTGCACCAGCTGGTTGAGAGCAGGAGAAGGTAGGGGTAAACAGTACTGGCAGGAACGCTGCCCTTGGAGAAGGAAGGTACACCAAGTGAGGTATGGAAAAACCCAAAGTGGGAACCCCACGCCCACACTCAAGGGGGCTTTAGCAGTCAGTTATCAACGAATTCTGATTTACCTGGAGTCAAAACCAACCATTTCCTGCACATGTGAATGCATCAACATCAAGATGCTAACTTTTGTAAGGCATAGCATAGCTTCCATACAGTCAACCCCAATTCTAGTCTCCTCTCAGCCTCATAATCTTCAGTGGTTTGGTGGAAAGGGAATTAAATTTGCAGTCAGACTTGAATCAAAGACTCGTTGATTCTTCCTAACTGTGAGGCCTTGATCTGTCACTACATGTTGTTTAGCTTCAGTTTCCCTGTCTCTAAGGATAGGTTCTTATTTTAAAAAGAAAGAAAGAAAGAGAGAGAGACAGAGAGAGAGACAGAGAGAGAGAGAGAGACAGGGAGGGAGGGAGGGAGAGGGAGGGAGGGAGGAGGAAGGAAGGAAGGAAGGAAGGAAGGAAGGAAGGAAGGAAGGAAGGAAGGAAAAAAGAATCTGATACTAAAACAAAATCTGAAAAGAACTGATTACATAAGAATCTGGAACGTCTTGGGAACCATGGGTAAAGATTCTGTTCAGTAGTTTACAGAATGTCCCTTTTATTATTCCTAATTTTTTAAAATTCAAAAAAAGAAAACAAGGCAATGTGTTTCCGTTCTAGGACACAAATAACTAGTCTATAAACAACATTCTAAAGTTTGTTTTGTCAGTTTAATAGAAACCTTCTGGACGATGGCTCCAAGTAGGTACTTGCAGCTGAAGTAGTCTCTATCCATCACTAGGGTCCTACCCCTGCCTGAACTCTGGTGTCATCCTCAACTTTCGGACGGAAAAAAGAAAAGTTGAAAGGCTACTTCTCTTGATACTTTTGTATTGAAATTTCCACATGTATTCTGCCTCTCTGGGGACTACCTTCCTCATTCTACCGTTGTTGAGCCTTCGACTACACCCCGACCTGACAGGGCCTTTTCACACAATGTTGCCTTGACCAGCTGCCATAGCAAGCAGGTGCAGCCCAGAACATGGCACTGTGGAGGGCTCAGGCTTCCAGCTTACAAGACACCAGTGCAGGGGACGTCTCAAGAATTAAGAACCAGACAGTAGTTGGAGTCCCATGTCCACTATGGCCTTGCTCCTGGAGCAGCAGATCCTTGTCTGTGTATCAAGGGGAAAGTAAACGCACCCCAAATGCCAGGTTTGGTGGGAGATGAACCAAGGGCTTCCTGGAACCAGGGGAAGAGAAGTCATGGATCTGCAATGAATGGTTTTTGAAAAATATGTTAGTAGAAGAGGACTCTGATGTAGGGAGGCGGAGAAAACGGCTAATACTAAAGAAATCCATTCGATAAAAATTTCTGGCAAAAGCACCAGTTCCAATTTTTGTTAAACACGCAGATACACATGTAGCCAACAAAAATTTCCCAAAAAACTTTCAACCTCAAAAACACCTCGTGGTTGATGTCCAACGACTTCTTAACACATTTAATTATGAAAACACTTCTTTAGAATTTAAGAAGCCAAATTAAATGGCTACTCTGTGATACTTAAGTTAGGAAAAGAAGGAAGGCCCAAATTCATTCTGGCTACATGTAAGGCCCTGGCCAATTTCTCAGTTTATAGCTGATAAATTGCTATGTAAGCTGAGGAAACCTACCCACTACCCAAGATGGTAAAAGTGATGGGCAGAGCCCTGGGGGAAGAGATATTCTTTTAAGAATCCTGGCCTATTTACTTGAGTTGTGAGGGATATTAGAGGTCATCCACTTTATCTCATTTGAGGTCAAAACTCTAGAAATTAATAAAACTGAGCTTGGGACCAATTCTCTGACTTGTGCAGTTTACCTACAACACACAAGTTATCTTAATTCATCGGGGCCTTTTTTGTCCCCTTAAACTCTGAAAGGAAAATGACTAATGTATTTTGGGTTGTGAACTTTACTCCTGTGTGGCTAAAGGACGCTGCTTTCTGAGGGAAGGGGCCTTGACTTCCTCAAAAAGTTTCCTGAAGGAATGTCACAGGAGGATTTTTGTGAAAAACTTTTAGGGCCTTTGGTGATTTTAAAGCTGTATCTACTGAGGACTAAGAGGAGAGAACAACACAGAAATGGGAACAAAAACATGTGTCTGCCTCTGGGAAGGAAGGAGACACTGCCATTTTCACAAGAGGAAAAAGATTTGGTGACTTTTTTTTTTGGCTTATGAACTATTTCCTCTTGTGGACTCTTCAGCTAGAGATGAAAAGGGCAGATACGGAGCCAATGCTGGCAGGGGCCTTCATTCATTCCTGTAAAACTAAGAAATGGAAACAAAGAACCTGTTGTCCTGGGTACCCTTGGAGCTGAAAACAGGAGAAGGAGCCAGGCGGCTCTAAGTCTTGGCCCGCTGACCTTTGAGCCTGAGCAGTTGGCACGCAGCAGGCTTCACAGAAAGGCAAGCATTTCGTGAATTTGCAGTTCTTGGTCTTTAAGTGCTCTGGGTTACTGTGGTGTATTTCATAGCTGGACTAAATCACTACATTCTAACTAAGCAGATATTTCGTGGCAGGAATCAACTACCAACACAGCAGTGAGGCAAGGTCTGTAAACAGTAAAATATGTCCAGCTCTAGAAGATGCCACTGTGAAAACTGTGTGTGCCCAAGGAAGACAGCCACTCAATTGGAAGGCACTACCCCTCAACAAAACTGGAATCAATTTCTAGGATGCAATGTGTATTTCTAGGATGATCAAAAACACCCCCGTAAGTCAATAAAATATGCATGCATGATCTACCATTTAAATGCACAGAACAACATTGGAAGGATACACAGCAAGGGCAAAGAAATAAGCCATCAAGCAAACAATCAAAAGTAGTTCTATCTCAGGGAGTGAGTTCATGGCTATCTATTTACTCTTTTATTTTTTGTTTTGTGCTTTTTCCCCAATGTACATGCCCTACTTTGGTAACCAAAAAAAAGAAAAGAAAGAAAAGAAATCTTATATGTTCTTTTTAAAAACTTTCTCCAATATAACAGATATCACCAATCATGACAGACCAAACAGCTATTCAGGGCATTTTGTTCTTTAAGGTTAAGGATCAGTTTCATCTTTCTTAAAATCACCTCCTACCTGCAATTACCCACTTCCTCCGTGAGGTCCCCAGGACACCTGGTATATTCCTCTATTATGTTCTCATTCCATTATATGATATTAGTTTACGATTTTTTTCTTCCTTGGGTTGTGTAAATTTACAGGTTCCACTGTCCATGTATTTTGGCAAATAGCACCCACTCAAATATTTTCTTTAAGTGAAACTTAATTGTTGCTACATTGGTGACAGTATGAGCAAAGAGTTAGTTAATCTCACAGAATTCCTTGAAACCATATTCCAGACACTTGTAGTGCCTTAAAATCAGGAAACACCTTAAAGGATTACAGGAGAAATTGATCAAGGTATCATAGTGGAATATCCCCAATGGGCATGATAGGAATATGTCTTATTGCAAAACTATTTCCACTACTTGGCCTCCTCTTATTATAAACAAAACTATGACACACACCCACCCACCCCACCCCCGCCTCCACTGCCACCAAAGCACCCCACAAGGCCTGCCTCCACTGAAGGAAAGAACAGCTGTGTCTATGGTACCCAGCTAACTTGGGTGTTTCAGACAAATGGATTTTCAATTGTCTTTCAGAACACAACTTTGACCCAAGTCAAGAGCTTTTCTAGCCTGTTTCCCATCAGACATTCTTTGAGAAAGCATGTGAACAGGCAGGCACTGACAAATATCCAAGAATTAGTGGAAATGTGCATCTAAAATTCTTAGAAATAGATCATATGTAAGAAGAAACTATAAACTTTGAGAACACCAAAAACCTTGTTCATGGGGCCTAAGATACAGCATGGTGTGCCCAATGTTCCGTAGCAAATGACTGTGAGCAATCCATGTTCTGCTGAATAGACCAGCACTCACGGGAAAAGAGGAATATCAACCTTTCTGACGGGTCTGACTGTTCTAGGACAGTGGCCTGCTCCTAAATGCTGTGGGACCTTAGGATGTACTCTAAGCCCTGAACCTGTGGTATATGCAGGTTTCCAGCATTGGCTAACAGTGTGTGACACAGATACTGTGTAAGACAAGATGCAAAATGATTTTTACATCAATGACTTGAACTTGCTTCCTAATAACCTCATGAATACACGCTCCAAAATTTTCAGAAGAATAAAAGGGGGTATAAATCAATGAGGAATAATCATTTTGTATCTGACATTTCAAGAAAAATAGATGGAAAGGAATAATATGAAGTGATATTAAATTCTACGTTTGAAGTCACTAAAGTCGACAACAAATTTTTTTTAAATATGTGAAACTGTATTGGATGCCAATGCATTCTGAGTTTAAAAGAATTTAAATTCCAAAAATGGCTGTATCAAATTTAGGTGTACACATATTCTAGTTATGATGCAGCTAATGGCCTTGGTGAAATCAATTCACAAGATGTTGTTCAGATGAAATGAGGCTCAGGCTAGGTTTGCAAGCTCCCTGAGGATCATGACTAGACTAGGTCATCAAAGGCTGTGCTGCCTTTGTTTACCTTCTTACTCTATTTTACTCTCACATACCTGTACAAAGTAATGTACCAAACAAAGTAAAGCAAAAGTATGTAAGAGATGGGAAGAAATTCATTGGCAGCTTTTTTTCTGCTGCAAGCTTATGATCTAAGATTCATAAGCAGAAATATAAATAATAAAAGGTACATACGTATTTATACTCTCCTCATAATTTCTATATTATTTTCTCTTTTCATATCCTCCTCCCAAATAATCCTCTCCATAACTTTATGGTTTCCATTAATATCACCCAGTGAACTGGCTGTGGGCTCAGAATTCCTATCTCGTTAGCCTTGAACTTAGACATGTGAAAATTGTAAAATAATGTTAAAACTGAAGAGTCCCCTCTCCTGATTCCCATAGAACTAAGATGAGTACTTGAGTCACAACATAGAGGTACCTGTCTTTATCCACCATAGTTTCAGAAATTCTAAATCCACACACGCATCTAAATGGCTAAAATGAAAAAAGTAGCCAATACCAAGTGTAAATGAGAACAGAGCATTCAGGACTCTCATACAGTTGTCGAAGTGCAAATGATATAATGACTTTGGAAAACTCTTGAGCACTATTTACTAATATTGATTATGCAACCATCCTACAACCCAACAATTCCACTACTATATTCCTAGTTGAAGCATGTCAGTGTTCACCAAAAGACATGCACAAGAATGTTCACAGCAGCATTATTCAAAATAGCGCTAAACTGGAAACAACTCAAATATCCATCAACAGTAGAATGGATAAATTGTGTTGTATTCACACAATAAAAGTTTACAAATGTTGACTGAAAGAAGTGAGAGTTAAAAGAACATATGCTGCATGATTCCAGTTATATAAAATTCAAAAACAGGCAAAACGAATCTCTAGCAATAGAAGTCAGGAAAGTGATTACCCTTGGGGTGCACAGTGATTAGAAGAGAGCCCTTGGGGATGCTGAAAATGTTCTGTTTCTTGATCTGAGTGCTGCTATGTGATATGTTTACTTTGTGAAAATTCATCTAGTTGGGTGAATTTTCTTAATCATGTTTTACTTCAGTAGAAGCTTTTTAAAAAGCAGCCCTAAGCGAGAATGGGTTTCATTCAGAAGGCCAGAGAGCAGTTAATAAAATCACAGTATGCTGCTAGAGACTTACTAGAGTGGAATGTAGGCATCAATTCCCCAGATTGTAAGCCATCATTCTTCTCTTCTAATCCTGTGTTCTAACCTCTAATCACTTGAAGAAGTGAAGGGTCTTACCAAGGGCTGACAGCCTGAACTTTTTGTGGTTTTGTATCAATGCTGTGGCATAGCCGCTGGGATGCTAAAAACTTCCCAGGCAACAGACCCTTCCAGAAGAGGACAATGGTGGTGACCAATGGCTACACTTTTGCATTGGGCAGAGCTGGCCAAGGAATTTTTTAATTCTGTGTGTCTGATTTGGGGAGAGGAGGTGGGAGTATCAGGACCCTGGGTGTCCCCAGTGAGTCACTGGGCTAGAGTGTACCAGTGAGGTAAAAATAGGTATGTGGGAGGTAAAACAGAGTAAGAAGGTAAACAAAGGCAGCACAACCTTCGATGATCTAGTCTAGTCGTGATCCTCAGGGAGTTTGCAAACCTAGCCTGAGCCTCATTTCATGAAGTTGTTTTGTTTGATCCCTCTACTGTACCTGAGGACAAAGGAATCTTTGTCTCAGCCTATAGGTGATAATGGGTCAAGGAGGTGACGAGGGTAGAGCACTAGCCTACCTCACGCCTGGGATGCCTGCCAAAACAGAGATACCCTTCCCTCAACCAAATAGATTGTGAGGTCATGGGGGAGGGAGAGGAAAGTAAAAAGCCTTTATTTTCTTATACTTTAGTATTTGTGGGTTGGGGGTAGTGGGGAGGAAGAGAAAATAAGAAACAGCAGTTAGAGAAAGCACAAGAAATTCATCTTTCTCCTGACTTCCTAGCTTCCTTTTGGTAAAACACTAGCAGAGGATATGGGGTAGATTTAATCAGCTGCTACTCTGTTGGCAAACATTTACAACAGCCCATAACTCAGAATTGATAGAGGAAGCATGGCTGGAACATAGGGAAAATGGGTTCTGGTCCCTCTTCTTTTCTGGGAAGGAAGCTTATGGCCTCTTACACATTTTCAACTTCTTATTTCTTTGCGTGCTGGCTGGGGTCCCTTAATTGCTTTATAAGGGTGATGTCTTGTTTCTACAAGAGGCTTCTGATACTCAGATACTTTTAGAACCTCCATAGGGCTGGCATCTTCATTTGCCCATTCAACAAATATTCATTGAATGGATGCTACATGACAGACACTATTCTAAGCACTGAAAAAACAGTGTTGAACACAGACCAAACCCTTGTTCTCATAGAGCTTACTTTCTAGTGCTGAAACGCAAAAAAAAAAAAAAAAAAAAAATGCACAGTTAAGCAAGATAATACATATGTTAGATCTGCACGAGTTCTATAAAGAAAAATAAAGCCAGCTAAGGTGACAGAGGAAGGAAGGGTCCAAGGGTGAATATTTCCTGGAAGAAGGGCATTCCAGGCAGAGGGAACAGTAAATGCAAAGGCTGGGAGGTAGGAGCCTGATTGGCAAGAAGCTGGGGGTGCTCGAGCAGAGTGATGAAGGGGAAAAAATTGTAAGAGAAGAGACAGTGAGGTGATATGAGGAGTCAGATCCTGTAGGGTCTCAAAAGCCATGGTGGTGATTTTGGTTTTAAATGAAAAACTACTAAAGGGCTATGAACAGGAGTAACATGGCTTGGATTTAAATTAACTAAAGTCAGATCATTCTCTATACTACTAGATAACAGCCCAGAGAGGGTAGAACAGATGTATGCAGAGGCACCAGGCAAGGTCTACTGTAGTGATGCTGGTGAGAAGTAGTACGATCTTGCATCTAATTGAAAGGATTTAGAGATGGGTGAGAGGACATTTATGAAAGAAGGAGAGGTATCAGGGATGACTGTGAGGCCCAAGCACCTGAAGGCATAGATACTAGGATAGGGAAGACCAGGGAAGAAGCAGGTTTCCTTATGGAAGGAAACCACAAGTTCAGTTTTGTTTTAAGTTTGAGATACCAAATGTCAGGCTGAGTGGGCAGCTGCATGCAATTACCTGGATTCAGAGAGAGGGCCTGCCTAGAAATTTAAGTTGAGAATCACCAATACACAGATGGTATCAAAGCCACAAGACTGGATGGGATTACCTGGGAAATTATTCTAAAGAGCTCTTTCCATAAACAATATATTATGTTCACCACATCCAGCACTGTGTAAAGTCCTTTACTGCTATGCACTCATTTAATCTTCCTAACAACTCTGAGGCACAGCTCTATTAGCATCCCAGTTGATTGATGTGGACAGTGAGTCATAGAAATTTTTAAGTATCTTGCTCAAGGTTATAGGGAGAGAAAAATGGGGAGGTGTGAAGAGAAGAGGCTCAAGGCCTGAGCTCTGGGTGCTCCAGTGTTAGGTGGTCAGAGAGATGAGGAGGAACCAGCCAGGAGCCTAGAAGCAGCAGCAGGTGAGCTGAGAGGAAACCAGGGATCATGGAGTCCCCAAAGCCAAGCTAGGCAAGTGTCCCAGGAAGGGAGTGTGCATCTCCTGTGTCAGATGATGCTAATAGGTCAGGTGGGCTGGGAAGTATGCATTGACTACTGGATGGAAAAAAGTGACATCTGTACTTTCACTAACCTGGTTTTGAAATTCACTTCCTCCCATTTTGAAAGCAGACAACAGATCTTAGTAGTTTCCTCAGCAGCTGAAACTTTTGAGCAACCAAAACTCTAGATGTTTTCATTGTCAGTGCAGAAGTATTGTTTATGCTCTTCTCTGTTTCCAGGTGACAGCAGTTCCTAGACCCACTGCCAGACCTCACTACTTGATGTATTAAAAAAGAAGTATCTATGCTATGAAACCACATATTTTTAAATTCTAATCATTGTATTTCACTAGAATTGTTTCCCCCATGTCCTCCTACATATTTTACTTCATGTATTTAAAATATTATTCTGAGAAGGGGACCTCGACATAAGAAAAGTTTACAGATCTCGAGCTGATCTCAATCTTAACCACAAAGGAGCAACCAAAAGTCAACGCAGGTAGAGGAATAGTGATTCCTAACCTAGAGCTCCAGCGTGCCTCAATCCAGCATTCAACAAACGACGGAACCATAAACACTTCCTGGTTACTATGGATAGGTTCACAACTCAGAACAAGAATGAGGCGAAAAAGGAAGGTGACCACAAGGCATCTGTGCAGCCACCGGAATGTGCCCAACCAAGGTCCCGAGGGGCCAACTGCTTCTTTCCAGTGGTTTCTCTTGAGGAGGCTCTGCTCCTCTAATGCCTTCTGTCCTCTTCCCTCCTCTCCCTTCAGGGCTGCTCTGTACCAGGCTGACCTGCTGTTTCCCCATAGCCACAGCTCTGCTCTGTCTTCATCGTGGAAACAAAGCAAAATGCTCCTTACCCTATCTGTCCATATTTGGCCCTCCTGACATCATTAGGAAAAATGGAGGAATTAAAAGCAAAGTCACCACTCGACGCTCCTAAAAATCAGTGAGAGACCTCAGAGCAGAAGCCACAGCCTCATTAGTTAGAACTTTACCCACATCAGCAGAATGAGGGTCCCACATCAGCAGAATGAGGAGCTTTACCTCACAGGGTAGTTAGGAGAGTCAATCAGTTGGTAGCTGTAATGCACCAAGAACACTGACTGACATGTGGTAAACATCGTATACATTGTTAAATAAAGACAATCTTGCCGTTTCTCTTTCTTTTTCATTAAAAAAAAATGACAAGAAAAATGCCTTTGAAATTTCATAAATTTGGTGTTAACGAACACAGCATTCAAGAATAATTTATACTAATCTAAAAAAATAGTTATTGTGGAATGGTATAATCATTCCTAAATTTGAAAAGACGAAAAGTGATGTTAAAGATTAAATGACGACCCACTCTCCCACCCCATACCATTGCATTCAGAGATCAAGACCTCGATGGCCTCTACCAGGTTCTCACTACTTCTAGCAAACCTAACATCCCATCCCCTGTGGCTCATATGCAGGGAGGGGTTGTTTCTGTCTTCTGTGGAATTTGGGGTCCATATTGCAGTATTGTATTCCTGGACGTGGGTGAAATCCATGCTACTAAAGCTCTTTTCTTTATTGTTTTGTCATCAATCCAGACTCCCAATTTATTTTGACCTCAGTAATGCAAAGGATAAAGAGAAATCCCCTAGTAAAAGTTCCATAAAGTTTGGAGCTACTCTGAATGTGAGGTGGAAAGTCTCTAATCAAAAAGCATTGTGCGTATGTCTACTTTATGGGGAAAAAATTAACCAATCTAAATCATTCATATTGAGGTCAAAAGAAACCATAGAATGTCCAGTGCTGCTGCAAGTAGCTTGGGGACCATCTGGTCTACCTCTGTCATTTTGTAGAGAAGGAAATGAAGGCACAAAATTTCTATAGCTAAGGGAGAATATATTTCCTCCAGAGACATAGGAGTTAAAGCACCACCTTACAGCTGCAAAGTGCCTCTTTCGGATTGCCTGCTCTCCCCACAGTCTAGGCAGAGAACAAGTCTGGCCGGTTTGAAATTTGCCTAGACAACCAGAACCAGCTGGTTCTCCTGCCTTTGCAGGACTCTTCCTGCCCGTCTCATGACTAGCAAACAAAACTAACACCAAGAATCTCACTGCACAGACAGCCTCAACCCCATTTCCTGGGAAAAGAGGTAAAAAAATAATAATATGGCCTCCGAGGCACCAAGTGTCCATGATGGTTAGCAGTCAGTATCTTCTGTTGTCTTTGTTAGTAATGAGTTTTGCCATCCAGGAGCTGGATGAGATTTGGGGATCTCCTCCAACCTGCCACCCCCACTGTGACCTCTGCACCCCCACTGTCCAGATAAAGACCAGTCCCTTACTTCCTATTCTGATCCTGTGCAATATGTGCACAACATATTTTGCTTAACCGGCAGAGCATATTGCCTCCCCTTTCTTAATCATTTACAATCACGTCCAATTTATAATACTTGGATTGCATTTCAGGCTAAAGGCTGTGGTAAGTGCTGGAGGTTTTCTGACCTGAGAACGCAAAATGAGTCCATCCTCTTAGTGCTCCCCTTTAAACCTTCTGCAGACTGAAACAGGCTACACTGAGTTCTATTTTGCACACGGAGGATCCGCTGCGTTATTGTTTCCATCATTGTGAGTAGGTAGATATGGCAGAGAGAACTTTAGGTTTCCGGGGTTTCTGGTGCCAGGAGGAATTGAGAGGATGTAAAGTTCAAGTGCCTTCAAAATGATTAAAAAAACAAGCAGACAACTGGTTCCTAGGCCTCTCCCACCTCCTACAGAGAGCTTCATCTGGAACAGCCACCACACTCCCAGTTCCCCAACTTGAGGAGACACCAAAATAGTAGTCCTTGCAGCTAACTCTTGGCGCCTAATTGCCTGTGTCACCTGTGGGCTTCAGTGGGTTCCAGGCCATTTTCCAGGCTGACATCTGTCTGCACCATCTCCTGTTTCAGTTCTCCGATCTCCGAGGCGATTGTGTCAATGAGCTATTCAAAGATAAAAATAGTGTGACGTCAGGAAGTGAAGAGGCGTGCCCAGAGCCTGGGGAGCTCCAGCCACTTCAATAGGAGCACAGAGATGACCACTTCTTTTTTTTTTTTTTAAATCCTAGCTCTGTGAATTTCCTCTACCCAGAGGAAAAAAATAAAGAGGGAGGGAGCAACTTCTTCTTAGAAAGAGGAAGAAGTTAGGTTTCAGTATTGCCCTAAGAAAAATATGACACCCAGTTTGGTTTCCCAACTCGAATACAAAAACGAATAAAATTCTGGTAAAAGCAGTCCTCGACATCTATATTGTCAAAGTGAAAACTCAAAAGGAATTCCCTAGATTAAATTTCTACAATCATTATTCCGGTTACAGAAATAAGCATATTTTAAAGACACAGACACTTGGAAAACCAATTTCTAATTACATTAACTTTCCCATTTTATTCTTTGTTTTTTATGAGAAAAAAAATTGTTAGGGAAAAAGGGAGAGATGGCTGCGTGTCACTGGGAGTGCATGAGTGGGTGGGTGGGTGATCTATGAAGAGAATAAAGAGAGAACTGTTGCCTCGTCTGGCAAAAGGCTGGTGTCTTGTCACTTTTACCCACAAGCTGAGAGGGGGCTACATCAGACCCTGAAGTTTGGTTAAAATTTTTGAGCCCACCTATCCACTCCTTCAACAAAATCTTTCCTGATGCTAATAACTAGGCACTGTATGTGTAGAGCAGCTATTCTCAAAGTGTGCCACTGCTCGCTAGTATTATTTATATCAACATGTAACAAATTATTGTTTTAAATAAACAAACATATTAGCATTTCATTTATTTTTTAATACAGCAAATATCTATAGATATAATTCACACAAACATAAGCTCTCTGGTGTCCTCCATAATTTTTAACATTGTAAACAGGTCCTGGCACTAAAAAGCTAGAGAATCTCTGTTCTAGTTAAAGACAAATATTCTATTGCCTCAAAGCAGCCTTTATCCCACCCAGACTCTGGGAGAAACTTTATTAGACTGTCTGGGCTGTTCTAAATGGTTGACTCCATCTATTTATTCATTAATTCAACAGAACTTTATGGCTACCTACTTCATGCCAGGCACTACAAGTATAAAATAAGGTTGATAGATCCTGGTGATGATATTTTGGTGGGGTAAAAACTACAGCACTGAGCACTGAGAAGTTCCAGAATGAAAAGGGAATAGTGTGGCAGTGTAGGAAGAAACTATAGATAGGGTAGGACTGTCAGGACAGGTCTTTGAGGAAATGGTGGAGCCCTGAAAGACACAGAAACTGTGAAAAGATCAAGGGAAGAGCTCTCCACACAAAGTCCCAGAGGCTGCAGGGGCATGTGGAAGGAGGAGAGGCAGGCAGGGACCATATCTCACTGGACTTCTAGATCACAGTATCCTTTAATTTAAGTTTTCTACACTAAGAACCAAGGAAGGGCTTTAAGTAGGGGAATGACATTTTATTTGTTTTATGTTCTAGAAAGATCACTTTGGCTGCTGGCTAGGGATGATTAGTAAGGGCAAGAGGACAGGCAGCAAGACCAGTTAGAAGGCAAATGCAGTGATCTAGGCAAGAGATGATGATGGCGGCTTGTACCAACGTCAAGGTAGTAGCAGTGAACTAGAAAGAAAGGGAGGAAATGCAGGAACAATTTGACAGCAACTGACAGAAGTTAATAATTAAATGTGGGGTGGTGGGAAGAGAAGAATCAAGGACAATGCCTAAATTTTGGGCTTGAGCAATTAGATAAATTGGGGAAAGATTAGGCTTGAGAAGGAAATCTAGTTTGGCATTGGGCAGGTTAAATTTTAACTAAGTTGCTTATTGGCCATCAATTAAATTTGTTAAGTGGCTTGTGACATTCAAGATGGAGCTATTTTTACATTTAGAAATCACTGGCTTATGTGTTAGTATTCCAAAATCCTGTGTCAGGGAGAGATTACCTAACAAAAGAGTGTAGATAAAGCAGGAGTTCCTGCAAATAGCTCTGTGCACTCCCAATACTTAAGAGTTTAGAAGAACAGAGGCCTTTTAAGTCCTTCATGCTTGATTCATCTTCTTTATGTGTGACTGGGTACGGGTGGGTGGATTTTCTAGAATCACTGGGATCTTGGGAGAGAAAATGATCAGGCGATCTCATTTTACACATATCCCAGTGGGAAAAATTTTTTAAGTCTATAACCAAATAAAATTTGAGGATATGGTTAAACAGGAACTTCCATATGTTGCGGAAGGAGTATTGTTCACAGAGCCACTCTGGAGAGCAATTTGCAATACCTTGTAGAGTTAAAGATACACAGATCTCTTAGATATGCACTCTAAAAAACTCTTGTACGTGGGTGCAAGGACACCTTTATAAGAATATTTGCTGCATCACTTTTTTTTAAGAAAACCAAATTATAAGCACTGAATTATCCATCAATAGGAGAATGAATTAAGGTATAGAATACTACACAGCAGTTAAAATTAATGAACCAGGATGCTGACAAAAGAATGTTCAGCCTAAGAAAAAGCCTTATAAGAGTTTATCTGAGCCAAACTGATGACAGTTGCCAGGAAGCAAAATCACAGTGGATTGAGAAAATGCTCCGAAGAATGGTAGCTTTGCAGCTTATTTTATACATTAGAATTAAAGGAGGAGACATAAAGGGGGTTACATGAAATTCATTGGTAGGAGAATAAAAGAGTGGGAGAAAGCAAAGCAAGGAAATCTCTTGGATTGAATAAAAAGTAAAACAAAAGGTACATACTTCTACACTGGTGGGTACAGGATAGTTAACATTTACAGCACACAGAGACATGTGGGCAACAAGATAACAATATGGGCTCATGGTCTTGTGCCTTCTAAGGGTCTGGAAAAGATTACTCTGACATTCAATAACTATGTTATCTTAGATGCACAAAGATAATAGACAATTTCAAAATTAAATATTGACCCTTGTCAAGAAAGCTACAGGCCTAGGAAGTGACCACTCGCCATGACCTATTTTAGTTAGGAATTTCTATGTTCAGACCACCCTGTGTAGTTACTTTGATTTCTGATTTTGTAAGGCCTGTCACACAGGGCCACCCTGAGCTTGTCAGGTTTAGTATGTGGCCCCTTTTTCATCTATACTATCTATATACATCAAGACATACATAAACATAAAAATTCAAAAGCCTTCATTAAAAAAAAGACAAGTTGAAAAGGGTTTCATTCAGTGTTATGAAGTTTAAAACCATGTGAAATTGTACTATTTAGTGTTTGGTGTATACATAAAACTACTTCAATATGCAATGTGAGGTCACACATCTAACCCAAGATAGTGACTACCTCTAGAGAAGAAATAGATGGAGGTGTTCACAAGTTGAGGGGCTCAACCACCTGTGAGATTTTCTTAAAATGAAATGGCAAACTGATAAGAGTTGACAGAGCTAGTAATTGTTTTAGTATTATGTGATTTTCTGTATGTTTTAAAGACTCCAGAATCAATATTAGGAAAACAAGAAAAAGGATAGATGGTATTAAAATGGAAGGAGATGGAGGAATTAAGAATATGGGAGAGAGTGGGGTGAGCCAGGGGAGTCTGAGTGTCTATGCCAAAGCCCACTTCGCCGCTTCGCCCCATTCTGGGTCATGGCTGTGGTCTAGGACAGTAGAGCCATACACAGCCCACTAGAGAGCCATGCTGATGGAGGGCCAGCCACAGCCTCAGGCAAACATCTAGAGGCATTAAAAGAGTCCCATGCCCAATAGGAAGATGGGTCACTAGGTAGAGTCACCCTCTCCATTCTGTCACCTTCACAGCCACTACAGTGATATAAACTATAAATCCCAAGTGGCCTTCCCCAGGAGAAGTAGTTAATCCCCTCCAGCCGTACTGCTTCCTCCCTATACTGCTCATACTGACACTTTTGGCTGCATTTCCAGGCCTCGGGTCTCACGTTACTTCCTTCTCTTTACCTAGGCAAACACAAAGAACCTACAAATTGTGATTCTCACTCAGCAGTACTCAGTGGAAATCACAGATTATATCACTTATCTGCAGTGCAGAAAGGAGGCGCAGTAATGCCCAGACACGAAGGTGGATACAGACAGAGGTTGCCCCTGGCTGGACGGCTATGAGACAGCTGAATGAAGAGTCTTTCAGTCCTCTCCATCTCTTCCCTGTCCCTCACCCCATTCTGCCTCAGCTTTCCCACCTGACATCAGAGAGGAATTTACCTGACAAATGGACCAGAAGTTAGTGTTCCAGAACCAGGCCTCCCTCTCTGAATGATCTGTTTATATTACCACACCAGGCCTCTTTCCACCAGCAAGTGCCCTCCCTGAGGTCTGCCTGGTGTCCCTTGGATTTGAGATGCTCCCCACATTGTCCCCAGATATATTTAGGTTTATTTTTAATTTCTGTAGATGTTTGATCTCATCCTTTAGGCTCTATTCATCCAGATTTCATTCTTCAATAGAAAACAGAAATAAGTTATTCACCAAAGGGGACCAGTTTCAACCTAAGCTTTCCCATGTTAAAGCTGTTCAATGACTGATGGTCATTGAAAACAATTCAGCACCAAAAAGAATGGCCAAATGGGGGTGCAGTGAAGGAAATTTTACTCAGTGCAAACAGCTCAATTGTGATACAGCACAACTGTGAGAACAGCAGAGCTGTGGAACAGCTCAATAGCGTTATAGGTCAATTATGACACAGTACAGCTGAGGAACAGCATGGCTGTGAGACCACCCTTTTCCAGGTAGACAGCTCTGCTCTGCTCTGTCTGCTCTGGTCTAGTGAGACATCTGTGATATTTCAGCCTTGGTGTTTCAGTTCCAGCCAGAAAAACAAAGTCTCCACTATTTGGTGAAAAGGAAGTGTTCTCTGAGCCACAGAGGAGCTGCCTTATATAGAGAGAAATCCCTACTTCTGGTCCCTGATTAGTCCACCTTCATGCAAATGAGGACTCCAAATCCTTACGGTTTGTCTGGTCCAAAAAGCATTGTCCCGATTGGTCAGTGAAGATGCTAATGTGATATGAGCTGCACAGCTCTTACTGGATGGAGACAGTCTAAGTCCTGTTGGTTGAAATACAATTCCAGAAACTCAAATAAGGCTGGCTCAGCGGGCAGGAACACAGTACAGGCAGGCTTCTCCCTAACGTGTGGCTGTGTGAGCCTTGCGGCTCCTGTTTAGAAATGGCTGACAGGCTCTATTGTTTTTATTTTATTTTTTATTTTATTTATTTTATTTTTATTTTATTATTATTTTTTATTTTATTTTTTATTTTATTTATTTTATTTTATTATTTTATTTTATTTTATTATTTTATTTTATTATTTTATTTTTTTTATTTTATTTTATTTTATTTTAGTCATTTAGCCACCAGGAGTCCTTTTTGGTAGGTATCTTCTTTCTCAGGGTCCACAAAATCAACAGCAGTTTCAGTGGAAGTGCTTTATCAAAGTTGATGCGCTAACTGAAGTTTCTCAAAATCCACATACACAACCCAAGACCCCAACACATCCCTGTCCCTTTCCAGAGTTCCTACAAGAAGGGGAAGGCCTGCCTGAGCATCTGCCAAGCTGGTGAGCAAGTGCTGCTTTCCACAACCCTGTTGTGCTGCCAAGGCTCTGAGAACACCTGGGAAAGTGGCAACAGAGACAGGCGACTGTGATTCAGTGCAATCAGAGAGTGAGATAGGACACCAGGTTCCAGGACACTAAGTTGGTGAGATAGTGGCTCTTATGTCAAAACACACCTATGTTCGTTCCAGAAAACTCCACAAGCAATCGCTAAGGCTTCAACTCAAGAGACGTGTGCAGCCCAGCAAAGCCACTCTGATAAAGCCAGGTCATATCCGTGTGTGTTACTTCCCAGCAGGGAAACAGACGGGTGGCATATGTGCTTGCTTCTGGAAGCAGGGAGAGAGAATGCTGCTGGCAGAAAGAAATTTCTGCAGCCACCACAGGGGAAGAGACCAGAGGGAGGGGAGAGGAAGGCAGGCCAGGATCTGGGTCTCTAGGCCCCCTCCTTCATTCTACTCAGGAACCCAGTGACCTAGGCTCACTAATATGTGAGCTTTTATGCATAACAGAACACAGGAAGCCTTAAGTGCTCACCTGGGAGATTTCCAAGCAAACCGGCATCCAGGCCAAGGGCAGAAGAATTCAGGAAGCCCCAGGTTCTTTCCCGACCCTTTGAGATCACACCCAGGCCTCAGCCTGAATAAGGCTTGGCCTGCTGTGCTCTGCTCTGGCATAGGAATCTACAATGATTTGTATCACTTTGTAATCACTCTGGTAATTTCTCAGTAGGCAGGTAACTCATCCGAGGGGCCACACTTCAAGCAGCAGCCTTATACGGTTCAGAGGCAGGCTAGCTTGCAACAACTACCTGGTGGTTTGGCAGCTTAAGCTAGTCAGTAGTGGTAAGGACACCAGAGATAGACTCAAAAAGACCTGCCTTCAGGTGCCCTCTGGGCACCCTGTTAGCTGACTCTGTGGGGGAGGGAGTATTGGAGAATTAAGGACTATGAGATTAAACCATTTTGCAGCAAGCACCTAAATGTTCCCAAATCCTATTTAAATTCTCTTTATATTAATGGTGATTGTTGCTCTGAAGCAGAGAGCTAATAAAGCTAAAAGACACTTAAAAAGAACTCATACCCGCCACCCCACCACCACCCCCCGGCCTTGTAAAGAGACCATTTCATCCCCAGCAACAGACCTGGACATACAAAAGACCAGTGTTTGTGGAGTCCGATCTGCCTGTCTGCCCAGAAGTCTCTAATCTCAAAATCTGCCCACTAAGATGCCAATTTTCCTTGACTGGACTGAGGAGAGAAGTTGCTGTCTGCAGTCCCTGCTTGCATGGGAGGCTGGAGGGAGGGAGAGGGAGGGATCCTAAAGCTTGTTTTCTTTCTTTTAGGGTTAGATAAAAGGAGAAAAATTCTCTTGAAGGTCAGGTAAAAATAAAATGAGAAAGTGCTTATAGAGCAAGTTCTGATACAGCACTCTTCAAATTCTAAATCTAACTAAGGAATGTTATCAACAGTTTGAAAAGGGTTGTGTTGCTGATAGGGGAAGACTTGAAACCTAGGGTGTGGGAAAAGTCAAGGGCTTAGCTCTCAGCTATGGAGTTTCTATTCCCCAAGTGCATCAACTTGGCCTTGGGGGTGATGGGCTTTTACAGCCCCATCAGCTGTGTGGGATTGGACCTACATCCAAGTCATGAAAAACTAAAGGACCCGAACAATTCCTTTTCCTGTCTGCTTCTGTTGAGCTGGAGGAGCCTCACGGACTTGTGAATATATCCATGTTAGGATTTGTCTAAAGCAGTCTGGAAAATCATCAGTTTCTTAAAAACTTTCAATTGATCTTTGCTCCCAGGAACTGTCACCACGGAAAGATAAAGTAATAAAGGCAACTTCCCTTCATTTGAGGAGTGTCTGGGGACTGTTGTCGAAGCATTTCAGAATCATGCCCTTTTGTTTTAAAACTGTCTCTCTGTTACATCTCCCAAAGGTGTCTGCATTTATACTTTTGAAATATAATTATGATCAGAAACATTACATATGAATACATTCCTACTGAAAAACAGATTACTGTAGTTAAAGCTAATCTAATCTCCCTTGACCATGGCCCATAATCCTTTCCATCTACTCAGAGGTAACCACTATCATCAGTTTTGTTATGTATCATTCTTAAATGTTTTCATCCTGTGCTTTTTCTACAGAATGTAATGGTATTGATGTATTGTCCTATAGCTTGCTTATTACACCCAATAAAATATAGTAGAATTTATCCACATTAATAAAAGCCTTAGTTCATTCATTTTAAGTGGGAATGCTTAGGGGTAGACCACATAGGGACATATTCCATATATCCATTCTATTTTGATACACACGTAGGTTGTTTCCAAGGTTTTGCTGTCACAAGCAGTACTGCAATGAACATCCTGTGTACTGTGTGAAACCCCAGAGAAAATGCCAGGCTATAGGCACATGAGAGGTTATGGGGTGATGCCACATTACTTCCAGGTGGTTGTGTCCATCTTTGAACACTGCCTCCACTATCTTTGAAAAGAATCCACCTCACTTGCCAGTGTTTTGATATTACCACACTTTTAAGCTTTGGCTAACCTGATGAGTACAGTGGCTTTTACTCTGTTACTGTGCTTTGACCAGATTATACTTTTGTTGTCTGTTGTATTTCTTCTGAGGAATTGCCTGTTCTTTATCTGTTGACCATTTGGGGGTTTCTTGATTTTCTTAAGTTTTAGAAGTGGTAAATAGTAATTCATTAACTCAAATATTTAAAAGATTTTCTCTCATACTGTTTTTCTTTCTTTTAAATTTTGAAAGCTTTTAAGGTTGATAGAATCAAAAGTCCATTATGGCTCTTGCTTTGTCTAGGAAGACATTCCTTATCTCGATGTAATAAACAGTCTCCTCTATTTTTTGCTAAGACTTGTAGTTTTGCCTATTCACATATAATGCATTTATTTGTTTGTAGGCCTTTCATTATCTGAACTGTAATCTTGAGTGTGGTATGAAGTCAGGACAAGGAGGTGAGGGATGACTAGAATAGGACCAGAGCTAGGTTCCACAAAATCCTAAACCCTGCACTCTAGGATGGCTTTATTTGCTCGAGGTACCTTATATAGGATAAGGGATGTACCCAGCGTGCTGTCTTTTTCAAACTTGCCCAAAGGCTAGGGGTGGCTCAGGACGCATGAGACAGAACTCTGCCCCTGGTTAGCATTCTAAATGGAGGTTATTGGAGAGCAACAGTAGCTGTGCAATAGTCCATCTTAGCCCTGCTGCTTCCATATGTCTCCTTAATCACAATCAAAATCTTCCTATTTACCAAAAACCGGTATTCACTATTTTTTAATTCTGTTTTCCCTATTTGGAGATAAAAATAATACAACATACTTCTACACACTTTTGTAGAGAAAAAGGTAATAAATGCTCTTGAGGAGAGAGCTTAGCACTTTACGCCACCCACTAATGACAGAAGAGTGAGAGGCCTGGTTTAAAGGTGCAAGAAATGTGCAATAGGATGTGTTGGGTAATTGTTATCTGTTGGGAGATATAGGTTCTTGTGCAATGCAAAAATTGTGCAATGAGGCTTGTTAGGGGCCTCATAAGCCTGAATGTACTTATAATGGATAGAAATATTTGAAATATGGAAGTCCCACAAAATTCAGGACCCTGGTGCCCCTTGCCTGTATTGGTACCTCCAGGGGCGGACCTCACCATGTTTATGGACCAGGTTTCTATAGCTTTTAGTCTGTTGGACCTTCTTCAGATCTGAAAACCCCTGCAAACATCAGGCTATACCATGGCCTCCCTTGAGACCAGGGCTTCCACCAGAGGGGGCACCTAATGCCTCTGAGAGTGGTAATGAGAAGAGAATCTGGCCCTACACAGCCAGCCCAAGTCTCTTGTTTGGGGATGGCCTTCTAGCAGCCGAAACCTGCTTTGTCTGGTGCACAGAGACCCAGAAGGTCCCCCAGAGTCAGTCTTTGACCAATGACTGCTGGGCACTGAAGTATAAATACTCTAGCTCCCTCTCCTATGGATGAGACCTACCCTGTCACCAACCACCTCTTAAGATGGAGCCAAAGTTACCATCAGGGGAATTTTCTTAAAATTGGACCCTTGTCTGACCTTCTTCTCTGTCCCATTCCATGGGTTTCTCTTGGGAGTACTTTCTGATAAGCCACTTTCAGGAAAATTTTTAGCTCTGGGCCTTTTCCTGGGGAACCTGACCCAAGGTACCCCCAACCTTTCTGCTTGGCCCCCTCTTTCACCATTTGGTGTTGATGGTCCTGCCTGTGGGTTCTTCCTGGAGCAAGAGGATCTCTCAAACAGTCCCCACCTGGATTTAAATTCCACAGAGCAGGAATGGTATCTTTTGTATCCTCAGCTCTGAACAGGCCCTGGCATACATGTCTTATTGAATGAATGAGCGCTCTTCTCTCTTCTGCCTTCTTCTTTGTAATTCCTTGTTTATTTCCTTCTCGACTGGGGGTAAATCGGGACACAGAGAGGTGGAGCTGCACCCAGGCCATTAGAACCTTGGCTGGATATGATGGGGAAGTAGTTGACATTGTGACAGCCACTACAGATACACTGCTTAATTTTTCAATTATTCACCACCAAATAACACCAATGCAGTTGCACAGTCAGAATGTAGCCACTCTCTCCTGATCCACAGTTACGCTCTCACTGAGCGGAAGCTGGTGGCTTTAAACTAGGTTCCCCTAATGATAACATTGTAAACTGCTTCAGCCAACATGGGAGATACCCAGCTTGGCTCTACTCTGGGCAGGCTGTGAAGGACTGGGTGGACCATGCCGACAATACGTGCCACTGACTCAGCGCAACTTCTAAGGGCCGCCCAGTTTTCTTTTTTCCTAACTATACTTGAAGTGCTCCTGCAGAGCAAACTTTCAGATCTAACTTTCAATTGAGTGTCTACTTGGAAAAATATGAAAATAATTTTTTAAAGGCACATACAATATCTGTAGTTCAATGTATGGAATATGGAAGCAGCTGATGTGATATATCTTAAAACAGCCATTCTGGTGAGGTCCTGATTTACTGTCAGTTGTCTAAGGCCAGTATTATATTAGATTCTTCAATGACCTAAGAAGTCATAGATATCACCATATTACTGTCTATTGCTTTGAGTTTTAAGATTAAGTAACAAGCCAAGTGAGAAAAGCCCCATGAAGAATGAAGTTCTTCCCAAGAGTTGGCACTAATGTTTTCTATAGCTCTGGTTAGTTTTAACATTTGTGCTCTAAGTTTGACTTTGCATTTTTTTCTTTATATTTTTAAGAAATGTTTACAGAGTACTTATTATGCAGCAAGCTCTACGTCTATAATAGGGAAGAAAAAACAAAAACACAGTGTGTGTCATCAAATTTGGGATACAATTAATTATAAGATACACTCTTATTTTGTATATTAAGAAAAAAGAGCTTCCAATTATAACACACCACTGCCTATAAAATGATTTCAGAGATGGTAAAAATTGAAAATCATTACATCTTAGAATTGAAATGCGCTGATCTATGTCTTCATGGAGGCCAAGTTGAAGAGGCCTGAGGTTGTGTTGGTCAATTGTTAGTGGCCTGTTTTGTGGTCATATTAGTGATGAAAATACTGTATGTGGACTAGCATCCTGGAATTTACAAAATGGGAGGATGGCAGGCATTCCAGCCTCCTGGGCTCCACCTGGCACCTTCCCTAGGTGTGACAGGGCTCTTGGAAAGTGTTCTGCCGTGATGGAGGATAGACTGGCAAGAGCAGGTTCCTGCACAGCAAGCAAGCACCTCCACCCTAGGTCCCTGAAAAACATAAAGCTGGGAGCCCATTCACATGGGAAATGAGACCTAATACCTGAATGTGATGCCCTTTCAGTCTTCAAGTACTTAGAGGAACTCCAAGACCAACAGTGGGTAAGTTCACCACTGAGATCAACCTTGTCCACACACAGACTGGTTTACCCACAAAAGGTTCCTACGATTAAGAAAACTAAGCAAAACTTAAAGCAAAAAGTTCACTTTCAAAGTCATAGTTGAGCACCATCTAACAGGCCTACCTAAGGATCACCTGGGATACCATTTTGTTTGACTATTCTTTTGATTAAGGCCCAGACTCTGTAAAGTCAGATGTGGAACACGTGGAAGATTGTTAAATTGAAAATATTTGTTTCGTTGAAAGATAACCCCAAAGGTTTTGGTTTTATTTCCCTGTACATCTTTAGCCAGTTTTGTATTAGGTTGAACTATATGAACTTGCAATGTTGGAAGGTCAAAAAAATCATTGAATATTGGCAATATCAAGCCTACAGCTAACCTTGCAAAGTTAGATACACAATGCTGGCTAATAGCATATGTTAAAACTGATTCAAGATGTGATCATTTTCCTCACTGGCTATTTACCATCTGGGTTTGGCTTTAACACCTTGTTGATCTCCTTGACGCATTAAATCAATCTTTGACACACACTCACTATGTATTTGTTTGAAAATTGTTTTTCACTTTTTGAAAATTATCTCTGAAGTTTAGAGCTATCCATTCGAAAAGCCTTGACAACTGCATGTCCTTGGCCTTGTGTGTGTAGGGGGTAGAGATGGGTTGGTTAACCTCTCTGGACTTCAGTTTCCTCAAGCATTAAATAGATTAATGGTTACCTAACACTTCTGGCTCAAACTCTTGGTGATTGCCAGCTGTCCTTCTCCGCCTTTCCAGAATGCAATGGCATGAGTGTTGTAGTCACATTCACTTCCCCTTACCACCTCCAGCCTTCACTGGGCTTTTCCACAAGTGCTGGAAGAGAAATAATGACTCACCCTTTCAAGAAGTCAATCTGAATGTACATATCAACAATTTAAGTATGAAAACTACTGAATTCAGCATTTCCACTTCTAGGAATTGACCTAAAGAAATAATCAGATAATGTATAAAAGAATGTTCTTGGAAGAAACATTTGTAACAGTGAACAGTGTAAAAAGGCCAAAATGTTTAACAACAGTGGACTTGTCAAAATGTGGTACAGCAACATACAGGAATACTATACAGCCATTCATATGGTGATTTTGTCATATATTTATTGATATGTATATTATATGTCAATATATCAATACAGTGATAAAGTATTAAAAAGTTACAAGACTATGTATTCTCTGATCCCATTTATGTAATACATTTATCTATGGATTTACGTAATATAATAATAGAATTACAGACAGAGCAGAATTCTGGATGTATCAACATCAAGATACTCATGGGGTCATTTCCAGGTGGAACAATTAAAGATGGTAAAGTATAGGTGATATTCTCTTTCTTCTTTACACTTTTTAACTTTTCTGCAATAAACACATTTTTAAAAATAGAAAGTTATTTTCATTTTGGGAAAAATAGAATTAAAAAAATAAATCAGTGGGTGGTATTCGTATAGTGCCTGGAGTTAGCAGCACAGCAATTAGACAAATTTTCTTCAGATTTCCTGGGTTCAGTGTTATAATACTCTGTCAATAGGTGCTTAAATTTGCAAAATGGAAGTGCCGGCAATACCTATACCACTTGGTTGGTGCAGGCATTAATAAAACAAAGGGATAAGATGTTCTGCCAATCACCATGGCCAAGTTATTATGTTCCTCATTCACTGAGGCCAGGGTCTTGCCATTAAGAGTTGTACCTTACCTATCCAGCCCACGTTTTTTGACAAATCTACTACTCAATTACATGCTAGGGTTGACTTCTTTATGGATCGAAGTCACTCCTCATTCTGAAACATCAGTTACATATAAGAAAATGTTCTCTTTTTTCCAATTACAAAAAAAAAGAGTAAGCTCTGAGCTGTACTTTCCCTATACCCCAATGCTTCTACTCAACCCACTCCAAACACCTACTAATTCCTAATGCACCGAGAGAGTAGTTGGGGTATGTGTTTAAAGTAGCATTTCCTCAAATGTTTTCCACCCAACACTAGCAGTGTAGGATGTGAACAGACATATTTCAAAAATAGGGTTACTGCTCCAGTACCACTGGAAACATCCAATGAAACTGGGTTAAACATTCAATTAAACAAGGTCACAATGGACTCCTCAGAACGTTTTAAGATGCTAGTTGCAGGAAAAGAACAGAGTGTATAGGATTCCACAGACCTACTGACCTTAGGAATCTTTGTTGACGGTTATTCAGGGGAGCAGTGTTCTGTAGAAACTCTTAAAGAAATCCTGACTTAAGGGGATGATACGGCCCCTGGGGATGATAACTGCTACATTTGTAATTTCAGTTTGTTTTTTTTTTAAATGACAGGATTATTCACAGTTGGCAGGACATGGAAACAACTGATGTGTCCTACGACAGATGACCGGCTAAAGAAGTCGTGGTACATATATACAATGGAATATATACTCAGCCATAAGAAGAGATGAAATACTGCCATTTGTGACAACATGGATGGACCTCGAGATAATCATGCTAAGAGAAATAAGTCAGACAGAAAAAGTTGAAAATCACATGATATCACTTACATGTGGAATATAAGCCTAAAGGCAACAAACGAATAGGACAAACAAATAGAGACTCATGGACATGGACTATAGACTAGTGGTTACCAGAAAGGGGGGGGGGGAGGGAGAGGAAAATAAACAAAATAAAATGTAAAAAAAAAAATGTATATATAATATGAAAAAAACTAGTATTTAAAAAAATTAAAAAATAAAAAAATAATGAATGGAGTTACAATTCATAGGAAAAGGAATTGGAGAGGAGGCATGAATCACAACTTGCAATAGTGATATGAAAATTTTGAAAAAGACCATTAAAGTTTTTTTTTCCTGTAAGTTGAGTATGGTAGTGCCCTTTGAGCACACAGGGAAGGAAGAAGGCAGAGGGATCAAGAAAAGGGAATTTAAATTTTTAAAAATGTAAAGTTTGGTCATTTTCAGTCTTGTAAAGATGATTAAATCAGTAACTCTGAGAAGTGAATCACTGAGGCTTCGAAACTTACTAAAATGAAAAGGGTTTGTTCCTCATTAGGAATCAGAGCTTTGATGCTAGTCTGCTCAGACACCCCTGTCTCAAAATTTCAGATAGGATACATGTAGCAAGTACTGTTAGTGTTTTGCCTGTTACCCTGGGAGGTCACTGCTCCTTTATACTGTGATGGTTTTTTACTATAAGCACTTGGAAGTCTCTGCCCAACGTTTGGGTGAGCTCAGAGTAGGATGGGACTTGGTGCATAAATACTCCAGTTTCCTCACCCCTGGAAGGGTCATTGATGGTTGCTACAGAGTCTCCCAGAGGACCCCAGCAGGACTGAGCCCCAGCAGCTGCCTTCTCTTCTCTGTCTCACTTTCCTATACCAATACCTGGGTTTCCTGTGATCACCTTCCAAACAGATCAGCTTCCATATTCTGTCTCTGAGTCTGCTTCTGGGAGACCCAACATGTCATTTTTCCATAAATTCAGAGCAAGACCTCTCAGGCTGTATCCTCCACCTCAGGCAGCCTTCATCATTCCTCGGGACCTTTACCCCTATCTAGAGTTCCTAGGTAATGGGTGTATAGGGTGCCTTGGACTCTTCTTGAAACTATGCTTAAGTTAAGTGTCCAGAATTGGGCACAGTGTTCTAGTGCCAGCTTGGCCTGGTTTCTCCTCTACACAAACAGAACTAGTTTTTAAAGAGGTTTGCAACCCTCTTTATCATTAAGACTAAAACTAACAGAATAATATCCACTAGATTAGTGTTTCTCAAACTGGAGTGTGCATGCGCATCCCCTTGGGATCTTGTTAAAATACAGGTCCTGATTCCTAGGTCTGGAGTAGGGCCTGAAAGTCTGCATTCCTAACAAATTCCTCAGCTGACTGACAGCCCACATGTAGAGGTAAGGTTCCAGTGGCTTGTGAGAGCCCCGAGGATAAGAAGTCTTTTGCATGTCAGCTCATCCAGCGTCATTTCTAAGTGGCTACATCATGGGTATTGACTATATATTGGTTAATACTTCAATTCACTAATTTAATTCAGCTGTCCGACTGCAAATAAGAGAAGAGCTATTGTTTAGTACAAACTCATAAAGAAAAATCCTTCTGAGGGTGGGAAAGTACCTATTGGGAAAACAAAGATGTCAGTGCACAGCCTGGGTAGACAGGCGGATTTGGAATGTGAGTCACTGTCCGCTCACACTTACTGGAGACCTGCTCCTTTCAGGGTACTGGACACCAAACAAGGTTTAAGACATTATTGTCCTTGTCCCGAAAAAGGCTTACAATATGAGAAGATAAGTCAGAGAAAAATAACAAGAAAGATATGTCTGGTGAGTGGTCACAGACAGTGGTAACACTGACAACTTTAATTTGTTTGACCTAACTCACGTGACATCTCAGTAAAGCCCTCTGATCACTGACTATGCTGCACTTTTCCTAAAGCCGTTCTCCTCTCCTAGCCAGCAAACAAAGGGAGCTGCATTTTGCAAGAGACGTGGGTTTAATTTCAGTTCTAGCATGCACCCATCACGATATACACTGCCTTGTGGGTGATGCACCCCTAATCTGAGAAGTTTTAATATTCTTATTTAGGGCAAGAGAACTAAGAACATGTTCTTTAAAAAGAGAATCCAACCTACATTCATAGCAGCATTACTCACAACAGCTCAAAGGGGGAAGCAACCCAAATGTCCATCAATGGATGAATGAGCAAAGGAAATGTAGAATATACATACAATGGAATATCAATTAACCTTAAAGAGAAAAGAAATTCTAACACATGCTATAACATGGATGAACCCTGAGGATGTTACTGAGTGAAATAAGCTAGTTACAAAAGGACAAACACTTAATGATTCCACTTATATAAGGTTCTTAGAATAAACAAATTCATAGAGACAGAAAGCAGAAGAGTGGTTGCCAGGGGCTAGGGAGGAAGGAAGGGGAAGTTAGTGTTTAATGGGTGCAAAGGTTCAGTTTGAGAAGATGGAAAAGTTCTGAAGATGGATGGTGGTGATGGCTGCACAACAATGTGAATGTCCTTAATGCCACAGAGCTGTACACTTGAAAGGGGTTAGAATGGTGAACTTTATGTTATGCATGTTTAACCACAATGAAAACAAACCAGAATCCATAAAAGTCAGGAAACAGAGTTTTTTGGGTTTTTGTTGTTGTTGCTTTATAGATTCATGCTAGAGACCGTCTTTGGAGGAAATAATCTACAACAACCCAGCTCTAGCCTTTAAGCCCTGGGCTTCCCTAAGAAGGGAACTGTCATCTTAAGCAAAGCTCAAGAGGCCCAAAATGTGAAGAGGAGTAACCTTGTGCCACCACTTTCATTGATTCCATATATATGAACTGAGGGCCGACTCTGGGCTGGCAGATTCAGATGGTGCCCCTTGATGCTGGGGATAAAATGCAAACCCCTCAGCCATGCCTTTCCCATACCCCAGCCTCTTCTGTTTCTGGATGACATCACTCAGGGTGGGGAAGTAGGGCCTGCTGTTCACACACAAAGATGGTTAGGAATGACTATCCGATCAAAGGATGCCAGCAATTTTTCTCATGCTGGAGGAGCCTCCTGGAATCAGGTGGCTGGGATGAGATGTCCAACAGGAAAGACCCAGCCTTACAATAGAAACCAAAGACCTGAGGTCAGGTCCTTAGCTGGAGAGCTGGGTAGAACCCCACACAGTCTTTTGTTTGTGTCTCTAAGTAATGCCTGTAAGCTCCCACCCTGTTTTGAGCTAGAGCACTTTGCGGTCAGATGAGAAATTTGTCTATAGTCCTGCTGATGGGAGCTTGAGGAAGAGTTTCAGAATCTTCTTTGAATGTTCAGCTTAGTTCAATCATCAAAACACACTGAGTGTTTTTTTACTCTGAAATAGGTGCAAGGGGCCACAGGAATTCATAGGGTGAGGAAGTAAAAGCTAAGTTAAAAAGGATCCCTGCAGGACCTTCAGTCAAAGCCATGGTCATCCCACATTGTCCGGTCCCAAAGCCATGGCTGCCTGCACACCCATGTGCTGGGTTTCTGTCCTGAGAATAGTCTATTCTGATTAACCAAGGGATTGATGTTTCTGACATCATATCTAGGCACCACATAGAACCTGTATAGCTATGTTGACTTTGTTAGGATTCATGAAGCTGGATTCTTTCTGTATGTATATTACATATCAACAAACAGTTAAAAATGCAATAAAATAAATAAAACAATGCCATTCAGAGACTAATAATTATGACACTTAAATGCATGAATCATCCTGGTTTCCAGGATGATGGGAAAAGAAATAGTATAAGGACATAACTGTGGCAATGTTGGATCAATGTTTAATTTCTTGGTCTTGATCCTGTACTGTTGTTACTATGTAAGAGAGTGTTCTAGGAATACACACTGAAGGATTTAAATGGCATGATGTTCCACTGTATTCTGAAATGGTTCAGAAAACATATTACATACGTAACTATATATGCAACAAAATTGATAGATTTATGGGATAGTTACATATTCATACAATTTGAGTGTGTGTGTTAAAGAGTGAGAGAGTGAGAGAGAGAGAGAGAGAGAGAGAGAGAGAGAGAGAGAGAGAATGAATGATAAGGCAAATAGGGACCAAATGTAAACAATTGGTGAATCTGGACCTAGGACAAAGAGTATATAGAAGTCCTTTGTATTATTCTTGCAACTTTTATGAAAATTTGAAATGATGTAGTACACACATACATGAAAGTATATAATACAAGAGATACCTTGTGCTATTCTTGTAACTCTTCCGTATATTTGAAATTATATCAATAAAAACCACCTTCCCACCCCCAGGCAAGAAAAAAATTAAAACTATGTATACAAGAATGAAAAGTAGGCTGCCAGGAGCCACTTCCCTAATTCCTCTCAGCATATCTCCAAAGCTCACTCTGCACATTCTTATTGTTGGGAAATCTTTCCTTTGGAAAGTTCGGTCAGCTCAGTTCCTTGTCCTCAAAATATGCATTGACGTGTGCTTGGGACACAAGCCAGAGGAAGCATGTCCCAGGGGGCTGCACCTCTTCCTGCACAAGGCTGCTGGGTTCCGAGGCCTGGCCCTGCTCATACCAACTACACCGAGTCAAGCCCCTTTACCAGGGCTCCTGCTTAGTACCCCTGGAAAGCCAACACTCAGTGGCCACCAGGAAGGCCAGCTGAGCTTACTGATGAGCCCTGGAACCACACAGCCCTGATTAGAAGGCCAGCTTAAGATCCTGCTATCTGTGGAGCCTATGGGGCAAGACCATAGCCCCCCTGAGCCTCAATTTCCTCACCTGTAAAAGGGGCCATAATAACTTGGTGGGAGGGTTGAAGGCAACTAGCATAAGGACGGTTTTCGGCATATCCATGGGCATAAGAGCCCAACCAAAATCAGCACACGCCAGTAGTGGGTGGGGCTGCTGAGCATCCCCTGAGATGCCAACACGTAGGGGCACATGCATGCACAAAAATGTTAATCTTTAATGGACTCATTTGGCTATCAAGTTTCCAAAAAAAAAGTTTTCATTTCATCATAATTAACTTTTGTGTCAATTGGGAATAATTAAAATTTATTACTTATGTACCAATGATGGTGGTGGGTCAAAATCTTTCAGTATTTGGAAATTCAAAAGGCATTTAATGTGGTCTTGGGGGTAGGGCAAGAAAGGATTGTGGGGTTAGTGGCAGGGGTGAAAGAGATAATGAGGAGAGCTCAAGGAGGAAGATTATAAAACAGGCTGCTCTGGTAATAAGTGTATTTGTTTTACGTCTCTTAGTAGATTATTAACAAAAACTTGAGACCAGGCACGGTGTTCCCTGTGTGCATTTTTTTCCTGTCACTCACACAGAAAGTCCCACTCTTTCAAATAATAGATATTCAACAAATGGCCACATTTATTGATCACTTGAAATAGAAGAGAAGGTAGAGTGCTAACTTCTGCCTGGGCATAATTTCGGCCTCTCCAGTTCGATTCTGAGAAACTTTGAACTTTTAAACTTAAAGCCTTAGTAATGAATGAATAAATGTCTTGGGGTTATGTGAATTGTTCTCAATCCTCATCATTTGCATGCTAGGAATGAGGTAGTCATTCCACAGCATTAATCTAGTTAACAGAGGGTTATTCTACCCCACCTTTTGATGTCCGAAATCTTTCTAAAGTTCCTATGTACAGAATATAACATTGTGCTCCTGGATGAGTCTTGGCCGTTCTTTAAGTGATAGCACTATTGATGTGATGAGTGGAGAACGGACGAAAGCTGTCCTAACTTTGGGAAAGTCTCAGGAAATCCACATCACATGTCACAGGAAGGATGAAGAAATACATTTTGTTAGCCAGCTCGGCCAACGATGGCTACCACTTAACGAGTGGCCTTCTCTGCAGCAAATACCATCCATAGCATCGTTGTCCTGGTGTGACAGGACAAGGGATTTCAGTAATCTTATTTTATAGATGAGGAAACTGAGGCTCTGAGTGTTTTTCTCACATCAAGCAGCTGGTAATGGTTGCAATGGAGATTGACAGCCAGGGTTCTCAGACCTACAAACATATGACCTTTCCATCAGTATTTTCCCAGGTAGGATGCACAGCTTTGATGCACTAAAAGTAATACTGGGCTTGAAAAGGTCATTGTGTGCACTCCTGGAAAGGCCCTATTGCCTTTCCCCAGGATAAACTTACCAGACACTGGGGCTCTACTGGAACCCATGCCCCTCCTCTCTGAGCTAAATCTTCCTTCATCTCTATATCTTCTTTGGCTACTGGACACTTCCTTCCCTCTGCTGATAAGAAGAATATGAGGCTGCTCTCAGTGTCCAGCTGAAGGCTTGATCAGAAGCCAGGGCTGGTCTGGAAGTTTTCCTGGTGAGAGCCCAGGGCAACTCCCAGCTGCCTTATCTAGCGCTGCTTCTTACCTGGTTGCGGACCTACCCTTCCTGAGGAAGGCTCTGACAGTCACTCCAATGTGTATGTCATATAGCAGAGGTCCCCGGTGGCCTCTGGACAGTTAGCTTTTTTTTTTTTTTTTTTGCTTTGTCCAGCTTGCCTCACATGAGCTTATCCCGTCTTTTATGATTAAAATAGTTTCAACATTTAAAAATAGAGATTATTTCATGAAAATTAAGGAGATTAACATAAAAACCCAAGTTTCAAGTTTAAAAGTTCAAAAAGGTTCTAGCTTTTTTAAAATTAGAAATGCTGGGTTGTCATGGTGATGTTGCCCTCCAGATGAAACATATGCCCTTCAGTTTGCTATAGTCCCCACCATTCCTTATTGTGCTCCAATACTGAGCCCAGTGTCAGCTACCATTATCAACTTTCACCTGGATTGGCCTTCCTGGTTTACAGTATCCACCTGGTTCTGAGGTTCAGACCTCTGGTGTATTCATTCTAGCTATTTCTGACCAACTATATGAGGAGATAGTGTGGTTCAGAGTGGGCCCTGCCTGAGACCAAGCTCTTACAGGCTCTGGCATGTGTTCATTTGTAAATTGGAGGCACTGCTACCCACACTCAAAATTGGCTTTGAAAATTTAGTGAATAAATGCAATTGCCTCCCAAGTCAGTGGGCTTCTGTAGAAGGCCAAAGAGCCGATGTTTTAGGCTTTGTGGGCAACACAGTCTCTGTAGCAACTAGGCTCTGTGGTTGCTGGGTGGAAGCAGCCATAGCCTATCATAAATGAAATGAATGGGTGCGCCTGTGTGCCAATCACAAAAACAAGTGCGCAGCCAGACTTGGGCCTGTGGCTCTCAGTTTGCTGAACTGTCTGTCTCCTTCCCTCAGATGCTCCCTCCAGTCCACGCCACATATTTCAGATATGGAAGTTATTTCAAAAAGTATGGGGCAACAACAAATAAGTAAAAAGAGTTTGCAATCTTCCTCCTTTTCTAAGTGGAGAGTCAGCCCTGACCCATGGTTTGCTGTGTGGATTCTAAGGAGAAGAGAAGGAAATGATCAAGCTCAAGGTTCCAAATAGGCCAAGACAATGGGCACAATAAAAACAGGAAGGTGGAGGGTGAGGCAGAGTAGACCAGAGGTGACAGCGAGACCAGGGAGGAGTTCTGAGAGAGTGGAGAGGGCATTTTGGGAGGGAGTGGCTAAGCACATGGACAAAGTATAGAGAGGAATCAGCAAGTATGTGTACTGGGTAGGAGGCTGGCTCTGGCATCCTTTGAGGGACAACAGGGAAGATCTGAATTGCACTTCAGTTCTCTTGATTGATTGATTAGAGCCACAGTGCTAATGCCCACTGAGCTTTCTGAGGGTTATGCATATATTGGCTCATGTCAGTCCTCTCCTCAAAACCTTCCTTGGCTTCCAACTGCACTAAGAATGGAATCCCAACTCCTTACCCAGCCAACATGACTGGCCCCTGCTCCCCTCGAGCCCTTACTGCATGCCAGTCACCACCCCCGCCGTCCATTATGTTCCCCACCCTGTTCTCTCAGAATCTCAGGCATTGCTCCCCAGCTTTTGCACATGTCTCTCTCTCGTGCTGGGAATGCTCGTCTTGTTTCTCTTCTGCAGTGATGCTTATTAAAGGCCACCTGCCCCAGAAGCCCTCCCCAATCATCCACTCAGGAAGCCCTGCCCTGCCATCCTGCAAGCTCAGATTTCTCTAACTGTTATCTGCATCCCCCATCAGAGTACACTCAGTGCCAAGGACAGGACCTGCCATTATAGGTGCTGAATCATTACAAATAAAATAAATGAACAACATAAATATATAATACATGCACATGCATTACACATTTCTTCATCCATTTGTCACATTTATTGAACACCTACTATCAAAGGCCAGGTTCTAAGCTCGTCCCAGGTGATACACATTCAGGACAGCAGATGCTAAGGACATATACACATTTTTCTTGCTTTCAGTTCTCTTCTTGGAAGGCCTGCACCAGAAATAGTTAGAAAGACCTCAGAAATGAGTCATTTCTTAATTTCCATTCCAGACCAGGAATTCTCAGCCTCAGCACAATGGAATTTGGGACCAGGTAATTTGTTTCAGGGGCTGCCTGTGCCTTGTAGGAAACCACCACCTCCAGGGGTGACTTTGCTTCAGTTTGTTACAGCCGAGTCACCCTGCCTTTGAGCATCTCCATAGGTGTGTCTGTGTGTAGCCACTTTTGAGTGAGCAAATAAAATGTGGGGGTGTAGTGGGAAAGCAGACAGAAAAAAAAAAAGAACATCTTATTAGAAGACAGTGGCAATAATGCCAAGGCTTATAGAGAATGACTGAAATCATCAAAGTACTGTTTGAACTAACTGGTGTTCACAGTCCAGCTGGGAAGGCAGTATTACTCCATTTTCCAGGCAGGAACATGAAGCCAGGTCTAGAATGCAGACATTTGTATGCTTTTTGTATCATCCTGTTTGCTCATTCAAATATAGAGTGCAGAGCAGCAGTTCTCAAACTTGAATCCCCTGGTGGGTTTATTAAAACACAGACTCCTGGGCTCCACCCTTGGAGTGTCTGGTTCACTTGGTCTGGGTTGAAATCCAAGAATTTGCATTTCTAAGAATTTCTAGGTGAAGCTGATGCTGGTAGCTGGCACCACACTTTGAGAAACACTGGTGGAGGCTACCTTGCTACCAGGCTCTAGGAGATGCCAACACCACCTACCCAAAGATGCTTAATTCTCTGTGTTTGACTTTGCTATGTGCTATTAAGGAAGGGCTCAGGATCTGTGAGGTTACAAGTCAGCCTGTTGATTTATGTTCAGAAAAAAAGACTACCCCAAAGGCTACAATTTTATTGCCTTGCAGGACTTTAACCAGTTTTTATTTTAACACAGCAAACTTATTACAGAATGTCTTTCTAAGTCGACTACAAATATATTTGTCAAAATGTACTTTGAACCAGCTTTCCACCAGTTTTCTGGTTGAATATAGCTTTGACAGAAATTCATTCTGATTTGTAGGAGAGTCATGCTTTAACTTTAAAATTACACATTTGACACGATAGTCCTTCAAACCTGCTTCTCCCTCCTGGGCATCCTCCCAATTATGAAAACTCAGAGTTTCAAGTAATCCCGGAGAAATATGTAGTTGAGGGGAGCCAGAGGAACCTATTTCACCCTTGACTTTAAAAAACAAAGTTCCTCAAAGCAAGTGAGAATGTGTTGAGACCCAACAGGCAGCATGTAATATCAGAAATGGATGGCCAAAATGTGCTGGAGGAACTCCCCTATAAAACCATGAAATCCGTTGCTTTTTGGAAGCATGAACAGGAATTACTGTCCAATAAATTCATAGCATTCCTAGAAAGTCATGCCCGGAGTAGGGCAGGGGGTTGGAGGCTGATCTGTGTCCTGGAGGCGTTTGGACCAGATGGTGAGAGATATGCATGTGTATCCAAAAGAAGTGAACCTCTCTTCCAGAGAGCCACTGTCCCAATGATCTCTCCAAATGGAGTTTCCTGGGAGATCTCACTGGAAAAGGGGAACAAGAATCAGAGCGGAACCCTCCAGAAGCCACAATAGGGTGGGGGATGCCACACAAGAAAGTCAGGCCAGGTCCGATTCCCATCCCTGCCATAGACTAACCAGCCCTGGCACTTCAGCCTCCTGGGCTTCAGTTTCCCTATGTGTAAAAGGAGGATGTTTAGAGTAGATAAAATATAAGCCTTTCCTGTCTAATACAGAAGCCACCAGCTGGTGTCTACTGAGCACTGGAAATGTGGCTTGTCTGAACTGAGATGCGCTCAGTGTAAAATACACACTGGATTTCAAAGCATGGTCCAAAAAAAAAAGAAAACAACCATGTAAAATATATGATTAATATTTTTATATTCATTACATGCTGACATATATTTTAGATATACTAGGCTAAATAAAATATTATTAAAGTCAATTTCCCTCCCTCCTCCCTTTTTAAAAAAATTTGGTTACTAGTGTGCTGGCTGGAAAATTACTGCTTGGCTATGTCCATGGGAACATGTGTCGCCCATAGGAACATAATATTCTAACAATAAGCTTTCTGCTTCTGTACCCCCGCTTGCACACCCAACCTGTGGGTTGACAGGTAGTGAACAGAAGAAAAATAGAATGAAAAATGGGATTTTGGGCTTAAACACCCTGTACCTCTACATTTCGGGGCCGCTTAATTTGGGGTCTGTGTACCCCTGGCAGATCCAGCTGGCTGAATAAAGAGTGTGTTTCCTATAACTCACTGAGTTCTGGTGGTCCGTGTGTCTTTCGGGGGCTGGAGGCTCCAACACTAGAATATTTAAAATGACTTCTGTGGCTTATTTTGTATTTCTATGGGACAGCACTGCTAAGCCCTGTCCAGGTGTGTCTAGGAAAAACTTACGGGAAACAAAAGACGCACCCAAATACCAATGTCAAGTATGCTTTGCAATATTATGATGAATGATTATCGAATTGTCAATCACTCTAAGAAAACCTCTAATCACTATTTTGCTTCCAAAGGGTGCTTACTCCTTTCCTGGTTATAGATTGGTACATGGTGCCTCCCTGGACACTTGGCATGGGACGTGACGTCTCTTCACTATTCAGGGGTCGTGCTGGGAGACCAAGGAAGCAACATTCATATCTATGAAGTTTAAGCAACCACAGATCCTAGTAAGGATTTGTTCAAAGAAATGATTAACTAAAATGTGATTTTTGGCTTTATACATTATTTTTCAAACCCCTGCCACCTCTATCTATCCACTGTTACACAGCACTGAATTGCTGTCCCGGCTGTATGTACAGAAAAATGGCTCTCCACACAAAGAACAGTCTGAAAACTCAAATGCCCAAATCACTGAGGCCCAAGATGTGCAGTGGTGCCTGTTCTGGATGATTGCAAATTTGCCTGTAGATAGAATTTCTGAAAGTGGAATAACTTTCCAAATGCCAAGGAGAGACTGACAGTTCAGGGAAGCTAGGTGGGGTAAAGTGAATCATCCATCACCTGGTTTACCTATTTTGTAGAGCCAGATTTTAGCAATAAGTTTTCTTCAAAGTGAGTCACACCTCTATTCTTTATGGTGCCAGAGAGCTCTCCTATGTCTTCTCTGGACCATAATCACAGGCTTTCTGTTTCTAAAGAGAGACATGATGCACATGTTATCCAAACCACACAAAAAGACCAGAAGAGGATTTCTCAAACAGAGCCTCCACCACAGAGCTGTGCCCTGGAACACCCCAGCTGGTCTGTGGCCCAGGAGGGCATCTCCCCACAGAATGAGCAGTCTGGAGGCCCAGGACAGTAAGGTCTCTCTAGTCAAAACACATTTTCTTCCTGGTTAAAACCAAATGTTCCCCGGTCCTTGAGGCAAAAGGAGGCAGGAAGCAGGAACTCAGAAAGAGGAACTATACCACTTGCTGGCTGGCAAAGGCAGGCTAACCCCAGCACTCCTGAGAGAAATTAGGATTGTTGAGTGGATGGATGATTCACCCTGGTCCTTTCTGACATTGTCTTCTGCTATAAGAGGATGCCCCTCAGGGTCAGGGATGTCACAAGGACAAAACAAATCCCTCATGGCAGAGTCCAAGTTATGTGTTAAAATTTACTTCCTGGCACTATGCTGGGACCACAGCTAGGCCTTCATACACAATACTTCTACCACAATTTCATCTTCAGGTAAAAGTAAAGGTAGATATCAGCTAGCCCATGGGTGCTCCCTTGTCAGTAGATAAAGTGGGTGTATGCTAACATGAAAGGGTAGTTGGGAACATGATGGACAAGGTGAAAGGTGAAGGAGAAGAGGAAGGATGGGCAAAGTCTGGTGTCCAGGCGTCGCAGGTTTGGGCCACAGGAGCAGACCCATGATGGCACAGTGGCAGGGCTGATAGAGGATAAGTTCGGGGAAAGGTGGAAGCACAGACCGAAAGTCCATGAATGTCAAGGGAAAGAGTGCAGACCTGGTCCTGGGCCCAGCATGGAGCCAGTGTCTGCAAGGAGGTTACACAGGTGGGTGGAATGTTCTGGGAGAAAACAAACAATACGGAGGTGGTACAGATGAATTATAAGCATCATTCATTGTGCCCAAAATGAAAGAATGAGAAGCTAAGTAGGGAGATGGACCAAAAAAAAAAAAGAAGAGTGTAGACTTTGGCGACTTGAGGGGGATTTGCCAGCACTGGGTGCCTGGATGGGGTGGGGATGGGGTGATTTAGAGGAAGCTCTGGAATTCAGGAAAAGACATCAAAGATGACTTTGAGCTTCTGTGCCCCAGTGCAGGACAACGTTTACCAGCCTAGACAATGTTTTCCTTACACAATCTCTTTCATATAACACACTCTTGAAATCTGATGGCAATAGGTGTCCACTTCTGTTACTTAGGGGCAGATAACGTTGCCTGTCTTGTCCAGGTTATCACCAACCTCCCCCATGTGTTTTCACAGAAACTTTATAGGGCAGGAAGATACTATTTCTCACAGGTGGTTGAGGAAAATTAACAATGGTGCTAAAAATGACTGTGGAAAATGTTTATCCAGCATAGGATTTCTGTGGCCAGGCTTCCAGGATATGATTCCTCTAACCATGGCGCATTCTCAATTACCCCAATGCTCAAACAATCTGTGCATTATCCACAATCGTCATGTCCTGTGACTTATCTGAGTCATTTCCATCAGCCAGGTCAGACAAGAAGCCACAAATCAAGGCTTGCTACTAGTGGTTAGCAACTCTGGTTTAAATATACAAACTGGATAGGGGAAGATAATGATGAAAAAGAGGTCCAACAATCGCTTTTCAATTACCTACACTTTACACAAAATCACATGGATCCTAATGACCAAAAAAGGTATAATAAGCATGCGGAATTCAGCTGTGAGCCCTGAATACAACCAAGAATTCTCATGCTTTATGAAACTGTCCAATCTGGTTATAAGGCACCGCTGGTGTACGTGGAGAAATGGCACTGCAGTAGCAGAAGAGTCATTCGAAATTTAACCTACCCACCTCCCAAGGTAACATGGAGTCAATCTCAGCTCGCAAATCAAAGGCTACTTCCTCAGGAAAGATTTCTCTGGAACTCCATGTTATATCATATATTCTCAAAGCTCCTTTTACTTCTCATGGGAAACATGTTTTCTCTTATGATTTATTAGTATAGGTTAAGTGTTGTGATTATTTGATTAATATCTTTCTTTGCAACCAGGCCGAAAACTCCCTGGGGTCAGGGATGGCTTCTAATTTTTCTCTCCTCACTTCTTAACACAGAGTCTGGATGATCACAGGTGCTCAATATTTAAGTGCATAGATGCATCAAAATGAAATCATGAGGAGTAAAAGAAGGCCCAGCAGGTCCCAGAAAGCACTGAGTGACAAGCCATCTCAACAACTGAACTCTAGCATTTTTAAAACAAACGTCTATAGGGTCAGTATTAAATGTCCAAAGGGCAGTTTACTTCATCCTTACAGATAACTACATGCCTAAATGACGGAATAGTTAATAATAATATTTATTTATTTAAATTATGATTAATAATAATATTATTCCATAATAACTAATTATGGATTGCCAAAGTAAAGAATAACATCTATAAAGAAGAGGAAAGAAGTACAGTTGACCCTTGAATTGAACAACAAGGGGGTCAGGGGCACTGACCTACAGACAATCAAAAATATTCATAAAGCTTTGACTCTACAGTCGGCTTTTTCATCTGCAGAGTAAACCAACCTCAGATGGAAGACAGTATTTTTGATCCATGGCTGGAAAACTGCAGTTGGAAAATCCTCAGATACAAAAGGTCAATTTTATTTATTGAAAAAAAATCCACATGTAAGTGGTCCCACACAATTCAAACCCATGTTATTCAAGGGTCAACTGTATTAGCTAACTATGTCATTTACATGGAGTAACTTAAATTTAAGCTCTGCAAAACAAAACAAAACAGATAATACCGAGTTAAATAGTGCAACCCACTTTGCTCACATTTTCTTCAAGGGCATTTGAATCAGAAAAGATGGACAACTAGAACTTGCTCTCAGCAGGTTCAATAGGGCTCTCACCACTTGCCTGATTGATTCTTTCATAAGACATAGCCCAGAAATACAAGGCAACTACAGTTAACCTACTGTTCAACTGAAAATTAAAAAGTAAATAAATTTTTTTTTTTTGTCAGGACTGCAGGAAAAACTGAGTCCAACAAGGCCCCTTCCTAAGGAAATTCCAAAGGCAATTTTAACTGTACTCAATTTTCTCCTTTTGCCTTGACTTTAATAGCTAACTGCTGTGTAAGATTCAGTCCCACTATACTTCCTGAGCAGAAGATGGTCATTATGAACTAGCCAATATTTAGGCTGACGGAGGCAGTGCCTTGGGTTAAGGAGGGGATTGGCTTCATTCCCTTTACCAGGAAGAAATAAATATCTCAGCCTAAGACAGAATCCAGGAGTTGGAGATATGTCAGTAGCCTAGTGGGTCTAGCACCCAGTCTACAGGAGGCTGGAGGAGCCCCTCATCTGCGAGGTGGAACTTAGACAGGTTTGATTCAAATTGAGTAAGCCTATTGAGAACTGAGACTGCTATGTCCACGTAGTTTAACTATTAGTACTGAGAATCGAGACCATCTGTGTCAACATAACAATTTTTGCCAGTATATTTTTGCCCCAAAAGTTAGGTTATAAACTAATAAATAACTTGGCTGTTTGCTGCAGGAAATCCCTACAAAACAATCTGTCCTGGCAAACAGTTTGTTCACCTGGGAAAGTAGCTTGCTTATCAATAACGGTTTCCCTCCAGAGCTCAAGACCCTCGTCTTGCTGTATCCACCAATCCTGAACTACTACGTCACAAACTTTGCTGAAACCCAATCATTTCTCTGCCTTGAAAAACACAGCTTAAAGAACGTGGACCTAGACCTCTACAGCCTATAGATATGCCTCTCGTCCTCCTCTTGCTTAGACACCAACAGGGCTGTGTCCTGACACTGTCCTCCTTACCACCGTCAGCTTATTGCACTTAGCTTTCCTTTAGCAACGGTGCCTTCTGATGGATTTTCTGGAGTCCATAATTGACACAAAAAATCAGGTTTGGTCTCTTGGAAGCAGGAAGTATTAAAACGCAAGTTAATACATACTTACAACCCATCGGGGTGAGGAAATTAGTAAAATTGTCAGTTTTCCTCTGTAACAAAGTTAAGAGGCCTCTATATCATTCCAATCCTTTGAGGAAAAATTTGGTGTTTGCACACCTGCATATGACAGATTTCAAATGTACATTTTACCTTCATTTTTCTGCTCTTTTACATGATTCTGTATTTTCCAAATTTTCTACAATGAGTATGCATTATTTTGAGGGTGGGTGAAAGGACAGAGCAAAAGCCTTAAGAAGGAAATTAATTCCCAAGTGTTAATTAGAAATGACCACCAAGTCTTAATTTAAAACAAATACACATATAGTATATAAAATACTCATCTAGAATCTTATCCCTTTTAAACTAGCAAAATAACTTTATCCCATTGACATCAATATGTATACAGAAAAGTTATACAATTTTAATCATGCTGCCTTGGTTTTCTCTTGCTTGATCATAAGAGACCTCTGGGGGTTGGATAACATACACCAGCAAATAACATTCAGTCAGTCTAGGGTGAGGCCCAGAAAGATGTTTGTTGTTCTATTTTTTTTTTTTTACGAGCACTTCAGTGATTCATACAATGAAGCAAAGTGTAAAACACAGGGCCAATATCATTTCTTCACTGGAATGTAAAGTCCAACTTCCATCGTAAAACCATCGAGCTGAAATAGGAAGAGCTGAATAACTGACAAATAAAGATTGCCTCAATTGTCTTATACAGGTGGCTTCTCTCTCCTGGGTCCTGGGCCTGTTTGGAAGCACTAATTCAAAAAAACCCAACCTACTCTCAAACCTGGTAACAGCTTGCAGCTGGGCTCAGGCGAGCTCCCCAGCCGGAGCTGGCTCAGAGAGCAGGGTTCCCCTGCAGCTTGCCGGAGCGCCTGCAGCTCCCCATGCAGCCCAGCGAAGGGGGCAAGCTGCTGCTTAGCGATCCCAGTCAAAGTTTCTTTTTACCTTAAAGAAACTTCCTCGCTTGTCCAGACTGCGGGTACCCATGGTCCAAGCTGACATTTCCTCCAGCGAGGCTCTACTGCATGCCTGGGACTTCTGAAGGTAGAGACATTTTTAATGGTTAGTCCAGCCTGTAGGAAATTCCTCTCTAAGCCACAGAACACTCACAACAACAGTCCTGCCAAGATCTTTTTCCGTCAATAACACAGTGCCATTTATTTCCCACCAAAGCCCTTCCATCTCCTTTCAGGCTGATTTCCTGCCTCAGACAGCTCAGTTCCTAAACGATGCCCCACCTCAGTGCCCCACCTCCAGTTTCCCCAGGTCTCTGGGATTGTAGGGAGCATAATGATTGCTTTGTGTGTTTGCTTGTCACGCTCAAGTCCTAAAGGGGCCAATATTAGATGTCACCATAATCTGTCTGAAGCTTATGGCGTTAATGTGACTGATCACAGAGGGGCAGCAGAAGAATGAAGCCCTGCATGTCCCAGGAAATCCTGCTGAAATGGGATGAGGTCATCCTTAGTTCTTCTAGCCCTCTCCCCCAGGCAAGGTCAACACAAGGGCACTGGGAATAAATCCTTCTATTTCCTCCTTAGAAATCAAACATTGGATGAAATCCCGTGTCTCTGTCTACAGAGGTCAGTTTTTGTAAGAAACAGATGTAAACAGTTCCATGATAACCAGCGGAAGAGTTGCGGGGGGGGGGGGGGAGGGAGGGAGGGTACTATGAAACGTGGAGGGAAATTTAAAGGCATGACATGATTCTGAATCATAATCCTAGCTATTTGAACTTGGCATTTCCCTCATTTGAGCATCAAAACCCAAAATTCTTCCCTCTTGGTTACAGAGCCTTCAATATCCACTTGTAAATAAAACATATACACAACCAGGCAGCTGGCCTCATCCAGCCAGTGTGTGTTGAAGAGACCTGGGAAGCATCCCCAAACCCTCCTTAGCCAGCGAGGCTGAACCAGCAGCAATTATACAACCTCCCTCCCTCTCATGATCCCTTCTGCTCACTATGACATGCACATGTGGCTGGTTCTAACCCCGACACACACAGTGGGAGGACAATAAAGGAAATATTCAGTGAAAACATCTTGTGAAACATTAAGGAATATTACAAGGGGTTCTGCTGTGGGGGTGGAGTGGGGAGACACCGAAACCACAGTAACCAGTGTCAGTTTGTTGAGGTTGCTCCACCTTTAGCTGGGGACAGAGAGCTAGCAGCACCAAAGGGACGGTTCAGCAAGTGGAAAAGCATAATTACTTTGCTGAGAACTGCACACGCATGATTGAGCAACGCTCCTTCCAGAGAGGCTCATTTCGGCCCCCAGATTTGCCCTTCTTTTCACATTCATGGTGGGCGGCAATAACCTGTGGGATCCCCTAGGAAAAAGTAATAATGCAGCGAACACATACTCCTCCTTCTGGAACGTTCACCTATTTTAGTAATTTCTCCATTGCTCGGTCACTTTAAAGGGTGGGAGGTGTCTTCCCTGTGTTTCTTTCTACTTGCAATCCTGCTGGATAAAGGCCATGTTGCAAAAACCTCCTCAGAAGACTGGTGAGCTTTCCACTGCGATCCTGCTGACTCCAGAGGTTCAGGTTCTCGGGCTCAGCAACTTCATGGAGCCCCAGCTCCAAAGCCTTTGAAGTTCATCACTTATTAACAAGGTCCACAGATTGGAGCAACCCCAGAAAGAAAACACAGTGCTGTGTTCAGAACCAAGAGAGGAATGGGAACCACTCTGTAACCTTGGGAAACAAGTGATTAACCGTTTCAACTCAGAAGCACACGAGTATAAAAGTATACTTCTCGAAACCAAGCCTAGTATCTGTAACTTTTTCTTTCAGACGTTTTCTCAGCAAAGGATTTGACATCGCTCGCACAGCAGTTAAGGAATGACAGAGAGAGCCAAGACTTCATTCCTCACCCAGACCCCATCTCTCAGTTCTGTTCAGAAATTTTCTGGATACAAATCCTTTCTGATGAGCCACGACAGGCATGGATTTTTCCTATAGAAACGAAGCAGTTTGGATTGCAGAAGTTTACTGGTTCAATTAGGTGCCTGAAAAATGTGTGCATGCACTTCACTTTGAACAGTCCTCAGTGAAACAAGCAGTTAGAATTCCGTGCAGGGCAGGCAGATCCATTACATTTCTTCAAGAAGACGCAGGGCACATCAACTCCTTCTTCAAAAGGCTGTTCCAGGGTGGGGATGCGAGCAGGTGATGAGGACAGGCTGCCAAGTGTCACAGCAAGTCCTTCCCACAGAAAGAAATCCGAGTGGACACCGCAATTGTACATTATCCTAATTTTTAAAAATAAAGCTCTTAAGAGCCCAAAAGAAGTTTTGGATTAGGGTCTTTCCTGCTATAGCAAGTTTCCTTCCCAAACCATAACCTCCAACACCATGGCTCAATATAGGCAGAAATTTAATAGAATTTAAAATGATTACTTCTTTGCATTCATGGTTACCACCCCTCCAAACAGGAGTTAAACCAGCCATTTCATCCCAAAACCACCCCGGTAACAGGCTGAACTAAGAAACAAACAAAAAAATACCGTAGCTTGAGAGGCTGTAAAATTTCTCCAGAGCTAGACACTGGAAGCTTGCTCCTTTCCTGGTGTCCCTGAAGGGTAAAACAGATTCTTGAAAAATCAGCCCAGCACGTCCAGTGGATCTTTCCAGAGGCAAGCTAAAAGCTAGCAAAAAAAAAAAAAAAAAAAAAAAAAAATCCTAATGGGACTAAGGACACTGCAAACATTTCGAAGCTGCCAAGCCTCTTCAATAACACCACTGAAGGAATGTAAACGAAGCTGATTGCTCTAGCAGCTAAAGGACAAAGGCAGGAAGTGATGATTCCTCACTCTCCAGAAACACCAGGGTCTGTCACTTCAGACCCAGCTGTGTGGCTTTCCATGTAGCTCAAAAAGCAAGTGCTGAGGTGAAGGTCTATCCTGAAATTTCAGCATAAGGGACTCCCTGAGTCATCCGGCCCGACTCCAGGCTGCCGTGACTGCCGCTGAGCAAGATCGTCCAAAGCTGGCTTTCCAGCCCATTCCACAGAGAGCCACTAAGGACAGGCACTGAGGTTCCACTGCCTGGACCTTGGCTGCAGGCTGGCCAATGGGGACAGGAACACGGAGCGCCCAATTTCCAGTTCGCTGATCAGTGGAGCTGGGTTGAGTCGCTGGCACTCTTCCAGCTTGTGCTCTACCTGGCCACACGCCAGATCTTGGCAAGATAGAAGGTCTGGAGTGTATCACCCTCCTCCCCACTTCTCTTCTCCCTCTTTCCCTCCCGTCTCCCCCTATTCACCTTGATTTACATAGTCAAACTATACCCTTCCTATTCTATTTACCTGACATTACCAGTGCAAACCCACAAGAGAAGCAGCAATAACACATTGGCATCCACCACTCTTAAGTTCCATCGAAAAGAAATGCAGCTTATTCAAGTCAGGGATTCTCATCTCCAAGCTGCTGTGAGTTGCCACAAAGGCTTTCTCATCGCTACCTTCTTTTTTCTTCTTCTAGTGAGGCAAAGTGAACTTCGGTTCTTAGTAAACAAGATCTCGTTATTATAATTACTTTACAGCCCAACTGACTAAGGTAGGAGAAAATGACTCACCCCTGGGGACCTGTCAGGTCAAGGCCAATCCCGAGACACGGCAGGTCTTCCCTCTTCCTAAATGCTTTGTGTCTTTACCAAGAGAGGTAGAGGCAAGTGGGGGTGGCTCTGTGTCTGGATCCAGGGTAGGTTTCTAAATATTTCCATAATTATCTTTGTATTACCATAGCTTTTACAAGTTGGACAGAAAAACTCTGTTCCAGACTCTGGCTTGACAATTCAAGTTACGTGAAGTTTTGAATTTTTTCCTCTTTTAAGCATCTTGTGTCAATATCCAGCATGGATTTTCCTCACTCATAGTAATACTTTAAAAAACAAAACAAAACAAATAGATCATGAAAACTATTCATTTAAAAGAGAAACTAATTTGTGGGAAGAAATCAGAAGCAAAAATTATGTTCCCAGTCCCCTCACTCAATAACTGTTTTCAAATACAAGTAGGGACAATGCTCAATGCCCAACACCTCGATTTTCCCAAGCATAACCAAGGATAGTAAAGTTGGGCTTTTTTTTAAGCAAGGTGTTCCAGAGTGAAACTGCATTTCTGCCACTCACACAATCGGCCTATAAACGGGGCTAATTCTGGTGGAGGTCCATCCCTCCCGTCCTTGGAAAACTGATCTCTCAGAGACTCTTGCCTTTTCCACATCAGAAGCTCTGCTAGTGACCACATACTAGGTGCAGACACTTCCGCCAAGGGCCATGTGTACTGCCGTGGGCAACAGGTGGGCAGTTCTGCTGTCTAGAAATTCCTCCTGTTCTTGGATGGGAAACTGCTTCTCTTATCTCCCACCTAATGTCATCATTTTACCCTTGGTAAAGAGGTTGATCCCTTCCATATCCCTACACACTTTCCTACTGCTCCCTTGAGAGACAGCTTCTCCTGAGGGTGGCTAGGGCGTCGGGTTGGTGCACTCTGCCTACCAGGAACAGGACTGAGAAGGGCAAGCGGGCAGCTACCCCCAAGGTAATCCTTCTTTGGCACTTCAAAAGTGTGTGTGTTTTCAAACCTCCACACTCCATGTGGTAAGTGGTCAAACGCCCTGCACAGGTGTGCAGTGACTTCATGCATACAATGAAGAAGCTTCATAAGCTGCATTGGCTCTTAACCCAAAGGACACCATGGATGGAAAGCCACAGACTCTGGGTTACTTGTCAACCCGTGAGCACTTGAGTTCACAGCTTTCTTTTCCAAGGCACTCTGGCCATGAAAGTTAAAGGGTCTATATATGTAGCTAATTTTAATTAGAGACTCTAGGGTACTTTATTACTCAGTAATAGACTATTATGATTCTAATCTCAATACTTTTTATTCTTCTAATATTTTTTTGTTTGGTTAATTAACAGCCTATGTCACAAAGTCCACATGGCTACATAAAAATGTCCTGTTCAAGAGGGCGGATCTTGTGGTAAGTGTTCTTACTGCAACAAATGAAATAAAAATGTTCTAGGTTAAAATGTCCTAACTACCACCTCCATGAAGGAAAAAAAGAGGGACGTCATCCCTATATAATAAACTAGCCCCCAAGGGCATATGTTGCCTGGAATTTCAAGGTAATACTTTGTTACTTTTTCCTTCATTTTCATCCTGGATATGTTGCTGTCTTTTCAAACTTTCCACTTCACCATTAGGATGTTTACGTTCCCCTTTAAACAGTCATATGCTGAAAAATGTTTAACGACTGGCTTCTGGGAAATAAAAGTACCCAAGTTTTAGTATTTGGGTTTTTTTTGTGGTGTAAATACTCCAATCATGGGCAATTCCAAGCTACCAAGTTGACATCAAGAAGCTTGAAAAATTCATGAAAATTTAACAACCGGCTCTAGAGAGCAGGAAGAACTTCAGTTCACCATTGCATTTCATTCACCCATTCTAAAGCACAAGGTCTCTGAAGAGGTTGGTTTATTTGAGTCTCTGAAAAGATGGTTTTATTTGATTCTTCATACACTGAAGTAATAAAAGATAACAGAAGAAACTGGATCTCTAGACTGAAACCAATGCTTTATCCATGAAACCACATTATTCATCCCTAGTAAGACATGAAATACTCTGGCTATCATCTTAACCAAGCCAGATGGTGCCATTAGGAAAACTTGAAGAAGGCTGTATGTTCAGCCTGTAATTTAGACTTAGTAGGTTCCATTTCTTTAGAAACTGAAGAGATCTTCCATTAGCCAAGGAGACACTGGGGACCCACTCAGCCTTATTCAGAGTAGTGTTTCCAATACCTTACATAGTGCCTGGCATATATGTGCTCAGTAAATGTTTACTGGATAAATAAATGCATGAGATTTCACTGAGAAGTTGTCTAGGTTGAAAGGAACAATTTTTAAGGAATGGCTTCCTCAAAGCATAAGATGACTGGAAGAACCAGAGATTCAGGAATGACAAGGTAAGATCAAATGGCAGGAACATACATACCATGCTGTTGATCCATATAATATGCCAGGAAACAACATTTTCTACACCACTTTGCAACACAAAGATATTAGTTAAAGGAGTCCACATTATTTGTCGGTAGGACTTTTCCTACAGAGCCTGGGTCTGAAGGCCTTTCCTCTCTATGTAACATATAGACCCACTTTGTTCTCTACAAGTCCCCAGCCAGTCATTCTCAACTTTTTCATTTTTGCGCAAATCAGAATTCTAGAGGTTTCCAAATGTGTGTCAAGCCAACACATTTTCATCATAGACCACAGAACAAAAAATTTATCAGAAGAGATGCAAAACTCCCAATGGAATATAATTGGCCAAACAAATGGACTTCTCTGTGTGTTTGGGCATATACTTGCATCTGTGTGTTATGAGAATCTAGCCTTAAAATTCCTATTCCTGCCCTTAAGAGGTGTATTGGAGAATAACTAGGCCTCCTCTGAAGAATGCCCTCCTTCTAAGCCTGCTGATTCCATGTGGGAGAGTCAGCGGGAGCATACCATCAAAATAACAAAACACCATGATAGCTCCTCTGCATGGTAAATGCCCTAATAACATGTATTACACATCTTGCAGCCAGAATCCAGAAATTATCAAGGTAGATGCATAAAGAAAGAAGCAGTTGTTCTCCAAAATAATTTAATATTTTTATGTGTCTACAAGAGTCATAGAAACCCACATAGCTCAGGGGAGCTTTCAGTGATATCTGATGCCATCACCCAAAAGGTGGTTTTTGTGTCTGCAAATGTGCCTCAGAAGTTCAGATACGTTTAAAAGTCTCTCTTGACTGACAAACGGCATTCATGTCTTTTGCTGGGGGAGATAAGTACATATGATTGGGGTATTTCATAAATTCAGTTCCAAATTACTCAGTTTTGCAATGCTACTTCTATCAAACAGTTTCTTCGAGGCTCTGTATATTCTCTTTGAAGCTTAGGGTTTTCCTCTCAATGGTTTGCCCTCATCCTATTTTCTGGGGCAGTTGTCTGACCACACTTATGGCAGGGAGTCCAGATGGGGCAGGCATGGTTAGTATAGAGGTGAAGGGGAAGAAGAGACAGTAGGTTCACTCCTCTTCTACTGCAAGTATTTGAGGGTGAGTACAAACTCACTTCTGAGGGAGACTGTTTCAAGTCATAATGATAGCCTTGAGGTCAGACTTCTGGAAAAAGAAGAGCAAAGTACACAGGATCAATGGGCCCCTGGATGGATGGTTTGAGTGAATAGTGGGTATAGGGGGCCACTAACCTTGTCTGGGCTCTCCTGCATCCCAAGGGGATGCTGGGTGAACACTACTAATATTTTCAAAGACTGGGGCAAGAGGACAAATGGAGGCTCATATACTTTGTCTGAATTTTTTTAAAGTTTTAAGCCAAGGCTGTAAACTGTTAACTAAAGTATGTTCTATTCTCCTACCATGACAAATGTACCCTTAAACCAACTTGGAAGGCCCAATTTCAATTTAAAATTTTCAGATTCTTCATTGTTCTGTGCTGAGCATGAGGACATGGGGCGATAGTGAACCTGCCCCTTGTCACTCTTCTCGTCTCTCCAACAATTCTGTGGCCACCCCAGCCTTCCTGTCCAGGTACTGTCCATCTTGCATTCCCTCCCAAATCTTCCAGCCTGTGTAGGCAATGCAAACAGGCTTGGACATATGGGGAAGGATCCCAGGGTCTGTGCACAGAACTAAGGGGGCAGGGAATGTGCACTCCAGGTTGATACAACCTTCGACTTCTTCCATGGGCGGGGTGAGGCTGAAGTGGGACCAAGTGCATAGCCAGGGCAGCGGGCCATCTTGCTCAGGTCTTAGGGGACTACTTGGTGGGTGGGTTGGATCATCTAAGGGTCCATGAGAGAATGGATACAGCTTCCACTACTGCTTTTGTTTCTTTCCCACCCTCACCCAATCTTGGTTTGTAGAAGTGTAAGGTTCAGTCGTCACCAGAGGCCCTGGTTATACTCTTGTGGTACTTAGAAAAAACAGATGGGTGTGGATTCAACAGCCCAAAGCATCCTAATTTCCCTCTAGCTCCTAGTTCCAATTTAAGAGGTCATTCTCTCCTTAAAAGCACTCCAGCTACTATGCTCCTTCCTCTGCCTCCTCTCCTTGGCTACTCTAAAACACTACAGCCCCTTCACTATGGATCTACCATCTTAGACCTCCTCCCCCAATCTTGTCTTAATCCTAAACCGCTGCCTTTCCTCTCCCAGCATCCCCATGTTGGAGGTCAAAAGACACCTAGTAAGCACTGAAAAATACCGTAGCCCTGTGTCTGAGATCAAGCACCATATGCACACTTGCTTTGGATCTGGGAATATTTTATGACCCTTTACAATCAACTGCTATTGACCTCAAGGTACTGCAGAAACAGAAAAAAAGATAACATGCTGATCTCCCCAAGCTGATTATCTTAGGAAAACAAGTCTTACTCTCTGGGTGGCTAAAATGGATGTCTAGCAAAGAAGAAGATTAGAGGTTAAGGCTTTTATCTTCCTGAAGACATTAACCACTAGTTCTCCAGAAGGCCGAAAGTGTTCTTGTTAAGCTGACAAAGAGTTATGTCTGCTTCAGTGCTGGCCCAAACCAACCTTCTCACAGTCCCCATTGGCCTAACCCAAATTTGGTAGGGAGGGGGTTCTGGATATAAGAGAGCTAATGCTCTATCACTCTAGGGACAATGACCTCGTTGGCATATGGTGTTTTGACTTAGAAAGAGCCTTTATTCATATAGTGCCATTTTACCTGCCTGTTATGGCATCACAGGCTATCTGGCACCTCATTTACCAACATGAGGTTCCCCTACAGCCCGACGCATCTATTTTAACCAAGGTTTTCTCTACAGCCCCCGTTCTCAATTAGGCCTTGAGTATTTCATTTTCTTCCTGCTCCTCCTTGTTTCTGATTATTTTCTAGCCTTTTATTATTTCACTGAGGTATATAAAGAAAGTAGACAGAAGTCAAATCATTCAGTTGGCAGGCTTGTGCATTGTTTTTGGATTGCAATTATTTACTTGCCTGGTTCCAATTAACAACAACAACAAAACCCAGCGTTTGTGGCATCCTCTTGCTCTTTCCTACCTCCTTTTCTGAACTCAGAAATATCTGTCTACAAAACAGTACAAGAAGAAGGACTCATTTTTGGTTTCCTTCTCTAAGTGCTGACTTTCCACTTAACATTCCGTTCCTCTGAAGTCCTTGCTCCCCTCTGTTAATGACAACACCAGACTTGAAACCTCACAGGGAGGGGCTTCGGCCCTCTGCACATCAATCACTTCAAGTTCTGCAGTCTTCTGGTCCAAATATCTCATCTTTCTCCCATTCTGCACATCCACTCAAGCCTTGGAACACTGCAGCCCTAATGGTTTCAGCAGCTCCCTAATGCCTGTGTGTCCCCATGGCCTGTGTCGGTTCCATTCCATCCTGTAGGCCACGCCAAATAAATGTCCTTTCCCAGCATTCTGCTGCCCTGCTCACAACCCATTTGTAAGAATTTAATACCCATATTCTCTGGTTGGGTATTCAGGGCCCCTTTATGATCTGTTTCTAACCCAATATTCCGATCTCAGCAGTGATGTATGTGTGTAGACTGGCTTTGCCCCCTCCAGAATAGAGATCCCACAAATATGGAGATACAGAACATTCCTAACTAGCACCTACCTGTCCTTGTTGGGTATTTTCACATGTGACATTTGCATGCTGTCACTCCTGGAGACACTGCCAAACCTAGACCAGCAAGGGGAAAGTGGCCTACGCTGGCGGTACCAGGCAAGTAAGAGTCTGAAGCCACATCATGCACTGCACACTGCAGCGTAGGAGCAACAGCTCTCTGCTTCACCTTGACGCAGCGCCTTCATCTCTCAGGTGGGGCAGCTTCGAGGTGTGTGTTCTCTCTAGGGGTCCCCCGTGAGGGCTGGCTTGATAACACACCTTTTTGGGCTGCCTTTCTTCCTCACTACCACACTCTTCTACCAGTAGTCCTGTTACTCCCCCCAACTTATTTGCATTTGAATCTTACCTTAAGGTGCTTCTGGGGACACCCAAACCCAGGCAATCAGAAATAATCACACACACACACACACACACACACACACACACACACACACACACACACACACACATAATGCACTTTAATAGCTGCTTCCCCTTTCCTGTCTCCATCCCCACTTTCCTTCTGGTGTCCCCTGAGATCACCTCCCAATAAATGACCTGTTCTCGCATCCGTATCTCAGAATCTGGTTCACTACTTCTCTTAGGAACCCTACTCAACTGGTACTGAATTTGAATTAACGGAAATATTTTTGCCAATGTAAAATCCAGGGGGGAAAAACAGATTTTTAATGAAATTTGTATGTCCCTGTAAGCAACCACCATCCTTCATGAGTGTAACTAACACCATCCAGTTCACAGTGATAAAAAAAAAAAATTGAAAAGATTTATTTGTAAATTGTTGCAAATAAGTTAAAATGTTCTGTTACATTCAGTACAACTAATGACAACTCTATTTTGAACAAAGGATGTAATTTTAATTAATAATTTTTTTTCTAGCCCTTACGAGATAAATTTAAAGAATAAGAAGTATCACAAATGATAAGTACTCTTAGGATACCCCTGCATTTTGGTTCAGCTCTGCTCCTATCTAATGACAATTAAAGCTTTTAAGAAACTCCTATTTTTCTTGTCATAATCCCTTGTTTATTTCTCCTTGGAATTAGCAATTAAGCCCACAATATAAATGGGCTCTTGAATCATTGAGGAGCTTTTATGTTATAACAGAAAATCTAATACAAAATGGCTTAAAAATAAATAGTAATGTCTCCTTACAGATTGCTTATTAAATGCAAGAGAATAATAGTAAATCCAGCAGAGAAAGTGAACAACACCTGGATCAGGTGATCAAAATTAATACCCCAGTGAGGGTAGACAGATGCTGTGTTCTTCTAGACATGATGTCTCAAGAATACAACAATTACATTGTATTCCAACAGAAGGTATAAAACTGTAATCTAATCATAAAGAAACATCACATACACCCCACTTGAAGGACATGCTATAAAAGAACTGGCCTGGATTATGCAAAAATATCAATGTCATGAAAGTCAGAGAAAGGCTGAAGAATCATTGCAGATGCAAAGCGATTAAAGAGAACTGAATCCCCCCAAAACAACATAGTCCTGGACTGGAGAAAGAAATACACTATAGAAGACATTATTGGTATAAAAATCAGTATCTGTGATTTAGATAAAAATATCGTTATCAATGATTAAGTTCCACTCTTGTACAATAGGACTGTAAGAATGTACGAGAACATCCCTGTTCTTAAGAACCACATACAGAAGTAATAAGGAGATCTCATGTCCATAACTTGCCCTCAACTGGGTCAGAAAAGCATGCAGCAAATAAGGCAAAAAGGTTCAAACTGGTGAATCTGCATAAATTATAAATGGAAGTTCTCTAAACTCTTGTAACTTTTCTGGAAGTCTGAAATTATTTCAAGATAAAAACTTAAAAATCACTAAGCAGTAAAAATGACTAAGGGACATAGTTGAGTCCAGAGGTGGGCTCTATGAGGCATGGGCCAAGCTAGCAGCTGCATGACTTCAGTGAAGCCCTATGTCCCATGCCTTTGTCTGTCCCTTGGTTCTGTTTTCCTGGGGTCAGTGCATCCCATCCTCAGTGTGGCCAGCGGTGACGTGGCTGTGGCGGCTTCAGTCTTCACGCCCCCACACCTACATAAGTAGATATCAGTCAGCCTCCTCGGGTGAGTGAGGGCCTTCCTTCCCAGAACACTTTCCCTCAAGTATGAGAAATCCTGCTCTAAAATGATTCTAATCAAGACATCCCTGATACTCAGAACACGAAGTCCAAACTCTTTGATGTAGCATATACTACAATCCAGCAGTCCCCAATGTTTTTGGCACCGAGGACCGGTGCTTCTATGACAATCTAATGCCTGATGATCTGAGGTGGAGCTGAGGCGGAGGGGATGCTGGCGCTGGGGAGCGGCTGCAAATACAGACGAAGCTTCACTGTCAGTCCTCTCCTGCTGTGTGGCCCAGCTCCTAGCAGGCCACGGCCAGGTACCAGTCCACAGCCCAGGGGTTGGGGACCTCTGTGCTACAGTCTTTCCCAATCTGACTCAAACCTTTATTTCCATTTCCGACTCCTCCCCCAAGCCCATCCTCAGCTGCCATACCTTTGTATCTCTGTAAGTCTCTCTGTTTAAAGCATCCCCCTCACTTTGTTAATACTTTCTGTCCTTCAAGATTCAGCTGAAGCATCACCAGCTCTGTGTGACCCTCACTGCCCCCTGCCATTAGGTCTTCCATTTTGTGGTGCCCATGGCCCCCTTCTAACAGTCTTCCATGACATTATAATTCCATGTTTCTGTTTATTGCTCACAGGCCATGTGCTTCTGTAGGGCAGAACCCTGGGTATTGTTTAATGTCTAGAGCGTGCCCAGCACATCTATAAAAGGTGGACAGACATATAAGATCTGCCTGCTGACACCACATGCTTCCTGACCCTGCAAAAATGTGAGGAATGAATTCATGAGTAAATCTGTAATAATACTTAAAACAGTGCTGGATACTAAATAATTCACTAAAATAAAATGTTATTCAATAAAATACATCTCAATTAGTTTGGATATTTTATTCTCTGAAGGAAAATTACCCTGTTATTCGAGCCACATGGAACCACTAAGAAACTCATAATTTAGCCAATATGTGGAAAGTGCATATGTTCTAATTTCCTGTTTTTCTCTGGGTCAGGCAATGCACGATTTGTGGCCCAGCATTTCAGCAGCCCTGACTCAGAAGAAAGACTGTTTTCATTTTATACGGGAAAGTGGAGAAAACTCAAAAAACCCACATTGCACAAATGTCACATCACCAAAGCAGGGGACAGGCACACTCAGCAACCAGCCCAGAGGTGTCAACTGTCATAGAATTTAGTTCGGCTCTTTGTGTACCAGGGTGCCCCACACCAGACTTGTGGACACTGATGACTTTTGCAGCTCCCACCACAGAGCAGACTGCTGATGCTGCCCTTTCTGGGCCACAAAAATGCCTCGAAGCTCAGACAGCAGGCTGACTCACCCAGAAAGACGACATTTTCAGAGCAACTTTGGAGCTATCATCCAGAAAGGTCTAAATAACCTCCTTATGATTTATCCCTCATTTTTCATCAAATCATAGCTCTTAAAAATCTCCCACTGCAGAGAAACCTGAAGGATACCACCTTAACCAGCTATCAGTTACCTGCCACACGTGATATCCAGCATGGCGAAAGACACAGCATCGCTTCTGTAGCATTCCTGCCAGAGCGCATGACCTGAATCCACTTGTGAGGAGTGTTTGACATACAAAACTGAGGGTCACTCTACCAAAACAACTGGCCTGAACCCTTCAAAAATGTCAAAGTCTTGAAAGTTAAAGAAAGGCTGAGGATCCATTTCAGATTGAAGGCGTCTACAGAGAAATGACAAGTAAATGCAATGCATGATCCTAGGCTGGATCCTGAATCTAAGAAACAAAAAAATTAGCATTAGATAACTTAGATAAGATCATTGCATCAATGTTAAATTTCCTGAATTTGACAACTGTATTTCAGTAAGGTAAGAATGTCCGTGTTCTTAAGAAGTAAACACTGGGAGGAAAAAAAAAAATGGCATAGATGAGAGAGGCTCTGTTCAACCCTCTTGCAAACATATCAAAGTTGTGAGGGAAATGAGGAGCAAATAGCAAGGACAATTGCCTGGGATCTAGATGAACAAGCCATACAGCCAGAGAGAAAACTAAGAAATCCCCCTGCAACAGCAGAAGGTAGGATGGGGTGAGGACGCGAGGCTGCCTGGTCCCGAGCAGCAGAGTGGGACAGAGGCTGTGGCGGCGGCAGCAGGGCTGCAGCTGCAGACGCCTATTAAAGGGGCCGTGTCTGCGAGTGGACTTTCATGGTGACAGACCTGTTCGCTCTGAGCACAGGACAGGTTTGGCTGTGCGGAAGGCAACAGGGGCTTATAGGAGGACACTGAGTTGTTGGACTGAGGGACAGAGGCTAGGGTCTCCCCTGGACAGAAGTGCCAGTGGTACCCATTGTTCCTATGTTGAGCCCTCCCCATCCCAGTGTGCAGACACAGTGCGGACCCAGTGCTACCATAGCTGATACATCATCAAACTGGATGACAAAGGTCGCTCTGCCCAGAGGATTCCCTGAAACTCCGCCTCCCCCAACTCGCAGCCCCACCCAAGCCACATCCAGGTGTGTCCTAGGTGAGCCATGTGCTTCTTTGCTAAGCAGTGCCAAGACTCACACTGGTGACAGCTGGCCTCAGTTTCTGGTGTGGTTTCTTGAGGCAACTCTAAGCACAGCATTTATGGATTGCTTGATGAATCTTAACAGGTGGCCCCGGTGGGGCACAGGCTGGGGCTAAACTTGGCCTACAGCTGAATCCCTCTCAGGACTGTGCCAGTGGACACCTACCACACAAAACCGCACTAATAAGACTGGGAGACTTAGGAGCTTTGCTTAGTACATAGAAATAGACACAGAAAGGCAGCCGAAATGGGAAGACAAAGAAGCAGAAACCATATGAGAGAAAAGAACAGAGATCCAGGAATAATGGAGTCAAGTAATCGAAGAGATGCAGAGTTCAAAACACTGGTTATAATGATGCTCAATAAACTTAGGGAAAAAGTAGATGAACTCAGTGAGAACTTTAACAAAGAGATAAAAATCATAAAAATGGAAATGGAAATGAAGAATACAATATCTGAGATGAAGAGTGTTTTGATGGAAAAAACATAGTGGATAAAGAAGAGGATCGAACCACTGATGGGGAAGCCAAGGACACTCAATCAGAATGGCAAGAAAAAAAGAAGCCAAGGCTATAATAATAATTTAAGGAGCCTAGGGGACACTATTAAATGTAAAAATATTAGTGTCATAGGGGTACCAGAAGGAAAACAAGACATTGAAGAGCTATTTGAAGAAATAATGATGAAAAACTTCTCCAGCCTGGTGAAGGAAATAGATATAAAACCCCAGGAAGTTCAGAGAGTCCCCAAATCCAGGTACACAAAGAGGCCCACGCCAAGACATATCATCATTAAAATGCCAAAGTTTAAATATAGAGAGAGAATCTTAAAAGCAACAAGAGAAAAGCAATTAGTTACCTACAAGGGAGCACTCATAAGACTGGCAGCTGATTTCTCAAAAGAAACTATGCAGGACAGAAGGGCCTGACACAAAATATTTGATGTGATGAAAATCCAGGATCTACAACCAAGAATATTTTATCTGGCAAAGCTATCATTTAGAGTCAAAGGACAGATAAAGAGCTTCCTGGACAAAAATAAGCTGAAAGAGTTCATCACTACCAAACCAGTATTACAGGAAATGTTGGAGGGACTTCTTTAAGAAAAAAAAACAAAACAAAAACATGTATCAAAAATAAGAAATAACGAATTGTAATAACTACATTCCTGTCAACAAGTACCTCAAACGGAAAATAATTAAGTGTTCCAACCAAAAGATAGAGTGGCTGAATGCATAAGAAAACAAGAACCTTACACGTGCTGCCTACAAGAGATTCGCTTCAGATTAAAAGACACACAGAGATGAAAAGGAGGAGACAGTAAAAGATATTTCCTTGATAGACCTAGAGGGTATTGCGCTCAATGAAATGGATTGGATAGAGAAAAACAAATACTGCATGATTTCCAATATATGCGGAATCTAAAGAAGAAACTAAACAACCATAACAACAAAAGCATAATAAACTCATAGATACAGAGAATACTTTGAGGGCTACTAGATGGGAGAGTGATTGAGGGGACAAAGAAAAAGCAAAAGGATTAAGAGATACAAATGGATGGTTGCAGAATAGACATGGAGATGTAGAGTGTAGCAAGGAAGAAGGTTGATAATGTAATAAACATGTAATGGGGAAGGGGCGTACCAGATTTAGTGGGATGACCACTTTGCAAGTTATGTGGATCTCTGATTACTAAGTTGTACAACTGAAACTGGTATATTATTGCATGTCAACTATAATTGAAAAAAGCTCATTGAATTGTACAATGTAAATATGAGTAAATATTTGTCTATTTCAATAAAGCAAGGAAAAATTTTTAAAAAAGTAAACACTGAAGTGTTAAGTGATACAGAGACATTATGCATCAATTTACTCTCAAATCATTTAGAAAAAGTGTGTGTGTGTGTGTGTGTGTGTGTGTGTGTGTGTGTAGGAGAATGATGAATGTGGCAATGTGTTAAAATTTATTAATTTGAATAAAGAAATGGCATACTAGTATTCTTTGTTCTATATTTGCAATATTTATTAATTTTGAAATTGTTTTAAAATTTAAAAGTACATTTGAATGCCTCATCATGTAAATAAAATAAGATTCTTAGTGACAGTTTAATTTTTAAACAGCTCACCATGTTTTTCATTAAACAGGGCAGGAGAATGCTTTATTCCATCACATGTACAAAATAAGTCTGGTAGCATAACTCGATATGTTGGTATTTTTTTAAAGGTTCAAAATTTGAAATAAAATGCATTTGTGGGTGTGTACTTTGTTAATTTATTATGCAATGATAAATATCCTTGTTTCCCTCTCAGAAGTTAAAAGAATTCTAAATTTGGTATTCATCAGTCCCATTTATTTCTTAATATGTTTGCTACATAAGTGTTTGTGTGTATACTTTCACGTATTTTTTTAAAATATAATTTTGAATTAAGTTTGCATAACCCCTGAGGAACCCTAAAGGTGTATTGGGGTTCCCAGGATTATAGCTTTAGAACTATTTGGAGGAGCTGATTTTTCAGGCTTTTCAGAGATATTTACCTAGTGAGCACAATTCTACATCCTTAGAGATAATTTGAATACCATGACTACACTCCATAAAATATGTCACAGCACACATCCAATGATGTGCTGGAACCAGAAAATACTGGTGTATAATACCGATGGTGTACAGCTCTCCCCAGCTCTGCCTTCAATGACATCACACTGGTAATTTGAAATTTGCAATGGCTGTAGTATTTACACCATGGAAACAGGCAAATGCTACATATGAGGTGTTCTGAACATTTACAACAAACCATCGCGTGTACCTGATGATGTAAAAGAGACAAAGTTTTTCAGGTAGCCTTTCAAATACGCAAAAGGGAAAAGGAAGAACTTAAAGCTTGTTAAGATGTCATAGCCCAGATAGTCTGGTATAGAGAATGTTAAGGGGACTCTACATGATAATTTAAGAAAACTGTCAAAATATCCAGATGTATTCAACCCAAATATAATTTACAAACTACATTTGTCCAGTAGAGAACAACTCCACAAAGATTATGATTTGGTTGCCCTGTAGGAGAATAACCAGTTTTGTACCTCAGTTAGTGAGCATATTTCAGCAGCCTTGCTTTGAACTAATTAAATATGCATCAGTCTCTTGTATCCTACTTTGAAGGAGCTTGGCCATCCTGCTGATGCCTTCTTAACGGGTGAAATAAGTTGTTAAGCCATGCTCATTATATGTCTGTAGCAGAGATATATTGTAAAAACTTTTTAATGATCATAATTTGCCAAAGGAAATGTGGGTTAGAAGTAAAGAATTTGGTCCTTTTTCTTTTTGTCAAATTCAGTGCTGTCAGCCAGGAGGAGGAGCAGCTTTGGAGAAGTCAAGAAGGAAAGATTCAAAGGACACCGTGCTGGATGAACTGATCATCTTGTTCAACAGAGCCAAACTTCATGGTTCTCAAAATGTAACCAAGTCTGGTTGTAATAAGAACAAGGAAAATCTTAATCACAAACAGATGAATGTTTTGCCAAAAAGCCTGGTGCCTTGCTGGGCAAACTTAACCAAACAATTTTTGAACATTCAATTGTTAACGTATCCAGAACAGAGGACACGAACCCTGCAAACTAAACAGTGCCACCCAGGGTCATCCCAAGCCAGGATAACGTCAGTGGTAACATTTCCTGCCTATTATGAACTAGTGGAGTTTTTGTTATTGTTGTTATTGCACCCCTTCCAGGAGCCTTTTAGACATTTTATTCTCATGACCTCCCATTAAGTTTTAATACCACAGATATGCCCTGTTTGTGTATATATCATATGCACCTCTCTAATTTATCTGTAAAGAGAGTAGGATTTTTCATTTCCCCCAAAAGCATTTTTTTACTTCTTGGGGCCAATGCAGTCTCCACTGAAGATGCATTTACTGACCTCATAGCCTCCTGATGTCCACACAGGACTTCTCACTGCAGCGTGGAAAAGAACACAGAATGAAGAAGAATGCACTCCCACCTATGGGCATCTTTACTTTCTACTAATGAACAACTTAATAATAGCAGAAACAGCAACAGTTCTGAGTACTTGCTAGATGCCGGACACTGAGCAAGCTTTTATATACTGTGTCTTAGTTCAGTGGAGCTACCTACTGTAACAAGGTACCATAGCTATTACAAACAACAGGAATTTATTGCTCACAGTTCTGGAGGCTCGAAGTCCAAGATCAGGGTGTCAACATGGTCAGGTGAGGGCCCTGTTCCCGGCTGCAGACCTCTTGCTTGCCGTGACCTCACATGGGGGCTGGGGAGCTCTGTGAGGTCTCTTTTATAAGGCACTAATCCCATTTATGAGATCTCAACCCTCATGACATAAGCACCTCCCAAAGGGCCACCTCCTGATACCATCACCTTGGGCATTAGGATTTCAACATGTGATTTCTGGGGGGCCACAAACATTCAGACCATAACATACTGTCACAGTTTAGGTTCCCCAGGAGCAAACTTCAGGACAAGGATCCAGGGCAAGTAATTTCTAAAGGAGATGATCCCAGGTGGATATGGAATGAGGGAGGAAAGGGGAGGATGGTTTTCAAGCCGATAACCACTGTAGACAACTAGAATTACATCACAAATAAATTCTGGCAAACAGTGTCAAACATGAACCTCAGAGTGATCCTAGTTGAAGGGTGAGGAAACTGGGGTATTTTTACACCCACTCTCATCAGCTGTTGGTTAAGACCAGCTCCTTTTCTCTTTCAGCAGAGATACAAATGCTGGGAGCCAGAAGTCAGCCTGGTATGAACTGAGATTATAGGGCCCAAGAGTACGAGGCTGGGCCATGTACACGGTCTCATATAATTCTCATAACATCCATGAAAGGCTGGTACCCTAATCAGCCTGAATTTTACAGATATGGAAATGAGGTGTAAAGATGTTTATAATGTTCAACCGAAAGTAAGTGGCAGAGATAAGTGATGACTCCAGAGGCCACATGCTTAATTAACATCATGCTATAAATTTATACTGCCCCATTCCTGGCACATATATGCTGCTCTTCTTGATTTTTTCTACTAAAAACTGATTGGACAAATTGATAAAACTCATAAGATAGTGCTCATCTTAAATAAATTCATGACTTGGCAAGGAGGGGAAGGCTTTAGGGAAAAGATATGAGTTGAATTATGGAGTTGTTCAGTTTGAGTCACCAGTAGGACACCCATGTAGTTCAGGAGGCAGGTACATCAATGGAGCTGGCTCTTGAGGGAGTAAAATGTGCTGGAGATACAATCTGGGACCTGTCAGCATGTACATGTGTTATGGACTGAATTTTATCCCCCAAATTCATTTACTTAAGGCTTTAAGCCCCAGTATTTCAATATTTCAGAATGTGACTATATTTGGAGATAGGGCCTTTAAAGAGGTAACTGAATTAAAATGAGACTGTTAGGGTGGCCCTATTCTAATCTGAGCAGTGTTCTTATTAAAAGAGGAGATTAGGACATATAGAGAGAGATACGAGGGATGCGTACATGCAAAGGAAAGACCATGTGAAGATAGCAAGAGGGTGTTCATCTGCAAATCACGGAGTGAGTGCTCAGAGGAATCCAATCTTGCCAGTACTGTGATCTTGAACTTCTAGCTTCCAGAGCTATGAGAAAAAAACTTATGTTGTTTAAGTCACCCAGTCTGTAGTATTTTGTTATGACATCCCTAGCAGATAAATATGACTTGGTAGCTGCTGTCACGGAATAGAGGGGTCTACCTGGAGCCAAGGGAAGGTTTTATTTCAAGACACATTGCGACTGTAAATGGGAGCCAGTGCTGCAAAGTAGGTGAGAAAGACAAAGACTGAATGCTATCTGTTGTTTCTGCCAATTACTAAATCTTAAGAGACTCAACTCGATTCCTGTTGTCCCAACGAACCCTTGGAAATGGCCTGGGATGGAGATATGTTCTCACTGTCCAGCTGTTCTGCCTTCCTAGGAAAGCCTTAAAGTTTCATGACCTTCGGAGCCCATTTCCCAAGCCCTGGGTCTCCACTAAGCTGCTTCGGTCTGATCTACATTCAGTTCAGGACATACGCTTCTATCCTCCACAGAGTTTACAGTGGTCCTGCCTTCTCTTTGCATGTCCTGTGCCTCCTGCCAACTCCCACTTGGCTCTGTTCCCACTGTCTAGGCACTTTCATCCAGGCCTGCCAAGGGTCTCATTATGAAAAGCATACGGAAGCATTTACCCTAGACTGTAGGAAAACAGATGAGATCATGGAATGATTGACATTGATCTTTTAAGGAAAACTTGTGGAGAATGGGGGAGGAGTCGGCAAATGGGTAATGTTATTCCAAGTGCAGGTTTTATTTCCCAAATATGGTCAAGAAAAGATTATTAAGATGGCAATTTTTGAGCACTTGGAAGAAAAATGACATTAGCATAATGTCATTAGCATAATGTCCCTAAAACATGAACATTGTTGACTTTTTAATGTTTCTACACAGTAAAGGAATTTGACAAGAGTCTCGAAATACTCTGAGATACAGTGTAAGGTGGACAGCAATACAAGTCATTGTCTGGTCACCTAACCACAAGCCCCTAGAATACATCTTTCCTTTCAGGTCCTTGGACCAAAATCTAATAGTGATAGGCCTCTTGCTTCAATCTGTTCTATAGATCTGCAGACTTCACCTTCCTAACTTAACTTCTAGCACATTTCCTGCCTCGCTCAATTTTTATTATCCCTTCTCAAGAAAATACACTGACTTTGACATACAGTGGAATTGGCGAGAGAAACAGGGGTTATTAGATCAAGGAAATGAGGGGTAGTTTAAGATTTCTTAAACAGGACATACAAGCATGAACCATCTCAAAAAAAAAAAAACATTCTAAAAGGATGAACCATAAAAAAGAGATAAATTGGACTTCAGTAAAATTAAAAACTATGTTCAACAAGACAAATCATTAAAAAATGAATGAACAAGCCAAAAATGAGAAGGTATTCTAAATACATACATCTAACAAAAAATTATGACAAGAATACATTTAAAAATAAGCAAACTTAAAATCAATAAGAAAAAGACAAAACAACTTTTAAAAATGAACAAATGACTTGAATGGGCCTTTCACTAAAGAGAATATCAAAATGTAAAGCATGTGAAAAAATGTTCAACATTATTACAGTACTCATCAGGAAAATCTGAATTAAAACAAAGAAATTTATGCATATAACCAGATGAATGGATAAAATTTAAAAGACTGACCACATCAAGTGTTGACAAAGATGTGGAGCAATTGGAACTCTCAGACACTGCTGGTGAAAGTAAAATTTGGTCCAATCACTTTGGAAAACTGGAATATCTACTAATAACTCTCTATGTCTACCTGGGAACAAGGAATCCAGGTATACATCTAGAATAAATGAAAGCATGTGTCTACAAAAAGACATATATACAAGAATCCTCATAGGAACTTAATTCATAATAGCTGAAACTAGAAACAACTTAAATATCCATTAACAGGAAAATAAATAAAGTGTGATATATTCATACAATGGATAAGTACCCCAAAATTAAAAGGAACAAATTATTGATATAAATTACAACACGGATGAATCTCAAAAACATTATGTTGAGCAAAAAGAGCCATTCACAAAAATGAATATATTTTATGCCATAGATGAGGCAAAGCTAATCCATGGTGACAGATATCAGAATGGTGGCCACAAAAAAACTATCTGGAGTGATAAGAGATGTCCCTTGATCTGAGTGGTGGTTACAAGGGTGTACACATACATATAGTTCACTGAGCTGTACATCTAAGATTTTACTTTTACTGTATAAAAATTGTACTTGATAAAAATAAAACTGTTTAAAATGAGGGAAGATGGAGGCTGAGATATTCCAGTAGTAGCCTGTGCTGTTCTTTACAGCCCCACCTATCAATGTGACTGCTATAAACAGAAGATAAGGTGACAACAGTGGTCAACCAGTTTGTGAGAATTGTAGATTACACTTCCCATGAACTGATTCACATGTATGCTGTCCTTGTCTAAATCCAGTGAGAGCTCACAGTGATGAGGTGATACTTAGCATTTCCCCCTGCAAGTGATTACTCTTAGGAGAAACAGCAGTCTCCACTAAGCCAGAGACCAACTGTGTGGGGACAGTGAGAAAACCACCCTTACGTTCTACAGGCTCCTCACTTGATTACATGTTTGGTTAAAGGGGGATTGCAGATGAGACTAAAAGCTGCAGGACCACACTCAGAAAAAAAAAAAAAAATGGTGTTGGCGGGTGGAGACATCCTCTTAGTGGTAATTTATGGAGAAAGTAAGATGATGCTGGACTAAACAAAAGTTAATGGCCTTTAACCTCAGGCACGTTTTTTTGCAGAGGTCCAGGCTACAAGCTTTCAGGTGCAAGGCTGTGGACACAGTATGAACGCTTTTAGAGGACTTCAAAATTTACTTTAATGAGAATAGTCACTTGTATAAAACCAAAAATAGATGTAGGAGGAGGTTCAAAGAAAAGGAACTGTTCCCTTCTAATAAATCACAAGGAACAAAGGGGGGAATTTTCGATCTTTAAAACTACTTTTTCTAGCCTCATACATTAAACTTCACATTTTCTGGAGGCTGCTGTTTTGAGGCATTAAGAGACTTGTATTTTAATATAAAACCCACAAAACCCTTGCTTTTTCTGTCCTGTGCCATTATCTGACTCTTGGCAGACTTAAAATTCTTCCTTTTAAAATTATTTCCTTTTAGAGGTCAGCTGAAAGTCCAGTTCAAGCACCACATTGATAAAACTGAACACAGGACCACTCTTAAAAGCCAGCCATTATGGGTCCCAGTAGAAAAACACTCCATGGTGCCAGGCTTCCGAGACACCATGCCTCAAACGTGGCTTTGTGTCAACGCAGCTGTATCCACATGCGAAAAGTTAAAAGACTTATTTAAAAATGTTTCCACTTCTGGAAGCCCTCTCTCTCCAACTTCGATGCAGAGCAGGAGCAAAGGGCTGGGGGTGGGAGGGAGGGTAGAAAGACACTCTCTCAGTTCCCAGGACCTGGCTGAGTATTGAGTTTCTGTGCCCAGACCTCAGTCCCTCTTCTCCAGGCTCTCTCCTTAGATCTAAGCAGGCATCCGTGCACAACTGCCTTGATAGTTGGTCAGCATCGAGTTCCAAAGGAAAAGTCATATTTTCTGACAGTCTATATTTAAATGACAAAATATCAAAACCTGTTTATTCATTCTGCAGACAGGATGAGCTCAGAGGGAACCAATTTTTTTTAATTGGCAAAATCTTGTGGCTAAAGCATATGCAGCTTTTGACATCCAGGGAAGTCTTTCCCCTTAGGACGCACCAAAATGTCCAGGAGCTTGACCTTTGCCCCTGTACAATTCTCCCAAAGGTAGTGACCACTGTACAAAATAAATGGACAGTACGACAGAGGTGGCAGATTCTTGAGGAAAAGCCAAATACATTCCACACTCCGCAGTGGGTACTTTAAACTCCAGATTGTGACTAATGGGAGAGTAGCATCTGCAGCGTGGACACAGAGGACAAAGGGATGATTCCCGCCCCAGGCGGGACAGAGTAGGACAGCGCAAGGTGTCACCATGCTCCTCAGAACAGCACAAAATTTATAACTTATACACTGTTTATTTCTAGAACTTTCCATTTAACATTTTTGGGCCACAGTTTACCATGAGTAACTGAAACCATGGATAAGGGGTGAGGGATACTACTTAACTTTCCTTTAGGGGATGGCAAGAGCCTATTAGGCAGATTACCTAACTAGTGCTGATCAGGTGATTCCTAATGACTGGTTTAAGATTCCACTTCTGGGAGAGTTGAAACTATAATTAAGTCTCGGTTTAATGACATGGAACTTGGCATCAGTCACTCCATTTGGGGCTAGTTTTCTTGTTTTTAACACTCTTAAGTGGGAAGAGGATTATCAATGATTGACAAGAGCAGATACATATCTCTGGCTTTTTATAGAAGTATAATGTACATATATAAAAATACACATTATATATAAAGAGCATGATGAATTTTCAGAAAGTTGGTATATACGCTTAAGCAGCACACAAACCAAGAAACAAAAAGCCAACAGCCCTTAGTAGCATCCTCGTCCCCTCCTTACCCACTGGCTTTTATCTTCTTATCAAGCAGGAGTCAACAAATCCAGCCCCTATCTCTTGTTGTAAATAAAACTTTATTGGAACATGCACAATAAAGCTTTATTTGCATACTGTCTATGGCTGCTTTTGCACTAGAATGACAAAGTGGTAGCAACAAAAATCATACGGCCCAAGGAGCCTAAAATATGTACTATCTGGACCTGTATAGAAAGTTTGCAGACCCCTGTTCTAGGGCAGCATTGTCCAGAAGAACATAATGAGAGTCACAGGTGTAATTTAAAATTTTCTAATAGCCAGGCTTAAAAACTAAAAATAAACAGGTAAAATAAGTTCAATTTCTTTTACCCACTATATCTAAAATATCATTTCAAAATATAATCAGGATAAAAATGAGGTACTTTTTTTCCATTCTATTTCCAAATCTGGTATGTATTTTACCCTTACAGAACATCTCAATTCATGCTAGCCACACTCCAAGTACAACAGTACCTGAGGCCAAGGGCCACTGTGTTGGGACAGCACAATTTTAGAACACCCTCTGACTCTGGAGCTCCAGCACCTCCATCCCCCCACTGCCTGCCTAACCTCTTCCCCTTCAACTGCAGAGCCATTTCTGTACCAGCTTCCTGATTCTTAAAATGTGAATTGAAAAATTACATTCTAAAACCCTACAACTCTTCACTGTAACATTCCTAGAACAAAGAGAGTGAAAGGATTGCCTAAACACAGCTTTATAAGAAAGGGCAGGGTTGGTGAGGAGCATAGAAACCTTTGGACTTTTGTTAGGGGGGAATGATGCAAACAAACAAGCTAAAACAAACTATATGCAAACGCTAAATGCTTCAGAAGAAGGATGAAAGTAAGAGGAATTGATGAGTGCCCCTTAAGAATACCTTCGACAATTCAGCCATGTCATTATTCTTTTTGGCAATAAATGTTTAGTCTGCCTAATGTTAGAAAAACAGAAAAAAAACAAACAAAAGACAAACTGAAGAGTTGCCAATGTTTAAAAATTAAGATTTGTCATTTAGAAATCTGAATTTCTGGCACCCTTTGAAAAACTATGAAGGGCTGGGAACACAGGTCCTGAATTCCCATGTGTCAACAGTTGGCTGGATGGAACAGCAGGGGTCCCCTCCCCCAGGAGACCATGGTCTCTAGTTGGCCACGGTCCCCACCATTTCCAGTCATCACGCACTAGTCATGCACTTATTTACATGACTACTTGGTTTTTGAGTTTGTGCCTCTTGCAGTTGGACGTAGCTTTGAGACACCAAGATAGACACCTTTTTGGAATCGTGAGAGTCTAATGTTGAAAGTAATACTGTTACATGCTATTGGCAATAGAAAAAATTTCAGAAGTAAAACTATTATTTATTATTTTTATATTCTAGTGGTTTCAGTTCAATCTTAAGGGCTTTGATCCTTTAGCTTGTATCTTGGTAGAGTAACTGGTCCCAGATTCAAAGGCAAGTGATGTTTTTTATCCTTTAAATATCTGAGACAATGAAGTGTTTAATGGGCAGCTCCCAATAGCACAGGAGTACTGTTACAAACTGTTTCCAATCTCACCAGCCAAACTGGAAAAATACTACACTGACATGGTTTCTAGAGTTATCCTCTCTTAAATTTATGTGACATTGGAGCCTGACACACTTGAGGATTTAAATGACTGACAACTGGGAAACTAACAGTTTATTTTTTTGGCATCCCTACTTAAGCAATTTGTACCCCGAATCTTATTAATATACCTAAATCATGTTGTATTAAAAGTTATAAATAGCTCATGGACTATGCATGGTACATGCTTTACAGGACTATAAAATGTATTCTTTACAAAGGCAATATCTTTTATTTGAAAACATTTTGAGGACTGAAAATTATTTTGCCAGAATAATGTTCTACTTCTAACAGGATTAGTTTTTTTCAAAAGAAACTTAAAAACGTGACTCCATCTTTCATGTTGCCTGACATTTTATTTTTGAACTTGCTAGTGGGTGTGGTAGTATAATAATTATTGGATTGGACAAAAGAAGGACTGTCTTATACTATAGCCATACAATCCAGAAGCTCTCTCTTTGACAGATGTCTAGTCTAAAAAAGATTACAAAAAAAGAGTTGACTTACTTCTCTGAGCCTCAGTTTCCCTATATTTAACACAGGGTGAATAGACTGGATTGGTGGATTCCAACATTTTTTATTTGTAGCAGAATCCCTTTTGTTAAGTGAAATTCTAGTTGGAAGTTCATCAGAAAAGTGCAGAGCTGGATGTGAGGGCGATCTGGCTGCGACATCTGTCATCTCATTGATCGCCAAGGTTGATTCGGCTGATCTGGCTGCTAGGCGGGTGTCCCCTTCCTCCATCACAGCTCCATGTGCGTCCCTCCCAAAGCTGCTCACTTGGTTGAAGAGGACGACCTTCCCCGATAGAGGAGAGGACTGTTCTCTGGTTAAGGGTATATGAGTAACTGCGCTCCCCTGCTAGGACCTCCAAACAAGCTCTCAAGAAAAGTGCAGAGTTGCCTTGGCTTAAGGGGGTGAGTGTAAGGTCCTTAACTGGGACACCCCCAGTACTCCCAGGCAGCCCTGAATGGTTTTAAGACAACTGGCTGAGCGATGCACTCATTACTTTCCCAAGTTGCCATTTCTGAACTAAACATTGAAATTGCCCAGGGCAGCATGGTAGACCTCTCAGAACTATACAGACTCTTCTCACTGTCCTCACAAAATTCTTCATATACCTCTGTCAGGTAACTCGGTAGCCCTGGATCATCCTTTGTTCCACTCCTTTCTGCTTTTCTGAACCTCTCCAGGCAAGAGCTTTCTCAAGCATCCTCCTTTCCCCAAAAGCTTTCTCAAACACTTCGTGCTCCTTTCATCTTGCTTCTCCCCAATTCCTTCCTCAACGACGAAGTACTTACGTTACAGGACCCTTATTATATAATCAACAAACACCCCTTGCAGGACTCCTACATGGAGGAGGGACAGAGGAGGTCCTGACTAAACACCAGCCAGACTCCATGCACTTCTGTTATTGGCCCCCTGCTTTCCACAATGAGTCCAGAGCCTCTCCCTGATTTTTGACTGTGAAGGGCTCTCAAAGCTTTTGATCTTCAAAAAGGTCACCTTCATCACATGATAGTCTCCTTAACAATGAGGTCAACTAGATCATCTTCCAAAATAAATATGAACACTTACTAGAGAGAAATATGAGACTCTGCCTTTATGGTTCAAATCATCATTTCAACAGTGACCTTTTAATTCTCTAAGTTGACAAAAGGCTACATTTGTTACTCCCAACTGCAAGTAAAGTTATAGGTTCAATTGACTTCAGTAGAACCAAAAAAAAACAAAAACAAAAAAAAAAAAACAAAACCAAAAAAAAAACAAACAAAAAACCAACTCACGTTCAAGGTAGCAATGCCAAAAATTCATAACAGAGTCCTCTTGAAAATGTCCTTGTGTAGTGTGTATGAAGGAATGAATATGGCCCATATGTTCAAATGCTCCCTAAATAATGGACATTATTAGGGAATGAGAGGAGTCAAAGAAATAAGAAAGTGGTACAAAAGTCATGTTAGAGATGACAGGAGCTCTCTTGAATTTGACTTATGTGTCAACTCTCAATAAAAATACTTTAAATTAAAGTTTTAAGATTTTACATCTGTGAGCTCCTAGAAAGAAAAGACTTCTGTTGATCAACTGCTTTGGACAAGCCCAGGACAATGAGGTACCCATGAGAGGAGTTTGTGAAACTTGCACAGAAAAGGCTCTGTTGGGCCCCAGGGAATAGAACTGTATGGATTCATCCTGGATGAAGATGCTCTCCCAGCAATTCAGGTGTGACTAGACATGTAAAGGCGTCTTCTTAATTATAGAAGTATAAGACATGGTGACTTAGCTTTGGAAAGAATCTATGATTGGGCTGTGTTAAGATTATAAAACATTCCTGTAAACTGTGGGGAATGTCTCTCTATAGAAAAAAAATGGTGATGTGTATTTCCATATTGAAAACAAAACAGAAAGTGATTCTTTGTTTCAATTTGTGTTTCCCCAGACTTTGCCTACTTACTGTCATACTGGAGAAACTCAGGCGCCATATGAAGGACAACAATGAACCCTAGACTCTTATCTAAGCGAACACTGATAAGCTTGACCACTCTCTTACCAGGGCTTGGCACCAGGGGGAGAGTCATTTGGACAGGAGCCATGAAACCTGGACTCAGCTGATTCCACTGGTAACATATCATGGGACCTTGGACCAGGCATGTTCTAAGTTTGAATTGCTTTGTTTATGAAATTTGAGGTTGAAATTGTTGGTATTGAAATATTTGCATATTATTCTCTTGATTATAGAAATAATACATGTTCATTGTAATAATACATGATTCATCCAGAGGATGAATGGGAATGGAAGGGACCTGCTGACCATATCATAGCAGAAGTGGGGAGCGGCAGGGGAATGGGAATGCAAGGCACAAGAAAAAGCCCCGGAGAGAAGCCAAAGGTGAAGGCTGAACTAGATCCTTCAGGAAGCTAGAAAGAGAAGAAAACAGGACTTTCTCTAGTTAAACAATTCTTTTAGGATACAGCAGACTCCCAGCAGTTCGAGTGGCTATTGGTAGAGGAAAAGCATTAGGCCGGGAGCCAGGAGACATGTCTGGCTCCATCATAGAACTGGTTTTGTGACTTTGGGTGGGGGACTGAACCTCCTGAGTTTCCATTTCCTCATCTGTAAAATGCAGACAATAGTTCCTACTTCAAAGTGTGGCTGGGATGGTACAATGAGTCTAGCTCATGAAAGCCATAGGCAAGCTCCAAAGTGTGTAATGTTATTCTCGCCACCACAAGAAAGGAGGTCCCTCCCCACCTTTGCCTTTATTTCCTTCACAAGTACTTAGGAAATTGTATACCAACAAAAGGGACTCTATGGAGCTTTTCTCACCAGTTATTTTGTTCCTTCTCTGAGAAACCATGTGGTGATTAGGTATAAATAAAGCAGACCAGGGTGCATCAACGAGGCGGTGAGCATAGGTAAGTGCATAGAATTGGACTTGGGCCCTTCCCACTGAGAAAACAATCTCACCCAACAGTTCCTGCGGGAATCCTGCTCTTACTAAACAGGTCAGTCCACTCGTGTACAGAACAGAAGTGATCACAGAGGCCTCACAGGCCCACCAAGTTGATCAGCTTGTGTTGTCAGGCCACTGGGTGGGGGTTACAGAAACTAGAGGAGGATGTTTGGGTAGGTCTCTAGGGAGCCAGTGTATCGGTTGGGGTGCCATCCTAGCATCAGCTCTACTCAGAGGTACATCCCACACAGAAGAAACAAACACTGGAGTGTGGGTGTGCCAAGAGCCCGGGTTACCTAATCTCCAAGTCACAAGCAGTGCAAGACCTGTCTACAATGGATGTATTCAAGCCATCACTTTAGATTTTATCATGTTTAGGAGTGTGATTTGTCCCCAACATTGGGGAAAGATACCTGCATGGAAAGAGCCAGCTCCAGGCCCCAGGATGATGCCCAACAGGGAAGGGAGTGGCTATAACCTCAGTCCTCCAAAGTGCTGTGAAATTACTCAGCCCTTCACAGCCATCCACACCATCTTCATCTTCTTCCAATGCTAAATTGCCCATTAGATGCATTCCTCCCCTACTGCTTATTTATTAATTTAATATTTTTCCAAAACAGAAATCCTTTGCATCTGCTAATCATCACAAAAAAAATTTTTTTTTACAAACAGGATAGACAAAGTGACATTCTCCATACTGTTCCCTCCTATAATTCTACTTCTCCTATCCCTTCACTATTGAAAGTTTTAAATATATCTTTCCAGAATAACCTTTTCCCTTAATTTGGGGGTCAATGTGAAATATACACACAGGTCTTAAGTAAGTAGCTCTATGAATTTTTATACATGTCTACACCTGGACCAAGATTTTAAAATTTCCTTCTTTCAGAAGCCTCTAGCTTGCCCAATCCCAGACATCCCTACCAAAGAGAACCATTATCCCCACATCTACCCTTATAGTTTAGTTAGTTTTGCCTGTTTGAACTTTATGTAAATGGAACCATATGGCATGTATTCTATGGTGCCAACTTTCCTTTTCCTTCCTTTCTCATCTCCTGCTTTATTTCTCCACCCTCCTTCCCTCCCTCTCTTCCTTGCCTGCCTGTCTGCCTGCTTGCCCGCCTGCCTGCCTTCCTTTGTACACTCACTCTTTCTCCTTTCTTCTTTTTTTACATAAACTTATTTAAAGAAGTAGACATTACATTTTATATTAGTCCATCTTGCTTTGCAGGATCCTTAACATACAATTCTTTTCTCTCTCTCTCTCTCTCTCTCTCTCTCTCTCTCTCTCTCTCGTTTTTTCCTTTTAATTTTCTCCCCAATATACTTGCAAGCTCTTCCAGAACTCAGGGCTCCTCCAGACATGTAAAGTTTGAGAGTAGCCCCAGATTCCTGGTGCTATTATGGAGCATGCCCCTTCTCTGTGGAAGGCAAGGACATAGAAACTGAAATAAACAAATGGCAAGCTCTGCTCCCCACTGAATTTCATAATATGCCTCTTGGCTACAGATATATGATCTCATCAGAAACTATGCAGGCCAGAAGGCAATGAATGGGATAACACAGTCAAAGAGCTGAAAGAAAAATACTATCAACCAAAATTTCTATATCCAGCAAAACTATTCTTAGAGAATGAAGGAGAAAGTATTTTCAGATAAACTAAAGCTGAAAAAATCCATTGTTACCAGAGCTGCCCTACAAGAAATACTAAGGGAGTCTTCAGGCTGAAATGAAAAAAACACTAGACAGTAACGTGAAACCACATGAAGAAACAAAGAGTAAAGGTAACAACATAGAAAATTATAAAGAACAGTATAAATATATTTTTTGTTCAAAACACATCAAGAAGACATACAATATAAACATGCATCTAACAATGGAGCCCTAAAATACATGTAGCAAAAACTCAGAGTTGAAGGGAGAAATAGAAATTCAACAGTTAATAGTGGTGGATTTTGATACCCACTTTGAATACTGGGTAGAAGAATTAGATAGAAAAAAAAAGGAAATATAAGACTTGAACAACATTATGAACCAACCAGAGCTAACAGACATCTGTAGAATATTCTACCCAACAACAGTAACAGAATATACTTTCTTCTTAAGTGCATGCGGAGCACTTTCCAAGATATCTTAGGCCATAAAACAAATCTTAAACTAACTCATTCTATGAGGCCATATTACATGATACCAAAATCAAAGTTATCACAAGAAAATGATAGACCGATATCCTTCATGATTATAGATGCAAAAATCCTCAACAAAAATACTAGCAACCAAATCCTGCAACATAAAAAGGTTTAAACACCATGACAACTAAGATATATTTCCAGAATGCAAGGTTAGTTCAACAAAAATCAATCAATGTACAAGTGTTGGCAAGGATGTAGAGAAAAGAGAACCCTTGTACACTATTGACAGGAATGTAATTTGCTGTAATAACTGGAAAGCCATATGAAATTTCTTCAAAAAATAATTTTAAAAAAACTACCATATGATTCAGGAATTCTACTTCTGGCATATATCCAACAGAGATGAAAACAGGGTATCAAAGAAATATCTGTATTTCCATGTTCACTGCAGCATTATTCACAATAGCCAAGATATGGAAACAACCTAGGCATACGTCAGATGAGATCGGGTGCATTCAGGATGGTATGGCCATAGACCTAAGCAAACATCAATGGATGAATGGATAAAGAGGATGTGGGTGTATGCATGCATGTGTGTGTGCCTACACACACAATGGAATATTATTCAGCTGTGATAAGAGAGGAAATCCTGCCATTTGCAACATGAATAAACATTACAGATATTGAGCTAAATGAAATAAATCAGACAGAGAAAGACAAATACTGCATGATATCAATTAGATGCAGAATCTGTAAAAAAGATATCAACTCATAGTAGCAGAGTAAAATAGTGGCCACCAGTGGCCGGGGGTTGGGAAAATTAGGGAGATGCTGGTAAAACAGTACAAACTTTCAGCTATAAGATGAGCATGGTGACTATAGTTGATAACACTGTATTATATAATTGAAATTTGCTAAGAGAATATAACTTAAACGTTCTTATCTATCCCCCCATGCCCGCCCCCCCCCAAAAAGATAAATATGTGAGGTGGTGGATATTTAACTAAATGCAAAGAATCTTTTCAGGATGCATATGTATATCAAACCATCATCATGTGCACTTTAAATATCTTATAATTTTATTTGTCAACTGTACCTCAATAGAGCTAAAAAAAATAATCAATGTAATATACCCTATTCATAAAATAAAGGACAAAAACACATGATCATCTCAACAGACGCAGAAAAAGCAATTGATAAAATCCAGTCCATGATAAAAACACTCAACAGACTAGGAATAAAAGGAAAAGTCCTCAACCTGATAAAAAGCATGTATGAAAAATCCACAACCAAAATCATACTTAATTGTGAAAGGCTAAAAGTTTTCCTTTCAAGATCAAGAACAAGGCAAAGATGTATGGTCTTGCTGTTCTAGTCAACATTGTACTGGTGGTTCTAGCCAGGAAAATTAGGCAATAAAAAGAAATAAAATGCATACAGATTGGAAAAGAAGAAAAACTATTTCTATTCACAGATGATATGATCTGTGAATCCACAAGGAATCCTAAAGAATCTACAAAACAAATAAGAATCAACAAATAAATTTACCAAGGTTGCAATACACAGAAATCAATTGTATTTCCATACACTAGCAATTAAAATGAAATTAAGAGAACTCCATTTACAATAACATCAAAAAGAATAAAATACTTAGGAAAACAATGAACAAAAGAAGTGTAGACCTGTACAGTGAAAAGTACAAAACATTCTTGAAAGAAATTAAGGAAGATAGAAATAAATGGAAAGACATTCCATATTCATAGCTTGGAAGATAAGATGACCATCCTTTCCAACCTGCTACATATTCAACACAATCCCTTTCAAAACCCCTTTTTGCAGAAACTGATAAGCAGATCCTAATGGAAGGGATGCAGAATAGCCAAAACGTCTTGAAAAAGAACAAAGCTGGAGGACTCAGTTTTGAATTTGAAACTTCCTGGTTTCAAAACTTACTACAAAGCTACAATACAAATCTTGTAACAGACTTATATTCAGATTTATAAAGAACCTGCATAACTCTTACAACAATAAAAAGACAAGTAACCCAATTTAAAAATGGAAAGAATACCTGAATAATCATTTCTCTGAAGACACAAATGGTTAATAAACACATAAAAAGATATTCAATATCATTAGTCATTAGGAAAATGCACATCAATTCCACAATGAGATACCATTTCACACATACTAGGATGTTATAATCAAAAAGAGGAATGATAACAGGTTAAGTGTAGATGACGATGAAAAAACTGGAACCCTCATACACTGCTAGTGGGATTGTAAAATAGTGCAACTGCTAACCAGTTTGGCAATTCCTCAGAGTTAAACACTGAGTTAGTTACCCTATGATCTATCAAATCCACTCCTAGGAATATACTCAAGAGAAATGAAACCCTGTACATGAATGTTTATGCTAGCATTATTCACAATAAGCAAAAGTGGAATTAACTCAAATTGCCATCAATTGATGAATGGACAAAAATAATGTGGTATAGCTACAATGAAATGTTATTTGGCTATTAAAAAAATGAACTGCTGATATGCTACGACATTGATGAACCCTGAAAACACTATGCTGAGCAAAAGCAGACACAAAAGGTCATATATTATACGATTCCATTTATACAAAATCAGTAAATCCATAGAGAAAGACAGTACATTCATGGTTGCCGGCAGCTGGCAAAGGAGGAATGGGGAGTGACTGGTAATGATCATGGGGTTTCTTTTTGGGGTGATGGAAATGTTCTATAATTAGGTAGTGGTGATGGTTGCAAAACTTTGTATATAAACTGAAAACCACTGAATTTTATGCTTTAAAATAATGAATTTTATGGCATGTAGGTCATATAATTTTTAAAAAGTAAGAAAAAAAAAGCAATGGTCTTATTAAAGTCACTATTAAGCTTGATTAGGGACATTAGTTAAACTCAATTGAGTAAATTAGTTAAGTAACCATAGCATCTATTTCTCCAGGGAAGAGCTCTATTCTTTAAGACAGACAGAGCAAATGCACACTCAACTCATGCTATCTTAATCCTATAGAGTATGGTGAAACTAATCTTAAATTTGTTAAATTTGTAGAATTTGTTTAAAGTTAAAGGTAACTAACAAAAGTTACTTTGTATTATAAGAATAAAATAGTGTCCCAATGAGAGAAGTGATTTCATTTTTAAGCTAAAACCTCCGAAGATTTTTGGATTAAAAAAACAAAAACAAAAATCCTGATTTTTGTAAAGTGACTGTTTCAGCCTGCCAAATAACGGTTTCCTTTTTCTTTTCCCCTCTACTCAATATATGTTTTTGGTATATTATATAATTAAATAAATAATTTATATATAATCTCATCTCTGGATAAGAAAGATCATTCTCAGCATACACCCCTTCCAAAAGAAAAGAATAGGAAAAGACTGATAAATTTAATTATGTTAAAAACTTAAAGTATCTGTACATCAACACACATCACATGGAATTTTAGAATTTTTTGTTGATTTATTTGAATTAATTATAAGTTCAGTATATTATCTTTTGTCAAATTCCTAGCAAATATTAAATCATTTTATTTTCCATTTTTCTCTAAGGTATTTCAATTATCTTTGAACTTAATGCCTCATGTTTATTAAGTTAAATTAATTCTCAAGTATTTCTTTTGCTGATCTTACATGTAAAGGCTTTGGGCTCAGAGCTGAGTTCGAACCGCAAACTCTTCAATTTACCCTCTGTGCACATGTGTGTGTGTGCTTTGCATGTGTGTGTGTGTATGCAGGTGCATGTGGTTTAAGTTCAGTGTTTCTTAATCTCTCTGAGGCTCAGTTTCTACATATGTAAAATGGGAACAAATAAAGTTTTAAGGGAAGTGTCTACATATGGCATGTTACCATATGTGGTAGCAATAACAATAGTGGAGTGGCCATAATGACACTCAATACTTCCAATTCCTCAAAAATGTTTGCAGAGTTGTAAGACTTACATATTGTTTTCTAATGATATGGTTTATATATCTTAAAGATGCACAGAAATAAAATTTCTTTGAGGAAATTGTTAGGTACAGCAAAATTACAAGATGTTACCTATGACACAAAAATCAATTTCATTATTTCATCTTACTGACATAATAGAAACTCGCTGTACTTCCCCATTATAATAGCTACAAAAATTAAATATATAGAATTATGTAATTCAATAACTATAAGAACCATTCAAAATTATATAACCCTAATGAAAAAAAATGAAGAAAGATTTAAATAAATGGAGAGACGCATCATGGTCTCCTTGTTGCAGGCTAGAAAAACTACAGATGAAAGTACTTCTTGATTTAATATAGAGATTTAATGTAATGCCAATTAAAATACCCACATATCTGTGAGAAATAAAGTTAAATTGAATTAGTTGAGTTTTTCCAAAGACCAATCTGGTAACATATATATAACAATAATTATAAATCTCTTCATACTCTATTTTTTAAATTGCTGATTTTGGAGTTAAAGATAAATTCTTTTAGTTTTGGTGTGATGCTATAATGAGGAAATAGTTGTCTATGAATTCACTATAATTTTAATTAACTGAAATAGGAACTTACCCGGAAGAAATTCCAGGCGGGTGGAGAGGGATCTGTTAAGGCTCAGTGTCATCACTGTGGGGCATTAAATGCATTCATTCTTTAACCTACTTCGCCCAGCAGACCTCAAGATGGATTGTAAAGGACCACGACATCATTGGATGATGTCATAGGATGATGACATCACAGTCATTCCTGAACATGCTTGACAGAGCTTAGATCTTCCTATAGGTGTGCAGGATGAGGGGATTGTCTGTCACCCTGAAAAGCCAGACAGCCTGACTATGCGTAAAGTAATGAATGCAGCCTGTCTGGTTCCTAGCACAGTGCCCAAGCATACAGCAGTGATCTGCAGGGCCAAACATATGGGGGGCCATGCAGGAAGCTTCTGTCACCATGGGGGGGTGGGGCACAGAAAAGCACCAGGGCCAGTCAGAAGGCAAGGGGGAAGTAAAACCGTGGACAAGAGCTTTTACTGTGGTTTCCTTGGGGAAGTAGCAGGTAAGGCAAGGTAAGCAAGCTTAGGATTGGCCAGCTTGAATAAATTCAGGGGGCTCTGGAGCCTAGGACCAGTGCCTAGCAGTCTGATATCTGGCCCTGGTGAGATCAGGACAGGTGGATAGTGGCCCAGAATGTGAGAACCCACAGAGAAAGTGGTGGGGGTGTGGGCTCTGGATTCATTGGTCTGCATTCACTCTCACTGGGCTGTTGGCTATCTCTAGGATATTGCCAGGTCTAGGGCAGCCCTTCCAAGGTCAGTAAGGCTCCAGATGTCAAAGCATCAGAATACAGAAAATACAAGACATGGTTAACACGCTGGCCCAAAACCTGAAGACCTGTCACATGACCAAGTCTAACGACCAAGGGCACCCAAGTGGGCCAGGCAGCTTACTTTCAGATGGTGTCTCACTGATCATGAGTCCTAACTCTGCAACAGATTTCTGCATCTTTTAAGCAAGACTCCCCATGAAAGCCTGGCCTTCCCCTCAAAACCTGACACACTGTACCTGTATCTTTTATTAAGTTCAGGCCCCAAATCAATCACACTACCATGTGAAAGCTGAATATAACCTCCAGCGTTGCTTTTCTTTGTCCATTTGCCTTTTAAAAGGGCAGGTCTTTTAAATACCAGCTCCCTTAGTAAAATGTGGGCAGCATAGTTCCGTCAAGAGCAAGACCCTGAAGCAAACTCAAGGGGGCAGGGAGCATCCAGCTCTGCCTTTAGCAGATGTGCGATGTGGGTGTAGATAATAATACCTACTGACAAGGTTGTTAAGTGGATTAAATTCGATGAGATGTGCCAAGACTATTAATATATGAGTTGTCATTATTATTAATTATAACCCCAAGGTCCTGCCTATCCAACTCACGTCAGTCAAAATCTGCCTCAGTTTCCTAACCTGCAAAATGGAGATCATATTACATAACACAGGAGTGTGTTAGTCCAAGTCCTCTGAGATGTAGACACCAAGACAGGATCAAAGATTGTATTAGGGACATGCTTGTGATGAGAGAAGGGGAGGGAGCCTGAAGAGCCTGGGAGAGCCATTAGGCTGAGATGCAGGTCCTGCCCCTGTGAAGGAGAGAAGAGAAGGAAGACCATGGTATTGTCTGAGGAAACTGAGAAGACACCAGGAGTCATGGAGGCAGCAATGGGTCACTGCTGGTCTCTTAGAATGGGCCTGCCTTCATATCCCTGCCAGGCTCAGTCACTGGCTGGGAAATTTGGTGATGCATTCCAAAGCCCAACAGCTGGACCCTCAGTCAATCACTCCCCCTTTAGCTGGAAGTCTTCGAGGCATGTTCTCATGGCAGGATTCAGTGTAAAGATAAAATGTATCAAAACATATGCAACCCTTGGAACATGGCCCGGCACCTGGTAAGCATTGTGTAAGTAGCTGTCAGGAGGAGGAGGAGGAGAGGAGGAGGAGGAGGAGGAGGAGGAGGAGGAGGAGGAGGAGGAGGAGGAGGAGGAGGAGGAGGAGGAGTAATTGCCTAAATACTTGTGCAAAACCAATAAATACATTTTAAAAGTGGATGTCAAGGATGATATGATACAAACTATTATTATTTAACTTTCTCATTTTTTTTCTCTACTATAACAAACTTGCAAAATAAAGCACTTACATTTCTTTATCCTCCCTGGAACATCCACTGTATATAATCCTCATAGTACACATTCAATAAATGTGTGTTGAATAAATGATGAATTCGGCATATCAGGAAATTGTATGTATATGATCCTCAGTACTAGACAGACTTAAATGTATCTTGAAAATTAATTCATAAAAGGTTTCCAGTTTGCCCTTTCTGGGAAGATAAAATCTAATTATTTTTCTAATATTTTATAACAAACATTTCAAACAGAGTAAAATAGATTTTTCAAAGAATATCCATATACTCACCACCTAGATTCTATCATTAACATTTTATAATACTTGTTTAATTATATAATTATCCATCTATCAACTCTCTATTTATCCACATTTTTGGTGCAGTTCAAAGAAAACTGCAGACATCTGTACTTTTCCCTAAATACTTCACTATATATATCATTAATTAGAGTTCAATTTTTTCCTTTTTTTTTTAAATGTAAAATTTACACTGAGTTTTCAAATAAATGCACCCACTTCCAAGCACTAGGATGTTGTCTGGTTGCAAACAGTTGGCAGCTGCACATCTCTAGGGGGAGTTTAATGTCCTCGATGGGTACAGCATTTGCTGAAGCATCTGTTCAGACGCTTTTTGCAGATGCTAATTATTGCAGATTGGGGTCTCTAGGAAGCAGACTCTGAGACAGAAGTTAGTGCGCAGGTTTATTAAGAGTACCCATGGGACCAATGCCTTTGGGATCGAGGGCAATGACACAGCAGTGGCAGAGAAAAAGAGTGGAGTTGGGATGCAGGTGTGGCCTACCCCATGGGGAGCTAAAATGGTGTTCGGAGTTCTCCTCAGTTGGACAGAGATGGCTGGGCTTTTGTACCATCATAGTCATTAGTCACTGGTTGTGGGCCCTCTGGGAATGATCATGATCATGAGGGTGGAACCCTCATAAATGGGATTAGTGCCCTTATAAAAAAGGCTTCAGAGATCGCCCAGGCCTTCCCACCGTGTGGGGAAACAACAGAAGTCTGTGACTAGGAAGAGGCCTCACCTGGCCATGCTGGCTCCCTGATCTTGGACTTGTCCAACCTCCAGAACATTGAGAAGTTGACGCCTCTGTTTATAATAACTGTGGTATTCTTTTACAGCAGCCTGCACAGGCTAAGATGTCATCTTATACTCCTTCCCTTAAAAAAGATGTCTTGACAGCTGACATCTATGTATGCCCCAAATCTTTGTAACATACTTGCCACACTTTGATAAGGTCTTGCCAGACAATTCCTTCATAGAATGAAAAAAATAAAACAACAAAACTCTCATTTCCTGGCCTCTATGCTGCTGTGATGCAGTTGTGTGATTAAGTTCTGCCAGGTAGAAGGGCTCATGCAAGGCTTTGCTGGGAGCTGAGTGATGCATTGAAGGAGGCAGGGTCAGTGACCAAGGCAGAGCTGAAGTGGCTCGCTCTGAGCAACAGCTGGGAAAAGGGGCGGGGTCTGGTTCACCAGCTTCCTGACCCTGGGAGGCCTGATTCTGTTGTGTCTTCTGGGAGTCACTTGGGAGGCTCAGCCTAAAATCCACTACTTGATCCATCCCAAGATTCTGAAAACTCTGTTCCTTAACATCGCTTCTGCATGAATCAGCTAGAGGCAATTCAATTGTATGCATCTAAAAGCCCTGCCCAGTGCATTTCCTGCCACCCACAACAGTGCTTTTGAACTTTTTAAGCCATAGCACACTCTCATAAAACACAATATTCTGCAGAAGTCCAATACATAAAGTAGATTATAAATGGAGATGTACTTATATAGTTTGATCTTCTTGTCCTCCTCATTCTAGAACTCTAGGGTTCCGATGAACTCACCTGTAGGAGAAAGTACCTCCTCAGAAATAACCTCCTCAGCAAGGTTATTACAGAGGGTCCTTCATACACTGGACCTGACCTACTTTGTTCTGCTTCACCTTCTACCATGCCTCCTGTTCTAATGCCTACCTAATTAATTTCCATTTGTATGCACACCCTATGACTTCGGGACTCCATAACCATACCTCTACTTTTCCCTCTCCGTAGCATGTTCATCATGACTATCTGCCAGGAAAATGCCCATGCTCTCTTCAAGACCCAGATCAATTATAACCTCTACAAACCTCTCACCAATGCCTCTTCACAACTCATGACTGATATTTTCAGTAGCCCTTAGCATTCATGAGCTTTCCATTTTCAGATCTAACTATTTTCTAGTGATGATACCAGGTAATCTGTAATTTTGCTGAGGCACAAGTCTGAATCATGAATACAACAAGGTTGGTGAATTGTCCTGGTTTCTCCCTTCCTTCAATCCATAATATCCATCAGGGCTTCACAATGGCCAAACCCGGCAAGAATTTAGTTAGCAAAAGGAACATAAGGAAATATAGCTAGTTGTGTCAGTCCAATTGCAATACAGAACAGAGTGAGGAAAAAGCAAAAACAGATCCAGGGACAGTGGAAGAAATGATCAACTCAATAGGAAATTCACAGAAGTCAGTGAGACCTCAAGGAATGGGACTTGTGATTACAATATGACAAAGGGAAGACACATTTCAAGTTTCATTCAAAAGAAATGAATAGAGGTTTGTTTTTGTTTTTGTTTTTGTTTTGAGAGGCAGTAAGCTGTCTCCGTAAGTCAAGAACAAATTATGTATCTATATGCGATGCAAATAATGGAGATGAGTGCTACTATAATGACAGGATGACCACAGCGACTGTCAAATGTCAGAAATGAGTGATTCATTCTGATACACAAATAAGGAAGAAAGATAAAAGACTGAATTAATGGGGGAGTCAACTGTCCACACACATTCTCACAGCACCATTGTGATAAAAACTGTATTTGACACACCCTTGACCTAACTTGCTGACAGACACAGCCCTCAGAAGATTGAGAAAGCAATGGGAGGAGTAGCTATTCTTGATAGACTTCCAGTTAACAAGAAGGAAGTGATGGGAGAAGTGGAAGTGATGATGAGCAATGTGGGAGAAAATGCTCACGTCATCTTTATTTTTGTGACCAATGAAAATCAGAAACCTGGTCTGGCTGAGAATTTTGTGGTTTATGAGCAGAGATTTTGACAAGTTTAAAGTGAGTGGGAGTCTATAAAATATGTCTTCCCCATCAAGTAGTATTGGAAGTTCTTGAAATTGGGGTCTGACACCACAAACATTGGTAGGTAAACAGGTAAGAAAGAGGAGAATCACAACAAGCTGATGTGTTTGAATAGACAATTTTGCAGTGAACTCACAACATCTCTCTCTCTCTCTCTCTCTCTCATACACACACACAATTAGTGCAAATCAGTGAGCACTAATTGTGACTGGAAGGATGAACATCATTAGCAGAGCCATTATCAGTGCTTTAAATTAGTATAATACCTGTCCTGCACCATTTCTACTCTGAAAGACTCTCAGAAAGCTCAAACATCTGAGCCACCTAGAAATTAAATACACTTGTGTCAATCTCACAAGGTTGGATGGAACACAGAATGGACTTTATGGGCTTGAAGATTCTGGAGACCATATCCCTGGGTAGTCTGAAAATATCTTTCAAAAACCTGGAGCCAGCTTTAATCCTGGTTCTCACTTTTCCAGTCTTCCCTTTGCCAACCTATGCACTGAGGATGGATGATACTTGGCCCATAATTCATGCAAATATTCTTCTATTTAACAAACATGACTGCGCATCTACAATATATCAGGCAATATGAGATAACACACATATTAAAATGTCTCTCTCTGTACCCAGAAACTTACAAGATCACTGCTAAAATTAAGATTTGTGACCAGTGCAATAGAAACAGAAAATAAAAAGTGTAACTTCTGAGGGAGTCAAGCTTGGAAGGATGAGTAGGCAGCAGGGATTACAGACAAATAAGAGCATGAGAAATGCCAGAAAAAGTGAGGGGTGAGTAAGTGCCTTGGAGAAGCCATAAATCCAATAAAGCTCACTATTCTAGAGCCCCAACTATTCTGTAGAAAGGAAATTGAGGCTGTACAGGAGAGATCAGATCATCTGTAGAACATGCAAACAAGTTTAGATTCAACCCTGTAGATGATGACAGGCGTCACTGAACACTTCTAAGTAGGAAAGTGACATTGTGAATGACCAACAAGGTTTGTGGAAGGGGTTATAGTACATGTGTGAAAGGAATCTAAAGGGCGGAACATGTACACGAGATTTATTTAGCAGGTACAGGACTTGATGCATGTAGGAGGTAGGAAGAGGAAAAGGTTTCATCCTCAGGAAACTTGGAAGATGGTACAATTCACCAAAACCTGGCATCTAGAAAGAGAGCATGTATAGTGGGGAAAACAAAATAGCTGAACTTCAGACCAGTTGAGTTTGAGGAATCTGTGGGCCATCAAAGTAGAGATGACCAAGAGCAAGTTGGATATATGTGTCTGGCACTCAGGCACAAAGTAGTGGGGGAGATACAAGGTTAGAGTAGGCAGGATTGCCAATGAATGAAAAGAAGAAATAAATGGTGAAAAGCCAGTGAACTCCTCTAAATGAGCAGCAGCCTCAGTATCACCTGCAGCGACGACTGGGGGCCAGCTCACAAGAGCCAATTGCTCAATATTGCCCATTTTGAGAGCTGGTTGTCAAATCCTTGGTGGCTTGGTGAAAATATTTAAATCACATGGAAATCAGCAAACTTTCTATAAATAAATGAGGCCTGCTTTCTCTACACCCGACTCCCAAACTTGAGGACTTGTCATAAATGCAAATTTGCAGGCTACTCTAGATCTATTAAGTCAGAAACCTTGGGGGAAGTTTCCACAAGCCCTGCAGGAGATTCAGATGCCCAGGAAAGTTTGAGGATGCGCGCTCTAAACACATGGTCCACATGAGCCCAGGAAGCCCAGCCTGGCCTGGGACTCAATAAAAATGAGTCTGAGGCTGGGCTGGCTGAGAGAAACCCATGGCCTGCACTTGGGGTGTGTGGGGGAGGGGAGGCAGGAGGTGGGGGGGCAGGACCCAGAAACAGACTGTTGATAAGTGGTCAACATCTCTCTAAATCTGTGATAGGATTAACATGCCCAGTCCTTTCACCTACTCTTCCAAAATCTTCTAAAAGGATTTATATGTCTGTGCTTCTAAGGGATTTGGGGAAGAAAGTGATCATTTCAGAATCTTCAGTGCATTCCTTTGCTTTGTGGTGCTGAGGGGGAGCAGAGTTTGCCACCTCAAAATATGTCTTTTGTGGATATTAATTGTTTTAAGATGGTTATTTTTAAGGAAAAGACTCAGGAAGAACCTTTGACTTTCCCTCAAACTGCCTAAAAGAATTTAAATACAGGAAGGGAGATATCTTCACAGATAACTATAGTTAAATATGAACAATGTGACAGGGAGGAACCTAGTTAGGTCCTTTTGATCAAAGTCCTCTCTGTGACCTACTGTTAAAGATGGCCCAGCAAAGATTTATTTACCAAACATTTGCTTTTCCATCTCCACGTGAGTTGCCTACCTTCCAAGTCCCAAAGCACAACCCCTCTTCTCTTTAAGTCCAGAAGATAGCATACATATAGACTGCAACCCATCCTCTGGGTCCCCAAGTTCTAGCAAACTCCTGTATATACATATATACGTGCATAATTAAATTTGGTTATTTTCTCCTGTTAATCTGTCTCATGTCAATTTGATTGTTAAACCAGCCAAAAGAACTAAGAGAAAAGAAAGGCAATTTTCCTCTCCCCGATAGAGCCAAGGTAAAACTTTAAAATCTTACTAAGAAAGGCTGAGACAAAGTCAGCTGAAACAGACACTTGCTTATTTAACATTAAAAAGTTCTTACTTGGAATCAGGCTTTGTTTTGTGATTGCACCTTACAAATAATCCTAACATTGGCCAGCTGACCTTAGCAGTCTTTAAGACCCTGTCAGGATACAAGGCTAACACCAATGAAATTAACAGTGAAAACCAGGGTTGATGTGAAATTGCAACAAACTGCCTGGAGTTCTGAGGGCACATCTTAAGTTGTGTTAGCCTTTTGAATTTAATGAGATTCATATTTCATTGTTTTGTTGTATTAGAAAGGACGCCAGACGAGAAATTTTGAGTTTGCAACTGCATGTGTATTTTCATTTATGTGACCTTGGAGAAACCATGAAAATTCTTTCCTTGCCTATAAAAAATGAAAAGTTGGAACTAGGTGTTGTGGAGGAAAAGGGGGCTACTTACGAAACCTGACAAAAGTGCAAGGGAGGCCTGCATGGCCGGACTTACACACGCAGAGACCGAAAGTAACCAAGTAGGTCTGAACCCAAAAAGTGTTTAACTAAAAGCGGGTCATAGCAGATGGTCACATCCTACGCCTATAGCTTTCTTGAAGTAACCACACACAAACTTCATTTCTTTAATACAGTTTTTTCTCTGATTCAAGTTGGTTTTGCCCAGATAACGGCATTGTGGTTCACTTGTTTCTTCCGGTGCCCCCTGCCCCACCTTTCTCTGTATGCCTGCTCTGTTAATCATTAAACCTTGGGATATAAGATTACCTGAGCCTCAGGCCTATAATTGAGGACAATAGGTTTCAGCTGGACTTTAGATTGAGGCTAACATCTCAGCTTTAGATGTGTTTCAGCCCCCCGCCCATTGAGGCAGAACAACCCTACCAGCCAAGGAACCAGGTCAAGGGACCAGACAGGATGGTGCCATGGCTGATTCCAGAACTGAATACAATGATCAATTACCTTATCCTCCTCCAACCTTCCAATCAGTAGCACCTGACTCCAACTCCCTTAGTTTCCATGACTACTGATTTTTTCTCTATGTAATTTGTACTCCCCAGACACCCAGGAGCCAGGCCTTTGAGTGATAGCTTGCCTGTACCTCCAGACTTGCAACTCCCTAATAAATGTTACTTTCTTTGCTGCAAAACCTGCACATACCTCTTCTTTGGCTTAGATGGGCACAGGCGGCAGACCCCTTTTTTGGTCCGATAACAATGACAAAGGCTAATCTTTACCTTGAATGAACCTGTCTACTCTTTTTTCATCTAAGATAACATACCTTTAAAATGTCAGAATAATATTCTTTTCCAGACCCCTTAAGGCACAGCCACCAGCACCAGAACAACAGAACCCCTCATTGTTGTCTTGTTGCCCGCATATCAGCTCTAATGTGCCGTAAATGTTAATTATTAACTATCCTGTACCCAAAAATGAAAAGAAGTATGTTTCTGTTTTGCCCTTTTATTCAATCCCTGAGATTTCCCTCCTTTGCTTTCTCCTGCCCCCTTAATCTACCACCAATGGATTTCATGTAACCACCTCCCTTACATCTCCTCCTTTGATTCTAATGTGTAAAATAAGCTGCAAAACTGCCATTCTCCAGAGCATTTTCTCAGTCCAGTGAGATTCTGCTTCTGGTAACTGTCATCAGTTTGGCTCAAATAAACTCATAAAAATTCTCTACAGGTTTGGCTATTTCTCATGTCAACAGTGTCATTTCTGGCCACTTATAGCTAGCCAAATGTTTTCGCGTTCAAAAGTAAAATATAGTTTTGGTCATTAAGTAATATTATTTGTAAAAATGAAAACAACACAAAAGTATATGAACAAAAAGAGTCTCTTTCTGAGATAGACTGAAAATTTGTATCCCCCTCCCCTCAAATTCAAGGAAGTCCTAACCCCCAAGGTGATGGTATCTGGAAAAAGGTCCTTGGGGGGTCATTAAATTTAGATGAGGTCATGAGGGTGAGGCCCTTATAATGGGATTAGTGTCCTCATAAGGAAAGGCATCAGAGAATTTGCTTATTCTCTTTCTCCACCAGTGAGGACACAGCTGAAAAGGGGATGTCCGTGAGGCCAGGAGAAGGGCCTTCACCAGGACCCAAATATGCTGGCACCCTGATCCTGGACTTCCAGCCTTCAGAACGCTGAGAAAATAAATTTCTGTTGTTTAAGCCACCCAGTTGATGGTATTTTATTATGGGAGTCTGAGTTGAGTAAGACACCTCCTAACTCTTTCCCACCTATAGACAAATTCCATTAACCCTTAAAAAATGTGTCCTGGAATGTATGTGTATGCCCACATACGTACATATGCACATAAACACACACACAGTTTTACGTAAATGGATCATACTACGCATACTGTCCAATGATATGTATTTAACATTTTATAATATAATGTGGATATCTTTTCATGTTAACACAAATATATCCACCTCATCTCTTTCACTGTCCTTTGAAAAGCACACCATAATACATTTAACCAACTGGTGAACATTTAGGTTGCTTTAGATTTTTACTATTTTTGATATTTTAAACAATGTTGCAACCTTTGTCCACACTTCTTTTAACTATGTCCAATTAGTTCTCTAAATTAAGCTCTATAAAATGGCTAAAATATAATAAATAAAATAATAGAGAACAAATAATACTTGAATCCCATTGAAATGAACTCCTCTTCCTCATGGTGACAGCCAGGAAAGACAAGATAATTAAAACTAAATACTCCAAGCGAATAGAAACTGAAACAAAATGACTTTATGAAAATCAGTTTCTCAGTGTTCCCCTAAATTGGTTCTTTGTTGGTGGAGGGGACTGGTCATGTATCCAGGACCTCAAATTGCAGATGTCATCCATGAGAAATACCTACCATTCACTTTCTTTCTAATTTAAAGCTCATTAAAGGCACCTTTTGAAAAAGTAGTGTACTTTCTTTGCTGTACAAATTCCAAAGCAGCAGGGAGTATTCCAGTTTCCCCAGGGCACTAGCTCTCGGGTAAATCAATATCTTGGCACTGAGGTATACACAGGAGCAAGCTGTGAATCCAATTAGGAGAAACAGCCTAATCCCTGGGCATCTCTTTTTGGTTGACTGATTTCTGGGCCTGTAAAGGTTTCTGGGCAATGTTTAGGTTAGCTAGTTATCCATGATATTAGAAACAAATATGACCTTCTAGACTTGTCATATACATCACAGCATTTCAGAATGCAGTTAGCACTAACTGGGAGGAAGCTGAGAGGTCATTGAGTGTGTGAATGACAGAATCAGGCATTCCCTCACTCCTTGACATTGAAGGCATTGATAATTTGACTATTTCCCAAATGGAGTACTCAAAATCCTTTCCAATATAGCACTGCAGACCTCCAGCAGAGCTGGCCTTGATCTTATTCCCTCAGTGAAGAAAGTGAGCTGGCCAGGATCAGAACTGAGTTAGAATGTGGCTTTCCCTGATTTCCCCAACAGCATGCTGACACCTCCATTCTAATTCCAAGTAGGAAAGTTATGTCCAGTATTCCCCAGGGCTTCCAGATGATCAACAGGACAGTTAAGGACAGGCAAATCCAGATAAGAGCTCAACTGTCTTAATGAGACAGAGCTGGCAATCCCTTTCACTGCCAAGGTTAAGGAGTTATATTTTGTCGTTGTTCTTGTTTCTGGGACCCAGTTCTGATTGCAGGTCAACCATGTCTAACTCTTACTCAGGGTGCATTGTTTTGTGTTTGTATTTCTAACTCCCCATGCTAAAAGACTCATAAGAAACCCAAGGCCTAGCAAGGTAAAAATAGTTTTCCAATGCCAGCCAGGGCTCAGACAAGAATGAGATCTTCTGACACCTTATTCAGCCTATCTAACTGACCATTTGCCCCTGCTCTTCAACCGCTTTAATTCCTTAAACTTGAAGAGGCTTTACTCTAAATAGGAAAATTAGAGTTCCCCTGATTGCAGATACAGCAGCCATAGGTTAGGTGATATCAAAGGAAGGTAAGATTGAATCTAAACCCTGGGGGTAGGTGGTCACAAGCTGTGTAGCAGTGATGATAAATCAAGTTGAAACCTAGCTACAATAATTGATATGATTAAGGTCTGACTTTAGAAATGTCTTTATGAGTCTGCCCTATGGGGAAAAAAAAATCCCTTGGCTTGAAATTTTCTGAAATTAGACCCAAGTGAGTTAGATTAAAAACATCTTTGAGATAAATGAGTGCCAAGTTTTTCAAAATTGCATCAATATATGAAAATTCAACCCACCCACAAGTATTATGCATGTGCCACTAGTGAGGGGCCCATAATCAACTCATTTGCTTCCTGAGGGCAGAAGTGTGCCTGAAAAGCTTCTTAAGCAAATGAGATACTCATCTTCTTTAATATCCAGTTTGCCTGTATGTTATATTGTAAAGATTAGTCATGGACTACGACAAACCCCCAAACTGAGGCCTTAATACTTCTTCAAAGGAAGATGCTACAGCAACTTTCATCTTCCTCTGAAGGACACAGTAGTTGAAGCTGGTGCTGACCACGGGCATGCAAGGTGCCTTGCTTGGTCATGACTAATAAACTTCCCAGAGGATTCTGTGGTGTAGCAAGCTCTGGGGGAAGTAGACAACAATGAATCACAGTGCTTGGGAGTGGAAAGTACAACGTGATTCACATTAACTGAAAGAAAAGGTTGAGGGGAGAAAAAAACAACTAAAAATTGAAAACACACAGACACGCACACACGCACACACATGCCCTCACGCATCGGTAAATATCACACTGAGCACGTCAGAGTAACTTCTGCTTTTTCAAAGTCCAACGAAGAAAAACGAAGGCAAATTTTCAAAAAAAAAAAAAAAAAAAGCTTAATAACTCTATGGCAAAACTGAACCGCTATAATACATAATATAGTTGCGTAAAAAGAAATGAATCATTTTTAGTAAAGTTGGTTTTTGTTATAAGAAAAAAGGCCAACATGTTATTTTTCACTCAATCTCAAATAGTCTTTTAGATACCTTCTTCAACTTTTGTTGCATACTATCAACTTAAAGATGAAGTACACTTTATCTTTGTAGGGAAAAATGCTTGCCTCATCATAAGCTCTCTCAAGTAGCATCATTTCATTTCTCAATAATAACATACCCAGGAAAGAAAGGGAATGAAAGTTGGGATTCATAGAATCCAATCAACAATCAAGTGAAAATTAAACAAGGAAACAAAAAACAAGCCTCAAAGCTATTGGGATCAGTCATTTCAAACAATAGAAATCACTGGAAACAAGGAGTAGAGCCGTAGAACTTAAATAACCAATTCATTATCAATGTGGACACAAATTGTGAATTTGTGTTAAATGGATAAATATAAATTTGAATCCATTAATTACAAGAAAACATGACCAAATTTACAAAACATCAAATGAAGTTAATATTTGGATAGAATTTGGTTTATTCCAGGACTTGATTGGCCAAGTGGATTTTAAGATCATTTTCAGACCAGAAAATGTGACTTTACGGTGTGGGGCAGGAAGGTTTTGGGTAGGGGTGTTGGTGACCACACTAGTGGTTATAAACTGTTATAATCTGTGGTGATGTTTGGAAATAAAATGCCACCTTTTTTGGAAAGTGGCAATGATCTGACAAGGCAGAGTCAGATGTGTAGAAGCAACGGAGAGTCGGGGAGAGCAGAGGGAAGGAAGGCGAAAGTGGGCAATGAGATCACCAGCCCACATACGCGTACCATCGACATCGGTTCCAGGGAGCTGAGCCCCAAGGCAAATAGTCTGGGTCAGGCCTTAAAATGTTTTACTTTTGTCTGAATTTCCAATGTGGATTCTTCTTGGGCTGAGCTAACCAAATTAAAGCTCCACTTTATGTTTTGTCGTGTGAACTCCCAGACGCTCATTTGCACACCCATTTGCCAGTAAGAACCAAGCCAAACAAAACTATGTCAGAAACAGCAGTATGGTCTCCAATGTTTTTGACCCTGGATCTTGCAGTTAACGCTACCATTTTCCATTCTGACATACAAAGTTTACAGTTTATCAAGACTTGAAGAGGTTTGTCATCATTTCAAATTATCATTGGGAAAAAATTTTATAATTTTTTTAAAAAGTTTTCTATAATTTATTTATCTTATATTTCCAAATATGAAATTTCCTAAAATGTACAGGAACCAAACTCCAGGTAATAAAGACTATGTATTAAATTCCTGTTGATTTTTCAAAAATATTTTGGTTATAACATAAAAATATTTTTGGTTACATTATGATACAAGTATGTATACATTCAAACCTAATGTTTGTGGTTAATTTGGAATACTTTTTTATAACAAAAGCAATATATTTTATTATAGAAATATTAGAAAATAAATTACTGAAATAAAAATTTTAAAACTATAAGTTTATTTTTTAATCATCTGTCATACATCATTCCAAAATTTTTATGAACCCATCTATCTCTACCTTATTGTTTTTTATTTCTTTTGTAAAGCTTATAAAAGAAATTATAACCTGACATATAGTGTATTTGCCTGCTTAATTATTTATTGTCTATTTCTCCCACTAGGGGAAAGCACTTTGCCATTTTTGTCTGGTACTAACACCCCCAGCCTCACACAGCATCCGATGCACATTAAGAATTCATAAAGATTTAATAAATGAATAAAAGAATAGTTGGTACTCACTAAATATTTGAAAAACTTAAAGCCAATAAGTACAAACCAACCTGAATCAGGGAGATGGCAAGCAGACTGGAACATCTTTCTTTATACCTAAGTGTTCTTTACTCCATCAGCAATTGGCTAAATTAGTTCACTTTCTGCTTGAATTCTGAGTAAATTTAGCTATAGGCACATATTCAGTTCACTTTCATTACGTGAGACATAGAAGAAGTAGCAGATTTGGTGGGAAGTGCGAGGTGACTCCACAAATGGGCTGATCATGCCCTAATCGGGGTCAATGTGGAGAAGGCAAGAGAGGGAAAGTCCATTGTGGAACAAACGTGTGCCTGTGCTCATGCTGCAAGCATGCTGATTACACAGCCATGCTCCTTCCTCTGCTCTCAAGCTCTTCCCCTGCATCGTCTTGCCCATACCCAAAGGGAAAAAGCTGAAGGAAGAAGCTAAGTAACTTCTGCAGTAACTAAAGAAAGGAAGATAATATAAGCCCTTTTATATTTTTCTTTATCCAACATCTGGACATTTTTTATTCACCAATTTTCCATTCACAAAGAAAAAGTGGTCAAGGAAGTATGTCTTGATCTAATAAAGACCCATTGTGTCGTTACCAGACAATGACTCTTTCTGGCAAAAGATTTCAAATCTGATCTTGTCATTCTCTTTAATTCTTTTAGTGAGATGTCCACACTATGAAACAATTCCTGAGTGTGCTATTTTGATGGGGCAACAGGGGAGAGATGGGAGTGAGATTTTTTTTTTTTAATTTCTTTGGAAATAATTTTGAACTTACAGAAAAAAATTACAACAGCCCCTTACTAGCCAATAAGAAGACAAGCAACCCAATACAAAAATAGAAAAGATTTGAACAGACACTTCACCAAAGAAGGTATACGAATCGAAAACAAGCAGATGAAAAGATGCTGAACATCATAAATCATTAGAAAATGCTAAACCCACAAGAAGATGCCACTACATTTCTATCAGAATGACTGACAAAAAAAGACTGACAATGACAATGACAACTGTTGATGAAGATGTGGAGTAATCAGATCTCCCATACCTTGCTAATGAGAATTCAGTAAAACAGTACAGTCTCTTTGGAAAACAGATCAGCAGTTTCTTAAAGAATTAAACATACACTTAACCATATGACCCAGAAATTTCACTCATAAGTATCTACCCAAAAGAAATAAAAATATATGTCCACATAAAGACTTGTAGGTGGGCTTTCACAGCAGCATTACTCATAATATTTAACCTCAAATTCAAATGTCTATCAACGGTAAAATGCATAAACAAAAAGTGATATATCCAGCAATGGAATACTATTCCACAGTGAAATGGGAATAAACTATCAACATATGCTACAACACAGGTGACTTTAATAATATCATGCTAAGTGAAAGTAATCAGATACAAAAGAGCACATATTATATGACTCCATTTACATGGAATTTCTAGAAAACTATAAATTTACTATAACACTCACATTTATACAAATGGGTGAATTTTATAAAATGTAAATTATATACTAACAAAACCGTTTTTATACATGAGAGAATATTTTAGATATTGTTCTTTACTGTACTTTCTACTTAAAGTTATAACTTGAAGAGAGTTTTAGATCGGCATAGTAGCTCTTCTTCCTTTGTTAGTGGTTGTATATAATGTGTCAGTGTATGGCTGTGCCAAATTTAAATAAATTAATAGCCATGCCAAAACAAAAAACAACAACAACAAAAAAACGCTCTTCTTTCCCCATTTAGTCCAAAGGCCTTGGAGATACTTAGCTTCTGCTATGCTTGGATTTAAAAGCTACAAATTCTCTTCTTCCATTCCTCAAAATCCCTAGAGCACCCTGTTAGCAGATGCTAATGGTGCCTCACCCATGTCCCCTCAGCACCCACCATTTCCATACATGCCAAGGGTTTCCCACTGCAATTACCCACGGCTCTTCTTCTGAAGACTGCAATGGCAGAAGCATATCTGACTCACTCATGGGTAGACAAGAAGATCAAGGAGTTACTGACCCTTGGAATGGTACTCACCAATGATAGATGGGAGCTGGTGGATACATACTCTAGCATCCTCACTCCTTGAGTGAAGCAACTCTGAGATGAGGTCCCCAGCAGGAGTGAGCCCAGCTACCCGCAGTGGTAACCTGCTCATTAACACAATTGCTTTACCATCCCTGTCTCACCCACTCCTCTGCCATTTTTCCTAGAATCATCTACCAAATAAATTACTTGCATCTGAATCATTGTTTCAGGGTTTGCTTTGGGGGGACCCAAAATAAATTGCAATCAAGAAATGGCTCATACATCTGGTACTTTCTGCTTGTGCATTTGAAAGATGGCAACAAGCCACTACGTCCACAGGCAATTAACAGTACTAAAAGGCATATGATTTCCTTAATGAGTTAATTAGAATGCTCCACTGAGCCAAATAAAGTGCCATTGTTAAGATGCTAGCATCAAGGTCTGTGTTCACTTGCTGCTTGCTTGGCCAAAGTATGGACACAGTATAAAAACTTACAGGTGTTTCGAAAGATGTATAATCATTCAGGGCTTAGATTTCTTCCGCAGACCTTTACAGGGCCAAGAATACAACAAAGTACCCTTAGCATATGCTTCCTGACTTACAACTCACAAAAAACATAAAAACTGCAAGTCTTTTCCACGCTAACTTGGAAAAGTCCTGTAAATTTATGGCTGCAAATTCTAACCAACAGAAAAGCTTTGCCTCTTTTCCTTCCAGCTAAATTGTATTCATGCCAGATGAGAGAGCCAAGGTACCGAGAGATGCAAAGAAATGACCTTTTTAAATTCAAAGCCTTTTAAAATGCAGGAAGATATACACATCAATATAACTGACAATTTATTCATCCCACTCCTGCTACTCCTGCTGCTCTTACTTCACTCTGATGAGCATGGATGCCAAGTCTAACCATTTTAGGCAGCTGCCAAGGTGGTAACAAGTTGTCATTGCGGAAGGAACAAGCTCGACAATTCCAGACACTTCATGAGTGCACGGTGAACAGAGCCATAGTACACAGTAAGGCAACAATCCCCAGCTAAGGTCTGAGATGACAACGAGGGTTTGGGAACCGAATGGTGTGCAGCTTTTCATAACCGTGTCATCTCCCATTAACAGCAAATCAGAATATCATTAAGGAGTTGAAATTTTGCCCAAAGTGATAACTAACACTGGCACTGGAAAAGGCTTTTAAATTTCACATTATATTTGCCTAATTTGGCAGAAGGCAGAGAAGGAAACACAGCAGAGTGCCTTTTTGATCCTAAGCCAAGGCTAAAAGCAGAAACTTTCCCAGTAAAGGCCTTTCTGTCTCCTGACTTGGTTTGGCTGTGTGACTCAATCTGGTCAATGAAATAACTCAAAAGTGTCAGTTAATAAGCTTCTCAGGTTTCTACCTGCACCCCTATGCCTCTGTCATGGTCATGAGAACGTCCCTTGGGTAGCTACTGCCCACAAGCCTAAACTTAGAATGTTCTCAGGTGAAGCAGGTCTGACCCTAGACCTCGGAGAGAAGTCAAGCCTCCCTGGACCTACACAGGAAGCAGAATCACTTAGCTGAGCCCCGCCTGGATTAGCCACACCCCACATGCTCTATTCCAGCCCGGATCAGACAAACCCCAGCCATGCAACGTTTACTTATGTGAGCTAAATAAATGTTTATTATTAACTTTCCCACTGAGTTTGGGGCAGTGTGATGCACAGTAAGAACTGATACAGAGAATAAAGGGAAAGTACAAGGAGCCAAGGGGAAGAATGCACAGTACGTTTCCCGCTTTCCTTCCCTGGACAAATGAGTGGCAACATACAGGACATAATTATGAAGTTAAAAAAACTGTTCCTAAGATTTCTCTAAAAATACTCCAGCTTCTATGTCCCTTAGTGGGACAATTCCAGGATGTATACTACACAGTCCGTCACAGACTCCTGAGTGGGACTGAGCCCCGGTTGCCTACAGTGGTTACCTGCTCGTGGTCACAACGGCCTGTACGGCCTGTCCTCCTTCCCTGTCCCACCTCCTCAACTCCTTCACTGTGCTTCTGGGAATCACTGCATCTAAATATTCGCACACTAATTCTTGACCCAAACTAAGACACAGCTCATTTTTACAAATAATGAACATTCATCTAGCATTAGAATGTGTGACACCGTGGCACACAGATAACTTTACCTCTCTGTGCCTCAGTATTCTCATCTGTATAATGGGGACAAAACAGTGCCTACCTACCTCTCAGGGCTGTCATGAGGCAAGAACATGTAACGTGCTTGGAACGGGACCTGGCTCATAGCAAGCATTTAATAAATGCTGCTATTTTCAATCGAGACTTGCTTCTCCTTAGGACTATCAGGTTTCTAAGCTGCATCATCTAGTGTCGGGAAAAATGAGGTAAGATGGAGAAAAAAAGGTTATTCACAAAACTACTTTAAAATCTTGGCCAGCTAATGGCTGCAATAGCCCTTAACTAAACAATGAGCAGGGAAAACAACAGGAAAATCAAAGCATTCTCCATTGATTATAATTAGATATGGAAATTCTGCTGCATGGAGGGAGGAAATGCCTGAGAACCAGAGAAGATAAAAGAGGACTGACCGTCCAGTGGGAAATGCCGGTGCCGTATTATTCTTGGTGCCTGTGACTAAGGCATGAGAGGAGTTTCCAAAGGAACTGACGAGTTAGGAATATATTTCAAAGGGGCTCAGCGGTGGCCTGAGGACTTGGGTCTAGTGGACAGAGAACTCGGCTTGCTCCAGACACCACCAGAGCTCTCCTTGGAGTTCCATGAAATAGGACACTCAAACTCAGCCTCCGGCAGGGGTCAAGGGGAAGGGCCCTCAAGACTCAGCCAGGGGAGAAAGAGATGGATCACCCAGGTTGGGTTAAAAATTACCCATCCTAATCACGCAGCATAAGGTAGGGATTTCCCAAAGGTAAGTTGCTTCTCACTGCTGGCTGATGAATTCTCTGCTGTGACATCATCCCATCGGCCCTGCCTTTCTCTAACATGCTCTTCAAATCTTGATCCAACCTGTGCAGCAAGGGGGAGGGATTAAACCCCATTTGTTCTGATTACACCCGGTTGCGCAGCCATTTCTGTCCAACCTCAACCCCAAACACACCGGCTTGGTAGTATTTAGTGTAGTAAGTACAGTGTGAAACAATCACAGCCCAGCTTCAAAACCCGACTTTGCCACTGCCTGACTGTGTCATATAGGGCAAGTTACTTAACCCTTTAGTACTCAATTCCCTGAAGCTAGCCCTGACTAGCCCCATCTGTAAAATGGGGATGATGAGCCACACTTATAGGGCTATTGTGACGATGAAATTCGACAACAAATATGGTGGCGGTGTTAGGAGCCCAAGTGTTCCTAAACTGAAGCCTTCCTGAAAGTCCATGGGAATGAGAGGACATAGGAGACAGACCATATGACCGTTCCCCACCCCCACCCCAACTCTTCTTAGTAAACAAAGCCCATCAAACAAACCATGTGGAACCTGAAGCTTCCGGGACAGGAAGTAAGTAGAACTAATGTGATTCCAGGTTTGTCAAATGCAGTGGCTGCTTTATGCCTCACCTCTGACTGCCTGCCATGCCCTCAGGGCCTACTACCCACCTACCTCAGTTGAAAAGGGAAAAGAATAGCAAAGGAAAAGAAACTCTCTCTTTACTACCAACTGTCCACCTGTGCTCTGTCACCATCTACATCACCTCCCATATTTCAATCCTCCCCTTTTATATCCTTAGGCAGATGGAACATGGGGGAAATCACCCACAACTCTTCTATTCTGTGTCCATCTCAGCCTCTTACTGTCCTTTTTTCTCAATCCAGTTCCAGTTTTCTTATAAGTTATAAACCAACAAATGGTTTCCTTTCCACCATCTCCACTGTAATATTGTTAATTCACTTGGTACAATATTTGCATTCTACTTGGTGGTATAGGTTGCAAAGATGACCACAGTTCTCCATTTTCCCTGTATGCCTGCTCTTTGCAAGGTGGCATTACAATGTCTCCCATCAAGGACTGGCGTTTACTTCTCATCTCTTGAATCTGGACTGGCCTGTGACTTGCTTTGGTCAACAGATTGTGGCAAAAGTGGCACTGTGTCATTCTCAAGCCCTAGCCTCAAAAAGCCATGCCTGTTCGCTCTCTTGGAGCCCTGACTAGCCTGCTGAAGGATGAGAGATCATGCAGGAGCAGAGGGGAGCAATCCCATCAAGGCTATCCTTGACCAGCCAGTTTCCAGACAACCTGGCAGCTGACTGACACCTTGCAAGTCAGCCCTGCTTACCTGGCCAGACCATCTGAGCCTAGCCTGAATTGCCAATTTACAGAATCAAGAACTAAATAAATAGTTATTATTTTAAGCTACTAAGTTTTGAGGTGGCTTATTAGATAGCAAAAGCAAACTGGTAGGTTAGGCAATAAAAACACAGTTAAAGAATTAAACTTGCCTAACATTTTGCATGCATTTATTTACCTTTCTCAATTAAAAAAAAAAAAAACGAAAAAACCCTCACCTTCTGGTCCTGCTGCTAGATCCATTATTATTGGAGCCCTATTCCTATTAAGTGCAGGGTCAAGTATTCAACACCCTTGGCAACGTAAAGGGAAGAGTTGTTCAGAATTCTCAGGCGGCTGCCATGACAGGCACACACGTAGCTAAACGCAAGGTGAAAGACACAAGTGCCACCGATCCTACGGCGAAGGCTGACCAGAATGAAAGCAGAAGTTTACATGTCATATTTCAACATTCATAACAAAGTCAAGTCTCCAATTTGCACATCTGAAATATTTTCCACTTGGATAACAACTTAGTGATAAACAGTGTCTCAGAGCCTTGCCAGTTTCTATTTCTACTTAGTTTACGGTTGCATTTTCTTGAAGTTATTTATTTATAGAAGTTACACATAAAGATGTTATATCTACCAGGAAAGACAGAAATGAAGAAGAGAACTCTGGCCTCAAAAAACAAATCTTTAAAACCAAGATAAGACTCATGCTGACATTTTGCACTTTTTTATCCTACCATCATATTCTCAAGAAAAGTCACATATAATGCTCTTTGGTTTTTATTCAACTTGCATTTATTCGTTATCTACTATAGGTTAGAATCTGTGCTAGAAGAAATGAGGAACAAGACACAGCCTAAAGTCAAACAAGAAATAAAAACACTGATAATATAGAAGCATCATTGCACAAATGATTATTACTTTACATGATATGAAAGCATATCTCATGTAACCTGAACAGAAACCATGGAATCTAGACTCATGGAGAAGGCAGACAGCTTCCTCAGAGAACTGTATGTGTAAGTCAGGACCGGCAGCATTGATCTAGGGTTCAAATTAATGAAACAAGAGTCACAACAGACTGTGTGAAGCTAGTTCTCCAAAGTTGCCCTCTTGTCCTCTTAATCTAAATGAGTTTGCTCTCTCTGAGAGCAGTTGTGTTGAGAGGCAACAAAAGCCCCAGCTTCTGGTCCAGAAGGAGTAGGCACTTGGGGCAGGGTGGATCTCACAAGCTTGATGTCAAGGAGCCCTGGGTCCAAATCCCAGCTCATTGTGTGGCCTTGGATGAGTGATCTCATCTCAACTGGCATCCATTCTCTTACCTGTAAATGAGTGTAACAACATCTACCTTAAGAGTGTTGCAGTGGGTTTAAATGAGATCACTCAAAACGAGGATGTGTACCTTGCTCCTGAATCTGCTGTGGGGGCAGGGCTCAGCAGAACAGTTCAACAGGGACAGCTTGCCCCCACTTTACTCAGCATCAGTGCAGGCAGCTCTAAGCTTGGGGCTGGAATCTTCCAAAGTCTCACTCACAGGTCAGCGGGGCCATAGGTGGGGCTATCGGCGAGAACATCAACTCATGGCCTTTCTATGGGGCCTGTGCTTCCTCACATCATAGTGGCTGGTCTCAAAGGCAAGCATCTGAGAGAATGAGAGAGCCAGGTGAACACCACATCACCTTTGCTGATCCACTCTGAAGTCACTAAGTGTCATTTCTGACACATTCTCTCTGTCAAGGGAGTCACCAAGTCCACCTGGATTCCACCAAGGGGAGGAAAAGTAAACTTCCTGGCTCGAGGGGTGTGGGGAGGTTCTGGAAGAGCAGCAATATTGCTATGGATATTTTGGAAAATATGGTCTGCCCCAGTGACCTATACTGACATTTCTTTGATGCTAATTCTCTTTCAATGTGGAGATCTATAATTCTATGTTAAAAAAGATGAAAAGTGGAGACAGGAGGAAAGGTAAGTGGAAACCGTATGACAAAAGAGAAAGAGGAGAAAGCTTTTCATGTTGGGATTGCGCCTCTCTCAGTAATGTCTGAGCCCTCTCAGTAATCGACCAGGTTCTCTATGCACCCCAGTGTCCCCATGTCTAAGACAGGGGCAACAGCAGTGCTTACCTCAAAGTGGTGCTGTGAGAATTCAATGCTTGGAGCTGTGCTTGGCACATGGTTAGTGCTCCATTAACGTGAGCAGTTAGAGTTTATACTCTTGCCACTTCTGAGCGCTCCTGATCTTGGTTTGGCCCCTGTGGTTAATGCATCATAAACTGAATCCCTCAGATACCTGGCAACAGGTAAACACCTGACCCTCTGTCAGAGAGAAGTCATATCCACATAAATACAACAAAGCTAGAGTACACAGTGTACTCATCCCATTGAAGAACTTGGAAATGAAAAGCAGTTTGTGAGCTGCCACACACTGGGTTTTATAATCTTATTGTTACATACCCTTCACTCCAGCATCTCTTCTCGTCTTCTACTTCAGTCCAGCCCCAACCTTCCCAGCATGATAAAGGGCTCACACATTTTATCTTTTTCAGTAGAAGTTTAGAAGTCCATATCCCTTTTGTCCATCTACAACACAGAATCAAATATTTAGAGTTTCTTATGCGTTTAAAAAATACCAATGAACGCCCACACAGAGCATTTGCCTCCTCACCTGGCTCCCGGAGGAGGCACTGATAGATGGGAGCACAGTGAACACCCTCCCCTTCCCATTCTGATTCCCATTCTGATCCCTCGTCCCCACCTCTGGGTCAGGCAACTGAAGAGGGAGCATTCTCTAAACCCCTACGCCATGCTCAGATATCTTAAACTCCAGTCTTCCATTTAAAAAAATGAAATTCATCAGCAATAATGCTGTCTTTTCTATCAATTAAATGACAATTTGTTTATTCCTTTACTCCTTGCATCAAATCAGTGCCAACAAATCGAAAGAGTCCTGCAATCTTCTAGCCTAGGATTTAGAGATAGAACTAACCTGAAAATGAAATTCCCAAATTATCCCTTATTTCATTTTTATAGCAACCCCCTAACCTTTTCAAATTACCTAAGTACATGAATGCAGTCATCTTATTTGCAAACAAAGATAAAACAAAGCACAAATATTAGCTCAAAGTTCCAGTTCCCTTTAACCATCACCACTAATACCTGTAGCCTGCATCCTTGGCAGAGGCAGACACTATTATAATTTGGGATTATATATTTACAGATCTGTGCATCTAAACACTCAACCTCTCTTTCTCCTTCTCTCACATAAACACATACATATGTATTTGTTTCTCTTTTAAAGAAATGTTAATTATACGTCAACCTGTACATTATTTATTCTATCTTAGGATGTCTTATCAGACACCTCTACCTCAGCATAAGAAGATAATGTCATCTTTAAAAAAACTCATTAATATTTCACAGTCTCAACTCCTCCTCCATCAGGCATATAATTGGACTCTGACTTCCTCCTCTGATATGCTCCCTGACAGATGTCACACACATTCCTTCCTTCATTCCCTATATTCAAAATTCTGTCCTGCTCCTCTCCACATACTTGAGAAGACTCAGTTCTCAGGCCTGGACACAACGTACTTGGTCTTGAATCCCAGCTGAGTCTCTCGGACAAATTACTTAATTACTTACGAATGGCTGTAACAGAACCTATCCCAGTGAATATTCTAAGGATCTAGTAAATAATCCATGAAAAGCACTGTCCCATTGCAGAGTACTTAGTAAATGCTCAATAAATATTAACTGTACCATCACCAAAATCAGTCATCATCAACAATCTATTTTTTTTTTTTTTTGGTGATAACTTAAATAACACTTTCCTTCTTAATACATATTTTCTTCTACTTCACACATAGATAGGACTACTGAAAAACAATCCCCATAAACTTTAAGCTCCATATACATTACTTCACAATGTCTTCTGTTCTTTCCTAAGAGATAAGTAATAAATAGTTGGATTGATTTACTGTATTTAGTGTGAGCCACATAGTCACAGAGAGCAAAGGAAGGTTATCCTTTCACAGGACAGAAATGCAAATGCTTCCTCCATCATATTGTTTATATTACAAAATTAAATAAGATTGTACAAATAAAATAGCTAAGTAAAAACACCTATTCTCACGATTTTGTGCAATTTATACAACTAAGTAATTATAAATTATATAAGAACAAGAATGTAAACCCCACAATCAGAAGTAATAAGATTAATTTAATGTAACATGTGATGCTGTTGTGCTGAAACTAAGTCACTCCTTGAGAAATGAACAAAGTAAAGTTGTATCTTCTAAGGTAAGAGAACAATTCAAGGATTACCCGAAAGGTAATTTGCTGTATGGACAAACTGCTTCGCAATAGTGAGAGGCACCCGTGAATGGACCACCTGGGGAACATCGGACTGTGATGTCCCACATCACACCAACTCTGGGACATTCACTCACTGAGTAGAACAGCAGGTGGAACTGCTCACACAATTCAGATTATTCCAATCTCTCTTCCACTCTGTATTCTCCCTCCACATTTCTCTATCTGAACTACTGTGAATCTTTCATTCATTCTCTCTTATATACAGTAAGCCTTAACTTGGGGCAAAGACATTATCTATATCCATAGTCCCCTCTCCTCCATCCTCTTACCCTGCAACAATTCCAGTTTGTGGGATGACTTGGTCCCAAGGCAAATTACGTAAAACAGACCATAGGTGGGCACTGAAATTACCTGGCAGAACTTGGCTACAAAGCTCAACTTTTTAGGGGCTCTTAACCCTGACTGCAAATCTGAGAAGTTTTATGCAAATCCCATGCCCAGATCATACTCCAAATCAATTACAGAAGAATATCTGGGAGTGGAACTACACAGCCTTACTTTTCAAAGCCTATTGGGTGATTCCAGTGTGCAGTGAAGGTTGAGAACCAGTGACCTGGGGATTAATGGCTTTCAAACTCTTTTTGATTTCTGCCACAGTAATAAAACATGGCCCATACCCATACACACACATACAAGACAGAAACAAACATTTCATAAAATAATACTTAAGTCTTACTATCAGCTATACATTCTGATCTTTTCCATTTCACTCACTTTTATTTAAAACAATGCTGGATATGCCCAACTTCACCTATTAATGAATCTAATCCACGAGGGGGTCATGATCCACAGTTTGAAAAACACTATCCAGAACAGAGTTAAATAAAGTATTATCTTTGAAATAAAAAGGTATTTCAAAAATTCCCCAAGAGAATATATGTACCTGAGAAAAAGTTCATACTTATAGATGCCCGTTTTGGAAATCTTTATTATACTCCAAATCTTTCATTTTACAAAACAGGAAAGGTCAAACTCATGCATACATTCCCTCTCATGTGCACATATGCCTCTGTATGTTATCTTTTGCTAATAACCTTTTTACATCTATTTGAAACATCCTTAACTGATTACATTTTGGATCTCCAAACTTACAGCTCTTAGATCTTAATTATGTTGTTTCAATGCGTTGCTTGAGGGTGCTGATCTTAATTTTTCCTTTGTCCGTAAAATGTAGGTGTCATAGAGTATGGAGCATGAAGCAGGCATTTGCACTAATGCTTGTTGACTGAGTTTTAGCATTCTGGCATGTACTTCCAATTTGGATTTAAGAAAATGGTACACTAGGGAGGCTTATAAACACAGCTGGCCTTACAGAGAAGGGGACTTGCCATCACTAGCAGCCTCTTAAGTTACTATGCTTCTAACATTAGACTAGTTTTAAGTATCCAGCACTCTTACTACATGGGAAAAATTAATTCAATGTTGTTGCCAAAACCTAATTTTCATTAATGGTGCTGCAGTTGCATCCTTAAGTGCTTAAGACAACTTTTTTTGAGTACCAGCGGGGAAAAAACCCACCAAGCAAAATGCTATCAGTATTTCCAAAGGGGTTTTGATTTAAAAAAATAAAAAAATTACAAAAACACAAAAACTAGCCAAACCCAAACCAATTTAAAGAGATGTTAAACTGAGCTTATAGTTGACATATATGACATGTTATAAAACCTTTTATACAGAAGCTTAAAACACCAGCACCGGAAAGACTGTGTCTTTATACAAGAAAAATATAACTACATATTAAAAAGAGAAGCACACAGACTGAGCCTGCCCTTTGACTGGGGTGAAGCAGCTGGAACGACTTGGGTAGCTGTCTCAACCTTGCTGTTTTGGTCTCACAACGTGTGGACACAAGAACCATTTCCTTAGCAAAGGGCATCTGTTTTCATTTTGGTTATTAAACTTTAACATGGTTGTGTTCCTAAGAGGAATACATATTCATTTCAAATATATTGGTTTCTTAGCAAACTAAAATTTCTCTAGGGTATATGAAAGTGTTTCTAATCTTCACAATTTTAAATTATCATAAATTTTCATTTAATTTCTCTATGGAGGGAAACTAATGTGTGTGGGCGGTGTGTCTTGATCACAACTCTTCATTCATTAAATAAATATTGAGTGAGCATCTAGTAGATGCAATGCACTATGAGAAATACTGGGTCACTATTTTCATGGGAAACTCTAAAGCCCTTATAAAATATTTAAAAACTAAAACGCTCAAAGTAAAAGGTTGAAGAGAACAGGCTGCCAACCAATGTTAACAACGTGAATGCATGTTAAAAGAAAACATTGTTCTATAATCCTAGTAGATTGGGAACTGTGGAGTTATAAGGAGTAAAACAGGTTTCTTTGTTGCAAGATTTCTAGTGTCTCTGTGAATATGATCTAGAAGGATTAAAGTATGTTCCATTGACCAAAGTGCTTTTGTTAGTGAATATCTCAGAATTCACTAGGCCAGCTGGTAAAGACATCTAGGGTATTTTTTTTCTCCCTATCTTTTTCCTTTCTCTTTTTTCCCCCTTTAAATTGATTATATCGGAGAAAGGCATTGCCATGTATCTCTCTAAAGGAGAGGGGACAGAGAGTTATCCTTATCAGAGAAAGATCTTCTGTGGCTAGACAGTCCAACACAACAGCCACCAGCCAGTCCTATGTTGCTAACGATCACTTGAGATGTGGGGAGTTTGAACTGAGATGGGCTGTGAGTAGAAAAACACACCATGTTTTTTGCAGACTTCGTAAAAAAAATCATGTAAGACACCTCATTAACAATTTTGACATCTTCGATCAATGCACATCGACATGTCACAGCCACTGAGCAGATTGGATTCACTCCTCGCTTCCTTGCTCTGCTTCCTCTGCAACCATGTCTGACCAACCCGATATGGCTGGGATTGAGAAATCGGTAAGTCGAAATTGAAGACAGAAATGCAAGAGAAAAACTCACTGCCATCAAAAGAAATGACTGAACAGGAGAAGCAAGCAGGCGAATCATGAGACACATACTGCCAATATGCACTGTACGTTCCCACAAGCATTGCCTTATTTTACTTCTTTTAGCTGTTTAACTGTAAGATGCAAAGAGGTTGGATCAAGTTTAAATGATTGTGCTGGTCCCTTTTCACATCCAAGAACTACGGACAACGAAGGCAGACCCACCTTTCCCACCAGCCTGTCTGGCTGGCAGGTAGGTAAGGAACTTGCATGTTGGTGAAATCCAGAGTGAAAATCAAGCTGAGCCAAGGTGTCCTGCAGGCTGTATTTTGGAAATGCCATTTTTTTGTTGTTGTTCAAATGATTTTAATTATTGGAATGCACAAATTTTTAAATATGCAAATAAAATGTTTTAAACCCTGAAAAAAAAATTAATTGCAGGCCAAGTACTATGTTAAATAATTTTCATGCAACTCCTTGAAGCCATCACAGCAGCCTTACGAAGTGAGTGACATTCGATTCTTACTTTATAGCAGGAAGAGGTGTTGATCTGCTTAGCACCACAAGCTAGCTGGTCAGTGGCAAAGCACAGATTTGTCTTCGGTTCATCAGTCACCACTGTCCTCACCTCCAACCCTATAAGATCGTGGCTCCTGTACTACTCCCCAAGTCTGCTCTGAGCTCCCAGCCACATGTACCCTCACTCTTTGAATGCTCACTGCACTTAGTTAATATACCTTAGTTTACATACTTTACATGGCACGTACACTGCATTGTATTATCACCATTTAGATTTTGTCTGATCTACATGATTCTGGAGACCAGGATGAATTCTGCTCTTGTTTAAATCTTCATGGAAAATCAGTCAGTATTTGATTAATGTAAAGCAAGTTACATTCTTGAATCTCCTCCTCTTGCCACCTTTTAAAATGTAGATTTTTGCTGTTGAAATTAGAATTTGGGAAATTGGTGTGGACCACTGATGACAAGTAGCACCTCAGCAAAGGAGTGTGGCCGGGAGCCTCATTCCCCTCTCCGACACCTTCCCGGAGAATAGTTTTTCTTTCAGCTCACACTTTCCAAGTGATCCTGTTCACTGCTATGGGCTTTCCCCCTAGAGGGAATCTTGCCCCCATCCATCACTCACAGAAAACTGCCTGCAAAGAATCTGGGTGGGGGGCGGAGGAGGGAAGGAGATACAGATGGAATTAAGACAGCGATTGCAGGTAATCCCAAACATGAATATTTATGGTAAGTTTAGAAGACTCTGCATCCCTTATCTATTTGTTGGATGAAATGAGCATAGTAAAACCAGAATAACTAAACAATCCCCAAGCTGTACTGATCAGTCATTCCAAATGCTGATTTTGCAAGAAAATAGTAATACTTCCCAATAAAACATCTCCTATTATCAGTTCTAGGGACACTTACTTTGAGGAATATTTATTTTTGTAATTAGTAATTACAGTACCTATAAAAAATGACTTAAATTTGTTTTATTTTTTTATTCCCTTTCCAAAACTTTTGTGTAATGGAGAGGCTTAAGATTGATTGCCTTAGATTACTTCAGATTACTTTAAAATGGAATTCTTAGTTAACTTTCCTCAACTAATATCAATTTTTCCCTCATAAGCCATGTTTCCATGACTTATTGACATTTTTCTCACTTTTTGTAATATATATTATCTGAGACAAGGAGCATACTTCCTTTACTCTGGTATTTTTTCTTTCAAAGGACAAGGTAAGACTTGTCGATCTTCAGCAATCTAAACCTTAGCACTGTATCTCCAAATTAGATTCTCTGACTTTTGCTTAAATGTGTAAGATTACTTAAGACCCCTGATATTGTATTGAGTCATATCCTCTAATGTCACTTTTCTCACTATTTTGGATAATTTCTCTATCTTCAGAAATGATCGATATTTCTAGGAATACAGATATATCTAACAATTTCTTTGCCAGTTAAAGAAAGTGCAAGTCACTCATTTGTTTATTCATTTTAACAACTATTTGTTGGATTTTGTTCAAGGTTTAAGCTGAACATTGTCGGAAACAAATAGTGTTGTTTTTTAGATGTGGGATTCTGAAAAAGGATGCAGAATATGAATGAACTTTCAACTGGGGAAGCATCGGGAAAGGTATTTTAGTTTGGAGAGAACAACCTGGGCAAAAACAGGTGCACTGAAGTGAAAGCATTAGGATACTGGTTGCCCTGGGGACTGGGAAGTAGAGTAGAAACGTAGGCCAGGTAAGTGCACCAACTAAGGGGAGGGCATCCGTTGTACAATGTGAACCCATCGAGCAATGAAATCTCTGGGTGGAATGATGGAGGTAGAAGGGCCCACTTGCAGCAGATAATGAAGTTCTCAATTAGGAAACTATGGACTTGAACTAGGAAAGAAGCTGCCAGACATAAGAGCTATTACGGAGAGACAGCACCAGATTGTGCTACACATGAGGAAGCATCATATAAGACCATGTATGGCCATGGAGAGGATAAGGAAGTTGGGAAAAGACACTGCTATGGGTGGGTGGATGATTATATATTTTAGACGAGTTGAGTCTAATCTGAAAAAGTCTTAACACTGGTTGAAATAGTAACAGGAAGAGATAATTCTGTATCAGGATAAAAAGTTCCCTCCCTAAAACCCACATACATAAATAGAGAATGAAGAAAAAGTGGTGATGTATAAGGCCAGTTGCTTGTGTGGGAAGCAGGAACCTGACCTGATGGGCTTATGAAGACTAGAGCAGAGGCACTGCTGCTGTGAGTGGGTGTATGATTATTTCATTTTTGGATAAAGTGAGCCTGAGGTTCTGGGGGATATCCATGTTGAGAAATCCAAGAGTTAGTTGAAACACTAACAGGGACAAATGGGTAACTGTATATATCTAGAAAACAACATCTACAGTGACAGAAGTAATGGTCCATAAAAACCAAATGATCCTGAACTCTACTTTCTAATTCTGGTGGTTACACTTTAACAGGAACTTAATAAAATTGGAGCCTGTCCTTGAAGTGAGCAAAAATTAAATATGTGACCATAGTTTGGGCAAATGTCTGAAGGAGGCTTGAATTTAAAAAATTGGAGTGGAGCAAAAGCAGGGAAGTCCCCTTGTCACATCAAGGGGACTCAGACTTGATCAATAACATATATGAGGGAAATAAAGAAACCAAAGGATGGAAATGAGAGGAAGGCAAATTGCAAGTCAAGGTAAAGACTTCTAGCTAGCACTGTGGTATGGGGGCATTTTTTCTCCTCATCAAAAAAATTAAAGCACAGAGTGGAAACAATTCTGGAGGGTGCTTATAGGGGGACTGAAGCATACGACGGAGGACTAGATAACAGATGATCCTGACCGTCTGATGACTCTATAGGAGGAGTCAGATTGGAGCAAGAGATGTAGAGTTCCCTGTAGAAAAAAACAGACAGCTGAGGCCACAAGTCAGTGAAATGCCCAAGATACAGATTGTAGTGAGAGAAAATAAGTGACCTGCAGAAAGAATCTTATACAAAATGAGAGAAAAGAAGCCAGTGGAAATAAAGAAGTCATAAAGAAATAAGAAGAAAACTCAAAGATTGCCACAAACAAAAAGGAAGGAGAAATCGTACCGAAGTATTGCTTACATACAGCGAAGTGCACAAATCTTAAGGTTTCAGATTGATGATTTTTTTATACCATTCAACAAGGTTCTTTCATGCCTTCTCTTATTCAGTAATCTCAAAGGATAATCACTGTTTTGACTTGTGCCATATAAATAGGATTTGCCTATTTTTGAACTTCATAAAAATGGAACCATGAAATATGAACTACTTTGTGTCTGATTTAAGTCAATATTGTGTCTGTGAGATTCATTCATGTTGTTGTGTGTGTCAGTAGATCATTGTTTTTCATCACTATGTAGACAACGGAAGTTTCCAGTCTGGGGCTCTTACAAATATAGTTGTTACAAACATTCCTGCACTGTGGATGTAAGTACTCATTTCTGTTAAGTGTACTTCACAGTATAATCTGTGTCATAGGGTCAATGTATATTAGGCTTTAGTAAATGCAGCCAAACATTTTTTTTTAAATATTGTACAAAAGGATAGGAGAGTTCCAGTTGCTCCGCTAATAATTTATGTTGTTGGTCATTTTAATTTAAGACATTTTGGTGATATGCAATAATATATTATTGTGGTATTAATCTGCATTTTTCTAGTGAATATCATTTAGTTTAAGATGAGACCATCTCTGGTTGAACCTCATTTTTTCATGTATTACTTGAGTATTTTTAAATCTTACTTTATAAACTTTTGTCTCTTTTGCTCATTTTTAAATTGGGTTGCCTCTCTACCCCCACTCCACACACACTCACACACATTCCTGGATGTCAGTCCTTAGCTGGATGCATGTATTACAAATACCTTTTCAAAATTTGTGGCTTGCTTGTTACTTTTTTAAGGGTGTCTTTTATTTAACATCAATTTTTGTTTTATTACAGTGACTTTAACAAAATCCAATAAGTTTCAAATGTACAATTCAACAGTAGGTCATATATACATAATATTGCATTGTGTGTTCACCACCCATAGTTAGATTTCATTCTGTCACCTCGCATTTGACCCTATTATCCCAGCTACTTCCCCCTTACCCCCACCTTCTGGTTACAACTAGTCTCCCGTCCATGTCCATGAGTCTTTGTTTGTCATGTTTATTAATTGCTTTTAGATTTATATCCTAACATTATAAGGATAACATGTGTTTTTTCAACTTTTTTTTCTGGCTTATTTGCTTAGCATGATTATTTCAAGGTCCATCCATGCTGTTGCAAATGGCATTATTTCATCTCTTCTTACAGCTGAGTGATATTCCATTGTACATATGCACCACAGCTTCTTATCTAATCATCTATTGTAGGACACTTCAGTTGCTTCCACATCCTGGCCACCATGAATAACATTGCTATGAATATATCAGTGTGCATATATCTTTTCAGATAAGTGTTTTCCAAGTCTTTAGAGGTAAATATCCAGTAGAGGGATGCTGGATAATATGGTAGAAACAATCCTCAGTTTTTTTGGGAAACCTCCATACTGTTTCCATAGTGATTATAGCAATTTGCAATCCAACAGTAGTATGTGAGGGTTCCCTTTTTCTCTACATCCCTCTCCAACACTTGTTATTACTTGTCCTGTTGATAAGTCATTCTAACAGGTGTGAATGTGTCTCATTGTGTTCTGATTTGCATTTCCCTAATAGCTAATGAAGTGAGCATCCTTTCATTTTCTTGATCATCTGTATGTCTTCTTGGGAGAAGTGTTCTGTTACAGTCTCTGCCCATTTTTTTAAATTGATTGTCTTGTTGTTGTTGTTGTTCTTAATGAGTTGTATGAATTCTTTGTTATATTTTGGTTATTAGGCCCTTATCAGAGGCATTGATATTTTTCCCATTTGGATGGCTTGTTGACAGTTTGTTGACAGTTTCTTTTGTTGTGCAGAAGCTTTTAGTTTGACGTAGTCTCATTCATTATTTTTGCTTTTACTTCCTTGCCTTTGAGGTCAAATTCATAAAATCCTCTTAAGTCCAAGGTCCATGAATTTAGTTCTCATGTTTCTTAATACAATTTATTATTTTCAGGTCTTTTATTCAGGTCCTTAATCAATTTGAATTAATTTTGGTGTGTGCAGACAGACAACAATCTAGTTTCATTGCAGTTTTCAAACACCATTTACTGAAGAGTCTTTCCTTTCTCCTTTTTTTGTTTTTGGCTTTGTAAAAAATTATTCGCCCATATTAACAGGTATTTATTTCTAGACTCTCAAATTCCGTTCCACTGGTCTGGGCATCTGTTTCTTGCCAATACCACGCAAGTTTTGATTATTTTCACATTTAGTATAGTTGAAGTCAGTCAGATTGATGCTTCCAGTCCATTCTTTTTACTTAGGATGGCTTTGGCGATTCAGGGTCTTGTGCTCCCATATTAATCTGATAATTTTTTGCTCTACTTCTTTAAAAAGTGCTGATGGAATTTTGATGAGGATTGCATTAAATATGTATAATGCTTTAGGTACTTAAGGCCATTTTAACTATGACTCATCCAATCCAGGAACACAAAATATCTTTCCATTTCCTTCTGTCTTCTTCAATTTCTTTTAATAGGGTCTTATACTTTTCATTACATAGGTACTTCACATATTTCATTAGGTTTGTTACTAGGCATTTTTCTGTTTGTTGCAATTGCAAAAGAATTTTTTTTTCATTTCTTTTTCTGACAATTCATTATTAGAATATAAGAATGCTATGGATTTTTGAACACTGATTTATTTTGTATCCAGAAACTATATATTTTCTTGTTTCTAGTAGTGTTCTTGTGGAGTCTTTAAGGTTTTCTACATAGAGAATTATGTCATCTGCAAATAGTGACAGTTTGACTTCATTTCCTATTTAGATTTCTTTTAAATATTTCTCTTGCCTGATTGCACTCGCGAGGACCTCCAATGTTATATTGAATAAGAGTGGCAGTAGTGGATAGCCTTGCCTTGTACCTGATCTTAGAGGGAAGGTTTTTAGTTTTTCACCATTAAGTATAATGTCGGCTGATGGTTTGTCATATATGGCCTTTATTATGTTAAGGTACTTTCCTTCTATACTGATTTTGTTAAGTGTTTTGATCATGAATGGATGCTGTATTTTATCCAAGGCTTTTTCCACATCTCTTGATATGATCATGTGATTCTTAATTTTCAATTTGTTTATGTGCTGTATCACATTAATCGATTTGCGTATGTATGTTGAACCATCCCTGTGCCCCTGGGATGAAGCCCACTTGATCGTGGTGTATAATTGTTTTAAGATGTTGCTGTATTCGATTCACTAGTATCTTATTTAGGATTTTTGCATCTGTGTTCATGAGAGATATCGGTCTGTAGCTTTCTTTGTGTGTGTTGTTTTTTACCAGGTTTTGGTATCAGGGTAATAATGGCCTCATAAAATGAGTTGGGAAGTATTGCCTCGACTTTGATTTTTTTTTTTTTTTGAAAATTTTGACGAGAATAGGTGTCATTCTTATTTAATGTTTGGTAGAATTTACTGGTGAAGCCATCTGGTCCTGGACTTTCACTTTTTGGTAGGTTTTGGATGATTGTTTCAATTTCCATACTGCTGATTGGTCTATTTAGATTTTCCAGTTCCTTTTGATTCAGTCTCAGAAGGCTGTATATTTCTAAGTATTTGTCTACTTCTCCTAGGTTGTTAAATATGATGGTATGTACTTTTTATAGTATTCTCGTATGATCCTTTCTGCGGTGCCTGTCATAATTTCTCGTCTTTCATCCCTGATATTATTGGTGTCCTTTCTCTTTTTTCTTCAGTGAGTCTAGCCAGGGAGTTGTCAATTTCATTAACATCTCAAAGAACCAGCTCTTTGTTGCATTAACTTTTTCTATTTTTTGTTTGTTTGTTTTCAATTTCATTTATTTCTGCTCTAATTTTGATTCTTTACTTCTGGTGATTTTAGGCTTCATTTGTTCTTCCTCTTCTAGTTTTTCAAAATGAAGCATTAGGTTATTTGGGCTCATTCTTATTTTTTTTGAGATAGGCCTGTAATGATATGAACTTTCCTCTTATTACCACTTTCCCATGTCCCAAAAGTTTTAATATGTTGTACCACCATTATCATTCATTTCTATATATCTCTTGATCTCTCTTTATTTCTTCTCTGACCCAGTCATCCTTCAGTAACATGTTATTTAATTACCACGTATTTGAGGTTCTTCCCACTTTCATTTTACAGTTGATCTCCAGCTTCAAATAATTATGATCAGAGAATATGGTTGGTACGATTTCAACCCTCTTATACTTGTTGAGGCTAGTTTTTTTGTCCCAGCATATGGTCAATCCTTGAGAATATTCCATGTGCACTAGAGAAGAATATATAAGCAGGTGTTTTGGAATGAAAGGCTCTCGAAATGTCAATTATGTCCAGTTGGTCTAATGTGTCATTTAAGGATGTTATTTCCTTATGGATTTTCTGTTTGGATGATCTGTGCCTATCTGATAGTGGGGTATGTAGGTCCCCTACTATGATACTGTTTTGGTCTGTTTCTCCCATAAGTTCTGTTAGTAAATGCTTTATATATTTTAGGGGCCCCCTGATTGGGAGCATCGATATTAATACGTGATATTAATAAGTGTTATGTCTTCTTGATGCATGATTCCTTTATCATTATGAAGTGTCCCTCAGTATCTTTCTTTACCTTTTTCATTTTGAAGTCTATTTCGTCCGATATTAGTACTGTTACTCCCGCTTTTCTCTGAATGCCATTTGACTTAAAATATCATTTTCCACCTTTTACTTTGAGTTTATAATTGCCTTTGAAGCTGAGATGTGTCTCCTGGAGACAGCACATGGTTGGGTTTTTTGGGGGTTTTTTTTGATACAATCTACAACTTCGTGCCTTTTTATTGGTGAATTCAGTTCATTTACATTTAGGGTGATTATTGAAATATGAGGTTATCCTATAGCCATTTTATATTTGTTTTCTGGTATCTCAGTGTTTCCATTGTTTCCCTTTCCTTGCATTTCTGTCTGTTATTTTTTTTGGTTGGATTTTGTGGATTTTCCCTCTGGTCCTTCTTGTTTTATGTTACGCACTTCAGTTCTGGATCTTTGGCATGTGGTAACCATTAAAAATACATAAAGGATAGTTATACACACACACACACACACACACACACACACACACACACACACACACACATACAGTTGTCCATTTTCTTCTGCATGTGCCTTATCTCCACTCCCCTTTGTGAATTTGGATCTTTGATTCCTCCCCTTTTCTGTTACTGTTGTCTCAAATTTTTCCTATGTAGGGTGAATGAATGTTCGTTTCTATCTTGCAATAGCAATTCTCTTATTGTTTAAGCCTATAATGCCCTGTTCTTGGTAAGGGTTGCACTCCTCTGCTTCTATCTGCCTACTAGTCACCTTACTCATAGGTTATTTTTTTGTCATTTTGTTTTAGGTGAGCTGACCCCTTTCAGTATTTCCTGTTATGCAGCCCTCATAATGGAGAATTCCCTCAACTTTTTTAAGTCTAGAAAGGTCTTTATTTCTCCTTCAAATCAAAAGGAGTGCTTTGCTGGATACGTTATTTTTGACTGGTAATTCCTTTCATTTAATAGTTTGAATATTTGCTTCCACTCCTTTCTAGCTTGTAAGATTTGCACTGAAAAGTCTGATGATAGTCTAATAGGTTTTCCTTTATAGATTACCATCTTCTTTTCCCTGGCTGCCTTGAGAATTCTTTCTTTGTCATTAATTGTTGATAATTTTAATATAATGTCTCTTGGAGAAGGACTTCTTGGGTTGAGATAATTGGGTGTTCCGTTACCATCTTGGATTTGAAGCTCCAGTTCGTTTGGGAAATTCTCATCAACTATTTGTCTGAATATGCTCTCTTATCCCTCCTCTTTTTCTTCTCCTTCTAGAATACCCATTATTCTTACATCACCTTTCCTGATGGTGTCAACTAATTCTTGTATTTCTCTTTCATTTTTCGGTTTATTCTTCCTTCTGAATTATTTCTCGATTTCTGTCTTTGATATCACTGATTCTTTACTCCATTTGGTCAATTCTATTTCTTTTCTTTCTTTTTTTTTTAGTTGAGGCAACCCTTGGTTGACCTCACAGATTGCAAGGACCTTGTCAGCTTACAATCCCTTATTTTTATTTTTTACACCTACAGCACCTGGTCTTCATAGGTGGTCTCCTATCTAAGTACTAACCAGGCCTGACCCTGCTTAGCTTCTGAGATCAGACAGGATCAGGCTTGCTCAGTACCCTCAGCATGGCCATTGACTTAGTCAATTCTATTTCTTAGGCTTGCTATTTCACTCTCCATCTCTTTTAGTGTGTTCTTCATCTCCAGAAGTTCCATTTGGTTCTTTTTAAGGGTTTCAATCTCCTTCCTAAAAAACTCATTCTGCTGGTCAATTTTTTCTCAATTTCTGGAATTGTTGATGTAAGTTATTTTGCATCTCACTGAGATTTTTCAGAAGTACAATCTTGAATTCTCTGTCATTTAAATCTCATTTCTGTCTTTAAGCTTATTTTCTGGAGATTTTTCTCTTTCTTTCTAAGCTGCCTTGTTGCCTTAGTTGTTCATGGTGTTTGATGGACTATTTCTCTACCTGGGCACTAATGGGAGTATATTCTTATTTCTTTTTTCAGAAAGACTTATTATATGTAAGTTTATTAGGCTGATGCTAAGGTGTTTTTCTTTTAATTTCCAGTAAGCAGCATTCAAGTCTCTCGGATCTCTGCTTTGAGACTTACAATCCCTTTTCTTTTTCTGATGAACCTTCAGATTGCAATCACCACCCTCGGTCCCAGCCTGTCAGTGGTACCGATACTGGATTTTGTCTTGGCAGCATTTGCTCAAATTCCCCTTGGGCTCAGCGGTACTAGTCTGGGAGGATATGGGGTAAGGGCATGGTGCGTTCTGGGTTGGTGGGTGGGGTTGCTGCTAGTCTCCATATCTCAGCCTCAAGCTTCACAACCATAGCTGGCTAAGACCCAGTGTTGCCCCTCTGCACTTAGTTCCTGCTCCACTTTCTGCCCTGACCCCTGAGCTCTCCTGCATGGAACTCATAGATCCCTCAGGCAGGGCCGTTCAGGGAACCAGCCACCATTTCTCCACTCCCCCTCCTCCTGTAGGGAGTTCCAGCTGTGAGAGGCAGCTTCTTTGTTCCTCCGAATCTACCCCCCAGACTCCCACGGTTCTGACCTCTGGAAGCTCTGATACGCAGGTCACTCACTCGGACATGTTTGTGTGCAGGTTGGGTGTTGTTGAGTTTTAGAGGTTGAGCTTATTGTTATTTCAAAGGGAGAGATCTGGGGACATCTCTCACTCTCTATGCTTCTGCCGTCACCTTAAGGGTGTCTTTTGATGAACAAAAGTTCTTAATTTTAATGAAGCCTAATTTGTGAATCTTTTACTTTTATTATCAATGTTTTTAAAGCTCTTTACCCAGTACCAGGTCATAAACATATTTTCTTATATTTTCTTCCATAATGTTGATAGTTTTAATTTTAATATTTAAGTCTATAATCCATCTAGAAATAATTTTTGTGTATGGCATAGGGGTCAAGCTTTATTCTACTCATTAATATAAAACTGACTTGGCATCATCTGTGGAAAAGACTCTCCTTTCTCCACTTAATTGCAGTGTAGCCTTTCTTATAAGTCAAGTGATTGAATATCTATTGATCCACTAGTCTATCCTTTTTAATACCACAATCTCAATTATTTAGCTTTATTGCAAGTCTGAAAACTGGTGAAAGCACTCAGTATTTCACCGTTAAATATGGCTCAGACTTAACATTTATCAGATTAAGGTAGTTACCTTTTAATCTTGGTTTGCTGAGAGCAAACTAGATCTTTTTAATTTAAATGTTAAATTCTACAATGGAACTTTGAAAACGTATTTGAAAATTTCTGCAAGATATCATACACTAGAATTCTCTCCCTCCTTTTTGGGAAAGACCATCACCTTAGACAGATTACGCAGATCTGGAATTGTCCTGTCTACTGCAAAGGGCAATAACATGGTAGATAGTAACCATACATTTGAATCAAGCAACTTAATCTCTGGATGGTTCTTAGTTCTTATGTTTTATCCTCTCTTGACTAGATCTGGCTCTCTGGACCTGGAGCTTGAAATCCTGAGAGCATTGAACACTTAGTATGTGTTTGACATTTTATTAAGTCTTTCATATGTATTATTTCACTCAGTGCGTGTGACAATCCTTATAACAACAGATGAGGCAACTAAAGCACAGTGAGATGAGTTTACTTGCCCGTGGTCAGACCACCAGTACTCTGGAGAGCTGGGATCCAAACCCAGGCAGCCTGACTCCGTAACATGGCCGCTATGCCGTTAGAAATGAAATCTCACTCCAGCCCTCCACTTGAGGTCACTTCTCTTTAGTATGGCCTAGGACACTGAATATGTTGGCTACATGCAGCCAGCATGGGAGCTACCCAACCTTGGGCTTCATCAAAAAGCCTTTAGAATGGCAGTCATGCTCTTAGTTTCTGGGTTTTTTGTTTCATGGCATTCAAAGACCAAGTAAATAGTTCCCTCTAGTACTCTGTCATATCGCTTACTTTTGCCAAAAGCAATATTCAGAACTCTGCAACTATAAAAGAGAAAGTCATCTGAAAATAACTCAATTCTTTTCCAGTGAAAAGATTAGTTCATAAACTAAATCTAGAGAAAGATAACTCTTCTCAAGAGACATGTTCTGATCTATTAACCTTTTCTTTAAAAATTATCTAAAATAAAACTATGACAAAAGATATTAGGCATAGTTACTACTCCTTCTCTAGAAATGGTCATTATTCCTTGAGGCTTTGTTCATTCTAGTTATCTATTGCTACATAACAAATCACCACAAGACTTAGTGGCTTAGATAAACAAGAATAACTTTATTACCTCTATAGTTTCTGAGGGTCTGAAACTCAGGAAAGGCCTGGCTCCCGAGTTCTGGCTAAAAGTCCTGAATGTGGCTAAAGCCAGATGGTAGCTACATCTGGAACAAAAGGTGATGGATGTGGGAGGCACAGCTGGCACAGCTGGAGACGGGCAGGGCATCTTTTTCTTATTTCTTATAGTTTCAGGCCCCTATGTGGTCTCTTCCTGTGAGCTAGTTTTGGCTTCCTCACACCATGGTGGCTTTGTAACAGTGTAACTTAAAGACAAAATATGAGAAATATGGCAGCTCAAGGATCCAGCAAGAATGTTCCAGAGAGCAAAGTGAAATTCTCAGAAGTATTGTATAGGCAACAAGTGACACACAAATGTATCCACAACAAAAAGAGATTAGACTTCACCTCTTGATGAAAAGTTGGCAAGACAAAACCTGGGATGGGCAATGATGCTGTGGCCATCTTTAGAAAAACATAATCTGTCCCACAGTCTAAAGTTAGTACTACAAATGGCACATATGAGGAAATCATTGCTATTATCATTTTTCAAATATGTAAACCAAGACAAAGTATTTCTATGTTTAAGTATGTGACTTTAAAGATAAATATACATGTAAATTCCTTTGTGAACTATGGCATAATTTATTGTGGTTATTCACTGCAATCAGGAAACATGCTTACAAGTTTATCTCTGAAAATATGCATATTACCTAAGGGAGGTGAAGCTGTCTACTTAACAAGTACCACTTGAATCACCCTAGGAAAGTATTTGAATATTTCTTAGAGTCGCATTTAATAAAGAAGTGGGAAAGTTAAACAAAATGTTTCCCATTGTAAGAGACAGTACAGTTATGGTCTAGGAATGCCTGCCTTGGGCTGGAGCTCAGGAAAGAAAGAACTGTGAATGGAAAAGGGAAACACGCACAGGTGCAAGGTTATTGGTCAGTCTGCCATCCACTGAGCATGGTCCCACGGACAACATTAGCAACTCAAACTGAATTTCCTAATTTCTTCTTCCAAATTCACCTCTCACTTCACATCTTCTGAGTTTTATCTATTTTAGTTATATTTTTTAAATTTTTGATTCAAGGTTTTATACACACACACACGCACATAGATAAATAAGAATGCTTATCTCAAGATATTTAATTAGTTATTGTTGGAACACTGTAATGCCATTTCCTTTTGCTTTGGGTGTGGTGTGTGTGTGTGTGTGTGTGTGTGTGTGTGTGTGTGTTTAGAGGGCATGATAACATTCATTCCCTGAAATGTTTTCATCCTCAAACTTTGTTTTCTCCTTCTGGCAGCATTGTTTGCATGTTATCTGTCGCTTTCTGCTCTTTTTATAATACATATATATTTTTTTCTGGACCAGCAATGAGTTTGATGCAGATGAGGGACAGGGCTGGGGGTGGCTAACTAGGTTTCTTGATTCAATTGCGCCCTCTACTGTCTATATAGTGATGTGCAATTTCTTTATTGTATTGTGCCACTTATTGGAGAGGGAGAAGGTGTCTTGATTTTGTGATTCTTTCTTTTCTGTGGAACTCTACATTTTACACTTTTGCTGTTCTTCCTCCTCATCACCCAGTCTCCCAGGAGCAAGTGCCCTTCAAGGTTCCTCGTCTGTCTTGAAGCCTCATCTCTCCTAAGACCATTGCCTTGGGTCCCACACACATTCAATCATTTCCACGCAGGATAGGACTTGTCTTTCCAGGGGTAATGTCTAGGCTGGTCACTCCAGACTCCCTGGACTCCTGCCCTTCTCTCCACTTGTTTTGTGAGGTCTCGCAACACAGGTGGGTTCCAAAGCCAGTCTAGGGGCCTGGGTGTTTATCCTGCTCCTTTTCAAATAACCTGAAGTTTGCAGAATCGGCTCCTAGTAATATTGTGGCTATCTGTTAACAATGGTTTTAATTTCCTCTATTTGTTGAAAGTTATGCAAAGAGATTTGGATCTAAGCAGCCACTAGTATTCTACTGCAACTGATAACTCTATGTTTAAATAATAATGCCATTTACTGCAACATTTTACCCAAACCTATTTACTCTTTACAGGAATGTCTCTGTGCAGCAGTATATATAACTTTAAACAAGGAACTCTTCGTAATAACTAACATGCATTCACAAAGAAAACCAATTGTTTAAAATACTGACAACTAAAGTATACCTGAAGCTAAATTTTTAAATATTATCAGCCATCACCAAAAGAACCAAACCTGCCCCGACCATCAACAAAGGGCAGAGCACCTGACAGCATCTGCCATCTGAAATGATATCACAGGTAACAGAATTTATTGGAAAAGCGCATCTGTTCAAGTTGTCCTGGGATTACAGCACCTGTCTGAATTCAAGTGATTCACTGGGTTGGAGACAGCTCTCCAGGAGGCCCTGGGTGCCCACCCTACTCATACACACCAAGCTTTTGAACGTTTCTCTGACATGGAAGCAGGATCCTCACAGGAGCCCAACAGGCCTGAATTGCCAGGGATTAATCCCCACACCGATTCAGGCCCTCATCCAGGACTGCTGGGAGCTGGCACAGGAAAACCTGGCTCCCTCCCCACCACACCATCCCCACCCCACCCCATCCCAGGGCAGGATGATTCAGTCAGTGTTTACACTGACGCAAGGTTAAGCTCTCGTCCACGGGGTTGATTTAATTGATAACATACTTGAATCCCTTCCTTGATTCACCTCCTCACTCCCCTCAGCTGTTTCCTGGGATCACAGACCCTACTCCCCAAAATGAATTACTTACGCTTAAATCTTTGCTCAGATCCTGCTTCTGGAAGAACCCGAACTGAGACAGCACCCTAGCTTGGGGCTTTTCTCCTTTAGCGTCCCAGAGCCTGCGCCAGGAAGACCGCTCCAAATGGGTAACCAATCCCAACAGGGAGAGGAGAGAGGTCTTAGATGAAACGCCCACAGGTCCAGGAAGGCTCATGAAGAGGTCCTACTGGCAGTATGTGGGCGAGTCAGAAGTTTTCTCCGTTCCCAGGGCCACTGGTGTGGCCATGGCCAAGAATTTAAAAGGGGCAGTGGTGAGGAGGACCCTCTGCATTGAATGACAAAGGCCTGTGTACACAGTAACTTCTCTGTAAATATTTGTGGAATGAATGACTGAGGAGGAATTCAGTTTGAGAAAACCACATTAACTAAACTCTCAAACAAGAAGGGTTTTTCCAGTTAACGCTTTAATGTAATGTAGTATTTGTTGTTTTATGATGTGATAGAGAAATAAGACCACTATAATTCCTCCCACTGCCACCGTAAGGCCTCTAGAAAACCAACACTGACCCCAGCAGCTTGTTCTGTGAACTCTTGGGTGAGGTTAATGCAGGGAGGAGGCAAGAGAACTGAAGTGTTAAGTCAAACTACATCCAGAGACTGCAATATTCTGATCAGGCCTGCAGCCAGGCCACTAGGCCATCTGCAGAACAAAGGAAGATTTCTGGGGGATCGTTACCAACCATTTTCCGCACCTGTGAAGGGGAAACATGAAAAACGGAGTCTTTAAGTGGGGCTCTACGCAAAATAAAATCACTCATTCCCTACGGCTGAAACCATGGGGGACCTATGGACTAACTGCTGGGAACTGCCAGCAATCTTTTCATGACAAATATTCTTACCTCTTCACACTACATACTCTTCCCCTTTCCTCACAGTATGTCCATATCAAAGGAAAGGAGTAAACAAAGTCTTTAAACTGTAACTCACAGAACTAAAGAATGATAAACAAACTGGCAGGAGCATTCATGTGTGCGCGCGCGCGCTCTCTCTCTCTCTCTCTCTCTCTCTCTCTCTCACACACACACACACACACACACACACACACACACACACACACACGCCGCCGCCACCACCACCACCAACGGGACTTTTTTACGACCGTCTTAGGTTTTTGTCTTTGCTTTCTCTAGCCTTTGCTATTCCCCTTTAACAAACTTTCTTTTGACCCAAACTTTGGTGTGTGTTGAATTTTTTCTATAATCTCCACCAAAGGACCCTCTTCTCTCAGTGCAGGGCTTGATCTTCCCCAACTCGGGGAAATTTGCCCTATCCTGCATCATCTTCGCATGTTGAGGGAGCAGTCATGTGTGGAAAGGTGGAAATGGTTTACGTCACCATTCTCTCACTTTGCCACAAAGCTGGCTGCATTCCAGGCCTCCCTCCATTACAGACCAGAGCTGTCATCCCAGCATCCAGACGTGCAGTGGATCTTACTAAAGACTCATTCAGTGGCTGTGAAACAAACACGTCTGCACACCAGATAGGGAATGCCCTAATAATTAAGCCAAGGAAAATAAACCTGGGTTGATTTTAGCACCCAGACTTTACATGTTTTAGAAGAGGCAATGCAAAGCTCACGACTACTATTAATGTAGGGAGGAGGCAAGAGAATTAAAATATTAATTAAGCTACATTCAGAGACTGCAATATGATCAACCCTGCAGCCAGGCCAGGACACCTTCTGAACAAAGGAAGATTTCTACTGGAGTTTCTAACAACTCACTTCCCCACACCTGTGAAGGGGAAACAGGCACCAAGTCATTCCTTATGGCTAAAACCATGGGGAACCTATGGATTGAAGGCTGGGAACTTCCAGCAGGCCTTTCACGCTACATATTCTTAGAGCGACAAACTCTTTCCCCTCCCCCTTCCTCACTGTGTGTCCATATCATAGGAAATGATAAACTGAATTCCCTGAACACTTGGGGTCCCTTCTCAGTGCCTTTACTCTGTCCCTCTCACTGTCCTTCTCACCGTCTGCCTCTGAGAGGAGACCACACACTGTGGAGTGTTATCCTTTTTTTAATAAACTTTTTTTTTTTACTTAACTTTGGTGTGAGTACAGGCACTCTCTGCCAAGGGACCCTCTTCTCTTGATGCAGGGCTTAGTCTCCTTCCCACTTGGGGAAATCTGCCCTGTTTTGCATCACTATGAGCAAGGAAAACATTTAGGAGGCAAGAGAAAAGGTGAACATTTATAGAGAGAATCACCTTTTTTTAAAAATTCTTAGAGACATCAGTTAATCAAATCAAGTTATTTTTAAACTTTGCTATTTTTCAATAATCAACATTTTTAAATACACATTTTGTGCCAGGCATTGGGTTAGAACAGGCAGGCTCCATCTTCCCCCTTACCTCAAGGAGTTTAGTGAGAAAGATAGGCCAATCTAGTGTGATCAATCCATTGAATATTTGATCAATAATTCTGTAAACATCCACTTTGTATGATGTTGGCCTATGGGTTCTAATCACATGCAAAGCCCAGATAAGGAATGGCTAACTACTGAGTCATTAAAACCTCAAGGAATTAAACAGATTTTTAAAGAGGCTTAATGTAACCTTTTTTTGATGATCTGGGTTATCAGCAGCCTTCAGTGTATGTTTTAGGCTTTGCATCCTTAGCTGTAAGTAGCATTATAAGGGCAAGCACAGATTTTAAAAGATTGGCCAAGGCGTACTTGGAAACACCTTTCCTGGAAGAAAAAACAAAAGGGCACATCGTCTTCCTCTGTTGTCATCTGCCTCTCATAAAAGCATAATGAAGGGTGTGCAGATATAAGATTTCCAAGATGATATAAAACTGCGGCTTTTCTAAACAGATCCCCAAACCCAGTACACAAGTTTTCCCAGCCCCCATGAAGTCACCTATTTAAAGTCATGATCAGTGGTTCCCTCCTGGCAATAATATAATAAGCAATTTTAGTACACTACTTACAACATGGCAGCTCCTGTGGCAGAAACCACAGCTGCTCACCAATCCACAAGCACCTTTTATTTCTGACATGCATGCATTTGGGAGGGCCTGTATGATTGGGGTCTATCCAGCTAAATATGGGTGGAAAGTGATATATGCCACCCTCAGATGTGACATTTAACTATCCCATGCGTCTCCAGCCCCCTCTCCCCTTCTGCAATGACCTTGTATGTTCCAGATGACATTCTACAAGACAGAAACAGCCTGGGTCCCTGAGTCACCACTTGAAGGAGAGCCATCCAACATTGGCTAGACATACACCTTTATGTGTTAAACTCTTGAAAGTTTGGGGTTCATTTGCTAGCCTCTCCTAACAAATGCAACCATCTAGTCAGGTTGCAGCCTCTTCTATTTCTCTGCTACTCAGAGGCCTGAAGTAAAATGAACAGCCCTGCCTCCCCATTCAGGAACTCTATTATGTCCTTACTGCACATGAAAAACATAGGAACAAATGTTAAGCATATATTACATGCCAATCAAATGTAAATATTGCACACACATAACTCTCTTAATACTCTCCTTTGTGGCAAGTGCAGTTCTTATCCTATAACGTATGAAGAAACTGAGGCTCAGAGAGGTTAATTAATTTGCCTAGATATGCACAGCTGGTAAGTAGAGGCACCACAGCTCTAGACCACATGCTCGTAGGCGTCTCCACCCAGCCTTTGGTTTCAGCACCATCTGTCTCCCGGAACATGCACCGAGTCATGGTGGTCTCATGGTGATACCCTGATTCACACTGGGTTTTCTCTGCTTAGAGAGAGACTTAGTACAGCCAGAATTGAGGATGGCAGGGCGTGTGACATCTCAGCAGAGAATGAAATACTGTCTTTCCTGTGCTTGTATTTTAAACCCATAAATTCATGACTATTATGGAAAGCTGTCTCCACAAACAGCCCAGGGTCATGACTGCTTCCACGCCATTTTAACACTTTCCTTTTAACAGAATTCTAGGCATATACAGCCTTAAAATTACATAGCTATCGCATAATAGATAAAATTTCTCAAGAAATATCATCCTCATTAACAACTCATGCTCTGGATCACATTACACTCAGGCCCAAGAATTCAATCAATGAGCTCTGATGTCCTGTATTATTGTCTGTGTATTTTTCTGAATTGTGTGCAAGTAGATATCATCTTTATAATAAAAAATAAAAGCTATATCTATTAACGGGGTGTTAAAAGGGAGGAATACGACTCACCTATTACAGAAGCATAACACTGCTTCTTTAGGGCAGTGACTTGGAATTGGGCTGGCCTTGCTATGCTTGGGCAGGCCTAAGATTTGGTGTATTCTTTCCCAAGAGATATGAAATACACTGGAACCAGTAAAAACCAAATCACCATTCACTTAGACTCTATAAGCAGTAGTTGCAATGCTTTTGGAAGTGTGGTGTGGCTGTACTGTCTCACCAGCAAAAGTCTTATTTTAGAAAATCTCTAAATGTTCAAGTATGTAAAAATCCTCATATTTCTAATGTTTGGATCTGGGGTCACTTATCTGAAGCTCTCTGCTTGGCTACAGTTTGACAAGCATGGCCAAGACGAATCTGTTTTTCATCCTGGGAGGCAACGTGGGTTCCCAGCTTCCACATCCTTTCCCAGCTTTGTGGTGATCCAGGATGGATGGATCCTCTGACACAGTCTCATTAGTGCCTCCCTGGGTCAGCCACTTAGTCCTATTTCCTCTTTTAAGTTACTTTTAATTTTCTTACATATGTATCTCCCTTCTGACTTTCTAGTGTTCCCCAAGTCAACTCTCTCTACTCTGTGTGTCAAGATCCATACTCTCCGCTGCTTGTCTCTGGCTGTGAGGAAAGGAAAAGGGGAAGTCCTGGAATCAGAAAAGTTGGGAAGTGTGGGACACAATCCCAGACACTAACAAGGCAACTCCTTCAGCTTGTCTGGGCCTCAGAGTACTTCCTCACCCACCTCTGAGGTCCCAGAAGTTCCCCAGCTCTCTGAATAGATGCCCTTCCTTCAAATGCCCCAGTGCAAACACTCCATTGCTTGGGTGACCCAAGCACTGGCAGCCGGAGATGGGTAATTCCTCGGTCCCTGGTCCCCAAGAGGCACAAGGGTTCTCCCTCCCCAGTGCCTGCCCTGAGCTAAGAATCAGAGATGTGGCTTCAGGCCTGTGTTTGGGATGTGTCATGAAAAGTCTGCTCTGGGCTTTATGATCTGCCACTCCTGGTTTAAAATCTGGGCTCTGACACAACTTCCTAACTTTGTGACTTGGGGCAAGTTCACTTAACTTCTCAGAGCCTTTGTTCACCCATCTGTAAAATGGGGATCAAGTCACTTAGTTTACAAAACTGTGTGAAGTACAGCACAGTGGGAACTATTTTTCTTTTAATCACAGAATTTTTATTTTATTTCCATCAAAGAAGTTCTATTCAACTCAATTGGACTTTTAAAAAATAAATCATATGTCACTATTGGGCATACAAAGAAAACTACGAGCAAATTAATTGTTTAAGGTCTCTAAAACATCTTCGCATTCAGAGTCCAACTCCTCTGGATCACTTTTCTACTCAGAATGATAGTTTATGGCCATGTTTTTTTCCATATAACATCGTCCTCTGTGTCATTGAGAGCACAGAGAGCAGAAATGTTGATTTTTTTCTTAAATTTTAGTTATTTAATTTGAAAAATTAAATTAGAACAGCTACCATACTAGGGACAAAAAAAACCCAAAAATCCAAATGGCTAAAGATAACTCAATTATAAAAGTACAAAATAACATATCTCAAAAACTAAACAAAAATACTAAATGTCTTTCCTTGTAGATAAGACTGTTTCACTCCCCAAAAAGAAAAAAGATAAAAGCAACCAATGATTAGAGATTAAAATCAAACATAACTGTTATTCATCCCAGCAACATCTAAATAAATGACCTGCAGAACACAATGCTAGACAAAGCCCTAAAATGTTAAGTGTGAGATTTACAAGAACTTGGGTACATAATTTATCTTTCAAGGGCTCAGTTTCTCCTGCTGTAAAATTAGGTGGTAGGATGCTTACTTTAGTCATTGTTATCTAAAGGTCTCTGTCGTATAAACGGTATAAACGCTCATGTAACTTTAATTCACCGTTTTGTTTGAACACTTGAAAGCCACACCTTTTTTACAATACCTGGCAGTGACTCATGTTCATGTAGACATTTTACAAATGTATAAATATCTAGGGGCAATACCTTTTGCATTTCTAAAGTTATCTCTTCTATATCAGGAGACTATTTGTCATTCCCAAACAAATGAAAACATATTCAAGTAGATCCCAAAAAAGGACATAATTCTTCCCCCACTGAAAATAAAGCTTGTAGCATTATTTGCCTAAGAATTTCATTAGATTTAGATGAAAATCACACCCTGTGAGGCTGTATTGTAGTATGTGTTGATTGTAATCATAGGTCCCAAGCCCCCAACATTAAATGCTGTTGTTTGTTTCTAAAAGAGTGAAATTTGACTTTAAAAGAAGCAAAGTGAAAACCCAGGGATGCCACAAAGCAAAGCTTCACTCCACCTGAGCAGCACTTTTGTTTGTTTTATCACAGCATTTTTGAATTCATGCGGAATGAATATTGCACCTGATAAATAAAAGATTTCATGTGAATAGGAAATCCTTCTTATTAAAAAGGTCAATTCTCAGCTGGAAACTTCTATAAAGTTAGGGAAAATACTGGCAAATATTTCTACTTTGAGTAAAGAAGGCTCCAGTTTACTTTAGAGTTTAGTTTTAAAAGGTCATTTCCTGGAACCTTGAGGCTATGTGGGGGTCAGATCAAATCAACAATTTATAAAAGCCTGTTTAATCCCTGTGGTGCAGTTTTATGGCAAATGAAATTTTAAACTCCTTGTGTTGAGGGGAAAATGTGTGAAGAACGCAGACTAAGTTTCCAAAACACCTTTCTCCTTGGTGAGACTGGGGCTACCCCAACCCTGGGCTTCCACTATGTGGGACACCTGCCCCCTTCTTCAGCACCTGTGACAGAGACCCCAGCAGAATAGATGAGCAGTGAGCCACACAGGCAGAAGGGACTAGGTTGGGTGGGGACAAGGAGGGGGTCCCTCCGGCTTAGAGTAGGAGTCTTGTGCACCAGGCCACGGGTGGTTAGTGTAAGCCCCACTCCCTGGGGGATGTCTCAGTCACAGGCTTACCCTGTGGTTCCCCTAATGCAGCCCCAGGCCCTGGAAAGGAAAAGTAAAATTATCTCTGTTCACTATTGATATGATCCTATGTATTAGATAACCCTACAGACTCCACCGACAAACTTAGAAGAATTCAGCAGTTTCAGGATACAAATCAACATACAATAATCAGTTGCATTTCTGTACATTTATAATGAACAATACGAAAAGGAAATTAGGAAAACAATTCCAATTATGATCACATCAAAAAGAAAATACTTAGGAATAAACTTAACCAAGAAATCAAAGATGTGTACAATGAAAACTACAAAACATTGCTGAAAGAAATTAAATACACAAATAAATGGAAAGACATCTAGCATTCATGGATTGGAAGACTTAATACTGTGAAGATGTCAGCACTACCCGAAGTGATCTACAGATTTAATGTAATCCCTATCAAAATACCAATGCTGCTTTGCTTTTTTCAGAAATTAAAAAAAAAAAAATCCATCCTAAAATTCATATGCAATCTCCAGGGACCCTGAGTAGTCAAAACAATCTTAAGAAAAATATAAAGCCAGAGGACTCACACTTCTTAATTTCAAAACTTAACTCCAAAACCACAGTAATCAAAACACTGTGGTACTGGCATAAAAACAGACATAAGGACCAATGGAACAGATGAGAAAGACCAGAAATAAACCCATGTGTGTATAGAAAAATGACTTTCAACAAAGGTGCCAAGACCGTTCAATGAGGAAAGGACAGTTTTTTCAACAAATGGTGCTAGGAAAACTGAATATCCACATGCAAAAGAATGAAGTTGGTCCCTTACCTTACACCATACATAACTCAAAATGGATTGTGTAAAAACTAAAACTATGAAACTCTTAGAAGAAAATATAAAAGAAAAGCTTTAAGACACTGGATATAGCAATGATTTCTTGGATACGACATGAAAGCACAGCCAACAAAACAAAAAATTAAGTTAGACTACATCAATATTAAAAACGTGTGTACCTAAAGGACACAGTTATATGCCTGATATATTTACAATCATATACCTAATAAGAGTTTAATATCGGGAACATAAACGTCTGCAACTCAACAACGAAACAAACAACTGGATTACAAAATGAGCAACAGACTTGAATAAACCTTGAGAATGCCTTCCAAAGAAGATATACAAATGGCTAACAAGCTAATAAAAAGATGCTCAGCATAATTAATCATTAGGGAAAGGCAAATCAAAACCACAAGATACTATGTCACACTCTTTAGGAAGGCAGCTATGCTCAGCACTATACCACCAAAAGCTATGTCACACCCATTAGTATGGCCACTATCAAAAAACCAGAATAACAAGTGCTAGGATGTGGAGAAATTGGAACCCTTGTGATGTGCTTCTGGGAATGTAAAATGGTACAGCTGATGTGGAAAACAGTATGTCAGCTTTTCAAAAATTAAAAATAGGATTACCATATGATCTAGCAATTCACTTCTGGGTATAGACCCCAAAGAATTGAAAACCAGGTCTCAAAGTGGTATTTGAACACTCATGTTCTTAGCAGCATTATTTAAAATAGTCAAAATGTGGAAGCAGCTCAAGTGTCCAGTGATCGATGAATAGATAAATAAAATGTGGTATTACATACAATGTGATATTATTCAGCCTTAAAAATAAAGGAAATTCTGACATGTTACAACATGACTGAACCCTGAGAACATTAAACTGAGTAAAATAGGTCAGCATTTCATTTTATAAAAATATAGTACTTATGCTGTATGAAACAAGCCAGTAAACAAGATAAAGACTATCCGATTCCATGGAGGTGAGGTAACTAGAGTCATATTCAGAGACAGAAGGTGGAATGGTTTCCAGGAGCTGGATGGAGGAGGACGAAGAGTTCAAGTTTACTGGATACAGAGTTTCAGTTTGGGAAGGTGAGAGTTCCCTGAATGGAAGGTGGCGATGGTTGCACAGCAGTATGAAAGCACTTACCTCCACTGAACTCTACACTGAAAAGTGGTTAAGATGGTAAATTTTGTTATATTTTACACTTAAAAATAATTTTTCAAAAGGAGAAAAAAAACTTATAATCAATCTCATAGTTGAAATTCTTTATTAGTTCAAGAAAGACGAGAGTTTGGTGGTCCACCAGCAATACAGCCTTAGAAATGAGAGCTGGTGGAAGTGAGAGGGGAAAAACATTCCCTCCCTGCCCTGCGCCTTTCTACCTCCACCTCCACCTCCCTCCCGGGCCCTTCTCCTCTTTTCATAGATGAACTGCAAATAAATTAATGGTAGACCTTAGGGCATAAAAAGGAATGAGACTTGAGAATGCCTGGGGCAGTCTTTAATAAACCATAAGCATCACAAAAACATTTCTTAGTGTTAGTATTTCTATTCCTATTTTAGAGGGAACTACAACCAGATTTCCTGAGCATTTCTCTATAGCTGTGTCAGGAGCAGAGCTGGAGGCTTGGACAACCCTTGGAGGATGTGCAATGAGTCTCATATCCACCTAGACAATGGTGGGTCATGTGATGGAAATGCCTTAGGCTGCTGACTTGTAGAGAACTGGTATAGCTTGGCACTGAAGAGCTTGGGCTCTGTTGATGGACATACCCTGAGTCCAAACCTGTCCTACCACTGATTAGCCGGACCTTGAACAAGTTACTTATGCTATCCAAGCCTCTGTTTTCCTAATATAAACTGGGTATAATAAGAGTACCACCCATCTTCAAGATTGGCACAGTAGAAGCATTTAATAAGATAGCACGTGGAGTGTACCAAGCCTACGCATGACACACGCGTACGTACTCAACAAACTTAGCTCTCATGATGACTACTAGTGTTCTTACCCCTCAGGACTCCATAAAGTCTCTAGAGAAATCAAGTGTTCTCCTTAGCCCCAAGGCACATCTCCACCAGATTCAGAAACCCAGGCAGTGAGATGTGAATGTCTAAAGTCCCAAATTCCAAACAGGCTCATTTTGCAGGAAACATACACAGCTAAGTGAAACAAAACCAGCAGCCAACCCTTGAACTGCAGCATTTTCAGACTTCAGATGCCATATTTAGCATATTCGGCACTTATTATTGTCCTGCTCCATGAGTTAACCCTCAGACAACACCTTCATACCCTATCTTTAGGCAATTTTATCCTTTCCTGGCTTTATACATACTAAAAATGGCTAACTATATATTTGCTGCCCAAAGTTCTCTTAAGCTCCAGATCCTGGAGCTAGCCTCCTTGACAACTCTGCTGGGTTCTCACAGGCCCTTCAAACTTAACTTATACAAAGTGGAACTCTTTATTGTCACTCCTTGTTCTCCCAGATTTACCATCTCCTTCAATGGTGCTTTCGTTAACCCAAGCAGTCATGCAAGAAGCTCAAAGCCATCCTGGATGCCTCTTCACATCCCTCACATCAAATCCATCACTGAGCTCTACTGGTTCATTCTCTAAATTTTGTCTCTAATTCTTTCCAGAGCCACTCTCTGAGGACCCATCTGGTCTTCTTGAGATCATTCCTGCTCCACTGAAATCTTTCAAAGATAAAACCTATTGCATCATCCTCCTCATAAGACATGGCAATGGCTTGGATGGAGACGATAGCTGTGAAGACTATAGGAAATACAAAAGTGGGTACCCCATCCATTCAGTGCCTACACATAGTAGGTACTCAAAACTCAATAGCACTTTGAATGAATGCAAAGATTTCACTCCCTTCTGCCATTTTTCTAGAACAGGAATGATTTTCTCTAGATACTTTTAATTCCCTCACATGCCAGAGTGGCAGAAGACAAAGGGCAATCACAGCTTTTTCTGACTAAATATTCCTCTCCCGGTCTTCTGCAAGCTCTGGCTCTTGACTTTCCCCACTTCTCTAGTTGCAAAAATATCTCTTTTATCACATGCTGCTCCAAGAAAAATACAATGTGCCCAGTCCGCATTCCTATCTGACTCTCTCTGGAAACATAAATCACAGTTGGTTCCGATGAGTGCTTTGTGTTACTCCATCCCCACTTCTCAAGCAATCCCAAGGGTCTCCTTCTTGCTTCAGTGAACTGTGCTTGGCCGCTGGGGCAGGAGGGAGAGCTGATACTAGAGTCAGTTTTAGATGCATTATGTAAGCTGAGTTCAGGAATCTGAGCTCTGCCTTTACCAATTTTCTGTGAGGAAAAAAGAAGGAAGCCTGAAAGATCTCCAAATCCTGACTGTGTATGAGGGCAGGCATTCCACAGGACAGAATCCCAGGATTAGAACGAATGAACATCCAAAGTTCTGGTCAGGAGGATGAAACTACATTTATTCCTTTTATTTTTATCATTTGTATATCACATATTAGGATAGTTCTACAATATTATAGAATATATTTCATTTATTTTTATCTTCAAACTCCATGGTATTATTTTTAATAGTGAGTGCCATAAGAACTGTTTTATAAGGAATGTTGAAGTTCTATTACTCATCTAACATAGCCTAAGTCAGCAGGAAGGAGAAACTGTGATCCATTAAGCACTAACCTCTCAGGGACCCTGGCCAAGATCACTGAAACCAGCCCTGATGGCTTAATGGACAGAACATCGCCAGACCAATATTCAAAACCACCCCTTTTGCTTGTCCATTTCTTTCAGCCTTCAGCTCCCATTCTCCGCTTTCCCCCAAGTCTGAGAGTACTAAGGACTGACTCCCTGCCCTGGCAGAACAAGGCAGGAGAGAGGAGATTCCCATCAGGGACTCCGACCATAGAATAACTACTTCCTACTGAGAACCTGCGGCTATTTTCTGACTGTGAGCACACTGGTCGCACTTCCTAACATTTGCTCAATCTCTAACGTTACTTTACAACATTATGGGTTGAATTATGACCCCCGCAAAAACAAAAAGATATGTTGGAGTCCTAGTCCCCAGTACCATAAAGAATTTCCTTATTTGGAAATAGGGTCTATGAAAATTTAGTCAGGTTCAGATAAAATCATAATCCAGTATCACAGCCATCCTTATAAAAGGGAAAATTTAGACACAGACATGCATGGAGGGAAGGCGATGTGGAGACACAAGGAGAACACCATGAGAGGATGCAGGCAGCGACTGGTGGGCTGTAGCTCTGAGCCGAGGAATGCCTGGGGCCAACAGAGGCTAGAGAGAGGCACAGTACAGTTTCCTCTTTAGCGCCTTCAAAAGGAGCAGGGCCCTGCAATACCTTAATTTTAGGCTTCTGGCCTCCAGAACAATGAGACAATAAATTTCTACTGTTTTAAGCCACTCAGTGTGCAGTGTTTTGTTATGGCAGCCCTAGGAAACTAATACACCTTCGTACTTGCACCCAGAGACTCTGGAGCTATAGGGCAGACGCTAAGAGCCTTAGGTCCAGGTGTCTGGCAGACCTGGTTTGAATTGTGTGTTCTTCAGCACTATCTTTTAGCTCTTTTTGTAGGCTGCATTTAAATTTCCAAATGTCTTTGTCTCTAACTTAATTCGAACACTACATTACTGTTAAAAAATCTCACAGCAATTTTTTTTAGGGGTTGGGGGAAAAAGTAAAAGAAAAGAATTCCCGCAGATCCTTTTCTTCCAGGTTCCTTGGCGTGAGCCACGGGGCCTTGAGTTGTGTAACTGAACGTGAAATGTCTCCTGCTGGAACTTCTGAAAGCTTCCTCAGAACAAGGCACACTTTCATTTTGAGGCCAAAGGGATATTTTTACCTGTTTAGCCACTCTACCCGAGCCTTCAGGAATCTTTCTGCCTTAACTATTTAATTCAACAAACATTAATTATGTACCTACTATACATGCCAGCACTACTCTAGTGCTAAGGGGGCAATGTGGAACAAAATATACAAAACCCTGAATTTCCGAATAGTATCAGGCGAAAAGAAATGCTTGAAAAATAAGGCAGGTCATGTGTTGTGCGTCAGAGGGCAGATGGTAGGTTTGCTATTTTACACAGGATGGTCAGGGACGCTCTCTTTGCAGTGGACATTAGGGGGGAAGAAGGAAGTGAGGAGCGGGTTATGTGGATATTTGGAGAGCGCACATCTCAGGCTAAAGAAGAGCCAGTGGGGGACCCTGAGGGGAGCAAGCTTTAAAACCCAGCAAGGAGGCTGGTGTTGCTGGAGGAACTAAGTGAGCAATGGGGTGGGAGGGGCAGGAGAATGGTATGGAGAGCCCAGATCATAAAGGGACTTGCAGGTTATGGAGATTATGGATTTTACTCTGAGTGAGATGAAAACTGGAGGGAAAGGAAAGGATCTGACGTAATATTTTAAAAAGACTGCTGTGAGCACACAGTGGAGAAAAACATTGCCAGGAACAAGAACAAAGCAAGATCAGTTAGGCAGATGCTGCAAGATCCCAGGTGAGAGGCGATGGGGGCTTTTAAGGTGATTGCAGGGTTGGTGAGAAGTGGTCAGGCAAGGGATATGTTTTGAAGGCAGCACTGACAAAACTTGCTGATGGAGTGGATGCAGGTTGCTGGTGGGAGGTGGGGAAGTGTGGCAAGGAACAGGGTAGGAGCCCCAGGCATGGAGCCTGAAAACCTAGAAGGATGGAGTGTCATTTGCTGAGATGGGGAAAATGATGATGAGAGGAGAGGTGCAGGGCTGTGAAAGAAGGACAAGGTTTGTACACATTCAGTTTGAGAATTCCGAGGAGACCAAGTGGAAATACCAAAAAGGCCACCGGCTCGCCAACAGTGTCTGCAGATCATGGGAGGAGCCGATTTGCAAACCATCTGTACACAGGTGGTAGGTATTTCAAGCAGGAAGGCAGGATGAGATCACCTAACAGAAGTTAACAGCAGGGAAGAGAAGAGACCCAAGGACTAAGTCCCAAGGCACTCCGATGTTTAGGGATCAAGGACATGATGGAGAACTAGCAAAGAAGGCTGAGGAGGAGTCTCCAGTGAAATAGAAAGAGCAAGAGAAAGCATGGTCTTGAATGCCAAGTACTTGTAAGAAGGAAAGGCAGGTATGTGTCAGATGGTGTTGGAAGATGGAAGGATATGAGGACCAAAAACTGACCACTGGATTTGGCAACATGGAGGTCATGGTGACCTTGACAACATCAGTTCAGGGTGCAACACCTTGATGGGAGTGGATCTAGGAAAGAATGGAAGGAGGGGAACTGGAGACAGGTCGCAGAGACACCCCTTTGAAGAGCTCTGTTGTAAAGCAAAGTTGAGAAGAGGTAGGAGCTGGAGTAGAGGTGGGTCAGGGAAGGTTCTCTAAAGATGGCCATATGACAGTATGATTCGTACCTGGATGGAAACGACCCAACGGAGGGGGAAAAAACTGGTGATCCTGGATGGAGAGGGATAACTGCTAGAGTATGTCTTTAAGTATGTGAGAGGAGTCGGGACCCACAGCATAAGTGGAGGGGTTGACCCACAGAAGAGCACAGGTGCTCTATCCACTGAGGCAGGAAGAGAGGCAGAGCAATGGATGCAGGTGCTGGTCTCCTAGTGGCTTTAAGGTGAGAATGATGAAAGTTCTGATTAATTCTAGCTTCTCAGTGAAAAAAAAGGTGATCAGCTGAGTGAGGAGGGTGGGAGGATGTGGGAAGTTGATAAGGGAAGAATCAGGGTGAAATAATAACCCAGAGCATCTTTTTTCCAAAACTTATTAGTTGTGAAATCAATTTAGGGGTTGCCAACAGTATTTAAGTAAATAAACAGATAGGATCAGGCAGAAGAAAAAAGGTAACATCAGAGTAATAAGTGTTAGTTCCCTAAACTGTATTTCACTCCTATATATATGAATGTAATAATAATAAACGGCTGTCAAAGGCTGATCTGAAGAGGTGAGTGGATAGACCAACAAGATGGACTAGGACCCCTTGAGATCAGTGGCCATGAACCCTTTAATTGCCTGTGGTTTCCAGCCATGTCGACCTGCCTGGTGGTGCTTCAGCCTGGGTTGATTAGTCAGGGAGTCCCCTGAGAAGACCAGCAAGAGAATTAAGTTTATGCGAAGGAAAGTTATAATCTCATACCATAGAATCTGAGCTAGAAGAGGCAGTGAGGATGTGACTTGAAAGAAGGATAGTGACCAGTGCAGGTCAATGGATTATAGAGCATGGTAGTGGCTGAGCCAAAAAACTCTATAAAAAATCAAGATTCACATTTCCTCCTCAAGACTGAGGGCAAGAAGAATGGTATTCCCTCACCAAAGTTAATTCACAGACATTTCGTTAAACGGTTTATGGGAAAATGCTTTATCAGTCAGAGGGCTTTCTCTTTTGTGCTGGGCTTTTCATATGGTGTATAAAATTTTTTAAAGTCAATAGGTGTCATAATCTTGGTCAATTTTCCCAGCACTCACCCCAAAATTTTTCCTCAAAAGCATTTTGTTAAATTTGTTAGTCATATAGTTATATGGTGCCAGTTCAGTCAACCTTCAACAACTATTTGCTATGTTTATTGATTCTTATCTGTTTCTAGAATATATTTATTTTACCAAAGCATCACACTCCTTGAGAACTATGAAGTCTTGGTTCTTATGTCAGGCTCTTTCCTGTCTGTGGGAAAATTAAGAACAGTTTTCCCTCAACCCTTTCATACTTCACTAAATCATCTTCCATGGATGCATAAAGAATCCCTCAGAATATAAAGGCCAATTAAGACCCAGAAGTTTAAATGGCCTCATGGGAAATGGTAGCTAAAATTTACCCCTTTCTTTTGTGCTGTTCATTTTTTTATCCTTACTGTTTTTTTTTAATCTTGCAATTATTAATTTAATGTTTCTTGATTCTTAAACTAAATGAAAAATACCTAAGGAAAAAAACTGAGATGATTTACACCTTACAATAGTTCAGATTAGACCTTATCATGACATAGCTTTGAGATATTGAATCAAAATGTTTAAAATCTCAATTCCACATGGTCCTGCCATGTTATTCTGGCTTCTCTGTCTCAACCATTATTCCTGCTACAGCACGCTGAGAATAGCAGATGCACGGAATTCTTACTGGTGATATATCACTGGCAGGACCTTCACATTAAATTGCAACCCCCTGGTAACAATGAGTCATCTGAAGCCCCCTGCGATTGCGAGTGTGATGATTCACATATCCCACGTATCATGCTTCCACTAGCAGTTTGTAAACCTACCAGAAACAGGAAAGGAGGAAGACTGACTATGGCACAGAAAAGACGGAGGTGGAGGTGCACATGCACGCAAATGCTCGCATGTATTTAGGAGAAAGGATTTGATAAATGACTGTTTTAGGAGTTAGGATTTGACAAATTTAAAATTACCAAGAATGTATGTTGCCACTTCCTGGTATGATTAAGAAATTCTCATTCAGGGACTGCAAATTGGTACAGCCACTATGGAAAACAGTATGGAAGTTCCTCAAAAACCTAGAATTGATCTACTCTATGACCCTGCAATCCCACTACTGGGTATTTACCCCAAAGATTTGAAAACTCATATCCAAAAAGATATTTGCACAACAATAGATGATTAGATAAAGAAGCTGTGGTACATATATACAATAATATCACTCAGCCATAAGAAGAGATGCCATTTGCGATAACATGGATGGATCTCAAGATAATCACGCTAAGCGAAATAAGCCAGACTGAAAAAGTAGAAAATCACATGCTATCACTTACATGTGGGATATAAACCTAAAAACAACAAATGAACAAGACACACAGAGACTCAGGGACATGGACAATGGACTAGTGGTTACCAGAGGTAGGGGGTCGGGGAGGAGGGGGGGTAGACAGGATAAAGTGTGTCAAATATAGGGGAGGGTTAAGTGGGTAAAGGGGATCAAATATATGGTAGCTGATGGAAACTGGACTTTGGGTGGTAATCACACAATAGAATATATAGATGTCAAATTATAATGTACACCTGAAAATTATATAATTGTATTAACCAATGTTACCCCAATAAACGTAATAAAAAATAAAAAAATAATAAAATAAAAAGAATAAGCTCAAACTCCTAATAGATGCTCAATGCATATTTATGAAATAAATTATTGATGGACTTTCAAAAAAGAAATTATCATTCAGATCTTAATGTTCTCCTGTCTCCTGGACCCAAGGTTCTCATTTCCTTCACTACACACCTCCTCAGTCACTCTTCAAGGAACCAGGAGCCAAAAATAGTAAAACAAAGAGCTAACTATTTCCAAAAAGGATACTGATGTATTTATAGACATCCTGTGATTATAGTGAATATTTCTAATGAGGTCTGAGGGCATAAAAATCTGCTGCATAACTATGGGAAATAAACCTGGCCAGGAAGTATTAAAGGTGGTTTCTGGTAGGCCAGTGTGAGCACTGTTGGACCAGTAAGCCAGGCATGCTGTCGCTCACGGCAGAAGGTTGGTAAGAAACTCCTGCTCCTCACACCATCACATGAGGTCATAGAAATGAAGAAGGACAAATTCTTCCTAACTGTGTGACCTGCTGGTAATGTGAGGCTGTGAACCAGCACCTCAGACCACGGCAGAGGTTGCCAGTGCTCTCCTGTATGCCTTCAGATCCCTTTACCATTTTCACGCATTTTCACTCCCACACCAGCACCACTGTGTCTCTGCAGGAGCATGGCCTACTTACCCTGCATGCCGAGAGCTGGAAGTGTGTGGGCAGCTCTGGCCAAAGACAGGGCAATGCAGAGGTATAAGTACTCCGATAAGTTGGCCTCTGATAAGCTCACTCGGCACTGTCTCCAGGACTTTCCTGCGAAGACCTCCCTTTATCTCCTGTTATAGACAAAAGAGGCTGAGATTCTACGTAAATCAAATATAAGTTACAATCCCCTGCAGGCCTGAGCATTCCTGTGACAGGACTGCGCGACCCAGAGCAGTGCATGATGGGTTTCCTCCCAGACTCTCCCCATCTCTCCATAGTCTGATTCTTCAGGATATATCGGTCCTAAATTGTCCTCCACTTGTCCCAAATGTGAGGTCTTTTCTCCCTTCTTGGGCTGAAAGCTCTCAAAGGTCTGAACCACGTCTTTCTTCCTCTCCCCACTTCACGGAAACCAAGCGGGGAACTGCACGTTCTGAGTGAGGCCATAATGAACAACGAAGTCTTTCCCCAAATGCACCACGCTCCTCCTATTTCATTTTCACACTTGACACTCCTACCAGAAATTTACTTATTGCTAGCTATTACCAACTAATCCCTCCCTCCCTCTGACAGATTCTGCCAGAATCCTCTTAAGACGCCCGGGTCAGGGTAAAGTGCCCCTTCTATATGCAACCACATCACCCTTAACTAGAAAGAGGTCATTCTGCCCTCTCCTAGCCCCCACTCTTCTAAATGACTTCACTTCCAATATGTACCAGAGTCCTGTGAAGACAGTTTAAAAGAAAGAGAATGCCCAAGACAACAGTACAATGTAGGAGTTATTTATATTGTTTAGATCACATGCATAGCCTAAGGTCAACCTGAACACTGTTTACGGAAAGACATTAGCTTAAAATATTATACATAACTGGGATATGAGATGCACCCAGAGGAAAATTGTTCATAATACACAGTACAAGCTAAATATGTTTAAGACAGGAATCTCAGAAAGCAGATAGAATGGAGGGTGGGGGTACATGGACAGATGGCCAGGAGAGGGCTCCCATCATGGGAGAGGGACAGGGAATTGTTGGGTCTGACTGCCACTTCACACTTCATACCTCAGCCTACCGAGGGATAAGAAGCTCTGAGGAAACCACGCTAATGGAGCACCTTCATCAACCTGGTGGGGAGCGTTCCTGTCTGCTCATTGGTCCCTACTCATGCACTCTCTCCCTCCATCCCCACTTCTGCTGCTTTGCTCAGAAGCCATGAAACCTTGAGAGCTGGAGGCTCCATCCTTCACACACGTGTGTAGCCAAGAGCCAGAGCAGTCTCTGCAGTCCCTGCCCTCATCCCTGTGCTTTTAAGAAAGAAATGAGAAATAAGCACCTTTTTAAAAACGACACAAGCCTCTGAATTTGTTCTTCAGATCCCTAACTGCCAAGGAGAAAACAAAAACAAATGCAAAGGAAAATAATAAAGAACTGTAGTTAGGGGTTTTCAAGTTCAAAACTCGGCACAAGTGTGTCTCCTGAGTCAAGTAGCAACTACACTGTCCTGTGATCGCTGATGTTATAAGTTCCCTGCTAGGCTCAAGGACTGTTCAGGCCAGGAATTACACAGGGGCTCCCGACAGATGACAAAGGAACCTTGGAGTCTTTGGGTGTCAGCCAGGAACCTGCGCCTACCAGCAGCACTGAAACTGGACTCCACATCCTGCAGAACCAGCCTGATGATTCCTTCCCCAGGAACCCTGCTGGCAGGTGATTAAGTATACAGAACCAACACCTGCAGGCTTTCGTTAAAAAAAGGACCAAAAACTACAGGTTTTTCCAAATCAGTGTCTAGGCCTAATGTATTTCAAACAATTACCATGGAACAGAATTTGACTGGAAGAACTAATGGTGAACATTGTCAAGAAAATTTTGGGGGGAATAAAAAAAGACAAAAGGTTAGAAAGTGGAATAGGAATTGCCCGTCCAAGTACTACATGTATTTCAGAGCTGGGGAAAGGCAGGTTTATTTACCAAAGGAGGCTGAGCCTGAGGGTTAAGCTACTGGGGGCGGAGGGGGATTAAGTAGCATTCCAACTTCATAAACCACCTACCAAATGACTCCAAAGGAATTTAAACCATAATCTGTAAAACCAAAACCATAAAAATTAGAAGAAAAAATAAATGGCTGGTTGTTGTGATACGGGACATTACTTGTAAAATTCTTAATCTTTTAGCAGGAAATGACATGGGACATCTCTTGCAGAGTTCTTAATTTTTTTAGTGAACCTAGTTAAGTTTTCTTTCCTCTTTTCTTTAGGAAAAAGGCCCTCTCCCTCAAATCCAGATAATTGCCCCGAAACTGGTGAGTCAGATCCTCTGGTTATTGATAAGGGTCATCCGCCCGTTGTTAGCGGAAATGATGTAAGGCCAGACAGGGCACTTAGAGTCTGAGAGGGGAGGGAACTTTAGGCCAAAGGTCTTTTTTTATTCTTTAAGAAATATATTAACCAAGCCTGTTTCCCTTTACTCGCTTAATAGGCAAATCAATACTAGAAATTAATTGATGTACGATTTAAATAACGAGTTTGTATTTTCTTTTCTTTGTCTAGGGACTGAGGCGGCACCTCAGCAGGAAACCCAAGACCTGGCCCTGACTAAGGCAGAAAGAGCCCCATGAAACCCCATTAGACAGGGACAGTGACACTTCTCAGCAGGAAGCGGATACAGAAGAGACCTCCCATCCCTCAACATCTTTTCTACTAATATTAAGAGGTTCGTGGCTCTTAGAAAACTGAGTTAGGAAGGAAAGTTAGGTTTCAGGTCTGCCTGCAAAGACACTAAGGTCATCCTATCCTAGAAGGCATCCGCCCTAGTCCACCCATAATTAAGCAAGCCAGAAGGCATTTTTAGGCTAAAAGTAAGCAGAGAATTAAATACCAGTTTAAGCCAATCACTCGCACCTGCACAATGAAGACCTCCCACTCACCTGAGCTTCATTATACCATCATCATAACATGATGCATATTCCCGGAAGTTCATTAATACATTATAACCAACTGAATTCAGGGAATGAACATGTGTAGAAAGCAAATGATGAATCACCAAGATCTGTCAATCTTAGTTGTCAATCAAGGAAGTCCATTCCTCTAAAAAAGTAATCACCTATAGCAAATAAGGATAAAAACCTGGAAGGCATCGTTACCAGACCTTCTAAACCTCGCTTCTCTTGCTCAGGCCCACTTCCACTTCTGGAAGTGTACCTTCCCTTCTAATAAAGCTTCTTTTCTACTATATTTTGGTGTCTTGCTCAATTCTTTGTTCGAGATATCAAGAACCTGGTCAACACACCACCAGGGAAGAGGACCCCACTCTTTGGTAACAGTTGGAGGAAACAAGAGAGATTTTTCTGAGCATGGGAACCATTAAAGAAAACCAAAGGAAAAGTACAAACATTTGACTACACAAAACAAAGTTTTTGTATAACAAAAAAGTCAGGAACACTCAATACTTGGGCAAGAGAAGTCTGGGTAGTGAAATGAGTGTTTAGATGCCACTTCACATGTTGAAAAGTCAGACAAAAAAAACCCCTACTGGTTTTAGGGGACATGGCTTCCGGTTTCAGCAAATCTTTGCTGATTTGCCCGGACTGTAAGGTTCCCGGGGATCCCAGCTGTGAGGGTAATGTAGGGAGGAGGCAAGAGAATTAAAATGTTAATCAAGCTATATTCAGAGACTGCAATACTCTGATTAGCCCCGCAGCCAGGCCAGGAGGACATCTTTAGAACAAAGGAAGATTTCAACAAGAATTCCCCACACCTGAGGAAGGGGAACAGGAACAACAGTGTTTAAGTGATTGCCTTACACAAATAAAATCGTTCATTCCCTAAGGCTAAAACCATGGGGGAACCTATGGATTAAAGGCTGTGAACTGTCAGCAGGCCTTTTAGGCTACATAGCTTCCCCTTCCCCTTCCCATCCCTCATTGTATATCCATATCAAAGGAAACAGGAACTAAAAAGAATGATACACAAACCGAATTTCCAGAACTCTTGAGGTCCCTCTCACTCTGCACTCCAGTCTGAATGTTACCACCGCCTGCCCCCCGCCGGTCTTTCTGATAAACTTTCCTCTGGACTCTAACTTTGCCGTGTATGTTGAATTCCGTCTATACTCTTCTCCAAAGGACCCTCTTCTTCTCTCAGTGCAGGCCTTGGTCTTCCCCGACTTGGGGAAATTCGTCCTGTCTTGCATCAGAAAGACCCCTTGCTTACCATACAAGAGAGACAGCTGCCTATATTCATTTTTTTTTTAAGTATTCTTATAATCAAACCAGAGTTAAATGCAATGGGTGTTAGCTATTAGTGAAAAATCTGTAGTGACTTCTTCAATAAAGAAAAAAATACTTTATTAGGCAAATAAAGTTCATCTAATTAACTATTTAAACTAGCTAAATGTTTGGATTGTTGCATTCCTGATCAAACACATAAAATCATATCTGTGGGAACCAAAATGTCTATCTCATTTACTAGGTTAACTTAATTAAAATAGACTTAATTCATTAAAAATTGTAAAATACAAGTGTTTCCAACAAGTCTAATTTAAAAAATGCTCAACTTTTCAGAATTTCAGGTGAGAGGGGGATTACACTTCAATACCTTCACTTGATCACATGTCATAATCAAACAAAAATTAGATATACGCTCACAACAGAAGCCAGAACACCTCCTGAATTTCTCATTTGGACACTATGAAACTCAGCCACATCATTTAAATCGACCTTACAGATGGTTTCGAAATACAAATCACCATACTTTTATAACTCGATATACCCCTAAAGTTGTAAGAAAAGTTACTGATGGGGGTGCTTACCACCAAAGATTCTCGACCAGGATAAAGTCGGAATGCCCATAGCCTCATGCCCACTCCCCACAAAAATTCAACGTTGTTTTCTGAGTCTTGTACAAAATGACTGTTTAGACTTTCACAAAACCATTAGCAATTTAAAAAGTTTCTACTACCAAAAAAAAAAAAAAACACTCCTTTAATCATTTATTCATTATGTGATGCTGTTGAGTAGCTGTATTAACTTGTGTGGTTCTATTTACACTCTCAGCTGAGACTCCATACCTCTCAGGTATGTTATTAAAAATAATTCCCAACCTGGGATAGTCTGGGCCAAGACCAATCATAACAGACACTGGCCATAAACTAGTAGGCTGAAGGTTCTGGATGTTTGGGCTCATCAGTGCTCCCCCTCTCTGGATTCACAGTCCCTTCTCTGCCTCTGGACATGGGCTTGTAGATTCTGCTTTGACCTCTTTCTGCTCCACCTGTGACCACTCCCTGGGTAAGTTCATTGACATTCCAGCTGCAGTGTCCAAAGTGCCCCAATGACACCCTGTGTCTCTAGCTACTAATTGAAAAATTCTATCTGTGTAACATACAAAACTTTTCAATTCAACAAGTTAAAAATCACACTTGGTATTTCCTCCCCACTCTTTGCTTTGGCCACATGTGCAGAACCATGCATGCGTACAGCACACACATTTGAATACCCTGCCCTACACCCCATATGATAGGTCCATTTTTCTCATAACGCTCATTTCCTTGATTCCTGTGACACTAACCTATTCAAGACCTATCTCGAGGACTGCTTGTGTTCATGCTTTGCAAAAATCTATGAAAAAAATATTGAAATAAATTTGCTCAGCGTTGGAGACCTAGAAATATGTGCAAGTGGACAATAAATTCACCCAATCATGCCTCTCTGCTCACGTTAGCACTTCCCAAGGCTCCTCTGCTAGTCCACAACTCTTTGAATCCCTAAAACAAGAACTCCAGCTTCCCCCATTAATTCCTCTCTTAAATGCAATAAAGTCTTAATAGACAGGGTTACAGATCTATGAAAAGTACCTAATAGTAGGTTGCAGGAGAAGTCTTTTTTAAAAACACCTGATTTCAAACAATGGGTGCATATGAACTGTGTGGGCTGCCATCATCAACCCTTCCTTCTCAGTCACCCTGTGACTGTTGCTACGTTTTCATGCATAAACACTGACACCATCCACAGTGCCAGCTCCCCTGGAGAGAGGAAATGAGACAAGTGAAAACTCAGTGTGTATATTTTCTCATTCAATGGAGGTGATCAACCAAAATGTGCTGTCAGTACTAGAACCCCTAAATTGCCAGTCCACATACACAGCTGTATTTGAGGCGTTCTCAGGAAAGGCTGAGAGAAGTCTGCCTGAAGTCTGCCAGCTTCTGGACAGCGTGAAGACGGGGCTCTAGGGCCTGTTTGCATTGTTTACCCGACTCCTCTGCTCGCTCAGATCTGATCAAATCCTGGAGAACTGACTCATGTTAATCAGGAGCACAAATGCATCCAGAGAGAGTGTGGGTTATTTTAGGTCTCCTTTTCCACTTAGATTATCTAGACAGATAATAGGACAATGTCACCAGACAAGGAGGTCCTGGTAGCAGGATAGATCTTCTCTCATGTCCCCAGCCTCCAACTGTTGAAGCAGAGTCCCCAAACCCCAAAGCTACTGTCACCCACCAGCTACCTTATCCAGTCCCAAATGCGAGGGCCCCTCACTGTCCAGACTCCTCCCAATCCCCAGCTCCTAATATCCTCTACAGCGGTGCCAGATCACTGAGAACTCACCAGTGTTCTAGAGACATACTGGAACCTAAGACAAAAGGCAAAATGTGTGCCTCTGTACACTTATCAAAATATTCTCCTGTATTTGAACTGGGTCAAAATAAAAGCTCAACAGTCCAAAAACAAGACTATATGTAAAACCAGCATTGTGCTTGGAAACAACTGTTACTACTGAACAGGATGTAGGGTCATAACAACCTATTTTTATTTAACATATTGGTATTTTGTTCATCGTGAATTTTGCATTGAATTTGATATTTTAAAATATTGCCTTAAAATACTATTAATCTTAATTTCTGAGAACTTCCAAGTATTATTTTTGCTGCAACAAAAAGTCCTGTTGAAGACTGCTCTTAGGTTTCCCTGCTGACCGCATATTCCTAGGAAACCCCCATGTGCCTGAAACTCTGCCTGCAATAAAGTGTGGCTCCACTGCGCGCAAGGTCAGTGCGCGGCCTCCTCTGCTGAATTCGAAAAGCCCCAAGGATTTGAGAGCTCAAGGAAGAAAGGAGCCTCTTAGGGCCCAAGGGACCTTGTCTTGCCCTGTATTTCTTGGCAACAAATTACAGCCTTTAGAGCTGAATTATGCAAACCCTGCTTTTCCCCCGGCCCTCGAAGGGCGCCTTGTGACGGGTGGGTGGACGCTGCACTGGTGGAGGCCTCAAAGTGGGAAAGTGGCCCCGTCCCTTCCTGGCAGGAACCCTGGGCTCCTCCTCTGCCTGCTGCGCCGCCATCAGTCACCGCGACAGCCTAATCGCCCCCCACCAGGCCTTAACTCACCGACCCTCCAACCGGGGCTTCTCCCCAGGGGAGGAAATCTCGGGCTGGAGCGTGTACCCGGTGCACCGGCTGGGCGGACGGACCAGATCTGCGCCAGGCACCCGGGATGTGAGACTCCTGCTCCCGCCCGCGCGCACGTTAACACCTCGCAGCCGTCTCCGCAGGCAGAACTCGACAAAGGTCCCCACCGCCTCCTCGCGCGAGCCCGCACCTTCGGCCACCACGCCGGCAACCCCGCCTGCCCCTCACCGGGCCCTCACAGGATCAGATGAGTATACCCCATGATCCTGATGGACGAGCGGCCGCCTCGCAGCGCACGATGTCACCCTGCCCGCGCCCCGGCGTCCCGCCTCCCTGACGCCCCCTCCCCCGTTGATCTCCACGACTCCCAAGGACCCTCGCTCGCTATCCCCCCTAGGTCTCCCCGGGGGAGGAGAGTGCGAGAAGCAGCACCCTGAGCCTTGAACCCCGCAGAACCCGCACCCAGGAGTCTTCCAGGGAGCCGGGTGCGTACACAGGGGGTGGGGTCTCCGCTGCCACCGCCCCTTACCTCGTGCAGGCCCTCCCCGCAGGTCCCGGAGGCGGGGGCGACTGGTGGCCCTGCAGACTGGCGCGGGGCTGGGCTTCCCCGCCCGGGAGGAGCGGGAGGAGGAGGAGAAAAAAGAGGGGAGGGGAGGGGAGAGGAGGAGGGGAGGGAGGGCTTTGTGTCGGCCTCCCGCCCTCCCTCGGCTCCAGCCAGAGCCGTCCCCCTCCCCCAGCCCTCCGAGGGGGATGATCGGCGGGGGCGGGGAAGGCGCCTGCGCGACCCGGGGTCTCACCACCCCCTTCCCTGGTACCTCCCACCTTCCAGCCCTCAGGATGTGAGACGTCGGCGCTTACCCTGGGACTGGAACCCGGGCGCGACGCGCAAGAGCCGGGATCAGAAAGTTGATCTAACCCCGAGCAAAGTTGGTGGAGCGTCTCCCCGCCGCGTCGGCGCCGCGGCCTCGCTCTTCTGCACTCCCTGGGGAGACCGGAGTTTTGCTCTCTGATATTCGTCCCGGTCTCCTTTCTTCCCACTCATTGCAGAACAGCACAAACGCGGGCGCACCCCTTTCCTGGGACAAGGCCGCCATCCAGCCGCAGACCCCGGGTTTGGCGTGCCGAGGCCCGCGCTGGCCCAGCCCTTTCTCCCAGTTCGGACCCTCGGAGGGGGACGCCGAGCCTCACCCAGGCCTGGGGGGACGAGAGCAGCGTGGAGGCGGGATGTGGTTTGGCTCTGCGCTGATAGACCTTTATCACCCCGAGGGAAGGCGACAGGGACAACGGGGAAGCTGAGACCTGCGGCCAGCTCACCGCCAGGACCCGAGTCAGGCCGGCCCCTGGTGAGCTGCCTGCCGAGTTCTCCCACTTTCTTTGGGGAGAAACGGCTGACAGTGTGAGTTACGAAGTAGCCGGTGTCAGAAAAAAGAACCTCAAGGCCACTTGTTTTGGACAGAAAAAGAAAAAGGAAACGGGGAAAGACCTTATTTTTGTTCTTTTCCTGCTTTAGACCTAAGAAGAAATTTGTGTTTCGTTGGTGTTAGTTCTTACGAATCCTGCTTTTAAAATACCAGGATTTATTTGCCGTTTATAATCAGCTCAACTTGCAGGAAAACAACCCATTGCACTTATGTTTCTGTTCCAGGTCCCCATTTGGTAAATAATTTAGCGCCTGCTATGCGCCAGACACTTAGCCAGTGCTTGGGATATGCTGGAGAAATATCTCCCTGCCCTGGTGGAGCTGCCTTTCTGCAAGGATAGGGGCAGAGGGGAAACAGGGTGAACTGTGAACATCAATAAGGTAATTGTCAGTGATAGAAGGTTAGTGATAGGGAACAAAAGACAGAATGAGGAGGCATGAGAGTGAGGAGTGTCCCTGCAGCAGGTAGAATTAAAGAAGTGGTGTGGTCAGAGTAACCCGGTTAAGAGGTAGCCTTTGAGCTGCAGGAAGCTCCTGAGAGTTTGGGTGCAGGATGATGTGATTTGATCCATATTGCTGAAAGATCAGTCTGATGCCTGTGGCAAGACTACTGAGGGGCAAAGGTGGAAAGTTAGGAGGCTGTTGAAATCCAGGCCCGGGATGAAGTGTGGTGCAGAGCAGGGTCGTAGATGTGGTGAAGAGAAGTAGTTGGATTCTTGTGTACAATCACGTGGTGACTAACAGGAATATCTTCGAATGTTAGGTGACTTCATGGTTGTGCAAACATCATAGAGTGCACTTACACAAACCTAGATGATATAGCCTCCTTGCACACCTAGGCTAGATGGTATAGCCTGTTGCTCCTAGGCTATGTTACTATGCTGAATACTGTAGGCAGTGGTAACAAAATGGTATTTATGTGTCCAAACAGAAAAGGTACAAGAAAAAAATGGTAAAGAAGATAAAAATAGTTCATTGGTATAAAGCACTTACCATAAATGGAGCTTGAGGATTGAATGTTGCTCTGGCTACGTCAGTGAGTGAGTGATGGGTCAATGTACAACCCTAGGACATTACTGTACACTATTGTAAACTCCACAAACACTGTGCACTTAGGCTAGATTTATTTTAAAATTTTTCTTCAATGATAAATTAGCCTTTGCTTATTGTAACTTTATAAACTTTAATTTTCCAACTTTTTGACTTTTAATACATAACAGAACAAACACATTGTACAAATGTACAAAAATATTTTTTATGCTTTCATAGAGAACAGGCAATAAGCTTTTTTTCTGTTTCTAAAGGGTTTATTTTTTTACTTAGACTTTTTTGTTGAAAACTAAGACCAAAACACACACATTAGCCTAGGCCTACAAAGGGTCAGGATCATCAATGTCACTGTCTTCCACCTCCATATTTTATCCCATTGGAAGGTCTGTAGGGGCAATAACACACAGGGACCTATCATCTCCTGTGACAACAATTCCTTCTGGATACCTCCTGAAGGACCTGCCTGAGGCTCTTGAGGATCTGTCACTCTTTTTAGAAATATGTCCATGGCGGTTTGATTTTTTCGTCATAGGTTTGCTTATAAGCAGATTATGCACTATGAACATTATTCTCTTAATGAAACTTTCGCTGTTAGGGTCCACGTTTTCAGACTTTTTAAGGAGTTTGTTGAGGTTTACAAAGTTTCTACTAAACCCTTCGTTGTGAATTTTGTTGGGAGTTTTTCTTCTTTTGATTCTCCTTTGCAGTTTCCTTTGCTCTTGGATCTTCAGCCATGTGTTCCTATTCCAGTTTGAGCAACTCCTCATCAGTTAAAACCTCTGAAACCACCTCTATGAGATTCTCAGTGTCATCCTAACCACACCCAGGTTAAAGTCATTTGCCATCTCAGCCAGAGCCTTGTTGATTTTTGCAAACTTTGTGTTATGACATTAGACAGCTACGACTGGTATGACATCCATCACTAAGCAATAGGAATTTTTCACCTTTAATATAATCTTACAGGATCACCATCATAAACATTGTTATGTGGCTAATGACTATATTTTGAGGGTAGATCTGACAGGAAGTCCTAAAAGGTTAATATGTGGGCGAAAAGGAGAGATGAGCAGAGGCAGACCTGGCCCCACCTCCCTCCCTCTTCTTTCCCTTCATCAGCCCCAGGACGATTCTGTTTTATAGGTAGCACCCAGGGTAAATGCTGAAGATGTATGGTCCCTGCTTCTTTCTTCCTGTTCTTTACCCTTTCTGTCTTTCCACTCACCCTCTTAAAAATGTGCTTTATCTTGTGGACATTGCCCCATGGATGTCCCCACAGGCTCAGCCTGTTCCCGAACATGGACCCATTGGCCCTCTCCTCCACAAGGAAACCATCTTTTACTGTAGAGATGAATTTGAGGGTTATTCATTCAAAACTATTTATTCAGTAGCTACTATGTGCCAAGCACTATTGTAGGCACTAGGGCTACAGCAGTGAACCAGACAAAATACCATACTCTCATGGAACTCACATTCTAATCTTCTGGTGGGGAGAGAGAAGCCAGACAAACAAGGAAAATACCTGGCATTGTTGATGTTACGAGCTGTGGAGTAAAATTAACTCAGGAAGAGAAAGAATGGATGCTGGGGAGGCCACAATTTAAAACAAGTGGTCAGAGAAAACTCCAGGAAAAAAAATAAAAATAAAGTAACGAACCTTGGACCCTCTCACGGAGTTACCTCACTTTTGGCAGGTTTGACAACATCCTACCCTAGGGTTCCCAAAGATTGAAGTGGCCACTCCAGTCAGCTGCAGAGATCACAAGTGCTCTGGGGGCACTTGTGTCAGCTGAGGACCAGCTAGCCAAGAAATGTCATTTCTAATGAAGTTATTTCCCTTCCAAAGTAAACCCAGCAGCACTAGCTCCAGAAGCATTGCCCAGAGCTGGCAACTCAGCAATTTCTCTCCTCTCTTGAGCAAGGCAAGCAGAAGTGAGTGTCTTGTGAACATAAAATGACTTGGAAAGAGTGGTTTTGTACTCCAGAGCTGTAGAGTCATCACAATAATAATTATGGTGATTCTTTATTGGTCTGCAGTGGTACTGGTGACATTACCTTGCTCAGTCCCCACGGCCACCCCGGGGAAATGTGTAGAAAATATCAGTGAATAGTTAACTAATTCCTAGTGTTAGGACTTATCTAGTAGTTAAATGGTAGTTAGAAATGCCCACCTCCTTATCCAAAGATGTGGTTCATTTAGAGGGAGTTGATTCTTAGCAGGAAAGGACATTTGACGTGATTCCATATTTTATTTATTTTTTTAGTTGTATCGTTATTTCAGAATCTAAAAGAAAGGAGTCAGTGATTATCTCTGGAGTGTGGGATTAATAGAACTTTGAACTTTTCAAGTTGTATGTTTATGAACAGTCTGAATATTTCATGCAGTATATTACTTTGTTAATCAAAAAAGCATTAATTATATATATATAATTATATACATGGAGAGAATTAGAAGTACAAGTGTAAAAGCTAATTTACATATAATTACCTAATATTTTGATTTCTTCTTTGATCTTATTATTTAGATAATTTTAAAACTTCCAAATGTTGAAGTGTGCTGTTCTTTAAATTGTTGTTATTATGTAATTTCCAGGTTTATTGCATTGTGGTCAAAGAATATAACACATTATTCCTGCTTTTTGAAGCTAATTGGGGCTTTCTTTTTGACTTGGTCTATGACCCATTTTGAAAAAAAGTTCTGTATTTATTTGAAAAGGCATATTAAACACCTCATAATCTAGTTCTATAATTAGCATATAGTAGTTGTTCAAAAACTGTTAGTGAACTTGAACACCAATTAATTAAATATTAATTTATCTTTTATAGTTATTCTAATTCTCTATGTTACTTATGTATACTATCTTATTTGCCAGTCTTGTAATTTATACCCAGCTTTCTTCCCTACTGCCTTTCTTGAATAAAATAGGTTTAGGGTGACTGTGTTAACATCTTCCTTTTCAGTTGGAGTTTTGACATTTGTCTTGAATTTCTAATCATTCAAATTTTAGTACCTTCATGATGTGTTATACAGTACATAAATATTTATGGTATAATTTCACCATGGATTGCATAGTTATCTGTAAAATAAATCTCCTTTGCCCCATTCAAAGTGTTTGCCTTGATTTATTCTTTGACTGAAATTCATATCATACCCCTGCTTTGTGTTTGCATTCATTGAGTAAACTTTTGTCTATCTATACTTCTCTGCATCATTTTATTTTAGATAAGTTCTTTTGAAGCAACACATACCATAATTAAGTTTTATTTTTAAACACAACTGGTAAGTTTGGTTTAATTCCTGCCATCTTGTTTTATGCTTTTGAGGTTTTATGAAACCCTCCCATTTCTGTGTTTTTTGTTTAAAACAACTGTACTTTATCTCTTTATTTTCCTGTTATTTGAAAAGCATACTTCTTGTTTCAACCATAGCGGTTCATACATTCCTTTATTTAACACGTAACACTTGATCATCTGTTGGGTGTCAGAGGCTGTTCTAGACACTGGATATTTGATAAAATCTTTCAAGATAACTTGTCATCTAATAGGAAGACAGATAATAAACACAAACACATAAATGTGAAGATACGTAGGGCACGAGGTGCGCCATGAAAACATGCCAGAATAATGTGAGAGGGGCTGGAGGGCTTCCATTACTTGTGTGATTGGAAAAGCACTCCCTGAGTAAGTTACATCTAAGCGGAGACTAATAACAAGAAGGACCCAGTAAGGCAGATTTCTGTAGTCCAAGGCAGAAGGAATGGCCAGAGCCAAGGCCCTAAGGTAAGCTTCAAGGAACGGGGAGAATGGCACCAGGGCTAGTGCTAGCCGGGAAATGGCTCAATCTGATTTCTATTTTGAAAGTGGCCACAAAGGAGGCTGTGGGGAGAATAAACTATACGGAGGAGACAGTGGTGAAGAGAAGACAGCGAGGTAGCTTTGCAGTCACCAGGCAAGGGATAGTGGAGGACATGGAGATAGATGATGGATTATTAGGTAAGGGCTAGAGACAGGAAATAGGTAGATTAAAGGCATACTATTGAAGGGTTTTAGAAAGCGCCACCTCAAAATATATGCCTGTTTGTCATATTGACAAATTTGAATTAAAGGCACTTGCAAAACAACAGGTGCAAGAAGGGCATCCTAACCTCCTCTCTTTCTGAAAACAGGAAATAAAACTCCTATGTGAAATCTACCGTCCATATACCTGAAGGAAAAGAACACTTTCATCACCAGAGATGGGGAATTGAGGCCAAGAAGAATCTGTACAAACACACCTTGTGAAAATTATCCATATTTTTCCTTTGCCTCCCCACGTAGTTACTTTTCCACGATTACTAGTCTTTGTTCAACCTAATATATAAACACTTAGGCCTAAATGCTTTTGGGGTCTTCAGTTTCCCATGTAGGCTCGCTCCTATGTACATGTGAAAATAAAACGTGCGTGCTTTCCTCCTGTCAACTTGTCTTATGTCTTCTCAATTCTTGGGCCCAGCAAAAGACTGTAAGAGGACAGAGGAAAGTGTGCCTCCTCGACGCTATCAAGGTAGGACCACCAGACTTGCTCTCTTACCTGTGCCTCCTGGATGCAATTTAGATTACTCTTCAGTTGAATTTAGCCATCGATAAATCTTTAGCCTACTCCATCCAATCTGCTTTTCTTTATCCACAGTGAGGTACTCTATGCACCCTTTTTAACTGTGGATTTGCATCTTTTTTTAATTCTAGGGAACTTCTCTTCTTCATCTGGATCTGCACGTTTACTTCTGTCTTTCATGCCTTTTAACTTCTCCACCTTCCAGTTCCAGTCTCCTCAGCTGCCTTCTTGGAGAGGTCCTGGAGCACATGTTCCCACTCATTGGTTTTAGGGCCATATCCATCTATTCTTCAGTCTACCTGTCATTTTCTATATCCGAATAGTTCCTTTTTCATATCTAATATTCCCACTTGTTTCCCTTTTGTATAATTCATAATTGTTTCATGTGGCTAATTTCTTCCCCCTTTTTAATATTTTTGTTATGCTTATTTAAGTCTTCTGGTGTGGCTGTTCTAGTAACTCTGCTTCAGGAGGTATATGTTCTTATGTTTGCTGCTTTATCGGCAATTGTACTGCTCAGACAAATAGTACTTTGGCCTGAAAGCTCACAATACTGTACTAACTGGTGTGTCTATTGAGGAAGGGTCAAATGTTAGCTCTCATCTACGTTGCTCCTCCTGGGTTTAAGGACATGTTTTCTATTGCCACATTGCAAATACCACACATGTAGCAACTTAAAACAGCATACGTTTATAATCTCACAGTTTCCATGGGTCAGGAGTCTGGGTAGAGCTTAGCTGGGTTCCCTGCTCCGGGGACTCACAAGGCTTCAATCCAGGTGTTGGCTGGGGCTGTGGCCTCAGTGACCTCTCATCCCAGTTCTCGTCTAAGCGCCTGTGGTTGTTGGCAGAATTCACTTCCTTGCAGCTGTTTGACTGAGGCTCTTGCCTCTATGGAAATAAATTAAGACCAACCAAATGAGAATAAGCAAAAGGCATTGATTCAGAGCCTGCTATAGCAAGGGAGTTGGCCACCATCACTTGCATTTGGCAGAGACTCAAAGGCAGGCAGAGGAGCGGGAAAGCTTTATGGTGGAAAAGAGGAGGCTTCAGTTTACATGGGTCCTGACTGAAGGCTTGTTGGCCTAGGGAAGCTGGAGGTAGGCTAACTGGCAGCCAGCATTCTATGTGAATGGTTAAGGAATATATTTGGCTTTCTCCAGCTGGTTCCAAGTTGGAAACAGGGACAAAATCAGGAAGCTGTCAATTATTAATCAAGTTCCAGTCATTTTGTGCCAGTTATTATAGGGGTTATTGTTTGGCTTCCTGGACCCGTTGCTATTAACAGTGATCTGAATTCCTACAAGTCTGACTTGTAAATAGCACTAGCTTTCTGGGCTGGTCGCTGCAGGCTGTGGGTCAGAGTTCTATTTCTACATAAGGTCTAGCCATTGTCCATTTGTATATTCAGTCTTTTAGCTCCTAGAGACTGTCTGCAGCTCCCTGGCATGTGGCCTTCTCCACAGGCCATTCACAACATGGTAGTCTGCTTCTTTTGGGCCAGCGAGGAGTGTCTCTCACTCTGATGCATTCTAGTAAGATGGAGTTTTTATATATGTTATGTACTCATGGGAGTGACATCTATACCTTTGCCTTAGTCTACTTACTAGAAGTAATCGAATATTGCCCAAACTGAAGAGGAGATTATAGGGTTAACTGCGGGGCAGAGATCATGGGGCATTTTGCTTCCTGCATGGGATTCTGCCTACCCCGTAACAGAGAGAATGAACCATGAGCAATGCTCCAGACCCTGGCAAACACTGCTGATCACTCCGTGTTGGCCCTGGGGTCTAGAGGAAGGAATGCCCAAGGGCTATTGGTCTCTGGGAGCCTGATTCTAATAATAATCCTCATCAAATCAGACTTTTGTGCTGCCCCATTATTCTCTAATACCTGCATCCAGGCTACTGGGACTGATTTCTGCAGGTAAGGGGCTTCTGCTGCTTCTTTTATGTGTGGGGTCCTTCAGCTTCTGCTATGGGGTCTCTCATCTATTCTCCTTTCCCTATGAGTGCTCCGTTATATTCTAGGATTGTGGGTCTCAACCTTGGCTGTATATTACAATCACCTTGAGAGTTTTATGAAATCTTGATGTCCAAGTCATACCCCAAATTATTAAATTAGACTCTCTAGGGTGGGACACAGGCATAAGCAGCTTTTATAATTAGCAGGTGGCTCTAATATGTAGCCAAGGTTCTAGAAGAGTCGCTGTCTGAAGCTGCAGCCTTTGCTGAATGACAGAATCGCTTGAACACTTAAACAAAAAAACAACTCTGATGCCTAGGCCCGAGCTCCAGAGATTCTGATGTGATTGATCTGGAGAGTGGCCTGGACACCAGGACTTTTTAAAGCTCCCCAGGTGATGCCAACACACAGCCCCGCCTGAGAACCACTGATTATGTATCTAGATAGCAAGGTGCTCACAGGGAATGGGGCTCACTCCTCCCCTCCTCTCTGTAAGAAAGGGGGCAGGTACCCAATTTAAGCGTGATTGATAGAAAGTATAACCAGAACATGAGGAAGGCTCTGTGTTGCTTTTGCTCTGAAAGTTGGAGTAATTAATTCAAGGATAGATCAGATTCTCTGCTATTAGGAAAGTTTTCCAAGCTAGCAGTGGAAATGTCCCTTTGCTACCATATTTTCATGTGTTTTGATTTTATAAGTAGCATTAAGAGAACATTCTTCATAACCTCCGTCTGGTAAGTCAGTTTGAGTTTGTAAAGTGGTTCCCAAATGTATAGTAAGATCAGTTTAGGCTGGGCCTGCCAGAAGCACATGGAGCACAAAGAAGCTGAGATGTGAGCAGGAGTCTGAAGGGTAGGCTCAGCGAGGCTGGGAGAAGAGAGAGAAAACCGCAAGGCCAAAGATGGAGAGGTGGCACTGTGAGGAGTGAATGACAGTAACTCAGTAGATGTAGGAGGAGAGGTTGTAAGGAGGACAAGACTTTTCTGACTACTTCTGTGATAAAACTTTTTCCTCCATCATCTTTATCAGGTACATATTTACTTTTACATGTATATTCTGCTCTATAATCATACTTCAGTTTTCTAGACCTTGTTTATAGGTGATTCAAAAGATTGAACACCAGTAAACCACATTAACATCATCTCAACCCGAGGTCAGTGTACGGCCTCGTAATTGGCTAAGATTAATTTTCCTTCTCTATGAATCCAATGTCACAATTCCTGTGACATTTAAAGGGAATTGTTTCTAGAATCAAGGTCATATCAATTCTCTTCTTGCCACCCCTTCCATTCCTCAAACTCACGGTCATGCTACAGTTCAGCTTGTTTTATATTGAACCCTTCTTTTTAAAAATAGTCCCTTCCCTCTTGAGGTTTCTAATTGTCTTTTCCTTCCTTCCTTCCTTCCTTCCTTCCTTCCTTCCTTCCTTCCTTCCTTCCTTCTTCCTTCCTTCCTTCTAAATTGTTTCTTGTTTATGTTGTCAACAGGACATTTACCATCACAGATCTTCAGTAATACCCAGCCTTTCATGTACACTAACTGCTGCAGGAAATGGACTTTTTCTCTGAAATAGTGCTTCCAGACACTGTTGCATTTCTGCTCCAATCTCAATTGCTTACTTGCTACACCTGCTGGAAACTATACTGCTGCGGCTCTTTTTCTCTGTTCTTCTGGGTGTAGATCTATTGTGTTCTAGATCTCGGCTCTTCTTTTTTTGTATTCTCCTTCGTTTTATCTCAGGAGTTTCTGGAAGGCTAACTTTCAGAGGCTGTGTATGTTAGAAAATATATTTATTGCTTGACTTATATTATGACTAACAGTGACATTTTAGAGTCAGTACTTGCTCTCGTAATTTGAAGGTGTTTCTCCATTGCTCTTCACTATCCAGCGTTATTCAAAATAGGTCTAGTCAATGTTAGTCTGTATCCTTCTCCTTATAATTGAACTGATCCTCTCTTCCTCTGTAAAGCTTCCTTTATCTTCCAAGTTGTAATATTCACTGGAATATATCTGGGGCTGGATCTTTCATTCATTGTATTGTCTTATCCACCAGTATCTTCTTAACTGCTTTTATTAGGCTTATCATAGGCTCAGATTTCTGATGAACATCATACATGTTAGATAGACTTGGGAGGGTAGGGTGATAAATACATATGATTAGTTTGCTGTTAGAACTCTACATCTACAAACATGTTGTTGGGTTATTAAAGGAAAGGGGGGCCCCTGAAGACAAAGGGCTTGGAGACCCTTGACTTACATCATGGGAAAATTGTGGCTCTCACAGTGCTCACTGGTGACCTGAAGAGGTAACATCAGGTGACCAGGTGTTTTGTTCTTAAGCAAACTATGATGTCACTTTTCCAGAAAATGGAAATGATTGGGAATGTTCTAATATCTTCTGGGCTATTTTCATTAGGCCCATGTGTATTCAGAGTATTAAGTGAAGGATGGAAATAATAAGGGCACCTTACTGTATGAATTCTAAGTGTCCAGTACTTCTGGAATGTACCTGATGCCACTCAGTGGATATAAATGGCCCTGGCAAGTCCAGGTTATGATTAGGAGGAATTACAAAGTTCCTACTACATAGGATGAAGATCTGAGAGTAGAAGGGACTCGGTATCTTCTCTCTAGTGAAGTGGAAAGACTCAGGAGTCCTCCGTCATTTGACATGATGTGAGATCATGTGGACATTGAGGCACACGAACCTAAGACAGCTCTATAGAATTCTCTCTCTCTCTCTCTCTCTCTCTCTCTCTCTCTCTCTCTCTCTCTCTCTCTCACACACACACAACACACACACACCAGGGTGGCAGCAGGGACCTGCATGAACCAATAAAGAAAACTAAAGAGAGGGAATCTCAACAGATGCCATATGAATAAATAATGCTAACCCTGAGCCAGATGCCTCCTGGGATTCACCCACAAGGCTGTGGATTGAGGTAGTGATGGGAGAGACTGGAGTTGACTAATACTTAGTTTCCTCCACTGATTTCCTATGAAAGCAGGTCTGCCAAGCTTGTGTTTTAAAGAGTCATATCTGCTGGGCTCTTCTTTTGCTCTTCTCCAAAAACATGGCTCATGTAGCAAATGATTGTTGAGGACGCAGTGCTCTTCAGCTTGAGGTCCCTTGGGTGGACATTTGGTACATAGTAGAATGAGAAGCAGACATTGTATACTCCAGCATTCCACATCCTCTGTGTTCCTACTGGCCTTCCAAATGTCTAAAGGCTGGGATCATTCCATACATTTTGAGATGTCTGCTCTTGTCCCACCCACCCTGGCCCCAGCCTCAGCCTCTGCCCCTTTCGAAGGAGCTGTGGCTGCTTCTCCCTGTTGGAGCTGATATTTCATAGGGAGAGCCCTCCCCCCCCCCCACCCTTTTGCCTGCCCTTTGGCTCGTCCTTTCATTCTCCCACATAAGAGCAAACTAGAGCAGAAGTTGCAAAAGTCTTGGTCCCTCTCATGTGCCCCATTCCCACCAGTGTCTCCTCACCTACAGTCTAAGCCTCATCCCACAAACCTATGGCCAACGCCCACCTCTGGCCAAATTGCAGAGGGATCTAGTCCCATCTTGGAGGTTTTATGAGTGCATGTTGTGCATAGGTGCTGGGCAGTAGCTTTGTGGTGCTGACATCTCCAGGTGCTGCCTGGAATGGGCCTCCCATAGCAACTGTTTCAAAGGTGGCAAAGTTGGAGTGTCCTGTTTGTGCTGTTTGTATCATGGCCCCCCTGGAAAAGGACACAGAGGGCTTATACAGTCTGTACAATTTTCCAGTGTTCACCAATAGTTACAACTCTCTTCAGTAAATAGTTAAAGTCTAATCAAAGAGACATGTTGTCTTGATAAATTTGATATTATTTCAGTGCAGTTATCTGAATCATTATTGAATTAGTTTCCTAGAGTGGCTGTGACAAATTACCATGTGTTGGCTTAAAACAACAGAAATTTATTTTCTCACAGTTCAGAAGTCCAAAATCAATCAGGGTTTGTTCCTTCTTAGGAGCACAGAGAGAATCTGTTCCATGCCTCTCTCTTACCTTCTTTGTGGCTGTTTGCAATCTTTGGCATTCCTTGGCTTCTGGCAGCATAACTCCAATCTCTACGTCCATGGTTATATGGCATTCCAGATGTGTGTGTGTGTCCAAATTTACCTCTCCTTATGACACCAGTTGTTGAGTTAGAGCTCACCTGAATCCTGTGTGATTTCAACTTAATTTGATTGTATCTGCCAAGACTGTTTCCAAGTAAGTTCAGATTCATAGGTAGCAGGGCATAGGACTTGAACATATTTTAATTTTTTTTGCGGGGGCGGGGGGGGGAGACACAATTCAATTCACAACAATTACCAAAGTAAATTAAAAACAATTAGAAAAGTAAAATGCGACAATTCTTGTTGTTATTCTCTGAATGAAAGTTAGGAAATTTTCCTAGGTTTACCAAGAGCCATGACTTTTTCAAATACAGAAAAACTGGTTTAAAAATATTTAGATACTGATAAATGAAATAACAAATGCTCTAATCTCTTTTAAACTCCTAATTAATGAATGGAAATGGAAAAGGAGTGATAAACACAAGCAGTGCTTTACAATAAATGGCAGTACAAATATAGAAAAATCATACAAGTTTGAGAAAATCAGATTATCTCTTTTAAAACAATAACCAAAGTTTGTCTCTTGCTTCATCTTATTTTAAGGTGACAAATCTCATTAAGGAGAAAAATAATACTTGAGAATGAACTTCTACCTTTATAAGTCTTCAAATTTTTTCTCTTTTTTAAACTGTAGAATTGTCCCAAAATAGAAATTAACACTATATCGTGTAAGCATTTCAGTTTTACCCTGTTTCATGCATATATTACACTTAGAGTGAGAAGCACCACAGACCTTTAATTCAACTAAAAAATAAAATGAACATTTTAATTCAGCCCACCTACACATTCCTGCTTCACTCTGAACTGTCCGGAGTATATACTCAGCTCACTTGTCCCTGCTATGTATTTTTGCAGCTTTGAATGAAGTGTGGGTACCATGGAACAGGAAATAAGGCATGTTTGCAGGTGAAAGGAAACCAGCTACTTGCATTAAGTTCCTTTAAATTACTATCTTATACCACATTTGGGGGAACTTCAAAAGAAGACATTTCAGGAAGGGGAAAGGCAATGCTTTTAATGAATATACCAAATGCTTTTAATGAATATACCAAAAAACTAGATGACTTTCAGGCCTGCTTATTAGTTAAGCACTTGTGAACACACATGTATAATGAATGATTTCGATCAAAACTAATAGGAGTTTCACATAATTGGAAACAGCCAAGAGAGGGTTAGGGTTAGGGTTAAGGTTAAATTGCCATTTCAATGTCATACTTTGACATTGTTCAACAGGTTCACTTAAGGATTATTGAGTAATCTAAGTGAATGTACATCTGTTCGACTCACTATTGATTAAGGACTCAGAATATTAACTTGTGGTTCTTGTCTGAGCAGAAAAATAATGTCCGTCCAGTAAAAATGATGGTCATAGGTCATGGTTTGGTTAACCCCAAAGTTCATGAGTCAGTCCTATATCTAGCACTCTTCCTTTCATAGTCCTGTGTGTAATTATGAATCCCCAGACCCTTCAAGTTTTCTCTTGAGCCAGCTTTACCACCTCATTGGTTCTCATGTTAGTGTCTTAATAAATCTTATACTTATTGCCTTATTTTTGCTTAAGAGTCATTTTGAAATACTTTTTAAATATGTACTTTGACATGCTTATGGACGTTTTATCTGTATCCTTGTTTGGGCAGTAGAATATAAGAAGTTATTTGTCAAAGTGCCAATACTGTACTTTCTTTTGCCAGGCCCTTGTTGGTCCTGGGAGGAGGCCACGGACCAAATTCCCTCACTGCTTTGCTCTTATATATGTGCAGAATCACATAAAATGCCAGAATAAAAGATCACATTAGTTTTTATCTTGTACTTATTTGCAAATGAAATTCTATAATGATTGCTTTAAAAAAACAGCAATTGTATAAGAAGAGGAGGAGATGAGATGAATGTTAATATCAAATAATTGAATCTGAATTCTAGGGTCCTTGGAATGGCCTGAACAGCTGTGAAAGAGGCATTTAAAACCAATTCCCCAAACAAACCGATGTTTTGTTTTGTTTTATATTTGCATTGGGGGTGCTAAAAAAGGAGAGGAGTACTGAGATAGGGGTCCCCTAGGAAAGGAAAAGTCAACACTACAGAAAATTCAGGGGCTGCTGGTGCTAAGGATTCAGAATTAGGCAGAGATCTGTGATTACTTCCATGAGCTGTAGAAGGAACGATTTTCATTCTTGCTCTTACCAAGATGACTGCACCGAGATGATTACACAACACCATCAACACAGCAGATGACCGTTGGTGATCCTCTGGGGGATAAATTATCCCGTGGACCAAGTCATCTGCTACTCCAATTCCTGGCGCTGCCGCTTCTGGTTTCTAACCTTACTGCCATCCAGCTGGGTCCAAATTATCATTTAAAAAAATTACAGCCTAAACGTCCTCCCCATGGGATCTGTCCCCACACTTATTACAAAAATTGCTGTTACATAAGCATCTCTCCTCCTTTTTCTGTTTTCTGCCCCCTTTTGCTAAATGCAATAATTTTCTTGGTTGAGGGGGTTGTGTATGTGTCCCATGGTCTCAAAGGAGAAATCTCTTATCTTGCAAGTAAGGCAAAATCTGTGGGGCTTTTTAAGGAAAAGAGTAGAATCAATTCCCACTTCAATGTGGAAAGGAGACAGGCCTGTTTATTAGTAAAAGTAGGAATTTCCAATATTAGTAAGATATCTGGCAGCACATCTGATGTGAGTCCACTAAAGAGTGGGATGAATATGAAAGTTAGGTAAGATACACCCTGAGTTAGGTTCTGGCCTTTCATTTTATTTGAATTCTCTGTAGTTATTCCTTTACCCTCACCTAGACAGCTTATTGGAACTAAAATATGACTCTTGTCCTCCAAATTCACCAACTCATCTCCAATTTCAAATGTGTTGTTCCCATGATCTGTGCCTGTCCCATTTGGCAATTCCTGTAATATGCAGAGACCAGTGACAATATAGAGTGACCACCTAAAAAAGGGTGTCTGTGCAAATGGATACATGTCCTCAGAGCAGATATCTACTGGCAGAGCTTTTCGAACTTGAATATTTGTACAAATCACCTGGGGACCTTGCTAAAATGCAGGCTCTCTGGTTGGGGTCTCAGATCCTGCATTTCTAACCAGCCCCCAGGTCTTGCTGCTACTGCTGGTCTGGGGTGGGGGTGGGGGACACTCTGTAAGCATGGCTGCTCTAAAGTGTACCTCCTACCTCAGGGCAGCCGGCCTCATGACTTAGCAGAAGGGCATTCACTCTTCACTGTGGAAAAACTGTGATCTTTGTCAGCCAGGTGGGCCCCTTAATATTCTCCACCTGCTCTGCCCAATACTACAGCTAATAATCACATGTGGCTCTTTAAATGTAAATTGAAATTCATTGAAGTTCAACAAGATTATTATCATTCCTAGTTGCTTAAGCCCCACTTCAAGTGCTTAACAGCCACATGTGCCTAACAGCTGCCATATGGGACAGCACAGATGTAGGACATTTCCATCATTGCAGAAAGTCCTATTTGACAATGCTGTTCTTCAGGAATTCCAAAAGTCTTTCTTTTTAGTCAAAGCCACAGTTCAAGGCCCACGCACACATTTGAGTAGCAAAGACCTACAGGACAAACAGCATTCTTTTTGGGATCTTCACAATGAAATATCCAAATGGTCTGATTATACTTCTGTGAGTCATGGTTCTGAACCATGCATACAAGTAGAGACACCTGGGCGGCCTGAAACAGATAACCGCATAATCCAAATCAGAATTATTGGGTTGGGGCAGCATTTGAGATAAGACCTCATGCTTTTGAGAGTGCAGAGTCACAACCAGTAACTCTCAGAAAAAACTGTGATACTGACATTGATTTCCCTGATAGGGTGCAGAGGAAAGCTCCCACTCATCCGAAAAGACTGTCTTTCTCTAGAAGTACTATGTATAAATTGTGAAACTTTCTGTGTAGCCAGTTAACCCATGCTTAAGTATTAGAAGGTAATAATTCCTTTCTGAAGCAAATACTAAAATGGAGTTTAAAATTTGGAATTGTACTAGGTTCCTTTCAAGAGTAATACAAACAATTGTGTTACTATGTTTATCCAAGGAACATTCAGAATCAATGCCTCCAATTAATGAATTTGCCTCATTTATAACAGATTCACCTCATTTATAATAGATTTGCCTCATTTATAACAGATGAGTGAATTTCTTTGTAGCAATCTGTATCTTCAAACTTCTTGTTTTCTTTTTTTAAAAAACCAAGTCATTAGTTAACATTTAGGCAACAGATTGAATTCTGCCTAGAAGTGTAAAGAGGCTGCCTTCCTCACTGAGGGGTCTTGGAAATAGACATACCTTATATCCAACTGTAACAGAATACAGTGGGCCTCATATTAGTAATGCTGAGAGCATATTCCTTGATTAGAGACACCACCACTTTCAGGAAGAGGGCCCCGGAGAGATTTAGGGGGGATGTAGAACACCTTATTGCCTTTGGGCTAACCACCTCTACATTGGCATAGGACAAGCATAAAATGTCTTATTTCTGGAAAGGAAGACTTTTCCCTTCCTGCTGTCTTCTCCTCTCTCTGCTGGATTATGCATATTAATATCTAATTCCACTTCCTGACTCCTAGCAAAACTTAGTGCAGTGGTCCCCAACCTTTTTGGCACCAGAGACTGGTGCTACTGTGAGAATCTAATGCTTGATGATCTGAGGTGGAGCTGAGGCAGCGATGCTAGCCTGGGGAGTGGCTGCAAATACAGATGAAGCTTTGGTCCCTTGCCTGCAGCTCACCTCTTCCTGTGCGACCCGGTTCATAATAGGACATGGATAGGTACCGGTCCACAGCCGGGAGGTTGGAGACCCACTTTAATAGATATAAAAATGTGGCTTTTATAATGTCATTTTGGAGCACATTGTGTTCCCTGAGGGTCTTGTTGATAAGCCAACAGTCCAAGCCAGATTTGGAATCTAGCTAAAGGTACAAACCATATCCGTACCTGTCTCTCACCTGGGAGTTGCAATCATTTTCCATGCGGAAGCTGACCTGGGATACCACCTGTCAATGGAGGTTTCTAAGCCCCAGGTGGAATGTATAACTAGGGGTGTTCTGCTCCTTTCTTAGGTAAGACCATGATGCAGCCACATGTGATTGTCTGAAGCACTTGGGCCATGAAGCCCAACCCTGGTGCAAGTCTTATTTTTTTCTGAACCAAGACATCTTTATCAGATGAATTTGCATCAAAACAACATTTTTAAATGAGAAAGTTAGCTATACATGGTTGTCATGTGAAAATAGGAGATCGTGTGCAGAAAAATCTCTCCTATATTCACTGTTACTATGGTTTAGAACTGAATCTTTTTCACCTTGAATGAAATTGGTGGTTATCTGCTCCCATCTCTACTAATATTCCATCCAGAATTTTGGCTTTCCAGAATCTTCGTCATAAACTATTTACTTTGATCTGGTTTGGTTTTAATTTAAAAGTTATATTTGATGGGGAGCAAATATGCAGGATGATAGAGAATGTAGATTATAGAGTTGACAATATTTCTTTTCCTACTTTCAGAAAGTCATAGATCTCAGTGGAAGCTGAAAGAAAAAAGAATTTGGAAAGAATGAAAGAAATAGTACATCTGTGTGTGTATATGTTTTCCATAGCTATAAACCAAAGATATTGATGGAGGCTGGTGTAGGAAAAACGAGGCTTTATGGGCAAAGGACCTCATTTACACCAGTGGTTCTCAACATGGGTACCAGACTCAGCAGCAGTAGTGTCTGGGAGTTGGAGAGAAATGCAAATTCTTGACCTTATCCTTAGACTTACTGAACCAAAAATTCAGGAATGGGGTCCAGAAATCTATACTTTAATGTGTCTCTAGGTGCACACTTAAATTTGGGAAACACTAATTTAGACAACAAGATGAGTAAATGCAGGTAAACACATTAAAAAATATTGACGTTGAACATAATATTTTATTTCTAAGCAACTGGAGGAAATAATTCCATCTGATATGATAATAAATATTTAGGTATTCTGGAACTAGTATTTCAGAGACCTGTATCCAGTAGACAAAATAAATTCTCCTAAAAGTAAAGCCATGGGCATTTGGCTCAATGCCCATGGCTTTACTTTTAGGAGAATGGTGATCGGTTAGGGCAATGGTGACTGACCTGAGCACAGGATCTGTATCTAACATTTGAAAAACAAATTATCTTCCTCAATCATGTGAGAAAGATGAAACATCTGAATTATGTATCATAAAGAAAGATAAGAAACTGAGTGGATATATTTTTCTGTAAGAATTTTAAATATTAGTTTTATATTTAAATATTAGTTTTATATGAGAGCTCTTTAGCACAGGAATGCATCTCTTTTTAGCATAACTTGTAGGTACAGCTCAGAAGGACCCAAAAAACAACTGCAAGGATTCTGAGGTTCCTCATCATGTTTCATTCAGGTTTTGTATGCAACTTATTGGAATCAGTTACTGCATTAAATGTCCCAACAAACCAAAAGATGTGACATCACCAAATTTGGCTTTTGATAAACAGGATAAATTGGGAGTTATGTAAAGAAAAAAATGTTATTCATGTATATACACATACATTTATGTAAATATAAATTCAATTTATGCTTAAATGGTGTATATTTCAAAACTGTAATCTTAAATCTTTCCTCCCCTCATACCTGTTGCAAAAACGAAGACCAAAAACAAAAGAAGTATTAACTATGACTATTCACTGTATTTAAAATCTCTACAACTTGGTAAGAATGTTTGCTAAATTGAGGTTGGGTAAAAACTTCTAACTTAATGTGACTATTAGGTATACTTTATTAAGGAGATAAATGTCCTGGATGCAACAGTTAGCTAGCTGAAAGATTTTAGTGGAGCTTCATTACTGCCCTGTGTTTTGAAACTAAGCACAAAGTTAAAAGTGAAATCAATTCTGAGGCATAGTATAATTTATCTTGTGCACGTTGTTCATCTCTGCTTGTCCCTGGCCTCAGTTCCTGGCTTTTTTAGCATCTTTGCAGACGCCCACATCTTTGGATGATGATGCAATAGACACATGGATTTTTATTTATTAGAGAAAAATTGGCTGAATCTACCCCATTCCTGTAGATGTATCATAATAGATGGCTGGATATTAGGAAAAATTTCAAAGATTTGACTGTTTTCATACAGAGTTTTGGTGTCAGATAGATAGATGATGATGATTATGATGTGTGTGTGTGTGTGTGTTCAGTGACCACTGCATAGAATATCAAAATAAATGAGACTCATTAATTAGTATGCAACCACTCAAAATCCAAAATGGAAATGTCCCATCTACTTCAAAATAGTTGATGGAAATGGGTCAGAATACCTGGGACAATTATCCTATTTTGCAAAGGAGAAAAGAAATCTTGGAAAGAACATTGCCATCACCATCACCATCACCAGTCTTCTATTTCTAGTTCTTCCCAACGAGCTGAATATTTTCATGAACAATTAGGTAAAGTTCTAAGGCCACATTTAATTACATTTATTACAACTTGAATGTTATCCCTATTTTATATGCCACAATTAAAAACTGGACATTACAGTATTCTCTCTCTCTCTCTCTCTCTCTCTCTCTCTCTCTCTCTCTCTCTCGCTCTCTCTCTCGCTTTTCTTTGAAGCCTAGGTGCTTGAAATGAGTTCAAATGTGCTGTTTGGGATGTACAGAGTTTCAAATCCTTAGCATGTAAATTTATGACTGTAAACAACAAGTTCTGAAGGAACTGATCTAGGAAAACATAATGAGCAGCCTTCTGGGTCTTTTGTAGGTAAATACAAAACATATACCCATAAAAACGTGCTCTCCCGAAAAAGGTAGGCCAGCACTTTCCTTCGAGAAGGAGAAAAAGGCATCCAGAAACTTCCCCTTGTTGTGGCTTCTCAATGTACCCAATGCCGCCTGAGGGGCATGCATGTGGACAGGGACCCTTGGCAGGCCCTGGCCAAGTTGAGAACACACTTCCCAGAAAAAGAGGACCTTCTGGTGGTACCTCCTTGTGGGGTCAATGAGGATATGCTCAGGAGGAAGTGCAGGCTCCAGTGTGTGCCTTCCCTTGTTTACAGCCACAGAGATATGCCTTTGTGCATGAGATCACAGCCTGGGGAACTTATCGAAACCAGCGTATCACAAAAAAATTGCTGAGAGGGTTTCTCTGATTATACTGCCAGGTTTAGGATATTGGAAAAAAGTTATCTCAAACCCATCGCAACCCCTCCCAAATGACCCCCAGCACAGTGGAAGCAGTGAAAACAGTAACATCAGCAGTTTAGCTTCCCTGGATGGCCAGCTAATTTACAACCACATTCTCAATCAACAACTCAGGACAATCACACATGGCTTAGATCTGAGCAGAAACAGGCCAAAAAGTTTCAGAAAGGAAACCTTTGCAGTTCCTAGGTCAGCAATCATTGTGCATAGAAAGTGGAAATTCGACTTCATCCCAGAATTTTCTCTCTGAGAAATCTAGCATGAAACTACAGTTTCTGAAGATTTCACAGCAAATGTGTTTCTAAAAAAATTAAGCTTTGGATCAGATATCTTTGCTTAAAACTCCAAGTAAAACGAATTAAGACTAGTATAACAAAATATTTCATGTAAAAAGATCCTATGCTTTGTAAGCACTAATCAACATAATGAAAATTCCCTGACTGATGTCAAGAGTATATTTATAAAATGCACAAATATAGTAAAACACTCAAAACAAAGCTATTACTTAGCATTTTCCCATCACCTGGAAATACATTTTTAAACACATTTTTAAAAATTTAGTATTGTTAAGTAGTTATTTTTCTTCTAAGTCCTATAAATGATGTTGGGTTTCAGGTAAAAGCTGACTTGCTCACTTAACTTTGGCCCACTTTTAGATCTGATAATCATTTCTTGAGTGATGATGCAGGAGGAAAAAATGGCTTATTGTGATGTTACTATATCGTTTAAGGAATTGGGGTGGTCTTAATTTTCACAATTAAAAAACTAGTAAAATCAGACAGGATGGTGACCCTGAGCAGTGCTGAAAGCCATCATCAGAACTGGCATGCGTTTCCTCTCATGTCCAGCTGAAAGGAAGAATCCTAATTAATGTCTCAAATTCTACAGGACAGCAGGTCCAAAGTCCTTTCAAGATTTAGGGGGGACCCATCATATGCCACGTTCTATTTGCAATCTGCCAGACATTTACCAGCATTCCAGGTGAGTCAACCCAGAAACAGATGGGCAAACACCTGGCCCCATGACTGTGATCTTTTTCCTTTCCATGCATACCCCTCAGTGTAAAACAGGCAACGCTTCAGAATCCAAGGAGAAAGTAATGCCCACTGCTCAAGGAGAGATATAGAACAGAGAAGTTTATTTTACACTATCCGTCCAAGAAAACAATCGCCATAACCAGTGCAAAATGTGCAACAGAATCAATAAGTGTGTCCTAGCTCTGAGAGCCCAAACTGGTGATTTCCTTTCCTGGTCCTCCATCAGGCTGGTGCTCCATTGGCTAATGCTGGCCTGGTTTCGCACCCGTGATAGAAACATTCAACCAATTTGTAGCAGGTTATTACAATTCATACCAGAATGTGTACAAGGGATGCGGAAAACCATACCGAATGAATTATGTGATCAGTGCTTAAAGTAAATACAAGGAGAGCACGGGCAAGAATCCACAGTTTCAATAAATACAAGTGTAATAAGCATGGGTGGGTCTCAACTGGTGGAATTAGTCTGCATAATAATTCAGCATCATACAAAATCTAGCAGGGCTGTTGAGCAGTGATTGGCAACAACGTTCACAATAACTTATGCCCTTGAGCGAGTCTGCATTTAACACATTCTGTGGTTTCAAAGGTGTCAGTTCTGTTTTCACCTTCCCTTGCCATCCCTCCGGAGAGGATGGGTGGAGCTTGGGCAGCTTGGCTGTGGCGTCCCAGAGGAAGGACGCTGGCCCAAGAGCCAGCTGTCAGGGTCCAGTGTACTCAGTACCGAGTGGCAAATTGGGACTTTATTGACGATGTCTGTGCAAAGTGCGCTTCTCTCCATTTTCCAAGAAACCAGTGTCTGTAATTCCTGCACGAAAAGCAGTGGCGGCCTCTGGGTCACTCCCTATCACCCCAAATGTCAAGGAATGAGAGAACATCTCAGGGACTCACAGGCTGGGAAGCTTCTGCCGCTGACTGCCTGGCACCTCATGGATAGATGTTTAACCAGGGCCTCATGTCAAAGGCTTCGGGCAGGCTAGAACTATTGCTTGAGAGACCAGAAAGAACCTAGTGAGAAAGTGAAGGTCATAATGGACATGTAGGAAGATATCTTCTTTCTTGGAAAACCTTACACCCCCTTATGTAAAGCCTACAGGAGTGTGGGGGGCATCCTTGGGGTGAAATGCCATGCATCTGTTCCTGTGGGAAGCACTAGACCCAGGCATGCTCCAACATGCCTGGGATTCCACCCCAAGACACAGCAGGGACAACCTGTGGATCGTTGACTGATCCAGAGCCTAGTAAAAGAAGATGCAAGAGAAGCTCTTGATCTCTGGAAGAAAAGGAGTAAAAAGAAGAGCCCCCAAAGTGAAACAACCCCCAAACCCAGTAACTTAGGAATCACCTCAAAACATAACAAAATCACAAACCCTCCCTGTAATGAATATACCCTCTCTTTGCTATCTCTTCAACAGTCTCAGGTCATAAATTAGGTTAGTCTTCCATCCAATAACTTAAAAAACAAGTAGGGGTCATAATAAGTTTTGTCTGGCTTGGGCCAGTTAGCAGCCAGTTTTTCTAGAATCTCAGTCACTGTTCCAAATGGAGCTTGGAAATTCATGTGGACTACGAAAGTCTTCACAAGGAGGAGGCCGGAAGGGGTGGGCGAGAGGGGCTGGGTGGCAGATACGACCCAAAGAGGAGAAGGAGCAAAGGAAGGGGCAGGGAGAGCCTGGGCCACCGAGGCAGGAGCTGAGGCCTGTGAACAGCGCGGGAGAGACAGACAGGACGCCCTGGCCTGGGTGCCCGAGTGAGCCGGGGTGTGGCCAGGTCTTGTATTGCACAGAAAAGAAGGAACTGAGCCTTGGCAGGCGGCCCGGTAGATCAATGTTCCCCGCACATGGGCAAGTTCACGAAGGTGAATACGTTGAACTCCGTCATGATGGAGAAACACAGGAACACGCCGTACAGGAAAAGGCACCCGCACCCAAGCTTCTTGTCCAGCTGCCACTTGTTCAGGTGAACACCGAACACCTGCAACATACAGAAGGGGTCAGAGGGCAGTGGCCGGAGGGCCCTTGGGCAGGGCACTGATTCTCTCTGGGCCCACAAAGTTCATCTCTCATCAAGGTGAGAACATCAAAATCAAGAAGCAGGGAAGTCAGAACCTGCTGTTTGTGGGAAAATAACTTATGAAAGTCATAATGGTGGGCCTAAGAGACATAGCACAGTGGCCCTCGCTCCTCCCCTGGATGCCAACCCTGCGCTGCTCTGTGCCGGCACTGCCTGTCTTGACTCTTCACCCCCTTGGTTCAAGCAGACCCTGGCTCATCCCCATGCTCCGCACAGGTGGTGGCAGCATCTCTTCCCATTCCTGTGCCTGGAGGCCAGGAAGTTGTCCCCCTTGCTCCACACTGCTGCTTCCATACCCTTTTCTCCTGAAAAGCACTGAAGTCCCCCAACCGTCACACTCTACTCTCATGGTTGCAGTTAACCCTGGGTGCCCCAGCATTCCTCAGAGCCCTGAGGCCCCTATCACTGCCACTGCTGTCACAGGCACTCCTGAAATCGCTTTTTGGTGAGTTCGCCATCCACCAAGAGGATCTTCCCAACGCCAGTTCTCGAGTCCTGTCCTTCACCCTATCGCAGTCCCTCACTCCACGCCATCAAATAAAATTAAAAACTCAGTTCCTCGGCTGCACTGGCCACATTTCAAGGCTCAATTGCCACTTCTAACCTGTGGGTACTGTCCAGAGCAGATACAGGCTATTTCCGCATTGTGGACAACCTGCAGCCTCAATTTTGCTATTACCCATAACAGAAAAAACAGCTCTGTTACCTCAGTGTCAGATATCCCACTTTCTGTCTGAAGTCTCCCGTTTTCCCGCTTGCTCCACTGGTACCCCGCAAGTCTCACGACTCTGCAGACACCCTGACCCAGAACTCACTAGAACCACCACTGTTTCGCTGCACCTCGCCACCTTGTACCCCATTCCCTCTTTACCCCATGTAAATTCCACTAGCAATTGCCATGGTCACTCCCGGCATCCACCTTCGTTCCTTGTCCTCTCTCTGGTTTTGTTGTCTTTGCTGGCTAAGCCACAGCCTTTGGTTCAAGCCATCTTCCATCTACTCCACGCTGCTTCCTCATAGCTGACCCAGACTGGAGGAAAATGCCCAGCCAGGCTGATGGGTCTCACTTTAAATTCAAGACCACAAACCTTAAGTGGGCCATTCATGCTTTATGGCAATCATCCCCCATTTCCTAGTCCACCATCTCTCCCTTTCCTAGATGGCTATTTCATACCTCTACGCTCTCCTGAAACCCCCAACACTCCCTTCTCTACTCTCACTCTCAGCTTGTGACCTTGTTCCCATTTCACAGAGCTCCCACCACCACACCTACCTGCACACCTTCTCCCCTGGTAGTGAGGACCCAGAGACCACCGCTTTGTCCCTGGCATGGGATCCCACCTCCTTGTACTGCTTAAGGACACGCTTCCAGCAACTGCCCCTCTTCAGTCTCCACCGCCCCCCCCCCGCAACTCAACCCCTGCATCATCCCAACTGGCATACAAGAATGCTGCTATCTCTCTCATCTTAAAAGGCAACTATACTTTTTCTGGATTTACATTTCTCTCCTTTACAGCAAGATAATTTAAAAGAGCTGTAAATACCAGATGCCTCCAATTTCTCTTTCCGTCCTCTGTTAAATTATTCTACTCAACTTTCTGCCTCATTGCTCTGCAAACCACTGTTGTCAAGAGTATAGATGACTCTGCATTTCTAACCCTGAGGGCCAATGCTCAGGACTCCCTTCCCTCGACAGAGCAAATAACGCTACCTTGAATCACCTGCTCCATGTGGCTTCCAGCTGCCACACTCTTCTGGTTCTCCTCTTACCTCTCCCACTACTTTTTCTGTTCTTTTGGTGTTTTATCTTCATCATCCTGATTCAGATCTGGGCCTCTTTTCTATTCTGCCTGTGCTCACGTCCTTGGTGAGCTCATCTGACTGCACAGCGTTAAATCCCATCTATATCCTCATGTCTCCAGCTGGACATTTCTCCCGGATTCGGACTCACCTTTCCAATGGCTTTCTTGACCTTTCCCCTTGGATGTCATATAGGCACTGCACACTTAAGTGTTTGATGTTGCTCTTCTTCCCTGAACCTACTTCTCTTCAACCTTCCAACAACCCCATTTCAACAGCCCAGGGAGAGGTGAGGTCAATCTCCTACAGAATGTACAACTGTAGCACAGCTTAAGAAGAGGCACTGCAGGTGCGAGCATGCACTCTGATGTCAGACTGCTTGTGCCTCTGTTCATTTGGCGTCAACTTTTCTATGGGCCTCAGCTGTCCTCTGTATATCAGTGACTACCTCATGTGGTTGTGGTGAGCTCCGAATGAGAAAATATATGCGAAGCATTAAGCACCATGTGTGGCTATTGCCAGTATCATAACCTCACAACATACCAGGCCTAAAGAACCCCTAAACCACAGAAGAATAAATTATATAGATTTTCACTTTTGCATAAGGCAGTATTTACTTTGGTAAAACCTTGACATTTGACACCCCCCTGATCCCGTAAATTGCCTCTCCTGCTTCCCGCCTGCTCTTTTGAATTCCCATTCTTAGTGTACGTATATTAACATAGTAATTAACATTGAATTAACAGGTGTAATTCAATGAATATTTCATTGAAAATTTCAGAAAAAAACATATTGTGTCTTAATGTTTATTAATATGAAAATTCAACAGCATACCTGTATGTTAGTGGATACATCGTATGGGTCAATTCATGTGTTAGTGCAAATTTGTTCATACCATGTATGTCAGTTGAATTGGGATTTTGCATTACATAAAGGGATAGTAGAATGGAATAAAACTGCACTGTCAATAAAATATTTTCTTAGTCACTGAGTATTGGTCAAATTCATGGATTTATGTAGATGTTTAGTAACCTAGATCGGTCAGTTAATTAGAATCTAGACTTCTGTGACTAATCCTGCAGAAAAAGTGGGATCTTCCCTTTGTTTTCAACAAAATGATTTGTGTTTTATGTGAGATATAGCCATGTTTTGGGAGAAGGCCGCCTCCTTTCAGAAAAGAGAAGGCTTCCTTTGCTAGGATCCACTTCTAGAAGAAACAGTTATGAAGGCAATGGAACATCTGGAGGCCAATTGTTCTGATCCACTAGGAAGCCAAGTCCATCTGGTGTCCAAACAAGCTCTGCAGCCGAAAAACCCCAATGGGGTTAGGGGAGGGAGAATGTGGAAACTCAAGAGTGAGGATAGGGGTTCAAACCTACCGTGACAAAGACAGAGGCTAGGAGCAGGCCCACAGAGTAGATCAGTCCCCTGCTGTTCAGCCGAATCTGTAAGAAAGGATGAAACAGAGTTAGGCTTCCCAAAAGGCGTCTGCTTAGTGCAGGGCATTTAAGCATCTTTGAGTAGGAGTGAGTCCAAATCTCTCCTCTGGGATGGAAAAGAAAAGGCAGCCTCGGCAGCCATGCTCTGCAGCTTGCAGTAGGAACAGGCATTTTCCTAAAACACCCAGAGTTGTCCTGGTCTGGTCCTCTCCAAACCAGTTCCATCCTTCCCTCCAACACTGACACCCAGGGGATTGCCCCACAGTCAATTGAATTCTCCACGTGTGTCGTCTGATTCTTGCTGCTCGTAACACTTCCCTGTGGACCTAGGCAGTTTCATAAGTTTCATAACATGAGTGTTGGGAGAAAGATTTTGGAAAATATTACTAAAATTTTTATCTCTTTTGCATTAAAATGTCTGTGACCTTCCCTTCAACCTGATATGAAGATGTTGGTAAAGGTTGCTATAGTGAGCAAAAAAAGAGTAAAGAGTTACTGTTTCTGCTATTTGTAGAAGGACTTAGGTTAACTTTTCACAATGATACAATGGGGCTGACAACCAAACTTTGAAGAGAAAGAAAGAAACAATTTTTGGAATTTTTATAAACAGTGCTGTCCAGTAGAACTTTCTGCAACGATAGAATGTCCTACATCTGTGATGTCCCATATGGCAGGCCTAAGGAACATGGGACTGCAGAGCATTTGAAAGGGGGCTCATATAGCAGAGGAACAAATATTTTAAATCTTGTCTTCAATGAATTTCAATTTACATTTAAATAGCCACATATGATTGGTGGCTGCAGTATTAGGCAGAGCAGGTGGAAAATACTAAGGGGCTGACCTGGCCGACAAAGACCACAGTTCTTCCACAGTGAGGAGAGAATGCCCCTTCTGCTAGGTCATGAGACCAGCTGTTCTGAAGTAGGAGGTCCGCCTCCAAGCAGCCCTGCTCTCAGAGCACCCCCCCCCGCCCCACCTCAGACCAGCAGCAGCAGCACAACCTGGGGGCTGATTAGAAATGCAGGATCTCAGGCCCGAACCGACCTCCCATATCGGAAACTATGGGGTGTGGCCCATCAATCTGTGTCTCAACAAACCTTCCAGGGGTTTAAGAACTACTGATTTAGAGAAAGTATGAAGGTTAAATCCAGTCTGATCTCCAAGGGCTCTGAGGATGAGACTTTGACATTCATTTTTTACCAGCTCTCTTGGAAATGCTTATGCACATCCGGGTTTGGGACCACAGCCTCGCCACCCAATGTGCACTGCCCTGCTGGGAGTCAAAGGCTCACCTATATTCTCAGAAAGCAAAGCGAGGCAGATTGATTGTATTTATTAGAGAATGAAGTGGTGATTATAAGAAGGAGTAGTTCGGGGTCCTTCTGACAAGCTTCAAGGTACCTCTTGCCACCCTTCCACCAGTTCACCCCTGAGGTGTGTGTATGGGAACAAGTGGGTGTCTCAGTAGGTGGAAGTGCTCAGTTTATCTTTTGGTGACAGAACACCACATGCCCTAAAGAGCCAATCTTTTCAGTGAGGACCTGGGAGCGTAACACATCTTACTAAGCACCGTTCACAGAGGGAATGGACTGCACTCCCTCCTCTGCCTGCACAATCCGCGTGAGCCAATCACCCCTTCGTCCCAGCCACCAACTGTCTTCCTAAGAATAAAGGACTCAAATCTTATCTCCGTGACACTAGAGCAGTGGGTTGACCCAATGAATTCAGTGTGGAAAAATGAGGAATTGGCTATCTCAGTCCAGCTTGTAGCTTAACTCCCTGCAGACCCTCAGCCTGGCTATGCGTAGCGTTTCCCCACTTTCATCAGCTATGCTGGAATAAAGAGGCTAATATCTAGGCGCACATCACAAATGCTTGGCTGAAAGAGATTCTCTGCCCCCAAAGTATTCTGTCTACACTGACTCTACACCAATCCCTCATGTATCCTGGCCAGTGATGAAGAGGCAAGGGGGCTCCCTGAGCAAATGGCGGCCCCTATGCAGAGTAAGGAAGAACCTGCTGGGGCTGTCCTCAGTCATATGGTCCTTGGGTTGACCCTTGAACAGGGACCACACACTCAGAAACCCTTTGCGCTCTTAATTTTCCATGCTGCATGGATTCGTCCAAGGATGGGGTCAATGCACTCCCCGTCCTGCTCTCCCTCTGTGCTCTAGCGCCGAATCCTTGTCGACAGCAGAAGTTGAGTGAAGCAATTTCTTGCCCAAGTTGGGGGGAAAAAAAATAAAGGCAAAGCTGCAAGAAGGAAAATTCTTTGGTAAAGCCTTTTCACAATGAATCATGCTTAAGCAAAGGTTTTTGAACTTTACTTTTCCACATTCATATAAAGTCTTAACTGTGCTGCTGACATTCTAAACATGGCTCTAAAGACTAAAGACAACCAACTTTTGTGTGGTTTCTGATCATTTTTCACCTCCCCCCCCCCGCTTTTTTTCTTTACCTTTTTTTGCCGCTTCCTTTGGTTATGGACTGCCACATGCTTCCAGAGATGCATTTTGTTTGTCATTTTTAATTAGAGACTGACTTCTTGAAGCCTACATTGATTCCTTGCTAACTGACTCCCACACTTTTACATAAAGGAGATAGTTAGTAATCAAGTTTCCTTCAGTTGCCTCTGGTCCAACTTGAAAGCTTCCCAGCCACTGGAGACTATGGGTGGTTTGGGGCAGGACTTGGCAAACTATGACCCATGGGCCAAATTTACCCTGTCTTCTGTTTTTGTAAATAAAATTTTGTTGACACTCAGCTCACTTATTTATGTATTGGCTAGGGCAGCTTTTACACAACAATAGCAGAGTTGAGTAGTTGGACAGAGACCATATGGCCTACAGGGCTTAAAATATTCCCTCTTTGGCCCTCTCTAAAAAAAGTCTTGGACCCCTGGTTTAGGGCATGGGTTCCAGCCCCAGTTTCCTAGTTTCTGAATCCTTGCTCAGTAATTCACTTGCTGTGTAGTCATGGAGAGGTGAGGACTTAACTTCCCCAAGCCTCAGTTTTCTGATGCGTCAATGGGGATAATACAGTCCCCACCATATGGGGTGGTTGTGAGGATTAATTGAATTAATCCAGGTTAAGCTCGAAAAGGATCCAGTGTATAATTCGTTCTCAGTAAGTGTGAGCTGTTATTCTCCACCTATTCAAGAACTGCTTGGGCCCACATCCCTGGTACCCCTGGCTGCTCCTTTTATAAACTCAGCAAATCCCTGATCAATGCCTCTGTAGATGACAAACACTACCAGGGGGGACCACATCTGACTTTATCCTCTGCCTGGCACAGGGTTGAGCACAGACCACCTGCTTAAGACATCATTGATGAATGGGTAACGAGTACCCTCAAGGTAGAATTTTGAACGTGGTTTTTAAAAGGAGCAGTGTTTCTGTGGGGCAGGTGGGACTGGTCAGTGAGAGGCTGGCAGAAGAGAGACCCAGAATGCCACTACTAGATGACATTTCAGAAGCAATGCAATCCCTGCCCAACATTCCTTGTCTCCAGACCTCACTTCTTTTATGAGCATACATAGTTTTTATTTTTAGCCTAACATTTTATTATGAAATTTTCAAGCATTCAAAACACTTGAAAGGTACCACCTTATTTTTTAATGAACTGCAACATAAGCTGCAGATACTAGTACACTTCACCTGTAAACACTTCAGCTGGCATCTGTGAAGTGTTAAATAGGGTTCAATTATAGCTCATGGGTCTTTTCCTTTCAGATGTAATTTCCATATGCTGAAAGTCACAAATCATAACTGCACCATTCAATATGTTATCAGAAATGCATGCACCCGTGTAACCCACACTGAGAGCACTTCCATCCCCTCGAAGGTTCCCTTGTGCCCTTTGTCTTGCCTGAGGATAATCACTGTTCTAAGCTTCTCTACCATAGGTGGGTTTAGCCCGTCCTAGAAATTTCCATCTAAATGGAATCTTACAGTGTGCACTCTTCTGTGCAAGGACTTTCTTAAAGATTCCTTCATGTTTTTCCTTTTGTCGACAGTTCATGTCTTTTTATAACAGCATAAATATACCACAGTGTGTTTCATTATTCTCTTGTTGATGGACATCTGGGCTGCTTCTACTTTGGGCTATCAGTGTATCTATTTATACCTCACAAGCAGAATGAAAAGAGACATTTAATGGCTGCTTCTCACCAAGTGACAGAACTATTAATGAAGAGAATAAAGACAACTGAGACCTCACATCCTGGCATCCCCCATCTGTGGTCATACCAGGCGGGAGAGCATCTAGCTCTTTCCAAATGGCCGCGGTTCCCCCTTTCCACCTTAGCACACTCCTGTTTCCCTTTTGGGACTTTCCGTCTAGTCAGATGGGACACTCATCTCCTTCCCACCTCTACTATGCCCATCCCTCCTTATCCTTTTGCCTCTTTTAAGTTCAATAGGCCCTTGCTGACCCTATACCCTGGTTCAAAGCTGATCTCTATGGTGTTCTTTGCCTGGGTCACCTTCTTACCTCCCCAGCTAGTCAGTCCCAATGCAGAGGGCAGATGATGGGGTCTTAAGCTTTCCCTCATTCCACACAGCACCTAACTTCCCCCTGGTCCTACACACTATGTTTAAATAAACATCTGTAGGTGATGCTGCGCATGTGTGTTTATGAGCACACATGTATGTGCATGCCTTGGAGGCAGCAAGGCTGGATGGCAAGAGGCAAGAGTGGAGAGCTGGATGGGGAGACTGACCATGGTGAAACGTGGCTTTAAGCTAATCTTTTCAAGCAACGAAGTGAGAAGGCACCCCCATTTTTTTTTATTGAGGTATAATTTGCATGCAGTAAAATGCACAGATTTTTTTATCCATCATGTGTACTATTGGATAAGTTTTGACAAATGCATGTACCCACGTAATCCACAACTCAATAAGAATATAAAATATTTCCATCACCCAATAACTTCCCTTGATAGCAGCAAATCTAACTCACCCCCCCCAAAAAAAAACTAGTTTCTTGGGGTATACTAAGAGAGACAGTAGCATGTTTCATCTCTAGACTACCTTCAAAAAAGACTTTGAGTGCCAACAGTATCGATCTAAACAACTGTTTCCCTTTCTGCCTCACAGATGCAAAGCCCATCAAGTACAAATGCAGAAAATCTCCATGGCAATGCCTATCTGAGAGCATGCAAGGTGCAACCAGATTATTCAACCCTGACATTTAACATTGTTTTTATTTCTTGCCTTCAAAAATATGCATTTTCATTTTTCAATTCCCTCTTGGTAGCTGTTGCAGAGGAAACAGAAGGCTGGCTGGTTCCAAAGTCAACAGGAATTTAGCCCACAATATAAGTATATTTTTTCATAGGATACACACACAGAGACTCATTCATACCTACTTTCATGGGTGTATGTGGTTCAAAAAACTAAATCCTATACAGCCTCAAAGACTCTGACTTCCCCATATTGCAGTTTAAAATTTCTTTATGGTTTGAGGTCTTCTCCACCCAGCCAGCAAATTCTTTTAGGAAAAATAAGAAGCCCCTGGATTGTCGCTAATTTATTTATAACTTGGAACATATGTTGCATGTCGCTTTGCATTTTCAGATTTGGGTAATTTGAACATTTGTGTGGGCGTAGGTTTCAAATGGATGTGCCTAGCCTTGAATGTATGTTGTAAAATACCACTGAGTGGGAATCTCTTTCCTTGAACAGTTAAATGAGGTGAGAAAGTGAACAAACCTACAGAAAGGAAGCGCTTTAATGGTAGCTGGTGCCCAAGTCCATTCCTTTCTAGTGAGTTCTCACAAACACAGCGTTGTGTAAATGAAAGGGGGCAACTTAGTAGACCCGACAAACCCAGGGGCCTACTTGGCAGTCTTGATAAGCTGTGACCAAAAGTAAGCACACAGTCTGGTCTGATTATAAATTCCTAACTGGGCAGGTCATGGATGGTAGTCACGTCCCAGGCCTGTAGCTTTCCTAGCAAAGGTCAGTCTTTACCTTAAGTGAGCCCTGTCCATTGTTCATATGCATCTAGGATAACATATTACTTTGAAATGTCAGAGTGATATTCTTTTCCAGACCCCTCAAAGGCACAACTGCTGGCACCAGAGCACAAGACCACTGGAGCTGACCACAAAACCCCTCGTTGTTATCTTGTTCCCCGCATATTATCTCTATGGCTGTAAATGTTAATTTTTAACTATTCTGTAGCCCACCAAAGTAAAAGAAGTATGTATTCTTATTTTGCTTTTTACCCAGTCCTAGAGATTTCCTCACTTTGCTTTCTCCTACTTCTTAATCTATGAAAATGGATTCCATGTAACCTTTCTTTACGTTTTCTTTGATTCTAAACATATAAAATGAGCTGCAAAAATGTCATTCTCTGGAGCATTTTCTCCATTTGTTGAGATCTTGCTTCCAGGCATGTCCTCAAAATTTGGGCTCCAATATTCTTACAAAAATTTTTCTATAGATTTGGCCCTTCTTTCATTGACAGTTGCATTGAATTTTAGTGGCAACTCTGTGAGGTAAGTAGAATTGATTTTGTTTTCCTATGCAGAGATACATCACCTGAGGCTCAGAAGAAGTTAACCACTATACAGAAGTGCCAGCGGTATCCATTGCTCCCTGTTGAGCCTTCCCAACTCCCAGCTCTGCCATAGCCATGACCATTATCAAACTGGATAACAGAGGTTGCTGTGCCCAGAGGATTCTCTGAACCCCGCCTCCCCCAACTTGCAGCCTCACCCAAGCCACATCCAGGTATATCCTCAGCGAGTCAGGTGCTCCTTGCTGAGCAGTGCCTAGACTCACACTGGAGGCAGCTGGCCTTGGTTTCTGGTATGACCTTTTGAAGCAACTGTAATCACAGCATTTGCAGATTACTGCTGAATCTTAATAGGTGGCCCCAGAGGGGCACAGGTTTGGCCTGCAGCTGAACCCCTCTCAGGATTGTGCCACTGGACACCTTTACAAATCCATACTGATCAACCGGGAGACTTAGGAACATTGATTAGGACATACAAACAGACATGGAAAGCAGCAAAATGGGAAGACAAAGAAGTAGAAACCATATGAGAGAACAGAACAGAGATCCAGATATAATGGAGTTAAGTAATCTAACAGGTACAAAGTTCAAAACACTGGTTATAAAAGATGTCTTGATGAACTTTTGGGAAGTGTGGATAAATTCAGTGAGGACTTCAACAAAGAGACTAAAAACAACAACAACATAAAAATGGCAATGGAAATTACAAAAGGAAACCAGTCTGAAATGAAGAACACATTATCTGAGATGAGAAGTATATTAAATGGAATAAACAAAGGAACAAACAAAGTGAATAAAGAAGAGGATCAAATGCCTATCTAGATGACAGGAAAGCCAAGGACACTCAATCAGAATGGCAAGAAAAAAGATACCAAGACTATAAAAATAATTTAAGGAGGATATGGGACACTATTAAGGCTCCAAATATTTGTCTGATCGGTGTAACTGAAGAAAATCAAGATGTTGAACAGCTGTTTGAAGAAATAATGATGGACAACCTCTCTAACCTGGTGAAGGAAATGGACATAAAACCCCAGGAACTCAAAGAATTCCAAAAATCAGGATCCAAGGAGTCCACACCAAGACACGTCATAATTAAAATGCCAACGGTTAAATACAAAGAAAGAATATTAAAAGCAGTAAGAAAAAACAAATAAAAAGAAACTATGCAGGACTGAAGGGCTTGGCAAATATTCAACAGGATGAAGACCCAGGATATACAACCAAGAATAATTTATCCAGCAAAGCTTTCGTTTAGAGTTGAAGGATAGATAAAAGCTTCCCAGAAAAAATAAGCTAAAGGAATTTATCACCACCAAGCCAGTATTACAGGAAATGTTGGAGGGACTTCTTTAAGAAGAAAAAACATGTATCAAAAACAAGAATAAAGAAGGGTTACAACTACATTCCTATCAATAAGTACTTTAAATAGAAAAGAATTAAGTGCTCCAACCAAAAGATAGAGTGGCTGAAAGGATAAGAAAACAAGACCCTACATATGAAAAGGAAGAGATGGAAAAAGATATTGCTTTGATGGACCTAGAAGGTATTTAAGTCAGACAAAGATAAACACTACATGATTTCACTTATATGCAGTATCTAAGGAATAAAAAGAACAAGCTAATCAAAAACAGACTCACAAATATATTGGACAATTTGGTGTCAGACGGAGGGGAAGGGGCTTGGGGGGCTGTGAGAATAGAGTGAAGGGTTAAAGAAGTACAAGTTAGTAGCTGATGGATGGTCACAGGGATGGAGAGCATGGCATAGGGGGTGCAGTTAGCATTAATATGTTGGCTAAGTGGAGGGTCAGAGAAGGGAGGGTGCAATTGTTTTATGAACTATAGAGATGTCTAACCAATGTACTGTATACTTGAAACTAAAAAAGATATTTAAAAAATAGAAAAAAAACCCCACCTTTATAGCTCTCATCACTTAGGAAATTCCAAGGCTTTTAGGAGCTCTGTGTTAGAAACTGCGATGAAGACCAAATATATATTTCTTATTACAAATCACAACATCACACAAGGCCAGGAAGCTAGCAAAGAATGAAGTCTATACTTAGAGTTGGGCTTCAGACTGTAACTCTAGACTTTTCCTTGCTCCCTGCAGGGAACAAGAAAAAGGCCAGGGTCCTCTTCACCTCTTAAGAACCCTTAGAAGTGGCTTCTGGACCTTCCCAGCCCATCATTTCTGTGTGAGCCCTCAATGAATTTTAAGAACCATAGACACTAGTGTACAGATGCCATTGGGACCCCATCTGCACCCTATCTCCCCTACCATTTTGGTGAGGTCAGCTGCCTCCTAACAGCCAACACCAGTGTCTGTGACTGAGAGCTTTTTCCTGAACCATCTAAGTGCCAAACTGCCCGCCACCAATAACTCTCTGGGGGTGGGTGTATAAACACCCCAGCTCCCTTGCCCCTCAGATGGGCTCATTCTGGGATAGTGGTTGCACCATTTCCCAGAGCTCCCCTAGGACTCAGCTCCAGCTGCCCACAGCAGTTAACTGGAGTCCTAACATGCCTGCCCTTGGATGCCTTCTCTTCCTGTTTCACCTCCCCACTCTCTTCCTTACAGTAAAAGGAACCATTCCCTTTCTAATGCCCTTCATTCCTTCCATTACTGTGGCTCGCAATGTCCTTTACCACATGGCCTCTGTTTCTAGTTTCATTCCTGCCACTTCCCATCACTCACACCTTACCTCTAGTCACAGGAGCTACCCTCAATGTATGAAACTTTCTCATATCTTGGCCTCCTACAGGCTGTTCCTTCTGCTTGGAAAAAGTCCTCTCACTCTCTTTACCGGGGTGGCTCTGATATCTCAGATGCTCAGAAGTGTCACTTCCTCACAAGCATTCCAGGTCCCTTAACCCCTGACACAAAATGCCACACACTGCCACAACTCCTGCACGAGCCCTCAGGGGAGCACACATCACACTTTGTTTTGGAATTGCTTGTGTAACTGTCTCCTTCCAGAGGCTGTAGTTCCGTCAGCGCAGGAAGGTGTCTGTCCTGCTCACAGCTGCATCCCTAACAATTGTTACCAGCTTTGTGCAGAGTAAGTGTTCAATTAATGTTTGATCAGAAAAAAGAATGAACTATGCAGAAGGTGTGAGGTGAGGATGTTTCTGATGACCTCTTCTTTTTACCTCTGTGGATTCTGCAGTCAGGTAGAACTTGGAAAAAGAAAAAGATTCGTTCCCCTCGTTATTCCTTGGATTTCTTTTGCATTTCTAAGCTCAAGCTCAGAAATCTGAGTTTTGCCTTGGCTTCCTGGAGCCTGCTGGGTGACTTTCTTAGTTCTGTTGAGCATGTGAAACAGAAGCTCATCGCCAAAATGAAACAAGAAGTGCTCATTTTCCAAACTTTGACTTTTAGAAATATATATATATTTGGGGCACTTAAATAGCTAGCTGGCTTCTGAGAAAGCCAAAAGTATTAAGAAACATCAAAATCTGTAAAACTGCATTCATTCCTTGCTGTCAAATGTCTGAACCTAATACCATGTGCAAAACAGCTGTCTCAGTGGTAATTATCCAATAATTATGACTTGGAAATCTCATCTAGTCAAGATAAAAATTGTTTCAGAATTGTCAGCAGGTCCTTGAGAGGGCAGGAGAGGCCCTTAAACCCACACAGGGTTCTTAGTTCTGATATCAGAGATGAAGACAGATGTCATGGAGTTACAGCCATGCCCCTGAATGTCTTGGGAATGAAGCCTCTCTCCTGGGAAAAGCTGGAGGAGAAGACAGAAGACAAAAATGTATGTGGCAAATAAGCCCCTAAGTTTGCTTTTCCATGAACCTGGAACTATTTTTCCAAGTAACTCTGCATCTTGGTATGAGGTTACACAGCGATACCCCAAAATGTGGCTGGGCATGGGGGGCTGACCACTAGAGGGCCCAGTGAGAGCCAGGGAGGGACTCAGGGACTGAATAAACAGGTAATCCTCAGGGAAGAATCCAGAAGGGTTCCTCCATCCTTCAGTTGGAAACCCATTGCAGACACATCACATACCACAGCCTAGGGCAGCAAGGATTTTAGCTGCCACTGTGTTTGTGGGGCTTTTTAGAACAGGAATCTAGGGGTCAGGAGGCCCCTTCTCTTCCTGGTCTTTCTCTCTTTACATATAGTCTAAGAGCTCACTTCAGCTTTAACAAGCAGCCACTGTCCTCTCTTCTAGCAAGAGTCAAACTCAGGGACGGTTCCGCCCTGGTGATGACCCTCATGCCCCTGCGTATGGCGGCTGTGGTGTCATGATTTCCTTTCGGCAGTAATACCCTCCCTCCTGCTTTGGTCTCTGGGGCTTGGAGAAAAAAATCTCACTCTTCCCTCTGTATCTTTCTGGCTATGTGACTTAACGTCTCCGGGCTTTGGCTTCCTGATCTGCACAAGGGAGTTTAGACAGCAATGCCGTTGAGTGAAACCTATGAGACCCATGCCTCTCTCTCACTATAGACCCCTGCTCACCTCACCCCTGCCCTCCTCACCCCTGCCCATCTCACCCCTGCCCTCCTCACTCCTGCTCACCTCACCCCTGCCCTCCTCACCCCTGCCCATCTCACCCCTGCCCTCCTCACTCCTGCCCACCTCACCCCTGCCCTCCTCACCCCTGCCCACCTCACCCCTGCCCATCTCACCTCTGCCCTCCTCACCCCTGCCCTCCTCACTCCTGCTTACCTCACCCCTGCCCATCTCACCCCTGCTCACCTCACACTGCTCACCTCACCCTGCCCACCTCACCCCTGCCCACCTCACCCCTGCCCTCCTCACCCCTGCCCACCTCACCCTGCCCACCTCACCCTGCCCACCTCACCCCTGCTCACCTCACCCCTGCCTACCTCACCCTGCCCACCTCACCCTGCCGACCTCACCCTGCTCACCTCACCCCTGCCCACCTCACCCCTGCCCACCTCACCCCTGTCTATCTCACCCCTGCCCATCTCACCCCTGCCCACCTCACCCCTGCCCTCCTTACTCCTGCCCACGTCACCCCTGCCCATCTCACCCCTGCTCACCTCACCCCTGCCCATCCCCCCTGCCCACTTCACCCCTGCCCTCCTCACCCCTGCCCACCTCACCCCTGCCCACCTCACCCCTGCCCTCCTCACCCCTGCTCACCTCACCCCTGCCCACCTCACCCCTGCCCACCTCACCCCTGCTCACCTCACCCCTGCCCACCTCACCCCTATCTATCTCACCCCTGCTCACCTCACCCCTGCCCACCTCACCCCTGTCTATCTCACCCCTGCCCATCTCACCCCTGCCCTCCTCACCCCTGCCCACCTCACCCCTGTCTATCTCACCCCTGCCCTCCTCACCCTTGCCCATTTCACTCTTGCATTCCTGCCATGCTGGTCTTCCTTCCAGTCTCAGACACAGCCAACTTCAGTGTCTGCACTTGCAGTCCCCTCTTTTTAGAATGTTCCTCCACCTTCCACAAACCCACCCTTTGTCAATTACCACTTGGCACAGAAACTACCGCCTTGTCCATTGAATCTAGAGCGACATGCAGCTCCACCCAACCCCCTCTCTCTATCACATCACCTGTGTCATTGCTTTCGTAACACTTTTGTTCTCCAAAGTCGGTGTACTCCTGTATTTGTCACTCATGGCTGGTCTGTCTTTCCTAACCTGATGAATGCCCTATGAGGGAGGGTCTAGTCCACCTTGTTTATTCTGTATTTCTAGTGCCTCACCAAGTTCTGGGCACACAGTAGCTGCACAATAACCACTGGTTGAAGAAATCATCCTTGCCTTGTTTAGCTTCTGTCAGGATTAGATGAGACCATGTGTGCATGGTGTCCTTAGCATGCCTGGTGCATAGTAGGTCCTCAGTGAATGTTAAGCTCTTCTTATTGCTGTTTTGTTTGTCCCCTGCTCTTTTCTCTGGTGAGCCTATTCTTTCATTCTGCTCTGCTCACACACCTTCCTCCCCACGTGAGGTGATGCTGATGGGAAACAGGATCCATTCATCCATTCATCTATCCACCCAACAATTATTTATTTGTTGAGCACATTCTAAGTACCAGGCACTGTGCTAGGCATAGAGAAAACAATAAATGCATAAGACCAACACAGTTTCTGCCCTCAGGGAGATCATCTCTCTGGGGAGATTCAGACAAAGAGGCAAGAACAGCTTTGATGGGAGTTGCTGAAAAACACAGCCTGATAACTGACTTAAGTTTAGGAGATCACAGTTGATATCCAAGTTGACACCTAAAGAATAAGCTGGAGAAAGACAATGGGTGCCCCTGGTAGGGTCCCCTTTACACCCTCTGTGAGGTGGTCTGGTTCCAGAGGGCCATTTTCTTGGACCCTTGGCTTCCAGGAAAACCAAATAACACAGCTTTGTTGAGCCACATACTGGGCCACTAGTTTAGTCTAACATTACTAGGCAAAGAGGTAATCTGTACAAGTAAATTAAAGTCCCAGAAAATTAAAGTCCACCTCTCTACATGCCAGCACCTTAACTGTTTTCGATAAAAAATATTTTATTCTTAACTTTTTTTTTGCTAACTCTGAATCACCACCACAAATATAAATTATTTAACTGGGATAAAATATGGTAAAGCACCCAGAAGCTACTTATATATGAAGAATTACTCACCCCTACAATTGAGGAAATTAAATTTACCCTCTATTTAAATAAGTAAAATGTTCTGCTATGTTCAAGATGGTCACGAGTACAGTGCAGATGGCAAAAGTGAAGTGGACAAGTTCTTATACTCAGACTCCAGAAGCATAGAGAAGATGTGGGAATATAACTGTCAGACTAGGTAGGATAGAGAACGGGCCCACAGGACATGGGGAAGAGATTGCTTGATCTGCAGCATGAGGTTGCTTTGGGGCATGATGTAAAAGGATTAGAAAAGTTAGGCCTGTGGGCAGAATTTAAGGCATTGTTCTGTTCATGGGATTTCCCCCTTAGCTGAATGCTCTCTCAATCAAAGAGATTAAACGATTTGAGTAAAATTAGCAAAAAATAGCATTTTAAAGACTGCCGCTTAGGATCCTCCCTCCCCCCCCCCCACACATTCAGCTCACCTGTCTGTCTTTTCTGGCTTTTTGCCCATTTACATTTTAGTTCTGACTCAGTTGGGATGAAAACTTTTCCTGATAGTGAAGGTAATCACTATTTAGGAAATACAGGATTCTAGAATATACAACTTTAATTGAAACATAATCACAAACTTCCTAATAGTTCCTAAATTGTAAACATTACTGAAAAAGAATTACGTAGAATTTTTCCCTTAGAATTGTTATACTTCAAAATGAAATCTCCTTTTCAACAAATGGTACTGTAATATGTGGATATCCACATGCAAAAGACTGAAGTTGGACCTATCTCATATCATATATAAAATGAAATCTTGAGTTCCCTGGGCTTCATAAACTTTTTATAGATTATATTATTGAATTTCTCCTTTCAAAAGAGAATCTTACGTTGGATGTTTGTATCCCTGGAATAACATTAAGATCCCTCTAGCACTGGTTACAGCAACGGCAGCATTTGGATAACTTAATGTGACATGTCTTTTTCTGGTCTTTCCAACCAAAAGTCTCCCCCAAAAGCACTCTCCTGTATGCCATGGTTGTTGATCATAAACAAGAAGTGGCCTTTTCTTCTGCATTTCCCCTTTCTCTTCAAGGATCACTTCAAGGCAATCACAGGATTAGATGTGCTCTTTGTACAATTCCAGCAGAATTACCAGAGTGACCCCATTATGTCATTTACAGATGGAAAATATGAATTTGGGCCAAACATTTAATAGGGCCTGAATTTCTGTCTTCATGATGTCACCCTGTCACTAGAGTTTGAGACCTGAAAATGGTATGTTTTCATGGCTGTGGGTGTTACTAATATGAAAATTTTGTTTAATTTTCTGTTATCTGAAGAGTGTTGGGAGAATGTCAGAGAGGCTGAAAGGAGGACAGACCATTAGGGGATTGCTGATGGCAGACAATGTGCCTATTCGAGTTGGAATTTCAGGCCTGATATCCATGTTTTGTCAGGAAGATTTCAAAGCTGATTAGAGAAATTGCTTTACTTCCAGGATGAGTTCTGAGTTTTGTTTTTGAAAGTTTTCGATTTTACCTTCCATGATCATACTGATTGCACCGTGTAATCCTGGTAAAGAAAAAATAAACATACTGAATCTTGGGGACATTGGAGTGTTTTGGATCTCTTGCTCCTGCCTGTTCATCTCTCCCTGGAGAATGTCAACGTGGTAAAAATCTGTTATTCATGGATTGATTTTCTGGGTTTTTAGACTATAGTTTCTTTTAATCTTTTTGCTGCCTACTTTTTAGCCACCAGAGAAGACACAAAGTAGTGGAGATTCATGTAGGTCTGAATTTTATTTCTTCATGGCTTGGTAAGAGGTAGGTGAGAAGGGGAAACAGAGGAATAAACCAGGTGGATCGTTGATGAACTTGACAGATCCACTCCTACTTCTGCAAGCTGGGTGAAGGGGTGAAGGAGTCAGGCAGAATCTGGGGTCCAATGAAGATGGGCTATAAAGATGGATCAAAAAGTGAAAGAGAGACAGACTTACATTTAGAAAAGCTAGAACACTTGGAGGAAGAGATGAGGCACCGAAGATCAAGTACGACCTCTGATGAAATCTCTCAACCAATAGGTGACTTCACATAAACAAAAAACATATGACCTTTCTGCATAGATTTCAATTTTATCAGGTCAGGGCCCAGGGCAGACTGACCCAAGATGTCCCACAATGCATACTGATTATTTTGAATTAAAGTTATTTAAGAATCTGCCTGTGCAAGCAGAAAACCCTGACACCTCTTCCCCTCTAGAAGTAGAGATAATGCTGCAGTGATAGGTGCCCTTCCTGCTCCTGAGGGCTGAGAGACAACCTCATCACAGGTTAAAAGAATTCAGAGTCCAAAGCTTATATAAACCAATGTTGTAACACCTTTACTAATTAACTGCCCAAGCCCAGATCTTGTTTAGATTCCTTCCTAATCAGCACTAACTTTCTTTGTCCTGTCAATTTCTCACAGATTCATTGTTTCTATGACTAAAATGTATAGAAAGGTGCCTGGTTTGATCATTTTTCTGAGCCTCATTTTATGATCTGAGTATCATATTATGATTCTCCTGTGCACACATACTACATTATTTTTTCCTCTTAATCTAGTCTTGTGTCAATTTTATTATTTGTCACTAGTTCAGCCAGAAGAACTAAAGAAGGGTATCCCCCTCCCTGACAATTTCAACCAGCTGGATACAACTTCCCTAGTCGAAAAATAACCATTAATCAAACAACTTTGAAGACAACACTATCATTTGATAAAATGAGCCACAATATTTTCTGTAGAATATGCAATTACTTACAACATATAGATAGACTAAAGTCATGCCCAGCAACACAGGTAGAGAAGCACCCAGCACTGGGTTGGGTGTAAAAACTTCAGAGACAAAATATTATTTTTTTTTCAGATACAGGAAGAAATCTGTAATTGCAGTTTCTTCCTCAGTCTTTGGACAGTGTCTAGGGCAGAAGTGTCCACCAGCAGAGGGTGAACATTTGGGCAAGTTGGGAAAGGGCAGTGAAGTCTGCCTGGACTGCTTGCGTCACCCAACCACATAACCACTTGAAGTCATAGTCAGCCTAACCTCAAGAGAGAGCATGAAGGCCACCACAGGAGGGGCGGATAGTACTAGATCCCTGGCAGAGAGGACATCTTGTATTTTGTGTCCCTTCCTTCTTGAATAAAAATATTTTGTATGCAAACAAATACACTAGAGCAAGGGTTGGCAAATAATGGCCCCTGGGCCAAACCTGGCCCACCATCATTTTTTACATAGCCCATGAGTTAAGAATGATTTTGGGGTGTTAAATACATGGTGACATAAGGAAATCCAACTTTGGGTGGCGAACACACAATGCAATATACATTTGACATTATTGAATTGTTCACTTGAAACCTGTACAATTTTATTACCCAATATTACCCCAATGAATTTAATAAATTTAAAAGTAATTCAATCCAAGGAAAAAAGAATGGTTTTTACATTTTTAAGTGATAGAAAAGAAATGAAAAAAAAACATACTATATCATGACCTGTGGAAATTATATGAAATTCAAATTTCAGTTTCTATCAATATAGTTCTATTTAAACAGCCACACTCATTCATTCTGTATCGTCTATGGTGGCTCAGGCCACAACAGCAGAGCTGAGTAGATGTGACAGAGATCGTCTGGCCCAGAAAGCCTAAGGTATTACTGGCCCTTTATAGAAAAAGTTTTCCAACCCTGCTCCCGCATCCTGAATGTGTCCATGAGCCCGACTTTGGGAGGACTTTGATGGGGAGAATTTGTTTCCCCCTCAATATTAGTATTTCCATACCTCTTTGCCTTGAGATAAAGTCACAGGGGCCAAGGCCACCAAACACAGAGTCCGTGTTGCCCCGAATTTAAAGAAAAGCCATGGAGCAAAACCACTTACAGGATCCATAATCCACAGCCAAGGTCTGCAGGGCCCAGGGAAGACCGAGGCCAATGAGGATGTCAAACACGTTGCTCCAATGGAGTTGGACACGGCCATGTCCCCCATACCTGCAAGGACAAGAGGGCACTCGAGTGAGGGAGGAGATCCCAGGGGAGTTCAGGGGCCCCACGAGGGACTCTTCCAAGCTTTTGGTCTGACAGCGGGAGGCCAGCTGGCATATCTGCATGCTTAGGTATTTGGTTCTCTCCCAACTCATCACTATAGAATGATACCGATGGTAAAATACATAGTCAATACAAGAGAATATGTATTATCAACAGAATATAATAAAATACACATTCTTTGAACTGTTGACCTTCAGTTCAAATATGATCACTGTTTTATAAAGTGGCTCACGATCTCACCAACATTTAGTATCATCACCCACCTGCTCTATATTTAATTCTTCTTCTACATAATTAAGGAATATCAAGAAAAAAATGTATTTAGTAGAACTCTGGAAGATTTGTAGAGGATACTGTGCTTGGTGTTGTAGCTACACATTGTGTTTGCTGAAAACAAAGGCCCTCTAGCCCAAACCGGGCATATATTTAAATTAGCGTGGGTGCTGGACAAGTGCATGGACACCCAGGGGGAGACATCTGTGGAGGGTGAATTGTGAGCTTGGTCTTGAAGGAGAGAAAGGTCTGTCACACGCTGAAGAGTGACCTCTGGCAACTGCCACCTTGAGGGGTACTGCAGCCGGGTAAGCTTTAGGTTATTGGGTCTGTCCTCCTAAGCCTCAGTATCCTTATCCATAAAATGGGTGTATGACTGTCCCGAACTCACAGAGTTGTCATGTAAGTTAATCAGATTATATGCCTCAATTGCTTTGCCCTGCAGGTGGCCCTCAGCAAAGGTTAGCTATCATTGTGGTTATTACTTTTACTAATAGAAGGATGGTAATATGACCACCAAAAGGGGGTGTGGGTGCCACCTAGAAAACATCTCTGCCTTTCTCAAGCACCTTCTGGCTTGTTTTCCTGATCTTCTGATGCCAAAGAGCCTATTTACTAACATGAAACTGAAGTTGTCCATTGCTCCCTCCAAGCCAGAATCTGATGTCCTGGTAATTGCCACACAGACCCCTTCACTCCCAGAGGAAGGCCCGCTTTCTTTTCCCATACCCATCGCAAGGGAGACCCCACCTTGTCTAGCCACGATGAGGCTGGCCATGCAGTCGGGCACACTGGTTCCTGCTGCCAGGAAGGTGATTCCCATGATGACGTCAGGAATCCCCAGTGTGTAACCAATGATTGTGACCTGGAAGAAGCAGGAAGAGGTGGTGAGCTGAGGGCTGACACTAGTGCTACCTGCCCAAGAAGGACCAAGAAGCAGAAAAGGCTGCAATCTGGGCAGTCTTGACAGGAGGCAACATCTGCTCTCTGTATCGGGACAGAGTGCAAAGAACTTCTAGTGCAGCAGACCAGGGCTACAGGTCTGGGGACCATGTACAGTTACGGAGCCCATGTTTTCTAATCAGTGATTGATTCCTTTTACTTTTTCTTTTCAGGTGAGGCAGGTGGCTTGAGAGAGCAAAAATAGAGTTTTTGGGAAAAAGCAATATTGGGACAGAGTGTTTAAACTGAGGATGGTCCTGGGAAACCCAAATACATGGCTGCCATGCTGTACTGGGAATTTGAGCTTCCAACGCCCAAGCTACATTGTGGGAATTTACAAGGGTTGGAAGGCGGCTGGTGAGACATCATGATGTAGGAAAAGCCACAAGTAGCAGATTCCTTTGAAGCTTGCTAACATCATCTTTGTCAACATCATCTTCTGTACAATATTTCTTAAGTTTATTTAGTACTTAGGCATTGTGCTCAGTGATATTCATGGGTATTAACTTATTTACTCTCATAACAACCCTAAGGTGTAGGGGCTATTATCATCTCCATTCTTCAGATACGGAAACAGGCATTGCCCAAGGCACACCTGCTAGTAATGCCAAAGGGGATATTCTGGCCCGCCAAGCAGGCTCACTTGCCTCTGTCTACATCGGAGGGGTTCAGGAAGAAGGTGGAAACAGGTGATACCAAGACAGTGCTTCCATTATGTAAATAAGCCCATTCTTGCCCCTTAATTTGCAGATAGGAAAAATGGAGGAAGGCAGCTGGTGAGACATCATGATGGGAGTGGGGGCACAAAAGAGAGGTGAGCGGGAAAGAGACCAAGTTCTTGTACGTTGGCCTAAGGAAAGGATAACTGCAGGACCTGAGATGAACTAGTCATTTTAGGATGCCACTTGACCTTCTTGCTTTCTATAAAGTTACAAGAAATGCAAACCACATGTTGTAAGTAGTGCAATCCCCTTACAGTTCCTCTCAGGTCAGCAACTGAATGGGACTCCTAAACATGATACTCTGACTTCCTCCAAAGGTCGCAGTTGCTCCTTCCCATTCAAAGGTTTTGGGGAGTTAGTTAGATCCATTGCGACACCTGGCTCATCCCCTTTCAAACCAGAATGAATGCACCTTATATCCGTTCAGCACTGAACTGAAATCGGGGTGGCCCCGGGGATCTCTGCCTTCCGCTCTCCAGGGAGGAAAGTGAGTTGCGGATGCACGCTAATTTTCTGTTTGTTGTTCTGAGGAGCCTTTTGAGAAATGGAGCTATAAGAATCCTGGCCAAACCTTGTTTTCCTTTCTAACCCTCAGCTGGGTCCCTGCAGGAATCCGGTTTGGCTGGCTGGGGCTTGGCCTGGAAAGGAGCTGCTGTTGTGATGCTTGTGGTTGAGTCTGGAGTTTTGGGGAACCAATTCCCCGGTTGGCTGTGCCAGGCCTTATGCTTCCCTTTTCTCCCGACTCCTGCTAGTTCTCAAGACTTTTGAGAACCTCCACCATAGCGGAAGGAGGCAAACAGAAGGAGGGCAAATAAACCTCAGGTCAGTGGGTGAGTTTGCCTATTTGTGGACTTGAGAGAAAACTATCAAGCACCTGGAGGTCAAGGACACCAATGCTAGTTCCCAAACCTGGAACAGAGATGAAACCCAGTGAATATGTCAAATAAAAATGTTAATGAATACAGAATAAGGGAGAAACCCATGGCTATAAGATTTGGATTGCAAAAATAATTATCTGTTGCTCGGTGATGTTGAAAGCAAGAGATAATTGAGTTAATTGTGTCAAGTTTACAGATTTGTTATTACCTCTAAAATAATCTTTTCAGAATCTTTTTTTAGCTCTTGAGTTTAATTTCCCTGAATTTACATATCACATTTCTGTCTAACACTCAAGCAAGATTAATTTAGATTTACATAATTTTGTCATGGCTTTTAATTTCTGCCCAACTCCAGTTCTAATGAATTAGGTTTACTCTACAGTTAAAAAATATAGTCATACATGAGCAGTGCCTTCTGGACAGCTGCGTTTCCTAAAATGGTGTTGGGCACAAAGCTCTTCTGGCTCTACAATCAAGGCCAGTCCCTGAATCATTATTTAGCTTCAGAAGGGACCCTTGACCTGGTTGAAGAAACTGAGACTGAGATAGGGAAAGTGACTCCGATAGATGGAATTATCACTCCCCAATTCCTCATACTTCCTCCATGCCCTCTGCCTGGTGACTCTGTTGTTTTTCCCACTGGAGCAGGTAGAGTATATTTCTCTCACTACAGTGATGTCATGAGTGGCTGATAGAATGTAGGTAGAAGTCACAGCCAAGGCCCTAGGAGAACCTTGTGTTTCCATTTGCTCTTATGCATTCCAATGATCTACCATGAGAAGACCATTCCACAGGCAGCCACTGGTCTCAGAAAATGGGAAAACACATGAAGTAGACACAAACCCTACCTGCTGCTTGAGTCAAATGTAACCGTGCTGTGGCCCAAAGCAGAACTGCTCAGCCAGTGCCTACTGAGATTAGTCCAACCACAGTCAACCTACAGATATGTGAGCAGGAGAGTAAATGCTTGTGATTTTAAACCACTGAGTTTAGGGGTTGTTTGTTATGCAGCTTATTCCTGCAATAGCTGACTGACACAGCTTCCAGGCCGGAATCCCAACCCAAATCCCCGGCTGGTTGAGTGTATTTTTCTCTCCAAAGAGATCTAGCATTGCTGTGGGGTCTCATGCACTTACCATCCACACCATCATGTAGGAGAAGGCTGCATCCACAGCGTGGAGGAAGCAAATGTCACCATGAACCACTTTTCCCAGCGGGGCTTGTTGCAGTTGGGTACAGTGAAGTATAAGACAAAACTCAGAGGCCAGGTGAACGCCCATTTCACTGTTTCCAGTTTGCCAGCTGGTAAAATAAAAAAGACAAAAGAAAAAAGAAAAAAATCAGCTTCATTTCTCTATTTTATCAGCCCTATGAACTGCTTTCCCCAGACATTTACATTTTAACTGATGGCCTGTGAAGTAAACTTATATGTTGCTCTTTTCCGGAAAGACTCAAATGGTGTTCCACCACCAACAAAACCTGCCATACAAAACCAAGCAGAATAAAAAAGATTATCCTCTGCCTACCTGCTAGTTAGGCCTCCAAAATGACAGGATGAATCACTTCCATGTAATACAAAGTCTGAGTGATGGCTTGACAAATGGATCCAGGTGGTAAATGATTAGAAAAATTCTCAGGACACAAAGTGGTGGGGTGGGGGAAATGTCTGGGTGTGGGGTTGTGGTGGTGAGGGAGGGAGCTAGGAAGACCACCAGTCTGCCTCAGTTACTTTCTTCCCTTGGATAGGTAGGTCACTACAGCTTTCCACATTGTATGGCGTCAGTGGTCACAGCGCCATTTAGTGGCATTGCTCAGCATCATCGACCAACGTGCTGAAATCCTGAAAGATGACTGGAAAGCTCTCAAAGTAGTCAAAACACTGCTTGAGTGTTTGTATCCCAAGCTGATATGGATTTGCAAATTAATAATTGATTTCTGGTTCTCTAACTACCTGCTGCCATGGATAAGATGGATCTGTCAGGGATGACTTGACCCTACCATCTCTGTGCTGCCTGAGTGCTATGATTCAGAGACACCCATAAATGCTTATTTTGGTGACTATATGATTATGAGTTCTTTGTTGCCTCAAAAATGAACAACATATTAGTATTCCTTTGGCTTTTATTATCATCCTGCTTAAATGCTAACTCACCTCTGGAAAGATATATGCATACGCGAAGATATTCCCTTCTTCAATCAAGGTCCCCACCTTTCAATAAGTTCCCCATGCCTCTTTCTCGTCACCCTCCCACTGCTACCACTGTAGATTAAATTTTTCTGTCTCCAATTTCAAATAAATGAAATAATATAGTATGTTTTTAAGTCTACTTTCTTTTATTCAACATATTTTTTTTGTGATTTACATGTAATTAATTTCTTTTAATTGTTTTGGAGTGCACCATCCTGTGAATACATCAGTTTGTTTATCCATTCTCCTGTAGATAGGAATTTGGGTTGTTGCCAGTTTTCAGGTATTATTGCAATTCTTGTGCAAGTCTTTTTGTGACATGTTTTCATTTCTTCTGGGCAAAGACCCAGGAGTAGAATTGCTGAGTCACAGGCTGGGTGTTTATTTAACTTTATAAGAAACTGCCAGTTTTTAAAAATGATTGCACCATTTTATATTCCCACCAGAGTTAATAAGATATTTTTATAAATTACATTTTGAATAGTGATTAATGAAATGTTTAACAAATTCATTTCATAAGTTTATACCAGTAACCAGCACTTATTTCATTATATCTCTTACCAGTTTCTGAATAGTTGTCTAAAACTGCAGAGTAAAGTTACACATTCCTTTGGGCTCCCTGGTCTTCCTCAGATGGCAATGCAGGGCGCTCACTAGGGGGAGAGTGGGGCTTGTTTATCAGACAGTGCTGGGCCAGTGCCTGCTATCCGAGCTGAGTGGTTTATTTACTTAAATTCCCTAAGCCTCAGTTTCCTTATCCGTAAAATGTGGACACAGCAACACTAAGCTCACATAGTGGTTGGGGGAAACATATGACATATTAGGATGGGGATGGGACAATACAGGTTTGCAAGTTGGTGGATTCAGAATATTCAGAACCGCTCTTGACTCTCCACATTCCTTCATCTCCCACCAGCCCTGGAGACCTGCCCAGGGCACTCTCAATCCATGTGCAGATACCCTCTCCCTGGCCTAGGTCCTCCATCCATTACCTGGCTGAAGACTTGGCTTCTTAAGGGGACTCACTGCTCCTACATTTGCTATACCTCCATCTGTTCTCCATCAGGAGCCGGAGGGAGAGTCTCAAAAAGCAGACTGTTCTAGAACCTTCTACTGGCTTCTACTGCCCTCAGAGTAAAACCATATCTCTGCACCATGGCCAAAAAGGCCCTAACTGATTTGGCTCTCATCTACCACTCTCTCTACTTGTGCACTCTCTTGCCTCAGCCTTCTTTCTGTCCTCAGACACCTAAGACTCTTTCTGCCTCAGGGCCTTTGCACTTGTAGTTCCGTCTGCCTGTATCTTCCCATGGCTGAATAGACCCTGTCATGCAGGTCACCTCACAGCTCAAATGTCACCTGACCCCTCAGATCACCCAATCTAAATAAGACCTCCAACCTACCTCACTCCTTTCTCTCCCATCATCTACATTTATTTGCTTCACAGCAAATGTTTTCTGTCTAAAATTATCAGATTTATTTGTTTACTTACTAATTTTCAGTTGCCTACAAGCTAGGATATAACCTCTATAAGAATGAGTATTTTTTCTAGCTCATTCACCGTTCTGTTTTAAATGTCACAAATAGCTCCGGACATATATCACATGCTCACTCGCTATATATTAATAACATTATCAGCAATAACGTTACTATGTCCAATTTAATCAGATGGACGAAAAAGAACATAATGTTTTTTTAGAATCTAAAAGTATCCCATTTTCAAGTGCAGAATAAAGCAAAAAGTCAAATTATTAAGAAAGAGGAAGTCTGTCTTTTCCTATTAGCAGCTATGCATCTTGCTAGATTTAAGGTTTGGAGAGGGTAAAGTGAATGATACAAACAGTGAGACTGTGTTTAGCTGGATTACAAAGCAAGAAGACTGTCAGAGTTGTTTTGTGAGGGGTTTTCAAATGTTGCAGAATGCAGAACATGGCCAGATCTTTGGATCCCAAATGCATCCTGTAATTCTGCACATTTCTAAATCCTGCCACGTGGTAGCAAGTCATTTATCCATCTGGGGCTCTCGGCATCCTTCACTGGCCGTCCAGTTTTCCAGATGCCCTTACAGGGAGAGAGAGAAACTTGGTTTGGTTTAAAATACACACCTGACTAAAGTTACAAAGAAACACATGAATGAGAGACACATGACTTCAATTTGGCTATTTGTCATTTTTCAGAAAATAAAGAACAATGAAGTCAGAACTTATGGCTGCAAGAGCTTAGAAAATATTAATTAGGTAAAGTTGCAAACAGTGTTAGTTAGCACCAGTGTTTTGAGTTTTTTGTGTCAGTTGAAAAAATTCTGACTTTGGGAGGACAGTATATCTTGAAAACAGTTTTTACTGTCATTAAAAATGATACAGATGCTTTGAGTTACAGTTCCATTGTAACACCAATGAAGTAGAAATTCAATGATTATCTGGAATATGCCTTTAAATATAATACAATATAACTCCTTGAACAAACCAAGTGATGCAGAAATGTGCTTCTTCAATTACTTTGAGTAGGAGTATTCAGATAAGGATCATTCACATTTCATCTAGTCTAAATTTCCATTTTTGAACAAAGGGGTAAAAATCATTTGCTTTTCCTTTTTGAGTCAACAGTATTTCTGGACTTTTTCCCATCTTTTGTTCGTCGCCATTGCCATGTGGTCTAAACAGAGTCCCCTGGAGAAAGGTTTGTTCATTAATCTGACAAATATTCACTGAATGCCCACCATGCCCCTAAGTGCCAGCACTGCCCCAGGTGCTGAGGACACAGCGGCAAGTTAAGAAAACAAAACTCCCTGCACGTGAACCTGATGTATCACTGATGATGTGATTTCTTGAAAGTCATCCAGCAAATGGGAGATGAAGCAGGAGATGTGAGCCAGGGACTCTGAGCACTAGGTATCCTTTTGAACATGACTGGCTTTAAAAAGCAAAAGACTTATTCCCAAGTCACATTCCTTATCAAGCTTTTAGGAAGCTTAATTCTATTGGTTAAAGTCATTGCTCAGTATTTTAAACCTAGAATTAAATATATAAATTTGTTCTAATTATATAGGCAATAAAAATGGACATTATTTTAAAATGGACAATACAGAGAAAAGAAAAAATAATTACATCTAGAATAAATATACTTATATTTTGGTGTTTTAATTTTCAGTCTTTTTTCGATGGAAGTGTGTTGACCTACATACACATGTAAATGTTTTTCTTTCTGTCAGTCAACAGTATGGTTTTCTTCACACAAGAAATAAGAATATATGTACAATTTATACAAATGTATACATATATACGTATACTATGCTTGGGGAATATAAAATATATGTAAGTAACCTACACATATATGATATGCACATATAAACACAAGTATGTTAATATATGTGTATATGACTTATAACATGATGTATTAAATATGTATAAAGTATGTATAAATATATGTATATTAATAGACAAGAAAGTAATTATATAGTATACAAACATGTTATATGTATAGATTATATCAATCATGCATGTGTACACAGTACATATATATGCACACCTATGTTCATGTACGTACACATACAGATGTGCACATATATTTACATACTCTCACATACTTATTTGTTAATTATATCAGCTATAGTCAAATCCTGGAATGAAGAAAGACCTGACGCTGGGTGATAGAAACACAGGAAGTCCAGGCGCTTGCAGGATTAACACGAGAGGGAAAATGTCTTGATAGTGTGGACAAACCTTTTTCAGGACAAAAGAATTTAGGGTGAGAGGGAACCTATGCAGGGCTCAGGACTGTCCTCCTTGCTCCTCGAGTGCCCTCTGCTGGTCGGAGGCGCCCCCCAGCCTGCTCCTCGCAGCTAGGAGGCCCGCACGCCTGAGGGAGGGCTGGAGGGACCTTCAGCCCCGCCCCGCCCCGCCCCGCCCCGTCCGCGAAGCGGAAGATCCTGAGTCCTGGAAAGGTGTTTCTCAGCAGCTGGTGGAGGAAAACAGAGGGTCAAAATTGGACAAGTCCATCTCAATTTCAGAGGCGAAACCTGGTCCGAAGAACCGTGAAGATGGCTGGTGTGACACCAGACCTTGAGCCCCTCGCCACCCCTGGTGTGGCCCCGCTACCAGCAGCATTGTTGTCACCTGGAGCTAGTGAGAAGTGCAGAATCTTGCGGCTCACCTGGACCTCCTGAATCAGAACCTGCATTTCATCAAGGAAGCCCAGGTGAGAGGGGCTGGCCTACAGCCAGCAAGGAAACAGGACTCAGCCATGCGATCACAAGGAACCGACTTCTGCCAGCAACTTGAACATGCTTGGGAATGGTTTGCCCAGGTCCTCTGGAAAGAACTAACCCCTTGCCCACATCCTCCTTAATGGCCTATGAGTCTCTGGCAACCCAGCCAGCGTATGCTGGACTTCTGACCTACAGAACTGGGAGCTATTCAATAAGTTTTTTAAGCTGCTAAACGTGTGACAATCTGTTGAGCAGAGAGAGAAAATGAACACAGAGTTTACAAGGGAGGAATGAAGTGTCTGGTCATTTAATCCTTAAAATGTTTTTATCCTGGCTGATAGGAAAGAGGGTTCCCAAGAAAAGCAGTGACAAGTGGCAAAATGAATAAAGAGCTGATATACTCTTTTCTATCGAGATTACCTGCTAACAAGTAATGATTTAATCGGGAGTTTGAAGTATAGGATTCTGGGTGATGTTTTCTAGTTAGTTTTGGTAAGTATTTGACCAGGTTGAGATCTCAGGAGCCCTGAGGGGGCCCAGGAACAGTTCTGTTCTGAGTTTTACTTGCTGTCTTCTGGACACAAAAAGGAACACAGAGAGATCTTGCATCGAAAATAAAACACGACTCTGACTGACACTCTGCCCCTCTGTTAAACAGTTTTTAAAGTGGATCAGGCAGTCCTTCCTCAGAATTAACAGTCCTGCAAATTCATACTTCCTGGAGAAGCTCCACATTAAGCCTCACTCTTGACAGTGAATGTGAATTAGACCAGTGCACTCTCTCCTGAAACAACCAGACATTTCTGGAAGGTCTAGCAAATAGGCAGATATCTTTGGATAGGGTCCACCTGCTCCACTAATGCGTGGGAGAGGGGACAAGCTCACTGGGATGGCCAAGCCTTTTTCGGAGGCAGCAGTGAGGGGAGAAGGACATCGCCCTGGTGTCTGGGGTTCTGAAACCTCTCACGGGCCTTGCTCCCCCCTTTCAAAATACCAGGGAGAGTCCCTCAGCTCCCCCACCGTGTGTGCTCTGGCTGAGGCTGGAGGCTCTTTGCCCAGGCCTGCATCTCCTTTGGTGCCCACCCGAGAAACAGCAGGTCCCGAGATAGGAGGGACCTGATGGCGGTGAGGGGCAGAAAGTGAGAAGGAAAACGAAGGTCACCTGGGAGGGCTGCACATGTCACTCGGGGCTGGTCCTGGCAGGAGCCCCCCTGCCAGCTGTAAGGGAATGGGTGAGGTGCCTCTGCCCAGGTCACACCACTTCGGCTGACGCAGGTCAGGTACATTTCCTCCTTAGCACCAAAAAGGCCTGTAAAGCCGCTAAGAGAGGACCTTCCTCCACAAAATTGCACAGGTGGCCAAAGAGCTCACATTTCAACCAATCAACATGTGTCACTGTGTTGATTATCTATGGACCTTCTATGACAGTCTTGCCCATTGTAACTATTAATGTAAGTATTTCTATGTTCAAATACTGCGTTGAATTGAATTCCAGATAGATCATCAATGTCAAGAGTATCTACTCAGTGGCCTCAAAATAGTTCCCAACCCCAGCCCAGACGTAGGACCTCTTACAGGGGGGGTCGAATGGTGTGTATGGCCCTTCATCCTCCTCCTCATCCTCCTCTTCTTCCTCATCATTCTCGTTGTTCTCATTGTCCTCATTCTCATTTTCTGTCTCGTTGCCAGCCTCGGCAACAGCATCGTCCCTCCGAGTCCCATTCACACGCCTGTCTGGGGCACTGCTGGGCCCCGTCCCATTCTCCACGGTGTGTTTAATTGGGATTTTGATGGCCACCTCAGATTCTCCATTGGCGTAAGCCTGCTGTTTATCAGTCTTTGCCTCTGGAAAGAGAAAGGCACAGTCTTACCGTGGTCAGAGGGACAGTAAATCCTGTACCTGGAACATCAGCTATTGAGATCTTTCCCAGGCTGCTTCCAGAACATCCTGTAGTCAAGTCTTAAGGGATTCCTCAAAGTAATAACCAACTTAAACAACCTCCTCCTGGGAGAAAGGATTAACCTTTTACGACCCACTGGAACTTGAAATCCCTTCAGAGGAAAAATCCTGTGTCACAGATGCATACTTCTTTTGTATCAGAGTTCTTGATTTCTGTGCACCACGGTGTTATCTTTTTTTCTTAAGATTGTAAGAATCCCTTGGTCCATATGTGAGAAAGCCACACAAATGTATCAATATGGCTGCCATTCCAGGGAAAGGAATACACAAGTAATCTTGATTTAGCAACTACTTTGGTGTAAGTTTATGTCAGAGGGCTTTATTCAAATACAAGGTGAAAAAACAGGTAGGTAGAAGGGGATGGGAAAATTTTTCTATGTAACTGGGAGCAGGACTATGTCTCCCAACATGTGGAGAGAAGAGCAAGGACCAGGATGCACAGCTGGCCCAGTGAGCAATGAAGTTAGAAAATGGCCGAAGGACATAGTATTAAATGTTGGGTTAGGTGCTTCTATTTTCAGACCAGGAAACTTTCTCCCTTTCCCAAACTTTCCCACCCCTGTCCAGTGGCGAATAGACTATGTTTTCCAAGATACCTCATTGATCAACATGCGACTGGCCATGGAGAGTCGAGTCTTGGGAGGAAAGTGGCTGGTGATCATGATTCGAAGGCCAGCCTCAGAGAAAGAAAGCTGGTGTGGGTAGGCTGACAGCAGCTCATCTACCATGATCACTGACGCTTTGCGGTGGAAATTGGCTAGGGGAATTAAAAACATAAAATAAAAATTACGTTGAGGTTAGGAGCAGGTCAGAGATATTCATTCAGGCTTCCTATTCTTCCTTTCTCTTCCTCCCTCCCTTCTTCCATTTCTCCCTTCCTTCCTTCCTTTCCTTCTCTTCTTCCTTCCTTCTTCCTTCCTTCCTTCCTTCTTCCTTCCTTCCTTCCTTCTTCCTTCCTTCCTTCCTTCCTTCCATTCACCTATCTATCCTTCCATCCACCCATCCATCCACTCACCCTCAAACCATCGATTCATCCGTCTATTCTCCCATATTCTCTCTCTCCCTCCCTCATTCTTCCATCTTTCCTCCCATCTGCTCATTTAGCCATCCATCCACCCATTCAACTCACCTACCCTTTCATCCATCCATTCTATCATCCATCCACTCATCTACCTATATATCCTTCCATCCATCCATCCATCCATCCATCCATCCATCCATCCATTTGTCCATCAGTCCATCCCTTCACCCATCTAAGGAGGGTTTTAGCAAGCAAAATTTGGAGGAGTCAATATGATTTCTGGGGGGCTCATTGATAGCTCTTTTGAAATGACTTGAAACAATTTAAGCATCATTAACTGACATAGCAAGAATGAGTGATAACTTAAGAGAATTCCTGCTTGTTCTGAAAGTATTCTTTTCCTACCACTCAGATCTGGGGCATAGAAAAGATCCCAATAATCTTTAGTAATGTTTATGCCCTTCGAATGTCAACAATGTTCATATCGAGTTGCTAAAAGTTGCAGAATTGCCTTTAGTGTCAAGTGGAAGACATGGTAGGGAGACATACACATTGTTGTAGCCCAGCCTATGACCAGGGCTGACAAGCGGGTGGGTAGGTGAGCTGGCCACACTACAGAGGCCCAAGATCCTGAGGGGGCTTAGGGCAAATCTTTTGTAGTGATTTGCTGGCAAGCCTGAACAAAAAGTTTCACCAAGGCCCAAGCCCCTCTCTATGAATGTGCAATATGAGACCATATAGCTCACGGGGACCTGGCCACAAACTCTCTTAGTGCTCACTCCTGTTTTCCAAACCACTAAACCATGAAACGATCTCTGGAAACATTGGCTAATAATAGGTAGTACTATTTGGTTCCCTAAGAGCATTCCTTTCATGGTTGTGAACTACCCAGAAGAGAAGAAACCAAATGAAATCCTAATGTGGGATGGCACTGAATACCCTTAAGTCTTTAGTTAAACATGCATATAATTAGGAAAGTATCTGAAATAATTGATTTTCAAATTCTAATAATTACCCACAGATTTCAAAGTCAGACATTATTTGAAATCAACCTATAGATTTTCTAACTTCTGTTTTGTTTTTTTCTGCAAAGCAACCACATGGGATCAAGAAGAAATAAACCCACACATGTCAAGGGGAAATTAAAAAAAAATTAAATGAAAATGAAACACAATCTAGGCAAAAGTAAGATAATTTTTGTATTCCTCTAAGAATATTATTAGCAAGCACTATATTCTTTCTCTTAGTATATCAACTACTTAATAAGAATCTACTGCATATAAATTACTTTGAATAAAGAAAAGGCAATTTTCTATATCATTTTGCAGCTTGGAAGCTGAGGTAATGTAGCCTGGAAGTGAATTTGGATATAATAATATACTAATAACAACTATCATTAATTAAGTATTTTACATACTTTATCTCCTTTCATCTTTACCAAAATTATCCCCATTTTGCAGAAGAGAAAATTACAGGTCAGATGGTTGAGTAAATTACTTCATGGTCACACAGCCAAAATGTGACAAAATCAATACCTCAAAACTCATGGTATTTTCTCCTTTACCATCAGTCCTAATTTTCCTTTATCACTCCCAGCACATGCTTTGCCTAAGGACTTGCATGGCGGTTTCCCAGTTGGCTCATCACCAGGTGTGAGACTACCCCATGGTGCCAAAGGGAGAAAGTGAGGACCGGAACCTTCTCTCTTAGAGAGGCAGCATCCTCTTCAGGACAGCTGTGGAGCCCCGGCGTGGCCATGAGCGAGGGCAGCTGGGCTGGCTTCCCAGCGCTTCCTTCCTGGACGCTGGCTCTTCTTGGTTACCTTTCTTGAGTAGCACCACAGTTGCGTCACAGTTGCTGCTGTCATCAATTTCAGCATTGTTGGCCAAGCCATTGACCATGTTTCCAGCACCTTTTGTCCTCCTTTCAAAGCACTGATGTATGCAAGCGTTGTATCTGAGTAGAGGAACAAGGGAGAGCGCCCATCAGCATTTGCTGTTCCTCCATGCCCCGCCTCCCACCAAGGGTCGCTGCAGCTCTCCCAGTCTGCTTGACTGCGGGACGCCACGCCTCAAATTATTATTATTCTTCTTTTGTCATCCCATTTCCCCTCAGACTATACAACATGCCCTATTTTTAAATGTAAAGATAAGTGATATGTGAAAATAAAACTAACATCTCTTTGCAACCTCTTCATGTCAATGGAGACAACTCCAGGGTGGAATTCCCTGACTTGGAGTCTGTTCATGGGAGGATGATGATAAGACTCAGTGGGATGGGCAAGGTCTACCATCTCCAGGGCCTCCTCTGTCAGGGACACACTGGTGGGGGAAGGAGAAGGTGTCTTGTCCATGCCGCTACCCTTCGCATCACAGTCTGTGCATAACAGGCTGGGTTGCTGTCTAGGTCTTTGTCAGTTGGGTTTCACGAGGTCGCAGGTTGGGATCCTCTGAATCTCTGTTATTGTTGTGCCATAATTCCAGACTCGATGGGTTCTTGGCTTTATGAAAAAGTTCTAGGCTATGATTCTCCAGAAGGATTGAGCGAAAACATTGTGCAGTGCTTCTTATATGTCTGTTGGAAGGGAAGAAGCTTGTACAAGTTCCTAGGATATTTTTGGCAGGTAAATATTCTGGTCTTTTCATTTTTAGCATTAGAAGACTCATATAGAGGAATTCTAGAAAACTCCAGGGCAAAGACAGTTGGGCAGGGTTTCCAAGGCATTGTAGGCCACTGCTGTTTTTCCCTCACTCAAAGGCTTTAGTGACTTTACTGGCCATGGGAAATCCCACTAAGGTGTCCCACCGGCTTGATCTCTGGCCTCCCATAGGTATGCAGCCAGGTACGGCGACTCTAAATTGTCAGCTGGCAGGCTATTTAAGCTGTGTTTCACCATGCAAGCTTTTCTTCCTCACCCTTTTGCTGCTACAGACAAAAGGCTCTCAGGAGTCCCTTCCCACCATATCTTATGCCTGATCTTCAGTCAGTGCAGCGCTGGACGGGTGGGCATATGTGACATGACAGCCATTAGGGTACAGAGAATGGGGCCTTCTGTGACTTGGACTTCTCTTCCATGAGCACTTCCTGTACAACCTGGGAGTGTTTGGCCCTTCCTACATTGCATTAGGGAGAACAGAAAACTCGTCAAAAGTGACAGTGGTTACTATGAAAAGGGAAGTGGGCAGGCTAATTAATCCTGGGTGATGCTCAGGGTTTATAAGAGGCAGTAAATAGAATTAGAACATCACTATTTATCAACCATAAAGAAATAATGAAGCCAGATTTTGAGTATCAGTGGCTGCTGACATCACAAACAGAGAGACAGGTGACATCAATGTGCCTGTTGATGGCAGAACTCACTACCACTTGGAACACAGTCTAATCTGAATTGGATCAATTATAGGAATCACAGAGACCAAAGGAATAGGCCACACGATACCATGGGATGTAGTTAACAATTTCCAAAGTGGGCAACTCTGTGGCAAACACTCTAACTTTCTTGAAAAATTAATTGAAAGGAAAAAAAAAACCCAAAAAACAAAACAGAGGGAGAATTTATGCATTAAAAGAGATCCAAAAGATGGAGCAACCAATTGTAACGAGTGGAATTTATTTGGATTCTGATTTTGAAAACATTTATGACATTTATGAGACTAAAATAAAACTGTAAAAATGACATTTATGAAACCACTGAAAATTGGAACATTGATTTGATATCCAATTATATTGAAGAATTAGCATTACTTTTAGGTATGAGAAATAATGATGTGGTATGTCAAAAAATGAGTCCTTTTAGAGACATACACTGAGACTTTTATAGTTGAATTGGCATGATGTCTGGGACTTCAAATTATATGGAGAGAGGAAAATGAATAGAGGTGTGGATGGAGCAACCATGGGTTAATGGCGGTTGGGGATGATGATGAGCATGTGGGAGTCACTACACTATTCTGTGACTTTTGTATATACTGAACGTTCTTCTTAATGAAAAAGTCTCTCCACTTTTTGGACTCAATAAGAATGCCTTGCCCTACTGATAGAGCTATGTGGGGCGGCTGTTTCTGTCCCCTTGACTCAGAATCCACTTGCCCCATAGAAACTAACTTGCCTGAGGGTTTGTTTTTAAAGTACAACTGTGTGCTATACATTCATTTGGATTTGTGTAACGGGATAATAATTATTATGAGAGCTTTCTGGAAACCAGATATTGGTTAATAGCTATGTTGTCACATTCCATCCTTATAAGGAAACCTTTGAGGAAGGTTTTTATTAACTCTGTTTTGGAGAAGTACTCCAAAATGAGTACTCCAAACTGAGATTCAAAATGGCTGAAAACTTAGTCAAGGTCTCACTGCTAGTAAATGTTGGGATGGGATCTGCCGTCAGGGCTTATTGTGAAGCACTTGATCTCAACCACCAGACCATACTGCCTCATCTGGGGGCCGAACCCTAAGCAGCAACCCAGATGTACAGAAATCAATCCTCGCCAACGCCAGGTGTGCCTCACGCTCCCTTAAGGTTGTTGGCCAATCTGAAATTGCTTTCTGACCTTCAGACGGAATGTTTAAAGTCATTTTAAAGCCATCTACTCAGGAGGCAGCTGATAATTCTAATGTGTGCTGTTTTTAACTGCTGCTGCTCTGTTTTATATTTTTAATTGAATGTTTTAAATTTTGTGCTTGCACCCTGAAGCTTTTTATTGTGAAGCAGGCAATTTTATAAATCAGATTTTATAAAACCCAATGATTATAGCCTTTGATTGCGGAGGGGGATGGCTAAAGAGCAGAGATTTCAATTTAGAACTTAGGACCAGAATTTACATAGAAAATTCCACGATCATAGTAGCTGCCGTTCCCAGTTTTATTTGTGTCCTGCTGGTCCGAACAGCTGGAAGACTGGTAAAAGATGAGGCGTCAGCAGAAGCACACCTCATTAGCTTTCACACTGGGTATGATTTGGAGGAGAGGAGAGAAATTGTTCACTGTGTTATCCTAACATCCACCCAGGCCAACAACTCATGGGCTTTATGATGGCTGGTTAGAGGGGTGCAGTGGTCACAGGATGTATAATAGCAATATCCCTTAACCCACCTGCCCTTTAGACCAGCTCTGGTTATAAAGACCTCTTTATTATGTGTAGCCCCTAGTGAATTCAGTATGGGATATGCTTTCATATCAATTCATATTCAAAACACAAGATCAATGCTGAGCATATAGCAGACACCCAGTCAATTCTTTAAAATAACTAACCGATCCACCTTTTCAAAAGGGAAGAAAAAGACTCTTGACTCTTTGGGAACTCAAACCTAGAGCCTCAGAAAGTAAAAAAAAAAAAAAAAAGTGTGAAATAATAAAAAAAAATGAAGGAAGATGTGTGTATTGTTGAGGATTCCCCTCTGCAGGACAGATTCTCTAATAGTTTTTTATTCTATTTGAGAGAAAGAGAAGTAAGATGGCTGCTCCCATCTTTCAAGTTGTTACCTTTGGCATCTAGAAATGTTGAGAAGTCTTTGGGCTAATTCCGTGTTTTGTAGGAGCTCATCTATTGGTATTTTAAAATGGAAGGCGATATGTGGTTATCTCATGTGTAACTCCATACCAGGATACTCTAGAAATACCCTCTTCCAGTAATAAGAGCCAGATATTGGGTCTACATTGACCATCAGACAGCTCCTGAGGTGAAGGCTGGATGCCACAAAAGTGGATTGGCAGCAGATTGCTTACAGCCCACACTGGCATCAGCCAAGCCAGCTTCTACCCTCACTGTTCGTGTGACCTTTGCCAAAGGCCACACTGATTTCTCTCAATAGACCTTTCAGCTACTACTAGTGGACAGAATGAATTTTTGTCAGGCCTCAGAGCAAGGAAAACTTTGCATGTCATTTCCAGATTGCTAATTGATATGTCCAAATTGGTTATTTCTGATGATGTTCTACTTTCTTGCCCCCTGAGAACATAGGAATGTAGGGGCATAGTCATTCCCACAGTTACATATGCTGAGGAAAGTATGGGCTAATTTAGAGTAAAAGAAACATCTCCCATGGGTGCTGACAGCTGTAGTGTGGAATGTCTTTGCACTATTTATAAGTTCCTCATCTCAACAGTACTTGGCAAAAAAAGATGAACCAGCAGGTTCACAACCATGGTGCTTACATTTTACCTTCAAGCATGGGAAACATCTGCAGTATAACTTTTAACAGAAATAGTAAGCTGCCCAGATCAAGGAGAAAAAGAACATATGATGTGGTAGTTTAAAAATATATCCAGAAATTGATACTTCTCCCTTCAAAAGGTGAAGGAAATCTAAGTGTGAACTGGACTTAGTGACTCACTTCTAATAAACAGAAGATGACAGAAGTAATGGTGTGTAACTTGTGAAATGATTTAAAAAGTCATTGCAGTCCTTCTTGCTCTTTCTTTTGAATCTCTGCTTGAAAGGAAGCCAGCTCCCATGTGTAGGGACACTGTTGCAGCCCTAAGGAGAGGCCCATGTGGTGAGGAACTGAGGTTTCCAGCCAAGAGCCAGCATCAAGTTGCCAACCACGTGAGCAGGCTACCTTGGTGACCAGCCAAGTAGATGATGGCTACTCTGGCCCACCTGTTCTCTGCAATCTCATGAAAGACCCTATGCTAGGACCCATCTCGTGGACGCCTAACTCTTGGAAACTGTATGAGATAACACATGTTTATGGTTTTAAGCAACTCAGTTTTGGGGTACTAGATGACCATAAGAATAATAAAAGTCTGCAGATATTTGATCCACAGTTTTTGTCATCTATTAATTAGCTCTGGCCCCATCTTCTCACCCTGTATAGAAGTGTAAATTATTGAGTTTTACCTCCTTTCTTGTTATGAAAGAAAGTGACAAAACAGCCAAAAGCTAGGTTGCCAGGTCTTGAAGAGAACTTTCTCTTGAGAGATTTCTTAAATTAAACACTGAAGCTTTGATTCTATCATCACATTATGGTTTGGAAGGGTCTTTGCTACTAATCAAGCTGTACTGATTCATTGCAGGTTGCCAAGGGAGCCAAATGAGTCTGTGATGTTACGCATTGAAAGCTAGCCAGATACACCTGGCCTCTCCCTGTTCCTTTTTCCACATTATCACATAATGTCGATTGTAGGAAACAGTTTTAGAAAAGACACCAAGAAGGCATTTACTTACTTCATGATGACAATGTAGATAAGGTACATCAGCACAAGTACTAAAGACTCCCACCTGTGTACAAACAAGACAGACTAGTTAACAAAGTCACCATAGGCAGACATGTAACACTTTCAAACATTTTGATATAAACAACAGTTAAGTCTGCCAAGCATGGTGAGAATAAGGCATGTAGACTCATTACAAATATTTCCTGGTTTATAGACATTTTCTATGCTGCATACAGCTTTCAATGATCATTTTCTTTCTTCTCTACTTGAAAGGAAACTGCTCCTTTCTCTCTTATTCACTTACCCAAAAGTTCTTGGAATGCAGCAAACCTTCTGTAATATTGCTGAATATAGGCCTATGTTTAGAAATCTGTTTACAGGTTAATCATTCATTGAAACTATGTAGATATATTTACAAGGGGAAAATGAGAGGGGTTGATAGGGGCAACTGAGGGATTATTGAATATACAGGCATACATAGAGAGAGAGGGAGAGAGAGCATGTGCCTGGAAGGGAGGATAAGAGTGAATGAATGGGAAAATGGTCAAGAAAGAAAAAATAATAAAAGTCACTGGAATGTACCCTAAACTTCTGATAACTTGAATACTTCTGCTTTCTTTATTTTAGTATCTTCCAGCTAAAAAAAGGGAACTTATGTCTAGGTTCCCTTTCTGTGTAATTTTTGGTTCTAGAAAGTTTACTGAAGAATGGTCTATGAACGAATTCCAGGTTATGTCTTTCCTTCCTTTTTTCTTTTCGAGTTCCATGTCTAGAAACTGATCCTAGGGAAATATGTGGTCAAATGTAAAAAGAATGCACGCACAAGAGTTTTTGTTGCAGTGGTGTTTATGAAAGTGAAGTGTTGGAAAGAAGGAAGTTGGTGATAAGGTGGGGGCCTGGGTACGTAAGTTATGATAAGTATGTCCACTATGGGCCATCATGCGTCAGTTAATGACTATACAAATGCATGTGTATCTACTATAGAAACTGCTCATGATGCTACTGAAGGAAGAAATCAGAGTCCAAGCCCCTTGAACTTCTGCCACATCTCTTGGCTTCCCCCTTAGCAAACTTTCTTAAAGGCCTGCATACAGCCCATCCCAGCAACTGCCATTCTCTTGGCAAATTTCTCTAGTTTAACTACTACATCCGTCAATCTCTGAAACTCTTGTCAAGGGCACTCACCATCTCCATCTACATAACGTCTGGGATGGTTCTCTGTCCTCCTCCTCAATTTCTCTGCAGCATCTGAGAACTGATCACCTGCCCTCCTTCATAAAACACTCTCTTTTCCTGACTCCTGAGAGGCCACATTCCTAGTTTTCCTCCTGGCCCCCTAACTTCTCCTTCTCTGTCCTCTTTGCCTCCTCCACTTCCTCAGTTCAACCTCTAAATGTAGGACCTTCTTTTGTTTTAACCTACATGTTCTCCCTAGCTGATGTCATCTTATCCTACTGTTGTAAACACCAGAGGACACATCCACTCCACAGCTCTGGCCAGCTCCAGGTCCATATATCCTGCTGTCAGTATGGCTCCTCCACATCGTATCTAAATGCATGTCCGACAGAATTCTTAATTCCTGCTTCCTAGCTTTGTTCCGTACCCTACTCCCCGATCTCAGTACACTGTACTACTTCCTTTCCAGTTACACCCAAAATCTGGAAATCAATATGGACCCCTCCTTTAACCTCACCCATGTCCATCAAGAATCTATGTCCAAAATACTTCCTGAATTGTTTGCTTCTGCCCTCTCTACTGCTACCTCTCTAGTCCACCACAGCTGTAGCCTCTGAAATGGTTTCCTTGAGGCTACTGGATTGTCATTCTACTTACTAGAAATCTTCTACTGCTTCCCAACATACTTGAGAAAAAAATAAAAGGTGCAAAATCTGGTTCTTTTCCCTTCTTCTCCAAACCATCTTGTGCCCTTGTACACTGGTCTTCTTTCATTTGCACATTTTGAGCTCTTTCCTCCCCCTAGAGCTTTTGCAATTACTGTTCACTCTGCCAGGAATGCTTTTTCCCTTCACTCCTTGGCTGGTCCCTTTTATACTGCAAATATGAGCTTAAATGTCACTTCCTCCAAGAAGTCTTCCCTGCCTACTCTCCTTCAGTTTCTATCACAAGGCTGTGTTCTTTAAACCTTTGACCAATTTGTGATTCTCTTTATTTATTCATGACTTATTAATATTTAATGCCTGTTTCTAGCAGTCACTTGACACCGCTCCTCACACCTAACCTCTGCCTCAGCTCTCTGGTTTCTCTGTTCTGGAGACTTAAATTCAATTCCGTGACAGCTGATTTTCCCCAAACAGACGCCCCTTCTCCCAAGGTGCTCACTGTTCTCTCTCCAGCACAGAGTAGCCCTCAGCTCATCTCTGTAGGGTTAGACCCCCTCCAAACATCAATTTTCACTGCAGAACACCTCCAGGAGCCTGAACATGGTTCTATCTCACCAAAACCAATGTATATGTGACATCAATTTAATTAGGAACAGTAAGGTTTCATTTGCTGCATTCATTTTGAAGGAAGAGACACCCCAAATCTGAAGAGATGTCATGTAATTGTTAGGGAACATTTTAAGAGACTCAGTAAGGGGGTCACCAGAAAATGAACAAATGTCAATGAAATATTCGTTAGGTTGATTTAAGTCTAGCACTTTCTAAATAGGTATATTTATACTTTCTAATTCCTTTGTATCTTTCTGACTTTTCACTCAAAGCAAGCCCTTTCATCACAATATCCAAGTAAGATTCTCTATTGTCACATTTCAGAAATGCCTCTGAGATGAGGGTTCTCTGCTGCTGTTGACATTTCAGTTTTGCTTTGTTGGTGCCCAGACTCAGGGCTCTCCCAATACTCCCTCCACATAGAATGCACCAGGCTCTCTGAGGCCTCCATGGTGTCATATCCTGATTGTTTGAGAATCAAGTCTTTGCTCAGTGCTCTTCAAGTTCCCTTCTCCAGTTCCCTCCCCTCAGTGGTGTGTCTCCAAACGATCCCTTAATTACATGTCAACCAACTGCTTCTCCTCTGGCCTGGTGAGCCCCAAGGTCAAGGCTGTTTGGTTCTGTGTTTTGTGTCTAGTGCTGGGACAGAGCCTGGCATGCGGGAGGTGCTTAGGAAACAGTTGTGGAATTAGATTGGATCTGCATGCAGATCTCTGAAATCACACAGCTCTTCTCTCTCCATTTCCCCCAAGATGCTCTTCTCCATCTGCCTCTCCTGGCCATAGCCTACCCACTGTCCTCTGAAGACCTGGTTGTGTGGTATGATCTGGATTTGTTTCTTCCCTCCCTACAAACTTCCGTCTTTAACCACCTTCAACTGGTGCTGATTCTCCTGCCAAAGATTGTCCTTTCTCACATCAGAGGGCTAGCCCCTGTTCTCACCCTGTTTTCAAAGGGCATGACTCTGCTTTCCTAACCATAGTCCAGGACAATGAAAGCTGGACTCTCACAGGAGGCAGGGGTACAGTCTCCAGGTCATGTCCCCAGGCTCTCATTTCTCTCTCAAAGTTGCAAGTTGAGGTTCAAAGAAGAAATAAAAACATCACTTTAGTTTTGTTTTCTTGCTAGGCTTTCAGACTCATTGAAGACAAAGTCCAAATTCCTTCTGGCAACACGGTGGGCCTTGCTGAACTGTCATTATAGGATGTATGGAACATACATCCTAATAAGTGGATCTCTCTCTGATGCTTTCTATTTTAAATGTCTTTGGGGGCAGGTACCTAACTAAAAAACACACGACAGAATTCCCCTCCCTTTTGCTTGCAAATAGAACCCCACAATTTTGAGGCAGCAAATAGGGACCCCTCAATCTCAAGGAGGCTGAGCCTACTCTCAGGATAGATAACGATTCATCTAAAGTTGTAATTCTATTCTCCCTGGTCACTTACTGGTCAAGACAGTCCCAGCTGTGACCAAAGAGACATAAGGAGGACAAGTGTTGAATAAAAAGATACAGTCCTTTCTTCCTCCTTCTTGCCTTCAAACTAAACTTGATGGTAGAAACCACAGTAACCTTCTTGGGACCTGTAGGGAAAGGCCAACAGGAATGCAGAGCCATTGTGCCACCTACATCTGGGATACTTGTTATGTACGAAAAATAAACCACCACTTCTTTAATCTGCAATAGCTGTTTTTTCCTATTACCTGCTACTAAAAACCTTCCAACTGCCACTTCTTGGCTCAATGTGACTTACTGCAAAATGTCACTTCAGGAACCATGAAGGAATCTAAAATGTATATGACAGAGATATCTTGTCCTGTGTATTTGTATATGACAAGGCTCATTTCTTCCTAAAGAGTACTCTAATTTCAAAATAAAAACACTTGAAATTAGGTTCCTTTTGAAGATTTTGGGGGTAGATTGGTTACTTTCCTTGAAGTCTCAGGATATGTTAGAATTCGCTCCTTAAAGTAATATTGAAATAGTGCTGTGCTTTAATCGTCACATATATAAAAATCTGGCTTTAAAGAGAGTAAAGAGTGCTTATACACACCCTTACATAATATAAATGCTCACGGTTGGCTGGGTAAGAAGGTATGAAGTGTGGAAAGTGAAATATATTTTAAAGTTCAATACAGTTTGCATTCAAATGAAGATCTGAAATTCCTGGAAGTTCCAAAGCCATTTTGGGCCAGTGGCACAGATTTTAATTTCTCAGCCTCACTCATGTGAAAAAGTTGTCAGCCCATCCACATAATAACAGTACTTATGAACCAGGCTGGCAGTTGGGAACTATGTTCTGGTTCCATGAGAGCCTCCCTCTAGCTCTTTCCTGCAGCTATGCCTGTGCACGAGTCATGATTCCAACTCACCCCAGGCTGAACAAAACATACTGGGGGATGCGCAACTCACAGATCCATGGCCCCCATCCCCTTGCTCATGTGGGAGCCTTGGTGCTCAGGCCAAGGCTGCTGATGATCTCAGAATCTGGACCCCTCAGCACAGGCTTGAGGTTCTATCCTTCTGACTTCAGAGGAGATTGAGCCTTTGGAATGAAGAGGAAATACGCTATCCCTTTCTTGCTCCCTATCATCCGAAATGTCCTACAAGAGGTTTTGAGGGCAAGGACTAAAATAGGCTTATCATGAACACTGCTTTCATCTCTTTCTGCCATGGTTTCTATCAGCAAAACCAGGGAGATATGGAAAAGAGAGCTTCCCACCCATGGATGTCTCTTCTTAAGGTTTTCTGCACAAAAGCAGCAGAAAAGTTTCTGAGATCACTGTGATCATAACTCGTTTGTCTTTATGGCAAGGTGGTTAGCAAAGAGCAACAATACTGAGCAACATATAAGCACTTACTGTTTGCTAAGGCAAAGCAGTGGTTGTGCTAACTGTGCCATCAGTGTGAGTGAAAATACTGCAAGTTTCCCTGTACTGCACTTAGGCCCAAGGACATGGGGGGAAATGTCACCAGTCCACTTGGCGACTGCATCCTGGTGGATCCCAAGAGGTTCTCCTTGACTTCTGACCTGAGGTGATCGTGGGCATCTTGATCGCTTTCAGCCTGTTGGGAACTGTTACTCCAAGAGGACTTCCTTATTTCTTATGGGTCAATATAGAGATTATGTGACTTAGAGCAAGTTCTCCCAGATGTCTCCTCCTCAACCCCTTGGGCAGGGGAGAGAAGAGTTGGCAAAAGTATCTTGATACCCTGGCACAGTGCATTACATTTGCCATCAGTGTGGTAAGTTCTCCTACCACCTCTGAACTCTGAAAATCAGAGATATCCTGAGACAGAGATGTCACTCCAACTAAGCTTTAGCACCCATTTTGCTGAGAATGAAGACTGGTGGACTCTGTACTTCTTTTTCTAGATCATTCTTAGCTTTAAATAATACCATGAAAGTTGTCTACCTACAATGCCACTGCTATTTATTCCTGAAATGTTATTTCACATTACTCCTACAGATCAAATATTTGAAAAAATGTAACAAGAATGCACGACACACCTAATTTCTGATTCCATTACCAACATATTTGACTTGCTCAGAACCCATCTCAAATACAGGCATTTGAACAATTGGCTCACATGAAAATATATTTAATTTGGGTAAAATTTTTATTTATCAAAAATAAAAAAAAGCAATGATTTTTCAGAGCTCTAAAATTTTCTGGAATGTCAGGCAGAACTTTAACGGGTTGAAGGTCTCTGGTTCCTAAAATGTATATGGTGTTTAGAATATGTCCAAAAGGTCTGGACACAATTTGAAAAGATTGCTTAAATCTTAATGATGGTCTAGCAAATGGCTCACTGCACAACTAAGTCATGCTGTCTAAACCGGATGATGAAGACATTAGATATTAGGATCCCAAAGGGAAGCCCACCTCCCCAACCCAAGGGGGAAGATCTCTGCTCTGTGCTAGGTAATTTAATTTTGTTACTGAACTGGACAGAAGGTTCCCGAGAAATGCAAGTTGTTCCAAGGTGCCATGACATTTCTCTTTTTTCTTAAACCCTGACTCTGGTCTTTGATATGTTTGCTTTGCAATGTAACAAGGAACATTGGAAAGGAATAGAGTTACTTACCAGGAAACTTGTTCATCGTAAATGAACTGTGAAAAAAATAAAAAGGTAAGAAGGTTAGGCACACACATGTGCATTCATTCGCAAACACGCATGCTTTACGATTGCATGTTGTCTGCCCTTGTTGCTAGCTTGGTGAGAATCAAGGCTGGGGCTGGCCTGGAACACAAAGCACCTGTGGGCAAGCTCCCCTCTGTGCTGGTTTAGTCTGTGGCTAGTGTTAGTGGAAGGACTAGGTGGGCAGGCTATGGAGGGGAGAAGCGTTAGATTATCCCATCCTTCAGCAGTTTCTGTCCAACAGTGAATTGAGAGGGAAACCATGATCAATCTGCTGTGTGAAATAAGACATATTGTACAATTTTAGGTCTGGCAGGGGTAGGAGCTTGGTGCTGCTTCCACACGTTAGCCACTATGGACCACCCATAAGATGTCTGGATTTCTCCATGTACTGTATAGCACCTTCAAGCTTTTATGGAAGCACTTGAATTTCTCTGTATTCAACATTTTTCTTTCAGTTGACCTATATTTTATTTCCCTAAAAATTTATTTTCAAAGGAAACACCACAACTAGAAGTGGAGAATCAGCACCAGCTGTCGCCAAGTGTAGAGGGTGAAATGAACGTAATAACAATAGGGATTGAAAATCCTGGCTGCCCAGGCCCTGGGCCACAGACCTGCCCTTTTGTTACAGGAGATTAGCAAGGGTCAGAGCAGTGGAAGACACACAACTGCCAAACAGAGATTGATCAGTTAGGATCCAAAGAGAATATACAACAGGACTGAATTTATGTATATTGTCTAAAGTCATTTCTGTTTTTGAGAGAACAGAACTGGTATAATCCATGCCCTTTGGTTTATATAGAGAAAAGAGTCGCAGAGAGCATGAGAATTTTCGTGGGGTTGCTCAGTTTGATGCAGAGTTGGTTCTAGAACTCAGGTCTGGCTCTTAAATTAGTGTTCTTTCCATGACGCACCTGTTTGCTGAGATGGCATGCTGTTGAAGCTAAATGGACACCCCAGTATTTCTTTCAAGTAGGAGCTGAGGGCCTGTTCATAGCCCTTTCCTCCCACACTCACGGATATGACTGCTTTGATTATGCTCATGTCCGAGCGGCTTTCCTTCAGGGGCAGTGGCCCAGTGGAGACTCTAAGGCAGACACTTGCAGGACAAGCTGGGTGTGAAATGTCATTACTGCAAGGAGACGATACATAAGCTAATGATGTGGTATTGCTTCAGTCCCCAGGGATTGTAACAACCAGCAGCTGTGAGAGACACGGAGGAAAACACGCAGGGTACGGACCAGAGGCATATAAAAGGATCTTCCTCCAGTGATCCCAAAGGTGCACAGAGAAGGATGGAATAGAAAGGGGTCACAATTATTTGTAACTCGCTCTTCCTAAGACATTGACAAAGATGTTGGCTTCATCAGTTTTGTGATTCTTGTCATCATTGGATTCAAAAGGTTGATATTTTGGTAAAAATGCCAAACTAGAATGGGAAGAGAATTTAGGATGTAAAGGAAGCACTTGCTCCACCCAGGCTGGATGGTGTGCAATCTACTCCCTGGGAGGCATTCACAGCTGCTTTTGTAAAATCACTAGCTCTAAAATATTGGAAATCATGACAGAACAAATAAATCAAGTTGGAAAATGTTTTCTATTAATTGGAATCAATTCACTATCAGTATTGGGCAGTGGGACAGAACAATCAATTCATAGCCACTTTGGAAAGCATGAGATACCAGTAAAAAGTTTATTTGAGCACCAATTTAATTTTTGTCTACCAGAGAAGGCAGGTGATACTTTATAATATGAAAGTAGCTTTTGGAAAGCCTTTATTCTGTGTGATTTGACTGACATGTGGGGGCATGGATCAATACATCTTTAGCTGTTGATTATTTCAATGATCATATCAATGAGAAAAAAATCTGAATGGATTTAATCATACCAAGAATCCCAAAGTCAGGACAGAATTTACAGGGAGCACAATAAATCAGAGAAATAGTGGGGAAAATTTGGACAAGATTGGACATGGTACACAATTAAAGATGGAGCATTCTAAGCCTAAAGTCCAGGTGGTAGCTGTGGCTGGGGGAATTGGGGGTGGGAATGTGGTTTGGGGAGGAGGACAGAGAAAGAGAAATGCAGATGATCTCTCTAGACTACTAACAAATGGTGGTGGCCTGGAAACCTCCAAATAACTGATGAAATGAGGCCTCACTCCTGACCATTCGGCTACCCTACCGCTAATGAGCAAAGTGGTCTGGGTTTTATCCCACTACTTTAAGAGGACTGGATGAAAAAACGACAGGACTCAAAAAAAGAACAACAAAACAGATAAAAGGTACTAGAAAACAACAAGACTTTAGGAAACTCTAAATGGAAATTGGTTTGTTTATGGTGAGAAAGAGGACGGAGGGTGAGTCATGTGGTGTTACTTGGAAAAGGCGGATCAGCTAATTGTCACCCATTCAGAAGACCCCAAATGAGAAAATCAGAAGTGTTCACAGAATGTTCCTTCAGGGGAGCACATCACTGGATCATCTTTAGACAGTGTTGGAATCCCTGTCTGAAAACTTAAAGTGACAAGGACAGAAGACTTGCTGGATTGTTGCTGTTGGTTTGAGGGAATGGATTTGTTATTTCTTACCGATTTTACTTATCTTAAGAAGTGTTGCATATCCCTTTGTATTTTCATGCTCTATCTGTGAGTAAAAGAAGACAAAACAACTTCCCCCATTCCTTATGGTGGTTTTACTAGAGCAGGAGACATCTGAAATCATTTTTACGCCCTGCCTGAAACAAGAAGCTGTGCCCAGTTCCACTCACCACGAGGTGGCGCGCATGTTCTAGCCCTCGAGCCTGTGTGCACTGCCAAGGCGGTAAGATTGACATATAGTCAGTCCAAGTCCATTTCGTAGCTTCATTAAATCTCCTGAAAGGAGGGCAAGCGCCTCAAGACAGACAGCCTCCTGAAGGAGACTTCAGCTAACCCACTGCGGTCACGGGGCGAGGCGACGTTTTGGGGCAGCTCTTGCCTGGTGTTCTGAGGTGGGAACAGGTCCCTCATCTTATGCCAACACTTAATCTCCACCATACACTGCAGTGGAGGGACTGCTGGATGGCCTGGGAACTGATCCACCCTTTTCTCAGTCGAGTTTTTGAAAAAAAAAAAAGGCCTTGGGAAAGCAATTCTGTGGGCTCTGCTGGATGTGTATGGGGCCAAGCACTGAGCCCACCCCCAGTGACTACTTATGGATGATGCTGACTGATATCTGGGTCCCAGGTTTGCTGCGTATGGCTGGTTGGAGGACCTGCTCTCTGACCCACCTGTGGTTCATCCAAAGCTTTGCAGGTGTTCCAGAGACGAACTAAATGGGAACACACAGGAGTAAATTGGAAAAAAAACACTCTTTTTACCAGGCTTCGGAAACATGGTTGGGTACCATGGAAACCAGCTTTTCAGTCCTGGTATCTGTTCTAGAATTTTTCCAAGAGAGGTGGGCTGACATTAGGCAGGTGGATCTGTGGATGTCAGAAATCCCAGGGAACTGCTGATGGAATAATGGGGAGAAGATGTGTCAAGAATTGCCCAGGTGTGTGGGCAGGAGAGGAGAGGTGGGCTAGGCTCTGTGTAGGGAGGCAGGTGGCTGTCCCCGCATCACATGTCAGTCCCTGGGTGGCTTCCTGTAAGCTGTAACCATGGAGCAGTGTGGCCATATTGCTGAAGCTAAGATTTTGGAGCCTGTACTATAATCACTAGACCATTAGAATTTTAACAGTGAAAATAATAGGAGAAAATCAACACCATCATTCTCTTTCAAGGGCCCGAAACCTTGAAAATCTTCCCTCTCTTGCTGGAAATGGAAACTGCCCCTCGTAAACTTCTCACTCGACAGCATGGAGACCCTCTCAGGAAATGTGCCCAGATGGAGTTCTGACTTCCTTAGCTTTGGGGGCCAGGGGTGCAGATGGCTCAGCCATGGCGAGTCCATCTGAGGAGGAATCAGATGGAATACACTGGAAAGCTGCTGGTATGTATCAATACCGTTTATTCTTGAGGGTTAAACAGGAACTGTGATATTGGGATCTTTGGCAGGCAGACTTGACAGTGGTGGGAGCTGCAGGCAGGCAGGAGGGTGATAAGCCAGAGGGGCAGGGCCATGGAGGCCAGGGTGGGTGGAGGACAGTCATTAGCATGACTCTAAGGTGTTTCTTCTCTCACAGAAAGGGCAAGATAAAAGTTTTGGATCATTTAATGCTCGTCGTATTAATAAACGAACTCCAGGTGAGGGGAGGCAGAAACTATTCCTTCTGTCTAAAAACATAAAGTTAAGGGTGCAGACACAGCCTTCTAATGGTGGGCTGTGTGGTGGGCGAGGTAAAATCAGGATGATCACAAGGCTAAAAGAGACAAATTTTGTTGAAGGGAAAATCCGAATTCTGTGCTGGGGTGGTTAGATGTACCAACTTAGACACCTGCTCTGATAAACTTGCAGTATTGCAGCTCCTGACCTTGGGCAAATTTCTGAATTTCTGGAGCCTTGGTTTTGCCATCGGTAAAATGGGACTCGTATAATAGCTAGCTTGTATAGTTGTGAGTATTGAACTGGAAATTTTTCATCAACAGACTCAACATAGCATTCGGTCCCATTTAAGTATCCACATTTGTTAAAACTTACGGATGCTGTGAGAATATATGTCTAGTTTCTATGGAAGAATTTGCTGTCTACAACTGTGCTATTCAAAATGATAGTCATTAGCTACATGTGGCTACATATATTTAAGTTAATTAAAATTTTAGTCCCATGGTCTCACTACCTGCATTCTGAGAGCTCAGTAACCACATGTGCCTAGTGGCTACTATGTTGGACAGTGCTGCCTGGGCCATTTGGCAGCTGGGTCAGCTAAGTCATATCTCTTTGTCCCCATGAAATCTTCTCCAGAAGGGAGATTGCAATGAACCATCCAGAGAGAGAGGGGGCAGCATCACCTTGAATGAGACTTGCTACTATGCCAGTGCTCAAGTTGCCTGAGGGCCCCCAACTGGTGCCAATGGCTCACCTGGACCTTTAGTGGGCAGCACTCCTAAACCTGGATTTGTGAGCCAGTCTAACTTATCCTGAACCTGCCTGAGGCCTATCCACTCAGCTGGAGGTTTCCCTTCTCTTAAGGCTCACATCCCCAATCTCAAAGCAGAATGAAGGTAAATAAATATTCCTTTTAGGTCAGCTGTTATACTGATGATGTAATGAATCATTTGCATTTATGGAAATGACATAATTATGTAAATTATAGTAACATTTGAATAAAAGGCACTGCAGGACCTGCTGGAATTTGGAGCAAGGGTAGGACTGGGAGGCTGGAGCTGCCTGTGGTGGAAGTCATTGGTGGTAGGTCATGAGGGTGGGAGAGAAGCAGGAGGGTCTGTAAGGTTTTGGAGGCTATTTATCAGGTAGATGCATGCAGGGACATGCTCCAAAGAACCCAGAATTATCCCTGGTCTAAAATGGTGACCCTTCTCTTCAGAGAGAGATTGAAATCACGGGGAGAGCCTCCAAGCCGCGTCCAGCTTCTCCAGGGCCTGAGGCTTCACTGCAAAGAGTGTAATAAGGACTAACAGAAATGCTTAATGGGGCAAGGGAAAGGCACTGAGACACACATACTGTATGTTTATGAGATTATAACTGCTTTACTCAATAATTTATTCTTAATTTCTTCTGTTTTCTCATTTAAAAAATGACAACAAATGTACTAGAAAATAGCACAGAGAAAAGGTTGGGTGAAAGCCAAATACCTAAGTGAACTGAGTCCCTCATTTCTAAATTAACGGCTAAGCTCTGTTGGTTTCAGAATGTACATGCTTGTTTTACTTCTATGGTTTTCCTTTTCGGCTGGGTCCAAAAGAAATCCAGGTAATAATGATTCCGTTAGCACTCTCCCGGCACAGTGGCCATAAGCATCCCTGGGGAAGTTGTCTTTCCTGCTCTTTGGATCCCCAGTCCCCAAGGATTGTCCTCAAGTCTCCTCTGCTGGGTCTGCAGGGCCGACCCTCGGATGTCTATAGAAGGGGCATCTGGTCTCACTTAGTCCAGACTTGCCCTCCTGTTGAATGAGCTCTTTATGGCATCACCTTAGAAAACTGGTAGTTCTGTCTTCTGACCCTTTCAGAACTGTAAAAAACCCTAACAGTTAAAATAAATTGTTCAGATGATTGGTAATTATTTGTGGCTAGGAGGAAGGCTTTTTAAAAGCAATTTGAAGTGCCCATTGCAGGTCCTGTAGAGAAGCTTAGCATTATGAAAGGAAGGCCAGAAGAAAGTGGTTTTGTTATCATGACATTAGGGGAAACACAGAAAGAAGAGCTGGAAACTTTGACAAAAGGATACAGTGTGTGTGAGCAGCAGCCTAGTGCTGGGGCATGTTTCTGATGTGGGGACACAGAGATCTCCATTGCTAAGTGCTGCTAAGTGCTAAGTCTTCTGAGTATAAGACTGTTTTACTCTCATGCTGGTTTAAAGTTTCTCATGAAGATGACCCTGAAAATGAACAGCAGCCAGAAATTCAGACAAACAAGCTGCCACTACGCCTTGCTTTTGAGAATCTAAAAATTTACTCTAGAAGTGATCATATAACAGATGGATATCTGGAGGAAATGGTGTCCCACAGTATTTTGATGTTGAGTTTCTCGAAGTTCAGTGTGTTGTTGCTGGCATTAGAATCACCTGGCAGCAGGGGCAGGGGAAAGTCTGGGGTAAAGCGTGATTTCCTGGGTCCTAGCCCAGATCACACTAAATTAAAATCTCTGGGTTGTGTGTTTTAAATAAGCATGCTGGGTGTTTCCAGTGCACACTGAAGTTGGTGGAACACTAGGTAAAGTAAAAAGAACCAAGATCGAACCCTGAGGATACAAACTTTATCCTTTCTATCACTTCCTTACAGTGGAGGAATGTAATTTTTTCTCAAAATCGCAAAACTCTAGCTTTGACATCTGGGCTGTAAACAGACGGTACATCTTTGGAATCACTTGCTTCTGCACCTTGTTCCCGTCTGAAGGGAATGCAAGCTGCAGGCAGCCTGTCATTCTGCTGGCCCAGCTCTGCGATTCACCTTGACACCGGGGTGCAGACTGTGCAGCTTTGCCCAAAGACCCCACTCAGGCGGGTGGCACCTGCAGCCAGAAGAGGCAAAACCACTCTACTTCCTTACAATCATAAGCAACAAGTACATTTGTTTCATCTTGGACATGTCTAGATGAATTTGACAGAAGATAAGTTATTTCACACATAGACCAGGAGGTGTTTATGCTGAAAACAGAAAGAAGCCGACGCCTGCAAATCTACTGGGGTGGACACTGCCACGCCCCTGCTCCTGGCCATCTTGCCTAAGCTGTTCTGTCTCATCATCTTGTCTTTCTGAAAGTGACCATCTCTTTCTTGAATTCGGCAAAAATAGAGAGTTGTGTTTATTTATACCATCCCTTAACCACGTCTCTTTTAAAAAGTAACTTTCAGTCTATGGCCGTGCCACCCTGAACGAGCCCGATCTCCTCTGATCTCGGAAGTTAAGCAAGGTCTAAGCAGGGTCGGGCCTGGTTAGTACTTGGATGGGAGACCAGCTAGGAAGACCAGGTGCTGTAGGTGTTAAAAACAAAGTCACTTTCAAAAACTATCCTAAAATATCCAAAACGATGAAGAGTAGAACACAAATGATGAGCGTGGTTCATGCACCAAGGGACAAAGGTCACTGCAGAGCATGTCTGAGAAGTCTGGGTTTGGTGAGAGTCTTCTAGATTTGGGGTAATCATTCAGTTTCCACAGGCAATAATTGAGAACAAGGTCCAGCAGGGCTCTCTGAACCCTCCCCTGCCTGGGGCGCTCTCACCCTCTGGATTATCAATGGCCCGGAATAAGGGGACTGGATGTAACCCAAGAGCGTCATTGTTAAGAAGCATTGTTGACTGAAGTACCTATTTGGCTCCTTGTGGAAAGTATTAAACATCACTGTCAGCTTATTTGTAGAGATTTGCGTTAAATAATCTACAGGTTAAATAGCCTGTAAACAGGTGAGCAAACCCTTCAGTATATATTTCTATTCTATAAGTAAGAAAACTAAGAACTGGAGAGACTGATTTCTCCAAGGTCACTAAAGCTGGTAAGTTGGGAGTTAGACCTCCCAACTCTCATCTCAGTTCCTTCTGATTTACCACCCTTCTCCTGGATGGCTTCTCTTGCCACATGAAGGGGTTTGGGTTTGTCCCTACAGGTGACATAGAGCCACTGACCATTTAAACAAGAGACTGGCATTCTCGGGGCACCATTGGACATCTCCGAGGACTGACTGGGGGAAGTGGGAGGAGGGCGGGTGGCAGTGATACTACTGGTTGCAACACTGACCTGCAATGTAAAAGGCCTCAACTAAAATGAGCTACAGAGGGACACGGTGGGGAGATTTTTAGGAGATGAAGATCCACAGGACAACTAAGTCAAATGATATAGTAGCAGCTGGGGGAAAGGTCAATTTAATATCATTCCTAGACTGGGTAGGAGGATAGGAATAAGGGCTGAAATATAGAAGGAGGGCCAGCTTTGACAAATGATCCTAAGTTTAGAGACCTGTTGTGTTTGGGACATGAAGATGTCTAGTAGAGATTTGCTTCTCCTTGACTGGACCTCAGGGACATTCCACTGCTAAGAGTGCAGTGTGGGGTGTCTGCACAAAGGTGGCAATGGCAATGGGCTCTGTGGGAAGGGCAGGGCTGTCCTGGGAGAGCAAACAGAGTGAGACGGGGAAGAAGTAAGGTCCATCTCAAGGACACTGATGTTGAAGGGAGTTACAGAGGAGCCCATGAGGAAAGTAAGAAGGAATGTCAGGAGGGTCACAGAAAAACAGCAGGGACTCTCATGGAACCAGGTAGCCAGAGTCTATACTCCTGTTCTGAGCTCCAAACTATGAGGCTGGGGTGCTAGGTGATTAAAATAGCCAAAAGAAAGAAAGGCCTCCTCTACACATAGACATCCATTTGCTGCTCATCATCACCAGAAACCCTGAACCTGTTGCATAGAGGAGCCACACATGCAAACCCCGAGTCAGGTAGGAAGGATGATCCGGAGTTCAGTGTAAGGGAATTCAGGTGAGGTGTCCATCACACACTTACCACGATGAGTGCTACCACAGACAGTGTGTAGTAAATCGAATCCCTCAGCAGGCACCAAGAGGAGAGAGCCACAACCTGAAGGAAAAGGGGGAAAAACAGTAAGAAACAGGACATCGAACTGCAAAGGAGAGAGCATGGCTCCTGGAGGTTCCAGCCAGTGATGAACCTGAAACACGACCTCGTATATTTCTAACTCCTGTCCTGGACCAGTCAATCTGCCAGTCAATATGAATTTATTTGGGTGTATTAGTCTGGACCTTCTGAAGAGCAGGTGCCAAGACGAGATTACAGTTACAGCAATTTTATCAGGGGGAAAAGTCCACGAGAGAAAGTGGGGAAGGAGTTGGGGGAGCTGTGAGTGCCACCCAACATGCCTCGGGTATGACCCCTGTAAAGGAGAAAGGGGATGTTGGGTGGATGTGTTCCAAGCTGTAGGGCAGACTGAAGAAGGTTCAGGAAGACCGAAGGGGACCTCTGGTGAACAGTCACCTGTCAGAGGAGTCCAGTGTCTCCCAGAAATGGGTCAACGTCCCTGATGTCCCGTAAGGGGATAGGATAAACAATCTTACCCTGTGTCCTTGTCACACTCTAGCATCTGCCACAGCCCATGCTCCTGTGTGGAATGAACACCCGAGCTGCCTTCAGAAGGTCATGCGGGCAAGCCTGACTGGCAGTCCCCTTCTGGCCTTCTTCTCTCATCTCTGTTATATGCCTGGCCTAGTTGGCACTTGACCTCTGGTTTAATCAGAATTTTTGAAGATCAGTTTGCATATTGATCTGGAGAAGATGTTGCTCTTAGGCAGCTGGGAGTTGCCCCTTTAAAGATATGATGGCTTTGCTGAGTCTATGCTAATAGGCATGTTGGGGGCTAAGGCTGCCTCAGCATCTTTGTCCAGATTTCCTGTAGGAGAAAGTGGCCCAACAAAGAAGGACAAGGGACCCAGGGCTGGGCATCATGCAGAGGAGAGGACAGGGGAGGGGAGGGAGCCCTGGATGCCAGGGTAAGACCCTATTCTGGAGGAAGAGTCATTTCTCATTGGTATGTTCTTTAAAGTCTCTTTTTGAAGAACACCTTGTATTTTTTTTCTCTGATTTTTAGAGCAGATCCATGTTGGCAGACCCTCACAAAGAAACTGGGGACAGCCCACAACATCACATCAGAGGTGCTTCCTGGGCTGTCACTCACAACTCCCTCCTGCTTCCCTAGAAAAGTGTCAGCTATCCTATGACCACAAGACATGTCTGGCTGTCTTTGTCCTTGGCCTGGTAAGTGAAAAAGGACAAAGCAAATGTCAGTTCTCAGCTGGGCCAATGACAGGCACAAGCTGCACCAAAGACAATAGGAAAAAGGAATTCCAGGGACAAGGCAACCTTTGGTGCCTTTTCTCTCCCTGACCGCTGTCAGTCTACAAAGAAAAGATCAGGCAACGCCAAACCAGAGAAGGCTTTCTGGATTCAAATAACATGAAAGAAATGACTTAAATAGAATCATAAATGAATAATGAGTCTAGTCTCTTTCCATTAACAAATTCTTCCACTTGTTATACGGACACTTAGATATTTTCTGTTGCTAATTTTGCCTTATTAGGTTTCGTATTTGCAGATCTAAATTACAAATGAAGGGGTTGTCAAGCAGAGGCGCTAAAAAAATCACTTAAGAACAAATGTGAAATACTTTTCATCCTTTTTGTCATTCTCTCCTTGTATCATCTACTCTTAGAACCTATGGCCATCACTCAGTAGCTACAGAATAGATTACATCGGATTAGATTATTCATTTTCCAGCAGGTCATAAAAGGTTGTGAATATTTACTCAATTTATTATAAGTAGGTAAATGGACTTAAAACATGTGGAAAATATCAATTTTTAATTTCTTTAAAAAATCACTTGGGCTTTTAGTTAATGTTGGCAGACTGAACACATGCCATGACCTTTGCTCCTTCTAGTTATACTGTAACAAGATAATAGTAAAGGGATTCTTTAAAACAAGATATAAGCCCATAAGAAAAAGAGACTAGAAGAGCAGATCAGAGCACAACAGTTTTGGAAGCTGATAGCAGAACAACTGGCCATTCAGCTGGAAGTAGGCAAAGCGCTAGAAGTGGGCATGAAGGTGGGTCTAAAGCCAGGATAACTGAAAGACTGATCAAGATTTAATCCCCGGACTTCCTCAGCTATAAATAGTGGTCACAGAGTCATAATAAACTAAACATAGACTATTGTTTAACTAAATTTATGATATAACTATTTGGGAAGAATGGAGGGCTGAGGAGGAGGAGGAGTGGATGGGGCTGGAGGAGACTTAAGCCCCCTTCTTCCATACTGTGAGGTTACTGGGAATGCTTGAACTAAAAACATCAAGTAACTGCCATCGAAGCATGTTATTTAGAGATATTGAGCAAATTGCAGGAACAACCAAAGTAGTAGAAAGTAGCTGTCTCAGAAGAGTGGGGGAATTGGTGTGGTAGGTCTAGAAGATGGCTGTCTTTCCTAACAAGCCTTTGAGAGCTGGATGCCTCTTTAAGCTCTGTGTATATATAGTTTTAAGAAAAAAAAAACTGAAGTAAAAAAGAATAATCCAAATAATCCACTTAGATTTACTGCTGCAAGTTAACATGTTGAACTAGATCTAAGATGTCAAATCCAGATGGATAGTGATCTATTTTATCCCTTTATAAATAGAAGTTTTCAATGTCTAGACTATCATCAAATTTCAACTCCAGATTCAGAGCCTACCCATTAGCAAAACCCATTTTTTTTTTCTATAGAAGCAATGAGCTGGAGGACAAGTTAGAAGGAATCAAATAATTTCTTTCCATGCTCTAGAGACAATTAAAGTATCACTGATGATTCTGTGATAACTATAGTAAGAGCTGTAACCATGACCTCATATCCACCTCTACCTACTTTTTTGGTGACATCCATTCACGACAACAGCAAACATTTCTTTCCCGTATTTTCTTATTTCTGGTGTGGTCTTTACTTTTCTGCATAAAGAAGACCCTTTAACATTTCAAGTAAGGCTGGTTTAGTGGTTGTATACTCCTTTAGTTTTTGCTTGTCTGGAAAATTCTTTACCTCTCCTTTAATTCTGAATATTAACCTTGCTGGATATAGTATTCTAGGTTGTAAATTCCTTTTTTTTAAGCCACCCCCTTTCATACTGTAAAGTGGCTTCTGAGCAATCAAGCCTAATGAGGTTTCCCTTGTATGTGACTTGTTGTTTCATTCTTGCTGCCTTCAGGATTATCTATTTATCCTTAACTTTTGCCATTCTAATTGTAATATGTCTTGGTGTGGGTATCCTTGAGTTCATCTTCTTTGAACTCTCTGTGCTTACTGGATCTGGATGTCTTTTTCATTCTCCAGATTAGGAAAAGTTTTCAGCCATTATTTCTTCAAATATTCTTTCTGCCTCTTTCTCTCTTCTCCTTCTGGAATCCATATAATGCAAATATTAGGGTGCTTGGTATTTTCCCAGAGCTATCTATATTTTTTAAAAATTCTGTTTTCAATTTGCTTTTATGATTGGGTCATTTTCATTATTCTGTCTCACAGGTCACTAATCTGTTCTTCTGTTTTAACTTGTCTGCTATCAATTCCTTCTAATGTATTCTTCATTTCAGTTATTGTATTCCTCGTTCCTGATTGGTTCTTTACCATACTTTCTCTCTGTCAAAGTGCTTTCTGAGTTCCTCTATTCTACTCTCAAGTTTGTTGTTCATCCTTATAATTGTTTCTTTGAATTCTTTATCAGGCAAATTACTTATTTCCATTTCATTAGGGTTTTCTCTGGATTTTTTTATTGTTCCTTCATTTGAGGCGTATTCTTCTGTCTCTCCATTTTGTTTGAATTTCTGTGTTTGTTCCTCTGGGTTATATGGAACAGCTACCTTTCCCAGTCTTGAAAAAGTGGTCTCTGTATAGATTGTGTCAGATAGTTTTGGCAGATCAGTTGTAGTTGGAGTGGGCAGGTGCTGTGCTGGTGTGTCATTCAGTCTGAAAGAGTGGGTCCTGGGTGAGGCAGCCTGGTATCTACATGCTTTCTTGCCCTTCTGATCTGGGTGGGGCCGCCTGGTGGGGCAGGGCGTTCAGTGCATGCTTGATGTGCCTGCCCTGTTGCTTTAACTGTCTACTGCCAGAAAAGGGTCTGAGTAGGGCTGCTCTGCATGCTTGCATCTCAGTGCCCTACTAACTCTGCCCTTCCTCAGGGTGAGACAGCCTTGTGTGCACACGTAGCCACACTTTGCTAGTTCTGCACCTTCTCTAAGTGGTGCAGTGCCACATGTGTGCAGCGGGGCTCCACTCATTCTGCATGGGGCAGCCCTGCATGTGTGCCCTGTTGCTTTAACTGTTCACAACAGCAAATATTTATGTGACAGTTCCTGCAAATAAAGAGATCATGAAGAGTTATCTCATTCAATCACTCAGCAACCTAATAAGGTGGGCACTGTAACCCACACTGACCAGCAATATGGGCTTGGCCAAGAGAGGGACTTGACCAAGATTGTCCAACTAGCCGTAGAGGGGGGCTGGGATCTGAACCCAGGAAGCCTGGGTCTCAAGCCTCTCTCCCTACACGCTATGCTACCATGCCTCACTGGTGACAAGGATGAAAAGCACACACCCATTTTTGATGACCTCCTGGAGATTTTCTTTTCTCCATGACTTTAAGCCATTAGGTAGGTATGTTAGAGATAGTAACCATAGGAGGAGAGGGTTGAAAGTGAGAGACAAAAAAGCAGTGACCACAGCTCAGCTTTAAAAATACAATGCTTTAATGAGATTCAGGCAAGCAATCAAAGTAGAAAAGAGTTACCATAAGGACGTCAGATAGGGATATAGATATGGTATAGACATATTCTAGGAGAAGGTCAGTTAAATGAAACTGAAACTCCTCTGTTTAGATAGTTTAGTTTAAAAACCCCCAATACCAATACAACTTAATGGCTTTTTTCCCCCATAAACGTGAATACATTGATACTTGGGGGTCTAAGTGGTTCCCTTTACTTATCACTAAAGGATCTTTTATCTTGACATGGAGGCTAGCAATCATCTGACTCAGACCCTGAACGTATTTATTGGCAGAGAGGGATCAAAATGGAAGGCTCCTTGGCATCTGTTGGCAGGTGTTACCCAAACCAGAGCAGGGGGGACATTGATGAGAAGAAGACAGTACTTTTTTAGCACTTTGTGAAATGGCTGCAAGGAAGAAAAGCAAGTCATTCTGGCAAAGAGACCAGAACAGGGTCCTGGGAGAAAACCAACAACAGTGAGTAATTCTGCCCTTGACCTCATTAATCAATAATACAGATGGTGCGGATTATAAGAGGCCATCTGCTGGCAAACTCCTCCATAAATTAAAGCCAAAAGCTTCCCCCCCTATAGCTCTAGGAATCCCTCCCAGCTGGAATTTCATCCTGATATTTCTTTTCCATTTCTGGAGTGCATTTCACACTTTTTCTATCGAATGTGCAGCTTTCGTTTCCTTCTTATAATTTCATTTGGTTTCAGAGTGGCATAATGCAAAAAAAAAAAAAAAAAAGGAAAGAAAGAAAAAAAAGAAAGAAAGAAAGAAAAGAAAAAAGAGAAATAAAGAAAGAAAACTCTACAGTTCCAAAATAGAGAAAAAAACAGTCTCCTTTATTCAAACGTTGAGTGATAATCTTCTGGAATTATAGCTCCTTCGAGGAGGCTAAAGTCAGTGATAAAACTGACTTTTGTTTTTATGTTTTCTGTATATTAATATGTGTGTATATATAAATAGTTGTATAAGGTTTTTCAATACAAATATGTGATATACACACATAGTATATGTGGGGATGTACAGTGTACATATAGATGGTGATCTTTCTTGATGAAGAATGAAATTTGACATTGCAGACACATTTTAAAAAGCACAAATACTCTCAACTCGTGAACAGTCTGCCTTTTAAAAAAACTGTTGAGGCAGATAGAACACCATAATAGTTACATGACATAAAACACAAAACTGCCATCGACTCAGAGAAATGTTATTTCACACAAATTTCATGGAAAAGAGATTTGAAAAATCATAACATGAATTTTGTTCCAAGATTTTGAGCTGACACAATTTCTACAGCCAACTCTATTTACAGCCACACAATGTGGAACAAGGGTGGGCTCTGGGGTATCCCCCACACAACCTGAGACACACAGAGGCACTAGGGTTTAGAACAGGTGAGGGCCTGAATTGAGTTTCCCTCCCACAAGGATGTCTTGACACTATTGTCTCTTCATTATGCAAGCACACTTTTCAAATACTTCGATCCTGGGAAAAATCACTAAAATACAAATTGCGCCCGCTTTCTAGAAGTTTACTGTTGAAAATGGTCAGTAGTAATCATGCCACATAAAAAGACAATAATGTGCTTTTGCAAAATACAATGACTTCTGTTTATTAATCTTCACAAACATGAAAATGAATTCATATTTTTTAATTTTATTTTTTCTAAGAAATCTCATTTTGAGTTCTCATTTTATGCGAAGAAAAGAAATGACAAGTAAACAAGCTGCTACTGGCGAAATATTTAAATAAAAACGAGGCCACATCAGGACAGTGCAGACATACAGTAATCTCTTGAATGCTCTTCATTGATCGTGCCGAACAATAACCACGGATGCTTATAATGATCCGGAGTGCCTGGGACTCAGAAGTGCCTTCTCAATTATCCAAAACATTATATGCAGTTGTTTTCATGTTAACTGTAAATTATTGCCTGCTAGGTTTTCAAAATTCGGTAGCTTACAGCGTTCTCACACATGTCAGAATTCATGGCGAGTTGGCTCTGCCTTAGAGAAGAAAATGCTGAACTGCAGCTTGCTGTGCTAGGGGAGCCCTTCACCACTCACTCTAGGAGTAGAGTCTGCATTCACTGCCAGGCATTGCTGTGCTAGCACCCACCACTGCATTTAGCAGCACTAGGTAGGTACTAGCGCTAGGTATGAGTTTGTCGAATAAATGTAGGGTATTTAGGGTAATTTCATGTAACTGGATGTGTTAGCTTGGATTCACCCAGAAACAGAGCCTAAGACAAGGATTCTAGTGCACATAATTTATTTGGGAGGTGATTCTAGGAAACATTGTTAGGGGGTGGGGGAAGTGAGGCAGAGGGTGGACGGAAGATAATAAGCAAGTTACTCAGGGGCAGCTGGGGTGCAATCCTGGTGGGGAGCTCTGGGAGACCATGTAGAACATGCTTCTCCCCCCACCTCACCCAGTGGGAGGGGTAGCTGGGCTATTTATCCACCCACCCCATCAGGCACTGGTTGAGGGCTGCTCCCAGGAGTGTTAATCCCCTGCAGTTACTGCTCCAGGGGCAGTGACCAAAGAGAATCCTCAGATAGAGAAATGCAGGTTCTGGCAGTTGGAGGTCAGGCCGGAGGAAACTGAAGTTGGAAGGGTGAGGGGTCATGGGTGGGGCATCGGCAGTGTAGGCTTTACCTCAAAACATGGATTTACACAATAATCTAATAATAATCAGGGTAAACACAAGTTTTATAAGCTTAAAATACAATCCAACCCTATTTACATAAGGTTTGCAAGCAGAGCACACTAACCATGCTGTTTTAAGCCTGAATTGTGTTCCCCTGGGGCCGGGCAGAGTGTGAAAAGGCAGCAGGGCTCCTGGAAGCTAGGACTTTTCTCTTCCTTGACCAGGGTCCTGGTTACTGGGTGCGCTCAACTGTGAAAAGTCACTGAGCTGTAGTTATGACATGTGCACTTTTCTGGATGTATGTGGTACTTCAGTAAAAACGTTATTTAAACAAACAAACAAACAAACAAAACAATGTTAGTTGTTAATGTTAACATTACATATTAATTTTAATAGTAACTACTTCATCATAACTTGGAGTTGGCTTATTAGTAAAGTTACCAGATAAAATACAAGAAACCCAGTTAAACTTGAATTTTTGGTAAACAATAAGTAATTTAAAAATATAAGTATAAACTCAAATATTACCTGGGAAATATATTTGTTGCTTATTTTCTGAAATTGAAATTTAACTTGGTGCCCTATATTTTTATTTGCTAAACCCTACTTAGATTTTGGGTGTTAGTTGCCATTCTCTGGATATGCATAAAATAGGAAATTTAGTGATTCTGGAATAAATATTCTTAACACAAAGGAAAGCTGAACCTTTTTTTATATTGCTTATTTACCTCATGTTGGATATTGTCTGCTGTTTTATTCTGGTTGGTTTGCCTGCTCAGAGGTTTTTTTCCCCTTTGTTTCTTGTTAACTGCAACAATTGCCAACATGCACATCACAATTTTGGGAGGGGGCAGGATTTCCACAGCACCAAGGCTTTTGGCTTCTCTTGGAAAAGTCTGAAGATTTGGTGACAGGGGGGTATTCTCGTGTCACTGTGGAGCTGTCAGCGGTGCCCCCTTTAGATAGCACGTGCATTCTTTAGCTTCCACAGTGTCCTCCACTCTGTTGTCCCCCAACTCCGAGGGCAAGAGTCAGTTGCTGTGTACTACTTTCTTTGTGCTATTGTTTTCCTTAGATCTGACCACTTCACTCATTTATTCTGTATACTTGGGCCCTGCAGGAATATACATTTGTGATCCTTGATCTAAAAGAACGATTTACTTAGTCTTGACAATGCTGAGCACACCAGCTGCCATTTCTTCATAGTCCAACATTATTCTCAGGGTTATTAAACATTATGTGCTATGCGCCCCTTCACACTCTATGACCACCTTTTCAGAATTGCGTATTAAAACGCATAAAATAACAAAGAATTAAAAAGAAACCGATTCATTGAAATCCTGTTACCAGAACACTGAGAAATGGAGATATAGTATTGCATGTATCTTTTTATTACCAAGAGCCAGGAAGCTACCTTATTATAAGAAGAGTTAATCATTTCCACATAGTGATGAATGGAGAGAGAGCTGAGATTTCTGCAATAGCTACAATATAGCACAAAAATATCTTACATTTCTATGGGATACAAAGTCACAGGTACTGCTAATGTAACTATGGTCTGTTGCCTCATGAATAATGAAATGAAATGTTAAATGTCAGTGGTTAGTAAAGTAAGATGCAATTTTTTTCTCTTCGAAGTTCACAGACTTCCTAATCTAGTTTTTGGAAAGGAAAGCCCTGAGGCTCTAGTCCTTCTTAGTTCCTGGCTTTCAGTCATTTAATTAATTGTTCCTCCACCAGAAAGGAGATGGAAGGTAAGGTGGCTCTCAGTCCATCTGGCTATGCCGATAAGAACTGGGATAGAGGAAGTGGCAAAAACACTGTTTGAGGCTGTCTGCAGATTTCAATTATTTGAGCTTTCTGTTTCATCCATTATCATGGACAGAAACTAGGCTATATGTATACAGTTTTCCAAGGAGAATTAAAGTGGCTCCCAAATTCATTCTCCTATCTCAGCCTGATAAGTACAGAAAGGGATTCATCCCTCTGAGGGCTGAAGAGGTGCTCTCCACAGCCTGCTATTTACTCCTGTGGTCCGGGATGGCTTGTTAGAAATGCACTTTCAGTCCCTCTCTCAACCCGCTGCCTCAGAATCTGCATCTTAACAAGACCCCCTGGGGACCACCATGCTCGCTGCAGTGTGAGAAGTGCTGGCTTAGAGGACAGAAGTCCCCAGCCTGAGTCACCCCTGTCAAATTGGAACAAGAGACTGGTGGGGTGGCCTTGAGCCCTCACCCTGGCTGTGGGGCCTGGACGTGACGCAGGAGGCATGGGCAGCCCTTAGAATCTTTGCAACTGGGGATGTTTGAGCTGCAGATGCCAATTAGAAGCGCTGCTAGTATGGGGGTTCTTACTCCATTAATTTCTAGCACCAACTCTACTTAAGATGTACAATGTACAGTACCATGCCAGAAAATTTCTGCTTTTTTCCAATCTCTGTATTCCATCCACTGGAAAGACATTATAAAGAAATGCAAAGCAGAGTGGTGCTGACATTTTTTTTTTTTAATTTATGCCATTCTGGTTAGTAGCTACATGTATGTAGGAGGCAAATACTTCCTCATTTTATCAATCAGGAAATCTAAAGGGACAGCCTCAAGCTTGTGGGATCATTTCAGAGTCCAGCATCATAGGGTCTCTAAAATGGTGTGAGGCTTCTCTGTGTTTGAAGTGTTGACATGTCATGTGAGTTCAGAAATCAGACTCCTAGACCATGTGTTGGAGTTTAAGCTTTTGGAAGACCCCGGCTAAAATCACACACATTATAACATTAGCATTTGGTATCTGTAATATCACCGGATGCAGAAACTGACACTTTCTATGCTGTCAGAAAACTGGTAATGGAATCATGGGGACAGATGCTTCAATTCCCTCTCTTCGCTAGGAAATTAAAATGCTGAAGACAAAGGGGATAGAAAAAAGAACCCAGCTATTTTTCAGTCCACAGGCATGGGTATAGATTTAGAGCTGTCTGTTTCATTCCTGGAAGAATCCACGTTTCCCTGGCTTCATTGAGTTAGAGGGGAGGAAGTGTGGATTGTGTACTTTTAAAATTAAGATTTCTACCTACTGTTTAACAACAAAGAATGGGACTTTTGCAATATTAGGAGCTAACCTGACTTATAATAGAGGATGTGTTCAAAGGAAATGTGGGGGGTCACCACCCATGGAAGTGCTGTGGGTTGAAAGGGAAGCACATGTACCCTGTCCCTTCTCAGGTACGCAGAGTCACACTCTGCTCTTCGGGGCATAATGTGATACTAAAAAATGCTGCTATGTGTGGCTCATCTGGCCCCAGTTCTTCCATCAGACAATCTATTTTAAGTAATTTCTGTGACTCAGGGTAGGGAGAGCAGGTGATATGCATGAATCAATTCTGCAGCTAGGGCAAATTGAACCCAAGAACATTTCTTTAATGTGTGCTTGGAAGATAATTCCCCTCCTGCATTAAAGAAATTGCAAATTAAAGCACAGTAACACATCTTGGCTTGATCTGAGTTAAACAACAGGACAGAGAGCTAAGAGAATTGTGGGGCTAAGGCAGCCAGTAACACCAACCAGCCAACAAAATCCCTTTACTCAAAGAGCCAGATAGTTTTTAGCCAAAAACATGGGAAGATATTAGCTCCCAAGTTTTTATGTTAATTTTCGCTTTGCAAATGATCTTTAAGTGGAGAGCGGCTACCATCTTAGCTGTTCACAGGATCAGAAGTGTGATCAAAGCGCAGTGGGAACCAAACGATGTCAGGGGTCTGTGCTCACACTCTGCAGAGGAAGCTGAGAAAAGGGGTGGGCGCCGGGTGACTGATGGGATGGGCATGGGTCTTCACCCCTCTGTCTGCACCCTCCCCTCCTCTCTCATTCTCCCTACTTTCCAGAGTCAGTGGTCTGGAGGCCTGAGCTTCTCCCCAGCTTCACGCTTAGTGCTGTGTGATCAGGAGCATGGATGCTTTTCCGCATTTCAGTTTTCCACCTGAATGAAAATATTTACCCACACCATACCCTTGGCAATGTGTAAAGATTCATACAGAAACGTCTGGGAAGATCCTCTGATTTGGGGGTAAAAGGAATGCTGTACTTGTACACATTTATAAATAGTGCCTGCACCTGGAGCACCCATCTCACTCCTATGAAAGAAGAGAGCCTCTCTGAATGATGTGGGGCCTCCAGCGACCTGGTGAAAGGCTGTTTTTGAAGAGGTCAAAGTCTGTGATGGAGCCCCTCCGTACACTAGCCAACATCTTAAAATTGGTTCTTACATGCCAAACATGGAGCCAAGCACTTTACATGCCTTTTCCCTTATAACCTTTTAATATTCCCATTTTACTAAGGCTTATCGAATTTCTATAACTTGCCAAGTTTAATGGTTTGAAAATGATTGAGCCACATCTTGAACCAGGTTCCCATGATTGACTCCTTCCCAGTGATTAGGAATGACATAAATCTCTTTGATAAACATAGATTCCAGGGCCCACCCAGACCCTTTGAATTAAACGTTCTCAGGCCAGGTTACCAACCTTGGCTGCCCACTGGAATTACCCAAAGCTTTATGAAACACTCATGCCTGTGTTCCCACACCCACTCCACCCCAGAGATGCTAAGTGAGCTGAGCTGGGCTGTAGCTTGGCCACTGGGATTTTTCAAAGCTTCCCAGGTGATTTGAACACCAGCAGGGGTTGAAACCACTGCCTCATTCTGCTACAACCTGTTAGACTGAGTGACGTACAAAAAATAAGAAATGAGGAACTAGCCGGCACCCTCCAGCCTCACAGCATGAAGATGGAAACCCTATCTATGTGTGTGAGATTTTAAGAAATAACATCAAATTGTATATATTTTTAATGAATATTTCAGAGTCCGTACACTAGCAGTGTTACTATCCCTCACTCTGCTTATAAAGTAGATCTGTTTTAATATCTCTTTTGAGTTTATAATAAAAATTTACTTTGAGAGTCACATTGTAATAAAATAAGTTTGGAATTGCTGGGTTTAACTTGATAGCTGGGGGCTGGAATCATCAGGTTTGTTCACACATATGACTCAGCTGGGATCTCAGCTGGGCTTATCTGCCAAACCTACACGTAGCCTCTCCCCGTGGTTGGGGCTTCCTTACAGGGAAGTTCGACAACTCAAGTGGAGGCTCAGAGCTCCAAATGCAAGTATCCCAGAGAATAGACAGACTAGCTGTATAGCCTTTTCTGACCTGGCCTCAGAGGTCACACAGCTTCACCTTTACTGTCACAGACTAATAAAATTTAATCATTATCTGGAGCTTTTAAGTTGGATAGAAGCATTGGCAGAGATATTTTAATATATTGCCCTTCAAGTAAAAAAAAAAAAAAAACTTAATAAGGTGTTTAAATAAAATTTCCTAAGGGTGCATTTGGTTGTATAAGTCATGCACATATATTCAAATTATCTCCAATCTTGGGAGATAAAAGGGTCATAAATTGAGTTTCATAAATATTTTCCTATTTCCATCTGATTTCAAATTAAAAGAACACTGAAATTTGTAGATTTTATATAACAAACTTTAAAACATAAAATTGATGATTATTGTTTAAAGAAATTGAGCAGTACAACTGAGGATAAATGAAAGTAAAAATCTTCTGCCTCTCCTTGTCATCCTTCTACTACCTATTTCACTCACCAGAGGTAACTAGTAACATTTCTGCTCTTAGTTATTTTAGGCGTCACAAAACTAACATCAAATAATTTGACTCCACCTCCATATCTTAGTTTCTATTGACCACTCATTATAAAAGGTGAGGAAATGACACACTCCTGTCAGCACTGCTATAGCAGGATGGCAGGATGGTGAAAACAAGAACCCCACAAGAAACCCTGAGCTCAAATCCTGGCTCCAACATTACTAGTTGTATGGCCTTGGACAAGTTATCATTTCACATCTCTGTGCCTCAGTCTCCTCATCTTTAAAGTGGGGATAATAATAGTATCCCCCTCAAGGGTTATTACGAGGGTCAAATGAATCAATATAAGTAAACAGGTTTAGAACTCTGCCTGACACACATTAAAGACTAGACAAGTGATAGGTACTGATGTTATGTCTCTTCTCCCTTCCCCATCTTCTTCTCCTGGATAATTGAGTTAGTTCTTCTAGGGGTTATCTGAAGGACTTTATCCTCATATTAAGAAAATTAAGTTTCATATATTAAAAAATTAAATCGTACCTGAGTTTATAATGAAAAACAACTGACCCTGTTTCATCCCACCTACTTCCTGGCAGTATACAATTTTAATTATTTTCATTTTTGATTCTTTTAGTTCTTATTTCTACAATGCAAACTAAAGGGATCATAATAACTCTTTCTAGATTTTTCCACCTTAGACATCATCTATTGAATTCCATTATAAAAAAATGAAGATTTAGATCATTTATATTATTCCCTACATTTTCTTACATAAAATTATTTGGGCTAATATATTTTTGAAGGTTTCCTCTATTTCATATTCCATTAGCTTTTGGAACTATTTCTTGATTCCATATTATGCAGAATGAGAATGTTCACATCCTTATCTCCACCCATATCCTGACTCCATTTTCTACTTTTAAACTTCTTCTCAGGTAGAACTTAATTTTTCAGTGTCAAAGTAAACACATTTCAATTCTAGTCTATAACCATCTTTTAGTTGTCTATGTTTTATCTAAAAGTTGAGTCTAAATGTGGAAAAAAATATATAGCATTATAGTATTACTACTAGTAAGTGAATATTATTTACTGTAGAGCCAAATAATGTGCTAGGAATATAATCTTTCCTTATGGGTTTAATCTCATGACCCACTTGTCCTTCAGAAAGATAATGTTCTTATGTCAAGGTAAAATGAGTCTTAAACATCACCATTAAAAAAAACTTCCACATTTTAGTTTGCATCATATATTCACAATGCCGTTCTTGTGTAGATTTTTGTTTTGGAATTTGAAACTACATTTCTTTCCTTGTTGGGAGATTCAACATGTGCCTTCTTCCCCATAATAACATGTAAAACATGTATTTATTTATTTTATATGACTTGCAATTAGTTCTATTCTTCTTCTTGGAGACCTCAGAACTCTTTGAAAATTTGGACCATTTTCTTTTTTGCCTTTTTGCTCAGCTGTCTTTTGTGATTTCTTTTCATTGGACTTCAGTGTTAATTCTGCCAACTTCTTTTTTAGATTTTACTCTCATTTTGCTGGTGTACATTCTTAAGTAGCTTCCTAAAACAGGTTAGGTGAGAGGTAAAATTCTAAAGCTTTTGTTTGTTGGAAAATATTTTTATTTTACCTCCTCTGATTCTTAGTTTAGCTAACTATAGAATTCTGGGTCCAAAATCATTATCTTTCCTAACATTTATATTATAGTTCTGTTGTTTTCTAGCATTCAATGTTGCCAATTAAAGTCTAAAGTTAGTCCAGTTCTATTCCTTTATACATGACCCGTTTCCTTTCTCAAAATTTTTGGATCTTTAGCCTTGATATTTCAAAATTTCATGCAGATGTTTCTATGTGTAGATTTATTTTTATTCCCTGTGCCTGCCACTGTGTCAAGTATTTCAATATGTAGACTCCTGTTTTCCTTCTTTTTAGAGTAGATTTCCTACTACTATATGTTTACTGACTTCCTCTCTTCCAATTTCTGCATTCTCTTCTGGAACTCTAGTTAGATTTCATAATAGAGCACTCAGATTGATTTTCCATCCTTTTTACACTTTCCAACATATTTTCCAACACTTTTTCTTTCTGCTCTTCCTTATATCTCGCAAGTCTGTATTTTGGTCATCACCATATAAATTTTATTATTTCAGTTCTTTAATAAACATTTTAGAAGTCACATTAAAATTTTTTTCCAACTATTTCTTTCTTTCTTTTTTTTAATTGATTGCCCTCCCTTTTTATAGTATCCAGTTCTGGTTTTATGGCTTCAACATCCTTATAAAACTCTTAAGAATACTAAAATTTTAAAAATTAAAAAAATTCTATTACCTGAATAACCTTTAATTACTTGGCAGAGAGCTGTTCTGTTTATACATTTTGATCCTCCATTTGGGAAAGATCTTCAAATGCTGGTCATTTTTGGAAGCATGGTCATACATATGAGCTTTTTTTTGCAGGTGTATAGGTCTGCTTCTCTAGATTCCTCTAATGGGAGAGTTGATTGCTGGCTCTATGAAGGTACATAGGGTGTGTAGGCAAGCTTCACTTTAGGATGTGTGGCCAGTGGTGTAGAACCCCCAAAAGGCAAAATAAAGGGGTGTAATACTTGAGTGTGCTTTACTTGACTACTTTCTTATAGAGTCCCTCTACAATATTAGACATTGTAAAGTTTCAGAGAAAGCTCAAACTTTTCTTTCTCAGCCACTAACTCCTACAGTAAAGGTTACAAGTCTCCCCAGACAGATCTCTACTTGCTGTAAGGACTACTTTTCTCATTCTGACTTGGGTAAGCCACTCATCAATTGATGAAAATGGAAAAGAATAAACCGATTCACTTGTTCTAGGGTAGGGTGGTTTTCAAACATGGTCACAAACTCTTTGATACTCCCCTCATCAAAAATTGAGGATCTGTTTCCTTCTCTTGAATCCAAGTGGGCTTGTGGCTTTTTGACCAATAGAGTATGATAGAAATAGTGTTATGAAACTTTTAAATTTAAGTCATAAAAAGCCATGCAATGTCTGCCTTATTTTCTGGAATACTCATGTTGAAAGCCCTGAGCTACCACGATACCGTGAGGATGCCATCATGTGAGAAGATCCAAGCTTCATGGAGTGGCCATATTTAGGGTGTTACAGATTGAAAGTCCCAGCTGAGCCCAGCCTCAAATCACTGCAGCTCAGGTGCTAAGATATGAGTGAAGAATTTCCAGATGATTCCAGGCCCAGCCATTCAAGTCACCTCCAGCCAGTCCAGATTTTCAGTGACATTGTATTTCCTGATTACTTCCTAATATTTTCAGTATTCCCTAGACATTATGAAATAGAGATAAGCCATCTCTGCTGTGCTCTGTCCAAATTCCTGGAGCATAGACTCATTGAGCAGAATTAAATGGTTGTTTTTATTCTCTGTCTACATCCCTCTCCAGTTTATTGAAATAGAATAGACAATTAGTTGCTCATATTTACATTGCACAATTCATTGAGTTTTTCTCAATTATAGATGGCTATGATAGCATATTAGTTTCAGTTGTATAGCATAGTGATTAGAAATCTATATAACTCAGGAAGTGGTCACCCCACTAAATCTAGTACCCCTCTTCCCCTTTATACATATTTTTTACAACTTTGTTGACTATTTTTCTTATGCGCACTTTATATCTCCCTGACTATTGTGTATCTATCCAGTTGTACTTCTTAATCCCATTGCTCATTTTCATCATCTCCCCAACTCCCCTCCCATTTAGTAGCCCTCAAAATATTCTTTGCATCTATGAGTTTGTTTCCATTATTATTGTTGTTTATTTTGTTCTTTAGACTCCACATGTATGTGAAATTATGTGGCATTTCTCTTTCTCTATCTGACTTCATTCAGCGCAATACCCTCTAGTCCATTAAGGCAATATTTTTTTCCGTCTCCTTCTTTTTAGTCTCTGTGTGTCTTTTAACCTGAAGTGAGTCTCTTGTGGGCAGCATATGTAGGGATCTTGTCTTATCCATCCAGCCATTCTATATTTTGGTTGGAGCACTTCATTTTTTTCTGTTTGAGGTACTTGTTGGTAGGAATGTAGTTATTACTGTTCTTTATTCCTGTTTTTGATACATTTTTTTTTCTTTTTAGAGAAGTCCCTCCAACATTTCCTGTAATACTGGCTTGGTGTTCATGAATTCCTTTAGCTTATTTTTGTCTGGGAAGCTCTTTATTTGTCCTTCAACTCTAAATGATAGCTTTGCTGGATAAAATATTCTTGGTTGTAGGTCCTGGATTTTCACCACTTTGAATATTTTGTGCCAAGCCCTTCTGTTCTGTGAAGTTTCTTCTTAGAGAAATCAGCTGCCAGTCTTACGGTGCTCCCTTGTACATAACTAAATACTTTTCTCTTGCTTCTTTTAAGATTCTCTTTGTATTTAACCTTTGGTATTTTAATTATGATGTGTCTTAATGTGGGCCTCTTTACATTCATTTTTTTGGGGACTCTATGAGCTTCCTGGGGATAGTATGTCTATTTCCTTCATCAGTTTAGAAAATTTTCCATCGTTATTTCTACAAGTAGTTTTTCAACTTCTTGTTCCTCCTCTTCTCCTACAGGTACCCCTATGACATGTTTTTACATTTAATTTTGTCCCATAAGGTCCTTAAATTATTATTATAGTCTTGGCTTCTTTTTTCTTGCCATTCTGATTGGGTGTCTTTGGCTTCCCCATCCACTTTATCGGTGGTTCAATTCTCTTCTTTCATTTTGTTGATTCCATCTTATATACTCTTCATCTCAGATAATGTATTCTTCATTTCTGACTGAGTCCCTTTTATAATTTCCATTTCCATTTTTATGTTTTTTAAAAATTTCTTTGTTAAAGCTCTCACTGAGTTTATCTATACTTCTTCTAAGTTTATTGAGCATCTTTATAACCAGTGTTTTGAACTCTGCATCTGTTAGATCACTTGATTCCATTTTTCCTGGATCTCTGTTCTGTTCTCTCATATGGCTTCTGTTTCTTTGCCTTCCATTTTGGCTGCCTTTCTGTGTCTGTTTCTATATACTAAGCATAGCTCCTAAGTCTTCTGGTCTTATTAACATGGCTGGTGTTGTAAGTGTCCAATGGCACAGTCCTGAGAGAGGTTCAGCTGTAGTCCAAGTTTTGCTCCACCCTATGTCCCTCCAGGGCCACTTCTTAAGATTCAACAAGCAATCCATAGATGCTGTGCTTACAGTTGCCTCAAGAGGCCACACCAGAAACTGAGGTCAGCTGCAACCTGTGTGAGTCTTGGAGCTGCTCAGCAAGGAGCACAGGATTGGCTAAGGACACAACTGGATGTGGCTTGGGTGGGACTGCGAATTGTGGAAGGCAGAGTCAGGGAATCCTCTGGGTGGAGTGACCTCTTTTGTCCAGTTTGATGACATCTCAGCTATGCCGGTGCTGGGTCCACACATGGGGGTGGCGGGGAGGGCTCAACAAAGAAACAGTGGATACAGCCAGTGCTTCTTCCAGGGAGAAGCCTGGCCTCTGGCCCTCGCTCCAACAACTCAATGTCCTCCTGCAAGTCCCTGGTGTGCCCCGAGCAGCTGTTCTGGCGGCGATGGTGCTCAGAGCGAGCAGGATCATCACTGCGAATGTCTGATCACAGTCATGGTCCCTTTAAGAAGAACGTTTGCGGCTAGCCTCTGTCCCACTCAGCCGCTCAGGATTGGGCAGCCTCGCATCTTCGCCCCCTCCTACCCATTGCAAGGTGATTTCTTATTCCTTTCCCCAGTTGTAGGGCTTGTGTTCATTTAGATCCCAGGTGACTGACTCTGCTTGCTGTTTGCTAGTGTTTCTGTCACAACTTTGATGTGGTCACAAGAGGCGATGAACAAAGCTTCTATTATCTACACCATTTTGCCCAGTCTCCTGGTTGTTGTTTTTAATGCCACTAAATATGAGGTGGTTAGTTACACAGCAATAGATGCCTGAGGCACAAAAACCCCTTATTTAATTACCCTAATAATTCCTTCTTTAAGAACCTGGTCACACACCACACTTTCTGATTATGTGCTTGAAGTTCCGAGAGATCCTCTAGGACCCATGATATCCCTCAGGTGGATTCATCTCTACTTTAACCTTTTTTTTTTGCATGTGCTCTGGATTAAGGCTTTTCCTGCTCTGGATCAATAAGATCATGTCTGATTTTTGTCCTCTAGAAATTCATAAAAATATCTAGACCATGCTTAGCATGCCTTCCTGGTCTCTGGAAAATCTTGGATTCATTCCTTCTGTGCGTCACAACTATTATCTCAAGAAGCTTGTAGATAAGGGATGTAAGTGTCTCTCCTAAGACCCAACCATGGAGTAGTTCAGATGAAGAAATAAAACCTCCACTCAAAAATGAGGATGTTTCATAGTCATTAATGAATTAGAAACAGCTTGTGTCTATGAGATAACACTTGCATAATATATAAAAAATGCACTCAAATATCTTTTTTTTTTCTAAATCACACAGCTGTGAAATGATTAGATTAATTTTCTTCTATCTTCATGGATATTTTATTTATTGACTGGTTTTTAAATAAAAAATTTGAGTAAGCAAAAAATGCATCCATTTAAAATGTATAGCTCAAAGAGTTATAAACAAATTTGTATGCCTATATAACTACCACCCTAGTCAACACAGAACATTTCTATTACCCATAAAACTGTCTCCCATTTCACTTCTAGTCAATCACGCCCTATCCCCACTCAGTCGACTACTGATTTGATCTGTATCACCATAGATCAGTTTTCACTGTTCTAGAACTTCATATAAGTGGAATTACACAGTGTGTTTATTTTCGCAGACCTTTTCCAATCAGCATATTTTTGAGCTTCATCTATATTGTTGTGTGGATCAATAATTTATTCCTTTTTATGGTTGAGCAGTACTCTTTTTATCTATTTACCTGTTGATGGATATTTGGGTTTTGAGATATTATGATTAAAGTTGCTTTGACCATTTTGGTACAAGCCTTTTGATGGACATTGAATAATATTCTAGGTTCACATATTATAAAGCCCTTTATTTCTTCCATAGTGGGAGTAGAGCCTCCTTGGCAGAATTCCTTGTGCCAGTTGGGTGCCTGGGATCCATAAATAAGAGACTAGTTTTCTTAGTTTTCTATGAATGGTAAACACTGGCGATCCCAGGAGTTAGAGGAAATGAGTAACTGAATCACAGTGGTCTGTGAAAATCAAAGCCAGCATTCCTGCACTGAAAAAACTGACTCAGCTTGTCTTTATATATAAGCATTTCAAAGAGATAAGCAGCCTTCCTTTAAATCACATACAAATACCACTGCTCAAAGCAAAGGACTGAAAATGCATCCCTTTTGACTGGTGATGCCTCAGTATTTAGGAATGACCATGCTATAAAAACAAGCACTGAGTTAGGAAACTGAAAAGGAAATCGAAGGCATAGAAGGTTTTTTTTTTTCCTTTTAAATTTGTGAACTATTTTATAGCAGATATAGAAAGGGGTGAGAGGGAGTGTTGGCCAACTTCCTTTAAAAATAATAACAGCAGCAGCAGTACCACTTTATTGAATATTTATGAGTGCCAGACAACATTTTAATGATTTTTCTCTCTATATTTTATTTAATTTAATTCCCACAGAACTCTTTAAGATGGATGGTTGTTATGGGCTGATTTGTGTCCCCCCTTCCAAATTTTTGTGCTGTAATCTTAACTCCCAGAACCTCAGAATGCAACTGTATTTAAAGATAGTGTCTTTAAAGAGGTAATTATGTTAAAATGAGGTTATTAAAGTGAGATATATTGCAATATAATTTGTCTCTATAGAAGAGGAGTTTTGGACACAGACAGCACAGAGGGAAGACCATGTGAAGACATATGGGGGGAAGGTGATCATCTACAAGCCAAGGGGAGAGGCTCCAGAAGGAACCAAGCCTGCCAGTATCTCTATCTCAGACTTCTAGCCTCCAGAAGTGTAAGGAAATAAATGTCTACTGGTTTAGCCACCCAGTCTGTGGTACTTTGTTTTGGCAGCCTCAGCTGACTAATGCAGTGCTACATAATGTCATCTCCATTTTACAGATTTAGAAAACTGAGGATCATGTTGACTTGCTAAGCTTTGTATGCCCAGAAATAAAGCCAGCCAACTGACTCAAAAGCTCATGCTTGTAAGCATTATATAAAAAACTACATTTTTCTCAAGTAATAAAAATATAATGAACAGAGGTTCCCTGTCTTGTAGGACCTTAAAACCCACTGTGAAGACAAACTTCTGCATGGGGGGCAAAGTCTACATGGCCTAGGCATCAAATACACACAGCTCAAGAAGTTGCAGGACCTGGTTAAGCATTCTTTAAGGCTGTCTAGGACTATGTACTCAGAGGCTTTGAACATGCCAAAGCTATTGCCAGAACTGATCTAACCTGCAGTAGAGCTGCTCTTCACCTCTTAGCTGGGCCCACTGGCAACATAAAGGAGCTGTTTAATGGTACTGTGGAAAATAATAAAACAAAACAAAAACAACTAAGACTACCTGGTGTGGTCATTTGAATAATGGGCCACCAGAGATGTCTACATACTAATCTCACAGCCCTGCCGACACAGCAACTTTAGCCTCTGACCTCCAGAACTGTAAGGAAATCAATTTCTGTTGTTTTAAGCCACTAGTTTGTGACAGTAGTAATAGGAAAAGAATAAACTGGTGTCCTACTGTGAAACTCCATGTACCAGGTATGAGGTGCTGCTGACCTCCACCAATTCCATGCACAGCAAGGGTTTGAACAAGAGTATAGTTCAAGTTTTTCCTCAGATAAAAAGTATTCTGTTCTCTTTAGGCTGACTTGGGCCCCAAAACTCTGGACCTGAGGGGAGCAGGGTGTCTTTAATGCAGCAGTCACAATCCCTGACTCTTCCATCAACTCTTCCTATGCTGATATACAAGGTTACTCCCATTTTACAGAGAGGCAAATGGAAACTTAGAACAGTGAAGAGACTTGCCCAAGTTCCCACAGATGAGAAGAGCAGTCAGGTCCAGGCTCAACATTTGCCAGAGTCTGAAGCCCACGTTGTTTTATTTAAACTTTTTTTCATTGTGGTAAAATATACAAAAGAACTCCCATTGTAACCAGTTTCAGGTGCACACTTCAGTGGCATTAAGTACATTCACACTGTTGTGCAACCACCACCATCATCTATCATTGCTTTCCCAAACTGAAACTCTGTACTCATTAAAGAATAACTCCCCTTTCCTCCCTTCCCTGGCCCTTGGCAATCACCATTCTACTTTTATAAATTTGACTACTCTAGATATCTCATATAAGTGGAATCACATAGTATTTGTCCTTTTATGTCTGGTTTATTTCACTCAGCGTAATATCTTCAAGGTTTGTCCATGTTCGAAGCCCACACTTTTAACCTCTGCTTCATTCTCTGCCAGCCCACGGGGAGCTTTAACATCTCAGGACCCACAGTCCAAATTTACAGAAGCTTGGGACTCATTCTTGGTCCCAAAGAATAATGTAACACTGAATTCTGAGCCTAGGGTGTGGTCAAAACAGTCCCTGCATTGCCCACAGAGAGGCTTACTCATTATAATAGAATAAGAGATAATTGCAAAATTCTTTTTTAAGCTCATAATTTCAACCTACCCACCTTCCACACAAGTCCACTAACATGAAAATCACACAGAATGATGTTTCCATTAACTTATCCTCTTTGCTCTTCCTGATCGTCCAAAATGTGACAGAGGCATTAGTTCTCTATACTGAAGGAAATACTAAAAAGGAAGAGTTGATATATTTTGATTTTATGTTAAACATCTCACAATAGATATGTGGTTACATTATTTTGCAAAACAAAACAAGGTTTTGACTTGTCACTCAATATTTTTTTATAATAAAATACTTAAAATCCATATTCCACATGCATTCTGACATGCTCACAGTGACTACATTTTTCATAATTGTTAATATAATTAGTTTTTACTTCTAAGCAGCTAACTCATTCCATCCACACAACTAGCTCCTAGATGGCCAGCACCTAAATTCCATGAGGATATTTTCAGAGCACCATCTATGAAGACCCATCCTTTCTCACTGTTTTCATTCTGGGGCACATTTTCACCCTGGGGAATGCCTCCTGGCCAGCCCTATGTACAAAGTCAGTCTTTTTCTATTGTAGTCTAATTAGATGCATTAAAAATGATTTTGGAGTTTGGCTTATGTCATAGACATGAAAATGAAGTTAAATAAGAATACAAGGTTAAATATTTCTGAGTCAAATGGAAAAGGATAACTGCATATGTAGAAGAGATAACCTTTTAGCTAAAGAACACTTCGGGGTGCATTTTGTTTATTTCTGGAATAATGTTCTAGAACCAGAATTGGAGCCATTTTCTTTCTCCAGTGGTCTCCTTGATCTTAACTTGTTATTTATTTTATTATCAGAACCTCTTTCAAAACAAAGTCAGTTACCTGGTTAGCATAAGCAGCAAATGAAATGAAGATTCTGAAAACTGATTCGGCAAATTCATGTCATATCTCTTGTCAGCCCAGGTCATGCAAGTCAAACATGGAGGGACTTTATGAGTATTTGAGTGGCTTCTGTTTGTCACAAAACTTATTAGTAAACAGATATCTTCAAAGTCATATGTTATTTGAATCTTATTATTTGATTTCATCTAATGTTTTAACCTCTGATTGTCTCCCTCACCCCTGCTTACTTTACTCAAAATGGAACCTCTTCGGTGTATAAATGTAAGTGGCTTTCCACAGGGTCTCATGTACACTGAGATTTTGAGATTATTTCTCTCTACTCATCAATAATTTATAGTTATTTTTTATGATTTTGTCTTTCTAATTCTATACCAGAACTAAAAGTGATTATGCACCAACTTTATTCTACTACACGATTCTGTATTTGTCAATGTAGTTGCCTTTATCAAAGAGCTTTATATTTTTATGTGTTTTCATGTTGCCATCTAGCATCCTTTCATTTCAACTTGAAAACTCCATTTCTCATAGGGCAGGTCTAATGATAATGAACTCCTTTTATCTATTTGAGAGTATTGCCTTCTCTTTCATTTTTGAAAGTTTTGTTAGATATAGTATTCTTAGTTGGCAGTTTTCATTTTCTTTCAGGACTTTGAATATATCATTCTACTTCCTCCTGGCCATAGTTTCTGTTTAGAAATCTATTGATAATCTTATGGAGTTTTGTTATATGTGATGAATTGCTTTTCCCTGGCAGCTTTCAAGATTCTTTGTCTTCGACTTTTGAAAGTTTGATTATAATATGTCTTAGTGTAGGTCTCTTTGGGTTGATACTACTTGGAGTTCTTTAAGCTTCTTTAATTTGTATGTCCATTTCTTTCCTCAGATTTAAGAAGTTTTCAGCCATTATTTCTTCAAGTGGTCTTTCTGCCCCTTTCTCCCTTCTCTGAGACTCCCACAGTGCTTAATGTTGGTCTGCTTACTGGTGTCTCATAACTCCCTTAGGCTCTCTTCACATTTCTTATTTTTTTTCCCTCTTCTTACTGGATCATTTCAAATGACTTGCCTTCAGGTTGACTGATTATTCTACTTGATAGTCTGTTGTTGAGCTCTTTTAGTGAATTTTTAATTTTGGTTACTGGATTCTTCAGCTTCAGAATTTCTATTTGGTTCTTTTCTTAAATAGTTTCTCTCTCTTTGATATTCTCATTTTGTTCATACACTAGAGGCCTGATTTTACCTAGTTGTCTGTGTTCTCTTTTAGCTAATTGAGCATCTTTATGATAGTTACTTTTATTTCTTTGCAGATAATTCATAGATCTTCATTTCTTTAGGGTTTGTTTCTGGAGATTTCATTTGGTCCTTTAATTTGGCGTGTTTTCCTGTTTCTTGGTATGCTTTGTGATCTTTGTTGAGATTTGGGCATTTTTAAAAACCTGCTACTTCTCCCAGTCTTTACATATTATCTTCATATAGGGGAAAAGCTTCACCAGTCATCCCAGCTAGAGATTCTGCAGGCCTCTCAAACTTTTTCTGGGGTTGCAGCTCTTCTAGGCTTTTATGTGTCATTTATCAGCTAAAGAAATATGCCTGCTTCTACTCATGCGCTCCCTTTGGTGGTTGTCTGAGGTACTGCACTGTTTCGGTGCTATGGCAAGTCAAGAGGCTCACCCTTGTTCTCAGTAGCCCCTAGGCATCCAAAGTGTACTATCACCTTTCCTGTCAGTGGTCTGAGTCAAGCAGAACAGAAATCAGTCCCTTGGGCAATATCCTAAAAAGCCAGAACATTGAACATGCATTTCATTTTTATTTTCCCACCCAAGGGAGAGGTAGTGAGTTGGGAGTTTTCTCCCAATCATACTGCACTGTGCTGGAAGGGGGATAGAGTACGGCAGGTAAGTGCAATGGACCTTCTTACCTGATCCAATGCATCTGTTTTGGGCCTTGCTTTAATCCGGGGGTGCTTAGAAGAGCTGCAACCCCAGAAAAAGTTTGAGAGGCCTGCAGAATCTCTAGCTGGGATGATTGGTGAAGATTTTCCCCTATATGAAGATAATATGTAAAGACTGGGAGAAGTAGTAGGTTTTTAAAAATGCCCAAATCTCAACAAAAGATCACAAAGCATACCAAGAAACAGGAAAAACAGGCCAAATGAAATCTCCCCCGGATTAATCCAAGCTTCTCAATTGGCTTTTGATATGTGCTCACAAAGCAATTATATGGTTCATATATTTGGTCTATATTATTGTTGTTAAGTCAGTGTCTCCATTGGGGGAGGAGTACTTGGGGCTTTCTATTCCACCATCTAGCTAACCTCAGTCTGATGCACACCTTACTCATCAATAATATGAGCAGCCCCACTTTCACAGGTATTTTCTTAAGATATCTCTTTAATTTGGCTGCTGATTAAAATTTTCTTTAAAGTTACTTCAAATTTGCTTCCACTTGTGCTAATACATGTCTCCTTGTGAAATCCTTGTCATTTATCATTACCCAGTGTTTACATTTGTTCAACAACTCTGACAGCTAAATAGTTCAGAAATCACTCAACTGAACATTCTCCTCAAATGAAGGCATCATTGTGTACTTTCTTCTGCTAACTAATGTAGTGGAACAATTAAAATAATGTTGAATGGGCATGACTTATTCTTTCCTTCCTTTCATCTTACAGCTTCTTTATTTATTTTATAATAATCCCCCAAGAATATTTAATAGTTTTCATTCTTTTTGTCATTTTTCATGTCTTTTTGTCTATCCTCAACCTGTCTGCCAAGTAAACACAAGAGTCAGTACTCTTTTATGTTGATAAGAGGTGTAAGTGACCCTGGAGTTTTTTAAAGCAAAAATCATGTTAGGCTTATGAGTGCTGAAACTAAAGTACAGGAATTCTCTCTGTTCCAGAAAGGCCAAGTCTTGCATGGTGGAAGTACTATGGTGATAGTGGGAGAGAGAGTCAAGAAACTAGAAAATCCAACCAAAATGGAATAACGACAATATTTTAAATGTAAAAATGAGGAGATAATGACTTGGAAGAATGTCTTATATGCAACCATACCATTCCTTAAAAGAACACAGCCAAGTAACTGCATCCTGGTAGTAGGCATATCCTTCAAGAGAATGATCCCCCCAAAGCACCTTCATTTCCTTAGACCTTTCCTAAGTGCCCATTGCACTCAGACTCTGAATATGACCTTGACAAGGTTCACCATTGCCTTGCAGATAATGATGGAGTCTGAAGTGCTCTAATGGGCTTTATTCCTGGTCAATCTGTAAATCTCCAGTAGGTCAGACCTTGCCTGGTTGTATATTCTTGTAGAAAGGGTCTTCAGTAAGAAGTTAGGGGTCCAGGTTCCTGTCTATGATCTCCTTTAGTGGTCAATCTGATCTTTTCCCAGTATTCAACTGGCTCTCCATGACAATGCATATTCATTTTGAAAGGGGGACGGGAAAATGATCAAATAGGCACATTGCTAGTAATTGAAATACTCAAAGCCTTCTAAGAATTGGGGGACTTAGCCCATAAAAATGATTTTTTCCCCTTTACATCAACATTGTTTATTCTTATTGCTGATGCCTGGTAGTTAGAATACTTGGGCGGAGCAAGACTCCCAGAGTAATTTTATGTAAAGTTTCCAGGTTGTGGTGTATACAGAGCATTAACTTTGAGGAAAAACAGTTTACAAGGAAGCACTAATCACTTAAGCTTAATGTCTCTTATGTTTCCCTGGGAAGACCTGTGCAGATCCCAGGAGGATAGGACCAAGAAATAATCACTTACTCTCGAAATAAGTTGCATTGTTACTCTAAAGATGGATTTGATTCTGCTCAATTAAACACCCAATTTTTGATCATATACTATGAACAAAGTACAAAAAGATATTTCTGAGAAAAATATTGAATTTTTTGGCTTATTTTACATATAACTTATATCACACCTTTGTCATCAGTGACATGAATAATATTCTCACTCTTCTATACTCTCATCCTAGAACCTAGGCAAAGTGCTTTACTGTTCTGAGCCTCAGCTTTCTCAGCAAAACACGAAAATAATAATCTACCTTTTTCTGGGGACTGACATGAAGATGAACAGGATAATGTCAACTCTTACTGCGGAGCTTGAATGTTGTTGGCGTTCAATAAATGGTAATTTCCCTTTCTTCTGAATTCTGATGGATTTTAATTGGACTAAGTGACTATTATTAAGTTGAAATATTTTATAATCCCAGTAATATAAAAAATAACTGTTACTAAAACAAATTCACCAATGCTCTACAAACCTAGGGTCAGTGATAGAAAATGAACAAACTATTCCCAGAGATGAATAGGAAAAGAGAATTCAGTAAAATTAGAGAAAGGACAATCCAAAAGAAACTTGAACAAGATGAGTAGATTAAAAGCATCTGAAGTAGGAGGGTGTTGCATTAAAACTCTTCATGGGATGAAATGGAATACTAGTACTCTATGGAAAGAATATATATTTTAAGGATTTACTACTTACATTCACTTGTGGCCAACTATTCCTGAATAAATATACCCCTATAGTCACTTTGGCTCCCAGGAAGAATGAAATTGTAGAAGCTGGTGGTTTAGTGTTATTATTACAGCTGTTGTTGACAACTGTTATTAACAGCTGCAACTCAATCCCTTAGAAACAGGTGGCACTGGCTAAGGATGGACGTCCATGGGACCGCCTTGATAAATTCAGACCCAGTGAATTGCTGTTGGTGTAATATTGGATTAATAATAACGGCTGTTCTATAATATATAACATCATCGTGCTTTTAAATGTTGTCTCATCTAGTAAGACAGGACATGCAATGATGTCCCACTGCATAGGGGAAAAATTGAAAAAGGAGACACATCCTTTTCTGAACTCTACCTGCACTTATGCTTTTCCCTCCTCAGGTTGCCTCTGTATGGTAAATTTTGAATGAGGACCAAGTCTTTTATTTTTATTTCTGATTGTGGAATATATAGTTTGGAGCATCTAATAGATCGGAAAAATGTACCCAAGATTATTTGAAGCTCTTCCCAATAAGAGGTGAAAACCATTCCCTCCTCCATCCCTTGAACCTGGGCTGACTTGCTTTGAGCCACACGATGCAGAAGTAGTGGGGTGCCAGTTCCAAGCCTCAGTCTCTAGAGGACTCTCAGTGAGAAATATTCCTCCATCAAGTGAACAAGCCTGGGTTAGCCTCCTAGAGAATGTAATGGCAGAAATACAATAGGGCAATAAAACATGCCAGACCTTTTCATTCTGGGCTCAGAAATGGTGAATCATCACCTCTGCTCTCATTTCAATGTCCAAAGTAAGTCACATCACCAAGTCCTTAAAAAAAAAAAAAAAAAAAAGAAGGAAAGAAAAAAAAAAGTTAAGTCTACCATCTACCTTCTATAAGAAAAATTGTAAAACTATGTGAATTAGAATGTGGATTCAGAGTAAAGGATTAGGGTCAAAAATTCGGCCTGAGACACTGTGCTAAACCACTTACCCAGATCTTGAGAAGAAAAAGTGAACCAATCAGACAGCTCACACTCGTTGAGTTCTGACTCAGTATATGAATTCTAGATAATGTCAGTTAAATATTGTTGTGTAACAAAGTATCCAAAAATTTAGTGTCTCAAAACAACCAATGTTTTAGGGGGATCATTTTATAAACTATATAAATGCCTAACTAATGTACTGTATACTTGAAACTAATAAAATTAAAACATTATTTAATTTAAAAATAAAATAAAATAATTTTATATAGTTGATAACTTTTACCCACAGATAATGAACACTTGAAATGTAACTGGAGTAACTGAGGAATTGAGTTTTAAATTTCATTTATTTTTAATTAATTAAAATTAATTTTAAATGTAGCTAATGGCTACCATATTAGATAGCACAATTCTAGAGGGCAGTATGTTGAACAAGCCCACTACATTATGAACCTTTGATAAATACTATCCATTTAAAATTGAAACCTATCAAAAGGATAAACCTTTGCAAAAGTGGCCAGTGGCTTGCTGACCTTCTTGCAGCTCCTGTTTCAGAGCTGAGGATGCTGGGTGCCGGCCATCAGCACATAAAGTTATAAAGCTTAAATGTTTAGTGCCAAGAACTACTCATTTTAAGAAAGATTGCATGACATGAGAGTTGCCACCATCAGAATAAAATGGACAATAGCAAAGTGAACTTGTGATTTTTCAAGCTTCCTGGGCAAGTTCTCCAAAGTACAGAGATAGGGGAAGCTGCCTATAGGAACCCTTTTTTGGCTTGATCAAAGACTCAAATCATGAGTTACTGCATTTGATAGCTTCTCTTGTTTAAAAAACAATGACAAAAATCCAACAAACAAACAAACAAACAAACAAACAAACAACACTTATAATTGAATGCATCTGAATGCATCTTTATGCTCCAAGGTTGGAAAATAATCCAGCATGGTTGGAATGTAAAGTTTGCTTTCAGAAACTACAGTCCCCAGTTTAGCCCAAAGTATGGTGCATTGCAAATGGCCTTTTAGAAGTCTACACAAACTTTAAGAATGAGAGTGAAAGCATTCTAAATCCTGCTCCCTCAGATTTTTCATTTTTCAGCTCTTTCTGATCAGAACCATTCCTCAGAGGGTGTGAATTTGGCTGCTGGTTTGATGACAAGCAGAGAGCTACCTTTAAGCACTAGTACCAGCTCACTCAGAGACTCTCTAGACATTACCTGGCCACACTGACTCAGTTTCCCCATTTTGTATTCTCTTAAACCTGCATTGACTATGATCAGGATAGCCTCTTAATGGTTCCATCTCATCCTCCCAATGAGTTTGTGTTACTCTGGTCACTATCTTCCTCCTTTTTAACACATCTTCTCAGCACCTGGCGCTGATTCTGCATCAAGCCCCTCTGATTGATCCTCTCAATTCTATGAAGTCTTCTGGTGCTGGTGTGTGCATCCTGCACTTCAGTACTCTTATTGCTTGCTCATCTGGTTCTCTTTCTGGGTCCTTGACTTTGCAGGAACTTTCTGAGGAGAGGAACTTGGAACTCACCAACTCCCTAATGTTGGCACAAGGGAAGAGCTCAATGAGCTTCTGACATTGGATGGAAGGGCTGATGAGAATGACAGGTCTGCATTTGCAATCAGGAGATTTGGCATTTCTGGGCTTTAGTGACTCATGGTAATAATCTACATGAGCAGACCAGCTGAGAGGAGAGTTTCTGAAGCAAAGGGGATTGAGCATGTGGTTCTGGGAAAGAAGGAAAGAGCAGGAGACTGGATATGCCCTACAGCCTTGCTCTTTAATATGGTTTGGCGTATGGCAGCAGTAGCATCACTTGGGAGCTGGTCAGAAGTGCAGAACCTCAGGCCCCAACCCAGACCTTATGAATCAGAATCTGCGTTTTAACTACATCACCAGTGATCCATGTGCACATTAAAATTTGAGAAATGTTAGTCTAGACATAAATAGACATTTGGGACATACCTAAGGGGTGCAAGTTCTACTAGAAAGGAATACTTCACTCATGTTCAAGAATTAGATATTCCTGAAGGGACCAGGACCAATCCTTTGAGAAAGAACATGAAAATCCAATTCATATGGGTGAGCAATATTAAGTATTTTTAGCAAACAACAACAAAAATGAAACCCTCTACCTATATACACTGCCTGAAGTAGCTAGGTCTAAGGGTTAAGGGATACTGCTGAAGGGGTAGTGAGAGTGACTATTCAAGGACTTAAGAGATCTAGGGAAAGTGAACCTATTCTGAATTACTAGTTTGATAATGTCAGTCTTGGAAATCTACTCAAGCATCCCTGCATGACTGCTGCCAGAAGAGAAGAAGGCACAACTGGGCAGATGTCAATCAAGAGAGATCCTTAAGGACAGGAAGTTTGGTGGAATTTTGGAGGGATTGTTAGAAATTACATTATTTGCCTCTTTTAATTACCTCCAGATGGTGAGAATGAGGGTTTGGAAAATGAACTCTCAATTGGCCACTAAAGAAAAAGAATAGAAAATCTTAAAGGCATGTTTCAAATCAAATCCACACCTGAAAGAAATTGGCAATTGAGAAAGTTTTACTTTTTAGGTAAGAAAGCTTTTCAGAGCCAGTGATATTTTCATTCTGCAGGACTTGAAGGTAGGTCACTTGAGAAATGTCTTTGGGCTTTGCAGATGCAATGAGAGCTGGAAGCCTAACATTCTCTCCCTCTCCCTTTGCAATGCAGACTCCAAAGGAGGTCAGAGTTACAGCTTCCTCCAGCTCAACAAATACTCTCCTCTCTGGTCCCTCATTCTAGGACAGAGACACTCAAGTCTCATTTCTCAGGTGAGGAACAAATGAATTACCCTTCCAGCTGCTCTGCAAACCCAAGACAGAAGACTCAATAATGTCCCAGCAGGTGGAGTCTCATCTGATTTCCTCATCAGTGTGCTGGGTGCCCCAGTGACATATGATGACAGTTGGTGTAGACGCTGCAGTTGCCTGCCCTGCAGATGAACCTCTGCCCTGTTGTCAAGGTTTAACATCAAACAGTATGTCAGTTCTTATCCTTCCTATCTCTTTCTCTTAAGAATGCCTTATCTCTCACCATCTATAAGGTGTCCCATTGCAGAGCACTGAAGAATGTACTAGTTTTAAAGAGCTTTGAACTTGAGATGCTAAAGTGCTAAAGTGCAATCATTATTTCTTCAAGCTACCCTTCCTTAAAGAAGATTGACAGCACACAGACTCTTAAGACTCTTAATTCATCACTTCTTTTATCCCAAAGGGAAAAGAGTCACCATTTAATCTTATTTCTAACATGTTGGAAGCTGCCTGAATATAAAAGATTGCTTAACTAGTAAAGGTAATATGGGGAGACTTTGCAGGATTATAACCTGGATATGCTGAAATACCCTGAGGTTAGGCAGATTCTGATGGAATTCCCAGTTGTTCAATTAACATCGGGGATTACAAAAAAAAAAGTGGTTTAGTTCCTCTGAAAATGCAGAGGATGCAAAGGAGGGATTTGGGGAGATGGCGGTGTCTTGTGAACAATTTTGTAGGTCTTAAGCATTTTTTTTCCTTTTCTTTTCTTTCTTTTTTCTTTTTTCTTTTTTTAGGTAAGGCAACCCTTGGTTGACCTCACAGATTGCAAGGACCTTGTCAGCTTACAATCCCTTATTATTTTTTATGCCTACAGCACCTGGTCTTCCTAGGTGGTCTCCCATCCAAGTACTAACCAGGCCCAACCCTGCTTAGCTTCTGAGATCAGACAGGATCAGGCTTGTTCAGGGTAGCATGGCCGTAGACATAAGTAATTTTTTTCCTGAAGAATAGTGTCCTAAAACCATAGGTATTCCCCATTCTACATCTTTTCCTTCTTCCCCTTCCCGCCCCCTCCCCCGCCCCCATCCTGGCTTTATTGGAATATAATAGACAATTATTTGCTTGTATTTACATTGTACAATTCAATGGGTCCTTTTTCAATTATTGTTGGCGTACAATAATACACTAGTTTCAGTTATATAGCATAGTGATCAGAAATCTATATGACTTACAAAGTGATCACTGCACTAAATCTATTACCCCTCATCCCCCTTACATATTTCTTATTAACTATCTTCCCCATACTACACTCTACGTCTCCATGACTATTCTGCGACTATCCTTTTGTACCTATTAATCCCTTTGCCTTTTTATTCCATGCCCCCAAACCCTCCCATCTAGTAGCCCTCTAAACAGTCTCTGTATCTGAGTTTATTTCTGCTTTTGTTGTTGATGTTGTTGTTTATTTTGTTCTTTAGATTCCATATGTACATGAAATCATGTGATATTTGTCTTTCTCTATCCAACGCATTTCATTCAGCGCAATACCCTCTAGGTCCATTAAGGCAATGTCTTTTTCCACCCTTTTCCTTTTAGTCTGTGTGTGTCTTTTAATCTGAAGTGAGTCTCTTGTAGGCAGCAGATGTAGGGGTCTTGTTTCTTATTCATTCTGTCACTCTATCTTTTGGTTGGAGCACTTAATTCTTTTCCATTTGAGGTACTTGTTGATCGGAATGTAGCTATTACCATTCTTTATTCCTGTTTTTAATACATGTTTTTCCTTCTTAAAGAAGTCCCCCCCAACATTTTCTGTAATACTAGCTTGGTGTTGATGAGTTCCTTTAGCATATTTTTGTTTGGAAAGCTCTTTATCCATCCTTTGATTCTAAATGATAGCTTTGCTAGATAAAGGATTCTTGGTTGTAGATCTGAGTTTTCATCACTTTGAATATTTTGTGCCAAGCCTTCTGTCTTGTAAGGTTTCTTTTGAGAAATCAGCTGCCAGTTTTATGGGTGTTCCCTTGTAAGTAACTAAATACTTTTCTCTTGGTGCTTTTAAGATTTTTCTCTTTGTATTTAACCTTTGGCATTTTAATTATGATGTGTCTTGGTGTAGGCCTCTTTGAGTTCATCTTTTGTGGGACTCTCTGAGCTTCCTGGTGCTACCAGTGTCTTGTGGCTGCTCAGCAAAGAGCATCTGACTCACCTAGGACACACCTGAATGTGGCTTGGTTGGGGCTGTGAATTAGGGGAGGTGGAGTTTCATGGAATCCTCTGGGTGGATTGACCTCTGTTATCCATTTTGATGACATCTCAGTCATGGCTGTGCTGAGTCCATACATTGGGAGGGGGGGAAGCTCAACAGAGGAACAATGGATATTGCTAGCACTTCTGTAAGGAGCAAGCCTCATCTCTGGCCCTCACTCCGACAACTCAGCATCCCCCTGTGAGTCCCTGGTGCCCTCGGAACAACCAACCCAGTTTTGGTGCTCAGAGTAAGCAGGTCCCTCACTGCAAAATTCCTCTTGCAGACATGGCCCCTCTAAGAAGCATCTGCAGCTGCCGTATCCTCTGTCCCTTCAGTGACTCAGGACCAGGCAGCCTCACTTCTTTCCCCCCTCCTACCTTCTACTGTTGCAGGTTGATTAATTATTTTTCTCCCTACTTGTAGTGCTTCTGTTCCTCTAGATCCCAGGTGACTGTCTTTGCTGTTTTCTCCTTGTTCCTGTCACAACTTTGATTTGTTTGCAAGAGGGATGAACAGAGCCTCTATCATCTATGCCATTTTTTCTCTTCCCTCTTTTTTCCTTGATTAATCTTCCTGTTAAAATTTTCCCTGTCATAACTTAATTTACAGTCATAACTTATCACTCGTATGAAAAGCCATAACCAGAACTGATCTTCTTTAAAAACTATCAACTATCACTGTCCAACAAACAAAAGTTCCTTTTGTTAGTTTTCAATAATATAAATATGACACAAACATTAAAAGTTTGTAGATTTCCTTATCATAGATCTACAACTTAATGCACAGAAGGGAAGGGCTGCAGCCATGAGAAGCATCCTACAAAACCTGCCCCAAAGTGGTTGGATTCTAGCTATGTTGGTGCTCCAGCTCTGTCAGTTGTATAAGAAGTTACTCTAAAACCTAATGGCAAAACCCAACCATTCTCATGCTTACAGATCTTGTGGGTCCTTGGGGACAGCTCCTCTCTGTTCTAGTCAATATCAGTTGGGGGTGGCTTGAAGATTGGAGACTGGAATCTTGTAAAGGTTGCCTATTCTCATGTCTGGTGTCTGGGCTGGAAACATCCAAACCACTGGGGCAGGAAATCTAAGGCTTCTCAGGCATCTCTCTCTATCCTGTATAGTGTGTCCAGCATAGCTCAGGGCTCCAAAGTTCCGTATCCTGAGAAAGGGAGAGAGAGACAAGGGGAAGTCTCATTGCCTTTTATGACCCAGTCTTGGAGGTGACAAAATGTCACTTCTATCTCACTGTATTTGCTGAAAGGGAAGCACTTTCGAGAAGGTAACTAAGTTCTATTTTTTGATGAAAGGAGGGTTAAGGAATTTGTTGCCATGTTTTAAGCCACTGCAGTTGGACAGTTGGGCAGGTATGGGATGGGATGGTGTGTGGGTGCTGGAAGCAATGATAAGGAGTTGGCTGGGAGATCTGGTTTTCCCTGGTGGCCCACCCTGCCACATTTTTACATTGGTTTGTGGAAATCCTAACCATTCGGCACTCTCAAACAATAAAAATAACTGGCCACAGACCCTTTCTGAATCTGAGGATGGAGTTGGGCATGCCTTACCTCGATGGATCCCTAGAGTGAAAAGGCTATGCCTCAAGAATTTGCTCTTCTTCTCTTTGAAATAATAACTATTCCTGTTCTGGATGTCCAAACTGAAACTTAATTCATGAGGTATTAACTCAGTTTATCCTAATAACAATCTCACTAGGTAGGCATTATCACTATGCCCATTTTTCAGATGAAGAAAGAGGCACAAGAGGCATAAAATGATTGCTTAAGATTACCTACTTAGTACACGGTGAGTACAAAGTTGTTATGGTTGAATTGTGTCCCCTCAAAATTTATATGTTGAAGCCCTAACTTCCAGTACCTCAGAATGTGACTATATTTAGCAATAGAACCTTTAAAGAGGTGATTAAGGTAAAATGAGGTTGTGTTGGTGGGTCCTAATGCAATATGACTGGTGTTCTTGAAAAAAGAGGCAGTTAGGACACAGACATGCACAGAGGGAAGACTATGCGAAGACAGATGGCCATCAAAAGCCAAGGAGAAATCTTAGAAGAGGCCAGTCCTGCTGGCACCTTGTTCTGAGACCTCTGGGCCTCCAGAACTCTGAGAAAATAAATTTCTGTTGTTTAAGCCCCCTAGTCTGTGGTACTTTGTTATGGAAGCCCTAATTAACTAATGCAGTGGTGATGTTGGCATGTGTACTGAGCAGCCTAACTCTGGTCTGCACTCTTACCCATTCCACTTGTGGGGCTGGAAAGTGGGAGAGCATTCTTTGGGGGTCTCCATCAGTGACCATCATCCCTAATCTTCCCCTCTACTGGTAACCAATTGAACATCATCCCTAATTTTCCCACTACTAGTAACCAATGTGTTTAAAAATGGAGTGGCACTTCTCCCCTGAAAATTTCAAGGTGATGCTCAGTGGAAATGCTAGGAGAAGCCAATTTAAAATGAGGAAGGATTAAAAAACACCTGAAATGAGATCATTTAAAATAGAATGAGGGGAGTTTTAAAGCTCCCTGGGATCTGGCTTGGAAGTGAGAGATCAAAAAGAAAAGTCCCACAGCTCCTCAGAGCTTCCCCGTCTTCATTACCTCACAGTTATGTAACATGCGGCCTCGTCTGAACCAAGGACCAAAAATTCCTGCTGGGACGCCACTGCTCTTCTTATGAAATATTTCTTTTTACAACTGTTGCTGTGACTCAGGCAGAAAGTGTATGGGGCCGGAGTGGGTGTTGAGAGTATGTGATCATTAGGTGGTTGGAGATGCAGACCATCCATGGGTGGCAGACTCCCCCAGGACAGCCCCTGGCTCTTGACTTAAGAGAGGGGCCTGGAATGCCCTCCCATAGTCAGTCTTGGTTTGAACAGCACATGTTTCACTACTGTTTGCTCTCCAAGGTCTGCTCTGAAACAAATGTCACGGTTGGCGTTCCTTGTGCTCGTGGTGAGAAGACCTCAGTGCCAAGCCCAGCTCCACTGGACCTGGCCTGCTACTTTGAGGCTGCTTCCATTCCTTGCTCGCTGTTGGTGGAAGGTGGTGGGAAGAAAGGCCTGGATGTATGTCCACAGCTGCCACAGTTCTGGGGCCTTCTTGCCCAACATCTCTGGGCAACACTCAGAGGTGCTGTAGAGGTGTGCTTTCCTTTCAACCACTGGCAGAGTTGGGGCGAGGGGACACATGCATTGGCATGGAACTAACTAGGCATTCTCCGTGACCTAGTATAGAGTCTCGTACCTCATCAGAGGCTGGAGTCCAGATGAAGTGGGCCCGAGCATTTGCTCCTATGAGGTCAGTTTCATTTAGAGATTTGTCCAATAAGACTATAAGTTCTGAAGGCTGGGGCCATTTCCATTGGACCCAGCATGGTATGTGCATGCCATGCATTCCACCCAAATCTAAAGCTCATGAGGACATGGGTTTCACATGCTTGGTTCTCCACAAGTAGGCACTCAATATATATTAAAAGAATGAAAGAGTAGTCCATAGAAATAGGAATTCAGTGGGGAACTCCAGGCATCTGCAGAGGTGATTTGCTCCTTCCTTCCTCCCATTCCTCAAAGAGGCCCTTGCAGGAGTTCTAAGCTATGAGCAGAATCTTGGACAGAACCAGGTGTGCGCTCTTGGTTGAAAGCATCTTCAGGAGGAATGTGATGCTGGAGGGGTGCTGACAGCCTTGTGGATGTGGATCAACACTGATCACAATCCCTAAATGGCTCCTAGGTGTTCCAATGCCCTCTAGATAATCGGATACTTCCGGAACCTATTTTCTTGGTTTCTTGGTGATGTGAACACAGAAACTTAGTTCCGAGCTCAAGTGCCTACTGTTAGGTGGCCCCAGCATCAGTGAGCTAGCCATCACAGAATGAACAGTGGGCCTGAGGACTGGGAGGTCATGGCACTTGCTAAAATGTTGCTGAGGATTCACTCCACATTCCCCAAAATGCTGTCCCCTGACTGGGTGCACATGAATGCTCAAAGGTCCTAAATGACTCTGTCCAGGTTATAAAGCACACATGGCAGGCATAGACAGGTGATGCTCAAACCCCCTTTAAGGAAGGACTTGCTGCCCAGCTCCAGGGGTGTGGTCATCAGGCCTCTAGCTGTCAGTTCCCTTGGGCTGGGTCTGTCTTAGCTGCAGACAGCAACTTTGCTTTAGGTCACGTCTTTCCAAGGTGGCACTCACCCATTGACTGAGAGTGGCAGCAGTAAACAGGTCAGACAGTTTTGACCCACCATGGGCTATATTTGTTCCAGAACTCTGCCAGGTTGGCCAAGGCTTGGAGAGCCTGTATCACAGCCTGACTTAGCCTGACTCTCCCTTTACTTCAAAGGTATTGATCCCTAAAAACATCTTGCACCTATAACTCTGCCTCAAGAAAACCCCAACCAGTGGCAGAACATAATTAATTCTTTTAAAATTTCTAGACCCTGACTTGCTTTCTACCTGATAGATTTTTAAAAATAGAACAAAAAGAAACATAAATCAAACTAAACCAAATAACAATAATAAAATCAAATGGAAAAGGAATTAAACAACTTGTTGGGAAAGATCCTCTAACTCACAGAGGTCTGTTCATAGATAAAGCTAAAGACCACAGAGTCTGTGAAATTAAAGCTTAAAAGATTAGGCTTAAAAAGGGGGATTATTGCTTGGATGATGAGCAAATAGGAGGGGTTTACTAATCAAGACGCGCACTCACACACACACACACCACATACACACCATCATATTTGGGTTGTTAGATGTTAACCCATGGGATTATTTGATCTTCTTTGAACACTCTTACTAATTCAGCCTTATTATTCATTATCAGTGGTAGTGTTCATAGCAGAGTGATTCAAGTCATGGATCTACCTGGGTCAACAGAAGCAGGGTCACAGGCAACTGCAGAGTTGGTGGTACTTTAATCAGAATCTGCACAGAATCCAGAGGGGCCTCAGAGCCATAGACTGCACTTTGCTAGTTCTACAATTTGTGCTGGTCTTTGGTTAATAAGAGCTTGCTGTGCATTATACACTGAATAGGACACAGAAGTATGAGCCATAGAACTTTCTCTCCTAGTGCCCATAGGCTGGCTTGGTGACCTAGAAGAACATGTACAAAGTGGGTAAAAAAAAAAGAATGGAATCAAAACCCAAATTCTGTGGTAAAGACCAATGTCTGGATAAGGAGAGTCAGTGGGCCTATGTCACCAAGGGACAGCTGCCAGGAGAGGAAGGGCTCGGGCTGAGCCCTGAAGGAAGCACATTCTGGGAGAAAGATACTGCATTGCGCAAGAGTGTAATAGGTCATTTTTACTGAATATTTACTATATACCTGGTGCCAGTCTAAATATTTTACATTTATTAATTCATGTAACTACTGCAATGACCCTGCAAGGTAAAAGCTATTATTATTAACCCACTTTACAGATAAGGAAACTGAGGAACAGAAAATTTAAGTAATTTGATCAGTCATATAGGTAGAAGGGGCGGAAATAAGATTTAGTCCCAATAGTCTGACTCCAAATTCCAAGCTCTTAATCACATTCTCAATTGCAATCTTTAAAAAATGCCACTCCAGTCATCCCCTACAGTTCTATAAAAACAGTAAAGAATAAAATAGCCAATTTCCTGCCTGACTGCAGATGCTGATGGAGGTTACCAGACTCAAGGAATATTGTAGACAGGTCAGGTTGTAGAAGCATCTCAGGTGGCAGTCTACATTCTACGTTTAAGTCTAAGTCTAAGTTATAAGAGAGTTTGGCTGTCAGGGAGACTTCAGTCAAAGTCACCAGTTAGAGGAGTCCCAGGTCTCCCAGGAATACTTATATATGGAAGCAGCCTGTGGGAAGCATCACTTTGGTCCAAATGCTGTGATGTATTTCAGAACACAGCAGCCAGGGTAGTCGGTCACTCTTCCTGCATTCAGAAATCTGAGAGGCATATTCTCACACTGCCACCTACCTAAAGATGATCAACTTCATGGTGGGTGGCATTGGGCCACCTGCTCCACCCATATTTTCATCAGCACTCTTATCTCCAATCTGGAGAGAGATCAATCTTCACTGGAAACTCCCCAGATACAAATTGCCCCCACCTTCATCTCACTATTGAAACTACTTATCACATCTGTGGACATGCACAACTGGGAGACAGATAGAAAGCACTGCATGAGAGAATCAAGGTTTAAAAAGATGTTAGCAGCCTGTGAGAAGACAAATAAGGGTGGTGTGAGAGGTGTGAATGCAAAGGACCACACACCTAAATACAGAACAGGGTGGTACATGGGAAAAATGCCTGAAGATTGGAGCTGCTCAAAAGTTTCCATGAGCCAATAGTGAGAGCCAACTGCTACACAGACTGACACAGGCTTCAGCTGCCTGAAAGGGCATTTCATATGATGGGCAAGAAGTCAGTATCTCCTGTGCTCAGCACTGGTCATTACATACTTAGTGAACAATATCTGCTAGTTCTGGACCCCACAGTTTGATGGAGACATTGACCATGTGTGAATATCCTGAGGAGAGATAGGTGACTTGGGGTCAAGTTTTGGAGAGTGGTTGAGAGAACTGAGAGAGCCAGAGACAGTTCCCATCCTAAGTAGAAGTGAAGCCTGAGGGTTGATCTGAAATCTGGCTTTCATTACTGATTAAGTAGAAAGGAAATGTGTTTAGTTCTGGTAGAGAAGGCAGAAATGGGACCGATTGCCACACGTTCCATGGAGGTTTGAGCAAATTACCATAAAGGAGAAGTCTTCTAAAAAGTTATAGAAGGAGCACTTTGCAAAATGGTAAGCTCTGCATCAGTGAATGACAAACCATTGACAATGGATAGATATTTGATCATGATGCTTATTTTTTTATTAGTTAGTCACCCAATGGATACCAAGCACTGTTTAGGCACTAAGGATACAGCAAGAAGCAACACCGATAAACCTGCCTGCCTCCATGATGCTTACATTCTATTGCATGAAGGTGAAAAATAAATATATAGAATATTTCATGGCACGTTCTATGATGATATGTACTGTGGAGGAAAATAGGCGGAGAAAGGGGAATGTGTGAACTTTTCAGTAGGATGACCAAGGAAGATTTAATGAGAGGTGACATTTGAATAAGGCTTGTGGGACATGAGAGACAGTACATGGATGTTTGGGGCAGGAGTGTTCCTGAAAGAAGGAAGAGCAGGTGTAAAGGCAGGAGGATTCGGTGAGTTTGTGAAACAGCAAGGAGGCCGTGAGGTTGAAGGAGATGGGGTGAGGGGTGAGTTATTGGAGATTAGGTCAGAGGGCCCTTGAGGCCATTGTTTGACTTTTACTCTGAGTGTGATGGGGTTCCAATGAAGGGCTTAAGCAGAGTGGTGATATTCTCCACCTTAGACCTTCTACATCACGATGGCCTTTGTGTGGGGAATAGAGCTTGAAAGAAACAGGCAGACAACCCAAAGGGCCCATACCAAGATCTGAAGAGGGGCACGGGTGCTCAGCTAGGTGGTAGCTGTGGAGGTGATGAGAAGTGGCCATATTCTAGATATATTCTGAAGGTAGATCAAATAGGATTTCGTGATAATTCAGACATAGGATAAAGGGTATTGAGTCAATCGAGGATGACTCCAAGGTTTGTTTCATCCACTGGCAAGACAGATATCATTTACTTATAAGACTATGGGAGTAGTGGATTTGTGGGAAGAGTCAGAAATCTAGGTTTGGACATATTTGAGATGTCCCATCGATGACTGGGGCTGGGGTCTGGAATCATTAACATGTGGATGGTATTTAAAGTCACAAGCCTCAAAGTGAGTGTGGAGAGAAAAGGAAAATGGTCAGAAGACAGAGTACTCCAGTGTTTAGTCCACTGGGGAGATGAAGGCAAACCAATGAAGGAGGCTGAGAAGAAGCAGTGGGGAGGTGGGGGAGAGCCAGGACTGTGTGGAGCATAGAAGCCCAGAAGCCCAGAAAGAAAGTGTTTCCAGGAGTGAAAAACTGTGCCAAGTGCTCCTACTATATCAAGTAAGAAGAGGCCTGAAACTCAACCTTAGGCTTAGTTACACAGAGGTCACTGTGACTTTAATGAGAGCAGTTAGAGGGAAGCAAAGGGGCAAAAGCTTGATCCAAGTGGGTTCAAGAGCCCATTTGAGGGATGTTGTATTGGGAGTATGTTTGGACTGAAAAATACCTAATATCCCCCCCTTTGAACCCAAAGATTATACAGTCTTATTATTTTAATTTTGGAAGAAGGTCTGGTTTGTGGGAGGGCAGTTGAAGAGTAATAAACTATACCAATTTCTGAGGGTTAGCAAAGGCTTTGGAGAGGTTTGGCTTTTACCAAAGGCTCAGTAGAAGTCAGCTATGTTCTGCATGTCAATCCATTCCTGGGATTGAGTCCCAGGTGTCCAGAACAATCATCTGCTTGGTAGCACACCGTTGAGTGCCTTCTCTTTCTCCTTGGTCTCTCTTTCCTATTCTTCTGCCAGAGTTTCCTGGGATACAGTACCATATAAATTATTTGCTCCTAAATCTTTGTCTGAGGCCTATTTCTGGGGGAATACAAAGCTGGATATGGGGGGAAAGGCTCTAAAATCTGGTGTCTCTAGATTCTATGTCATTTCCTCTTTATGGCCATCTCTACTATGAGGCAGAGCAGGTAGTGGCCCAGGGGACATGGCTTAGAGCTGTAAAGGAGGGGCGAATGAGTGGGAGCCCTACCCAGCTCTATACTTCTGTTTTTAAGTAAAGTTTTTTTCATCTGTAAAATGAGTTGGGAGGGCCAGAGAATCTCTAAGGTCTATTTCAGCACTAATTTTCTACATTTTGAAAAGGAGCAAAAGTAGTTATAAAATTCCAATGTAGTCCTGTGTAAATGAAATGATATTTGGTAAAACAACAACAACAACAACAACAACAACAACAACAACAATAAAAAAACAAAAAAAAGCATGGGAGAGGGAGGAAGACAATGGGGAGGAGAAGAAGGAGGATAGAGGAGGAGGAGAGTGAAAAAGGAAAGGAAGAATAAGAAAAAAAGCACTAACTTTTGAGAAATGGTTTATATCATTGATTTGGGAACAATGGTTTATAGCTAGTTCAATGAGTAGTTTTCTACCCAAGTTCTCTGGTATGTAATCCAACACTGGCACATTAACTCAGTGAGTATAAATTGAGGATTCGTGGTTTTGACCAAGACGAACACACTTGTTTAATTTGATGGCAAACAGTGCAAGGTTCCAGTTACTGTTAATGCTTCTGCCAACTCATGGGAATATAGAGACCCCAAACCAAACACTTTCATTTCAAGACCTTTTTTAGAAAAAGAAACTTCTCCCTTTATTTAAACATAATAAACATGAGGATGGCTGGCAGAGAAAAAAGACGCCTTCATGTAAACTACTTGAAATGAGGGTAAGTTGCATAAGTAAAAAAGGTTGCATTGAGATTTCATCTTATTTCTTTTTTCATTTTTTAAAATAAAGTTTATTGGGGTAACATTGGTTAATACAATTATATAGTTTTCAGGTGTACATTATAATTTGACATCTGTATATTCTATTGTGTGTTTATCACCCAAAGTCCAGTTTCTTTCAGCTACCATATATTTGATCCCCTTTATCTGCTTCACCCTCCTACCCCATTCCCTATATTTAGCCCCCTTTACCCTGCCTACCTCCCCCCTCCTCCCCATCCCACTAGTAACCACTAGTCTATAGTCCTCTGGTAACCACTAGTCTGTAGTCCATGTCCATGAGTCTCCGTTTGTCCTCCTCATTTGTTGCATTTAGTTTTATATAGTGATATTAGGTTTATATAAGTGCTATCGTATGAGTTTTAACTTTTTCTGTCTGGTTTATTTCGCTTATCATGATTATCTCGAGGTCCACGTTGTTGCAAATGGCAGTGTTTCATCTCTTCTAATGGCTGAGTAATAGTCCATTGTACATAGGTGCCACAGCTTCTTTAGCCAATCATCTATTGTAGGACACTTTGGTTGCTTCAAGATTTTATCTTAAAAAATGAAATATATGGGCATAATGTTTCCTTAAAAATTTATGTTCTAAGAGCAACCACAACCTGCTAAAATGAATGAGGGGAGAATCAAGTGTTGATTGTTCTTGGTGTAATTTCTCCATAAAATGATAGAAGGGCATGAGATGACACTCTCCCCTTTCATATTTTATTTTCCCATAGTCATAAAGAGTTTTGGGGAAAATATTCAAGGGTTTCATCAAGTTTTCCAAGTTTCTATTCTAATCCCTTAATATTCAAATCATTATCTTTGGAAGGATATAGGACCTGTGTCATTGTCTTTGTCTATTTTTTTTCTCAACCATGAGATATTCATTTATTAATGTCTTTATGTGTGGGATGTGAGCAATTCTCTGACACACCAACTTCATGAACTTTGAGTTTTTGCAGGATGTTACAACATCCAACAAGTAGCCATGACCTGGACAAAGAGGCTAATGTAATAAATAGGAAGAGATGCTATTGTTAAGCAGGAAGATACATGAGGGGGTCCCAGCTTTTTCAAGTGTTCAGTTCATTAATGAATGTTATGTGTTTTGATAACTTTGCTTCCCTATGCAACTTGCTAACAGCAGGGACTCAGATAATGAATATTGTACACGAATCAATGAGAACCCCTGGATCCATGATCTATTATACCCTCTTTTGTCCACTTAAAAACATACTGTTATATTTTTAAAGTCATTGTGACATGGTGATTCTACAGAGACAACAAAGCATACCTTAAAAATGAAGCAGTGTTGCTAATCTGCAAAGTTACTGACTCACTTGACTCACTTATGCTCTCCTCAGAACTGTGTGTGCTGACATGAGAAGACACCAGCAAATGCCACAGATACCAAAGGGCCAACTTTAACTCATGTGGTAGAATAATGCATTGGCATCTTTAGAACTGTAAAATTCATTCGGCAGTTAATCACTTACCAACCTATAACTTCACATTACTTGTTGACTTCATGCGTATTTAACTCTTATACTGCTAATTAATATTCACATGTTTATGTGTTTTGTATACACCCTAATCCCCTCATATCATCATCACCAAAGGAAACAAGTACCAGAAGAACAGTTTGGACAGATAAGTTTAGGAATCCACTAGAGATGATGATCTGCACACATGAAGAACAAAATAAAACTGAAAGACTAAAGAAAAGATCATGTCCACTTGGTGAAATCCAGGAGGGTTTTTTGCAGGAGGTAACATTAAATACAGTCTTGAAGAACGAAAAAGACTGGCAGTTTCAAAATTGAGAGCTGGTATAGAGGAAACAGAGACGAAGAAGGGCACTCATGCTAGGAGGAAAACCATATTTGTAAGCACTTGTATAGAGGTAAGAAAATGAGCACAGACACAGTAAATGGCTTAGTACTGCTGTAAATGTGCCTTGGAGAAAGAAATGAGAAATGGTTACTGAAATATGACCATGGAAGATATGCCTTGCAGATAAGAGATGAGGTCAAAGTGAAGATTCAGAAAGTTTAACCAATGTGAAAATGAATTTCTGGAAGAGATAATAAAGAGAAGAAAAACAGAGCAAGGGGACTGGTTGTCCAGTTGAATAAGAGTGAGAGTCAGCATAAGATGGTGTCTATAGGCTTGAAAAGGAATGGGCAGATACAAGAAATATGATAGAAGAATTGATCAGATTTGACAACAGGCTGGATGTAGAGAATCTGCCATGAGACCGAGGCTTCACGTGGGAGTGATAAGAACCAAGGGCTGCATTCAATGTGCCTGAAGAACTCAGGTGGAATGGTGTCATAGTTAATTTTATTTGTCAACTTGACGGCCATGATGTGCTCAGATATTTGGTTAAACATTATTCTGGGTATTTCTGTGAGGGTTTTCTGGATGAGATAACCCTCCCCAACGTGGTGAACTGCATCTAATCCACTGAATAGAATAAAAGGCTGAGGAAGAAAGAATCCTTTCTCTCTACTTGTCTCTGGGCTAGGACATTGGTCTCCTACCTTCAGATTCAGACTCAGATTGGAACTTACACCAGTGACTTTCATGGTTCTCAGGCCTTTTCACTTGGACTGGAACTGTAACATCAGCTCTCCTGGGGCCTCCAGCTTACTGACTCACCCTGCAGATCTGAGGACTTCTTGGCCTCTGTAAACACGTGAGTCAATTTCTTATAGTAAATCAATCAGTATCTCTCTCTCTCTGTCTCTGTCTCTCTCTCTGTCTCTCTCTGTCTCTGTCTCTTCTCTCTGTCCTGTCTCTCTCTCTCTCTCTCTCATCTATCATCAATCTATCTATCATCTATCTATCATCAATCATTTATCTGTCTCCCTACCTGTATATGCTATATACTGTTGGTTCTGTTCTCTGGAGAACCCAGATGAACACAGACAGTGAGTCAATGAGCAGAGAATTTAGTTCAAGGTTTAGACCTTAAACTGGAGACCATCCCAGAAGACCCAGGTTGGAAAGGTCTGGCAGTCCATTTGCAAACTAAGCCCTGAGGATGGGAGAGAAGTCAAGGCCAGGAATGAAGAGTGGAATGTTCAGAGGAGGAGGCTGAAGTCATGAGATAAGATGAATTTTTCCTATATAAGATGGGGAGATGGGACTAAGTTCAGTTCTGTAGGGGAGGAATGTCCCCATTTTGGGTGTTAGAAGAGAGGTTTCAGAAGGAGGAAAGCATTTTATAGAACAGAGCAGGTGAAAAGGCTGCTCAGTGAGACAAGCTCACTGGATTTGTGTCCAGGAAGAGATTTTTGGGGAGCTTGAAGAATTGGTTCCAACTGAAGAGTAGGGGCAGGAAAAAAGGAAGTCACCTGTTATAGGCTCTCAAAGAATATCTTTGAGTTGACAACTTTCTGTTAGCTTCCTTGACGATAACCATTTGCACCCACTCAACTTGTCTATCTCTCTTTCATGCCTACATGTCTCTTAATTAGTTCATAAAGGGGCCTGAGGGGTTACAGAGGGGTAGGACTGATAGGTAAACGAGGGATAAAGCATACTTTGGTCATACACTGTCCTCATACATGCTTGAAGTGCCAAAGGAGGCAGGCCTTGAAGCTCAACAGTGGGGTTCAGTTCATGTCTGACAGTTACTAGGTATGGGCTTAGACAAGCCATTCCCCCTTCTGCGCATCAGTCCACCCATCTGCTCTGGTCATTCTTCCATGGCTCATGACCTCCTTGGCTTTCTTCAGTCTCCAACTTCACTCCTACATTCCCTGTTCCCCTTTGATCTCTCTCCTACACAAGAAGGATGTACAAATGCTTTCTATTTATATTTATGTACAGAGAGAAGATTAGTTAGCATATATCCTTGGGTTCTAAATATTCACTCATCAAAGTCAAATGAATACCATTTGTGAAGTAGCTCAAATTCATATTTAGTGAGAGGTCTTAGATCTTTATCAGAACTTAAAATCCCCTACAATAAATATGTTTTTGCATTTCAGTACCAAATAATTTTAAACTCTCTGAGCTATGAAATAAAAAAATAAAATCAATATCAACTGCCATGACTTCTACAATCTCAACCAGAATAATCATTCCTGTAAGAAGCTCACTTAAGGATATATATGACACCCTCCCCTGTGTTGGAAGCTCTACACACTCAGCAAGCAGAAACTAGAACAGGACAAGTACATACACAATGGTCAGCAGCGGTGGCCCTCACCTGGACCCCAGACTAATTTTCAGGGGAGTGGTCTGTTGAGCACAGAGCTCCAGTCATGCTCCTACAGGCCTGCTTTCTCTCAGAAAGAGAAAGAGTGGCAGCTGGCAAGTTTGGCCAACTTTCTTTTGCTGGGCCACTCACTATGTTCAAACAGCCAGTCCAGCTTGGGGCATCATTAGGCCTGACCCAAGGATGATTCCAGGTTTTGGAAACAACTACTCCTAGGCTAGAAATTCAAGCTAATTGTCATAACTGGCTTCAGAAAGAGGGACTAGCTATTCAGAGCAGAGAACAAGTGAGGGGCTTCCTTTCAAGTTCCATTAAACCTCTTGCTGCTACTTCCAGGCACCACTGAATGGAGGAGCTGGAAAAAAAGCAGCCTGGTAGGTAGAATTTCCTTTTCTTTTTCAAAGCTATTAAGTTGTACTAGTTTCACTCTGGTTTGGCAAGTTCATGGAATGATTTATGGGGAAAACTGAAGCTTTAACAATTTGGTAGTTGTGTCTTGCTGGGGAAGATGTTGAAAAATCAGGTCACTAAACAGAGACTCTGCAGGTAGACATCATTAAGCCTATGCTGTAAAGAATATCTTTTCAAAAAGAAGACAGCACATGTTCTGGTTCTGTGTAAGCAAATATCACAATAATTCAAATGGCAGGCTTGTGAGTTTGGACCTTCATATCTTAATGGCAGTCAATATAAATTGCTAAGAATCATAAAAATCAGTTGATCTCAGCTTCAGAAATTTGTACATTGCATTAATTTCTAGCACCAATTTATTAAAAATAAATAAAGAGAAATAAAGAAGGAAAAGAGAAAAAAGAAAAGATACACACACACACACACACACACAAAGAGGAAAAAACCAGTTTAGTAGAGAAAGCTAAGTCAAAGTCTTAATTGGAAACAGACAATTTAGTGGATTTAAGTGATTGCTTTTATCTGAAATTACCTTGTTGATTTATTATGTACTTGTTTACCACCTTATCCCTCGACTGGAATATAAGCAACATGAGAGCTCAGGGGCCTGTCCTATCTTGTCATCATCTCCCCAAGCACTGGAACTATAGCTCAGTAAACACCCACTGATTGAGCAAGTGATTGGATCACACTGGTGCTGTCTGGATCTTATAAAAACCTCTGCTGCCCTTCAAGACATAATGGCCTCTGTCATCCCAGGGCTCCTTGGAAATCCTTACACAACTGAAATGATGGGACTCAGTGCAGATCCAGAAATGACAAAGATGGAGGCTTGGCTGTTCTCTTGTGCAGCAGGCTCAGGGTGAATGGGGCACCAGGGACAGCTGCAGCCAGTACCCCAGGAATTCACGGCATTTTATTTATTTTTTTTGGATTATGTGCATATGTGGCTCCAAGGCTGGTGACAGCACACTTAGTTCCAAAATGAACAAACAATTTAACAAATAAAAAAAGGACTGAAGGAAAAATAATGTAGAAAGCTCCAGGAACCCTTTCTTCTGATGGAGAAAGGACTTCCTGTTTTCAAACAATGCGTAAGCAGTTTGACCAGCCTAGCCTGCTGGGTGGACAGGTGCTCAGACTCCCCAAAAGATCTGGTCACAAATATGAAGTCATTATGGATTATTTAAGGAGCTCATTGATTTCATCCCTGATGGGGCCTGCTTGATATGTGAACAACGCAAACACACAAACAACCTCAGAAATATCCACTATGGATCCCCTCTTCCACACTGCTCTCTATTCTTTGGACAAGGAGAAATCAGAGAGTGTAAGTTGGAGGCGTAAAAAAGTCAGTGTGCACCCTTGTCCCCCACTGAGTGGCCTGGCCTAACACTTGGGGACATTCAGTGGGAAGATGCTGTGGTATAGCCAGGAGTGCTCAGACCAAAACCTCACAGAATTTAAGCCCAGGACTGAAACTCAGTGAAGTTAGCTCCAACCCTGGCCAAATCAGGGGCTGAGGCTCGATTAGGATGAGAAACCATTAGGATGAGAATCCTTTTGCTTCTAAATTACAAGTGGGGTTTGTCCAGGTGGAGTCGGCCAGGTCTAGAGGCTTGAGCTGGGGGTAATGGGAGGCTGGGATATGAACCCATTGCTTGGGAACAAGCAACAGATTTTCTGTCTCAAGCTGGTTCACAGCTTTGTGTGGAGAATATGAGTCTTTCTCTCAGGAAGGCTTCCCTGGGCCTTCGGCCTGGCCCCTGGGCCTTAACAGGTAGTATGAGCAAAATCAAGCCAACCAAGATCTCTGAAACAAATGTTTCCAAAAAGGAAACCAAACATTTCAGTGGGAACACCCCTGCACTTTGCCCCACTAGGTCATTTAAGAACCCACCTGGCTGTCCTCCCAAGTTTTCCTCCTTATCCCTGAAACAGAATATTTCTCTAAAAGAGAGAATAGAGGCCATGGTCAGAATGGGCTGGACAAATCAAGAGGAGGCTCAGTGGCAGGCCCAATCAACATGGAAAGGCAAGCCCTCTGCCGATTTGTGCTGTAGAAGGTCACAGCACCATAGCATACCGGTATTAGAGAGGGCCTTAAAATCCATTTAGTCCCATACCACATTTCAACACTTGCCATAGTCAGGACATGTATAAATGTAGCTCAGAAATGAAAGTCAGTTTTTGAAAGGAGGCATCATCTTATTTTTCACTCAGAGACAATCCCTTCAGTCTCCAGTTTTGGCCCTTTTATGAAAGGTCCTAAAACAAAAGGTTCAAGGATAACACCACACATGTAGACTTCTAGACCAGAGAGAAAAACTGTCTGACCATCTAAGATAACCTCCTCCTTCAGTCGTGAGATGTGTTCTTCCGCAACCTTTCACTGTGTGCCTCTCTGCATCATTTTGCTCTGCTGGTTTTTGTCCTACAGAGACTAAGGACACAAATTCTAGAACAAGACTGCCTTGTTCTAAACCCTACCTCTGCTGCTATTCCTGATGTGTCTGGGGCAAGTCTCTCTATTTTTTATTTTTTAACTCAGGGCTCTATTTTCTCATCTGTAAAATGAGAAAAACAAGAGCAACATCATCGGGTTGATAAAAGGGGTAAATGAATTAGTATACAGAATTTTGTAATAACTAGGCTGAGATTGCAATAAAGATTAGCTATTAATTCTAAAGTTATCTTTAATTTAAAATAAAAAATAATAAGTAGGAGCAGAAGAATGTTATATATTATTTAAAAAAAAAACAGAAAGGGGAAAAAAGGCAAAGATACTATAGGGAGCCTGGTACCCGTGTTTTTAGAAGTTGCATGTTGCAGTGATCAAAGACAGAAAAAGGGAGTGGAAAAAATAAAGAATACTGTATAAGGACCATGATCTTAAAACAAGGAAAGCCAGGGATCTAATGTTGTCTAACAGCTGCACATAGCCCTGGAGCCTTCCAGATGCTGGTGACTGCATCAAGTACCCTAATTATAATTTTCCGTGCCCCAACTGCAGTCACAGTTTGAACTTGGGTAAAAAAATCACAAATAAAGTAAACTAAGGCCATTTTCTTTCCCATCTCCTGGGGAATGGCAGCCCATGTATAGCCACTACAAGGAAAGGAAGAGTTCCCTCCCTGCTGTGTAAAAATAAGTAGTTCCTTGCTTGAGTCAGGGGAGGAAGAGCCCCAGGCCAACCTCTACTCCATCTTACTTTGCCTGTAAAAGGCAGACATTTGGTACATGAGCTCTCCTGCTGCCCCAAACAGGTCTGCACACTATCTGGAAGGATTAATGACGTTTGTTTCTTTCTCACTTGGAGATTCAGGCTCTGGTCCAGTCAGTCTTAAGGTTTCCATTTAAATGCAGAGTGATATTTCCCCTGCGGGGAAGAGCAGCTGGATCAGGAGGGCATAATGTCTTACTTCACATAAATTGAAGGAGGTTGGCCAGAATAAAAAAGAATGAGCCAGAAAAAGTGTTTTGTTATATTAAAAAATTTTCCTTGGTTGCTTCTTCCTGCCTCTCCATTTTAAAACTGCAAACTGAGTCCCCATTGCCTGATGAAATAGCAAGTAGAGATAAGCCTTGTCAGGAACTCAGAGAACCTGGAATAAAGACACTCCCAAGGTACCACTTCCTACCATGATCTGATAAAGTGCCCTGGCTTTATCTGGATCCAGGGTAGGCAGGGGAAAGGGAGTGGGGGGACAGGAGATGATAGGGAATTTGATGTGTCAAGTCACTGTAAATGCTGTGGATTTCAACCATTCTTACTGGCATCATCACATGCAAAATCATGACTACCAGTGGTCTATGGAGCTCCTAGTTGTCAACTGTAAAATGTGCAGACTGTGATTGACACGAGATGAATAATGCTGCCCAGGACTCAGGCGGCATTGTATCTGAGGTCCCCAAAGGAGCTAATCAGGGCTTTCACCTAAGTAACACCAATCTCAGTAGCGGCTCAGTAAGAGAAACTGAGCTGTTTGGTGAGGTTGGGTAGGGCTTTTAGCGACAAAAGCTGCCCAGAAAAATAGCTGGTGAGTAACAGATCGCTGGTCGAACTTCCAATTAAAAAATAAAATCTCACAATGTATTTCAGTGACCCTACCAAGTTTATGGATCTGACATGTCATGGCAAACTTCAGAGTATGTCATAGGCCGGCTGTTCTCTGAAAACAAACTCTCCTAGTTTCTCATGATTAATTTGTACTCATTTGTAGTCAGGACCCAGTTACATTGCTTAGGACAGAAATCCCAGTCTTCCATGATTTATCTCATTTCTTACTTCCAGTATCAGCAAATACTCTTGGTGTCACCTCCAAAATTATTCTACATCCAACAACCAGTTCATATTATCTCTACTACCCAGAAATCAACTCACGCATCACCACAGACTTCCTAAATGGTTTCTCTGCCACTGTCTTGTCACTGTAGGTTACCTTTCTTCATAGACTTGTTGAAGTGAATTTGCCAAAGTATAAATCAGATAATGTCACTCTACAGCTTAGAACTCTCTGATGGCTTCCTATTGTACCCAAATACCCACAATGATCTGCCCTGACCAGATCTCCCTCTCAACCACACTCCTCTATCACTAGGGTCAAAACTGGCCTTTTTTTTTTTTTTTTTCTGGCCCTCAAACATGCCATGCTCATTCTTGTCTGAACATCACTACCTTTCCTCCTGGAACTTTATGATTTGGGGCCCCCATGGAAACACTTTTCTCTTCACCATGGCCAAAGCTGCTCAATGCATTTCCTTCAAGGAATTGTTTTTTGTATTATTATGTGATCATTTATTGGTTTCCATGTTCTTTACTTGTGTTCCCCATCTGGTCTATGAATTTTAAGAGGGAAGGAGACTTTCCTTTCTTGTTCACCTCTGATGCCCTGTGCCTGTACATAATAGTCAGTGAAAAGAAATCTACATAATACCCATAATTCTGTTTCATGACTGTGTCTCAGGTTCTGTCTAAAGAGTTTCTGCTATTTCAATCCATCTTATATATGGAGTACCTGGTGACAAGTTGTGACACTCATTTGTGCATCCACTTAGCCCACTGGACATCTATTAAATAGTTCTTGAAAAATATGTTTGTGCCAGGCTATGGGGCACTGTAAATGCTATCTCTGGTCCATATACCCATCCTGCCCACGTCAAGGGCATCATATCAGCTAGGCAGTCACTTATCAAAGATCCACTGAGTGCTTACCATATGCAGGCGATACTCTTAGTACTGCGGATACAGTGGGAAATAGGCAGAGATGAGCTGGGTTCTCAAGGAGCCCACAGCGTAGCACCACAATTGTCTCCTGACAGAAAAACAATCCCCTGCACTGCTGCAGTCTCCTCATGCATTTCATTGTTGCTGGGGAGGAGGGTTACTGTACACACCTCTTCCTATTGCCCTTGGCATTGCTATTTTCTAAGTCTAGCTTGTGAAGTTAGCCGACTAGCCTTTTACAGTGCCCCAGGGACGACAGCTGTCTATCCCCTTGGATGGTATGTTTCCTCTGCTAAGAGAGTGACTCAAATTTTTAAGACAGTGCCTGGAACCATAGTCTTCATTTTAGTTGGTGCCATTTTCTTCATGCAGTGGAATTCAGTAGTATTTTCTTCCTCCATTAAACTACCAATGCTTGTTGAGATACTTTCCCTGGAAAGTCTGTATAAATCAGAATCTCTTCTCCCACCTACTCTCTGTGATCTTCACCTTGCTTTATTTTTCTTCATATATCATATCTCTATGTTCTGCTCACTGTCCCACTATCTCGAGCTCTCTCATCCCTTCCTTCTCCTTCCCTCTTCCTCCTCCTCTCTTTCTCCCTCTTTCTCTTTCCTCCTCTCTCCCTCCTTCCATCCATCTATCTATCTACTAATATATTACCTTTAGTGGATATTAAATATATCAAAGCCTGTTACAACTACATAATTTTTTTTACTGATATCTTTCTAGCATCCAGAACAGTGCCTGGTACATAGTAGTCACTCAGTAAACATTTGTAAATCAATAAATGAACTTACTGCCCAGAGAAGAAATATAATAAACATTCCCCCAGAACGCAACCAATGGGTTATTAGCCTGGCTTAAAATTCTCAGATGACAATATGAAGAGACAAGCCATTTTAACATTATTGTGCAGACAGGCATGTGATTTTAAGTACTGAATAGTCTTAGGCCTTACATGCTGGCCATGACTCATGCTGTGGACATTTTGACCATAGCTGCTCCAACACAAAGCATGAAATCTGTCTGGTCTGTTCTGTCATAATCCATGCAGTGCCCTCCATGTGTGGGGGTGACAAGAGCTAAGAAAAGGGAAAACTTTGGTAGATACCCAGGTGAAGGAACAGACAGTAGCAGCTTTCTGTGTCCTGCCGCATATACACTTTAATGACTTGCTAACATTCTATGTTCTCTTTTATCATGGGAAGCTTCCAGTGACTTTTTGCCTTTGAGTTAGAAGGCCATAACTGGAATTCTTCCTTTCTTCTTGTTTTGTATACATGCTCTGTCTGTGAATAAAGGGTAAGAGTATTGGTGAGGGGGTCTCTGTGCCACGGGCTGGGGGTAACTGGGTCTACCTGGCAGTTTTCATGAAGCTCAGGAGTGGATGTCTGAGGCCCAAGATACCAGAGTTCACCAGAAGAACACAAGCTCAGAAGATGCCACACGTACATTTCAGGTGGTGGTGAAGTAGGTAGTTAATGGCCCACCTTTCCCTTTTCACCTGATCATGCCCTTCTGTGCACTTGGCAAGGCAGGTTTTATGGTGATGGGAAGGCACTGGGCTGTGATGGAATGGGGAAGCCAGCGACAATATGAAGGGAGCTTAATGCATAAGGCTTGTGAGCTAAATCCACTCTTTGAGCTGGACATGAGAGATAACTTACCAGTTCTGTGCTCTGGCTGGACCCCTGTAGCCTAAAAGCCTCCCAACTTGCTGGTTCTGTGATTGACACATTACTTAGCCTCTCAGAGCCTCGGTTTCTTCTTTTGTAAAAACAGTGTGCTCCTCAGAGGGTTACTGTGAGAATCAAAGGAGTTAATGTATGTAAAGCTGTGAGAACAGTACCTGGCACAGGATGAAGACTAGAGATGGGCTTGTTAAGGAGAAACAAGAAATAAAATAAGAATCTGCTTGCCGTACAGGTTTCTGACCTCATTATTTTACTCTTTCATCCCAGGCTCACCCACTTGTAGAGAGAGGGTTATTGCTATAATAGGAGGCAGCATGGGGGATGCTGTGTCCACCTGGGCATGATCATGAAAAGAAATAACATTTGTGTCCCAAATATGGATGCTTTTCCTAGAGTGGTGCTCAGCTGCAAAGGCTTAAGGTTCTGGGTTCCTTGATCACTGAGAGTCTTTGTCAGTATTAAAACAGCCTTTCCAAGGACATAGATGGTGACCTGAAACTATATCTCCTTTGTTCACTTTCAAGGAGCTATGTGAGACTTAATTATATGGAAGGGATATTCATCCCCAGCTGCCAGAGACTCCTGATTTCTTCCTCCCATTTCTGGAATAATGCATTTCAGGTCTCAGTGACTGCTGCACCCACGTCCATGGGACAAAATGAAGTGATCTCTTCATTTTCTCCCACACAATTGAAGAGTGCTATTTATGAATACCTCTCTTGAAAATCCAACAAAACTAATAAGGCATTGTCATGATCACTTTAAATCATTTCTAACAGCCCTAGTTTTTATTGATTGGGAAATGGAATGAATTGGACAGAATGTCTTAGGAGGATAGTTAAGTATAAAGCTATAGAGACTGCCTGGAATGGAATAAGAGGACAAAAATCCTAATTAAAAAATGGGCAAAGATTTGAATATAATCTCCACCAAAGAAGATCGATGGATGACAGGTAAGCACTAGAAAAGATGTTCAACATCATGACTCATCAGGGAAATGCAAATTAAAATCACAATGAGGTACCACTCATACTCGCTAGAATGCCTAAAATTAAAACAAAACAAAACAAACTGATAATACCAAGTATTGGTGATGATGCAGAGCAGCTAAGATCACACATATTGTTGAATCACACACAAATGATTCAGCCACTTTGAAAAACTATTGACACATATAAATGAAATCATACAGTATTTGTCTTTCTCTGTCTGACTCATTTCACTTAGCACAATACCCTCTAGGCTCATCCATGTTGTCACAAATGGAAAAAAATTCATTCTTTTTATGGCTGAGTAATATTCCATTGTTTATATATACCACATCTTCTTTCTCTGTTCATCTATTGTACAGAAACAGACTCACAGATACAGAGAACATACTGATGGTTTCCAGAGGGAAGGGTCGTAGGCAGATGGGTGAAAAAAGTGAAAAGGAATAAGAGGCACAAATTTCTAAATATAAAATTAATTAGCCTTCAGGATGTAGTGTATAGCATAAGGAGAATAGTCAATAATATCATAACTTTGTCTGGTGATAGATGGTTACTAGACTTATTGCGATAATCACATCATAAGATATATAAATGTTGAATTGCTACACTGTACACCTGAAAGTAATATAATATTGTATGTCAACTATATTTCAATAAAAAAGAATAACTATTGGCAGTTTCTTACAAACATACTCACTGTATGACTTTGTGATCCTATGCCTGCATTATTTACTTAAATCAATGTAAGCATATGTCCACACAAAGACCTGTGGTGGATGTGTGTGCATTTTATCATTTGTGTTTGCTCAGGAAAAACAACCACTGAGGCAGCACATGATACTCACAAGCTTTGTCCTATGGTCATTTATCTGCTTCAGATGTTAACCAGAGATAAAAGCTATCTACTTGGGGTGGAACTGATCAGCTCTGGGGAGGAGAAAATGAGTTGGTGGTTCTTGATTAACCTAAGCCAAGTGGGTAACTGAAATTCCTTTGCTATAGTGATTGGTTCATGGATGGTCAAGTGACCTGCATTGGCCCAATCAGATTTTGGTTTGATGATACCAGGTAGGGAATGAGTAGTGGCATGGGTGGCAAGACATTCTTTTTCTCTTTTCTGGTCAGTGGTATGTGTATATGAGGTCTGAAACTGCTACAGTTTTTTTTTTTTTTTTTGGTCATGAAGGAAAACTAGTCTGAAGAAGGAGTTGGTGGAGGCTAGTGACAAGAGAAGCACAGAAAATGAGGCTGGAGCATTAATCAAATCGTGCCTGATGTCCATATTCTTTAAGAGACACCAATAAATTCCCTTTACTTAAGAAGCCAATTAGAGTTGGAGTTTTTTGTTACCTGAAACTGAAAGCCTCTTAACTGATCTAGATGTGAGTCCAAGAATGAATCTTATTTCCAGAGGTCATTTTAAGGAGGTAGAACAAACCAGAAACAAGTGCTGTGAGCCAAAGTCAAAGCTCACATAGAGATGTGGGATAAGGATGCAGAGGGCATCGAGATGGAGCAGTGCAGAGCTGGGTAGGTGACCTTAATGGAACTCTGGGCTGAAAACAACAGAGCTTGTAAGGGGATCAGATGTAGGGCCTTGTCAGGGACTTGACCTTGCAGGGACAAGGGAGGATGGCTAGGGAAAAGAAACTACCAGGGGACAGTGGGGAAGATAGCCTTAAGCAGATAGACAGTTTTAGGACTGGAGCATCAAGTGGGGGCTGTTCATGCTGTCTGAGCCAATTGCCCAAGGAGGGCTGCTTCTTGCCTAAGGTCAAGCGTGGTCTGGGAATCCAAGCAGAGCTGAGCCTACAGATGGGGCTCAAGCAAGTACAGCTGCTCTGTGATTCAGTTGGTCTGGACTGGGGCTAGGATCTGCCTTCTAACAAGGTCTTCCTGAAGCAGGAGGCCTGCAGATGATACTGGGAGAAACTCTATTTTACTACAATGTGATAGAATACAGTGACTGATCCAGTTGAACCTGATCTTGGCCTTGATCTACTCTTGCACCATAAACTCTCCTCTCCTCCTCCTCACTAAATCAAGCATTTGAGAACCCCATTTACTGGGCAAGGACTTCACCTGCACCTGCCCCTTAATTTCCCCATGGTCATTCATTCTCTATCTCGCACTTTCATTTCCCTCTCTAGGGTGGATAGCAGGCCCAAGTGCCTATTTTTAGGTTTGGGAACTAGCTGTGTGTGTTTTTGGCCTTGCCTGTTCTCAGTCTCCAGCCTCTTGGGAAAACTTGATGCATTTAAGAATTGGAATGTAGGTGATGCATTGTTGTTTTTTCCTGGGAAACAATAAGCCAGGAACCAGAATAAACAGGGGTAGTCTGTGAGTTTCTCACTATGTTTATTAGCCTGAATCCTCCATCTGTTTGGTGGAAGTTCAAGCCCAGTGGTGGACACCACCATCAGATTTTAAAAGAAGCTTCTAGCTGAGCACTGGTTAGGCTGAGTATGTCCATCATTCATCTTGGGTCACCACCATTGTGCTGATGTGTTCATTCTTTGCATTGCACCAGCTGCTACACTCGACACCAGTAGAACACATAAAAACTAAGAATAATCATGATACTGCAATTTGGAGATTCTTAAATCACAGGTTCCCTATGTGTAAAGAGAATGAATTCTATAGTTAGCATATGTGGGCTTAATTCCAGGCTTACCCACCTCATGGTAGCCTCCCTGTCTCCAGGTACCCACTTCCTTGTATATAAATGAGGATAATATTACCTTAAAATTCAGAGGATGTATTTCTACAAATATTTATAATTTGTCGAGTGTGGTGCCTGCACATTGAATAAACTTAATAAATGGTGGGTGTTATTATTTTTAATATATAATTTGTATCTTAATTTTCTTAATTTTCCCATTTCTCTATTGAAATTACCCATCCTTTATTTGGGTTTCCCATCTTTCCCTATTTAAGGTAGACATTAAAATTTTTTTTGCTAATTCTTGTGTTTGGATCATCTGTGGTTTGCTTCTGTTGGTGTTTTCTAGGGTTATGAGTCTTCTTCCTTTCTTTTAACAGATTTTATAAATTATTGCATCCTGGAAATTATGTATAAAAGAAGAGTGAAAGTTGAAGAATAGCACTGTTTTTTTTCCTCCCAAAATTTCTGCTCTCATTAGTTGGCTAAAATGAGGAAGTGATTATTCGTATTTCAGCAATGTTCACCTCTGGTCAGCCCATCCCCTAAGCCCAATCCCCAACCCCTAGCTTTCTAGCAAAGGGCTAGTCTCCCAGTTCTCACCAGGATTTGATTATGGACTCCATGTAACCCCTTTGGATTCCTCAATTTTAGGTATCTGGAAAATGTGAGATAAAGGGCAGATGGAATGATTTATTTCCACTTAGCCCTACCTACATGAGTATTCTCAGCAAATTTGGGGTGGGGTGAAGAGAACTGTGGTATTTAGCAAATTATTATTGTACTTAGTAGTCTTTCAGACTTCTATCTCCACCATTGCTGGTAGCTCAATTGGTTTTGTCTCCCTGGAGGAAAGTTCTGGGTCCTGAGCAGCCTTTTGCACTCCCTGCATCCAGACCTGCCAGGTCTCACAGCTCACTTACTAAAGGATCCTTTGTTTGGAAATCAGTTCATCAAACCTTTCTTGTCTCCATTGTTCTTTGATAGTCCATAATAAAAATAATTTGTATATTATCCACATTTTTTGGGTGCTCCCATGAAAGCTAAGGTCTTCTGTGTCTTAATTAGATGCCCAAAGTGCCTAGAATGGCAGCTGTTATTTTCAATATCAAGGAACAGTTCCTAAATGCAAGATATCCTGGACCTGAGTGCTTAACAGTCAGCTTGGTACTAATTCTTGTGTTTCAATCGAGGGAATTGGAGAGACTTATTTTTAAAGGCTTAGTCTTGAGTTTGTAGCAAATGCTCATATTGTCTTATCTTTACTGTTTCAGACCCTTCCAATGGTCAGCCCCTCTGTCTTTTTGCTTGGGGGTTTTCTCTGGACCCCTGAATTCACTTTGTGTGTCCCCAACAAACTGGAATGTCAGAGAATTCATGTTTCTCAGGAGCAGTCCCTACCCAACAATTGGTAGAGGTTGGTGGATAAATACCCAACCCTCTTCCCCTCAAGTGAGATAACTCAGAGGAACATGTTTTACACCACCTTCCAGTTCCCCAGAAGTAATCTCAGCTGCCCACAGTGGTAGCTTGTTTGCTAACACACTTTCTTTGGCTGCCTTCTCTCACCTGTCTTACTTCCCACTTCCTGGCTGGCATGCCTGAGTGATCCTTTTAGATAAACTACTTGAACTTGGACTCATGGCTTAGATTCTCCTTCTGGGGAAACCTGGCCAAAAGCAGGTTGCAATTCTGATGTGCAACCTCTGGGTGCTTCTCCTGTTTGTGTAAAGGGTTCAGCATGAACAGAAGGGCAAATCTAGCCAAGATAAGATGGACTGTGCCAATGAACGTTGGAGGATGCCAAGAGAGCTGATGCTGAAGCTCTTTATTATAAACTGGAGCCATCTGCCAGCCTATAATAACTGGAATATGAAAGTCTTAATCTGGGATGCAGTTAAACTGTTTACTCTCTGTTTGTGGTTATGCCTTTAAAGCTTAACATGGTAGATTTAAATTCAGAAGTACATTGTTTTACAAAATTGGCATAAATCTGCATCCTTCCTTTGTTGTTATAATTTTTTGTTTTTAAATCAAGGAAATTTGCAGGACCACAGCTTTGTAAATGTCTTATGGGGGTGCCAAGGAACACTCTATGAGCCATTTTCTAAGAAGCAATTTCCTTCTTGTCCCATAAAACTCCCCAAAGCACCTTGGGCGAACACCGAAGCACTGGATATGTTTGCAAACTGCAAATACAGCAGACATTTAATTACATCGAATTCATCAAAACTCTAATTGAGACAGGAACTCAAACCTTACGACTTAATTACTTTAATTTCAGATGGGTAACAGACTTGGTCACGAGTAGCCCTTCATGCTGGAATACATTAGAGAGAAGCCCATGGGCACTCGCTAGTAATTCTTGCAGCCAAATGAAAGTGCAGAGCAACATAAATAACAATACTAAGTGAGACCTGTGATTAAATTTATTAATCAGTTCAATTGCCAATATACATCCTTTGCTGGAATGTGCTGCTGCACAGGCTCCACTGCCTGGAGGGCGGCTCAATATGTCAGGCAGCATTCATTACTGATTTTTCTTTTCCTCCCACTGATCAGGCAGCACAGAGGCAAGGACCAGTTCTCTGATACTGTTCTTCTATTAACATCTCCTCATTTAGACTTTCATTTAGAAGAACTTTTCCTTGATCTTCCTTTCCGTTGCCACTGGACATCCTGCTGCAGTTCCGCTAGTTAGTTATAAGTTCTGCTAACTGGTTGGTTAAGTTACTGCCATGACCTAAGGTGGAATTTGGAGGTGAGACATCCAGGGATCACAGTTCTTCTGAGAGCTGATAATAGTGTCTAATTTGTTGAGCATTTGCTGTGTGTGCCAGGTGGTGTTTACTGCTAAACATGTTATATTTCATCCTTCTGGTGATGCTAGGAGGTAGGTGCACTTGTATCCACTCTATAGATGAGAAAAATGAGGCTTAAAGAGGTAAAACAATGTCTCTAAGGCTCCACAGCCAGCAAATAGCAGAGTCAGGATTCAAACCAAGGCCATTTTGATTTCTGGGCCCATGCTTTTTCCAAAACATCATTTTACTCCCTCTGCAGACTTCAAGGGTTCTAAAAAGTCCTGAGAGGAGAGCTGGGCAGCTTTGGAACGCTCTAAGTGGGCATAGCACAAGAAAAGACAGAAGTGTTAGCACCCAGAATCATCACGTGGGCTACTTCTAACATCACCATGGTTGCTACTTCTCTCCACGACTGTGGCAGAACTGTGAGAAGAGCTTGGCAAAGACCTTCTAGAGGGGTAAAGTGACAGTTACCAGCACTTGTTAAAGTTCAGGAAGCAATTTGCCTTTTAAGCAAGTGTTCTACCATGATAGTGATTAATTGTATTGCTAATAAATTATGAGACACAAATGCATTCAAGACACTTCATATGTAATTAGTTGCCTGGCATCTACTAGACACATTTCAGTCATTTGTGTCATTTCCTTACATTATTTCTCCCTCTTTGGGTTTCCCTTTGCATCAAGCTTCAGGTATAAATGACTAATGAACTAACGACAACACTAATAATGGCCAGGCTAATAATCATACTGCTAATGGTGATGATGTTAATTAAGAGAGTGCTAACAGCAACAGGCTCTTCTGCAGGATGTGACTGATCATTTCCAACTCAGACAAGAGCCAGGGGAGTGCAAATGGCAGTGAAGGCAAAGATGGAGACTTTTTGGGTACTAACTACATTTACAGAAGATCTAAATATTGTGGGTCCATAAGATCTAAAACAAGAGATAATTGACCAAAGAGGTAAAGAAAGAAAATGTTCAGTCTAGCAAGTTGAGCAGACCTCAGTAGCCATGTGTGAATACAGCTGTCCCTTCTCAGAAGTGACCATCTACCTGTAGGCACTAGAGCCCATTCTTGATGAGATCAGTTTATCTCTCTCCCTGTCACCCATAAGGAACAAGCCCATCAGGCTACCCAGATAAATAAATTGGCATGAAGATGATGGAAGTAAAAAAACAGGCAGTGGAGAATAGCAATGGTGTGTCAGAGTGTATCTTGATTTAGATATTCTCTAGTCTGATTTAGAGAGAAAGCAGCATTGGGTGCCCCGCCTGGCTGACTAAATGACAGAGAGGCCTGGAAAAAGATGTGGGAGAAGGTTCACATGAGCGTTCTTTAGCCCTTCAAACCAACTGGCCACTTCTCTAAGGACCCTGTAATCCTCCATAGTGAGGGAGCTGGTTAAAACCACAAGGTGCCACAATATTGCAAGTGGGCTTCCAGAAGTCACTTTTCCTAGAAGATACTCAGAGTCCTGGGTATTTGGGCAGACAGCTCAATAACATGTTTGTTTCTGAATAAAATTCCTGCAAAGAAACTGGGACATGAGAGCTAGCAGAATGGTTGCAAACCCTCGGTTGCTGCTGCAACGCCGTGGATTTCTGGAAGCCTCACACTTTGGTGACTTACAGGTATCTTTCCAAGACTTTCCAAACACACACCAGAGTTCATTAAAGACACAGACCCTACGACACTTCCTGGCAGTGGAATAGTCTCCATAGATAAAATTCAGGTAAGCAAAGCCCCTGGTGACCCCTAAAGTAAGGTAAGTGAACATGTAAATAAAATGCTTGATCGCTGTAGCTAAAGAAAGATGGGATCTTAAATTGTGAAGATGGCTATTTGTTTTTAGCAGAGAAAAATCTGTGTCATTTCCTACCTCCCGCCTTCTTTTATTTACTCTATTTCCATTGATGTGAAACTATACCTAAAATTGTTTTATGTTTTCCAGTTCCGATCAAGAACATCAAAATGAGAATGACACCTTCAGATTCATGGCCTGCATCTTCAGCTTGGTTAGTTATTTACATGGACCTGGACGCTCTACAGTCCATCAACACAGAGACCAAATAATGATGCCTGAGGGTTTCCAGGTCCAATTGGGCCAGTCTCTTGGGGCATAAGGTCCCCCATCATCACTGCCCAAGACCACTGGCCTCCGGGCTGGTTTTGCTCCTGCCAGACCAATCCCTGCCTCACCTCCACGTTGTTCCTCCCCAGGTGCCAAGTTCTGCTGTCAGTCTTACCTGCCCAGCGAAGAGCCCGCAGACTCCAATGATGCACAGGATATTGAACACTGCCGAACCCACGATGGTCCCAACTCCCACGTCACCCTTGGTGATGAAGACGCCTGAAACACAGACCCAGCATCAACCTGGCTGTTGTGGCCGGCTGCATTCCAAGATGGGTGCGAGGGAGCTTTGTGTGTGTTAGGCTGTTCACAGATTCTACAAAAAATGGTGGAGGATTGGAGAAAGCTTTCTAGTCTGCACTGGGGACACTGTCCCACAGGAGCATTGTTATTGGGTCTGTACACATCCATGCAAAGTAAAAGCATCACTTTAATAAAATAACAATTAATAACTACCCACAGAGCCTTTGTCCTTCAGAGAGGGCAGGACTGAAATGTTCCCAGGTTATCACCTACCTATGACAGATGTGAACAGCTCTGGGGCCGAACTGCCCGCTGCCATGAACGTGGCCCCAGCCACATCTTCACTGAGGTGCAGGCGCTACAGAGGAGCAAGGACAAAGCACAGGTGAGTCGAATTTCCCCCTGGGGACCCTGTGACTCCTAGGTCCCAAGCTTAGTCCTTCCTCCTCCTCTTCCTCCTCCTTCCAGAGCTCGCCCACTCCTGCTCGAACCCCAGGATGGGCCACAGCTCCTCTCACTGTCTTCCTTGAGGGGCAGGATCAGGGAGAGGGCTGTATGTCACCCGAGTTAAAGGTTCCTGACAAGATCTAGGGTTCCCCAACCCAAATGCCTCCTGGGGCTGTGCAGATAACATGGAATAGCGGAGTGTGTGGTGTTGAGGCGCAGTGGGCATTCACCACCTTTCTCAAGTCAGTACCACTCAGTTCCCTCTGAGTTGCCAAAATATTCTTATTTTTAAATTAAATTTATTGGAGTAACATTGGTTAATAATAACATTATATAAGTTTCAGGTATATATCTTTAAAATACAATATCCGTATATTCTATTGTGTGCCTACCACCCAAAGTCTAGTTTCCTTTTGTCCAAATATCCTTATTTTTTAAGAGCTGCCAAAATCCACATTTTTATAAAAAATATACTGATTTTTTTCCCATACCATGCTGATCTCAGGCTAAATTATTCTCTTGGTAACCAGCCTGTGAGCCTTGATTCTAAGAGGCTATAAAAGCTTTGGGGGTTGGGAAAGGTCACCCCTGAACCCCACTGCCCATCCTCAATGCAGTCTTGAAACCCTGGGGTAAGGAGAGTGAGTGTGAATAGAGAGTGACAAGGCATCAGCCCTACCAAGATGTTCTACACACAAACTCTCCAGGTCATTCTCTTTGTTGATCCAAAGATAATTTGCAAGAAAACAAGACGAATACATATTAGAGGTTGGTTAGCACGTTTAGCTTTTCTTCTTTCGGTCATGACTCAGAAAGTAAGCTGCTAGCTGTCAATAAATAGCCAGTTCTCCTGGTGTCCCAGCTAAGAGATCCTGGTCTTGAGTGGTATTGTCCCTCTTCCCAGTGGCACCAGCAGCTGCACTTCCTTGCTCGGCCATGAAGGGGCAGCATGGCCTCGTCATAGGCCACTGGCTCCACTAACCAGCAATAGGCTGCTGCAGGAGCCCTAATGGAGCATTTTGATCTGGAATCCTGGTGTTCCTTCACTCTCGACTGAACAGCTAAGCTTCTCGCAGGGTTCTGAGGAGACCTTAAGATGGAGGTACTGACACCTCAAGCTGAAAGGTGTGGCTGTGAGGGCATCCTGGCAACTGTCTCACCAGGGGATGGGAGTCTGTGGGAAGGTCACCTATGGCAGAGCTCACACTGCTTGGGTGGTTCGCCAAGACTTGCCACTTGCCATGAGCTATGAGCCTTGCACTGCCAAGTCCTCTTTAGCTCGGGCTCCATATGGGGCATTAGTTGTAGAGTCCACACCTTGGGATCATCTCCAGTTCCTTCTCCTTCACCCATTCAGTTTGCTTCTTCCTCCATATCTTCTTACATGCCTTCCACTTTCATTCCTAATTTACTTCGGCTCTGGTAACATCTCACCAGATGCTTAGAATCATCAACCAGGGGTCTTTCTGCATCTGGACTCTTTCCATCTACCAGATAATAGTTGTCAAAAGCCTTCCCAGCTCCCTCCTGAGCACTGAATAACTCCTCACACCCCAGCCTGGTATTCCTCAGGTTTCCCGCAAGCCCCGGGTTCCCTTGCTCGGTTTTATGGCTCAGAGTCTTCTGCTCAAATACTATTCCTTGAAATGGATTGCCCTGAGACCCTCCCTCCAAGGGCTCTTCCAATCCTGCCCCTGCATGAGCCCTTCCTTGAATCCCTGGATGAATCAATTTCTACCTCCCTTTTCTCTCTCTGCACGTCCCAATTTCCTGGCATTTCATCCAGCCCCTTCTGTGTATCACTTGGGAGCTGCTGTGCACCCGACAGCAAGGACCAGTCTGTGTTTCTTCTTGTTTCCCGCCCAAGGGGGTGTGCTTGCAGGTTCTATGGGTTTCCTCAGTGAGTAGAACACATTCTGACAATTGTAGGTACATTTCTAGAACAGGGTCTTTGCTATTTAAAAAAAAGTTGTGTGGAAAACAGAGAGAGAGAGTACTTTGCTAAATAATAAAGCACCAAGCGGTGGCATTTTAGAGATCACAAACGACCCCAGTTACAGGGGCTTCGATGCTTCCTCCTCTTTCACATAAGGCTCCCTGTTCTTAGGTTAAATCTCTCTCTTTGGACAAAAGGACTTCAGCACCTGCCCACTGTCCATCTCAGATACCACCTCACTCCTTCCTCCTCGTACTTCCACTTACAAAGGAACCCACTCCTGAGGCCTCTCTAGGGTTACTGTGCAATCATTCTCTTTTATTAAGTATACAAAACTAACAGACTTTCAGGATATAGAAGAAACTGCTTAAGTTAGTAGTTCTTAAAGTGTGATTTCAGACCAGCAGCTTTAGCAGCACCTGGGGACTTATTAGAAATGCAACTTCTGTCCCCTGCTGGCCCTCAAGAGCTAATGAATCAGACACTTGCAGGGAGGGGAAGGAGCAAAGGGAGAGAGGACAAAGTTTGAGGACAACATAAAGAAACTTGAGTTCCAGATGGGAGGTGTGTCTGGAAGAGATCCCTTCTGAAAAGGGATTCTGAATTAAAAATAAAATAGAAAGCTTCCACATAAAGAAAACTAAATCTCAAAACAGACAAAGAGATGAAAGAGGCAAGAGAATGAAAGAGTTCTAGATATGCTGAATATTTTCTGATGAAAGGGATTTAACTTGGTATTCAGCCTGGCATCACTGCGCTGATTTCGAACAGAGTCCCTTTCCTGGTCTCTGTGGCCAATTTTCATCTTCTTGCCTTTCAGCCCTCTGCTTGGAGCATTTCTTTACATAGCAGAGAGAAAGGGTAATAGAGATGTGTGGCTAAAGATTTCTCACTCTACAAGGACCCCACAAATCACCAAAGAAGAATTACAGGAGCAAAAGGGAATGGAGGAAAGGAAGATGGAGAAAGTGATAGAGAGAAAGGAAGAGCAGGATTTAAAAGAGGAACGAAAATTAGAAGCAGAACACAAATAGCACCCTGAGTTTTGGCCAATAAGAGGAAGGAGAGCTGGCTTGTGGGTTAAAGCCTGATTATGGGTGTCCTGAAATTCTAAGCAGATTGATGCAGCTTTTTGCTAATATTGCCCATCACTCTGGAGCATGCTGATGCTTGGCATTCCCGTCCTAGGTTGCCTCGAGGGCTCCCCAGGACCTTGGTGGAGATGGCTAGAGCAGTACCAGTGCCCAGCTCAGACATGCTGAGAATCAAGGCACGTACCTCACAGATCTTTTCCAAAGAGGGGACGAAGAAGTCATCACACACAATGGCCAGCGCGTAGAACATGTACATGGCCTAGAAGAGAGGAGAGGAAGAAGGAATTAAATTGGAGACAGGATTAACTCAAGGTCGGAGTAGAGCCACAGGCTGAGGGTCTGGCCACACACTGTTTTCATAACATCCTCTGTCATCACAAACTCAACATCTTACTCAGAGTAAGAACAAAGTCTTCGCAATGCCTAAGAGGTAGTATGTGATCTCACCTCTCTTCTCTGACCTCATGGCCTACCACTCTCTTCATAGTCCACCTCCTTGTTCCACAAACATTCCATGGATGCCCACCTCATAGTCTTTGCACTTGCTGTTTCCGCTGTCAGGAACACACTCTCCCCGATCACCTTGGCTCACTCTGTCATGCCTTCAGGTCTCTGGTTCAATGTCAACTTAAACAAGAGGCCTTGGACTTTCCCTCCCTCCCATTTCCCCCTATGCTTCTATGTTTTTCTTGACATATTATGTTTTTCTTGACATATTATGTGTGAAATTAATTTGTTTGTTGTCTGTTTGTTGTCTGTTTTCTCTACTAGAGGTCCATGTGGTTATGAACTATATCTACCTCATTTATCCCCAGTACTCAGTACAGGGCTGGGAACATAAAAAGTACTAAATAAATACTTGTGTGGTGAAGAAATAAATAAATGAATACTTCCAAGTGAGTTTCCCTCTTTTCTTTTCTGCAGGGCGGACTTTGCATTCTTGCTTCCACATCTTTCATCAGCTATGACCTGGACATCCCCTAGAATTCTATTTTTTGGTCATAAATCACCTCTCCACCTTATTTAACTTCATGTTCCTTTATAACTATGAAATTTTATTTGATTTCATTGTTGGTTGGCCACCCAGCATCCATCTTCTAGTCTTTCTAATAACACCCAGTTTCATTTCAAATATCCATTATACCCAACTGTGAAAGGTGCCCACCCCCCTTTTCCTCCATGAGTAGTAATCCCTAGTGATGGCTCTTGGTTCAGGAGTGGGCATAAGACCTACTCTGTCCTATTCAATGGCAGGAAAGGCTTTATAGTCCTTGCCAGAGGGAGCTGTTTTGCACCCTCAAGTGTTGGTTGTAAACAAGGAGGCTGAGAGCCCTGATTGCCGTTGGAAGCCATATTGAGGAAAATCAAATCAGGGGTGAAGTTGACCCTCAGTCAACTTAATGACATCACTGAGCCATTGATCATGTGGTACTAGAGCCCACCTTGCCTCTGGACTTCATAACATATCATACTGGTAAACAGGCCAGTTTGATTTGGAGTTTCCCTGTTATTTGCAGCCCAAAGCATCTAATGGATGTGGTTGCTCATCCTTCAAGTTCCAGCATCCTTTTTCATTTTTCATCATCTCTTTCACTTTTCACAATCTAGTATCTTTTCTTTTTAAGAATTGCTCCATGGGAAAGGCCTTCAGTTACACACTGCCTACTTCCCTCACTACAGGGAGCAGGCATATGACTCAGGCTAGCCACCAGAATATCTCCATCGCTTCACACAGTGGTGGGTGGGCAAAAGGTCTGCAAGGGGCCAAGCAGGGATTAACAAAGAATCTGGGGGACAGAGGTTCTCTTCTTATGAGATATAAATACCACCTGAGTATGGAGCTACTGGAGGCAGCTGCCACATAGAGAAAACTTGCCTGAGAATGCAGTACATAGTAAGAAGCTGAACCAAGAGATGGGACAGGAACACACACACACACACGCACACACACACACGCACACACACACACGCAGTGATGCCCAATGACCCATGAGAACTCTGAACCCAGCTCAGTCTGAAACCAAAGTATACTTTCCAATTTTATGAGCCAATAATACATCTTTTATACCTAAACTGATTTGGGTTGATTTTCTGTCACTTACAACTGTCCTTTATGAAGCGTTATGTAGCAAGCCATGCACGAAATGGTCTTTGGCCTTCAACTTGGATGGCACACTAATTTAGATACCACCCCCTTTATAAACTTATTTTCTTTTTTCGCATGAACGTGTTTCATCTCTTCAACTAGATTGTAAGATTCTGAAGTACATTGTAACGCTTGATTCTTTGAAAATATCAGACAAGTGCACAAAAACATATGCATCAGGAATAGTCTTTCCAAAATGCTGACTATAATACATTATCAAAACCTAAATAAATATACCATAGGGGATGTGTTATATAAAATATAATTCATGATTCAATAAAATACTGTTAAAAGGGATTATGTAAATCCATAGTGACAAGGAAAGCATTTACATTACATTGTTAAATGAAAAGTGTTATAAAATAGTATGTGCAATCTCTTTTTTGTTACATTATCTCTGTATAAGAATGTATACATATATACACTTAAATAAGTGTATCTGCATATGAGAGTTTGTAAGGCCATAAATCAAAGTAGTTTCTCCCTTGATTAGTGTGACTCCACCTGTATTTTATAATTCCTATTAATATTTTCTGATTCATCGACCTTAAATTTTCATTTCTTGTATGATTTTGGTAGGTGGTGGGAGATTGAAGAGGTAGCAACTCTGTCTTATACTTTTCAACTCTCGAAGAGCCTGGCACACAGAAAAATCTTAAAAATAACTTTCTATTTATTAGTGTGTTCATAATCTGTATCAAATTATTTACATGTGAGGTGTTTTAGTTTTGAAGATGTTAATTAAAAATTAATGCTGTAGATGAGTCAGAATATACATTCCCAAATTATAGCAGACTCAAAGCCTCTTTTGTAGAATAACTTGGCTGATTTGATGATATGCAGGCTTTATCATGATCTTTGAAAGGACAGTCATTAGAATACAGAGTTGTACACTTGTGGATTAACCAAGATCTGAATAAGCTGTCCGTAACTGACATACTCAACTCACTGAAACAGCCAATGCTGCTTAGAAGTCTATAAACCATCTCTTCAAGACTATGTTCCAATATTACATATTGATTCTGTTTTGAGGCAAGAAGCTCCATCTAACACATTACAATATCAATGTCTGGACTGGGACAAGAAATGAACAGATCCGTCAGGCCTTCTGTGGTTTCAAGGCTGATGGCTACTGAGAACCACATTAGTTCCTGTGCACAAGGCAGCATGAGTCAGGGACGCCCACTGTCAATCAGACACCTTGTGAAGGCACTTGTGGACACCTTAAGGGGCCTGCCAAGTGATGGGTCTCCTTTCTACCTCCTGGCATCTGAGGGCAGTTCTGCCACTTTACTTGCAAGAAACTCTGCTTTAACCCTCTGCCATGTTACCCACTGGAAATCAGATTTCCACCAGATAAACAAACAAAACAGAACAAGATATTGATGAAGGGACAATATCTTGTTCTGTTCGTTTTGGGGACTGTGCATGTGGTGGTGGTTGAGGGGGAAGAGGGGAGATAAGGAAATTACTTTGTCTCAATTTTGCTATGAACCTAAAACTGTTCTAAAAAGAGGTCTACTACTATTAATAAAACAGAACCAAAACAAATGTACAAAGTCAAACTTTAATATGCTCAGGAAAAAAAAGATGCTGAAAACTTACTGGTATTGCTGGTACCATCAAAACAACTGGCCCAAATATTTTAGAGAATGAAGCATTTTTGCATTAATTTGACCATTCCTATATTCCAAAGGATATAATATTATTGATAAAGATGATAATAAGGATGGTAATAACAATAATAATATTAATAATATATGCCACAATTTGTTGGGCCAGGAATTCAGGCATGCTTTAAGTACCTTACAAAGACTATCTCACTTAATTCTCTCAACTCCTGTGAGAGGCATGGAGTTACTGGCCTCATTTCTCAGATGACTCAGCGAGTGTAGTAATTTGTCCAAGCTCACTTGGCTAGCAAATGGCAGGGCCTGGATTTGAGCCCATGACTCTCTCTGAGTCTTTACAAGGAGTCTAGCTGCCTCCCCACACAGAGGTCATTTCCGATTCACCACCCAATCGCCACTTTCTATTTTCAGCTCACCTACAAATAAGCTGTCTTCCCTAATCACACCGAGGGAGGGGCAGTTTCAGAATCCCACCTATTCATTTTTGGGGGCAGCCGGTCAGAGCCACTGATGTTCTCTTCTTTTATATTATTATTATATTTTAATTTTATGTTTTATTTTGATTGCACACTCACAAACATGCCACAAATGTATAAATGTGCTTAGCAGGATCCTGAGTAAACCCTAGCTACCTCTTTCTTTTTAGTGGCTCCCTATTTTCCTCCATAAACACTGCTGCAATGAAAATCTTTAAACATACATTCTTTTCCATTTCTTGGATAAATTTTGAGATCTGGAATTGTTGGGTGATGTTCTTTTAAAAATATTATTATTTTTACAAGGTGCACTACAAAATGTAAGACAGATATGAAGTCTCAAGAATGCTTGAGCTGGCCCAACATTTGAGACAGTCCAACGCACAGCCGCAATGCACCCTGGAGTCTAAGCCCATGATGGCTATAGCAAACAGAATAAGTAGATGTGGGCATGTTCTAGAAATGACGAGTGAGGGGTATCTGGAGAAGAGGGATGGGGGTCTATTTGAGCTTCAGCTCAAGGCTCATGACCATAGAGGCTCTTGTTCCCTGAGAACTTGCCAGGGCCCATGGTGTGGGAATCTGTACTTTGGTGTGGATCATGTGCTGCCTGCACCGTGCCACATTTTATGTTCGTATACCTGACCTCCCTTCTCTGGAAGGGCAGCAGTTGTGCCCTTCATACATTTATATCCACGCTCAGGGCAGGCTTGCATAGAACAAGGGCCCCGTTTATATGAGATGAATGGATTACAAGGAGGTTGGTGCTCACAGAGTAGCTGGTGTCATCACCTTTGGAAGCAGTCAAGGTGAATGACTGAGCAGCATTGACTGGCATAGCAGTTGCTGAATGAGAGGCAGCGGAGCCTTGGAGGTAGCCCAGGACGGGTTAGAGACCTGTATCAAATCCTGGGCTTGGTACTTCCAAGTTGCGTGGCCTTGAGCAACTCTCCTTACTCTGCTGAGCCTTCAACTTGAGACCAAATACACCATGCTCTCAAGTTAGCTTATGAGGCTATAGTAGGAAGTAAATGGAAAGAAATGAACTAAGGGTTTGGACACAGCAAAGCACCTCACACAGCAACAATACCCAGAGCACGTGTGCCGGCTAGCCTGCTGGAGACATGTAGAACAGAGCCGAGTCACCCCTGTTGTCTTAGCTGAGGCTGTCAGGGATCAGTTGACAAGCAGCTAATCCCTAGACATGGGTGAGTCCAGCTGTGACTGGCCAAGTTCAACCTAGTTCAGCTGAACCACAAAGACCTATGAGCTAAATTAGTGTCTAATGTTGTGCCACTGAGGTTTTGAGGCTATTAGTTACACAGCATTATTTTGGTGATAGGTAACAGATATAGACAAGCTGATAAAAAGAGACATATTGAAAACAACAGTAATGAGAAGTAACCTCTAAGAAAGCAGACTTTCTGTTATGGGTAAAAATATACTTGGCTTTTCTAGTATCCCCGGAACTAGCCATGGCCATGTGATACAATTTTGGTCAGTGAGACTAAGAGACAGATTCAACTAAAGTCATCCTTTCTTCCTGCCTAGAACTTGGGTATGATGTCTGAAATGGCAGCAGCAATTGTATAACCATGAGACAAGAAGCATGAATATATACACCAATATGCTAATGGTGGCAAAGCCCTGAGGATGCATTTACCAGCTAGCTGATCTAATGCCAGAAACATTTCTCTCAGTACTTCTTATTATCTGAGAAAATGAACACTCTCTTTGTCTTCATCGTCATTAGTCAGGATGTCTGTACTTACAGTCATGTTCCTTCCTAACTGATATGGGGCACAGAAGATTTTCAGTCTGCCGGGCAAAGGTGGTGAAGGAAATCAGAGAAGTCTTCACAGAGGAAGTGGCTATTGAACTGGGTTTTGAAAGATAAATACTATCTCATCAGGCAATTGCAAAGGTTGACTGGGACTAATAGAACTAGAGAACTTCAGCGAAAGTGGTTAAACTGAAAAATAGCTAAGGTAACAGGACATTATTGTGGCCTGTGGCTTAATGGAGGTGAACAGGCTTTAGATGAAATGTCGATATACAGAAAGGCTTCTGAATTGTGAGGGCAAATGTACCTGAACAGCATGACATTAACTCCGCTGTTTTATGTGGCATCTCCAGTCAGCGGTTTTCACAGACAATTTCCTTTTACTACATCATCTGCACTCGTGTTGCTCTGTCTTCAATTTCAATGAAGATGGTGCCAAAGAAGCAATTCCTAGGGAAGATCTATAGAACTCTGGCCTTGGTGGAAATTGTTCTACTTCTCCCAGGGAATATGGCTTGAATAATAACCAGAAATAGTCTTTCTTACTCCTTCCCTGTCTTTTTCATAGTTTAAGTGATCATCCATGATTACTTAAAAAAGTTATTTCTTTTAAAGTAATTCTCACTCATTATGCACTCTGTATCTAATGGTTCCATGATGCCATGATAGGACCGAATGACGCACCCACTCTCAGGTTCTGTAGTGACAGACATTGTTCTCCTGGAAGCACTCACCATCTTGAGAGACTAAAAACGCTGAGCTTCACAGCTGAACCAGGGTTCTGAACAAGAGGTTGTGGTTGGGGGTGGGTTGCAGGGAAGAGGAATGTGGCAGATGATTATGGGTGCCCCTGGTCTTACCATATTCTTCAGTCCTTTAAATTCAGAGAACCCACTGTGTTTCAAATGTCAGAATCTGCCTCCATTTGTTCGAAGGTTTTTAATTTAACCTTCCACAAAGTAGTCAAGAAGTGCTGGGGCATTACTTCCCTGGGAGTCCTCAAGCAATGACTGATGGGAATTGGTATATGAGTACCCAGCTTCCTCACCCCTGAGTGAGAAACTCTACACTATCTTCCTGGATCCCCACTGAATTAAGCTTCAGGTATCCACAGTGTTGCAAGCTCAATTACATACCATTTTTCTTTTTTTAGCAATTTTTCTTTCTTGGTCTCACTTCCTCCCTGCTACTGATGTTTCCCTCTACTGCAAAATGACCACTTACATTCCTTATCTTAGGGTCTCCTTCTGGAAGAGCCCAGATTGAAATAAGAGGGGCATCAGTTAAGGAAGACTGCGGAAGGAATGCAATACACTTTGAAATCAAGATGGGCCACTTGCAGAAACAACTGTTTTCCAAAAGTCTGGGGGAATTCTCTCCCTTAGTCCTCCCCACCCCCCACCCCATGGTCATGTTGTCACTTCTAACTGAAATGCTTCTCTTGTAGGGACTCAAATGCTGAAGGAATTGAGTAAGTTAATGAACTTGCTCATTAGCATTAATCCTATAATTATGTCACTTGAAACTAGTTTCATGATACCCGTATGAGGCCTATGGCTGATCACTGTTCCTGGAGGTACCACATTGGGGTTACTGTTTTGAAGCCTTGAGAATGAGAGATTTACCATCTCTGGAGAAATAGTTCAGGGGGAAGAATGCTTCATTGGTTGACAGTTTATCAAGAAAATGAGAGTGATACTTGCTACTTCCCTCTCAATATTCACTAAAAGAAGGTTCTGGGGACAGATTTATGTAGCTGGGTTGATGTCAAAGTGGGCCTCATTGTGTTCTAGGTATACAGAGTCTTCATTGACCCTCACAACAGCTGCAGGAGAAGGCACTGGGCTTAATCTAGCCTCATAGGTGGAACCAAGTTCAGTAACTTGCCTTGGGTCACACAGCTAGTATATGGTAGAGGCAGAATTTGAACCCAGGTGACTTGCCTCCTGAGTCCATGCTCCTAACCATTACACCACACACCATCTCAGGAAGAGGACTGTCTGCACTCTATTTGAGGAACATCTACTCTCTGCTAGGCCCCAAATCCCCATTTACAGAGACCTCCTGTGAGACTAGGGCTCTTGACCTGAAGTCTCTGAACACTGAATAGCCCAAGGAGTACTTAGAGACTTCAGAAGTGTGTTAATTTGTATGGGAACAAACTGCATCTTTGTTTTCACTAACCACTAAGCAGATTCAGCATTTCCTTCCACTATGAATATATGCAATAAACCACAGGAGTATTGGCAAGACTTGGGGAATGTGTTCCCAATGGAAAGCACAGACTTTTACATCACATCACCAGTGTTGTAGAGACCTCATGTATGTGCATCACAACTTCAGAAATGGGTACTTATGAGACATAACACTAGATCTTGTATTTAATGTATTAAAAACACAAATTCCGAGGCGCTTTCCACACTCAGTGCATCCTGGTGAAGTGGCTCCAGCAGCTCAAGATAATACTTTGAAGGTCACAGGGGTGAACCATGAGAAGCAAAGCACATGAAATAGGCACTGTTGAATAAGCACTGTTGAATAGGCACACAAACTAGTAAGGAGGATTCAGGTTGATCTGATGGAGAACCAACATGTCTGTTAAACATGTAAGCAGAACATTTGGTATGAAAGCTAAACAGAACTATTCACTAGATTCTAAGTGAGCTTAGAAGAAGGACCCCTAACCTACAGAGAGGAGGGTATGGTAAGACTACATGGAGGAGTTTATGCTAATATCATATCTAAGAAAATGAACAGGCATTAGCCAAACAAAGAAGTCAGGAAAAAACTGACTAGATAAGGGAATATCAAGAATAAAAGCATAGTGTCATAAATTAAAATGGTTTGTGCCGAAAACTACAAATTAGTCACTATTGCTGGACTGTAAATTGTGGGTGAGAAAGAAGGGACAGATGAGGCTGCAGAAATATACAAATATATATATGTATATATATGTATGTATATATGTATGTATGTATGTATATGTATGTATATATATACATATGGATATATATACACATGTATGTATGTATGTATATAAAGAGAGGCTCTTTTATTCCAGGATGAGATATTTGGATGCATAAGTACAGACTATCTTGAACAGGAGTCCCTGCTGACTCCACTAGATGAAACTTATGATGATGGTGATGATGGTTGTAATGGTGATGATGATGATGATGATGATGATGTTGATGGTAGTGACTGTGATGTAATGATGGAGACAATGATGATGATGATGGTGATGGTAATGGTCATGGCGGTGGTGACAGTGACTATGATGTGATGATGATTGGGACAATAATTATAATGTCATGATGATCAGGATGGTGAGGGTGATGGGATGGTGATAATTATTTGATGATATGATGATGATGGTGGTGGTGATGATAGTGATTGATTGTGATGTGATAATGATAGAGATAATGATGATGGTGATGATGAGACAGAGAATGGTGGTGATAATTATGACCACTGACATTTATTGAATATGACCATGGGGCTAGAATTTTAAAGTTTTTCTTAAAGTCTTAAAACTTAAAACTGTAAAGTCTTAAATTTTTCTCTCAACTATATCCTGAGGTGGGTACTATTGGTATCGCCATTTTTCAGACCAAAAAAAAAAAAAAAATGAGGCCAAAAAACCTGAGGCAGAGAGAATATAATCCCAAGGTTAGAGAGCAAGTTACATGACTGAAACTGGACTTTGACCCCATTTTTATGACTCCAATCTAAGCTAGAATTCATGACTAACTCTAAATCTCTAACTGCTTTTAGCAGCAAGAGAAGTGGTCTGAAGGCTTAGAATGCCCACTATCTTGAAAATTTCTCATGACCTCATTCTTCCTTAAATTGATTCTTTCCTGTCTTCTTCACCCACTCTTCAATGATACCCCTTACCTCTCCCCTCCCTACTAAACCCTAGTGACACACTCTGTGGGAGTTCTCAAAATCTCATGTAATGACAGGTTGACAACCAGCTTATTTGTCAATACTGACCTTTCCTCCTTAGGCTTGTTTTAGAAAATGAGGACAATGACTTCTACTCTAGGGATATTGTAAATATTAGAGAATTAAATTTCCTGGAGGATTGTGAAATTTACTCACCTATCTGTGAGATGGTGGAACTCTTCACTTCAAGGTCGGTGAGAAAGCTGCTTCCTGCCTCAAAGTTTTTATTAGCAACCTGAGCTGAGCCTTTCTGAGGAAACCACAGCAGGGTGGGAATTTTCATTCCAGAGTTAGAGCTAAGCTTATTGCACAATACTGTGCCTTTGAAAGACACCAGGCTGGTTAATTATCAAGATATTTGCATTCTTGCCTTTCTGTCATTTTCTTGTTATTCTCTCTCCAAACACAGTCTTGGGAGCTAGTGGGCACCACAGCTGCCAGATAACATCCAACTGCAGAACTGCAAGCCAATCATGAACCAGCATGGAGGACTTCCAAAAACAAAATCAGCTTGAGACACGGGCACTCCAGGCAGGCTCATAATCTGGCACTTCTTCAAACCCATGTTCTTTAAATATTTATTCAATATTTATTTAGTGAAGGATGGAGGAGAAAACTAATCTTCTATTAATAAAAAATGTATATAGAGATTAAGCCTCTTACTAATTCATTTCCACTGGTGCAAGCATAGTCAATATTCTGAAAAATATTCTGCAAAACCTTCCCCCATTTTTCTGTAATTATTATTCTCTTTTAAGTTTATCTTGTAAAAAGAACTTCTTTTTGGTAAATGCAAAGTTTTAATACTTAATATTTAGATAGTGAAACATTTCATTCAATGTTGGTAAATACTAAACATTGTTTTAAATTTAAAATTTCAGCAAATGGGATGATGTGAGCACTTACAAAGTACATGTAATAGAAATAGGCTGGATGTAGCAAAAAGCAGGAAGAATTTTTAAGTTTCTACTTTAGGTGGCTGTTCACATCAGGTGGAGGCGATCAATTTATGTGCCTTTAGTTGTGTCATATGGAAACCCGGGTTAAGTGGCACCATCCTTCCCATTTATTATACTTATGTTTTAGTACTCCTGGTAAGTAGGCTTCTTGAGAAGGTGCACAGATGGCCACCCCAAAATCTAGCTTTAGGTACCCAGTTGAGAGCCATGCCAACTTCACCAGGTTTGGACCACTTCCTTAACTGTATGTCTTTACTGTGTCCTATTACCAGAACCAACTCAGTATCACAGGATGTGCTCCTGGAGTAAAAGGTGATTTACTCTTAGTGGTGAAGGGCCCACAAACTAATCCTGCTTGTGATTGGTATGAAGGGCTAAAGGCTGGATGACTATGGGTAAGGGTCCAATCTGGGGCTGTGTGGGCTTAATTCTGACTTTATTTTATTGCTTAAGTTCCAGTGCAGCTAACTAAGCCAGACCAAAGCTTCATATTACAGTATTTCCAACTTCACACTTCAATGACAATCCGTTTAAATAATTAGCAGATGATTACTATAGACTTTTAACTAGGAGATTCAAAGCCTCTCTTGCCAGACAATTAGCTTAGCTGGGCCCATGGGCTCTTTCTCCACTGGTTGATGTAGGCTGACTTGATGTTTGGGTGTATGCCAAGGAATTCTTTGTACCTGGACAACAGTACAAATGACTGCTAGACTTGGGATGGCCTTTTGCCTTCTGTTCACTTGGTGTGCCTTTAGGAAGCAATCAGGGGCCAAGACAAAGATGCTCTTAGACCATTCTACTAAAAATCCTTCATTTTTGGATAATAAGGAGGACTGACTTTTGCTGCAGTTTGTAGATGCTGACACCAATGTTAGGAGCTGTGGCTCTAAGGCAGAGCTAAAATTAAATCATGCTTTCACTTACTTCTCCAAGGGCCTAGAAAGAGCAAGAAGCTGAGTTGCAAACAAGAACCTAGGAGATAATCTAAAGGCATGGGGGTAAAACATGCTGAAGCAAAAGGGAAATAAACTCCCTTGAAGTTATAAAGGGACTGGAGAACAGTGGTATCTTTGAGTTTCTGTAGTTCGCTTCTGCAACTTATAGCAGAGTGGAAGAAATTTGCTAGCTGGTTACTCCTGCTTTCCCCCAGTGTAAATAAGTTGGTGGAGGCAGAAATGATCCATGGTTTCAAAGCAGGAATAGTATATTCTGGGTCTCTAGCTATGTGACCCAAGGTGAATATTTTAACTTCATCAACGTTTCAGTTTTTCTTGTTTGTAAAATGGGAAAAATAATAGCTCCTATCAGATATGGTTGTTTTGAAACTAGATTATGCATGCAGAATTCCTAACACAATAGCTAGACTGTTGCATTCAATAAATGCTGAATAATATTATTATTGCTAGGATCATTATTATTTTAATCAACTTGTTAGAAAAGTGGAACCAACTGAATTGAAATAAACTTATGGGATCATTCATACTTCCTTCTTTACAAAAACAAGAAAAGATTAGCAAGTTTATTCTTCTCTCTGATTGCATTTGTGGGGGCAACGTATATGGAAGCAGGCACACAGCAATGGTTTGATGATGAGTCTGGCTTCCTTTTCTTCCCTTTTCTCATAAGAGCTATTGCCCATCCAAAGAAATCCAACCCAAGTTTGCATTCCAACAAACACATGATTTAGGATTCCCCAGCGGTCAACTGGGATGGCCAATGCAATGGTAAAATCCAACCCACCCCTGGATCCGAAGTTAATTACAACTGAAAAGCAGATGGTGTCTAAATCTAGGACCATCTGTTCTCTGTCTGTGGGAAGTTTTCCCGGCGGAGAAGACAGAGCCATAGCCAAATTTCTCTTTGCCCCAAGAAAGACTGGACTTTTGCATTTAAGAAAACATCTTATTATTTGTCATGATAAGATTTTGTCTGATCTATGTAACCACAGAAACGTTAGGTCAGATATCCAACAAGGGAAGGTCAGTGGGCCGACCTCAGGAATGTAGACGGCTACTCAAGCTCAAGATGTTACCACAAGTAAGACAGTCTGAGGATAAAATATTTTAATATAACTTGTCTACTGCTTTGTAAGACAACCCCTCCTCCCACCCATATAATTCTAATTAAATGGCCTGATGAGGAAATTATTTGATTGGTTTTATTACTGATACTTTTATTTTCTATCTTTTTAAGAACCGACAAAGAAGTAATTTCCCCTTTCACTTTCTAAACAAAACATTCCAATGAACGTTGTGGCTCCTGTTGGAATGCCAGTGTCACTGGATCTGATCTGTTGGGGACTTTAAATCTACTGATATGAGCCAATAAAAAAAAAGGCATTGCCTAATGGACACTGAAAGTATCTCTTTTCAGTTATATTTTATCATCAGATTTGTAACCATTCAGGGAGTTGTGTCTTGACTATAGATCTAATGGGAGGTGTTGTTGATTACTGGTAATCCAGTGTTTAGAATAAGTATGTGGTACATGAAACAGATGTTGTTGATATCCCTTGACCCACTTCTGACAATGGACAACTTAAGATACACTGACAGTTTCCTACCCAGGCCAGCTTCCCACCTTACCTGTGGCTCTGCTTTTCTGCCTGAGGAAGCCTCCAGTGCTAGAGAACTTTCTTCAGCCCATGTGCAGAGCAGCCCAAAACTGCCCGTTTGAACAACCCAGAAACAATCATACCAAAGAAAATAATAGTCAGTGAATCAATAACCAGTCTGCTCAGCCTGATGGGGGCAATTCTGAGTTGAAGACTACACAGCCCTCTGTGGGTTGAGTCTCAGTTGTTCATAGTGTTAATGCCCCCTTTATTGGCTCATTTCTTTCCCTGTCTTGCTTCCCCCAACCATCTCATGTCTGCTTCCTGGGCATGCCCTCAGATAAACTTCAAATGAACTTCCTATCCCTGGTGGGATGCTGGTGCAGGCTCATATGGGCTCACAAGGGCCAATCAGTAAGTTTCCAGGAAGTTTATAAGTCCACCAATGTATTGCTTATTAGCTTAAGTTTGATCATGGCATTAATTCTTTTTGCACCATGGAAATGGGAAAATGCTTCAAATCAGAGCTTCCCCTCCCCATCCCATCCCTGCCCTAAAGAGCTCATTGTTGACTATTTAGCAGCACACCACTGTCTTCACTCTAGTTCTTGTCTCAGGGTTTGTTTTGGGGAACATCTAAACTAAGGGTTGGTAGCAGGTACCCCAATGAAGGCAATGCATGAGCATTTATGGTTACAAAAGAATCAAATTTGCCAACATTATTACAAGCATTCCTTCACTGACTAAAGGATTGATTTTTAATGTACTTGACTGGTGAATAGAATTTGTTTCTAAATTTACAGTTAAGGGAGTAGGTAGAGAAATTGAAAAAAAAATGCTAGATGCTATTACCACTCAAAAGTCAGTTCAGAAGAAAATATAGGAGAAATCTTTATGAACTTGGGCTACACGAAGGTTTATTAGACAGAATACAAAAAAGGAAAAGCCAGGAAAGAAAAAAAATGATAAAATGGAGCACATCAAAAACAAAACAAAACTTTGCCATTCAAGACACTAATAAGAAAATGAAAGAGAAGGCCAGAGATTGGGAGAAAATGGTTACAGAATATATATCTTATAAAGTATTTGTAATCAACATAGGTAAGAAAACATACAACTCAAAAAAAATAAGATAAATAACATAATTAAAAATGAACAGATATTTGAGCAGATACTTCACCAAAAAAGATAAATGAATGAGAAAGAAACTCATAAAAGGATGTTCAGCATTATTTGTCATTAGGGAAATGCAAACAAAAGCCACAATGAGATACCTCTATATACTCACTATAATGGTTGAAATTTTAAAAAATGACAATATCCAGTGTTTATGAGAATATGAAGCAATTGGACCTTGCATACATTGCTGGTAGGAATGTAAAAAGGTATGGCCATGTTGAAAAATATTTAGCAGTTTCTTATAAAATTCAACATATCCTTGGTATTTACCCAAGAGAAATGAAAACACTGTAGGTATAACTCTTGTACATAAATGCTCATAGCAGCTTTATTCATAAGAACTCCAAACTGGAGAAAACCCAGATGTCTACCAAATGGTGAATGGATAAACAAAAGGTGATACACCCAAACAACAGAATTCCACTAGGTAATAAAAAGGAATAAACTCCATGTAAATACAACACATACACGCAATTACAAGGATGGATCTCAAAAGCATTATGTTAAGTGGCAAAGATTAATATCACCAATAATACGACATATCCACATCATATCTTCTTGATATGACTTGCAGAAAAGGGCTCAAGATCACTATGGTATTCTTGTTCAACATGTATAACCTCAATAAAATCATGAAAAAACAGAACATAAACCCAAACTGGCCTGGACTCTTCAAAATGGTCAAGGTCATGAAAAACAAAGACCAAGGATCTGTCACAGATTGAAGTGACTAAAGAGACATACAACTAAATGTCATGTGGGATCCTGGGTTGGATTAGAAAAAAAGAGATTAGTGGGAAATTTGGTGAAATTTCAATATGTTCTGCAGTTTGGTTAATAGAACTGTGCCAGTGTTAATTTCCTGGTTTTGATAATTGTACTAGGTTATATAAGATGTTAACATTATAGGAAACTAGGTAAAGGGGATATGGAAATTCTATGTACTATTTTTGTAGCTTTTCCGTAAGTGTAAAACTATTTCAAAAAGTTATTTAAAATGGTGATTTTCTTGTATGTAAATTATACCCGAATAAGGGTGATTAAAAAATAAGCAGGTCCGCCTTTGTTAAACTGAGACACAGAGAGTTTGATGTTTCTTTGAGGGGCCTGAATTTAGGAAATGGTAAGCATGGGAAGCTCCATCCTCCTTTATCTCCCCCATCTCCTACCTTAGGTCATGCTTCAACCAAAAATATTCTACTTTTCTATTATGTATTCATAAGTACATACATACAGATGTGCATACATGTATACACACATATTTCTTCTGTATGATTTCACTCAAAAAGGGAGGATATTATTGCTAAGAATTAGAAAAAAATCAACAACTTTTTTGAAACATTCAATTTAGATCTAACTTTTTCTTAGAAGAAACTCATCTTTAAAAAAATGGAAGTTGGCAGATGGTTTTGGAGACAGCTGCTGAATTTGAGGTAGTGATGTCAATAGATGAACACAGGGGTGAGAGAAGGTAAATGTTTAATAACTGACACTCAGTGTGTTGCAGGGTAAATGCCCTGATATATTGTATTAGCCAACTTCCATGGTGTAAATACTACGGCTGATTTTAGGGTACCTGGTGAAGCTGGGGAAAGATGTGCACAGTTGGCTCTTGTGAGCCAGGACTCATCGTCTCCAATGTACTCCCGGACAGAAGTGGCTGGGGAAGAGGTTAGGACTCAGTATATTGATAACTTGGAGAGAGGATTTCCCAAGTGTTTAGAGATGGAAAGGCCTCATTATCTGGCCAATAAAAGCTGTAGAAGAGTCAAAGCATTGCCAGTACAGAAGAGCAAAAAAGACATAAGGAGAAAAAACCCCACAGTTCATCCTCTTGGATGTGTGAACTGCAGACTTCTGAATCATCTGGGAACCTGAGCCCCAAGAGGAAGGATGCTGTGCTAGAGAAGAGCATGCTGCCTGTAGACTCCCAAAGGGCTGGGCTTTGGAGTAGCCCAGAGAGCCTGGGCATCTTGTTGGCATCATGTGGCAGTGGCCCACTGGATAATCAGACTGTGGAGAAGGCCCTGCATCTTAGGCCACCAGCAATGAAGTAAAGACTTTTTTCTTCCCTAGGTAGGTTTTGAGAAGTGTAGGGAAATTCAGCTCCCATAAGCCATGTGCAGATCTAATGATTGCCTGATGTTTTCTCATTAGACTTCCTATTCTGTAAGCTTTGGTTTTGAAGTCAGTAAGGATGTAGCATAGACCCACATATGTATTAAGAGAGAAAATGCTACCCATAGGAAGAATCACACAAACCCGATCACTTAGGAGTCTTGGAGAAATGTGTCTTAACAAGGTGTCACGAACTTATAGAAGTGAGTTACACCTGAGTTATTTGAGCTGCCTACTTGAAACTGTCTTTTCTTATTTTTTCTTACACTGGCTACTATAGCAACATTTTTACACTCCAGCTAAAAGCAATGCATACTTCTCGATGTGATATAATTATTTAGGGTTTGCTGGAAGAAAACCCACACTTATTAAGTGGCTTAACTCAATGGTGAAATTTTTCAGCTGACAGAATTTTCTACCAATTTGGGTGGTGGGGCGGGGGAATGAACAATTTAATCAAGAGAAACTGGTTATAAACACCATGACCAATTTTCCCACTAGAATACTTTGCCAGTAAGAAAGGAGTTTTTTGCTGTTGTTTTATTTGTTTGTTTTTGCTTTTTGTTTTTTGTTTCTTTGGATTTGCTATGTCTCAGGCACATAGTGAAGGATATGAGTAATGGGCAATTTTTTATGCCCATGATATGTCTTTATGGCTGTCAGCACTTACTCCACTTAGGTTGATGAAACCCTTGGTGTGTGTATTTGCCATAATGAGGAGAGTAGTCTTTTAAAACTTGGAGCATTTCACAATCTCCTCCAGTCACTTACAGGACAACTTTTGGGGCCTTATTTTCTCCAGGCATAAAATAAGAGAACTGGTTCGATGATGTCCTAATGATCATCATGCACTAATGATCTTAATTTTATACATGAGAAACTGAGGCCCATTGAAGAAGACCCTAGATGTTGGGTCAGGGGGAGAATGGAGCAAGTCACTAGTGCCATTGCAGCAGGCATATCTCTCATACCTTCCTAGACCAGTGGTTTTTTGAATACTGCCTGAAGTAATTAGGTGTTTATCTACTGTTCTAAGTTAGCCATGCATCTATTTCTCTTTTCCCTTGTTAAGACTAACTAACGGAAGAAGAAATATGGCTATTCTTGAACGATGGATCCAACAGATTGGAACTGGATGATGATTTCTCATCCATCACTGTTCCTTGTCAAGGAGCTGAGATAAATTTGCTGAGCTTCGCCAGTATCATGGGATATTCACTATTAATTGGTGTCTCTTTAGCAAATGGCTTATTTATAAGTACCAAGTACATGGGTTCTTCTTGTCCTTGTGAGTCTCCGCACTGAACAATAAGCATGCATTTTACTCTCTTTCTCAGGGATGATAAAATCTTTTGGGGGATGTATTAAAACTGTAAATTGCTGAGGCTGTGGCTAACTCAAGGTCAGCTTTCCAAAACTGCAAAGAATTAGTAAAATCATACACATTTACCAAATAGGAACAAAGGGATTGGCTTAATCCACACATACCTGAGAGCAGCTTTCGCCAAACTGGACAGGGCACTTCTAAGCTCCTCCTGCTAACTCTCAGGACTCTTTTTCTGTTGTGATCCCAACCTCCCTTCAACAACCCCATGAAACTGATACCATCAGCAATCAGTTCTGCAGATGAGGAAACTGAGGCTCTTCTAGATTCTGTAACCTGCCCAATGAGCTACAGCCAGGAAGTGAACTCAAGCCCAACTTGATTTCTATTCTCACACATTCTCCTCCAACCTTTACCTATTCCTTTCCCCAAAACTCCGCTAGAAGCACTTGTAGAGCAGGCTGTCAAAGAGAAATATAATGTGAGCTACATATGCAATTAAAAATTTTCTACTTTTGAAGTAAGAACCAGTGAAATTAATTTTGTCTTATTTAACTTAATATAGCCATATATTACCATTTCAATATGTAACCGATATTAAAATATAAATGTGATATTTTACATTCTTCTGTTTCATCCTAAGTGTCTGTGATTTGATGTGTGTTCTACACTTAACAGCACATCTCAGTTTGGACTCACCACCTTTCACGTGCTCCAGGGACACCTGTGGCTGGTGGCTGCATGACAGACAGTGGATAAGGAATACCCAATCTTCTGTCTCTGGGTTTTTTCTTCTTAAATCACACTGTTGTTGTTGTTGGATCCATTCTTCTTATTTTGAATTCATCCCCTTAGATTCACTTTCTGAATTTTCCAAATTATTTTTCTCCTTTTCCACACTCTGCCTACTGGCCTATACTGTCTGCCTTCTGCCATCTCAGATCATCCATCTGGTCCACATAAGTTCTCTCAATAGCATCCAAAGGTGCACAGACTTACTGGCTCTCTGAAGGCTCCCTCTTTTTTTGTATCCAAATATTTAATATTTCAATGGTTTACGTAACTGGCAACATTCTAAGGCAGACATGTGCATTCAATGCATACACTTGGGTCCTCAGTCTTGGGTGTCACCTTCAATTTCAAAACATTATTTAAAAGGCTTGGGGTCATCATTCCATAGTCAGCTGATTTGACCAGCATCACTACACATAAATGCTTTTATTAGTATTAGTTTTATGCACCGGATCAATCATTTTTTTTTACTAAATATTTACTGAGTACCCTCAATGTCAAAGACACATTCTGAGGGGCTGAGGGAAAAGTGAGGATTATTCTCATCTGTACTCCAGCCTCTTGAAGTTTACATAGCTCTGTTATAGGGAGGCTACTGTACCCACTGATGGAGAAGATTTTCTGAGCTGAGTATACCTCTCACTAGGAAAGTCACCTTATTTTCTTGCAATGCAGTGAGTTACTTATGGTAACTGTAATCTACATCACATCTCCCTATAGCTTTTAAGTGTTCTCTTAATACCAGTCACCATCTTCATGCCTTACACACACAGGTGCACACACACAGGTGTATAGGCTGCCTGTTTGCTGTAAATTGCTTGTAATTTGGCAGAATAACTCTCTAGACATTAAAAGGAAGAGAGGAAAGGAGGAAGGAATGATGGAACAAGGAAAGAGGGAGGAATAAAGGAAAAAGAAAAAGGAAAAAGGAGGGAGGGGGAAATACAAAAGGAAAGTGAAACCAGTAGGGGGCCTTTGCAAGCTTTGAGAATTGCACCCCTTGGTATCTGCCCACCACACTGCACGTGACAACTTCCTACTAGGTGTGGATTTACGGACGGTGGTAAGTATTTTTTCCTTTCTTTCCTATGATGAAGCAAATGACACAGGTGTAGGCTATCACTTAACCCTGTCCATTCTTGCTCATAGAAACCGACATTACAGGTAGTTGAGGAAGGAGACTCTACGTCAGTGAGAATTATAGGCCAGCGAGAGTGAGGGCAGCAGAAAAAAATCTAAGCCACGAATTTCAAGAAGAGGCAGAAAGAAGAAAATAAAATCTGTTGAAATGTTTAACCTCCAAGTCAAGAGTGAATGGAATGAGCTGAAAACGGATGCTGTTTCATAATGCAACTATATTCAGCCTCTTCACTGGAGCCCAGAAACCCAGCTAGTAAACAGTGAAGGAATGATAATGGAAAGAAGTTTCACAACTGAGGGAAAGTAGAAATACATCCTCTACCTTCCTAAACTTCTAAGCGGATGGCCATGGTGAGGTGCAACCACATTCTAAAGACAGGGACAGTTTGTTTTTGGAATGAAGTCCAAACCAGTAGAATGCATTCGATGGTCTCTCCCCATGCTGGGAGACAGCAACATGACAGGGATGAGTTTTACAGACACCAAGAGGAGCTGGGAAGTTTGTGCAGATCTGTGGATGTGGGAGGAAAGCTGTTTATGTCACCTCTGCTGAAGGAAGAGGCTTAGAAGAGTCAGCTCACCTTTCTATTCCTGGAAGAAGCCTGAGAATGGGAGTGCCCCAACCATTTTTAATAGGGAAAGGACTATTCCCAGGAAAGTACTAACACTGAGAAATTTAAAGAGAAAAAAAGGTTTCCCTAAAGGTAAATCTTGAAGGAAATTGAAATTTTTTAGGTGAGAAGTAACTAAATTGAAATTAGTTTCCAGGCAAATAAAAGAGTCACCAGCAAAGAAGTGAGTAGTTTCTTGCACAGTCAGCAAAACCAACTTCTGAGTTTTTGTATTTATTTTATTTTTTATGTTTGGGCTTTTGAGAGATTTTTATATATTTTGAGCCCCAAGAATGCATCAGGCAGCTGAGGGAGAGAGGAGAAAAGGTAATAAAGCAGCCTCTTGGAATCATTTCTAGGGCTCAGTAGGAGGAAAGTTGAGAGCATGTCCCACAGGGTGGGTGATCAGCAGGAGAACAGCCTTCCAAAGAGAGCTCTAGTCCCTAGGAGCCAAAGGAGCAGAGCATTCCCAGGGTAAAGGTCACCTGTTCCTCCAATACAGGGCAATATGTGGTCTCTAGAGGAGGCTGTGAGGACATAGCACATGAAGAAAAACAAGAGACTTGTGGCATGTTACTGCAACTCCACCAGGACTTTATTTTTCTACACCCATCATGAGGGCAATGGAAGGTCATATAGATGTGGGATGGGGAAATGGGAGTGATAATTAATTTTTAAAAAATACATCTTATTTTTAATTTTTGGAGATTTCACTATATATGTAGATAGTCTTTTCAACACTCTCACCCTCAGTTTCTTGAATTCTTCCCCTCCAAGGGTCTTGTCTTCCATCTTACCTCATACATTTACCTCTGTAATTATACAATAGTAGATTTATTACTAATACCTGCAGTGTCCCTTCCCCAGTCTTGAATCCATGCCTTCCACCTCCACTACCTCCAGCCTTCTCAGTTTATTTCATCTAATATCCTGACCCAACAATCCTTTCCCTAGAGACTCCATCTTGAAACCATGAGGGCAAAAGAAAAGCTTTGCCAGCCAGAAACACAAAAGGGGCTTGGCACATTAATAAAACGGCAAAATCACTGCACGAGCCCTAGAAATGACTCCTCTGAATTCTTCTTTCCAGTGAGAAAAATAGGCACCTATGAATGTAAGCCACTATTAGCTGGGTTTTCCATTTCCTGCAGCCAAACACAACTCTAATGATGCAGAAGCCATTTGATCTATGCCTCACGCTCTCCTCCCTCTCCCCACTCTCATTTGCTCTCGTACTTCACGGCCAACTTGGGTAAAATTTACTTACTACTCTCACCTTTATCCTCATTTGTTCTTAATTACTGACTCTTCTTAATTTTTTCAATATGGTTCCTTAATTGAGCACAACTTCAAAGGTACTTCCTGTTTCAACCAGACTTAGCAATTACCTTTCACGCAGGTACAGCATTAGGGTCTACCAGGCCACAGAGAGAAGGCTAAGGGTTAAATCTCCTTTTGCAAAGACAAAATAAAATATATTAGCCATAAATCTAATTTCATTTTGACATCATGCTGCTAGTCTTTAAGTTCAAAATAGAAGGTAGAAACGCATTTTCCATTTTCCTTGTACACATGCGTGTACACCCCCGCGCGCAGACGCACACACCTCATTTTTCTTTAATTGTGATTTTGTCACTACAAAGAAGTCAAGAAGGTAGAATTCTTCTTTTTGGATTCTAGTTCTTCATTTGTCTCATTGCATGAACTAAGATCAGTCTGAAAACCACTGTCTCACCATCAGACCCTCCCTCACTGAATCTCCCTTTTCCTCAGTCCTTTGTGAGAAGTGTCAAGTCTGATAGGACACAATAAAGCTTAGCTCAATAATACTGTGTGTAACTTTATGTTCTGAAATGGCACATTTGAAGAAAAAATGTTTTTTCCTTTACAATTTTTGTTATTTGTTGCCTTTTAAACAACCGAGAGAGATACATAAAGTAGAAAAGTTAGGAGCAGGAAAAAAAGGAAATTGCCATAGCTCTTGGGTACCATCTAGAGCAGCATGGCGAAAGTAACTTTTAAAAATTTGTCAAGGCCAAATTTAGTAAATGCTGTCTTAGCTATTCAGAACTGTTATTTATATTTCTCCTAAACATACTCTTCTCTGATGAGAAGGACTGACAATGATTAGATGTGCATCAAATGTAAGATAAAACAAACAACAACAAAAAAACTGTAATATTTATTTTTTAATAATTGTCACAATTTAAAGTAGTCACCTTAGGAAGTTCCTCTCTTGTTTCTATTTTTTAAAACATATTTGGAAGCCAGATTTTGATGTCCTGCATCATATTCTTTGGAACAAAAATCATTCATTTAACTCTTGATCAGCTGGGAGTGGATATGATTTTTTAAGAGTCAAAGATTTTGAGGTTGAATATAGTAAATACAATGAGCAATCAAGTTATTAGTACTATACATGTTGATGTTTTAAAAAATAGTATATTTATTTCATTTGGTCAGAACTGAGATATTATTGGTTCTGTTATGTCAAATTTTAATCCTTGAGGACAATTTTCCTCATTTGGCTGGAATCATTCCAAATTGTTTCCCTAAATCAGTTTTGGCAGAGGCATAACTAGCTATCCACCAAAAACTGGTTCCCTCCTAACCATGGAGTAAAGATGTAACAGGAATTGGCTACCCAGCCAAGGATAACATGTCCCAGTTAGAGTTTATCATTTGACTGAGTTCCAGCTAATCAAATGTGAGCAGGCATCATTCTGAGGCCTGGTCCATACATATCTTTCATATCATCCTCCTCAATGTTTCACCCTTTTTTTTTGCTGACTGCTGTTCATGCTCAGGAAAATCATGAAATCCACATGCTAAAGGTGGCAGAGCCTCCACAAATCTATGCCCTTGACTAATTCTATGGAAAAGAGCTAGCTCCATTCTCTGACTTGCAACTATTTTGGAATGTTGTGTGAGGGAAAAATAATCCTTCATTATGTCTGTGGTAGGCAGAATTCTAAGATGGCCCTCTGATGTACATATACCTTCTCGAAGTTATTCGAACCCTAATCTAGTTGTAACTGAGAAAGGATTTTGTAAGTATAATCAGTGTCTCTAAATAGCTGACTTTTAGATAGGGAGATTATTTTTCATGGGTCTAACCTAGTGAGGTGAGTCCATAACAGAGGCTGGGTTCTTCCGGGTGAAAGAGATTACAGGAAGAGGCATTTTTCTTGGAAGACAGTCTCTGTTTATAGTTCACACCTGATTTTAGCTTTGTGGGACAGGAGAGAAGCCAGCCATACTATGTCTGGACATCTGACATAAAAACTGTGAGAAAAGAAATGGATGTTGTTTTAAGTTTCTAAGTTTGCGGTAATTTATTACATAGCAATAGAAAACTAACACAGGGTCTATTTGTTACTGTAATTAGCTTACCCTAACCTGTACATCAACCTATTTTCTTTAGAGTCAGACATGTAACATCTCATTAATTTTTAAAAATTAATGATAAATAAAACTTTTAATTAATGATGCAGATTTTCTAAGGCCATTGTTTACAGTGTTAGAATATGTGAAAACAAAGAACTTACATTGGAAGCCAAGGTTTCTAATTTGTGACAAACTTGTTCACTGTGAGCAGAGGGATGATTCTAAATACGTAACATCAGGCAAGGATAAGCACCAGCAAATCAGGATAGATATTGGTCCAACCAGAGCTGAGAAGGGCTGAATGTCAGCCTGGCTCGTATGCCAACACCTTTCATGCAAGGTCTACATTCTTTTATGTACTAGGCTTATACTAGTCTGCATGGTGACTATAAATTCAGAAAAAAAACATGTAAATTCATAGAAAAGAATGCAGTCAGAAGAGGAATTCTAATATAACTAAAATTGGTGAAGCTTTTTTAATGATCTGGGGGAAAAAAAATCCTTGACTGTACCACAGTTCCCAATACCTGGTTATTTTGCTAAACTTTGTAGTGATAGCTGTAAAGATGTCCTGATTTCTGGCTGTGCCCAAAGGAGACTTGCCTGATTAGAGAGGTAATGGACTTACAACCAGGTCTGAGGGTTATTAGAAATCATGAATCTTCTCTTGCCCTGGCTCTGGGACACACCATCAAAGGAACTGCCGCTTCAGCATCTGCATCTGAGCTCGACTCGGGGCTTGGCGGGGAGGAGGAGAGAGTTGTTTTTGGCCTGGTCATTCACCCAGCTGCTGCTGAGCAGGCACATGGCTTCGTTGGAAGAAGGAGAGAGGGGGAATATGACAGCAGCTGTGTTGATGGAGTCGCCTGGGAGATCCTGGTTCATTTAATTTTATCTCATTCATTTTTTGAACCGCTTTATTGAGGTGTAATTTACATACCATAAATTTCACCCATTGTAGCTGTATAGTTTGATGATTTTTTAGAGAATTTACACAATTATGCAGCCACCACCACAGTCCAGTTTTAGAACATTTCTATCACCCCTAAAGTCTATTTGCAGCCAATGCTTATTTCTACCCCCATCTGCGGGCAACCTATGATCTGCTTTCTCTCTTTTTAGTTTGCCTTTTCTATAAATTTAACTGGAATCATATAGCATCTAGTCCTTTGTACCAGGCTTCTTTCACTCAGCTTAGTGCCTGCTGCTTTGCCACCAACCTCCCATCCCTTGGTGTATTCACGAAGCCATCTGCTCCCCACTGGAGGATATCTTGAAATTTTTTAACAATGTCTATGAGGCATCCCTGGGGTGTCAGGCACTGGGTTCAGCCCTGGGGGTCAACATTAGAGACCAGGAGAGAGAGAGAGAGAGAGAGAGAGAGAGAGAGAGAGAGAGAGAGAGAGAGAGAGAGAATGTTAATCAAACAGCCCCATAAATAATTGTATAATACGCATTGTGATGATACCTATTATAGGAAAGGTACAGGGTGCAACTAGTTCACACAGGGGATATGATCAGATGATCAGATCTGGGTCAGAGTTGGCTACAGAGAAGAGGTGACCTCTCAGCTCATATCTTAGGGATGTGCTGTAGTTGACCTTCCAAAGAGAGAGAATAGATGTCTAAAGAAATGGAAGAAGGTCAGAGTTGCTGGAGCTCACCCTAGGCGGGCAGTGGATGGGTGCTTAGGATAGAATCCAGGGGCATGGAAGATTTTGACTCTGGAGTGTGAATGGCACTGGAGCACTGTCCTACCCAGAGGCAAGGCGGCTGCAGAGGTATAGGCAAGAGTCCATGGCTTAATGGGCAGTAGATGTAAAGTCAACAGCACGGAGTGCCACTTGCTTCTCATTGTAATGTCAATAAGTGTTTCCTGGGAATCATGCTAAAAACACAGATTCTGATTGACTAGATTTGAGGTGGGGCCAAAGGTCCTACATTCCATTCAGTTGCTAGATGATCCCCATACTGGTGGTGAGTAGCCAGGCCTGAGAAGACTTGTGGTAGGTACAGCAAGGCAGATGGTACCAGGCTCCACAACTGCAGGAAGGGCAGCTCCAATTTCAGAGAAAGGAGAGAGAACAGGTTTGGGAGGCAAGGCCTGGATTTGCTCCCATGGGCAGTGACTTGAGAGGGCTATGTGACTACACCCAGAGAATCAGGGAAACTCCAAGTTGGGGAAGGCCTTAAATATCACTGGTCTGCCATCCCTGAAAATGAAGGCAGTGGTTTTTAAACTGTGCTCTCCAAGCTTCAGTGTTCCATGGAGCTGCATTGCTGGGGATGAGCATGAAAATGAGACGGGACATGAGGGGTGATGGGGTGTGGGGAACAGGGCTTTGGTCCTTCCAGCCAACCTCTGTGAAGCAGCTCTGTTTTATACATTTACGAGATGTGGTTTATAACCTATTGCTAATAAAATAGATGGCAAGGGGAATGAAAGGGTTTGGTATCATGTAGTTATCAAGAGAATGTGGCCTGGTTTCTGGTAGTAACAGAAAAGTCTTTTCTCAGCTCTGATAATCTTGGCTCTGGGTTTCCTGCACAAGCTCAGGAGTGTAGGAAGGGTGTGGATAAAGATTCCTCACCAGCTATAAAGGGTTCCTCCCAGCCATATCCTGGGGAGGGGGGAGAAGGAAGGCTCAGGTCAGCTACCTGTTTCACCAGTTTTAAGGAATGGTATTTACTTCCAATAAAATGAAAGTATCCTAGTGATCCATTAATTTGTATCAATAAAAGTGAAAATGAAACTTAAACAGTTCTTTGTCTCCTCCAGTAACCTGAAAAGGGACATGCCTCCCAACTGGTAATTGCGTTTTGTTCCAGTATTGCTGAAAAACTGCGAGATGTGCTCCAGTAGGGAGCAGGTGGTCTCTTGAATACACTGAGGAATAGGAAGGGGTGGCAAAGCAGCAGAGCGCAGAACCCTGCACCTCCAATCCTGTCTCAGAGGGACCTGCTAATAACATCACTCCCTTCCCAGAGTCTGGGAGTGTTGCTGACCTAGAATGTTTGATTCCTTTCAACTCCACATGGGAGCAAGAGTCAGAAAAAAGAAGCCCTTTTATCTGGTCTTAATTAAACACAATCTGCATAGAGGGGAGCAGCTCTGTACAAGTGTGGAAGCTGAGCCAGCTGACTCCAGTGGGAATATCTCTGATGGCAGGCGCTGAGCATTCAGACTTACCTGTTATCCATATGGAAACTGGGAAGTCCTTTCTTTCAGAGTTGCATTTTTCCACCCTGCTGTCTCAATATTCACTAACTCATATCCGTTCTCACAGAGTTCGCTAATTTTATGTAATTATGTACTGTCTTCCCACCTACACTGTAAGCATCTTGAGTTACCAGACACTTCTGATATTTCTCTCATATAGTCCTACCTTTTCTTCACCACTTTAAGCCCAGTAAGTATTCAAAGCATAACAAATGAGCTGCATTGTTTTCAAACCCCACGTGGTCTCTCATCCAGTAGGTCTTGTTTTGTTTAAACTATGAATACATACATGCGGCCTCATTTTTCCTTAATCCTTGGATCGGGTGCTAGGAGGGACATCCATACCTTCTGCCCTTGCTTTTTTTCCCTGAGAATTCCCCTTATTGTCTCCCACAAGGAATCTAATCCAAGGTCAGAGTATAAACTACTAGCAGGCATGCATTACTTGTGTGCAGGGTGCTTCGTTCAAAAGGGTCTGCATGTATGCCTGCTCCCTCTTTCCGTCCCATCTGGGTAACCAGGTCCATTCTGGCAGCTGTGCCACCTTAACTAACTGTGGAGAGAGAGAGAAGGAAGCTTCACTTGGATCTCAGGCTTGCACATGTAAATCCAGAAAACTGCATCAGAGTTTTGCATGGGTGGGTATTAGATGCATATCTAATTCCTAACTTTGCTATTATCCTTTGCTAGGAAATGTCCCAAACAGGAAGATCAGGTGTTATGACTACTGACCTCCGCCCCAGACTTTTAACCTCATGAATTTTACCTTGGTGCAGAAATGCTGTTGCTCAGGCCAAATTCCCCTTGTACATCTATGCATAGGCACTAAAATTTAAGGTGTTCTTTTTATGCTTAGTTTTTCTTTCAATCTCTCTGTTAATGCTATTGGAGCATCACACCTGGATGTCTAGAATCTTGGAACGAAGACAGAGTAAGAAATGTCCTATTCCGTGCTGTTCTAATCTCGCCTTTCCTCAGGAAGTTACGATGTTATGGTGTCCTTAATTTGGCTGGGTTTCTCTAGGGCCAAGTGCAAACTGGCACCTCTCAGGCAGGACCCCTTAAGGAAGGATTTCTGTGATGTTGAAACTGTCCTCTAAAAATGCTTTCAGAGCCTGTAGCTTATCCTGACAACTTCAAATGTGGCAAATGAGGTCCTTAGAGTGTGCTTTTGATTTTGGGAAGTGGCCAAAAACCCTCTGGAGGGGTAAAATATGTGAATCAAGAGTTTAGCCAGGCCAGGTAATCACATTTGTGGTTAAAACAAAGTATGAATGTAGCATAAGGCCTTTGATTTTCTAGTGGACTCATAAATACCAAAGCTCGTTCTGACAAAGAAGAGTTCCAAAAATGCTTGGGATGATGGCAATATCACTGGAATAAAGGTGTGGCCTCTCAGGGCACTGTTTCAAAGAGGGCACAACTCTCTTCAATGAGTATATTCTGGAATGTATGTGAAGATAAGCCTTGTTATTTACAGCCATAAATTGCACCTGAGGCAGAACTGGATTCTGATGCTCAGGGTTTTGCTATTCTCTTTATAAAAAATAGTACATACACTATCTTTAGGTAACTGTCCCTGGAAACCTAGATATTTGTCAATTCAACCAACATTTACTGGTTGTTGGCTACCCACAAAGCATGGTGACGGTTCTTCCTTGAACACAAGATATAGCATTTCCTCTCAAGACCAGTGATGACTTCCCATCCCACCCAGTCGGGTGGACTACTCCCTCTCCAGTGCTCCCACGGGCAGTCCTATCACATGGCCTCCTGTGTCTGCCACCCATTTACTCACCTTTGCATCCCCAGCACTAACATCCACTTGGCACATAAAAGGACCTCACTAAACATTCACTGAACAAATGCTCCGTGATCTAGGTCCTCTGGAAGCTCACATTTGCAGCCCAGCGTCATTGGCTGTCCCAACATTTTTTAATGACACACCATTTCAAAACAGAGCTTGCCTTTTCTGTAAAAAGCCATCAGTATCCAGTTTTCCCTCCCTGTGCCATGGGCTCTCCTCCAGGGCCAGTGATACCCACTTGAGGATTAGACATTTATCAGCCCATATCTCATTGTTGTCACTCACTAGATGTATGACCCTAAAGAAGTGATTTCATGTAATGCAGCTTTGCTTTAAATGGAGAAAGATGCACCTCCCTGTCTTGTTTGAAGAAAAATGAAATCATGATAATTATAATAAACATCCTGTATATTAAGCACTTATTATGTGTCAAGCATGGTCCTAAGTACCTTAAATATATACATTAATTTGATTCTTTTATTAAGGCTGTATAGGAGGTATCATTATCCCCATTTTATAGATGAGAAAACTGAGCGTATGGGATGTGAGTGATTCCCATAGGTTATTCTGTAAGAAGGAGAAGGTCAGGCTTTGACCTTCAGTCTCACTCCATAAACCTTTGCTGGGATACTGGATAAATTGTCCAACTCATGTCTTGTGTTGGGTGATTCTTCTCTCTCACAGGGCTATGACCTCAGATGCCTTTCAACTCCTCCCTCTTCTTACTCCTACCCCTCAATTAATCAATAACTGTCTCTTGAGTGCATTCTTTCTTTCATTTTCCCTCAGACACAGTCTGATTCAGCGCTCTGCTCTTTAAAAATGACAGTGTCAAAGACATGTCACCTGACGTCTAGATACATTTCTATTACTCTCATTTTGGGATGCTGACCTACTTCTGGGGTGATTATTCTGGAATAAACTTTAAGACTCATTTTACTCAAACTCTAATGTTCATCATCCAGTCATTAAGAATGACAACAAAATAGCGGAAAAAAAACCCCACATCTTTGCAGCTTCAAAAATAAAACACAGGTGATTTCACCTGGAAGCACTGACCCTGGTTTCCAGCCAATTTGCCATACCCGATGCCGGAAACCTATCCTGAAGTTTGCAATATCAGGTAGAAGTCTGAAAACAGGAGGCTTAGTTTGCAAAAAGATGGCCAGCATCTTATCATGATCTAAAACATAGTGATTACTCATTACATATTTTCAGTTCCTAGTAAGTATATACATACACAATCTCTCAACTTCATATGCTCTAGGGCAGTGGTCCCCAAACTTTTTGGCACTAGGGATTGGCGCTTCTATGAAAATCTACTGCCTAATGATCTGAGTGAGGTGAAGCTGAGGTGGTGATGCTAGTGCTGGGGAGTGGCTGCAGATAGGGATGAAGCTTCGCTCACCTTCTGCTGTGTGGCCTGGTTCCTCACAGGCCATGGACTGGTACTGGTCCACAGCCTGGGTTTGGGGACCCCTGCTCTAGGGTTTCTGTATAGATTAGAATGCAATTTTCACTTGGACCTCATCATATAGCATCCAGCTAAGGTGTGTCTCCTCTGGGTGTTACCCCTCAACACTCCTTTCCCCATCTTCCCATTTCTCGCCTCTGACTCTATCTTCTCACCTGGCTGCAGGTACTCCAAATGACTGATTTAATAATGCTTTGCTGGGTGGGATCCCTTGGATTCTCATTTGGAATTGCCACTGGATTAGATTCCTGCCAGACTGTAAACTCTTGGAAAACAGGAGTGTAAGCTTTTTCTTCGTCCTATCTCCTGCTCCCTGCTTTCCCCTAGTTGGGCCTGGTATCCTGCAATGGAATAGGAGCATCGTAGTGCATGTTAACAAATCCATTACCACTGATGACTTGCAAACCAGGAGAATATGGGAGAGGAGGCACTCAGAACTGCTGCACACAGTTCCTATCTCACAGGCCTGCTTGCTAAAGTCCCAACTGGTAAGTACATCCCCCAATCCTCCTTTTATTTAAATGATACTAAAGTTTCTTAAATCTTTGGTGATATTTTTACATTTTAATGGGGGATGTTCTGGAGATAATGACTGAGTTCTCTAGTTTGATAAGACTAATCGTGAGATTCAAGGAGTCTATGAAGGGGGTGGGGGTTTGGGGGTGTTCTACATCCTTGAATTATACCTCAAACCTTCTCTCTCAGGGATAGCACAAAGTAAACAATGATACTTGTGAATGACATTTTAACTTGACTTTAGAAAGGAAGGAGGGAAAGAAGAAAAGGAGAGAGCTGGGTGGGACAGGAGCTCACATGGAGGATGGAGGAGGATTAGGGTAGCTCCAGCATCTCCTGAGGCTATCTTCTCAGTGCACTGCCATCATCATCATTATCACGGTTATTAAGCCTTTCACACAAGCCATTCTTTTCTGTCTGAAAAGTTTCCATTGCGGCTTGAGCCTAAAAGGTACATTTTGCTGGAAGGTTGAAGCAAAATATGTTCACTTATAAAGGGAGAACGGAGTAAAAAGCGGCTTTAACATCAGAACATGTGAGGTATATGTATGGGGGTTTCCTAAAGCAGCTCACTTTCAAGTCTTTCACCATCTCACATTCTTACAAGAATAGTTTTTCAGGGTTATCCCCTAAGAGTCAGGAGTGGGAGATGGGGAGGCTTAGTACTAAATTATCTGTAATTCTAAAATTACTTCAACATTTATACATTTCAAATACATTTAAAATGACATTGTTATTCAAATAGCTTTTTTTTTTTTTTAAATTAACACTTGACATTGATTCTGGTGACTGTAACATATGTTAGGACTACCCTATAAAGGAAAGGAAGATCAGAGATGTTTTGTTTTTTTCCTCTCAGCTTCCTTTAGCATTTATGAAAATAATTTTGGATATAAAGCAAATCAAATGCAAACTCACTCATTCCTGCAGCACTAGTGTAGAAGCAGAATGTCAGGAAATCCGCTTTGCCAGTCTTCATGCAATATTAACCACCCACACATAACACATGTGATGTTTATTCTTCACTCTGTGCTGGCATCATCCCTCCCATGTCAGGAATGTACATTGTGGAGGAGTTGGTGTTACTGGCTTCTGAGAACCTTCTGGTTTCATATTTGTGTAAAGGAACAGCTTTTGCATTTTCAAAGGCATATTAAAGAATTAGTTTGCATTTAAATTGAGGGTTCAGGCAGAGACAATTGTGTGGAGGGCTTCAGGTTGCTTCTGGGTTGTTTAGATTGTGCTAGAGCAGTACCCTTACCAGGCACATCTATGGAGTCCCCTTAGCTCCCCTCTTGGCAGAAGGCTCTGCCTTTAGAAGTCAGGTTATGGAGTCTGGGAGACCCTGGTTCCAATTCTAGCTCCATGCTGAACATGTTTCCTGTGTGACCTTGGACAGGACATCTGTCCTCTCTGAGCCTTAGTTTCTTCAGCTGTAAAATGGAGCAGGTTATAGCAGACACATATACAATGCTTACTATATTTGTGCTGTTACAAGTACAGATGTCCATCAACCAGTGGAATCGCAGGAAGGCTGGCTCCAAGGTCTGGGCTAACTGCCTGCTCACGCCATGAGGCTGACAGCCATGACCCTGGCAACTCGAATTCACAGTGGAAGTGCTAGTAGTAGATCCAGAAAGTTCTCAGGCCTTTGTTGTGAAGAGTCCCTGCACCCAGCTGAAATCCAGTATGGGCTTTCTCTCAAGGCTGCTGCCCAGAGCTAGCAGGGCAGGAAGCAGCTTCTGAAGCTCCTACGCGGCTGGAGCTGCAATTTCACTAGAGACTCAGAGATTCTGATTTTAGGTTTCCTTTCTTATTGGAATGGGCCTGTTATGATTGAACAGCTTGATACATTTTTTATACACTGAATACACCTATGTATCAGTTACCAGATCAAGAAACAATAGAACATGACCAGCACCCCAGAAGCTCCCTTATGCCCTCTCACAGTCACTAATGCCTAAGGTTAACCATTATTCTGGCTTCTATCTTTTTCTGTACTTTAATATAAGTAAAATCATACAGTCCACACTCTTTTGTGTCTGGCTCAATACTGTGTTTGTGAGATTCAACTACACTGTTGTGTGTAGTTGGAGGTCATTATAGATCACAACCATTGCTCTGTAGTGTTCCATTGTACAGTAGCATGATTTATTTATCCCCTCCACTACTGATGGGTATTTGGGTAGTTTCCAGTGTTTGGCTATTACAAACTGTGCTTTAAAGAATATTCTAGGACATTTTGCACACACATAAGCATTTCTGTTGCTACAAAGAAGTGGAATTGCTGGGTCACAGAGCAATCCCATGTTGATGTTCAGCTTTAGTACTTACTGTTAAGTAGTTTTAAAAGTGATTAATTCAACTTATATTCTCCCTGGCAGCAGATGAGAGTTCTAGTTACTCCATGTCCTTGTTGGCACTTGGGATTGCCAGTCTTTCATTTTAGCCATGTAGGTGAATGCAGAGTGGTACTGTTACAGTTTTAATTTGAATTTCCCCGATGACTGAGTTGAGCAACTTTTCTTTCATATGCTTATTGGCCATTTGAAATTCCTCTTCTATGACGTGCTTGTTCAAGTCTTTAGTCCTTTTTCTCCTGTAGGGCTATATGTTTTTCTTATTGCTTAGTAACAGATTTTTTTCTATATTCTGGATAAGCATCTTTGTTTTATATAGAGGTATAAAAGAGAAGTAAAGGGACAAGTTTGGGGAGGGACATGATCATTGATGAGGAAGATGGGCAATGAGGCTGGAACTGTATTCTCTGTTTAAGACTGAAACCCTGAACCTGGAGAAGGACATCAACCATCAACATGTAGAAGAGTAAGAGAAATGACAGTTTAGGCAATCTCTGAGACAGATACAGTTAGGGATTTCAGAATTTTTTGTTTGTGGCTAATGGAATTCTTGGTATTAAAATAGTCAAATAACAAGAAAAAAAAAACTGCCTTGAAAATGCCAGTCAAGAAGAGAAAGGATATAAAAGAAAATAGAAAACAGTCAAAAGATGCACAGAGGAGAAATTAGAAACCTAGAAAATCTGGTACAATCAGTAAACTATGGGTGCTTCTAACGTAGCCAAAGAAGGGTAAACAATTGTGCAGGGCACATGTAACACTCCCAAGTAGCCCTGTCTCTCAGGTCCTGTCTGTAAGGTGCCCTGGAAATATGACTGAGGACCAGGACTAAAGGAGAAATGCTCTGCTTGTACAGAAGGTCTGATTTTTATGAGAATACCACATTATTATGTAGCTTCTGCAGGAAGACAGCCTGCATTAACTAAAGAGAGACCCAGTTGGAAAGTTGACAATGCAAATAAAAATACTGTTAACTCTCAGTGTTGCATTAATGGAGAGGGACATTAACACAGATAATCCCAAATACATTAATGTTTGGCTCCTGAATGTGTCTTGGTTTCAGCATGGTGTCAAATACAGATGTCTTTGACTTTTAGGAAATTCAAAATGCTTGAACTAAAATGATGATGTCACTGGGTACACTTCTGATTTGCCCCTGCTCTCTGTCATCTACTGAGAAAGACCAGTGTCATCTATGAGTAGCCAACACTCATTTAGGACTTGGTGAATTCCAGTGTTTTGATGCACATTTTCATTTAATTTTCCTAGCAACCTCATGATGTGGATACTATTATCTTCTTATCTTAGAAGAGAGAAAACTCAGCTTAGAAAGGCCATGTAACAGATACATTGCCGCAATGCTGGCCCATAGTGGCAGAGATGGAATTCCCAAAACAGGAAGCTTTGGGAGCCTATACTCCCAACACTGCGCAGCCCTGTCTCTCAAACTGATAAAGGAGTGGCCTAAAAGCATGAGCCCTGCTGCAGTAAGATGGGTGGTCCACATTTCTCTGTTGCAAGCACAAAGAGAAATCTTATTATTCACAGTAATTATGTTCCATAAAGTATTCCACAAACACTGAGTTAGTGAATACTGAGCCATTCCTCCTGGAGGAAATACAGGATTTATTTCCTGGGATCCTCAAGTCACAACATTTTAATCAAATGACCTATACATAACCTTGTTTGGTGTGTTTCTGTTTAAAGACATCTTACTTAACATACACTGTTGATGCATTAACATTGAGCTCACAGCCAACAGCACTGTGACTCAGGCCTGAACAAAGCTTATCTGATACATGTATTCTCTCCGCAAGGCACATCAGAGCCTTCATGTGCTTAGGAACACTAGACAGCATGTCAGCATTATGCTTGGAGATGATTTTAAATGGCAAAATGCACAAAAGAGCACAAATCTTTCCACTAAGTAGACCACAAGAAGGATGCTTGTTCATGGTTTCAGAGCTGAGACAAGAAGACAGAGTGCTGACTTGTTGGACCTGAGCTGGGAATGTGCATGTGGAGTCACCACTTGTACATGTCTGTGAGTAGAAATATACATTTTAGCTACATTTTAGCAAGCAGGCAAATTTGAAAATACAGAATCCGTGGACAAAGAAGACCAAATATATATAATTTGGTCTAGGCTAAGGGATTGTCTTTAGTAAGTGCTATGAAGCAGAATAAACAACAATTTCATGTAAATTATTGAATTAAGCAGAGTAATGGCCACACTCTTTCCCTCTGCTGCAGATAATGAAGAGGAAAATTTCTTCCAAAGAATGCAGAGACTGTTGGAAACAGGTGTATCATTTGTGTACTGCACAAACCTTTCAGTTGAGAGGTGAGAGCTTCCAGCCTCTACCATGTGGCTAAGCCCATGCCCCATTTGGGCTGCTCTGCCCAGGAAAGAGTGCCTTTTGTCATTCACCCAGAGGCACTATGTGTGCTGGTTGTGGCCTCTCAAAGTGCTCCCTGGATGATTTTCCACAAACTTCCTCAGAAGCCTATTAGGTCAGCAGGGCCAGGCAGTCGCATACTGGTTTAACTGTTGGCAGTAAGGTGGTTTGTCCAGGGATATTTCAAGGGTCACTCTTCTAATCCATATGCTACTCTCAGGGCTGACATGGCAAGGGTGCCTTTGTGCAATACTCACCTGTGTAGTGTTTCCCTTAGTCAGTGGAAATTATCAGGAGATAGTCAACTACTTATCCCACTTGGGGGTTCATTCTTGAGGTTGCCATGCCTCAAACTGGTCTGAAGAAGTGCAGATGGCTAAGGCAAGCACATGGTTAAGTCTCTTGTTGACAAACCCCTGTCCTGGCCTATGATGAAATAAAAATCTGCCCACTCGGTGACCAAATCCCAATATTACCAACAGAACTCTAACAGTTCCATGGGCCAACAGATCCTGAGCAATGTGTCTAACAGGACACAGACAAAGCTGAACCCCAAACCAAATAACCACCATCTTTCCTATAGGGTGATTACTGCTGCTGCCTTACCAATGTCAACTACAGCAGTGTTGACATTACTGCTTCCTGGAGAGATACTATGGAGATATCTAATCATCAAATTGCACAGACTTTTTGGCAGCCTTCAATCCAGGTCAACCCCCTCTTCCACCATCCCTCCTCAGAGTCATGCAACCCATGGCTAACTTCCGCCTTTTGTAGATACTCCCAGCATTCCTCAGAGCATATTCCACCTTGCTGCAGTAGGCTAAAGAATCTAACTTTGTATTGTGGGTGATAGCAGGTGTACTCCTGGTTGTGCCTCATTGGTAGGCTTAGATGCCAGAGGATATTTTATTGGGAGAGAAGTTTTTACTCACTTCCAGTCAGGTCATAAAGGAGAGGACTGCAGGTTCTTTTAGTCCTGTGCAATCTCCTGAATTGCTCCCCCTACCAAGTACTCCAAATAAATGTGCAATCTAAGTCCAAAACTCTTTTGCTTTGTTATGTAAACACAGCTTCAACAATTACCCCAGCCTTGTCTTCCAAACAAATCACCTTTCTGAATACCCTAGAAATTTGGAAGCCTCCATTTCTCCTTAGCTCAGAATTCATGGGAGCTGGCCTTGTGAATTACTTTGGACAACAGAATGTGGCAGATATGATGTTGTGCCAGTGGTAAGCCTAGTGCAGCTTCTGATCTATCTCTTGGAACCCTATCTAGCTGCCATGTGAATAAACCTGGGTTGGCCTAATGGAAGATGACAGAGTATGTGGCTAAATTGCTTTCACTGCCCCAGCTGACAGCCAGTCAACTGCCCAAGGCCAAGTTGGTTGCTAACAGTTAACTACAGATACATGAGGAAGCCCAGACAAGACAAGAGGAACCACCCAGTTGAGCCCAGCCCATACTGACTGTCAACAGAACCATGAGCTAAACCAATGGTTCTTGGTTTAAGCTACTCAAATACAGGGTCATTTGTTATATAGCAAAAGCTAACCAATGCAATATCGTTCCTTTGCTGAGTTGAAATCAATGAGCTCTGAGGGTGGGTAGTCATCATTACTCAAAGTAGGATGCTTTGCAAATGCCTGTAATACTTTGTGAAATGGAAAGTTCTGTGGTAAGTTTTGAAAACCCTGCTATTATACTTCCCATATGGACAGTCATGGTTCAAATTAGCATATTTAAAGTTTATGAGAAACCCTGAATTTAGGAAAAAAACAGATAATACCTTAGCATTTCTTAAACACTTGATTAATGACTCTTTGTTTCCCTCATAATACCTAGGACAATCTTTCTATATGTAGTGCCCCAAGAAAATAGTTTGGGAAATGCTCCTCTAGATCAACAAATGAGCCTTGGTTTCCAACTATAGACCACAGACCTACTGAGAAGCCTTTTAAGGGGGTCAGGCAACTATGCACAGATGGTGGAAGAGTGGTCAGAACACTCTACAGATGTCAAAAAGGAGTCCCCAGTCTCTGAAGTAGATTGGGAATCACTGCTCTTGGTTTCAGATTGCCTGGTTGTTTTATGGAAATGTATCTGTTGAGGCCACGAGACTGGCCACAGACAGAGGTGACATGAAGTGTACCCTGGAAAGGGCTGAAATATGACAAGTGATAGCTCCAGAAGGTGGATGAGCTGCTTGGCAGTCATTGCCAAAATTCTATATTTACAGAAAACTGGCACTTTGTAAATACCAAGCTGTGCTATTTATATAGCTGTTTCTCATCAATATATATGGGAATTCTGTAATTATCATGAGTGCTATTTAAAGACTTCCAGAATCTCTGACAAATGAGAGTAGCAGACAGAGCCCGCTGAGCCCTGCAAACACCACTGGCCTTGGGCTTCTGCTTTTTCAGGTATCTGGCTGCTGCTCAGATGAGAGCAAAGGACCAGCGCAGGGCCCAGGCTTGAGCCATAATTAGGGTTGGCCTGGTGTCCCCTCTCCTTGGGGTGTGGATGGGGTAGCAGAGATGGCAAACCCCAGTGATGCAGGGATCTGGACACAGAGGGATGTGAAACTTGTTTAAGAATTCCCAGTCCACCTCAGCATTGCACTGGAGCCTGGCTCGTGCTCTCCTGAAAGCACGCCATAGTCTTCATGTCTACTTCCCCAGGGCCTTCCTGGGACCTCTGGCAGCTGATAGAAATCAGGAGGTGGTTTCTGCAGCCATATCTAGAATAAAGGCTGAGGAAACTGACCAAACAATGTGCCCACTCATCAAGCCCTGAGGTCCTTCCAAAGTCATTGTTCGAATCACTGTCTTGGGAAAGGGGGCCTCTCTCCTTGCTTTTCCCACTCTGGAGCCTCACAGCCTGGGGTCAAACTCCAGCTGACACTCATAAGCTGTGTGCCCAGGGCAAGTTGCTTAATTTCTCCATGTCTCAGTTTTCTCACCTGTGAAAAAGAGGCAGTAATATCTACATCATAGGGGGCAAGTCATTTAACCTCTCAGAGCCTTAATCATCCATGGGCACTTGGAAAACTGCTTGCACCTTTTATTATTGTATAATGTTTCCCAGCTCGCGTCTTACAAGATGTCAGACTCCTAGGAGGTAAGGACCGTGCTTATCTGTCCCTCCCTGTCTCTGTTCTACACCTCTTTTTTACAAAGCTCTCAATAAATATTTCTTGGTTTGATGGAACCTGAGGTATTTATGCATATACTGGTTTAAAGACAACAAAAGAAATTTGTTCCCTTGGACTAGATACTTCTCCAGGCCTCGGTTTACTCATTTATAAAATGAGAAATATTACAAACATGCAGTAGGATTACAAGAGGTTTACAAAAGACACCAGCATGGTTTCCCCGACATATCGGTTTCCCCGACATATCAGACCCCTAGCCAATGCTATTCTCCCTCCTTTCTCTTTACAAGCTGGGAGAAAAACAACTAGACAGTAGTATTCGTACATTATATATTCACATGGGTCATGCTTCTCTTTCTCTCACGCTTCTTTGTAAGCATCTTAGTAGGGGAGAAGAAATTCTTAACCACTTCGTTGATTGTATTTTTAAACTTCAGGGAAACCCTCTGATACCCTTGGACCACTTACAGGTCCATTTATGGCTGACATATGAAATGGGGTCATTGGTGACCTGTTAACCTGGTGGCCAAGCGTAAAGAAGAGGAGCAATAAGCATCAGGTGACCTCTCTGCTCAGTTCTCACCCTGATGCATATGCACCGGTGCACAAGGGATGGGACTGCAGTGCACGAAATAGCTGGGCCACTGGAAAACTGAATCAAGCATCGTCCAAACTAGCCCGTTGCCATAAAAGTTATTGTTTTTCTGGCAGTGGCTCTTCTTTCTCTATAGGACTCCTACTCCTTATATGGAGCAGCTTTGGGCCTTTGTTCTGCCCACATGGTCATGTGACTCGATCTGATGCCAGAATCACAGAGACATGTCTGTTAATTCATGATAAGAAGGTACAGAGCCTCCGTGAGTACCTGGTTATACCCAGTGACCAAGTTCCCAGCTGCTGCGGGAACTTGGTCACTGAGGTATAACCAGGTGGGTAATACTGACACCCCTGTATGTTTCCAGGAACTCCTCAGAAGAAGCTGTATCCTGGGAGCTGGACAATATCATGGCTATCCAGGGATGGATACTTGAAGTTACCTAAAAGTCTTTTCATATTTCATATACAAATTGTGAATCTTGGAGTTGGACTGGACCTCATTTAAAAATGAAGAAGCCAAGATCCCAAAAGGCAAGTGGCTCACCCAGGGTCATAGAGCTGATCGATGGTGGCTCTGGTACAGAAGGACCATTGAGCTATCATGGAAATCAACAAGATAAGACATTGACATCCTCACCCAGCCTCATTCTCTCTCCTTGGGTGAATGGGTCTAGTCCTTTCACCCATTTACTCCAAAGACAGAGAGAGATCCTTGGTGCTCAATTGATTTGAGGCATTCAAAGCATCATGGCTAACCTGTTGATGCCCATTGAGTATAATTTCTTTGTATCTTATTGTTGTTAGAAATATCATAATGGGAAACAAACAAAGTTTCTGCCATGTCTTACAGTGCTGGACATCCCTTCCCTTCCCTTTTCACGCTGTGTTTCTATGCCAACACCATCATTAAATCAAGCAGATATGAATACATTCACAGAAGAGCTTTTTCCTTCCTTTCCAACAGTATTTTTTTAATGAGGGCCAGCTAATTTTATAAGGGATGACACAATAAATCATTTCTTTAGTCATGCTGAGCTCTTTCTAGTTTGAACAGATTCCTCTCAGAGCCGACTCCTCTATTTACTATAGAAAGAGACACAAGAAGTTTCACTTTTTGCCATTTTTGGTATAGAAAAATCTGGTTCCTTTGCCAGCAGAGCAGAGTGGAGAAAGCTTCCAAAAGTAGGGTGTTGGAGAGTATTCACACATAAGTGAGAACTGATACATGTGTAACAAGCTGCACAAGACAGCAGTGTAGAGGGAAAATGTGGAATTAAATAAAGAGTACCCATTACAGGGTGGAACATGCTTGAAATGTTTGAGGAACAGGATGGGGAAAGTCTGTGGGGCTCAAATGTGGTAGTGGGTGGTAGGCAGGGGAGGTAAGTGATGGATGTGTAGAGGTAGGGAGGGTCAGAACACACCGTCCTGATCCCCATGTATGTGTTTAAAGGATCATGGAATGTGGACATGAGAGGGGTTGATCCTGATCCAGGTGACGGATGATGGTGGCCTGCGTAATGGTTGTGTCAGTGGAGATGGAGAGAGGAGATGGAATGGAGACACTGGTTGGACGTGGAATGGCCAGGACTTGAGTGTATGGGAGAGACAGAAATCAAGGCTGATTCCTAAGAATCCAACCTGATCAACTCAATGAATTCTGGTGACAATTGCTGAGATGGTTAAGCTAAGGATAAATGGGTTTGCAGGGGAGAATGAAAGATCACTGTCTTAAAACATGGGTCCCCAATCCCTGGGTCACAGACCGATAGCAGTCAGTGGCTTGTTAGCAACTGTGCTGCAGAGCAAGAGGTGAGTAGTAGGCAAAGCTTCATCTGTATTTGCAGTTGCTACTCAGCACTAGCATCACACCTCAGCTCCACCTCTGATCATCAGGCATTAGGTTTCCAGAGGAGTGTGAACCCTATTGTGAACTGTGCAACTGAGGGATCTAGGATGCATGCTCCTCATGAGAATCTAATGCCTGGTGATCTGAGATAAGTTGAGGTGGTGATGATAGCACTGGGAAGGGGCTGCAAACACAGATTAACATTAGCAGAGAGGTTTGACTGCACAGAGACCATAAGAAATCAGTCAAATCAGTGAGTGGCCAAAGACAAATACGCTGCATCTGGTGGCAGGCTTTATAGTGGCAAGTGAGTTGGTGTACTTTAATTGTACTACTACAACTGGTGGCAGGCTTTAAGTCAGAATCCAACACATTTTAGTCTGAGAGTGCCCCCTCCATTATTTCATTTACCATTTTTGTCCATACCTCTGCCCCGCACTATGTGCTTGTCTCAGCCACATTTGGTAAGTCCACAAGCTAACCCTAGCCAAAATGAGTAAAAAAACATCACTGGAGAGCTTCTTTGAAAAGGGGAAAAGACCTAACGATAATACAGCAGAAGACTCTAAGACTGCCAACAAAAAGAAAGCTGCATTTAAGAGAAAATATCAGTCCTATTTAAATTACGGGTTCATTGCAACAGGTGTTTCACATTCTCCAAGCCTGCTTTATATAGTACATGGTGACCTGCTATCCAACGAAGCCACAAAACTTTCAAAACTGCTTCACCACACGGAGACCAAGTACCCTGAAATAAAAGGCAAGCCTTTGGAGTTTTTCAAAAGAAAAGAAAAACATGAACACAGAGAACAGAAGCAATTATTGAGGATCACTACTTCATCAAATGTGTCTGCACTGAGAGCATCATCTTAGTGGCTAACCACATTGCTAAAGCTAAGAAGCCCTTTATTATTGGTGAAAAGTTGATCCTGCCTGCTGCTGAGGACATTTGTCATGAACTTTTAGAAGGGGCTGCAGTTCAAAAGGTGGTATGTGTTCCTCTTTCGGCTAGCATCATAACTAGATGAATTGATGAAATAGCAGAGGATACTGAGGTACAATTGTTAGAAAGGATTCATGAGTCACCGTGGTACACAGTCCAGGTTGATGAGTCTACTGATGTTGACAATAAGGCAATGATGTTTTTTTTGTGGGTATATTTTTCAGGAGGATGTGCATGAGGATATGTTATGTACACTTTTGTTGCCAACCAATACCACAGCTGCAGAGGTATTCAGGTTTTTGAATGGTTACACATCAGGAAAACTGAATGGTCCTTTTGTGTCAGTATATGCATTGATGAAGTGGCTGCCATAATTATACAGCTTTCTGGTTTCACTACCTGGGTCAAAGAGGTCGCTTCTGAATGTGAGTCTACACACTGTCATCCATAGTGAAATGCTGGTTAGCCGAAAAATGTCACCTGAACTTAATGGTTTGCAGGATGTGATTAAATTATCAACCACATTAAAGTACATGCCCTTAACTCAGTCTGTTCATGCAGCTCTGTGAGGAGGTGGATGCAGAGCACATATGTCTTCTCTTACACACGGAAGTGAGATGGCTTTCTAAAGGTAGATCGCTGGCCAGAGTTTTTGAGTTATGAGAGCCAGTCCACAGATTTCTTTTAGAAAAACAGTCACCACTGGCAACACATTTCAGTGACACAGGATGGATCACAAAACTTGCTTATTTGTCTGACATATTCAACCTGCTTAACCAACTCAATCAATCTGTCTCTTTAGGGGAGAATGACAACTGTGTTCAAGTCAGCAGACAAAGTGGCTGCATTCAAAGCCAAACTGGAATTATGGAGGCGATGAGTGAACACTGGGATTTTTGATGTTTCAAATATTTGCAGAGATTTTGAAAGAGACTGAGTCAGGGCCTTCTTTCTCCTAGCTGATGCATGATCACCTATGTCAGCTTTAAAGAGTTTGAGCATTACTTTACAACCACAAAAGAGCCCTGAACTGGGTAGGAACGGATCCACAACCCATATGTAAATAAGCCAGGTGAATCGACTTTGTCCATGCTAAAAAAGGATCAACTGCTTGAGGTTACGAGTGATGGTGGCCTCAAAAGTATGTTTGAGAAAACTTCAAATCTCCATGCATTCTGGATTAAAGTCAAGGCAGAATATCCTGAGATTGCCACAAAAGCACTGAAAAGCCTGCTTCCATTTCCAATATCTTGTCTTTGTGAAGTAGGGTTTTCTGCAGTGACAGCAACCAAAACAAGATTACAGAGGAGACTGAACATAAGCAACACACTTCGTGTGTCACTGTCTTCCATCATCCCCCAAATGAGACCGTCTAGTTGCAGAAAAACAAGCTCAGGGATCCCATTGATTCTTCATTATGGTGAGCTATATAATTATTTCATTATATATTACAATGTAGTAGTAGAAATAAAGTTCACAATAAATGTAATTCACTTGAATCATCCTGAAACCACCCTCCCCCACTGCTGGTCCATGGAAAAACTGTCTTCCATGAAACTGGTTACTGGTGCCAAAAAGTTTGAGGACTGTTGTTTTAAAAAATCATAGCTTGCTTTCAAACTACATTCTGACTCCATGTCAACCTGTGCTCTCTCTTCAATGGAGTGCTAAATTCCCAAGGAAGATATTAAAAACAAAAACACTCACTAGTAAACACACACACCTTTGTTTATCCAGAATCCCAGGTTAAGTAATTGTGCCTAATATATTAAAAATAATTTACTATTGTCTTTTAAAAAAGAAGTATAGTATTCACAGACATGCACGTGTCTGTGTAATGTACATTCACATTTTGGCATGTGTATATGAGTGTGGGAATAAAATTACCCTTCAGGACCTGCTCTCTATGGAGAAGAGTAATGGATCTTGCCTCAAGCCAACTTTGTAAAATGAAAAAGTGATAAAGTCAAACGAATTTGGGCCTGAGTCCAAGAGAGGATGCAAGGGCCTAGCATAAGCCAAAGCTGCTGGTCCTGTCACAGCTTCATATGCTGAAAAGTATTATGATAACAGCCAAAAATCCATGTCTACCTTAATCCCTACATTCATACTACAGAGGAAAAGATAGTTCTAACAAGTTCAAGAAGGGAAAAAATAGATCCATCAGAGCACTAATGAAATAGCTGCCAAGACAGAGTCCATGATTATCTACGGGCAAGGAGCAGGAAGTCCTCAGTATTCATACCCCAAGAATTCACGAAAAGCATTCCAACCCAAGGCCCAAGAATGAGGGCCACAATTGGACCTAATCTGCATACTTTCTTTGAGATTTCTAGGTGAAAGAGCATGTCACTGAGAAATCTATTTGCTGCTAGAATTCTTGAGAGAAATGCAAAGAGACCCTCAAGAAATAAGACTCTCAAAGAGGGCAGTATAAGTAGTTAAGGACACATGTCCTGAGGGTAAGAGTTGGGTAAATGGGCTCCATCTTGGGCACCAGCCTACAGCGAGTGGGAGGGTTGATGGATGACAGTTTATTCCAAATGTTCTCTGAACTGGTTCCAAATTCTCCAATGATGGTGCAAACTGAAAAGACAAGTTATCTTTGGAGGTCCTTGAAGTTCCTTAAAGTGTGAGAACAAGAGTATCAGCAATGAGAACAGTTCTGGGAAATCTTCAGGAGCCTTTGACAAGAGCAAGAAGCTCCCTGCCGTCTCCGGGAAAGGGAGAAGTCCTGGTGGAGTCCTGAACTTCCTACAAGGTACAAACAGGACTGTTTCCTTTCTTATAACTGGTCCCCAGGCTAAATGAGCGTTGGAAATGAAAGCTACAGCCCCAAACCCACCTCTGCCCATCCTTAACAGATAACACAGTTGGATGCCTTTCATGCGTTGCCTTCGGTTGCTGTAATAAGACCTCAGCAGATAGAGGCCAACCCTTCAGGGAAAAAAATTTAACTTAATGGAGTTAGAGAACATTGTGATTGTCGTTAACAAAAGTTTGTTTAGATAGTGAAAATGTTCAGAAAGGACTCTGAGTTATTATAAAATTGTAAAACAAATTCATCTCTGCAGGGGTGGGTCTTTCTTGTCACTGGATCTTTGCAATGTCCAAGCTACCTGGGCTGCACCAACATCATGGAGGGAGACAAGGTATGTAACTAAAGTAAGCAGACTCTGTGTACTTCCTTTCACTTGTTCTCTCTTGCCTTTTACACTGGGGTATCCTGGATATGTAACTCAGTACATTTCTCTCAATGAAGGTCCATCCCCAAAAGGCCATCTCATTATGTTCAGGATTGATGCAACCCCCAGAACCTATGAAAACATTGTATTATTTTAATTGCTTATCTCTTTCATTGTTTAACTCTTACCAGCTTAGCGGACAGACCCTATACACAACAGCATAGGTACTAAGTGCACTTCATTCATTCATTTACTCACACACTACACCTTCAACAAGCAATTCTTGCATACGAGGTGCCATGCTGGGAATTATGGGAACTTAAATGGACTGAAGCATGGTCCTAGCTCACTAAAACTAATCTGGGAAGAAGGGGAGAGGTAAGACACATGATATAACAGAGAGTGGTTGGCATGAGTTCCTTGGGAGATGAACTAAGAAAGTGGGAATTTAGAGTAGGAGCAGATCCGAGCTCATGTAAAGTCCCACTTTTCCTTATGCAAAGCGAGAGAAAGCTTCAAGGAGGAGATGGCATAAGGCTGGAGCTTTCAGGAGTCTAAGAGAGCAAAGATGATGGGGGCCTGGCCCAGAACTGAGGGCAAGAAGGCACTGGGATTTCCTGGTAGTAGAGAACTTGTCTTTGCTAGACTATACTATATGACAGTCCGTGGCCTGTTAGAAATTGGGCCGCACAGCAGGAGGTGAGTGGCAGGCCAGTGGGCGAAGCTTCATCTGTATTTGCAGCTGCTCCCCAGCACTAGCGTCACCGTCTCAGCTCCACCTCAGATCATCAAGCATTAGATTCTCATAAGAGCAAAACGCCAGAGACCACTGAATATGAGTATACATAAGAAGGGAAAACAGAGACTGGAAAAATTGTTGGCACATGATTGGCGGGGACACTCTGCAAAGACTATAACGAAAATGACTAATAGTTATTGAGCACTTCCTAAGTGCCAGGCTGTGCTCTAAGCACTTAACAAGGATTTCTTTTTCCTTCCTTCCTTCCTTCCTTCCTTCTTTCCTTCCTTCCTTCCTTCCTTCCTTCCTTCCTTCCTTCCTTCCTTCCTTCCTTCCTTCCTTCCTTCCTCCTTCTTTCCTTCCTTCCTTCCTCTTCCCTCCCTCCTTCTCTCCTCTCCCTCCCTCCCTCTTTGGATTAGTTTCGCTAACTCCCACACAGAGAGCTCTCTGAAGCAGATCCTATCATTATTCCCAGGTTACAGGAAACCTGAGGCACAGAGAAGCAAGTGACTTGCCCAAGACAATGTACCTAGGGCTCTGAGGCTGGCATTTGAACCCAGATAGTCTTATTCTGAAATCTACTCTTCTCCCTCCAAGCCAGGTTGGCCCTCTGGTGGTGGGGAACATTGCTGCAGGAGAGGTCCTGGGCAAAGCACGTCCTCAGTATTGCAGTCATGACATTGATCTGGTGCTAGTAGCACTTAATTTTGATTGGATGGGAACGGACTGAAGCTAGAAAGATCATTTTGATGACCACTGTCATGGACAAGAGTTGACCATAGATTGATGGAAGGTAAAACAATAAAAATAATATGACAGTTAACATTTTCTCGTACCTGTTTTGTGCTAGCCACTGGACCGAGCATGTTACATTCTTTATCTCATCTCACAACAGATCTCCTGTGAGATAGGGGCTAGCCTCATCCCCATATACAGATGGGGAAGCTGAGGTCCAGAGTATTGAAGGCCACACAGGCAGTGTGTGGCAGAATCAGGGCTTGCACTCTTGACCTTGACATTAATCCTGAGAAATGGCAGAACTAATAGACTTTGTAAAATCCAAAGTCAGAGGCAGCACTGGAGGAAACACATTGAAGGAGACAAAGGCTTTGTAATAAGACCTTCCCTATTCCTGGTTCATGAGGTCAGAAAGGAAATGCATGGGCTGAATGGGAAGAAGAGTCCAGGGAGGAGAGATCTGGGGATGACATAGCATACCTGAGGGAAGTGTAGACAGTTCTTCCACATGGGGGTGTTGGAACTGGGTAACTGTAGACTATCCACAGTTACTAGATGAGAGGGATAACATCTTTTCCTGCTCTCCCACACTAGGTTGGTTCAGACAAACTGGAATGCTACAGGAGAGTTTGCGAAACCTAGCCTCAGGAGTTCCCAGCCAGGTGAACTCACAGAGGGGACATCTGAATCTCAACCACACACGCCAAGCTTGTGTGTGGAAGGTAGAACTGCGGAGAAGACCCAGAGGAAGTTGCAGCCAGGATCTTCAAGATGAGTTCAAGGTGTGGGCACAGGTGTGGTGCAAGTCCACTCCTATTTGAGGAGGCAAAGCTGGTATGTGTCGTGACAGACATTGGTGCCAGCCCTTGCTCCTGGTGCTCATGTTCCTGGCATGACAACTGGACAACTTTCATCTATGGGCTGGAGGGCTTCAAGGCAGCTTGCCTCCCATGGAAGTGAGGCTCCCAGCCAGTGCCTGACAGGAGGCAGGGGATAAATACCGGAAGTTCTCTTGTACCTGGGTTAGGATTATCCTGTTAGGGCATGGGGGTGTAAACTCTAGCTGCCCTACCTACGGGGTAAATGAATTTATCATGCAGCCCTCATAGGCTGCTTTTCCTCCTCAGCTTCCCTCCCCAGGTACTTCCTGGGAACATCCTCTAAATGAAGCACCTGCCCTGGACAGGTAAACTTCTGGGGGAGCCTCACCTGAGACATGTGTCTCAGCCATGGAGCTCTTCTTGTGCAGATCTGCAGGAAGGAAATGACTGCTTAGACTGTGGAACAGGCTGCAGATCTGGGTCCCTGGGGTGTGGAAGTTTCTGGGTTTTTTGTTAAACTTGAAACTCCTATTTGGAATCTCTCTTACATGAGGGGGTGGATAATAAATAGAGGGAATAAAAGCCAAAGTTCTCTCTGGATAGGATTTATTCTGACGTCTCAAGGCATGATGAACAGAAGGTCTTGTACTGAGGTTCTCCAGAGAACCGAATCATCAGGAAACTATTGAGCAAAACTATGGAGCACCTACATTTAAAATACACGGGGTGTTTTCTGACAAATTAGAGCATTTAATTGACTATTTTATCCAGACTGATTTGTTGAATACTTGCTAAAGACTAATTTTTTTAAGCTAAGACATATGATAAATGCAAATTGCAGAACCTCGTTGTTTACTTAGCTTTCAAACTTTTACTTTTCAGAGGAAAAAAATGCTACGAGGTTATAAATAATCGATTCACAATTATTGGATACAAATTGTGACTACTAGCAATGTCATCTCAGAGGAACACATAAAGTTTATTTTCTATATGACAGAATAAATAAGTTTAAAATATATAGTGTAGGGATGAGTGGACCAAAAAATAAATTAGGTAAATAAATGAAGAGGAGCATATAGCAGGCTGCAGGTGTCCTGTCTCCATGGGTAAATTTGTTATCTAAGCAATCTGCATGATCACTCCCATCACCATTTGGGGCTCCTCATAAGATCAAATTTGAAAACTGCTCAAAAGCTCATTCCCCAAGCTTCTTTCTATATTGCATTAGGTTTAGGACATGAAACACAGAGATAGTAGATCAACTCATGTCATGCCTTGGTCTGGGGATATCTGTAAGGGACTGGAGTCTCAGAATTCTGCATCTCCTGTAGCCTCAAGGGTTTTAGAGAGGGATCAAAGGGGCATAGTAAGAATAGTAGGTAATCTTTATTCAGCCTGTGCCTCAGAAGCAGAACTGGATACATAGAATCCAGTGCAAGGCCTTTAATTGGGAAGGGGGATACCAGGAAGCAGCAGGAGATGAGCAGAAAATGACTTGGGGGAAGATCAGGCAGCTAATCAGGGTGTTATACAGCAAGGCACTGAGTGGGGACCTACAACTTATCCTGCTCAGGCATCTCTAGGAGACAGGCTAAAACACATCACTTGTTTCATTTAGCCCAACTGAGGCACAAAAAAAACTGAGGTATTTATTCACTGACTCCTCTCCATCTGAGGGCTACTTCCAACCTGTCCTGCATTCTGGCAGAATGGGCTCTGAGGACCAGAAAAAGTCCAGAGTCACAGGGGCTGGAAGTTGAGAGTCAAGTAGGTACACACAAGTTGTAAGAGCTAAAGCAGTTCAGGTGGGATATTATCTATGCAGTGCCAGAAACCTTACCAAGAGCTTGGCATGCCTGCCTTCAGCAACCTTATGAGGTGGGTGCTGTATCTCCAGAGACAAATGAGGAAACAGGCTAGGCAAGGCAAGGGAACTTGCCAAGGGCTGTGTAGGCAATATGTGAAAAAGCCAGGACTAAATCTCAGATGGGTTTCTTTCAAGTGCAGGCTCTAGCTCATCATGCTTTATGTCCAGCTCAGGGGTCCTGGGGAGTCAATCCATAGCAAGCCTGTGTGCAGCCCATGAGCATCATGGTCAGACCTGGGCCTTCTGAAGGAAGTCTTGGGAGCAAGGAGGGGAGAGAGTAACTTAAGATTTATTGAAATATAATAATTTACTCTCTTTGTGCTAATCCTCTCTGGACACCAATTTAAGCTTTGTGTTGACACTGACAAATTAAGGACATGCTCAGCACATTTCCAAAAGTAAACAGCAAATTCCACAAGGTCTTCTAATCATTTTTCTCTTCCAGGGTGAAATCCTTTAGCTAAACATGTCTGCCAAGCGAGTGAGTCGTTGTATATTAGTTTCAGATATACAGTACAATGGTTAGAAATTTATATAACTTATGAAGTGATCACCCTGATTACTCTAACATCCACCTGGCACTACACTCGGCATTACTATAATATTGACTATATTCTCTATGCTGTGGTCCACATCCCCATGACTATTTTGTAACTACTATTTGTTCTCTGTATCTGTGAGTCTGTTTTTGTTTAGTTTGTTCCTTAGATTCTGCATTTAAGTGAAATCATATCTTAGGTATTTATCTTTCTCTGTCTGACTTACTTCACTCAGCAAAATACCCTCTAAGTCCATCCATGACCCTGCAAATGGTAAGATTTCCTTTTTTATGGCTGAGTAATATTCCATTGTGTGTGTGTGTGTGTGTGTGTGTGTGTGTGCATGTGTGTGTAAGAGAACTAAAAGCTTAAAGCAAGCTATATTCAGAGACTACAATATGCTGAACAGCTCCACAGCTAGATCACTAGGAAACCTGCAGAACAAAAAGATTTTTGCCAGGATTGCTAACAAACCATTTCCCCACACCATGAAGGGAAAACAGGAAAACAGAGTCTTTAAGTGCCACCCTATACAAAATAAAATTATTCATTCCCTGTGGGTAAAACCATGGGGAGCCTATGGATCAAAAGTTAGGAACTGCCAGTAGGCCTTTCACACTCGCTACATATTCTACCTTTTTATGCTACATACTCCTATCCTTCCTCACCTTATGCCCATATCATCAAAAGAAAATGGGTAAACAAAGTCTTTAAACTATCATTAACAGAAACTAAGAATGATATATAACCTGGATTCATTCCTCACACTCTGGGCTTTTTTTCTTGTCTTGGTTTTTTGTCTTTGCTTTTTCCCTTCTCTAATAAACTTCCCTTTTGACTCTAATTTTGGAGTGTGTTTGACTTCTTTCTTGTGCTCAGCCGAGTCCTTTTCTTTCTCAGTGTCGGGCTTGAGTTCCCCCCACTTGGGGGATTTGCTGTGTCCTGCATCATAGGTACCATAACTTCTTTATCCAATCACCTATTGATGGGCATTTAGGTTGCTTCCATATCTTGGCTATAGTGAATTGCACTGCAGTGGACATAGGAAACATAGATGTTTACAAATTCATGTTTCAGTTTTCTTCATATAAATACCCAGAATGGAATTGCTGGGTAGGTCTCCTTAAATTTCAAAATTCCTGCAGCAGCACCCCTCCCCGCCCAAGCCCCTGAGCTTATCAGAAATACCAGCTGCAGAGAGGCCTGTGTGACACCCCTGTCCTGTTGCTTCACAAGGCCTTGCTTGCTATCTCTGAATGGATCTGGCTTTGATCCCATGACAGGAGAAGTTTTGTGATAGGTTAAACACTCGTGAGCTGCCTTTAGAAGGGAAGGCTGGTGAGAAGAGAGACAATAAAAAATCCAACATTTACTGTGCTCCCGCTTTACAGATAGGAAAATTGAGGCCAGGAGTTCATTGACTTGTTCCAAAGCACTGAGCTTGTTGGTGATATATAAATTTTCTCACTCCTAATCTGAGTGTCCTTTCTCCTTATCGAATATCCCAATGCTCTCCCCACCCGCCCATGGCCTGGCAGTGTCTTCCCTGCAAACTGTTTGTTTGAATTGCTAAACCCAGGGTGGCCATCCCTTAGAGGAGCAGAGCCTCTTTGCTGGTGACCTTTTTTCCTGGCCATCGCTGCTTCTTGATTTCACGTTGACAACATAAGCAAAGGGAAGGAAGATGCCGAGTTAGAATTCATCTGTAGGCCCTCGAGGGCAACCCCTTGCCACACGTGACTATTTAAATTTATATTAAAATGAAATAAAATTAAAAATCAGTTCCTCAGTCACACTAACCACATTTCAAGTGCTCACTAGCCACACATGGCCAGCAGCTACCGTATTGGACAGTACAGATAGAGAACATTTTCATCAGCACAGAAAGCTCTATTAGATAGTGCTGGTCTCTAAAAGTAGAGTCTCAGAGCCAAAAAAGCAAAAGGAAAGCTTTAAAGAGACAAAAATAAACCCTGGGGCTGAGGTGGAAGGTGAGCTTTGATATGCAAAGCTGCCTCTCTGTGGGTTTGGGGGAGGGGGAGCTGGAAAGGGCCTCCTTCACCTCCTGCTGGTAGCCTGGCCCTTCCACTTCTAAGAACTGCTATTGCATTAAATAGTTTATTCATTGGCCCTTAGCAAAAGCACTCTGGGCCCCAGGGAGGGAGCACATCCAGAGCAACCATTCCTACAGTTATTAAAATTAAATGGCAGAGATAAATGTAAGAAACTCATGCTCAAGGAAATGACATCTATTTGGTGAGGCCCCTGCCAGATAGCCCCCTCCCCAGGACTGAAAGGGGACTGGAAAGCTCGGAGGAGTTAGGAAGCCCTTCTCACCTGAGAACTGAGTTCTCTCCCACCCCTTTCTCCAAGAACACATCCAAATTAGCCTTCACTTTCTCTCAGGGTGGGGGATTATTAGTTTAGGGGTGGGGTTGCAGAGCGCAGACTCCCTATCAGGAGCTTCCAGGTCTCCTGTGCCTTCTGAGGAAGCCCTGTTCTTCCACCACGCTGTCTGGTTAAGTCCTGACTCAGGGGAGGTCAACTCATAGGCCAGCTGCTGATCCATGGTCAGGCAGGAATATATGAGCTGGGCCAATTAGAGACTTCTAGGGCTAAGAACTGAGAAACAGTGAACAGTATAGGTAGGGAATGAGCAAGCAGAGCAGGTGTACAGAGAACACCAGGTAGAGTCAGGGCCAGTTTGGGAGCAAAGACTGTGTGGAGAGGGTAGGATAGAGAGATCCAGGTCATCTAGGCACTCTGCTTAGCTGGGAATACTGCAGCATCAAGGAAATATGGAATGGACCTAGAAAACCCAGTTTCAGAGGGAGGATGATATTTGAATAACCTTCCTCCCCCTCCCATCCCAATCACATTTCATCACCTATATCCCAAGGGCCTTCCTCCAATGCCAACTGGTTTCTTCTGTGGCTTTGGGGAGCAAGGAGGTCTTAGTGGAATCACAAGACAGACATTAGCAAATTCTTGAGTTTAAAATGCTAGTCTAGGAACAAGAAAAAATTGAATGCAGGCTGAGAGAGTTTCCCCAATTCCTGGACCAGATTAAAAACTTTCTGGGCTGGAGGAGAAGAAAAATGTCAGTAGGAGATGGGGCCTTGGGGAAGACCACCAAACTTGGGAGCCAGCCCTGGACGTCATCATACAGGGATGCCTCAGGGATCAATAGTAATGGTCCGGTTGCCATTCCTGGAGAACCTCCACACGCAGGAGCCCTGGCTTGATGGTCCAGCACAAGAATCCTGCCTGAACTTCCCAAATGTCCCACCCCATGTGGACCCCACCTCTTTTCAATACATGTAAGCCCCTAAAATAAGCACTGACACGGGGGTACAGTGAAGATGGAAATGTGGACAAGGAGTCACCACCACTGGATAAGAGGAGGCCTAAGGCAAATGGCCAGGGACCTCCCTGTGGCCCAAGCATCCCTTTTGCCACCTTAGGAAGCCTGACATGGCCCAGATGACAGCTGTCCTAACAGCACCACAGAGGAAGAAGTCCCTTCTGTAAACGCAGAATTGGCACCCATGTTTCCCGTGAGGTTCCTTGAAGCATGTCCAGGTTTTAGAATATAAAGACAGACATCAGAAACATTCTTGTTCATTTTCCTTTCCTGGGCCGGTCCATGGATGGGTCTGAGTTGCTGGACCAGTTAGGAGCCCATCTTCCCAACAGACTCACTTAGCAGGAATTTGCTTCATTAGAGAGTTTGGGATTTTATACCGCCTCACAAGCATATAGAGGTATCTTCTTATTAGAAGAGAGGAATTATATAAAATGTGATAAGAAGGCTTGAAGCTTAGGAGAAATACTTTCCCAAAGCTAACAAGGCACACAGAGGGTATTTATTCCTGCTGCAGAGGTTGATTTATTAAAAACAGACCCATTTTGAGAAAGAATTTCAAATATTGATTACTTAGAGCTTCTTTTACTAGAAGAGAGAGTGTATAGCTTGCCCTGTAATCCCAAAGATTCAGCTATTGACATGTAGGATAATTAGTGAAATTTCATGATTTACATCACAAACAAACCAGCGTCCTAGAAAATTATTCACAGGCTTCTTCTTCTATTTGGGGCAGGCTTCATGAGTTTATATGGTACAAATTTCCTTACAGACAGGGAACACAGTTTTTAGTGTCAACATTATAGCAGACTGGCTATATAGCAAGTCTTAAGAAAAGTGTGTTTTCTTGGGAATAGTCACTGTTGATAAAGTTACACAGATGATGGATTTCCACCCTAGTCAGGAACCCATACGTGAAGAACAGTTGGAAAGAATAGAAATCTTTTTTTATTATTTAGTGCAATCCCAGGATTTAGAGGTTTTTTTTTTTTTTTTTGAAATCGACAAAACCACAAAGATCCAAGGGAAAATTAAAACTATAGTGTTTGGAAAGTTTAACCAGAAATGGCTGTTTGATTTCCACAAAGCTCACACAAAAGAGGGAAGTATTTGCATGAAGAAAATAAGAGAAAACAAGACGGCAAGCTTTGATATCTAAGATTGTTCTGGGGGGTTCTCAGAACCATATGTGTCCAAAACCCAGTGCCCAGGTAAGGCTGAAGGCCACAGGCTTAATGGGGTCTCACAGAAAAAGCACACCCATGGGGCCCAAGTGGAATGGGGAAGTTTGAGTGTCAGTGCAAATGCTAAGGTTCATCAGGTCTTGGAGAATAATTTGACTGGGCTCTCTGGTTGAGTTAACCCCGTGAAAGGACAGCCCCATGGCCCTCTCTTTGGGGCAAGCTAGGGTGACAGGCACACTTCCGAGACCCTCCCCTCACTAGAGAAGGCAGACGCAGCTCTTCAGGGGCCTGGATGACACTCAGTCCCTGACACCTCTGTCTCGATCTACCTCCTCAGGCCTGGGGTGTTCCTCTGGCATTCTGGGACCCCATCTAAATGGTCCCGAGCCTTTCTCTGTGGCCTACCTGGGTCTTTTCACCTGACTGGAGGACAGATCACTCTGGGTCCTCTCTGGCCATGCCTGACCCTATTTCCTATGCAAGGTGCTGAGATCTGGAATCTGCTTCCCATCACTTTCAACTTGGGGTGCCTCCCAGTAAGGGTCCCTTCTCCCCCAGAACTCTCCATCTTCCACATCCTTAGTTTTTGCTCACCCCAGATGCCCTGGACTCTTCAGTCTATATCTTTGATCACAAGTTACCTGTCCTAGCTGGAATCCCTTTTCTTCCTTCTTTGGAAAATGCCTACCCACTCTTCAAGTCCACCTCAACTGAACCTCCCAACCAGACTGCCTTCTCTGCACTCCCACAGCTCATGGCGTAGACCATGGCTAGCACTTAGCATGAGACAGGAGCTATCTATAAATGGGCCTCACCACGGGACAGTGGGTTCCTGCAGGTTGAAACTGTATCTTGGGCTTCTAGAACGGTTCAGCCAAGCACTCCCGTATTGCAAGGGTAAGTAAATGCTCTATAGATAGCAGAGTACAGGAAATCTGTACTTAGCTCCTTGAAGCTTTAAATCATGCATTCATCTGTTTCCTGCTGGCCAGTAAAATGTTACAGGTTAACCTTGGAAGTATTTTTTTCTTACATCCAATGAAGTTCGTCTAATAATTTCTGAGCATGCTAAATGTGTTGGGCACCATGGTAAGTGAAAAGGATAAACAAGAACCACTCATTCCTGCACTGAACAGTGCAGTTTTGTTTCTCAGACACTGTGCAAAGAAGCTTCTCTTGTGAGGCTCATGTCCTATTGGGGGGAGCTTATACTCTTGTGGAAAGGATAACATAAGATTTGGTCTTTGAACTTGGGGGGGGGGCCACTGGCAGGCCCATTCTAACATGTGCCACTGCCAGTTGTGCCCTCCTCCTCACCTGAGTGTGGCTCTATACTGCACCATGTGCTTGTACGTGGATGTCTCAGGCAGCAAGTTCAAGCTTCTGCACCTGGATCTTTTCCCTCTAACTGGTGGCTCTGGGTAGGAGGCCTACACAGGCCTAGGCAGCAGGCACCAGCTGTTTGGGTGGAGAATTCTGAAGTTCTACATGTCTAGAGCATGGTTTTGAAGGGGTGGATGCTGACCTTGGCCCCTGGATTCCTTGCCCTGTGGTTTCTACAATGCAGGGCCCAGGACAGGGGCTAACTGAGGTATTTGATACCAATGGCAACAAAATGCTTAAGGTGCAGGCTTCTGTCTACTCTTTAGAGACATTTCTAAGGGAAAATCATCCATTTTTGTCTGCTCTACCTTCATGCCCCTTTGGTAATGAACTAACTATCACAGACAACAGAGGCCTGACAGGTATCCTTGGTTCATGAAGAACGAAGCAAAGCACTTTCCTCTGCCTTCAGCTGGAGTCGAGGATGTGTGAGGGGAGGTGGGAGAAAGGGCCCTGTTAGTTGCAGGCGACAAACATGACCATGGGGGCTGGAAGCTTGCACTGTTTGTGTCAAGAGCAGAAACCTCATCTCTCAGATGTTGGGGCATCAGGGTGCTAATCGCTACCAGGGAATTCTGGATCCGACTCAGTGCCTGGGTCTCCTCAGCCTTGACAAGGGAGCCTCCTTAGTGCTGAATGGGGCAGCTGGCAACTGTATTAATTGCTCCATGCATGTGCTCCCTGAAGGGCAGGGAGCATTGCAAAGAATCTACTTTATCATTTGGTATTTTTAGAAAATATCTCTGCTTAAAAGAGACTTCTCATGCCTCCCCCCCTCCACCACCGGGGGAGGGTTGTGGGCGGTTGGGGTAAGTGAGGGAAGACTTTTAAGAGTTGATCGCTTTCACCATGAAGGGAATCAGACTTAGGGCAGCTTATGGACCTGGAAAGGTTAAATATCTTGTCAGAAGCTGTACCCAAAGTGAGGACAGCAGAACTAGGGTCTAAACCCATGTCAGGTCTGACTCCACAGCCCAGGTTGTGCCTACTGACCTTCTCCAGGTGTGAATTGAAAAGCAAGGTCTCTGTCCCCTTCCCTTGAGCCATGGTGAGCTTGCTACTGCAATAGAGTCTGGAGGATAAGATGCCTGAGACTTCTGAGTCCTAGGAATTAAAGGCCATAGGGTTTTCTCCTTGTCCATTGTGACCCTCTGTCTCTCCGAGCCCTGGACCGCCATGTGGAGCCACACTGGAGTGGCCACGTAATGGTTCTCTTGTCAATAGTCCCTGCCAAGCTGGTCCTTTGGCCACCCCAGCCCAGATACCAGGCATCGGATTGGAAAGCCCCTTAAGAGAGGTTCCTTCAGCATCAGTGCTCCATCCCCAGCGCTGGTGTCACTGCCAGCCATCCAAATTAACCCACCCCAGGCCTGGATCTTGTGATACAGCATTTCCTCTCTGCCCGTTCTGAATTACTGACCCACAGAATCCATACACATCATAAAGTGGTTGCTGAGTATGTCACTAAATTTGGAGAACTTGTTTCATAGCAATAAATAACCAGAATGGAATTAAGAGCATTCCAGGGGAGGACAGATACCATGGAGATATGAGTGCACATTGACATATGTACCTAGTTCAGACTCTGGTCTGGGATCTTTCTGATTCTGTAGCTACTCCTTAGATATATCTTCACACACACACACAACCTCCCCAAACTCTCCAAATGAGGACAAGAAAAATCAAAGATGTTCAATCCACTAGGTCTGCAGAGGAATTACTAGGGCAGTGGTAGCTATTCAGAGCCAGATGGACTTTTACTGATCACCTACTATGTGCCTGACCCTGTTAGTTGCCATTGTACTTAATCCACTAATTTAACAATTTTTTTTTTTTTGGTCCCTGCCACATGCCAGGAACAGGTTGGGGAATTAAATCATGTACAAAACAGAGTCTCTGTTTTCCTGGCGCTTACACGTGAGTGAGGCTGACAGAATGTAAATAATTATATAATAACATGTCAGGTAATGATCAGTGGTATAGAGAAAAACGAAGTCAGGTAGGGGAAAGACACTGGCCTTTTAGAAAGGCTGGTTAAAAACGGTGATGTTTGAGCAGAGCGAGAGCCCATGCTTTGGAAAGAATACATACAGTACTTGTCAGCTTACGAAACTTTGTCCTCTTAAGAAGGGTATATTTAGAAATCAACCCCCGCCCCATAGGGCTCAGAGACCCCCACCAGGTGTGTGAAGAAGAGGGAGGGGAGACAGCTCTGTAGGCACCTCACTCCCCACCCTCCACCAGCCAGGCCTTCCATCCAGGGCCTCCAGCAGAGCCACAAGAGGGGTACTTACACAGAGCACGTGGAGAACCACCGCTCCCTGTCGTCTGTCCTCGTTGGTGAAGATGTCATTGGGGAATTCATGCAGGGCTAAGGAATGGAGAGAGAAAACCAGCTCAGTACAGATGACAGTAGTTTCCATGCCCAGGATCTGGGATGGCATTATTGGTCCTTGTTTTAATATGGGGCCCATGAATTTGGATGAGAAAAAATTACATCTTTATAGTCACAAATCTTTGAGTGGAATGCAGTATTTTCTTCAGATAAGAAGGTAGGTAACACATTATAGTAGTGTTAGAAGCATCTGGACTATGCCTCCATGTATTTTCATGATGCATTATATAATACTACTACTATATTCACATCACTTTAGCCTTAGAGTGGTTTTTAGATTGCATTTGTGACTTAAGTGTTAATGAGAAATATGTGAACTTATCCAGGTCAGCACTGGCCAAGTCAGGTGAGTTCTGGACCAGAGGGCCCTGGACAGAGTCACATGTGCCTCATGAAACGACCTGCATGTCTGGTGTGGTGATGCCCAGCTGCTGCAGCCAGCATACCCTTCTCTTGTGCTTTCCAAGTCTCCCTTGTGTAGGAACTGTGAGAAAGGGTAGCCATATTGCTGTTGCATAAACTGGATCAGCACATGCACAGGTGCAGGGTGGAGGTGGTGGAAGAGATGCCTGGGTCGGCTCTAGGTCTGTTGGGATTCTTGTTTCTGAGTCTAGCTTGGTGGTGCCAAATATTAAGATTTCCACCAGAGTTAGCTGCATTGTAATGTGCTATTATATTAAGCATCAATTCTACCACATTAGAAGCTTCTTTGGCTCATTTACAAAGGACATTACAGATGACCTTGGCTGTAGAGAATGTGACTCAGGGACAGCCCTTACTGGAGACCCACTGAGCAACAGCTTCATTTGGGGGAGGCCCCTAATGCTTATCAGTGATCTCATTAGCCTCTACTTGTGTACTATACACACAGCCTATCAATACACACATTGTAATTACATGAAATGCTGCTTTGCTATGGTTCTAAAGTAGTTGATATGATTGTATTAAATTTTCCCAAGGAAGAGGTCAGCCTGGGGTTGAGGAAAGGGTCCTCAATTGGGCACCTAGAAGCTCAGTGCCAGAACTCCCATAGCATAGCCTTTGGTGGTATGTATTTTCATCTCTCAGGGCCTCAGTTTGCTCTGAGAAATGACCTGAGGTTCTCCTCACTGCTCCCTCTAGTCTAAGTACAGAGTACAGTTAGTGTTCACAGCAGACACCTAATAAGTGTCACCAGGATGGAAAACTCTTAAGGGAGCAGACCCTGGACACTGACCTGGGATGGGGTAGGTCAGCCTTGCCCAAGTGGCCTAACGGTTCAAGAAAACAGCTGCCAACAGCAGCTGAACTTGTTTCCCTGAGACTGAGCAGGCTCCCCACCTGGCTGACTCAGACTCTGGTGCCACCAACATGCCTGGAGAAATGATGTTTTCAGAATAGCCATAACTGTGCAAGAAGAGTGTACGGACAGGGTGGCATGTTGGACTGGAAGGATGAGGTTCTTTACCTCAGTTTCCTCATCTTTTAAACAAAGTGGGACTTCTAGTGCCTCCTGCAGGCTGATGGTGGTACTGATACCATCCCAGCTGCCCTCCGCGACGGTGTGCTTATTTGCACCCAAATCCAAGTGAACCAGGGGTAGTTCTTAGTCGAGATATGAACTAAGATTATCATCTGTTTTTGGGAAGCTATCATTTTCCTTGAGTTGTTGACTAGATTTTGCATAAGGGCCCAAGTGGAGAATCAGGCCCGGATTCAGATCCCATCTACACAACTCATGGGCTATCCTTTCTCCTTTCAGAATCCATTTCCTTCATCTGTAGAATGAGTGTGTGAATGCCATCTTGCTGGGAAGAGTGCAGACAGTGTATGTGAAATACCTCCTACCATGCTTACTGGGCAACGCATCACTGTTCTTCATAATTATAATAATGATGGGATGCTGGTCTTTGCATGGTGCTAAAGATGCCTTCCTTTCTGGACTTGAGGTTGAAAGATATCTATCACCAATTCCTGCCTGCTTTGGTGTGTGTTTTCCAGAATGGTGTTTAGTGCAAGAGCACTCATGATGCATGTGACTCCAGGTAAGTGCTTCCCATGATCAGGCTGTTGGGGCCACACAGCCCACGAGACAAGCTGGGAACAGTTACACATCCAGCTGAGTTCCCCTGAATACCTTCAAAATCCTCAGTCTCTTTTTCTTTCTGCTCTCCCTCCACCACCACCCAGTTTTCCTTTCAGTACATCTTACCAGCCCGGGGGGCCAGCAAAAGCAAGCAGTGCTGTTCCCATAGAAACCACAGAGCCTGAACTGAGTGGATTCCCCTTACAAGGCAATAGCAATCAGTGGCCCTGCTCCTCTCTCTGGCTGCTTTCCTGAGGTCTGAATTTGATGAGTCTAAATGGAGGTTTGCAGGGGATGGAGAGTGTTTTCTATTTTGTTTGAAAAAAAAAAAAACCCAAAAACCAAACCTGCAGCAGGGACATTCATGGCATCTTTAGACACATAAATTGCATATTGATCAAATGGAACAGCCAAAGATGACGATCAACACATTCAAAAGCCTAGCTCCCTTAGCACTCTGAGAAAAAGGAATCTGAGCCTCGGCAACTATCAGAATGTCGGCTCTCATCCCAGAGCCTTTCATACCAAAATACCTAGTGCACTTGACCAACTGGCCTCTTGAAGACTGCCCCAAGACCCCTGGGTGCTAATACTGCCCAGATCCTCCCCTGCAGTGATGCATGACTCCACATTTCTGTTTTAGACACTTTCATATGTCATGGTGCTCCTCCCATAAAGCCTGCTGCTCCCTCTTTCGCTGGCATGAATGTTGGGAAAACCAACCTGCCAGCAGGTGTGGTACTAGCCTCCTATGAGACTCCTGACTCTTTTTGAGGCCTTCTTGCACTGGGTGAGTACCCAAAAATGATATTCCAACCGAACTGCAGTCATTTGTTGCCTGTGTGTACCTTCAGTTCAACTATACTGAGAATTCCTAAGGACAAGAACTTTTCTTTCTCCATGGCCAGCACCCACCAGGCCAGGGTCCATGAAAGAGAATGATAAATACCAAGTGAATACAAGTATGAATGAATTCAGAGGGGTTTTTGTTTTTGTTTTTGTTTTTGTTTTTTTGTTTTTTTATCCCAGGAGATGGTTTTTGTATAAACACAAGACACAATTATTGGCTGAGAAATGACATTGGGAGGGACACTCCAGTAAACTCCCCAACAACTGGATTGCAACTTGGGTGGCCATTCAGGCTGTTGACAAATACCCCATTTCTCCTTGTTCCAAAGACCTGGAAAGAGTACACTCCGGGTCCCCTTCAAGGCTTGCTTTGGTTAATGAAATGGGAGCAAAAACAACATGTGTAATATTTCCAGGCAGGCTTTAAAAGTCAGTGCTGACCTTGTATCTTCTTGTCTAAGCATTCACAGAAACATATGTCGGGGTGAATCTTCCATCAGCCTGGATCCCTGAGTGACTGGTATACAATTCCAGCCCTGATACACACATTTCCTACATGCAACATAAGTAAAAAAGAACATTTTTATTCTTAGCCCCTGAGATTTGGGGGCTGTTTGTTACCCAGCATATTTGTGCCCACCTTCAGTAATGCAATAACTAATATGGGCCTCAGCTTTGTGACAGAATTATGCAAGAGGCCTTGCCTTGCAACAATTTTTGGTTTATTCCATCTTCTCCACCAGACTGGTGGTTAAAGTTTGAGAAAATTTATTCTCCTCTGTATTCCCAGCACCTAGCTAAGTGCCCAGCATAAAAGAGTCACTTAATGAGTGTTCGTTGATCAAACATACACACTTGTCATAACCAAAGGCCCATGAACAAAATTATCCACCAAAAAATCTGTATGAGAGTAGATATAGTCACACTTTAATTTTCTAAATATTTAGTCTCTGGAAAAGTTTCAGAGACATTTCCGTGCCCTTCTTCTTATACTCAGTGAGGTCCAGCAAGCCATAGGAATGCAAGAGGAAGAGTGTTTGGCAATGGGAGAGTGCAGGGTGTCCCGGGGGAGCTGCAGCCTGCTGGGACGTCATCTCCTTCTAATGCCTACGTCTTAACATTGGAAAACTTATTAACAAATCAATCAAGTGCAAAAAATACATAGTTATTTAGCCCTTACGATACACTGGGTACCACACTCAGCCCTAGTTACAGAAAGAACAAGGATGCACAGTCCTGATCGCTGAGAAGTTACAAGTTGAGTGGATGAAAGGTTAGGCTGGGGGCAAAGGTACCCTCAACCCTCTCTGAGATCATCCTAATAATTTAAGTATCCTGAATTTAAGGATGGAACTGATCCTTATCGAGTGCTATAAATATATATTTATTGCTTTTTCATCGCTTCTATGTGATAGGGAGTATTATCCCTAATTTACAGACAAGTAAACCAAGGCACAAAGAAGGCAAGTTACCAATCCAAGTTCACTCGATGGTAGTGGATGAGCTGGGATAATAACTGGGGTTGACTTTCTAGCATGTTGATTCCTCTGTATTAGGAAGGGCGAATTGACTGTTTTGGTTTTTTTCTCTCTCTCTGACTTTTAAAGGCACAAATCCTCTTCAAAAGCCAGAAAAAAGTTCTGGATTGAAATGGATTTATGTGTGCATGGAAACAAGGTCATGAACAGCATCTCTGTAAAGAAGGATGTCACCACAGGTCATGGTAACCAAAAGCCTCAAGTCAGGGCTCATCAAACTATCAACCAAAGAGTTATGACCAGTCAAATTTGCTGAGAAAGATTGCTTCAGCCCAATGCTTATGCAGTGACATTTGCTTTTCACAGGCAGCCAGGGTTTTAAAAGATCCTGAAATCTGTATTCGAAGCCCTTCATTCCCGCTTGCTAGTTCAGTGATCTTGGGGAAATTCTTTAACCTCTTTCAGTCTTAATTTCTTAATGAAAACAGTATCAGTTTACATGGTTATTATGAGGATTAACTGTGATGATACTTATGAAATATGTAGTACCTAGAATCAGGAAAGTAATTATCAAATGCTAGCTCCTTTTACTTTATTAAATAATGTAGAAAGAAATATGGACGAAGGGTATTTCCTGTGACATCAATGCCCTGCCCACATTCCTGGGGTTTCACCACATTCATGCAAAGCAACTGCCAGCACTTGTATCTCTTTGCCTTAGGACTTTCTACAAAGTTGAGAAAGTGTGCTCTGTCAGGAGACTGCAGGCTGGATATGCTGAAGAATTAATATGGCTCTTTCCCCCAAGAGAAACTCTCAACTAAAGTCTAATGAAAAGTGGTTGTATAAATGCCCTATCTCCCTCCTTATTTGGGTCAGATAACTCTGAGGTGTGTTCTGCACTGTTTGAACAAGTTCTCAGCAGGATTATGCTCTAACTATCTTCAATGACAAACTGGCTTTATAACACTCCTTTGACTGACTGGCTTCCCTTCCCTGTCTCAATTCTGGACTCCCCTATCTGGATTATATCCCAAATAAACTTGTACTTAAGTCTTTCTCAGAGCTTACTTCTGGCAAACTCATATTTAGACAAGGGGAGCTAGGAATTTTGCACTTTTGCACCCCTTCATTTCAACAAAGTTTAGATTTTTCAGCAAAGGACTCATCCATATATTCAGGTGAATTCCCACTCCCCCAATAATGGCAGCAATCTTCAAAGGCCTCACTTCCATGCATTTATGGAGAAATGATGCATCCAGCATTGTCAATAGAAGCATAGAATCCCCCTACTCCTCAATGAGAGTTGGGAGACTGTCTATGCCCCTTTTTCATGATGCTGAAATTGATCCAACACCCATGAGAAGTTCCTTGATTTCCACTTCAGAGCTCTTTTTCTCACATCCATATTGGCAAAAGATTTTAAACAATCATCCCATGAGCTTTTCTCCTGGAAGGTAACAGACGTTCTTTGCAACTAAAGAACCCCAATCATCAGTTACATAGACTTTTGGCCTGGCAGGGCACTGAAATGTAATTTGATGAACTAGAAACAAATTTCTTCCTCAATGATAAAATGCCATGGCATCAATGCTGTTCATGGCTCTGAGCCAGCAGCTACTGTAGAAAATATAGTGATCCCATGAATAATGTAGTAGTTTCAGGCCACAAACATGGCAGTGGATAGAAGGAGGCCTATTTTCAGGGCAAGAGCTTACAACTTGTATTTGTTGCCTATGTAGGATTACCATGGTTGTGGCACTAATGAATTTTCATTAAAGGAAATAAAATATTTATGGTAAATAGCTCTGTGATATTCAGAACTTTATGGCACTCTTGGATTGCTCTGCTCTTCAAAATGTCCCTTGGTGCCAATGTCAGAAACAGAATGTTTAGATGGATGACAGGGGTCTGACTCAAGTGCTATATCTCTTAAGTTCTTAAGTCTGCTAACTGATCTAGGTAAATTCAGACCAACATACTGATGTACATTCCTTAAGAGGACACTCAATGGTTAGAAGGAACATCCATTCCTGCTCAGCACCTTTGGTGAGGATGAGGTTATCTAAAAAACTTTCTTAAGAAAAATGCAATTAGAATAGTCTTTTTTGAATGTAGTAATTCCCTATAGGAATTTATATGGAAAATGTTCACTCTTTATGCATTTATTTTATAGAAGATGAAGTGTGTATAATAAATGACTGGAGGATTCAAAATTAGTGATTTTTAAAAAAATGGTAACTTTTCAAATTTCAGAGCTTGAAGTGACCTTAGTATTGGTCTACAGATGGAAAGGTAATACCAGGAGGATTTGGTGAGAAGCACAGTTGAAGTTTTTCTTCTGCTTTCCTGTTTAAACCTGTTGTTTCTCAAGAATGTTAATTCCATGACCATCAATTTCAGTGATAGAAAATAGATCTCATCATATGTTCATCAGTTGATTGGTAATTACTATTAGCTTGAGTCTTGAATGGGGCTCAGTATGGTATAGTATTATGACCTGTTAACAGTGTTTGCCACAGTTATAGGAACGAGAACGGGATATATGAGTTTCTTATTTTCCTACACTAAAGCTTTGCCAGAAAAGTCCAAAAATGAAAGAATGACTGGCACTCCTTGTGCCTAGCTATAGCGATTCCCACAATAATTTCTTTTGATCATGATTTTCTTTTAGAGTATAATCCATTAAAAGAGGAGGGGGATTAAAAGTATTTCAATATGATTCCCCAAAGATACCAAATATAGTTGAGCAGATATATTAAGTGGTTACCTATATATAAAATATTGGCTTGAAATTTGGTCTATAATAACTAAATAAATGCCTAAATGGAACCCTCACAGCTAATTGTAGAAAGAGCTGTACATAGATAAACTATTGGATAATTCAGTTGACAAAACCCAAGCTCTACTTACTCTTCAGCTTAGTACTCAGCAATCTGGCTTTCCCTTAAGGAAAAAGTGAAGAAAAAGAGAATCCCTTTTATGTTATCACATATTAGGTATCTTTTGACCATTTATTTATGGTTTTTCAGTCAAAGCACTCAAGAATCTAATTATACTTGCAACTCTTTTAAGGATAAATTTGAACTCAAGGCTTTTTGGACGGATCTCTAAGTTTGTGCATCTAAAGTCTAGATTCCAAACATCATGACTACAACTCTTGGAAAACATCTGTCACTGAATATGAATAAAAATTAATAAAAGAGTATAATTATCCACCCCCCAAAGTAATTCTTAATACATTTTTCTCCATTTTTCTTGGCCCATCACTGGATTCTAATGATGGCACAAGATAGCTTTGAATGAGACAGACTAAATGCTTTTAGCTTCCACTGTGTGCTTTGGTCTCCAATTAGGTGATGAACCGATGACGAGAAAGATATCTTAAGAAGGCCATCACGCTGTCCTGTAATTAGCAGAACAAGAATTATCATGGTTTGGAGCAGGCCAGATCAAAGCAAAGGGATTTAGCATCTACTCAATGTGTGTCTAGCAATTTTTGATTGTATACATGACTTTACAGATGATGTGTTGAGGAGACTCTGCATTCTGCTGCCTTCCTCTGAATAGTGTTGAGTTTTTTTAAGCAGGAAGTTAAATTAGTGAAGAGTCACCTCTAGTGGCAGTTTTAATATTCTTCTAACAGAAATATGTTTTGATCATGCTCTTGGTCCTAGATGGGGTTCTTATAGGATTTTAAGAGAACATTTGAGCTGCTTATTAAGCTCCTTTAACTTTGGGACTCAAACTCCAAACTGTCTCCCCAGGGCTGGTAGCTACTGAAATCCCTATTTAGCAATTTCAGCTTCCTGACTGTTGTTTTTCCATAAGCTGTTTGGAGTTTCCCCCAAAGCATGCACAGTTTAGGTGTCAATGAAAGATTAAAAGTGAATTTATATGTATGTTTTAGGGTTCCCTCTCTGTGATGCCTTCCCTTCTAGGACGTCCCTCAATTTCCACTTGCTCTGAGAGCTCCAAACTCTAATCTCTGATGCCTCAGCCTAGTAAGATCACTGCTTTCTGTCTGAGCTCAAACTCGCATGCACTGCACATACTGGGGAGTTTCATTAGGGAAAAAAGCCAGTTGGTGTGGCTCTCCCACGGTGTGGTGTCCTTATTTCAAGGTTCATATACCCTCCAGACTTTGCTTACTTTATTTGCTTTTAAAAAATTTTAAACAATTGCTTTTCTTTGGTTTGTCCAGAATTCTTAATCCAATACATTAATGCAAGATAAGCTACTCTACTATGACTAGAAGTGAACAGTCCAGAAATATATTCTAGATTAACTGCTGCAGAAAATTTATAGTAAACTAAATTCACATTAAAGGTTCCCAAAACTTGCTATTAGCCATATCAAATTCTCCATGGAACTAATGCAGCCTGAAATAATGGTGTGACTGAGTGGGGAAAATGAAGATCACTGGGATGTGCTGGTAAGACATGATGGAAAGGCTAGGAAGTAAATCTAATTTCATCTAACATATAAATAAACAAAGGATTGAATAGAAAGAGGACTCAGTACAAGAAATTACAGGAAGGGATGCTGCAGTGTTCTACAGCCCTCAACTATAACTATTTCAAGGTCAAGGCAACCCAAAGAAGCATCTGTGGAAGTTCTGATGTGTTCTGATAGGTGATGCCTGAAGCCTCAGAGGCAAGAATGTGTGTTAGGAGGCAAAATGATATTGGAAACCAGTTTCAGACAAGGGAGTGAAATTGTGTCCTGCTTTCTTTTGGAGTCTGGAAGTTCTCTTACATGTTCCCATAAGTGTCAGATTTTGATGTCCCATGTGAAGTTGGCAAATTGAAATTCACAGCAATAAAGGTAGGTGTTTAATAAATGCTTTTCAAGTCCAGACAAATTTGTGAAGCTTTAGAAATAAGAAAGGTAGCCATCAAATAAAACTTTTGACTAAATTTGGCCATTATCTCAAGCACATAAAAGTATTAATGATTAATTTTTAAAAAGTGAAGGAAAATTCTGCTTAGTTCTTGAAATAGTTGAGATCAAAATAATAAACACCACAACTTGTGTTCCAAGTAAAGAGACTCAAACAAATATGTAGAGGGAATGGCAGTAACATAAATTTTGTGTTGTAATAACTAGGCCATCATGTCACAGAGGCCAGATGCAAATGATCAAATGAAAGGAAGATCCCCTCACCATCCCCACTGCTCAAGGACTGGTTTAACATGTCCTTCAAGATGCTGGCGTGCAGTTTACCTGGCATGCTGGACAGTGAGTTCCTGCAGTGGGTGAGGTAAAATGACTTAGCAGACTTTCAAGGAATGGAAAAGAAGTTCATACCATTACTTCCTTTGATTTTTCTCACATAAACATTGAATTTCAGGCACTTCATATAGATGGAGAAAGTCTATTTAAAAAAATTCTTTCAAAACATGACCCTTTCAATGTTTGAGGTATATGGTATTTTGGAAGGTAGAGATACAAATAACTTTATGTATTTTGGAAGGTAGGGATACAAATAAGTTTATTATTCTATGAGAGACTACAATATTTAAGTTTTCTTGCCTAGCTCATATAAGTATGATCAGACTATCAAACTTACATGCATAAAAATCTCCAATCACCCAAGTAACACTAGATGAGTAGACAGGCAAAGGGGCTGCTTCTCAATCTGAAGATGGAGACAGCAAACCCTATGGGGGTCTGGACTGAGGAAACAAGGTCTTGCCAAATTGCTTCCAAGAGGCAGTTAGTCAAGTGCCCAGAGGTGGGAGGGTTGGCAAGAGCAGCAGCATCTTTCCCTGAATCTAAGACACAGAAGCAAATCCAGTGGCTTATTCTCAGTGATTCAGGCAAATGGTTCTTTCCAAGGATACAGGATTCCTCTGAGAAAGATTCAAGGACCAAAGAGGCTCTGCTTTCTTTATAATTACAGTTGCATCCCATAATGAAAGAAAGCTTTTCAGGACACGGATATGCACACAGATGTTTCCCCATCAATTTAATTCAAAAATAAATGGCACAGTTGCTATGTGTACCATGTTGGTCTAACTCAGCAGAGGATAACTAGAAAATATAAAACACAGCCTTGCCATCTTGGAGTTTACAGTGCAGCTGGGGAAGCCAGATTTAAGTGTACAAACACAGAAAGTAGAGGATGGTAGAAGGCAGGCTATATCCCAAGACATATGCACAACACATATATATTTATGTGTACACCCATGTACGTATATTATACATATCAATTGCTACATAATATCTACCCCAAACATAGTGGTTTAAGACAACCATAATGCTTTTTATGATGTCTCATATTTCTGGGGCTGACTGGGGTCAGTTAAGTGGTCTTTACTCAGCCGCTCATGCAATTGCAATGACACAGTGGTTGGAACAGGATAAGTGAAGGCTCACTCATTCATTGCCTTTCTGGCACCTGTGCAGGGGAGGCTCAAACACTAGGGGCTGGAACTGCTGGGGCTCCTTGATTCCTCTCTTCATCTCAGTGTGGTCTGTCCATGTGGTCTTTCCTCAGGGTTTCTTTAGTATGGGGACTTTGCACATGGCAGTTCAGAGATACGAGGTGCATTTTTCAAGACAAAGAGCGAGGAAGAAGTTGTACGGCCTTTTATGACCTAGCTTAGAAGTCATGCAGAGATTTTCCACCATCTTCTCTGTTACTTAGGGGAGTTTAAAAAGGTCTGGCCAGTCTCAAGAAGGAGGGAAAGTAAACTTTATCTTTTGAATTTTGGTGGGGCAAGAACAAGATTCTGGAGGAATACACGGTCTTGGCGTTATTGCTGTGACCACTTTGGAAAATGCAATCTGCTACCATTTACCTCTATCTGAAATAACTATATTTATAACTATATCTATTAATGTGGATCAGATAGTGAGTGGTATTTGGAGTCAGGAAGAAAAGCATCAACCTGAGCCAAAGCAGTGGGTAAAGATGGCAGGGGGTAAGTCAGACCTTAGTGGAGTCTTGAAGAAGGGAGGGCTTATGTAGCTATATAGGAGACATTCCAGGTGGACAGGAGGCAGAGACAAAGATGTGGAGGCAAGAAGAATTAAAGCTGTTCTGTGTTCTAATGAGGTGGGTACTCTTCAATATGTTTCTCCTTCAACAAACAGCCAAGGTCCCCAGTGGAAAGTCATAGCTTTTCCCTTACGTGATTTTCCTGATCCTCATGACAACCCTGACAACTCTGTGCATTACAGAGGGGGAAACTGAGGCCCAGTTCACAAAGCAAGTATGATCCTGGGCCAGGTCTTCTAAGTTAAGCACCCTTTCTTCTACACCACAGTAGTCTCTCAGGAGTCAATATTAGGGCTCAGCTCACATTTTTCCCCAGGCTCAGAGAGATTAACCACCTGCTTATGCAAATCCTAGCTTTGTTTTTCCCCAAAGCAAAGACTTAACACAGAATCTAAAAGAGCATGTGGTATTGCATTGAATTTCATGACACGTTAGAACCCAGAATGGGACCCAAAACTAAAATTAGCCAGTTTTCCTGATTAGCCTAGGGCAAGAGGAACATCATCCTGTAGGTAGGAACAGTTTCCTAGCTACTTCCATCCAGAAAGCAACTGGCTTGGAGTTCCTGCACTTATTTAAGTGCTGAGAATGTCTACCTGAATCTTGACATTTGTCACAGGCCAAGAATGAACTACAAGTTAACTCAGATTCTCCTGTTACCTGAGATATGTTCGATGGGAAGAGTGTTGACATTTTTGCATCAACTTCGCCTGCGCTCCAGGGCCCCATTTATCATCTGCTCATTTTATGGTGATGTTGTACCCCAATGTCTGCTTGGTATGTCAGGATCCACAAAGATAAGGCAGAAAGAGTTGGAACTGGAGCTCCTGAAAGATCCCAGCTTACAAAAGAGTAAGGTTTAGACAGCAGGGAAGAAGTGGCCTGGTGCAGCTATTGCTTCTGTAAACTCCTCTGAAAGTTGCTGGGAGGGAAGTGAAGCAGCCCCGTCCGTGCTCCACCTGCCTTCCCTCAGGTCCCTCTACCACTTTCCTCATGCCAGCTCCAGGGTGCTTTCACACCAACAGCCAGCACTCAGGGCTTCCTTGAGCTGAAGTGCCAGCTTCAAGCCTCTGCTCGATCCTGCACCTTGCTGCTCTCTCCTCCCTTCCTATCCCACTGCTCACTCTCCTACCAGTCTTTCCAGGGAGCACTGTCAAAATCACGTTCACATGAACGCTCATGCCAGGCTCAGCTTCTCGGAACCCACGCTAGCCCAGGAACCACACAAACACTGCTTCTTTCACAAACATTCCCTTGACCATCCCAAAAGAATTCTGCCCTAAATCACTACAGAGGTTGGGATCCAGACCACATGAATGCAAGCTGGAGGCTGGGTGGTGGGTAACAGCTTGTTCCCTGAACCCCTGGGTATGGGTATTGCATTCTGTCCTTTCCCTTCAAATGACATGGTCCCAAGTGAGCCACACACATTACTTGTCAGCCCATCAATTCCTAAAGGACCTATCTGTGCTCAGTGGATGAGCACTTTTTATGGTAAGATTCCAGCGTGCCTACGAGTCCTTGCTGCATGTAGATGGGCTGGCTTGTGTTTAGTACAGAATGATGCAAGACTGGACTTGCTCTGAGATGTCGGCAAGCAGAGATGCAGGACAGGGGTGAGGCAGGGAGTGGAGAAGCCACAGGAACAACTGCCCGTGGCCAAAGTTTCCATTCCCGGTGCCAGCTGATAGGAGCCAGGGGTGTCCCTGGGGCACGTCCGACTTGTCTGAACTGAGAGAAAGCAGGGAGATCATCTTCTCTCAGTGTTTTCACTGGTCTTGAACATATTCCAGACATTTCTATGTTCTCCTGTCACATCATTTTTAAAGATCTTGTTTTTATTGAAGCTCAGATACAAGTAGCCAAACAGAACAGAATTTGTGGTTATGTCTTGTTTTGTTGGAAGCAGGAACCAACTCCGGTGACAACAGAAGGCCACCTCAAATCTGGGGTGTTGTGGAGGAGCTGGATATCAGAATCTCATAGTACAAAAGAAAATGGCAACTTGGGTTTGAGAGTGAAAAGGCTGTATTATTGGTGACCATTTCCAGATAACAGAAAGGCAAGCATGTAAGAAGGAAGTAGAGTCCTGAGAACACCTTCTGCACAAAAGGTGTACACCGCACACAGTTTGGCCAGCCCTGCCTTTCCTGGGGAAACTACAATGCCATAAAATGAATGAAATAGGCTCTTTTTATACTCTCATTTTTAACAAGCCTGGCTGAATAGCTGAACGGCTATGTCCACTGCTGAGAGTGCTGTATACAGGGGAGGGAGGTAATATCTGACCACCGATGTTAGCTTATGTATCCACCCCGCTTCCATCCCTCTATAAAACATGTCTAAAACGTGGGAAAGTATAATGGCTTGGAAAGGAAAGTGAACTACTGGTGGTTCCTCTTGAAGGTGACAAAAACATGTAGTTTTATCGCATCCAATGCTATGTGAAGTCAAGAGGACAGCAGGGTGACGTGTACCACTGCAGTGGATGTCGTTGGTGCCTGCTTAGCTCCCCTTCACTGGGCTGGTGTGTCCGCCACGCCACCCAGTGCCGTGATTGTTGTCCATTAATGGCTCAGACTGCATTTTTCTCCTGAGAAGTGCCTTTGGCCTATGCTTGCTATCTCACCCTAAATGTCTGGAAGATTAAGTCCTCGCACCAAGAATGGTGTGCAGTCAATCTCCTGGCTCAAGGTAAAACAACTTCGTGGTGCCACTCTCTCCCTGTGGGCCCTGTGAGACTAGGCCAAGGCCAGCTTGCAGCTGAGAACACATCTTTGCTGACTTTTTCTGCCTTATCCCACTTCTCTCACTCCCCTTTTCTGAGAATTCTCCATCAATAAATCACCTGCAGAGAATCTACCTTGGGGGCCCAACTAGAGCCAGCCCCTTGAGTAGGCTTTTGCTCTCAGGTTTCCAGGAGAATGGGGCATTTCATTGAAATGTAAAATCCACAATAGCTCAGAGAGGTGAGCCCTTGTGTACTCAAGGATGACCAGAGCAAACTTTGCCTCTTTTAATCCATCCAAATCACTGCAGCCCAGAGCTGGACCAGTGGTTCAATCTCTTTCTGTTCCAAGCTAAGTCCCAGGTCTGAGAAAAGCTGTTATTCTACGCCCTGGAAACTGAATGAGAGTGGGGAGCCAGATTCAGATTTGGCACCAGGAAACAGTTTTGCTTTCCCTGCCCCCACCCAAACACCCATGAAACAGTTAAAACTAGGCAGGATTTCTTTCGTTTAAATCTCCCTCCAAAGTTTGAAGAGGGACTCTGGGAAGATTTTATATTTTAATAAGAAATTTATTTTTCAGATGACTCCATCACTTGGAAGGTAATGAATTTGGACGAAACCAGGCCTCTCTGTTGAGACTTTCCAAAGATTCGCATTCCCAATGCTTTCCTTGGCTACTTCTGAACCTCTTGTATATTGAGCTTGGTACTGAAGGCATACTTCTATACTGAAGACTCCCGACTTGACTTCTGGAGGGAGAAACTACTATCTTTCATGGCAAGAGTTAAAAGTTTCCGCACTGGCTGAATTGAGTGGGAGGGGCTGCAGAGGGGCAGCCCCAAGGTCTAAATATTCAGATAACACTAGGCAGCAACTCTGATTGTCACTGAAGGCCTGGTGTCCAAGACTGAGAGGCATAGACTGATGCTCATGGAAAGGAAGATCAGCAACCACTGGCCCTCTCTCACTCCATGAATTTCTACACCCCAGACCCCTGGGAGGCCGTTGGGTCCCACCCAGAAGGCGCATGAGCTATTTTAACTTGGAATGCGGCAAGCTAGGCCAAGGGAACCAAAGCCAAGAGATAAAGTGTACAGCATGCACAGCCACTAGAGCTTTCCCCCCACAAACCGGGTCTCTTCTGAGGACTCTTAAGAGGCAGGCAGCATAGTGGTCCCAGCAGCATGCCTAGAGAGTTAGCCCACATTTCAGTGTTTCAGGGTGGGGAGGGCTAAACCATTCTCTCAGGGGTGGTGCAGGAGTAGGCAGTTGACATGACAGGTCCATTCCTTATACTGGTTCCCTAACTCAGACTCCTGACCCCCTCAAAATGTTCCTATTTTCTGATTCATCTACTTTCCCTAAGAAACTCCCAGATTCTCTCCCTCTTCCTCACCCTTCCGCCTACCCCCTTACATTCCATAAATGCTTCACATTTCCAGACTATTCTACACTTTTATCCTCAACCTGGTCCTAAGAGATCAGCAAATGGTCAGTAAATGCTGGTTGAAGGAGTAGATGCACGACTATTATATAGTATGGTTTTAGTACTTGGTTTTATTTATTCGATAAAAATTTTGGAGGACCTATTCTGCACCAGGCGCTGTGGCCATCTGTAAGTAATGAGGCAACGTTAACCTTGTTTGATTGTCTTTCTCTTTCTCTCTCTCTCTTTTAATACATCACTACATCATATGTGCCTTCCAAAGTACACAGTAGACTGTGTTCCATGGTTTTCAGGTCCTCCCAACCAAGACGTCAGTAATGTGATCTGGGATGGGAACTGCTGTGTGACTGGCCCATGGGGACAGGAATGAGAATCATTGAGAGGGCCAACAATGAAATGACTCTCATCTGTAATGCCTTCCCATCCATCTGGTCATTTGGTCAGCTAGTTCTGATTCCTATTATCATGGCAAAGAGGCCAGAACCAACCATTTAATTATTAGAGCTACCTGCCAGACCCACCAGCAACCTCAGAGTCCAGAAATAATTCTACACCTAGAGTCAGACATTGGCAAACAGAAATATAAAACATTATTGGAAAGATTAGGAATGCCATACTTTAAAAAAATAATAATATTACTACAAGCATCCCTAAACACATGCACACATCCTAGTGTCCACATACTAGAGTTTCTCCTGGAGAGGAGTAGAAGTGATAGGTTGTAGGGCATGTAAATGTTCAAGTTTACAAGATAATTCTAAATGGTATTCATAGTGATTATGCTTAGTTACAATCCCACCAACAGTACATAAGAGTTGATGTTGATGCGCATTCTAACATACATTTTGTGATAACAGATTTTAAGATTTTTGCCTAACTAGTTAATGTAAAATGGTACCTTATTGTGGGCTGGGTTCACCTTCCTGATTATTAATGAGGTGGAGAATCCTTCCCTATGTTTATTTACAAGTTGGATTTTCTTTTCACCGAAACACCAATTTTTATCTTTTGGCCATTTATCAGTTGGGCTGTCTTCTTAATGATTTGTAAGAGGTCTTTAATTCTGGATACTAGCTCTGTATTGGTTATATGTTTAACATATGTATCCTACCAGTTTGTGTTTTATTTTTCAATAAACAAAAGTTTTAAATTTTGATGTAGCTACATACATCAATCATCTTAGGAATGAATACCTTGCTCTTAATTGCTCCTTAAGCTATAGGGCTGCTGAAGTTCATTGTGTGGTTGGATGGCACTTAAAGAATTGGGCATGTACATGGTGGGAATGTCCAGAGTGGGCTCTGTGTTTCCAGAGATATGTGAAAAGAAGTTGGGCCATGTGAGAACAAACTTTGGGAAACAAAAGGTTAATATATAATATGTATTTTCATGTTATTATAAAAATATCTGTTTTCATTTAGGAAAGATATATAAAAACTACTTTAAATATATATGTGTGTGTGTGTGTGTGTGTACACACACACACACACACACACACACATATATATTTGCTTTTATTTTATTAGTTTCAATTATACCATACATTGGTTAAACATTTACATAGTTTATAAAACAATCCCCCTAATTGCTCTTTCTCTCCTCTGGCTCTCCACCTAGCCAATATATTAATGCCAACTACATTCCCTATTCCGTGCTCCCCATTCCCCGTGACCATCTAACAACTACTAATTTGTACTTCTTTAACCCTTCATCCCTTTTTCCCAGCCCCTCAACACCCCTCCCCTCTGTCTGTCACAAGACTGTCCTCTATGTGTGTGTGTGTGTGTGTGTGTGTGTGTAAGAGAGAGAGAGAGAGAGAGAGAGAGAGAGAGAGAGAGAGAGAGAGAGAGAGAGTGTATATGTATATATATGTATACATATATATTTTATATATTTTTTAAAGTGAATGTATTTTAAGTATAAAGGAAATAGTTGTCCAGGGAGTATGTGGACATGGCAAACGTAACTATGGGAGGCAGACAACTAAAGTAGGGCACCTTGACCTCAGAATTAAAGCATCCAACAATAGCTTTAACCTCTTGGATTCCTCTGCTCTCAGTCTGAAAAGGATGAGTAACCATGAGATCTCTCAAGGATTGAGTGGGTGCATGCACCCTGGCAAATAAATGGAAATGTCATGATTGCACAGATGCAGTTTCGACTCAGAAAGACAAATAACTTGCCCAAGGTCACACAGCTACTACGCGCGCAGAGTCAGATCTAAAACTCAGTTTCCTTAGACCCAGACCTCATGCTTTTAACAACAATGTTGTCCTGATTACTAGAAAGCAAGTGTCTGGCCCAGAGAGTAAGAAAGAAGAGGTAGAATTGATTTCAAATACTCACAAAGTTGCCCATCTGCTTAGTTGACACTTTCAGATCTGGTACACAGTGGACAACATTAGGGAACTGCCTAGCCCTCTTGTTTTAATGTGTACCCACCTTCACTGGGCTCCAGCTTTCCACAGCATCTGCAGAAAAGTACAGCTAATATAAATGTCAGCCCTCCTTTGCCTGGGGACCCTTAACCAGTCCATAATGGAGGCGGCTCTCTTGCCTGGTCTTGGGACATCTAAGGGGCATAATTTACACTTGAGAGGCCCCTATGGGATCAGGGGAAGCCCTTGGACAGGACTTTTATGGAGTACACACCCTCACTTTGATTCATTCTCTCCTTCCTCCTGCCCCAACCCCTTCCCAGCATGATCTTAGTAATAGCACACAAATCCTCAGGGCCACTTCTGGAGAGCCCATCCTCAGGCAGTGGGAACAGAGCCGTGCAGACGGATGGACATTTAAGCAGGAGGGTGGATGAGGAGTTGAGAGGGTGTCCAGGAGATGATGTGAGTGCTACACATAGTACCACCCGCAGGGCCTAGAGAGGCCAGACAGGATAACCAGAAGTTCAGTCCTCATTAGCCTGCTTTATCCACTGAGCACAAGGGTTGTCATTTCTGCCTTGAGATCATTACTGTGCTAAGGGACATTGAAGGCAGATGACTTCCCCTTATCGACCAAGCCGGTTTCATGGTAAACAAGGCAGATGATGCTGGGGAAGGGAGGACGCTGGGGAAACACCTCTGAAGATAAACTAGATGACTAAGAAGGAAGAGAGAACCAATATACAGGAGAAAACAATGACCAGGAGAAAGCACAGTGAGAAGACGCACAAGCAAAGAGCATGAAAATATTAATGCCCTTTCCTTCCCTGGATGGCCAACCCTGCTCAGATGAGGGTCTTGGGGAAAGGCAATGGGTGTGATATCCCTTGTCCAAATGCAAGGCTGGCAGTGAGGACCTTTCCACATTGAGGAATGGCAGGGCCAAAGTCACAAGCTTAAATGATTATTATCATAACTAAGTTATTAAAGCATGGCAAAGAGGGACATTTTATTAAAATTCTACAGTTTTAAATATGAATAATATACTTTCTGCTCATAAAAAGAAACATGGAGACAATCTGAGTATTAAAAGTGGCAATTGTATGGCTTGCCACTGGGGAGGAGAGGAGAGAGAGAATTTTTGTTAAAAGCCAGTCATTAACCTATGTAAGATTAATAGATGCATTTTTTAAACACCTCTGAGGGAGTCAGGGAGCAAGGAGAGAGAAGGTAAGTCCCCAAGTGCCCCCTAGGCAGATCCTGTGTTGCTTTGTGCAAAGAGTACATGGAATTTCACGTCCCTAAGGAAAGGAGGCCTGGAAAGTGGGGTGCAGAACAACCAAACTGAGAAACAACATTCATTCTTAACACTAGTGTTTCTGGCAAAATCTTCACCATACGCTCCTCAATCTTAAAAATAGCTCTAATTATATCAATCACTGAATCATTATTGTCTTTTAGCAAACATCCAGGTCAATCTTTTTCAGTGGTTCAAAAAAAAGCTTTTTTTTTTTTTTTAAGGTAGTTAATTATGCAGATGACAACATGGAAGCACCTGAATATCTCTTTCCTCAGAAAAGTAGGTAATTCAGTAACCAAGAAGGCTAATGGAACCTTGGGCCCTGATCCGCCTCTCTCTTGGGCTTTGTGGACAGAGCAGGATGGAATGTGGGCCAGGAAACACTTTCCAATTTCTGGCTTTCTCATGAGTCTGAGAAGAGTTTCTGCTACTGGGAAATAGAACAGAAGCCACTTTCTCAATTCCCGAAGGGCCAAAGGCTGTACATTAGAGAAGTGCTACCCTGGGCTCAAGGCTGAGTTCCATGTCATTACTATCTACAGGGACAGATGTGAGAAGAGCTGGCCTTTGGGTCAAGAAGACAGTTTGAGTAAACAGGCAACAGTTTGTGTAGCCAATGTGGGGTCGAGAAGTGTGGTTTCTGTGATCCTTGGCAGTTTTTGAAGTTAACAAACTTAGAGGTAAGCAATTCATGATCACAAGCACAGAGAAATTATAGGAACTTTCTCTATTCCCAAAGACATTTTCTCCTTCCTTCTACCTACCAAATGCCTCTGAGATCTAGTGTTGGATTCACAAAGAAACCAAAGCAACATTTAACTACGTTATTCAGTATGGTAAAGGGAATGGTGCTTTGCAGAGAGTGAGGCACCTACTGCATGTTAACATATGGGCTGCCAATTAAAAAGACCACAGGCTATAGAGGACACTCAGTGTGAAAGTTTTTCTGAACATAATTGGGTTTTTCTGCCATGTTTAAAAACACAGTTCAGGACCCACAGATCCTCAAGGTCACTAACAATAGTTAAAACTCCACAGATCAGCACTTTGGTGTCTCTGACTAGTTATTTCTGATCGACGGACTCTGGGACATGCTACTCTTACTATGTGCCCAAAGGTTGTTGAGCTCATCTGAAAAAAGAAATTTTTTAAAATCCTGAGAAAAATATGTGTTTATAATAGCATCTACCAAATTTCAGTAAATATAAATTATGAACCAAAAAACCAAAGGATATGAGCCCCTGTTGCTTATATTACTATGGTGTTTACTTAGTTTTCTTAGTCATGTGCTGTTTTAATTCTGCAATCATAATTAAACATAAAATAACATAAAATAAAATGGAATGCTTGCCATTAAAACCTGTGATCGTAACTCAGGATTCTGAAACATAAAAACCCATATGTACTGAGAAAAAAATGAAAACCTCATGGAGCCAATGGCGGTCAAGCATATTGAGAAGGAGACCTGTGTCTTTATTATTAGTTCCCATGCATAGGACTGAGAATCTAGTAATTCTCCATCTCATTGTGGCACAATGACACACTTTTGTTCAGGAAGTTATAGGAAGCAGGAGTTTTGAATGTATGGATTGTACAAGCCCATGTACTCTCCACAGGAATTCTAAGAGCAGCTAACATTCTATTTTTTTCTGAGTGCAGAAAAGAAAAACAGAAGGTATTCAGATTTCTGCTCTGTGATTGATCTTGGTGAGTGCAGCTTATAGTACTCCTGTCCATTGGTACCTAGGCTGAAATGGAGTTTAGACAATTTCCTAATCTGGCTCATCCACGGACATTTCCAAAGAGAAGCATCTCTTGGTGGCACCCAGAATGGGGAGTTGAGGGTCCTAGAGTTTTCTCCTCCAGGAGGTTGTTAAGAGTTGAGTGTGACTGCTGTTCTCACTCTCTTAGATCTTTCTCTCAGTCTGAAGAATAAAATGCAAACTCAGAAATTCTCTAACAAAGAATTACCCTATTTTTGTTTAATTTTCCAAGGTAAGAGAAGAGCCCCCTTCCTAACTTCTTGGCCCAGTCCTTGAAGTGCTGAAGTCAGGAATGAGGAGGGGCAATCAATCCTCAGAGGTGGTGGGGAAGCAGAGCTGGATTAGGGGTCCAGCTCCATGCTCCAAAGTAGCTGCCCTCTGGCCTCTGCTTGGCCCAGATGAGGGAACCGAGCACTGTCTGAGGTCCCATGACTGTAGCACCAACTATGGGATGAAAGCCAGAGTAAATAATCATCATACTACATGCTAATTCTCCTCATGCTTAACATAAGGAAGTCTCTCCTTGGTGATGCCCTCCCAACCCCATTAGTCTGGAGAAGGGGGTAAATGAATAAGAGTCTTTTGGGTCATGGTGACATAAACATGCAGAAAGGTTTTTTGCTATGTCTCCCAATTTGGCCCAAATTTGAGGAAGCAAACATCCTACATACATAGCCTCATAAGGATAAACAAACAAACAAAATAAAACTCTGTAGGGAATTTGACACAAAACTGAAACAGCTGCTAACCCACAAAGAACCAACATTTCTAAGAAGGCTTGGAACAGGGCAGTGGCATGGCCTTGGCAGGATCTTGGGATCAATACTTCTTGAACTCACTAGCCACAGCTTGTCCTTAAGTTCACTGTGCAGTCCATCTGGCGTATAGATAGACCTTCGTCTTCATCTCTCAACTCAGTGACTGGCTAGGTTTTAGGGGCCATGGTTGACTAAAGATGGGATTTCTTGGTATTTTCTAATACTGATGTTAAATTATGCAACCAGCTGGATTCAGTTCTCCAGAGAGCTCTGGGTCCAACACATATGTATTAGTTTGGGGACAATGGGCAAGTTATATGTCTCCGCTGAGCCTTGGTTTCCTTATCTACCAAATCAGGCAAAAGAATTTTTGCTTTGAAAACTGTCGAGTGCTATTGTTGTTATCATCATCATCATTAGCATCATTAGCATCATTATCATCATTATTATTTAGAAGTACTGATGCTGGTGCAAGAACAAGCAGATTTACTAAAAGGACAGTAAGGAAAAATAATGAAAATGAAAATAATGAACTATGAAAAGAAAAAGAGAATGAAGGTGGCATGAAAACAAAGCCCTTCTTGTGCTCCTCGGAGGAAACCAGGAGGAGTCCAAATGGAATGGTACCGAAGCCTCTAGCCTCTAAGACCCTCTTGTCACATTGCATTTAATTCCTTCCAAAAGGAATCCATTAACATCTCCTGTGTGCTGAGCACTTGGTCATGGAGATGCTAAAAATAAGTTTTAAGGAAATTGTCATTGGCCCACATTTACTTATTGAATCTTCCAAACTCTTCTGTGAAGAAAGCATTACTATTTTATAAATAAGCAAAACTGAAGATTAAACATTTAAATAACTATGTGCAAGGATTTGGAGCCAGAAACTCAATCCCAAATTTGACAGATCCAGTGCCTGTACCTCCAGCGACCATGCAGGAGTCCACAGCAAAGACAGAAGTTGACCACGGCTGCATCTGACTGAGCCCATAGGAGCAGGGGTCTGATGTATTTTAATTCCCAGGCTCCCAATGCAGCATTACATTCTTTATTGATTCTGCAGGGCCTAAAGGGGCTGGCAGGGAATAATGAAACTCAAGTTTCTCTTCAAATTCAACCACACGAGCCACACCTCATCCCCACAATGAAGCCATTCAAGAAACAAAGCATGCAAGAATAAGAAAGGAGACAAGAACCAGTCTCGGAAAAGGTAATCAGTCCATGGATAGAGCTGGGCTGAGATCGCAGCCAACACCACTCATGTGACAACAGTGTATTTTTTCCATTATCTTACAAGCAGGCAGATATTTTCTTCTCAAAATTTTTATTTACTTATAAAAATACATTAAAAATTACATTCAGAGGGAAAAAATGGCATAGATGATAGAGGCTGTTCATCCTCTGGCCACCAAATCAAAGTTGTGACGGAAACAAGGAGTGGCAGCCAAAAAAATTGCCTGAGTTCTAGATGAACGAGCCATATAACTATGGAGAAATAAAAAAAAATCACCTTGCAACGAAAGAAAGTGGGATAATGCAAGGATGCAAGGCTGCCCGATCTCCAGTGGTTGAGTGAGACGGAGGCTGTGGCAGCGGCAGACGCCTCTTAAAGAGGCCACATCCCTGAGTAGTGACGGACCTGCTTGCTCTGAGGATCAGTGTGATTTGGCTGCACTCAGGGGATACCAGGGACTTACAGGGAGACTTTGTCAGAGTGAGAGCCCAGGCAAGACTCACACAGTATCCACTGTTCCCTATCGAACCCTCCCCACTACCAGGGCATGGACACAGCTCTACCATAGTTGTGACGTCATCAAACTGGATAACAGCAGTGCTCCACCCAGAGGATTCCCTGAGACCCCACCTCCCCAACTCACGGCCCCACCAAGCCACATCAGGCATATCCTCAACGAGTCAGGTGCTCCTTGCTGAGCAGCGCCTAGACTCACACTGGAGGCAGCTGGCCTTGGTTTCTGGTGTGGCTTTTAAAGCAGCTATAAGCACAGAATCTGTGGATTGCTTCTGAATCTTAACAAGTGGCCCTAGAGGCGTAGAGGCTTGGGCTAAATTTGGCCTGCAGCTGAACCCCTCTCAGGACTGTGCCACTGGACACCTACTTCACAAATCCACACTAATAAGACTGGGAGACTTAGAAGCTTAGCTTAGTACATGGAAAAAGATACGGAAAGACAGCCAAAATGGGAAGACAAAGAAGCAAAAACCATATAACAGAACAGAACAGAGATCCAGAATAATGGAGTCAAGTACTAGCAGAGTTCAAAACACTGGTTATAAAGATGCTCAGTGAACTTTTGGGAAATGTGGATAAATTCAGTGAGAACTTCAACAAAGAGATAAAGAACATAAAAATAGAAATGGAAATTATAAAAGGGAACCAGTCAGAAATGAAGAACACATTATCTGAGATGAGAAGTATATTAAATGAAATAAACAAAGGAACAAAGTGAATATAGTAAATGATCAAATGCCCTATATAGAGGATGGGAAAGCCAAGGACACACAATCAGAAAGGCAAGAGATAAGATGCCAAGACTATAAAAATAACTTAAGGAGCACACAGGACACTATTAAGGATCCTACTATCCATCTGATACGCATAACTGAAAAAAATCAAGATGTTGAACAGCTATTTGAAGGAATAATGATGGAAAACTTCCCAACCTGGTGAAGGAAATGGACATAAAACCCCAGGAAGCTCAGAGAATTCCAAAATCAGGGATCCAAAGAGGCCCACACCAAGACACATCATAATTAAAATGCCAAAGGTTAAATACAAAGAAAGAATATTAAAAGCAGCAAGAGAAAAACAGATAATTACTTATAAGGGAACACCATAAGACTGGCAGCTGATTTCTCAAAAGAAACTATGCAGGACAGAAGGGCTTGGCAAAAATATTAGACAGGATGAAGACCCAGGATCTACAACCAAGAATAATTTATCCAGCAAAGCTATCATTTAGAGTTGAAGACAGATAAAGAGCTTAGACAAAAATAAACTAAAGGAATTTATACCACCAAGCCAGTATTACAGGAAATGTTGGAGGGACTTTTAGAAGAAAAAACATGTATAAAAACAGGAAAAAGAATGGTAACAACTACATTCCTATCAATAAGTACCTTAAATGGAAAAAATTAAGTGCTCCAACCAAAAGATGAGTGGCTGAAAGGATAAGAAAACAAGACCCCTACATGTGAAAAGGAAGGGGATGGAAAAAGATATTGCTTTGATGGACCTAGAAGGTATTTAAGTCAGACAGAGAAAGATAAACACTATATGATTTCACTTATATGCAGAATCTAAGGAATAAAAAGAACAAGCTAATGAAAAACAGACTCACAAATATAGTGGATGATTTGGTGATAGACAGAGAGGGGCTGGGAGAATGGGGTGAAGGGTTAAAGAAGTACAAATTAGTAGCTGATGGATGGTCACGGGATGGGGAGCATGGCATAGGGACTGCAGTTAGCATTAATATGTTGGCTAGATGGAGGGGAGGGAGGGAGAAATTGGGGAGATCATTTTACAAACTACATAGAACTATATGTCTAACCAATGTACTGTATACCTGAAACTCATTAAAATAAATAAATTTTAAAAAATTACATTCAATTAAATTCACTACTTTTAGTGTGCTGTTCTATGAGTTTTGACAAAGGCATTCATTGATGCAACTGCCACCCCCTTCTACACAAACCCCAAATTCCCTAGTAGTCAACTCTTTGCATTTAGTTCTTATCTTATAAATTCTCTTTCCTAGTGAGTGTTATGGCCTAGAGGGAAGAGCCCCCTTCCTGATAAGTAAGGACATGCTGATCGTCGGGGATGGTGTTGGGTGACCCTAAGGCCCGGCAGTGAGTGTGAGCAGTAACTTCCTCCACCTGGCACTGCCCCCATCCAACTTCCATTCCAGCTCACATCCCCACCCCTGCTCAATGCTTTATCCATGCACCTACCTACACCAGACCCCTCACAGGTTAACAAAGCTCACAGAGGCCATTATCCAAAGCCTTTGATGTCTTACCCACATGGGCTAACCCCACATGTAGAAGTCAGCCATGTATGGAGACAAAAGAGTGAAAGGTAAAAAATGTTGCACCAGTCCCCTGGAGAGGGGCTCTCTCCCTCCTGGAGGGGCTCTATCTCTCCTGGAAGGAACGGTTCTCTCTCCTGAAGTAGGTTTGGGGAGACTGGTTTTAGGAAAATAAGGAGGTCTTTGGCAAGGGCCCTTCACCATCCTGGCCTGTCTAACATCTTCTAAAGCCTCTTCTCTCCCTCCTTGGTGGACAACTTACTGATGCCCCCCTGAAGGGACCCTGTTCCATACCCCCAAGTGCCAATTCCTCCAAATTCTTCTCACTCCTCTTTTTCCTTTTCGCAATTGAAACTCATCTTCCTTCAGTGTGCGAATCAGACAAATTTTAAGAGGAAAGCAAACTAATTCAATAAATGCAGACGAAGTTACAAATGACAGATGGGGATATTTTTTAAAATAAAAAATCCTGACCCACAGTCACTATGTGCATCTCCTATTAAGATTTCAGGCTGAGTGATTCTAAAAATGCAGGTGATATTTGGAGCAGGGGCAATTTTTGGAAGTGAGTGAATTTGGTTGTTTGGTCCTCAGTTCAGCCAGCAAAGCTCGGCCAACTCGGAAAAAGCATATGTATGTTTCAATGGCTGTATTTTATACACATGTACATGTTTAGAATAGGTAATACAAGCTTGTGAAAAAAATTTCTCAAAGACATAAGAAGCAATGAAGTACCCCCATGGACCAATTGCAGGCCCAATGGCTGCCAGGTGTTGTCCCTGTAAAACCCTGGCAGGAATATTCTTAAGGATAGATGAGCATGTAGGCATAAATACAACTTTATTTTCTTTTACACAAATGGCAGCTAATTAAACACAATGATCTGCATGTTGCTATTTTCATTTAACATATCTCAGAAAGCTCTTGGCATGGGCACATCAATCCAGCAGCCTCATCCACTGCCTCTCCTAAAGGAGTGACCTATCCACCCAGTACCCTAGAGAAGGGCTTCTAGATTTCTTCGAGTCATGTGCTGTGTAGTGTTCTTACGCACACTTCTTTGTGTATCTGGACAAGCATATTTATAGTATAAATTCACATAAAAGGAATTGATTGCTAAAAGCAATGCACATTATTAAGCTCTCTTAGAAACAGAAAACATCCAAAGGGTTTGCACCAACTTCTTTTTTTTGGCGGGGGGATGCATCAATTTTTATACCCACCAGCAATGATTGAGAGTGCCTGATCTCCATGACCTTGCCAACACATCAAATTATCAAAATTTTTACCTTCTGCCATTATGGAATGGGAAAAATGCTGTCCAGTGTAGTATTAATTTGCACTTTTACTTTTTAAAAAGTTTGTTTTTTTTTTTAATTGTGAAAAGATATATATAACATAAACTTACCATCTTAATCATTTTAAAGTGTATAGTTCAGTAGTGTTAAGTATATTCACATTGTTGTGCAAACAATCTCCAGAACTTTTCATTTTGCAAAACTGAAACCCTATCCATTAAACACAACTTCCCATTCTTCTTCCCTCAAGCTCTGGTAATCACCATTCTTCTGTCTCTAACTTGGGCTACTCTAGGTATCATGTATAAGTGGAATCATACAGTATTTATCTTTTCGTGACTGGCTTGTTTACTCAGCTAATACCCTTGAATGTTCATTCATGTTGTAGCATATCTCAGAATTTCCTCCTCTTTATGGCTGGGTGACATTCTATTGTATGGACATACCACATTTCATTTGTCCATTCATCTGTTGGTGGACACTTAGATTTGGCTATTGTAAATAATGTTGCTGTTAACATAGGTATGCAAATATCTCTTTGAGATCCTTCTTTCAATTCTTTTGGATACATACTCAGAAATGGAACTGCTGGATCATATGGGAATTCTATTTTTAATTATTTCAGGATGTTTTAATGCCATTTTATTTCCAGCTGACCCTTAAATATCACCCAAGACCTCTGTCCCCAGAAAGACCCCTCTCTTTGATCTTTAAGCTCATCGCTGAATTTATCCTCAGCTCCCTATGATACTCAAGGATTTTGCCTCCCAATGTGACCCCAGAATAAAGCCAGAACCAGCCCTAGCAGTGTGGACCTAACCCGGCCCGGTGTGAGAAGCTGGGCTATGGGCAGAGGCAGCCACTTCTCAAAGTTCCCATTACAGTGGCCAGTATTTTTAGGTCTCAGGGCACTAGGCCCAGCTTGCTGGCCCCATAAACTTGCCGACTTCTCTCTGTTCACAGTTGTAGCGAGTCCACTGCCCATAGAAGGAGGCAGCTCTTCCAGGCATTTGGAACATCGTTTAACCTCAGAAGCAAGAAAACCAGCTAGTACAGCTGGTAAAAATGCCACCTACCCTTAAGATATTGCCAAATATCCCAAACCCTAAATTTAGGGTTAGTTAAAAGATATACATATAACTACTCTGTTACAGCCAAATACTGTTTCCAGTATCCTAGGCTGGCTTCCTCTAGAATTTCTGTTTCATTTGTTTCAATTGCAAAGAATTCCTTTTCTTTTTCGGTCCCCTTTCATATTACTTTGGAAAGCTCAGCTCAGTAAAAATCTGCCAAGGAGCGATTGCTTGTTAAATGTCAAACTCCACTGGGTGGGGAGGAGAATTATTGGTGACTGAGTGCAAGGTGCCTCCTGGAGTCCCTGGCCAGTTTGATCAATGAATCAGGACTGATCGCTGGCCCTGATTTGCCTGGCCTCAGCAGTCATTAATTACAAGCAAACAAGCTGATCATTAGTAGGTAATTCATTGCTGCGCAGCCTCGATCCCTGCAGTGGAGCCAGATGTGCTGCCACGTGAGTTTTTGCTTCTGTGAGGGAAAGACCACAGCAGCACCATGGCACATTTCTGTAACTTGGCACACTTCCCACTTGCAAAGCTGGTCTTTGCATTGGGTCACACACCCTGCAATTCAACTTGGTGCACACAATTGCAGAGCCTTGTACTGACTGAGCTACATGCTTGGGATGTCCTCAAACTCTGCCCAGAGGTCCTTCCTGAGATCTTTGAGATCCCTTCAACTTAGGGACAAGAGGAAAAATCTCAGCAGACATTCTCAATGTCCAGAACATCGCAGAAGCAAGAACAATCTCCAATGGAAAGCAAGTAAGACTGTCCTAGGCTTGCTTCATTCATTCACAGAATACCTATTGATCATCTGTTTTGTGCTTGCTGTTTGCAAGGCACTAGGGACAGAGAGATTACTGCCTAGTAATTGATGATTTAATTTCACTAATGAATGTAAAGTTGCCACTGTGATAAGCACCAGGAAGATGTGCCCTGAGCTCTAAGAGCCTATGAAAGGAGGGCTGTGATTCCCTTGCCTACACAGGGAAGAAAGAAAAATAGGATTGAAGTTTGGGATAAGTAGAGAAAAAACTCTTTGGTAAGATAAAGAGCCTCAAGAATCATGGGGGTGGAAGGCAAACATGGTGTTCATGCAACTGAAAAGGAGAGTGAGACTGGAGAAGAGAAAAATAGGGGAGAGTGAGAGGAGGTGAGTAGGAAAGGGAGGCAGACCACCCAAGCCAGTTGGGCCAGGTTAGAAATATTGGCCTTTTCCCTAAGAGCAATGGGATGTTGCTTATGCGTCTTAACAGAGGGCGTGCATGATCAGGTTTAGTGTGTAATAAGATCACTCTGGCTGTCATGTGGAGAGTGTTGGAGGAGACAGAAGCAATGTGGGCTAGAGCACAGTCCAGGAGAGAAAGTGCTTGGCACTCCTGTGCAGGGGGTGTGGCCAGATTCCAGAGCTCCTGAGGAGGTACAGCCAGTATCTTCTTTAAGGAATTAGCATAGGGTGTGAGGGAGAGGCTGGGTCTTGGAGGATGGCCAGTTTTCTGCCTTCAGCAATAGGTATGTGTGTGGGGGTGGGGTGGGGGGGGTAATGGGTGGGCTAGACACAGAGAATGAGGACCCAGGAAGAGGACTAGGTCTCGAGGACAGTCAAGGGTCAGTTTGAACATGTGAAGCATGAAGACCCCATGTCTCTCCGGGAGAAGGTGTCAGCTAGATCTAGAGCTCAAAGGAAAACCCTGAGAGAAGGCATAAAATAGGGGAGGCTCTAGCATCTACTCTAGAGATGAAGGCCATGTGAGAAGGTCACCTGGGGAACGAATGCTCACTGGGCTATCTCTGAGTGGAGGGAAAGCTGACCTGACTCTCCTGACTTCTCCGGGGAGCCTCTTACTTTCTCCCATCTATGACACCAACAACTAACTCCACTATCCCACCTCGGATTCACTCTGTTCTTCCCATCTCAGAGTTGCCCAAAAGGTTCTCATCCTGCATTCTCTTTATGGACTGATTTCCCCAGGCACCCATAAAAAAAAAAAATAGGAGTCAGCCTGAATTTTCCTGACCTTGAAACCTCCTGGCTTAGACCCAGTCCTCTCAGGCTCTCCACTCCAATGCGTTCAGATTCTTCTTATATTGATAGTATGGATTTTCAGTATGGTCTGAAGCCAGGCCTCCAGGATTCTCATTCTGACTCTACTACATACCAGTTGAACAACCTTGGGCCTCAATTTCCTCATCTAAAATTGTGGCTATTGCCTGCCATACTGCATATAATTGTGTAAAGCTAAGTGCTAATGCATGTAAATACTAAAATTAGTGTTTCTCACATAGGAATTGCTAAATAAACTTTAATATTACTTTAATGTTTCTTTCAACACAAATTGTATGCATTAACAGCCAGGATGTAGCAATGTAGCATCTTTTCCTTAGAGCATTGTCCCAAATATCTGATTTTTCCTCCACATTGGTAACTCCTTGTAGGCAGGGGCTTTTTCTCATTTATATTTGACTCCCAGGTTCCCTGAATAGCTCCATAAGTGATGGCTCCTTCAATGAATACGCAGCCATAAGAAATTCTAAAAGTCCAAGCATATAGTAGGCAGTGGGAAAAACAAGCATTTATAAGATTCCTGTCAAGAACCAATGTATTTTTATTAAAAAGAGTAGTCAATATGCATTTGTTGCATTCTACTGGATTTTTCTTACATTACTAAACTGCATTGTGCTGTTTGAAGCCTTCTAGGATAACACCAAAGCCCCAATGCCAGGAAAGGTAGGTTTCCCAAGATCCAAATACTTCTGAACAATAAATGCAGCTCTCAGATTAAGTCTGCTCACCCAGGGAACTCAGGTGAGTCAAACATCCTTGGGAATTTCCAAGATCGGCAGCACACAGAATCTTCTCCCTAGCTGAGTGTGAGGATAAGGAACATGGGGGCCCATGAAATGTTTGGGGATCCTCTATGAGAAGGGTCTCAGGATCTAAATGGGATAGTTGTTTGACAAAGGCACTGAACCAAGTCTAGAGCTGAGGGTCCAGCACCTCTTAGCTAGGCAACCTGCCAAACAATCCCTAATTAGCGTAACTCAAATTGGGCACCATTATTTTTCTTTTTTAAAAAAGCAAAATTCTGGCAGCTATGTTTCCAGTGATGTAAATGTGGTTCCAAAGGCAAGGTCACTAAGGTATGTAAAAATGGGTTTGGGAAGCAAAATAACGAGGAATAAAGTACTGCTTTCTAAATATAACTGTTGCACAGAATCATCAATGACTAGAGCCTCTTCACTAGTTCAAACTTTCCAAATGAGATAATGGGCCCAGAGAGGTGAAATGACTTTTCTTAGCTCACCACTCTTAAGGCCAGACACCCAAGCCCATCTCCTAGTAATTGCAAAAATGCAAATCATACTGTTGAATAGACCTCAGTTTAAAACAGGCAACAAAAGACAAGTATAGCAACAACACTGTTACTAGCTAAAAGGCCTTTGTACTTTCTCAGCTAGGTTCTGTGCTAAGCTCTTTAAATGCATTTCCTAGTTTTGCAACCACTGTATATGCATATACCTTAACTGTCCCTGTTCTACAGAGGGGAGAACTGAGTCTTACAGAGTTTTGGCAGCCTGCCCCTAGTCCGCTGCGCTGAGCAAGCAGGTATTGGAGCCAGAGCCCCTTAGGATTTTCTTTCAAGGCCCTTGAAACTTGAGTGGGTGTAGTGGGGAAGGAATGTCAGTGTTGCAGCCATGATCCTAAGCATTCGTGATCCTCATGCAAGTGCCTGAGACTCTCCACCCAAAGTCTTTCTCTCATCCTACAAGGAGGACAGTGAAGCAGACTAAAAAAGCCAGGAGGTTAACGTGCCCTGGAGCAGCCTCTGCCAACGATGCATGGAGCTGTAAGTTAAAAACCTCAGCCTCTTCCTCTACACCATGTCCCAGAGCTCCCCAGTTGAACTGAGCCCCACTTGCCCACAAAAGCAACCTGCTGTTTAACACACTTTGTAATGAGTTCCTTCTTCCCCATTCACTTCCCTACTGGCCACCAAAGCTTCCTGGGATCACCTCCAAGGTAAACTTCCTGCCTTTTTCTCAGGCTCTGCTTCCTGGGGAACCCAGACTAAGGCAGCGAGAAGGAAGAGCAGTGCATTCTGGCTCCATCTGTGAAAATGGAGAACCTAAGAGGCGTCTGAAACACATGAGAGAGATGTCAGGAGAGCCAGCCAGGAGGTGGTGCCTTCTCCCATAAGTACAGATGTGGAGCAATTACAAAGCCAAGAAGAGTTGAGTGCAAAATAGATAAAATGAAAGACTCTGGCAACATGTAATTAACCTATAGACCTGTCCACAGTCAGTGTATCCTGACAAAGGTGCTAAAACAAATCAGATGCTGGCAGGAAGGGATGTTAACAGTGGAAGACAGAGAAGACCCAAGCTATGACCCTCTGGACTCTCATCTTTCCACTTGGGTAGCCAGTCAGTGAACCTGGCATGGGCCGGTTAGAAGTCTGGGAGAATTCTGCACCATCCTCAGACAACTGTAACATGCTCAACCACAGCAGAGCAGTTTTCTGGAGAAGGAAATGGGAAATTCTGCAGCCAGTGCATCAATAATGTTTTACTTTCTCAGGTGACTTGGTGCTGGCAACCAAGGCTACCTATTCCCTCATTCAGTCAACAGGAGTTGATTGTCAGGCACTAGGCTGTGTTTGGGGACACAGAGGAACTTGGGACAACTCTTGACCTCAAAATGCCCATAATCAGTGGTTCCCTGTCACATACGTGAATGGCCTGGTGAGGCTGAACTTATCCACTGGATACAGAGGGGCGTCGACAGAGCATTAAGCTCTGGGGTGTTCACTGCCTGAGTGTGGCTGTGTCCCTAGACTCTGGTTGGTGGAAATGTTCACCTTTATCCCAGCAGGGGCTTAAAAGTACTGCTGGTCACCAGAAGCACAGTCACATTTGGGGCACTAGAGCCTCCTGAGCTGGACTTGTCAAATTACAATGGATCAGGGCTGCGGTTCTATCATTCCGTTTTAAAAACTCTTTGAATTTAAAGTTCGCAAAAGACCCCCAATAAAGAAGGGGTGTACCTGAATCCCAAAGATATTCTCCATATCAGATATAATAAAAATCACAGCATAAAGGATCATGCAGAGAACAACAGCAGCAAAATATTTGTCAGCTGATTTACAGACCAGAATTGGGTCAGAAGGCCACTTCTGGAATAAAAATAGAGCCCTACAGATGCATCTGTTGTTATGGAAAATCGACAAGGCCCTGAGCCTGCACTAAACTTGTTCCAGGAAGAGGGGAGGGACGTGCCTTTTAAGAGCTGTGGGAAGGCTGGGACCCAACCAGACCAGAAGCTCATCCCTTGGCTCTTTACTGGGACAGATGATCTCTAGGTTCAGACCACTAAATGAAATTCCTACAGATAATCAAGATGACAGATGGCAAAATAAACAAGAATGATTGAGGACTTCTTGCTGACACCATGGATTGGATTCTGAAGGCCTTCCAAGGGCAGTGATTAACGTCCAGGGACCAGGGCATTTTATTTTGCTGCCGGGTTTTTTAATTCCCCTATACAGGCTGTCTCTTGTGAAAGTGACAACCACATTCTTTCATTTACTTCCGATACCCTTAGCCCAGTATTAGTAATTTAATTCCTCTTGGCATCAAATCTAAATGATTTTATACTATATAGCAGGAGTCCCCAGCCCTTTGGCTACAGACTGATATTGGTCCCTGGCCTGTTCAGAAGTGGGCCACACAGGTGAGCGAGTGGAGCTTCATCAGCATTTGCAGCTGCCCCCAGTGCTAGCATCAGCACCTCAGCTCCACCTCAGATCATCAGGTATCAGATTCTCATAAGAGCACTGGTCCCTGGTGTCAAAAAGGTTGGGGACTGCTGCTATATAGCATATATGCAGTATATATAGGGTTTATACTACAGTCATGTGTAAGGACAGCAAATGAGAGAAACTGTCAGAAGTATGAACATCATCGAGTCATTAACCTTGATTGTGATGTCACAGACACCTGATCTTTAGGTGGCACATGACATCCTCCTGACAGGCAAAGCCAGCATAGCCAGAAGGAGCTATGGGGACTGTCGCCCCCCTCCCCCCTGGCTGAAACATCTCCATCCAAGGACTATGGAATATACAATTTGAAACTCTGGGCTAAACCCTATTCTTTCTCTGCAGAGTTTTTTGAACACACACATACACTGTAGAAGAAAAACTGTAACTAAAAAAAATACTTCCAAGTAATTAATTTATCTGCTATTAAACTCTCTCCTTTTTGTGGTCTTAGCTTGACTTCACTAAATTGGGAATCCACTCCTTGCAGGCCTCTCTAGCTGTAAACACCTGCCTCTTTCTCCTGCATTTGTTATTTCTGTAAAGGACAACGGCACCTAAACAAGTGTAAAACAGACCTGGAAACAGTTGGCCTCCCTACCCTTGACCTAGCCCATGTCCAGCTGGTTTTCAAACCAGGAAGCCTATCCCCTGCCATGTTTCTTCTGCCTGTCATTTCTCTTCAGTTCATTGCCTCTGGGGGCAGGTCCTTGGAGGTCCACCTGCTTGTACCATTACAATCACTTTTCTCTGGCTTTAATCTTTCCTTTTCCAATCTCTCCTGTTCACTTCTGCCCAAGTATAACCCTGTCCAAGCTCAACTGCCAACTGAGCGACGACCACAGCCCTTACCATGGTGTTCTATATACTCCATGGCTTCATGCCAGTCTATTCCCCAGTTGGTGGGTTCATCCACAGGAAGAAAGATGAGCCCTTTCCTTGCATTGTTATTTGTACCTAACTCACAACTCCTAAAAATCCCATATGGTGTCTAGAAGAGTGAGGACAGTGACACAGCAGAGGAAGGAAAGATTAACAAGTGTGCACTGCTGGTATCCCACCAGCATGGCCTGACTTTGGAATTCTGTGCACTTTGGGACAGGACCTTTGTCTGGATTTCCATCACTATAAATGATGACGTCCTGCCTGCTCAGTCTTCCTTGCTATGTAGTCCACATACTCTCAACCATATTTCCCTTCCTCTCTGATGCAACTGTCTCCAAGCATTCATCTAGTTCTCTCCAACAATATTTTGTATAATTTTACATATTTTGGATACTGTACTTTATCAGAGTTGTGTTTTGCAAAGATTTTCTTCCCAGACTTGTCTTTTTATCTTAACAGTGTCTTTCGAAGAGCTGAAGTTTTGCATTTTAATGAAGTCTGACATTTCTTTCTTTCATGGACCATGTCTTTGGTGTTGTATCTAAAAAGTTATTGCCAAACCCAAGGCCACCTAGATTTTTCTCCTATGTTATCTTCTATGAATTTTATAGTTTTGCATTTTTTAAATTTAGATATCTTTGATATTGGACAGCAGAAAAACAAAGCCATTTGCTAAGTAGTAAAAACATTGGGGCTTCCTTTATCTTTGTTTTTAATTAAGTTCAAGGTTTGCACCTGAGGCAAGCTCAGACTTATTATGATTTAATCACCAACATCTTAGATTTATAGCAATTGCTCATCAAAATGAACCTCTATGTGTATTCACATAACCAGCTACAAGGCTAGCAACAAAGAGACTGAGGGTGCAGATGGCTTATGCTCCCCCATCTGCAGGTGCCTCGCTTGGGTATGACAGAGCAGTAAGAGAGGACTGAACAGTAGTCCCCATACCTCATCTGCAGGGGATACATTCCAAACCCCTGAGTAAATGCCTGAAACTGGGGGTGGGACTGAACCCTGTATATACTATGTTTTTTCCTATACACACATATATATGTACATATGTATGTTTATATGTATGTATGTGTGTATGTGTGTGTATATACATATATGTGAGTGTATATGTATATGTGTATATATATATTTTTCACTTAAAATAAGCACTTTATCACTTCTCTTTGGCATATCCAAATTGCATCACAACTCATGAACTTTGTGGTCTTAAGTAAAACAAGGGTTACTTGAACACAAGCACTGCAACACTGTGACAGTCCATCTGATAGCTGAAATGGCTACTAAGTTACTAACAGGAGGGGAGCATATATGGTGTGGATTCACTGGACAAAGAAGGATGATTCAAAGGGCAGAACTGAGAAGGATAGTATAAGATTTCATCGTGCTACTCAGAACAACACGTGATTTAAAACTTATGAATTGTTTATTTCTAGAACTTGCCATTTAATATTTTTGGACAGTAGTAGACTGCAGGTACCTCAAACTGTGGAAAGTGAAAGCATGGATAAGGGCGGGGCTACTGTATATATAGGGTGAGGAGGAAATCTTACTTGAGTTTTCTCAAGCAATTTGCCAATTTTCCAACATACTTTGCTAAACATCCTTCCCTCTGCCTTGGTCAATGCTGTCTCCCTTATCAGAGATTAGGCTCATGGTCTAATGTTACTTTGGGGCTATCTACTGTGAACCATTCATCTGTATTGTTTAATGTGGTAGCTTTAATAAGATATGAGACATTTTAGTATAGAGCAGGGAAAATAGTCCTTCATTGCTCTTCTTCAAAAAATATTTTGGTCTTCAGATAAACCCCCAAAGAAATCTTATAGGCTTTTAAATTAAATTTGAAAGAATTTAAGAATAAGTTTTTATCTTCTACCCAATATATAAATATATATGTTAACATATGTTTAGATACTTGTTGAAGTTTCCTTGATACAGGTGGTGCAATGTTCAAATCAATCCTAGTTATTTTATCACTACTTTATTGTTATGATCCAAATAAAAGATTCAGTGTATCTGATAACTGCTCACTGTCAATATTTGGGAAAGTGTTGATTTCTGTATATTTAACTTGTATCTGACGATTTAAAACTTTCTTACTAATTTTAAGAGATTATCAATAGATTTGTATAATTTTCTAGGTATCTGCAAGTAATAGCATTATCCTCCTATTTATAACAGTTATTCAAAAAGACCTTTGAAGCAAGCATATTAAATAAAAATGGTAATGGTGGCCATTCTTTGTCATGGGTGTGATTTTTATGCGCATGTGAATTTCCTGGTCACCTCCATTGTTGACTGTTGGTGTCAGAGAGAGAGTGTGTTTTTGACATTGCAGACACCCTCTATCAACATAAAATATTTTTTATATAGTGTTTTTCTCCATGGAGACACATCTTTGTGATGTGTGACACTAGTAGCTATTCTACTATTAATCAGTCTTTGAAGCACAGAGACAAACTCTCATCTGCTAATGAGAGATGCTTCTTTTAATGTACTGCCCAAATTAGTTAATATTTTCTTTAGCAGTTTTGAATTTTCAACAATTTTCCTTTCAGGGTGCTCTGTGTTAGATTTTAAAATCTGGGTTATGATGCAGTTCTAAGCCATTGGGAAATAAATGGCTACCTGGCCCTGGGGCAGTAGAGAGCACCCCCATGAACTTGGGGGCCCTCTCAATAACCTGAAATCACATAGCATAGATACATTCTGCTGTGCCTTGCTTCAGATTGGTGCCTCTGGAGACCACACCAGGAATTTTAGAAGTCGCTGACCCCGAATCTACTCTGACTTCAAAAGAAAAGCTAGATTCCAGTTGCCACTGTGGCTGACAGGTTTTATGAAGTGGTCTCCCAGGCCCCTGTTGAGTAAGACAAGTAGAAAATCTCCTTAGACAGTTTAATTAAGTTGAGTGACTTTCACTGTTCTGGAAAATAAACCAAACCATTTTCTCCATTAGCAAAAATGACAATTCAGCAACCAGACAGATTGCTGAATTAATAAAAGTTCATTTTAAAAAACCCATCTTTTAATTAGAAGTCTCTGCAGACCCAACCACTGAATTAAGGACTGATCTGATTGGTAAGGACAGGGAGAGGTCCCTGGTGCCAAGGCCTCCGCCAGCCCAATCCCTCCTATGCCATCTTTGGGGCACTTTCTAGAGCTCTTCACCAGTAACCGCAAAGGAGCCACAAGACCTTCTGTGGAATTGATGACAGCTCCCCCAGAAAGGTCTTGTATGGACTACACGGAACCTATTAAAGGTGATCAGTAAGGTCAGCGAGCGCTGGTTCAGATTCTGGCTCCCCAGCTCCATGGCTGTGGGTGAATGACTCACTGTGTGACCTCGGAAATGGGAAAAATGACAGTATTTAAAATATGTCATAGGTTGCTGTGGGATAAAGGAAGAAAAGCCACACAAAGGACTGAGTACAGTTCTAGAAGATGCTCAAGAAAGGTCAGCTGTTGTTGCCATGACTACGGCTGCTGCTACTAATTATTATTTCTCCTTTGCAGACAGTGAGGTGGACCGTGAGTTAAGAACACAGAGCTCTAACCTTAGCCTATTCCAAAAACCCAGAGACATGTTTTCTTATTTCTATACTGTAAATAAATAGTATCTGTCAATCTTGTTCTACAGAATTCTAAGGAACACATGTTTTAAAATCCTGAAGAGTCACATTGATGTGAGGAGGCTTCATGCTCTGCCTAAATGTAACTATATCAAATGTATAAGTAACACCCTGACCCAACATGTCTCAGGAGCAGTATCTTTGGTTTTGAAAGTGCCAAAGCTAGGCTTCTGGGGGTTAGAGAAAAGGGAGGAAGTCAGAAGTACTGACTCTGGTATCAGGTTCAGTTAAGTCCTCATGCATAGTCATTTTAATCCATGGCCCCCAACACCTATCTGGTATATCTGGTGACCATAGTGGCTGAGAGTTCCATACAATGGCCCGAAGGCTTTTTGTTCCCTCCTCAACCTCCCTGGGATCCTTAGGAGCAGCTCCCACCACTGGAGCCTATACTGATGTGTGAGAACAAAGCTGACAGGGAAACCTGCGCGGTCTGGGAAGTCTGTGTGCTCCTGGGCATGACCGAAGGGTGTGGTACATCTCTCCCTACCTGATCCTGTCATTTGAGGCAATGGGAGGGAAATAACCAGACACAATTCCCTTCCTCCAGCAGAAAAACCTATAGCCCTTGAGACAGGTGTAGAGGCCTTGATTCCCTAATTAACCTGAAGACTGAGATCAACTTTTCGAGAACCCCCCACTATGGCAATTAATATTGTCATGGAGGATTATCTTTTACAGCCCTGGTGAAATGAACATGCATAACACTGAGAAAGATAAACAGGCAGAGTGACCTCATGTGTGGAAAAGGGAGGTAATGCGCTTCAGCTGCTGGCTTGGTTTCTGTTTCTTCGGTTCTCTTCCCCACAAAAGTAAAGCTGAGGTGTTGTCATTATTGTCATTGCCATTGTCAAAAATTTGTTGCAGACCCTTCCTAGCAAAGCTCATGTCCCACCTGCTCTCCCAGGGCAAGCCCAATTTCTGGCAGGTAAAGTTGACTATTACACAGAGTAAGTCTGCACCAACGCTTCCCTTTGGCTGAAATACCTCACTGGGCCCACAGCACTGACTCCCATGAATTTGTGATGCACATGATATAGGGCCCCGTGGCTGGTTATGGCAGCCATTATCGTTTAAGTAATGGATATATGTAAGAATCTGTTGAAAGCTACCCACCATCTCCACAGAAAAAGTGCTTATATACTAATTCAAAACGTTCACAAAGCCCCTAAAATCTCACCCCAGTGGATCCTTCCAGGGACTCGTGGTCCCTAAATTAAGAAGTATTGCTCTATATAATAGAATTTTTTTTTTTTAAGAAACAGTAAATTAAAAATTTGTAAAACTGAATAATTTTAAAACCACAAGATTACTTGGTATTTGAAGAACTACATGGCTGATCTCTTTGTAAAGTAATAATCTCTCTGTTGTGGAGAGATTTGCAAACTATTTGTATATTTTTAATTTTTAAATGTTGCTCTATTTGAAAAGAACATTGCAATGTAGTTATAGGGAGATAAACTGGCTGCAGTTATTCAGTTATTTTTGTTTTTAATTAAAAAATAGGAGCCGTTGATGGAAAGTGGAGTGCTGTGAGAGACCCCAGGAAATCAAGGGAAGGATGGGCAAGCTTTTACTTCTTCATTCCTGCCCTTCCTTCCACTTGCTTATGGGCTGGAGCCAACACATACCAGTTCCTAGAGCCACATGTTATACATTCAGGAATTTTGTAAGCCAGTGGTTAAATTGTCAGTACCCTGAGATTGGCCACTGCACGGTATTTACACCACAGAAACGGGCAAAGGCTACAAATGGCAAGTTTTCTTCCTTTTACTGGGAGCCAGTTTACTGGGCCAACCTTCCCCACTCCCTAGTTACATCCATGCATTCAACACCTAGAAATGTTTAGAGATAGCAGCTATCTTTCTGTCTTCCAAAGCAAGAACAGAATTGTATTAGCAAAGAATCGTAAAGAAGAAATTGGTGCCCAAAATGATCTGAAAGACATATTAAGTAAGGTTGAAATCTAAAGCAATTTTAGGACCACATTCATGGAGCGAATGAAAGAGTAACTTAGAGTGAAGATTGGGCAAATCTAGGATCTCCCATCCGTAAGAAACTCAGCAATGCCACACACTGCAGACACTTTCAGCCAGATTGACACGTGCAGGGTCAACACAAAGGCTACCTTCTTACTCTGCTGCTCCCTCAAATTCCTTAAAAACATCTTGACCCAGAAACATCCTAATAGACAGAGAGTCCCTGACGAGCCCTCCACACACCCTGACACACATCCTGCTGGGACCTGGCCCCTTCCCAGCCTCTGTCTAAAATCATGCCACCTCCCTCTGAAGCCTCCTAAATCCCACTTCTCAGAGAAATTCATCCTATTTTGAATTCCCATGGTGTTTTGCGAATAGGTATCTTATGTTGCTTATGACACTTGTATTACAGCCATTGTGTGTGTGTATGTACATGTGTACATGTGTACTAGACTGCACTTCTCTAAATATCTGAGACTATGTGGTTTACATATCACTAAAATATGAATTGGCAATAAACAAATGAAAAAACTAATGTGTGAATATGTGATCTACCTAATGCCAAGTCCTGTGCTAAGCACAGACAACACAGAGGTGAGTGGGTCAGTCTACTTTGTTTTAATTTCTGGGATTTTGTGTTGTTAATATCAGGATTAGCCAAGAGTGGTTATGTCTACATGTGTGCATGTGTGTGCACATGTACATGTGCGTATGTACAAAGAAGGGGGGAAAAGTTCAGTGTGCAAACTTAACCTTGTGCATCTAAGCAGTTATCTCCCAGACTATGGTGTGATCCATAGTTTAGTGTCTGAGCACACACAACTTGGGAAAGAGAAGAGCCCTCTCTTCACACTTGGGCAGTGCAGCCTGACGTCTTAGTTCCAATTCACTCCCTTCTCAGAGAAGGAAGCCTAGACCTAAAATCATTGTGATATGAGTCCTGTTCAGGGACCTACAAGGCTTCATCCTAAATCTGGGTGTTGTCACCTCTGAGCCATATGCCAAGCCACTCCACTTTGGGGAGACAGATACTCCACTTTGACAGTTCTACAGCAGATAAAAAGTGAATGATGCTTAGGTGAACCTCTGTGGGCAGGACTTTGGCCCCTAGTTCAAATCGCCAACTAGCAGACAAGACAGAGCTGGACTCTCAAAGGGACTAAATGAGAACAAGGGTGGTGGGGCCTCTCCACACACATGCATAAAGCCCTAAGACTGTAAAAACAACCTGAGCACGCAGGGTGCTCCCCAAGAAAGTGTCCCTGGTGGGCTTGAGAACACCTCTAAGGTTGCAGGGAGGAGGTCAGTATGGACAGATACCCCCTTAGCATTGAGATGGGTGTCCCTTTCACATGGGAATACTTATAGGCTCAAAGAGTTGAAGTTGGCAAGGTGACATGCGTGGATGGGCCTGTGACAATAGTCATTTAGTTTGTCAATATTCATAAATTGATAATGCTCTTTATCAATGTAAACAAATTGAGGCTTACTAGTTTTTCTCAAGACTTACTTAATAGAGAGAGACTTCAGGTCAGATACAGACATGAAAAATCATGGAAGGCTAGCGAAAGAATGGATCTAGATCAAGCAGCACATTTACTCTCTCATGTTACACATGAGTAAACTGAGGTGGTGTCACTTGTCCAAAGTCATACACAGATAGACTAGCAGAGCTGGGCTGGTCCTTAGGTCCCCTGATGTCTCCAGGTGAAGGTACTGTGTAACATGGACTTGGCTGTGCAGCAGTGGAACCAGCCACAGCGAATGACCCCTGCTCAGCATTGTGAACAGGCTGTAATTTCTCTAGCATTGCAGATTGGTCAGGGGCAGCTGGGAGTCCTCAAGCTTGGGGACATGTTGTTCTCTAAGAAGCTTCTATAACACAAAGTAAAACACTGGCTTCAGTCCCAAACAGTGAGAAAACTCAAGGATTCCAGATAGCTTTAATCTCCATCAAAGCTCCCCATTGCTGCTGCCACTGGGGATTTTTCCTCTTCTGTCTTCAACTTCCAGCTTGGTCCCTGCTTCTCTGTCCTTGTTCCTGTCATAATCATGGTGACATCAACACCCTGGGGATAACCATCCAGAGCCCCAGCGTCTCACTTTACTGACCTTATTACTTCCAATGTCCATGTTGTCTGTCCCTCCTAAGCCTTGACTCCTGTATCATGAATAATGTCACTATATCTTGGTTTCAAGCTTCGTTTCTGACCACCCCTATCCCAGATGTCTAGGCCACTGATTCTAGAACCCTCACTGCTACAATCCTTTTGTTCACTACATCATATTCCTTTTGCAACTGCTTTTGTTGCCCATTAGGCCCCAATTAATATCCTTCTAATTTATATCTTTCATTTTCAAATACCCTCACCTCCTTGCCCTTCCTATCTTGTGCGATACTCAAGTGACAAAACTTCAGACTGTGGTTAAACCCAACCATCCACTTTCTCTGAGCCATACCTGAGCAACTTACGTGGCCAGAGAAGATGACACACCTGGGCGAGCAGGCTACCTCAAACAGGTCATCGAAACTTAAAGAAACACTCAGGGATCTGGGTAATCTGATGACATTTTTTTTTCTAAGTAAATTTGCTCCCTTTTCTGGCTTCATATTTCCTTCTCTGTCCTCAAGTACATCCTCTCTGTCAGCTCATCACTTTGCCTTATATTCAGAAAAAGTAGGTGCAATCAGGCTCTCATTTTCCTCTACTGAATCCCCCAGGCTCCCTGCATCTACACCCATATTCTCTCTTGCCTGCTGCTAAAGTGGAAATGTCCCCATCACTTTTGAAGGTGCGTCAGTGAACACATGTCTGAGTACCCTCCCCTCCTGGGTTTTGGACAGCTTTACCTCTGTAGGTCTCCTTTCTTCTCCAGAAATATCAAGTCTCCCTTTCTGGTTCATCATTTCCATCAGTAAATAAATATGCTACAGAATCTCCACCCAAAAATATCTCTTATCCTAAAAACAAATCCCCTCCTTGTTTGGCATTCTGTGTCTAGCTGTCTTTCCATTTCTATGCTAATTTCAAAAGCAAACTTGCAAAAACTTAAACTCTACTTTCTCACCTTAGTCTTTGACTCAGTTAGTCTTTGTCATTCAATCAAATGCATTTTCCACCCCAAACCTGTCCCTTTTACCCACATCTTCCCTGTCTTGGGAAATGTTACAACAATCTACCACATGTTCAGCCATATGTTCAGGAGTTTTTATTGATTCTTTTCTTTCTGCTATCCTGTTCAAGTCATCAGTAAGTTCTACTTTACTCTTAACTGTATTACAAATCTGCCCCCTTTTCTCTATTTCTATTACTATCACCATCTCTTCCCTGGAAGCCTGCATTGTCCTCTTAACTGGTGTCCTGGCTTTTACTTTTGTCTCTCTACAATCCATCTTCCCACTCAGCAACCAGAGTGATCTTTCAAAATGCAAATCAGGTCATGTCACTTCTGTGCTTAAAACATGTCACACCACTCTGCTTATTTCTTTTACAGCAATTCCCACAGCCTGTGATTTCCTTAATTATTTGTTTTCTTGTCTGTTGTCTGTCTCCCCCAACTAGAATATAAGCTCAGGCGTAGGGCCCTGTCTAATTCACCACTGTGCCTGACACATAGAGGACAATCATCACATTTTTTTGGATAAATTAATAAACACTTTTCTGGGCGGAAGTCTTATAATTTAATTTCAGGTCCAGGACAGTTTCTCATGGTCAGCAGAATCTCTGTATGTTAGAAAGATGAGATGTGCTTTAAATAAGCACCAATCCTGGCAGAAGACAGGGCACTGGGAGAACTCCATCTCTGTAGAACCTTTTATTGCCCTCAGAAACTGAAAGCCCCTATATATAGGCCATCCATTAAAGATTCATGAGCTCCTGCCGTGTGCATCAGAGCTGTGGAAATCGGAAACTTCCATCATGCTGGACACTTTGACATTTGTTCCTAATCAGCGAATGCACATACTTTATTACCTTTTGAGGGAAGCATGACCAAGGCGACATTCCAGAAGCATCAGAGGCTTCCCTTTAGAGAAGGGATCATGCTTTGCTCTCTAATGCAAAAAAACATACACAGGCCACTTTGGCTGCATATACACTGACTTGACTCCCTTCCTCATGTTGCTGCAGGCATCGTAGCTGCTCACTGCCCTTTCTTTCTGTATTTTACTTAATCCTCAAGTAGGAGACAGGTTTATGGCATTTTTCCTGCAGCCATGAGACTTTTTAGTCACAAGAACTATTATAGGGAGTAAGAGTGAAGGGAATGAGTCTGAAATAATGCCATCATTTGACATTTTACAGAAATTCTGTTCAGATTTATCATTTGGGAGCCTATGTTCAAGAAAAGGCACAATTCTGTGTATGGTGAAAATATGATTGTACTTTCTCTAATAAACAGATACAGAGCTTTATTTAAGGTTTACCAGTCTACTTCTAAATGGACTTTGGGCAGCTTACAAGGAAATCAGTACAAAATAAGATGGCTGGGGGAACGCGGACAAAGATCACATAAGCAGGGCCGCTCCACCCTGGGAGCACAGGATACGGATATGCTTCTGGGTAACTTTAAAAGATGTCAGTTCTTAGGTTGCACCTAGAGCTTCTGGTTTAATTGGCCTAGGGTGAAGCCTGGGCCTCAGTGGGTTATTTTTAAAGCTCTCTAGTGACACTAATGTGCTTCCAGTGGCAGAACGCTGGCCCAGAGGAAGCAGGGTTATATTTTTTACGTCTCAGAGATGAACCTCTGAGCACAACTGGACAGTGACTTTGCCTGTCCGTTTTCTGACATCTCTGACAAAAAGGAAACACGCCTTGCCACACTAATTTCATTTTCTGCTAGGAGACTGCAAGTTGGTCCGCAGAGATAAGACTTTCTATTTTCCTGGAAGACCCCAAGCTCAAACATGAATTTATCACATGGATCCTGTTCTATACAATCAGTAATATAATAGGCACACCATCAACTCTGGTTTTTGTGGGAAGTGTCTTAAATTTCATTGCTCATTTGCTGGATTGCGCTAAACAAATTGCAATTCTAGCAAACCAGGTGAGAAAGAATCTCTTGTATTTCTGTGTTTCAATGGGAAATGTTTTTTCTCAAGCCTCTCAGGGGAGACTCTGTTCCAAATGGGAGGTTTCTCTTGGAGGACTGGTCACTGCAGACACTTCCAAACCATCGACCACCCCCAGGCATTGATAGCATCCCACCTCTCTACCCTCTTGACTCACTCCCACAAAGGAATCCCAGAAAAAAGGGTACCACGGAGCGCCTACTGCCACTCCATGAAATCCCTTCCTAACTGCTCTTTCCTTTACATGCTCCAGGCCTGAGCTGTCCAAAACAGCAGCCACAGGCCACATGTGGCAATCTAAATTTAAATTACTTGAGTAAAATTGGAAATCCAGACCCTCAAGTCACATTAGCCTTACTTCAAGTGCTCCATAGCCACCCATGGTAAGTGCTGCCATTATGAACAGCACAGGGCTCCAGTATTTCTAGTACTGCAGAAAACTCTGTTACGCAGTGCTGCTCTGGACCTACAGTATCCCCGCTAAAGTCACAGAAGAAACATGGACTAGGAGGTAAAGAGTAAAAGATCAAATGCCTATGTATAATCCACAAACTCCTGGAGAAAAGGGGAAATCATGGTGTGTTCATAGACCTTAGTTTCTTAATCTGTATAATGGGCATGCTCTCTCCCTTTTCTCTTGGCTTCGATGTATTTAAAAGCTACAGAAAAGGGAGACTTTCATTCCTGAGACAAGTGCACCATGTACATAGAACATGTTATTATTGTTGTTCATTTTAACAATGTTAAGTATTTACAAACAGCGCCAGAAACCAGCCCCAGGAGAAAAAATTACTGAGAGTGAGTGAGCAAGCATACGAGAGTTCTGCATTTGATGTTCTAAAATAGACAGAGATTCCCAGGGGTATTCCATTCTCAAGTGACTATATCTCTGTCTTGCCCCTCTCTTTGCGATCACACACTTGGATGGGTTCACATTACACACACACACACACATACACACACGTGCATGAGTGTGTGTGTATGTATGTATGTGTGAGCACACATGCATATAAACTAAAGGCCTCGGGAGTTCGGTGGTCACAGAGGAGGGTGAGTAAGTCAAAGGCGAGTCACCGAGCCAGCTCTGAGCTAGGAGAAAAGCCCACCTCCACCAGTTGGAGCCGGGCAGGCCCTGACAGCCTATGTGATGAAGAACCTTTCACAGCAGCAGCAGCTTTTTACAGGTTCTATTAACCTGTAAAAGGTCAATAGAAAACCATTAACTTCCCAATGGCCTCACTGACAGTGTGTTGCAATTACCTTCTCAGCATTTTGCAAGTCAGGCATGAGCATCCAGTCCTGGAGATGCCCTGTGTGTACTGCCTACTAGCTTCAATTGGGCTGTAACAGTGGGTAGAGAATGCACCAGGGCACCCCAATCCAGGACCTAAACTGTTTCCCAGAATCCTTAGGAGGGCTGTGTGGGGAATAATGAAAGTGAAGCCTGCTTGTGCCCACTCCCCATAAGACCGACACCTGGCCGAGACCACCCCAGAAAACCCATGCCTGGAGGAGGCCTGGTCATTTGTCAGCTAACCGCTCATCCCTGTTTTCTTACTTTTTTGATAATTTGATTTTATTAGAGAGTTAGAGACTTGCAGAGGGCATAAAGTAGGTGGAGGAAGAAGGGAATGCTGACAGCAGAAGGCTTTGCAATCTTTCCTCACATTGTTGACATGTTGAAGAAAGGATAATTACCCACGAAAAGCACCTGGAGGCAAAAACTTCAAAATAAAACAGATTGCACTGAGAATGCTCCATCAGTCCTGGTTTGTTTGAGTGAGTGGTTAAGACACAGCGAGTGAGGGGATTGCTTGTGTTCAAGTCCTGGCCTCACAGCTGACTCCTTTGTTGCCCCCTCACTTGCTGCCACAGGAGTACAGTGCACATCATACTAAAAAGCATTCAGAAGAAAAAACTCTGGAGCATTCTTTTTAACATATTGCACTACCTGGCAGCCAAAGTATTGACTGCGCTGTGGGGAGTTCCACCCGGACCCAGTTAGACGGGAAGGGGAGAAGAGCAGTCCTTAGATGGGACTAGGTATCTCTCCAGTGTCTGCTCAGGGAGCAGGCAGGACCAGGAGTCTGGTCAAACCTGCAGCAGAGATTCCTACCATACTGGCCTCTAGAACAGCACAGCAGGCCTCAAACCCCCTGGAGCAAAAGCTTCCTCCCAGGGTTGGGACCAGGATGAGTTGAGTTAGGCCCTTAGGGTGCAAAATTTAAGGAAATGCCAGTTCTTGGGGTCAAGACCACACTACATCTTCACCACCCAGAAAGGTGGAGCTGCCCCAGGCACATGTGGATGATTCTGAGAGGCAGCGACTCAACATTTTATGCCCCAAATGCCTTACTGGAGCTGTGGTCCTGCTTCTTTTAGACCCTAGGATCCCAGGAGCCTTGCTGTGCAGAATGGTTCTCAACCAACTGCAGCATCACCTAGGAGCTTGTTAGAACTTGTTAGAAATGCAGTACCTCAGTTCCATTCCAGACCTACTGAGTAAAAATCTGCATATTAACAAGAGATTGGATGATTCATGTGCACAAAATTAAGGCTTGAGAGCTGGCAGAGCCAAAGAATGGCAGAAATTACAAGCTCATCTAGCGTTTGCTATCTCTCAGCCTTGGTTGTGCTAGGGGTGGTGGGGACTGATATTGGTGGGAGGAACTTGGGTTCCCCAAGTTTCTTCAGCTACCTGAAGCTCATAAATCCATTATCAGCTTCCAGAGGGACATCACATTGATTATATTAAAAGAAATGGTTGTTGGCTATTTATTAAATATTTAACAAAGCTGTGTTGTATTTAAATGGAGGAAGAACTACCCTCTAAGGTCCATCTAGTACTAAGAGTCTATTTAATATTACATCATATAATCAACATCAACAAATATTTACCTGGTGTCTCAAATGTATCCAGAACTTGAAGGAATAATATTAGGTACATGCCCACATTCCCACTCCATTCACAACTGAGAGATGTGAAGAATGGCAATGAGCAGGTTATTAATATTAGGAAGTCAAAAGACTGCAAGAAATCCACCTTTACTCAGTTTTTATCTAATGGAGCCTTACTTAGAGACGGGTGATGTTAGGGAAGTAATAAGTGGGAAGAAGGTGCTGGAGACTATAAGAAGACTAGCTGGGATGTTCAGGGTTATGCTTAATATCTCTTAAATATATCTGAATGTATATACTTTCCATTAAAAGCAACATGACTTAATAACCACGTTAATCACCAGTTCAAGTTAACCAGGATACACAATGCTTAGAGCCTCCCACAAGCAGGTTCTGCAACCCAAACCCTGTAAAACCTCAGGATACTCCAATGACCCTCAGGGTCACGCTAGAGGGCAGAAACGAGTTCTGAAAAAAATGTGACTATACTATTTTAGCCACTTTAATGGGCAAAGGCAAGTGTGTTAACTAGTCCCAGGTTATCAAATGCCTACAGGTCATAATTCTTAAACAAGGTAAGTGACTTGACAAAGTTTACACAGTAAAAAGAAATTTTTTTCCCCACTGTCCCCACAGAATTAAATATAATTCTTATTTCAAATATGGAACACCATAGGATATATATTAACAACAAAAAATAGACCGCTCAATCAGCTATGAAAAACACAGACTGAGGTAAACAAAATGTGATATATTCACACAATGAAATATTATTGAGCTTTATAAAGGAAGGAAATTCTGACGTATGCTACATGAATGAACCTTGAGGACATTCTGCTGAGTGAAGTAAGCTAGTCACAAAAGGACAAGACTATATCATTCCACTTATATAAGGTACCTAGAGTAGTCAAATTCATAGAGACAGAAAGTAGAACAGTAGTTGCTGGGGGCTGGGGGTGGGGGAATGGGTAGCCGTTGTTTAAGGGGGACAGAGAGCTTCAGTTTTCCATGATGAAAAGACTTCTGGATATGGATGGTGGTGATAATGTTTGCATAACAATGTGAATGCAGTTCATGCTACCGAGCTAGACACTGAAAAATCGTTGTGTTACTTTTATATGTATTTTACCACAATTAAAAAAACTAGGTCTATTGAAATTAAGAAAAACACAGCCTAAACTAATATCAAATATAAAGCTAGAATTGGTTAAAAATAATTTTTACATAGCTACTCTTAAAGGCCTGGATATGAAGCCTAACTCTGACTTTATTCAAGTAAAACCAAGGACGGAGAGAATACAGAAATATGCACACACAGGCACATGTGTGTACACGTGTGTACTTGTGTGTGTGTGCATGTGCATGAGATAGGCTTGGAGCTACCCTTTTTGTAGGATGTGGGATGAATAAATGAAAATCTCTGCAGATCCACAAAGCACCCTAGATCCCATCCAGTGCTGCCAACATAGGTGTGCAGAAGTCACATGTGAAAGGATAATTATGTAATTGCAGAGTGTGTACAATCTGGACATTCTGGAGGAAAAAGCTGGGGAACAAATCCCTCGTTGCACTCCAGATGCTCTGTGATTCACCTGGGACACCAAATCCCAAGGCCTTACTGTCTCTGAGCCTTAGAGCCGGAGCTGCTACTCTCGGTTACCACGGGCTGGCGGTAATTCCTGGAGAGGCCATCCAGGGCTCTTGCTCTGGGAGCTGCTCCACTCTCTCAGCTGACTCCCTCACTTTCCTCCAGATGGGGCACAGTGGGTACAGAGAGTGTTTATCCTCTAAGGGAGTCTGCAGTGGGGACTAGGTCCCATAATGAGTGATCTGTGACCATCAGAATGCCCTGGGTTTGCCCAGCTTCACAAGACAGCCCAGAGATCCACTTTTAAGGTAGAACACTGGAAAGCTTCCAAAATTTTATTCCTTCTCAAATATGGCCAGTTATTAACATTTCAGAGGCTAAAAAACAGTGTTGGTTTTTTTTTTTCCCATTGGTATTCTTCTATTCAGTAGAGTAAATCATCTAACTTCTACAAATACACATTTGCTATCATAGATTTTTTTTTTAATTGAGGCAACCCTTGGTTGACCTCACATATTGCAAGGACCTTGTCAGCTTATAATCCCTTTTTAAAAAAATTTTTATGCCTACAGCACCTGATCTTCCTAGGTGGTCTCCCATCCAAGACTAACCAGGCCCGACCCTGCTTAGCTTCTGAGATCACACGGGATTGGGCTTGTTCAGGGTAGTATGGCCATAGACTCTCTCATAGATTTCAAGAAAACATTTTTATTTTAGGTTAAAAAAAAAGCCATAATAATTTTTCTTTTAGTCTGAATTTATATCATGCAAAAAAATATATTACTTGAAAATGACCCAGTCTAATTCTTTCATTTGAAAGTTAAAGCTAAGGGAGGTAAACTGACTTGTTCCAGGTCACACAAAAAATTAGACAGAGTTGAAGCTAGATCCTTTAGATTCCTTTGTACTTTCCCCACCATTACTAGAGACTCTGGTAATAAAATGTGAGACTTTAAGAAGATGTGGGATTATGCCATTAGGGTTTCTCTTTGCACCCCAGGCCACATGTCAGTAAATACTACATTATTCATTTTTTTTTCTTGAGTTCAGACATTTTTCTGGATGCTCTCTGCAGTCTTTCTTTTTATAGCAGGAGAGAACTCATGGAGGAGCCATATCTGACACATGCCTTCCCTTATATTAATCCCAAGAGAAAGTTCAGGCTCTAATAGTTAAGGTTCCAAGACATTAACAGGGAGGCTCTGCACAAAGTCACAGTATTATCTTTTGTCTCTGTGAACATGAAGTACCTGCCAGAATGAGTACTTGAGAGCACTACATACCCAGGCTGGAGGCTGCGACGAAGTCACCACTCATAGCCATTCCCTTGCCTAATGACCAGGTTTTGGGATTCCTGGTTTGACAGAGGATTTCTGAACCACTCCTAGCTTCAGACAGGCAATTTAGGGGAGAGTCCGGTCACTGAAATGCTGGCTATTTCAAGAGAACATGGCAGGATTTGAAGACTGGGATGTATGCTCACTCCAAGAGGGAATAAACACATGTCTATCTCTTGCCATAGGCCTTTCTCCAAAGTCCATCTAATTGTGGGGTCCAAAGCAGCAGAAAACTCTAAATTTCTTTGTCTGAAGGGTCTTCCTTTGAAAGTTAAGAAAAAGTTTTACAGATACATATGGGAAAGAAAAACAGAACACAGGATTCGTGTGGGAGACTGCACTGCCTGACAGCCCAGAAAAGTTTCCAGAGTATGTGTATGCATACTAACTTGACCTTCCCAGGTACACTACAAACTCACAGCTCACTCATCTGTGTAAACATGTCCAGTGTAGAGTGTAGTTCCTTTTACACAATAAGTGACTAATAACTGTTACTTAAGGAACCGATTATATATTATGGTGACATTTGTCATTCTAATCTCCCAACCAAGCAGTTCTCATTATTCAACTTCTGTCTTCATTTGGTTTCCCCTGGAAGCTGACCCTTAGATAAGTAGTTTATTTGGGGTGTGGTCCCAGGAAGCAGCAGTAAGGGAGTAAGGAATTGAGACAGGGGAGGGAAGGAAGCCAATGCAGGGTGTAGTCATGAGTTTGTGACCTCAGTGAACAATAAGGACTTAATTCCACCAGGGACACTCTGAGAGACAATGCTGAACCTCTTCTGAATTGTTCCACGAAAAGGGAGGGAAGCTGGTATTTATCCACCAGCCTCTACATCACTGGTTGAAGATTACTCCTGAGGCATTAATTCCCAGACATCTTTGGCTTACTCTGTGTTCAGGCTGAGTACACTGTCATGGTCAGAAGACAAATAACATTAGGGAAAGCAGTGCAAAAATCAGTTCGTTATTAATCAACCCACCAATAACTCAACACTGTACCAGGTTCTATATAAAATAAAAAAGAACTCGAGAATCTTAAGAGTAGCTGACATGTTTGGCTGCCAGCCTAGTCTCTAACTCTCTCCTCCTTCCTTTCTATCAGGGTCCCAATTTTGCCTGGTGATGAGTTCTCTTCTCATATAGCCAGGTGTTCAGAACCAGTAATGGTGCTGCCAGTCAACTTGCAAATACATGGCTCATGAATGGCATCAAATATGAAGAGGAAGTCTTCAAGATGGGCATTAAAATACTTCCTTGATAGTAGAAAGACTACAAGAGACAGAGAGGGAAGAAGAGAGGGAGCTCTGAGAGCCATACTATCACCGACACTCTATTCATACACATTCTTAGCCATGCCAGATCATACTAACATTAACAAAACCAGGTGATACAGCATTCTCTAGAGAAACTACTCTTTAGCCAGAGTTCACCTTTCTGCACATGTGTAGTGGTCATGGTAATGTACATGTGGCTTTACACTTGCTCCAATTAAATTTCATCTCCTCCATCTGCAAGCTATGGATATAGCCTAGAATCTTGGTTCTTCATTACACTTTGTGGTTCTTAGGATAACCCTTGGGCCTCTTGCAAATGTGATAATTATGCCTCTTATATCTTCACTGAAATTCTTTATGGCTTGACTTTTCTAATTCATTGTCATTTGTAAAAATGTACTTGCTGGGGTCAAGTGCAGATATGCCATTACAGAGGATCCCTCCCCACAACCCCAGAAAATTAATCACATTTTAAAGCAGTTCTTCAACCAACTACTAACATACTAGCTGTATCTCATCCATATCCAGTTATCTGTCTGGCCTCCAATGAATTCATAACAGATTCTGCAAATCCTATGTTGAAATCAAGACCATTTCTATCTACCTCGTAGTTCTGAATTACCATGTTGAAAATCCATCACAAAACAGGAAATGAATGACTAGTGCAAAAGATGTCCTTAACAAACCTTAAATCCATCATGGACCAGGAGCTTAGAAATTGAGGCCCACAAAATATTGATGTGTCTCACCCTCACTTGTCTGATGAGTCAGCTCCTTAGATGGTAGTGAAGCAAGTAAGACCAGCTGCCCCACACCATGGGTCTATAAATATTCAATTACATCAAACCTGTCTCTAAATCTCTGGTTTAGAGCACACTTTTTAATCACCAGCATCTCCACCTCTTGAACTATGAGACAGTAATGTCACCAAGCTGGCCAGATTTCAGAAAGGAATAATTCATTAAAATTTGGAATCATTCATTACAATTTACAGGTGGCAGCTTATAAAATGGAAAATGGCCCTGTCAGCAGTGTTGGCTACTCTTTACCCAAATGCTTGCAGTAAACAAAAACTTTAGGTATATTTTTAGCCTTTTTTTTTTTTTTAAGGCAGACAGGGCTGTCTGGGAATACTCCCAGCCCCTAAAAGCCCTCTTCTGGGCATCTGTGTTTTGATATCCCCATGGTTCTATCAGTGGGCAGGGCCTGCAGGTGACCAGGGAACAGTCTCAAATGGGTGTGAGAGCACGCAAGGGTCCTGCATAGAGGAAAGGTGGGGTTGGGGCACAAGGAGGGCCAAAGCATGTGGAAATGCAACAGAAGACTGAGAGCATCTATAGCAAAGTTGCAAACCTGTTTCAATCAGAACCTGAATACTCAATACCACTGTTTCCAGGTTCCTCCGCTCCACTGTAAACTAGATTCCCCCAACCACTCCTCATGTCTCCTTGTATACTTGGAAACTTTTAGTTTGAGACCAGAAGCCAAGGACCTCCATAACTTGGTCGAACTCCCAAAGAAATCCAGTGGTTAACAGTGTGTTCCCTGTGTGCATCAATCTATTCTCCTCTCCAAAGGTCCAGCTCAGGGTGTGTGATCAAACAGATCTCCCCACAGTCCTTTAGTGATGCCTCGTGGAAAGGCAGAGCTTAATGCTCTCAGCAGGCCCTCTCACAGGAGGGTCAACTGCCCACTCCACTGAGCACCTCAGTCTTCCCCAGAGTATACCATCACTCTCAATAGTCTCCCATTTTCTCTAATGATCCTCCTCCCCCACCTCCCCCTCAAACACACACACACACACACACACACACACACACACACACACATTCACGCACGCACACATGCATGTATGCATACACACCTCAGGCTCCACATCAGATACCTGCTTTTCATTTTTTAAACTTTACACTGACAGGTTCTGACGATAGCGAACACAGGACAAAATTACAGCTGGGAGCCAGATAGCCAGATGGTAAGTTTTGATGTGAACCACTGACAAATAATAATTACCTTGGAAAATTCTAACCCCATTCTTTAAAAAATATGCCATCTCTTCCTCTTGGCATCTCAAATGTGGTCTGTGGCTTAAACAGATCTACAACTTTGTGGAGTAGCCCCGAGCATCTTATCTCTCACATGCAATGCTTCCCTGAGTGGATCTGGGCTTCTTTGAATTATGTTCTTACATTGTGATGCGATGTGGTCTGGGCTCCTGAAAATAGCCACACAGAAAACCCTGTGTTATAACATGTGGATAGACTGAGGCATGTCAGGAAAAGCATTTCGGGAGGGAGGCTCTTTCCTTTTCTCCCTTTATTGGAACTGAAAAGCCCATTCTAGCACTGCTAAAAGAAATAAAAAAAAAAAGAGAGAGACAAAATTTGATTTTTTTATAGCCTGAGATCTGAGATTCCAGCTGTACAACAAAGACCATGTGGTTTACTCCTGTGGCAGGTGTTCAGGGAAGGGGGAAGAGGAAACAGCACCAGAAAGGAATGGAGTCAGTAAGAAAGCAGTTGAAAGTTATTTAACAACAGCTGAACATATAACCTTTCTGGTGACCTTGAGGACCTTCCGTTCTACATGCATTTGCAGCCATCATTCAAAATGCCTCTACCACAGAAAGTTGCTGGCTAACCTTTAATTTACTCTTGCAAAAGCAGAGAATTACACAAGCGACCTCTTCACTGTGCCACACAGTTGAGCTGTCATCAGCAATAAAGAAGGCAAAGAGCTGGCTCTGCTCAGAGGGCTACAGAGGCTCAACACAATTTATGAATAGACCAAGTACATACGCATTGACAAGATGACCTGTTGGGGCCAGATACAGTAACAGGAAGCCCCCAGAGATGTAAGACATTGAGTAAGGTAAGGGCAGCCATACACTTGTGTAGGATATGTAGTACACAAGGGTAAAGGGGCAAGAAGTACTCTGGTCAAGCAAGCTAAAGGAAGGAGTATTTTAAAAAATATATTTTCTTTTTCCTTTAGTTGTTTGGTAAATGTCATTGAAGTATTATATACATATAAGAAAAGTAGATGAATCACAAGTTCTATGTTTTATGAATTGTCAAACTGAACACACCCATGTAATCAGCACCTGGGTCAAGAACTAGAACATGAGCAGGACATTAGAAGTACCCCTCTAAAGGACACCTTAAAAAAATTGAACCAAGGTGCCATCTGTTCACTAAGCCAGGGCCCACAAAGCTGTGACCCGCATAAGGGGCACCTTTGCATATTTTTCAAGTCTCCAAAAAGCATTCTGTGGGCTAATGGTATCCCAAAAAAGGTTGCCACTATCCCTACGAACTTACCATGTGGTGAGGGGGACGGACACATATAGATACAACCATATGATGCAAAACATGACAAATGACACTATACAGAGGGAGGTCTTCCTCTGTCCACATTCCTCCCTTCTCCTTTGTCTCTACCACTTCTTCCCCACGGTAAATATCAAACCCTTTCATTATCAGGACAGCGTGATGGCACCAGATTGAGAACCTCATTGGCAGTGGTGGGCAGAAGATGATGTAACAAGCTTCGCAGAAGCAGCTCCAACCTTCTCTGAGGGGTTGAGTTTGAATGTTGTCCGTTGGCTGCTGCCTGAATGTTGGAGATGAATCTAGTTTACTGCTTAGTGGAAGAGATCATTATGTCACATGAAGCTTCCTCACCTAACTTCTTGTAAGCCAGAGGAAAACAGTATTCTACAACCACATGAATTTGTAGAGACCTAGCTCCTCTGAACCACAGTTCTCACTTGGACCTGTGATTGATGCTCCAGTGTTGGTTATTTTCAAAGTGCGACAACCTTCTGCCCATCTCCCCAAAATGTTTATACCTTGAGGACTGACCCCATAGCTCTATTCCTGGAAAATAAGTGAGGAGTGTAAGAAAAACTTAATGAATGAATGAATGAATGAATGAATGAATATAACATAAACAAAAAGAGAAAGGTGCTTCATTTTCTTTTATTTTCTACATAATGTGCCTTTCCAATAAAGTTTCAAGGTAAAGAGTGTCTGCAATGCTGTGTCTTCAAGAGCTAAGTTTGGACTCCTAGCTACAGAACAGTGGTAGGAAGGTGAAGTTTATTCACATCAGAGAGCCTGCATTTGAAATGTACTCCTCCTCTTTCCCCAAAGCTCCAAGGTTTGCAAACACGAAGTTCTCATTAATCTCTTCTGAGTCAATAGAAAGCTCAGACTCAAGGACAAGAAGAGAATCAACACGTGGGAAAGACAAGACAGAAGAGTTCAGTGTAAGAGCCACTGGTCTGGGCATCCTGCTGGTCCCGGCATCATGGCTGGGAAGAACTGAGATCTTCTGTTTTTCTGATGGAGGTCAAGGCCTTCCCTCAGTTTCTGACTCAAAGCCTCCGGGCTAGGAGACCATAGAGTGATCTTCCTGAAAATGTGTGCCTGGGCTCTTGGAGCCTAGGCCCCACCCAGGGGCAGGGAGGCTTCCCTACTCAGGCCCTTTCTGTGGCTGAGTGGCACGTTCCAGGCCTCCACTCCAGGCAGAGTTCTACTGCCTGCACCAACAGCAGCTCTCAGCCTTTCTGCCTCTAGGCTCTTCCAAAGCCTAGGAGGCTGCTCAGGCCCTGGAAGTACAGGGAAGCTGGCCCTCTGCCACTGGGGCAAGGGCTGGTGGAGAGCTCCTCCTGTAGCCATCAGAGACAACTTCAAGGGACTTTCTACCCAGTTCTACCACCATGGAGCCCCATTTGCCCCAAGTAGTTCCACACTCAACACTGTTTCCTTGATTTGTGCTTCCTCCTTCCTGCTTCACTCCTCTGCCCTTCACTTATATTTTTTACTGTCACTCCCTTACGAAGCTACTCTAGTCCTTGTCTTGGGCTCTGCTTTTAGGGGGATCCTGAATAATACAGGCAGGGTCCCTAAATGTATCCAAACAGGGCTGTGCACAGCGGGTGCAAGTGCCACTCAGCTGCACTTTCCCTGCCCAGGAAGTGTGGTTTCCCTGCCACTATGAGTAGAAAAACAGCCTCTAGGCCTTTTACTCTTTATCAACACTAATCATTTATGGAACATTTGGCAGGTGGCAGAACTGTGCTAAATTGCTTTGTACGGTTTATCTCACTGAATTTTCGACAACGTCCTGTGAGATGGCAAAGTGTTACCCATGCCATGCTAAGGCTTTAAGATGACACACTGCTAAATGGTGAGGTCCAGATTTGACCCAAAGGTGGCCTGAGTTCAACCTTACATGACCATGGGAGCCTTCTCCAGTGAACCATCGGCACTAACACTGGGATACAACACTGACACGAGAAACCACTAAGCTCTTCTTCTAAGGAGAAAGGATGAATAACAATCTGCCTGATGCTATAATCTGGAGGCTCAGAGAAGTCATGTGACATCCTGCCATGGAAACATGGTGCTGAAGTTAGGTAGGACCAGGCTTGCATCCATGTTAGCCATACACCTTCTCTGAAACCCAAGATTTTGTTTTCATATTGGAAAATGTGAAATATAAAGACCATTTTATAGTTGGTTATTGAAATTAAAAGAAATTATGCAAAATAACCATCTGTGACTTGTGCATAATAAGCATCCAATCCATGGTAGCTATCAGTAGTATCAATACAATTGTTAGTTATGCTAAAATAAATCAGTGCATTGAGTCTGGCACTGTGCTTGGCACTGAACTGGGGATGAGGGTTTGGAGACTCACTCCAACCATGCTGGCATGAGCAGATTGGTGATGACCATAGGTCCTACATTTTGGGAGGATAGGGTGGCTGGTACTGTGGTCCTCATCAAGGACCCAACCAGGTAGGCAAGAGGAGCAAATGTACCAGTTAGTGCTGGAATAAGGGGTTCATTTTGTGCATGGAAGTTTGAAATCCTGGGGTTGGGAGGGAACCAAGAAATCATTTGTCTTACCCTCCAACCCAATATTCATTCATTCATTCATTCATTCATTCATTCATCAAAAACCTGTATGAAGTATCTACTCTGTGCTAGCCATTGGAAATATGAAGATGGATTAAACCTACTGCAGAAATTAAGTTCAATAAGTTGTCTCAGTGCAGCAACAGTGCTCTTACAAGGGTGTCATGGAGGTGTAAGGGAGAAAGTAGACCATCCACCACCTGAATGTCTTCACAGAAGAACAGCCATAACCCTCCAGGGGGCCTGAATTTCTGCAAACACCACTAGCAAATCATGTCCAACATTAGCTCAAATACTTCCAGTGATGGCGAACCTGTCACCTTCTAGTCTCTCTATTTTTTTTTTTAAGTGCTCTTCCCTTGTAACTGCATCTGTTCAGGCCCTGGTCCTGCTGTTCCAGGCTCTGGAAACTTTTCCACTCAGTCTTTCCTTCTTTCAAGTAACTGGAATGGTTGCCCGAAATGCCCTTTCTCCAGATCAAACAGCACCAGGTATCCACCTCACCCCCCACATCAGAACAAGGCTTTGACACCATGACTGCTCCTCACCACCCAGCATGCCCTTCTCCCTGCCTGTGAATGTGGGCCCAAGAGCTGACCATGTACTTCCCAAAGACATCTATCTAGCATTGTGGGGAGTAGTGTTAACTCTACTTTGGTTGGAAATCTGTCCCTCTAGAAAGATATGAAATCTGAACCAGACTGATTTGGACTTGAATCTCATTTGCCCATAGTAGCCACATGACCTTGGGCAAATTACTTGATGTCCTTGGGTCCTGAATTCTTGATCTGTGAAATAAGGATAATGAGAATGTGACCTTGGAGGGTGGTTGTGAAGATGAGATGAGATAATGTAGACAAATGTTTAGTACAGTGCCTATCACATAGAAAGAATTTGACAAACATGAGCTACTCCATAAGCATATGGAATGCAAACACAAGGAAGCTTCAAGCCACTTGTAAGTGTGATGCTCTTAAGCCACATCTCCATTCCATACTTCTACAAAAACGCCTTGCCAACCTAAGAGCTTTATACATTATCTCCATTAAATTTCATCTGTTGAGTATTCCCTCTTATTATAGGCAGTTAGCCCTTTTTGAATCCCTTTTCTGCTCTCATATGATTGAGGCAGAGTTGGTTATGATTATCCAAAACCCATGCCCTCCACATCTGCAGTGTATACCTCACTTTCAGTGTGTTGCCACGTGGCTGAGTTCTGGCCAATAATACATGAGCAGAAATGAGATGCACCACTTCTCAGCATTGCACTTTCAAATCTCCCTCACTAGCCTCTACCCTTTCTCTGTCCTCATCTGCCAAGTGGAAAGGAATACCTGCAGTCCCAGCAGATGGTGACCAGAAGGTACCTGGTCTCTGAGTCACTAATGGAAATGTGCCTGCTGAATACTGCATTGGACCTTGCAAGAATGAGAAATAACCTTCTATGGTTTTAAGCTGCTGAAATTTGGAGTCTTATCTATTACAGCAGCTACAGCTACCTTAGGTAGTTCCACAAGGTACTTTGTTTGCATCCTTTCAGCTTTATGGAATTCATAAAGTGAGTATGTATGCTTTTCAGTGCCTCTATCCAAGTCATAAAGGGGATGTTGAACATTGGAGCCCTGCAGTGAACTACCAAGCTTGGCCAAGGGAGACCCACTTAATGACATGAGGTGGCATGAGCTAGTGGCAGTTGCTGGCAGCAGACACTGAACACTGTGGGTACATGTGCAGGGATTTTGACACAGGCTCAATTGTTCATGTGTTTACCTGTCTGCCATGTGTAATTAACAGAGCTGAACAGGACCTCTGATTGAAAAGTCACTAAATCCAGAGAGTTCCATGGACTTGTCCAAAGTCTGACAGCCAGTTAGTGGCAAAGCTGAAGTCTCTTTGTTTTTAGCCCAGGAATTTTCCCCAGAGGCAGACATTCTGGTAGAATGAGACAAGGTCACATAAAGGGAACTCTCCTTTTCTGACATTTGCTGCTCAAATGGCTTATCCAAGTCACCTGAATGGAGAGAATAAGAGTAGCTATGTCTTTCCCAGAGAAATACCGTGGAACACTTGCCTCTGATAAAACACCACAGATATGTCCCTTGGCAACAGGCTTTAGTTAGCAACCAAATCCAAGACCTGACTTAAGGCAAGCCATGGACCAAGAATTAATATCTCCATGCTTATTGCTAGGAAACAGAAACTTGGTAATTATATTACACCTAATGAGAGACCTGCATTTGCAGAATTTGACATGTTCTTTTTTAAAAATCTGTAAATATTAGCTTTCCCATTGAAGTGGTTTACTTTCAATCTCCTGTGCTTTTTGGTGTTTAATTAAAAGGTTCCCAGCACAAATTGTGCACTGCTTTTAAAAGTTGGCTCAGAATAAGCTTTCTTTTCCACCATAGCCTTTTCTTTCCTGAATGTCCTCAAGGGTTCCTGGAGCCACTCTCTGACAGGTAGCTTGGGGTCCTGATAGGTGAGTCAGAGTTTTAGGGCGGGCATAGGACACTGCTGAATGCTGAAGCCCGGCCAGCCTCATTTTCTACATCTGGACAATGAAAATAAAGTTAATAACAGCTTCTTCACAATAAAAAAGGGAATAAGATCTTGAAAGGATGAAATGAGATCCCAGAACCTGGAACAGAGCACATGCTCTTACTTTTTTCTTTTTACATACTTACTAAATAAATTAAGCCTTATAAAAAGGAACTTTTTATAAGCAGTTTTAGGAAATGCTGTAGGTATGCTGTTCACATCCTTACCTTGACTAGTCAGCACATATCTACCTGAATTTCACCTGCTGGCACTTACAACTTTCTGCCCAAGGGTCCTTTCTGAATGTAAGAACCAACTTTGTCCATGGAGATAAATGCCAGGGGTACAATGACTTGGGTGTCCCCCTCAGCCAATGAACAATGGGAGCAGTGGATGAATATCCCACTCCCTCATTTCCTCTGTGTGCTCTACACAGCCTCCTAGGTCCCAAGAGAGATTGAGGTCCAGTTGCCCAGTTGCCCAGTGTTCTTCCCTTCCTTGTCTCACTTTCTTCCTTCTTGACCTGCATTGCCAAATAAATGACTTGTCCTTGAATCCTTGACCATGGGCCTACTTCTAAGAGATCCCAAATTAATATAGATGCATTGTGCATGAATACATATCTGTACACTCTTATGAATTCTTATGAATTCTGCTTCTGCTGTCTTCCAATATACTGACTGTTCTCCTTTCCAGCTTCATGAGGTCCACATTGTTGATGTAAAAGGAATCAAGTTTGTCACCTAAGTCAGCAGACGTTTGGTTTGGGAAGAAACACACCACCCCCATGATAGTGATTGTTTCTGGGAATGGGAGGTGAGGAGATTAGTACTGGTGATAAAGAGGACATCCATATTACATGTAATATTGCATTGGCTTTTTATTAAAAAGATGCAGAACAAATGTAATATAATGTCACTGACAGTTCTGGTTGATGATTATGCAAAATATGTTAAATTATCTTTGCACTTTTCTAATTTAAAAATGTCTCAAATAAAATAAACATAAAAATACAATTTGTGGGATGTAGCAAAAGCTGTCTTTAGAAGGAAATTTATAGCACTGCATGCATATATTAAAAAAGAAGAAAGGTTCAAAATCAATAATCTAAAGTTTCACCTTATGAAACTAGAAAAAAAAAAGCAAATTAAATCCAAAGTAAAAAAAAGAGAAGAAATGCTAAAATTTAGAGCAGAAATCAACTGCAGAAATTGCAAACTGGAAGGCAACAGAAAAAAAAGCAATAAAATCAAAAGTTTGTTCTTTGAAAAGATCAGTAAAATGGATCAACTTCTTGCCAGGTTATAAGAAAAAAATAAAAGAAAGAAGACACAAATTACTGATATCGGAACTGAAAGAGGAGCCATCACTACTGATCTCATGGACATAAAAAGAGTAATAAAAGAATATCATGAATAAACTCTATACCCACAAATTGATAACTAAGATGAAATGGACCAATTCTCTAAAAGAAAAGATCTACCAAACCTCTCACAAAGAGAAGTAGTCAATCTGCACAGGCCTATATAGATTAAAGACATTGAATTAATAATTAATAACCTTCTAAAAGAGAAAGCATCAGGCTAAGAAAGGTTCACTAGTGAATTTTACCAAACATTTAAGAAAGAAATCATACCGATTATTTATAATCTCTTTCAGGAATTAGAAATAGAATACTTCCTAACTCAATGAGGCTAGCATTACCCAAATACTAAACTAGAGAAATAAAATACAAGAAAGGAAAATTAAAGAATACTTTCTCTCAAGAATAAAGATGTAAACATTCTCAACAAATTATTAGGAAGTAGAATCTAACAATATATAAAATAAATTATACATCACAAGCAAGTGAGATTTAGATTTATTCTAGGTAAGCAAGACAGGTTTGACATTTGAAAATAAATTAATGTAATCCATTACATCAACAGGCTAAAGAAGAAAAACCATATGATCATATTAATGGATGCAGAAAAAGCATTTGCTAAAATTCAACATTCATTCATGATTAAAAAAAATAGACAAACTCAGCAAATTAGGTAAAGAAGGGAACTTCTTCACCTGGTAAAGAATATCTACAAAAGCTCTAAAGATAACATCATAATTAATGATGAGGAAAAATGCTTTATTAAGTCCCTAGCACTCCTGGCATTCCCTGCATATGAGTTGGCCTGCTCTGGGACCAGAGACAGCTCTCAGACAAGGAAGAGTGGGTGCCAAGGGATATGGGTAGAGACCCACTATTCCATGTCATATGAAACACTTAACAGTAAAAGTAATGATGAGAAACTAGATGCTTTACCCTAAGATCAGAAATAAGGCAAGGATGTCCCCTCTCACCATTCCTACTGAACATCATACTAGAAGTCCAAGCCAACGCAATAAGACAATAAAAATTTTAAAAGGCATACAAATTGGGAAGGAATAAATAAAACTGTCTTTTTTCAAGAATTAGATGATCGTCTGTTAAGAAAATTCCAAAGAATTGACCAAAAAAAACCCTCTGGAACTAATAAGTGATTATAGCAGGGTTATAGGATACAAGGTTAATATGCAAAAGTCAATTTTCTCTTATATACTAGCAATGAACAATAGGAATTTGAAGTTAAAACATGATATCCTTTACATTAGCACAAACAACAAGATAAATCTAATAAAATATGGTAAAGATCTATATGAGGAAAACTAGAAAACTCTGATAAAAAAATCAAAGAACTCAATAAATGGAGAGAGAGTCCCTGTTCATGGGTAGGAAGACTCAATATTGTTAAGATGCCAGTTCTTCCAAAATTGATCTATAGAATTGATGCAATCTCAATCAAAATCCCAGTAATTTTGTGGCTATCAATAGATTAATTCCAAAGTTTATAAGGAGAGGTGAATGACCTAATATGGCCAACATGTACTGGAGAAGAACAAAGATAGAGGTCTGAAACTACCAGACTTCAACACTTATAAAGCTACAGTAAAAAAAAAAAATGTAACTATATATATACATATGCATATTGAATCATTATGTTGGACACTTGAAACTAATTCAATGTTATACATCAATTACAGCTTAATAAAAATGATTTTAAAAACTCTACAGAAATTAATAAATTAGTAGAAGGACAGATATACAGATTAATGGAACAGAAAAGAGCACTCATAAACAGACACACAGAAAAGGCTGCATACTGTTTGACTCTAATTATATGGCAATCTGGAAGAGGTAAAACTAAAGACAGTAAAAGGATCAGTGATTTCCGAGGAGTTGGAGGTGGGGAGGGGGAGGGATGAATAGAGCACAGAGGATTTGTAGGGTAGTGAAACTATTTGTAAGATACTAAATGGTGGCTATGCATTTGGCAAAACCCATAGAACCTACGCCATCAAGAGTAAACTATGGTAAACTATGGAATTTAGCTAATAATAATGTATTATTTAGTTAATAATAATTTGTTCATCAATTGTAACAAATATTGGTACTTTCCACTCATGTTCTATAAACCTAAAGCTGCTCTAAAATGTAAAATTATTAATTTAAACTATTTTAAATAAACAAATACATATGTACATATACATACATTTACATATTTTTAATTTAAATGTGTATTTCTATTCCTTGGGGTTCTAAGAAGTATAATCTGGTTGGCAGAGGAGGGACTACAAATTGAGTGAGTCCACACTAACTTCAGCCTTAACCTACCTTCACTCCTTGGCTTTCAGAAGCATGGGTCCTTCACCTGGAAACCAGAGTGGTGTGTACAGAGCAGACCATGCATTTGGCTGTGAGATACCAAATGTTATTACTTTTGGCCTCTAGGTCAGGATGCTGGGACCCAGGAAGATGAGATGATTTTACCAAGGTCACAGAGTTTGTCGTGTCAGAGCTGGGATTAGAAATGGGCTTCTACTGTATGAGGAAGGGACAGCCTGTCCCTGGCTTGGCGACAGCAGGAAAGAGAACATTTTCCAGCACAATTTCAAAAATGGCCTGACTCAGGCATTATTTCAGTCCTGTCTGAAACACTGCTGCAGGTGTGTGATGTGAAATCCCAACAACTGTAGAGCTCAGGATCAGCCTTCTTCCCACTCAGAGAGCAAATGTCTTTGCTTTTACTCATCCATCTAACATGCCCTGTCAGCCACAATTGAAAGAAGCCCTTTCTGAGTCCAAACAATTCTGAAGTTGCTGCTCTCGCAGGCTGGCCCACCACCCTCACCCTGGGCCTTGAATTTCACCTTCAGTTTATCCCCTTTGGACACCTGGTAGAGCCCTGGACACCCACCCTATTGCCTCCTTCTACCTTTTCTGACACTGTTTCTAGAATCTGGACTTACCCCTGGTTGTTGAAATTCTACTCATTATTTAAAGAGGAACTCAAGCAGGCCTCTCCTCCAGGAACGATTTCTGGATTTTTCCAGGTAAGTCTATCTCTTCTGGGTGGAACAGTATGGGACTGGCAGTTGTTGCCACCATCTCTCTCTGACCTCGTAGCTTGGAGCCAGGTTAGTGGTACCTCTCACTAGGGAACATCGCTTTGCAGCATACAACTCTGAAGGCATTCACCACAATCAGAGACGTAACTGCTCTTTGCACACATGTCCTTTTCTTCCACACCTACACTCCCTCCCCATTGGCCTTACTAGCTCCTTCCTAGATTACGGATGAGAGTCTTCATTTCTGAATGACACATGGCACCTAACTGACAAAAAGGTGCTCAACCGATATAGTGGGACAGAGGATGGTCAGATGGGACTGGTATGATAAAAATAAAGTGTGGGGTATACTTTCAGCCTTAAATTTACATTTGGTATATCTGAGCTTTGAAACAAGTTAAATTTACCCAGGTAGGGAGAAAATATTAATTCTAGAGTGATGTCTGATTTCAGCGCCCATGGATTTCCAAATCACTGTATGTTAGCAAAGACAAACTGTCAAGGTTATGTCTAATTCTTACCCCATATTTGAAAGAATGAAATGTAATAATCCATAGGAATATGTACCTCTTATGTAGAAGTGAAACCCTACATCCAATCAGAAACCCAAGCACTAAAACCCCCCATCCCCCCTCACACCAAAGCTGGCTAAATGCAAAACCAATGATGCTTCAACCCTTCTCTCCCCTTCTGATCCCCAATAGCGGTTAGCTCTGTCCACATGGAAAGACATTCAGAGACCTCTGATCTTGCCATTACACAGATCAAATTCACCACGTGTTCTGACTTTATATACACATAGTTTAGGGACAAATGAGAAGAAAGAATTCAAGAAATTTGGAAGCCCTTGGAAAGAAATGAATTTTGGTTTGTTTGGGGTTTTTTTTTTGGTAAATTCAGACTATTACTAATAATTATTTTTGTGGGGTCCCATGGAGTAACATATACTAACAAAATTTGTATAGAATTATATAAGATATAAGTCATTCACAAGTGTTTCACAAGAACATCTCTGAGCTGAGCAATCCAGCCAAATCTACCTGTTTTGGGGGCCCCATGTTACTTTTCCAGTATATGATTTTGTGTGTTTGTTTTCTAAAAAAGAAAAAAATGCAATAAAATGAGGTAAAAAGACAAAGAGATTTTTTGTACCATGTTCCCACAGGCCTTAAAAGTAAAAGAACATTGCTTGGGACGAGTGAGGTTTGACCCTCAGACCTGGGGTGGCTGCCCAGAGACACCACAGATCCCGCTCAATACAGGACAGGATCACAAAACTGGCAGCCGCCGCCATGTGCTAAGGAGGCATCAGGCTTGTCTCCTTAGTGGCAGTGGATGCTCAGAGGAAAAGTGCACAGTAGTAGAATGGGAATGTCTGGATCATGGGTAGGGGTACCAATAAGCCTTTTCAAAGAAGTTTCTTCAAATCCAAGAAAACCCAACCAAAGGATATCTTCATCGGTCTGTTCACTTGTCTCTGGGTATGATTGAGTATACTTTTGTCAGCTACGAGATGAAGGCTACAAATTACCCTGCAAGGATACAGGGTACAGAGTTCAAAGAGTGGCTTGCTGTCTACACTACCTACCAAATGGGGGTGCAGAGGCCAACAAGTAGCTTGCTGTCTACACTATCGTCCCCCACAGGCATGGTTAGTGGAAGTCCATCATTGAAGGTCTCCAAGATCATCTTTCTGTATCTCTCAGAAATTGTCGCTGTGCAAACCAGACCTCCCTGAAATGAAGGCCTCCTTTCAAAAGTTCAACATATCCTCCTGAAAGTGGTGAAAAGCCACTTCTCTACAACTCTGTCAGAGGTTTTTTGTATATGCAAAAGCCAGCATTTTCTTTTCACAGCAGAGTGCATGGTGCCCAGATGCTGAGGACTCATCATGACTTCCTTATCTCAATGATTATTTCACATTCAGAAAACACAGGTCCAATGGGTTCAACCTTGAAGTGAGGGGAGCAGTTGGGGCACTGATGCCAAAACCTTTTAGTAGAAAACACTGTGTTCTCCAAGGGTTCACTTGGGAGTAAGACTTGTGCACAGAATATTGTTTCAAAAATACAGCAGGGTCTTGCACTGGCCTCAATAATGTTTTCACCATTGTTCGGTGAGGTGGCAGTGGGGAATTTTCATAACATGAGAGGCAAGCATGGCCAATGGATATTCCCAAATAGTGGAAAAAGGCGTAGGAAACTGAAGAACAGGATTAGAACACACACCTTAAGAAGCACAGTTCCTCACTGGTGTCTGTCAGCCATTTGAAACCCATCAAACTTGCTACATCAACTTGCTACAGAGACCCGTAAAGCAGGGTCATGCCCTGGTAGCTTTGGTAACCCAGATACCCACCATCCTGAATGTTTGAATAAACTTGCCTAGATACATCTTAACCCCACATGAGGTAGGAAACCCAGAGTTCTTCCCACCAGTTCCTGGGATTCTTGAGGGCATTCTGTTGGCCGAATAACTTCTCATTCTTTCTTCTGAGTTCTCCTGATTCTCAGACTCTCATGTTTTTCTTTTTATGTATCTTCTCTCCTTTCTCTCCTGCTTACATTAGCACAGCCCATTTGCCTTTGCTCTTCACAGAAAACCATCATTCACAGAAGTACATTGCTCCTCCTAAATTTATGGAGTGCCTGCTGATTGCCAGGCATTGAATAGGCACTGAAGATATATAGGGAATCCAACAGGCACAGTCAACCAGAAAGACAGACAAGAAACAAATAAAAAATTCAATAAGTGACCAAAATTTATTATAAATGTTCTGAAGGAAAGAGAGTTCTATGAAAGAGAAGAATAAGAAGGACCTGACTCACATCAGGGCCTCAGGAATGGCCTCTGACGAAGTAATGTTAACACTGGGATCTGAAGGATGAAAAAGAGGCAGCTATGGTTAGTGTGAAAGTGTGAGCATTTTGGAAAGAAGAGACATTATATGTAAAGGCCTGTGGTGAGAAAGTTCTGCTACTTTCAGGAACATAAAGAAGACTGGTAGATGAGTCAGCCCCTCTTCTATGCTTCCCAATAACCCCATCACATACACCCTTAAAAACCTCCTCTTGATTCTGTGGGTCACCAATATCCCAACACCAAAACTTTCCTAATTGGAGCTGAGAAAAGGGTCTATTTCTAGAGGTTGGGTTATAAGAATGTGAGCTCAGGTACAGTGGTGGCCAAGAACCCAGCTACCTCAAAATGTGGTAGGAAAGATAGACCAATAAGACAAGAATTGCAACCACGCAACCATTTACGGTTCTTTGCTCCAGCAGCTATCCCCCACACAGTTACTAACAGCATAGCCAGAAACTGGAAGGAAGACATCCCTTGGAGAGTCCCCTATAAGTACCAGGGCCTCTCAATCTACATGAATGCACTGGATATTTTCTACACAGACAGAAAGTGTTCTCTTTCACATCCATGTGTGAAGTCTTGATACATATCAGAGGGTCATGCTACATAGTGAGAAGAACATGAGCTGAAAAATCTGCTTGGGTCCTTTTGTTTGGAAATCAGAGGAAACATGTCCAGCCTTTGAAGATTAGAGGTCAATTAGTGGCTCAGTGCAAATCCATGTTTGCTGCTTCCTCTCTTTAGCTGTGTAACTTAGTGCCAGGCACTGAACCTCTCAGGGCCTCGGTGTCATCTCCTGGGCAAACATAAATACTATTGTGTTAGTATATAATATAATAATAATGGTCCTCGCCTCACAGAGTATGAGGATTAAATGAGCTGATATGTGTCAAGTTCTCAGAACAGTATCTGGCAACATGGTAAGTACTCAATCAGTGTTAATATTATTATCTCTTCATTTGTATTTGAATTGAGGAAGACCTCAAGCCAGTCTCCTTACCAAGCATGTCAGCATTTGTAAGAAGGAGATCCCAGCATGTCACTTAGTGCAGGGATATTCAGGTGATCAAGCTGTAGATCCAACAGACAAAAAATGAATGTGTGGGTCATTCTTCCATTTATTCTTGGAACCAGTACAGACAACCACTACATGGCATGGGTTAGCCCAACCAAGGGGATCAAACTTTTCTCTCTGCTCTACAATTGTCCTATAACTGTTGACTGTTCCACCTGGAACAGACCCTAAAGATAAAGAAAGCTGTCACAGACTCTGATTAGACACATGAGAATATTATAATTACCTTTGTATTCTGAGTCCACATGTCAGCACCAGCCAGTACTGGGGACTCCAACTGGGTCACCTGTGCCTGAGGAAACAGCTTTCTAAAGTTGACTATGAGTATTTTAAGCACATTGAATCACCTTCCAAAATGTCCAGTACCCAACTGTGAATATTATATCCAGCCAGATAGATTGTTCTGGATTTCTAACATTTTCAATGGTCAGATGACTCTGGTCCCCAAATATTTCTCTCAGAAGCTGTATTTACTGCTATAGTGTAGGATATAAATGATGACAACACAATTTTTATTAAAATACTTTTATATACAATTTGGTGTAGAAATATAAAAAATATACAAAAAATAAATTTATGGCAGGGGCTTTCATACATAGTGTCATTTGACCTCCCTGTGAAGCTGTGAGGTAGTGCTGTTCTGCTTATTTCATAGAGGAGGAAATTCTGGTTCAGGGAAGATTAGTAAATGGTTCAAATTTGTCCAGCTCCAGTGGCTCAGCCAGGATTTGAACCTGGGCTTGACTGACTAGGGAGCTTGTTATCTTTCCATTACAGACAGTTCCCAAATAAAGAAGGAAGCATCTTGAATTGCCCGTTGAAAGATATGCAGGTACCTCAGAGGTAGTGGCAACACAAAGGAACGATGACTCTTGGCTATGGTCAAGATAACTTTTGGTTGTTATGTAGCTTCCAAAACTAAGAAACTGAATTACTGTATGATATTGGCAAGAAGGGAAGGGATTCCTTCCCTTCGGGTATGCAGCCAGCTTTTTCATTTCCCTGCATACATGTCTGTAATTAGGCATGACATGAGTTCCATTTTTTCCTAAGGAAAAAAAAAAAAGGTGAGTTCCTATCTGCAAGACTAACAAATCTCTTCACCCTGTGATAAGCCAAGAACAAATAACCACCAAGAGGCATCTGTGCAGCCCATTAAAATCATGCAGGCAAAAAAAGAACATAGATACTGTGTAGGAATTATGGACAGCTCACCTTTCTCTCTTCCCAGCCTATACTGTTAGCACCAACACTTACAGTACAGGCTGGGATTCTACAAAGTTCTTCATCTTATCAAGCAATTGAAGTGTTATTCCCACAGTGTAAACTTGTTGGGCTGAGGTCACCTGAAAAATATTTTCTAATTTGTTCTCTCTAAGCACTGAAGTTAAAGTTGTGCCCTTTCTCACACCTTATTTAGCTGTCTGCTTTTCTCACAGGGACTTCTGGAGCCTCTCTTGACAAGATGAACACCAGGTTTGTGGACGTTGTGGGAGAACGAAGTTCCATGATTTATTGGTTTTAATGCCCATGAAATTTTCCCTTAAATGTTTTTGTTTGTTTGTTTTTGTTTGTTTTTGTTTTTTTGTTTGTTTGTTTTAGGTGGGGAGGTGGAACACAATGTAGCCCTAATCTAAATCTTTACTCATCTTGTTTGATAAACCACTAGAATTTTGGCTTGGAGATGCAAAATAATCATGTCTTTTATTTTCTGAATTCTAATGCTCTGACATCTGGGCCCTTGCTGGTTCTGGAAAGACTGCCTTTTTCAGTGTTAACAAATTCCTAGATATAGTAAACAATGAGTGTGCTTTTCAAATACAAACCAATCAAACCAGAGCCCATACCTCGGTCATTTCCTCTATGGGGCTCTCATTCTGGACCACTATCTACCTGCCTTAATCTGGTACCTAGAACCAGGTACTGGGCAACTAGGGACAACCTCTATACCCCAGAGCCCACTGATAGTATTCAAACTAGCCAATCCTAATCCTGCTTATTCTGCCTCATCTGTTCCTTCCATTAAAACCATCATAAAGGCTTTTCAGACAGATCCTCCCTCACCCTTTACCTCTTGACTGACCCTTGTCTTCTCTATGTAGCTCTGTTTGTCATGGCCTGCCTCCTGCTCTTAGGAATTGTGAGGAATAAAATGTGTTTTCAATAGCAGTTATCTCCTGATCAGTTGTCCTTACTATGCCTCAAATTTTCTATTAATACATTATATTTTAGGCTTTTGGTCAAGATGGCAGAGGAGGTAAATGCTGTGCTTTCCACATCCCATGACCACATTGAAATTACAACTAAACTACAGAAAAAGCATCACTGAGAATTATCTGAAGTCTAACTGAAGTCCTATAACTATGAAGAAGAAGCCACCTTGAGACTGGTAAGAGGGGTGGAGATGCAACATAGGGTAATCACACACTCATATGTAATGATTAAAAATCAGGGGGATATCTTGATTGTATAGGTCCCACCTGAGGAGCAAGGGGTCTCAGCCCCATACCAGGATCCCAAGATTAGGGATCTAGTGCTGGAAAGAGAAGTCCTCATAACTTCTGGCTGTGAAAAACAGTGGAGATTGCGGCCATGGAAGGCTTCCAGGGTCTCAGCTGCTTCTCTTAAAGGGCCCATGCACAAACATACTCACTAATGGACTCGTTCACTCCAAGCTCCGGTGCTGGGGCAGCAGCTTGAAAGGCTCTAGAGACATATGGGGAGGAACTGAATTGTCTGACTTCAGAGCTTGAGAGATAGCTTTCTCCCAGACAGAAGTGCTGGCAGAAGCCACTGTTACTTTGTTAATCCTTCCCTCCATACAGTCTGTACATTCAGCCAGGTGTCACATCTGAGTCTACATCAACCTGGTTAACATTGTTCACCTTGCCCTGGTGATTCCATGAGACCCTGTCCCAGCCAACATGTGGGCCCACCCAAGATGCTTCCAGTGGCTTTTCCATATAAATAGCCTGTCTTAACTCATGCTGAGAACTTTCTTGAAATCTCTCAAAGGTTCACAAACCCCAAACAAATATTATCTGGCCTCAGCATGCCCTATATCTCTTGCTAAGCAGCCCTAAGCCTGGAACTAAAAGCAGCCAGCCTTGGTTCACAGCCTAGCCTCTTCCAAGCACCTCTGAGTCCAGCATAAGTGGTAACCATCAGCAGACCACTGTGTACCTCATACCAAATGGCCCTGGGCAGGGCACAGGCAATGGTTTATTTGTCCCAAGAGGTCCCAGAACCAACAAACCCAGCAGCAAGCTTCAGACAACACAAGAGAACCACCCAACCACCTCCACAGATGACACACCCAAGGGGAAGACTAGGAAGGCACCAGAGCCCTGCTAAAGTGAATCCTGCTTTGTAGGGTCAGCCCCTTCACAATACCTTCTCCACTGTGGTCGTGGCCAGTCCTCACAACCAATCAGCCTGAGGGTCAACCCTTCCCATTGATGTACCAACAGCAATCAAGGCTCAATACAACAGAAGGGTACACACAACCCACACAAGGGACACATCTGGAGCACCCAGCTCAGGCGACCAGGGAGACTGTGCCACTGAGCCCCACAGAATACCCACTACATAAGGCCACTCTAGTAAGACCAGGAGACATAGCAGCTCTTCCTAATATATAGAAACAAACACAGGGGGGAAGCCAAATGTGGAGACAAAGAAATATGTCCAAAATGAAAGAACAAAACAAGCTCCAGAAAAAGAACTAAACAAAATGGAGACAAGCAATCAACCAGATGCAGAGTTCAAAACACTGGTTATAAAGATGCTCAATGAACTTATGGGAAGAGTAGATGAACTCAGTGAGAACTTCAACAGAGAGATAGGAAACATAGAAATGAAGATAGAAAAAGCAATTAAGAGCCAGTAACTGAAATAAAGAATACATTAGAGGGAATCAACAGTAGATTAGATGAAGCAGAGAATTGAATCAGCAATTTGGAAGATAAGGCAGCAGAAAATACCCAATCAGAACAACAATAAGAAAAAAGAATCTAAAAAATAAGAATAGTTTAAGGGGCCTCTGGGACAACATCAAGAGTAACAACATTTGCATCATGAGGGTACCAGAGAGGAGAAGAGAAAGAGCAAGGAATTAAAAACCTTTTTGGAAAACTAATGATGAAAAACTTCCCTAACCAGGTGAAGGAAATAGACATACAACTCCAGGAAGCACAGAGAGTCCCAAACAATATGAGCCCAAAGAGGTTCATATCAAGACACATCATAATTAAAATGCCAAAGGTTAAAGACAAAGAGAATTTTAAAAGCAACAAGAAAGCAGTTAGTTATCTACAAGGAAGCTCCCATAAGACTGTCAACTGATTTCACAACAGAAATTTTGCAGGTCAGAGGGATTGGCACAAAATATTCAAAGTGATGAAAAGCAAGAACATACAACCAAGATTACTTTACTCAACATAGCTATCATTTAGAATTGAAGGATAAAGAGCTTCCTAAACAAGGAAAGGTTTAAAGGAGTTCATCATCACCAAAACAGTATTGCCGAAAATCTTGGAGGGACTTTTATAAGAAGAAAAAAATATGTATCAAAAATATGAATAATAAAATATCAATAACTACATACCAATCAACAATTACTTTAAATGTAAATGGATTAAATGCTCCTGTCAAAAGACAAGGTGGCTAAATGAGTAAAAAAACAAGATATTTACATATGCTGCCTACAAGAAACTCATTTCAGATTGAAATATACGTATAGGCTGACCATAAAGAGATATAAAAAGATATTTTATGAAAATAGAAATGAAAAAAGCCCCAAAACAGTTGGGGGAGCAATACTTATACCAGACAAAAAGACTTTAAAACAAAGGCTACAATAAGAGACAAAAAGGACCCAATAATTCCATTCCTGGGTATTTATTTGAAGAAACCCAAAACACTATTGCAAAGAAACATGTGCATCCATGAGTTCGTTGCAGCATTATTTACAATAGCCAAGATATGGAGGCAACCTTGGTATCCAACAATGGATGAAGGGATAAAGAATCAGTGGTACATATATAAAATGGAATATTACTCAGCCATAAAAAAGAATAAAATCTTGCCATCTAAAAAAACATGGATGGATCTAGAGGGTATTATGTTGAATGAAGTCAGACAAAGACAAATACCATATGATCTTACGTGTGGAATCTAAAGTACAAAATAAGTAAACAAACAAAACAGAAACAAACTCACAGATACAGAAAATATTTTGATGGTTGCCAGATGGGAGGGGGATTGGAAGGATGGGTGAAAAAAAGGAAGTGAGTTTAAATACAAATTGGTAGTTATAAAACAGTTATAGGGATGTATCAACTACTAATTTGTACTTCTTTAACCCTTCACCTCATTCTCCCAGTCCCCCAACATCCTCCCTTCTATCTGTCACCAAATTGTCCACTATTCTTGTGAGTCTTAAAAATACATTATATTTTAAAACAAGATGGGAATCTCTACCACGTCCTTCTCACCAAACTCTACAGCCTATCTCCCATAAGACAGCAGAAAAATCTGGGTGGCTTCATCTTTATCTTGCTTTTCAAAGTGGAAAGCCAACAGTTGTGATTTTAAAAAGTCAAAAGAATCAAAGATATGCAGATGCAAGTTTAATACTCTGCACATTGGAAAATTTTTACCTAAAGTGACCTAAGTTTAGTCACTGCCTGATTCAAACAGAAAGCTGTGGTGCATTTTCCCTGTGGAACATTCATTAAAACCACCGCAAGCATGATTTCTGAGGATCTGGATTTTGTAACCTCATTAGTTTTTGTAAGAGCTCTCTGTGATTTGACCCAGTTTCAACTCCCAAAGTCTGAAAATAAAATATAAATGTTTTCTGTATAAGGCTTTGGTCATGTGTCATTAGTCTACTAATAAAATATGGGCCATACTGCTTCACATATAACTTGAAATGCTCCAGATGATATACCACCGAGAAAGTGCATATCCGATTAAATCCTCAGTGGGAGAACTTCCTGGAGAGATAGCTACTTGCAATGAATAAACTACAGTAAATTCTCACTTAACACCATCAACAGGTTTTGTGACTTTAAGCAAAATGCTGTGTAACAAAACTGATGTTCTCATAGGCTAATTGACATAAACAGGAGTTAAGTTCCTCCAATGTCTTATGAATGTTTTAACGAAAGGACATTGAACCAAATGACATTATTTGAGGACCTGCTGTACCTATATCTTAATTGGAACTACCTGAAGAATGGAATTATATTCCTTCTAAAGTTATTTAAGATACAATTTATAACCACCACAATTCAAAGAAGGTTCATCAAAAGCTCAAAATATTCATATGGATTTATACTTCTTGAAATTTATAACACTAACTCAGTGTTTTAGGATGCTTTGGAGAACACGTGCTAAATAATGCATCTGGCTACTAAGAGCTGGCAAATTGTTCCCCTTTTTGGCTGAGGTAGCACAGATGAGTGGGTCCCTGCAGTGTAATATTACATGCTCTTTACTCAGTCAGACAAGACACTCCACACCCCTGACTGAAGACTTTCTTTCATTTTTGTTGCTGATTTTTTTCTTCACTTATGAATGCCTTGGGGCTTGAGGTACACGGGTAATGGTGGAATCAGAATTCAACCTGGAATTCTCTGTGGGTTTATTTGCCTCTACTTGAATTATTGTGAGCAGTGAGAGAACACTCCATAGGCTAACTTAAAGATGGTCATGGAAAAAGAGCAACCAGACTTTAAAATATTCAGGCACTTTTTCTTGTCTCGTATGGTTGAGTGAATTTTTTAAAAATTTAACTCAAATTTTCTATTGTTTATCAGGATGATTATAAAGACCATGTGTAAACTTGTTTGATTTTGTCAAAATGATGCCAGGTGACTACTACTCTTTTCAAAATATCTGCTTTAGGGGTTGACTTTTGCTAGGAGCTGTGTTTATACATTTATACATTTCCTTAGACTCAATGCAAAGACCTCTACCTCTTGTCACCTCATCGATGCCTTTAATTTAATCAACCTGATGCTACAGGCATCTGGATAGTTAGGGAAGCTAGGACTACTTTGCAGTCCTACAGGGTCACTCAAATTAACTTAACCCGATAGGATTCAACCTGATTCTTAAAACTCTAAACAAAATGATTCTATAATCCTATGTAATATTTAAAAACCCCTCACCATCCAGAATGTCCCCCTTATTTCCAAGCCAAATGCTCTCCAACACAGCGTAAAACCCTGGCACTTCTTGGTGCTAACAACAGTTGTGCCTGCATGTTGCTCAGCGTGAGGTTAAGAGAAAATCCCTTGAGAGAACACTTTATTAGCAAATGATTATTTGACTAATTTTTTTTTTCGGTGAACCCATTTCTTGAGTGAATCATTGCTGATTTACTGTTCAGATCAATATGAAAGGGAGCGGGGGTCACTGCTACTGACTTAGGGCTTTTTCAATTGACTTCTTTCTGTTTGCTCAGTACAGTGCCACAGAGAGGCTCACTGTGGCTGCTCACCTGGCTGATGACCCCTGACACATCTCACCCACTGACCATGAGGTGATGGGATCCAGGACTGCATTGGTGGAGACACCAAGGTAGCTCGTCCCTGATGCAAGATTCCCTTGGGGGCCGACCTTGACCCAGTGATTCCCTGATTCCCTGCAGAACCTTCTCTAGGCTGTGGGGGGTCCTAGAGGACACTTCTGCTCAACCTTCCTTCCCTTTTCCCTCCTTCGTTTAGGGCAGGATGTCACCTCTCCCAGTCTTTCCCAGCTCCTCTGCCCTCTCCCCTCCTCGCAGGCATTTTCCTAATAAAATATTTGCACATTTCATCTGTCCTGGCATCTGCAACACGGAGCCAAGGACACAGCCCAAAGACTCATGTTGACATTCCTTCTCTTACCACCGACCAGCCAGTTAAAAGCTTCACTAATGTATACAGGCACTGTCCTCAGACCCCAAAGCCTAGGTGCTCCTTTTACCCTAGCAGACATACATAACTAACTGGGTCATGAGAGGACCAGACCCTGTGGAAATCCCATAACTGGATCTGGGTCCAAAATAACTGCAGAGGCCAAGACTCAAAGCAGAAAGGATGAAGCAGGGTGTGACTGAGACTCGGTGTGTGTGTGTGTGTGTGTGTGTGTGTGTGTGCGTGCGCGCGTGTGCATGTGATACTGTGTGAGTATTCATGTGTATATATGATGTGCCTCTGTGTGTGTGCACATGCACGAAGGTAGGCATGTGCATTGTGTACCTGTGCATGTCCGTTCACATGTGCAAGCATGTGTGTGTGTGTGGTCACAGGCTGGGGCAGGGGCATCTCATGGGATGCTACCATGGATCAGCCACATTTTTCTGCACTGTTTTCTCCATTAGCTCTCTCCCTGAAGGCTGCAGAAATCCTACAGTACAGGTTCTGTTTTTAATTTCCAAACAAATTAATTGGGAGAATGCCTTTCCCTCCCCTTTCTCTCCTTCCCTTCCACCCCTCTTCTCTATTTTCTCCTTTTTCCTCCACCCCTCCTTCTCTTCTTCCTTCATTCCCTTCCTTTCCTCCTCTCCCAATTTCCCTCCTTTCTCTTTTTCTTTCTTTTGGGCATCAGGCCTTTGGTCTGATTTGAGAAGGCACCTGCCTGAGCAGGGAGCCAAGGGAGATCCCTCTTTAGATTTGCTGTCTTCTTTGCTTTAATCTTCCTTCCTCTTTTTGGTAAGCCCAGAAAACAGAGCCAGGGAGTCTTTGCCATGTCTCTATAGAACCAGTGCCAGCAGAGATTACAGCTCTGGGATCTGAACCAAAGATGGGCTTTACCCAGCAAGAGCCTCATGGAATCTTAGCTCAAAGGAAACCAGTAGGATGAAGTGGGGTGGGTTGGGGAGGGGAGGGGAAGACAAGACCAAACAGAGCCTCTCCCTCCCTCACACCTTCAGCCCAGGGACACCCCTGCAGAGTGCCTTGCAGCCAGTAGCAGTGGGCTGCCTTTTCATCTTCCACTATATTTAATCACAGGCCTAGCTCCCCCTCCCCTGCTTTTCTCTAAGCTGTGCAGACAGTCTTTCCTACTGCAGCTCTAGATTAAAAATGAGAGATATATTGTGAGGAAATTCTCCTTGCTTTAGGGTGACATAACTTTAAATCAGATGATAAGCTCATAAACAGCAACAAGGAGGACGCCTTTTATGGGTCAGTCAGAAATAAAGATGGAGTAACTGCACTTCACTCTCCCGTGACAGCATGTTTATGAGCTGCTCAGATGGACTGTATATAGGTTCTGCCAGCCCAGGGCATTATTTATTTAGCAGATCAGCAGTGCTTCAAAGACAGTCCTCAATAATCCTCGCCATCAAGTAATGGGGAGCAGCATATTAAAATGACACAGTAAATTCAAGTCCAATTGCTGTCTTCTTCTTCATGGTCATGAGCTTCTATCTTATACTGAACCAGACTTAAAGAAGAGCAGTATCTCTTGAATCTGGGGAAAATAGAGTAGTAGAGATGCAATATGTACCCATTACCTTTGCATTTGTTTACATGACACTCCTTAGGTTTATTTCCCAGGTTTTTCACCATAAAAATAAGAGGTGCAATACAGCTTGAATAACCCTAAACCACGTGTGCAATTCTCTTTCCCCAGAAATGATTAGGTTAAACCACTGGAAACTGGCATTTCTGCATGTTAAAAGTGGTCAAATGCTGTCAGCCTCAAGCACCAGTCCTTCTTCTTTTCTTGATGATCATAGAGTTAAAGGTGAGAACAGTGAGGGATAGCAGAGTTATTTGCTTTGCCTATGCAGTTCCTACCTCTTCCTACATTGAGTAATCTTCAGAGAAAGAAAACTCTGGCTGCTGATAATTGCAGCCCACCAGGGGGACATTATTTCATGTTTTTTAAAGCACCATATTTCCTTTTAAAATTTGTGGGGGTAGAGGGAGGTAAAATAAGCCCTGGAGGGGAAGGGAAAACTTAAAGATAGAAAGAAAGCATCCTACAATTGCTATAGCTAAGAAAAATCATAATTGGTATACCATAACTTGTCTTTATATCATACATTTAAAATATCCCCTAAAGTGCAGATAAGAATATTGTGTGTCTGTAGACTGCATTGCTCATTATAAGCCTTTCCACAGTCACTACCTGTGCAAAGGCAGGTAATAGCTATGAATAGAGGATACATAGGGTAACAAGCTTCCAACCTGCCCAAACCCATTTCTTGGAAGAAGTAATGGAACCTGGAGTGGATAAGGCTATACCTCTTCTCTTCAGCCTCCTGGGCAAGGAGTAAGGCTTGTTCATGCCATCCCCACCCACTCAAAGGAGAAAATTCACACCAGTGAGTAGACTGGAAGCTTATTTTTGGCCAGTTGTATTGGAGGTATTATCATTCAGAAGAAAAGGAATGTTTGTATGCAAGTCAAACTACCTAGAATTCAAACTTTCTCCACATCCTCACCTCAGCGAGAGTTTCTCAGCGCTTGCTAATGGTGCCATGAACCCTCATCAGGCTTTTATTTTGAGAAGTCTGTCAGAGTCTCATGGCTATTTAACACACAGTATTAAACACTAAATAGAATAGGTTGCTGTGTCCAAGCCCACTGAATGTTCAAGCTGGAAAACAAAAAGGAGAGTGACTGGATTTTATTGGTGTGAAAAGAACTATTAGAAGCAAACTGGAAGAGAGCAGAAGCAGAAGCTGGCAGCCAACCTTCAAGAGAGCAAACAGAAACAGGAATAATCACCACCAGGCTGGGCTAAGATTCATATTAATTCTGAGCGATTAGTAATGTGTACTAGACACTGTATAAGGAGGCAAGAAAGTATTTTTAAAAGATTGCACTGAAATAAATGAAAACCAGTGATGGTTGTGCTTCATTTTTAGATTGGTACTCAAAAGAATGTTTCTATTATTTGAATAATTCAAATATGAGAACATGGAAATGCTGATCCCTGACATACTGCAAATATGTATTTGTTATATGTCTGTAGAAAGTAGAATTTTTGATAAGCTTTTATCCACTGTTATTAAAAGTTGTGTGTAAATTCACAGGGCCACATCTTTAGCCAAATGTAAAGTACTCTCTAGAAATGACTAGCATGTTTCCTGGTGGGAGATAAAGGGCCCCTTTCCAGTAAAATGATTTCTATTGTCTTCAGTCTTTCCAGTGTCTAGCAAGTACTTTTTTCCAAGAGAGATCTTTATTGTCTCTAAGTCTGTTAACAGGGCAAGGACAAAGATGGGCCCTTTAACAGACAGAAGCACAACAAGAATTGCTCATCAGGTCCCAGCCAGCAGCTTGATCATAATGAGAGTCATCAAGCCTCATATGGGGGCCAGGATATATCCACCTGCCCCTGAGGGGGTTACTAAAACATGTACGGTATCTGAAAAGTAGAGAAATATCGTCAAATCCACTTATGTTTTGACAGCGGTTAGTTACATTTTCACATAACATGCTCACTTTATTTTTCCTCAACCTCTGGATGCCCTTTCAGATGAAGTACCTCTAAATGTGAAGCACTGTGTCCACTTGTACATCTGAGGAAAGTAAAATAAATGCACCATTTTGCTTGTGTGGCCAGACTCTGGGGAAACTCAGTAGTGTATGTATTGATCTCAGATGTGAGTACGGCTTTTAATGCCCTCTTCTTGTTCATTGCTGATGGCTCCACACCACCTGTGCTCCAGGGCTCTGCACATCTGCTTCCCAATCTCATTCACATGGACACACACAAACACACAGTGCAGGCATACACACATATAGGCATGCACACACGCGCGCGCGTGCACACACACACACACACACACAAGCATACTGACAGACACACATGCAAATACACATCTTCTTTCTCCTGTTTCCTGTCTTAGCAAGGACACCAAACTGCCTCTTTACCTTAGCCAAATACCTTTTTATTTCCTTCTTCTGTTCTTTTTTATTCCCTTGTTACCCACTTCCCATCAGGAGCTAAACCTCTCAGCCCGTCCCCATCTCCCTCTCCAGTCTCACTGCCATGATTCAGGCACTGACCTGGATGGCCACAGTGACCTCCTATGTCCAACTTCCTTTCCTCTCAAATCCACATTCTGACGGAACCTACTGAAAACTCAAATGGTACAGCCTGTACAGAAGGCAATATGGTAACATCTCAGAAATGTGAATTTGTCCTTTTATGCAAGAATTCCATTTTCAGGAGTTTATCTAGAAGATATATGTCCACAAATCAAAATGATTTGCCATAGCATTATTTGTAATAGCAAAATACTAGAAACAACCAAGTGTCCATCCTTAGCAAACTGGTTAGATAAACAATTTTATATAGTATTGAAATTGGAAATTTAAGGGGTTTTTTGTTTCCAAAAAATAAAACTGAAGATGAAAAAAACAAAGCCTAAATATAAATGAATGAATAAATATAAATGAATAAATATATATAAATGAATGTAACTGTACACATTTATAACATAATTGGACACACAAATAGAAAATCCAGGAACTCTTATTACACATCCTTATGGGACATATTCTAAATAGGAAAATAACTGCAAAGAAATCTTACATTTTAACTAGTTGCTCTGCTGTTGGTGGTGGTGTTACTGGTATAGTGATCTGGAAATGACTTTGTGGATATTGTAGGACAGGGCAAATAAGTAAATGTGTTCATATACTTGGGAAGCAATGTGGGAATATGGAAGTAGGGGAAAGTGAGGAAGAATCTTATAATGAATTAGTGTTATTGGCATAAACTTGTAAGTTTTGAAAAACATACATTTCCTAGCACTCTCCATTCATAAGGCCTAGAAGCAATGACATTTCTGTATTGATAGAGCATGTTTGGCATCCAGGTCATGGTTTCCAATTATCATTAAAAAGACCCAGGGCAGCTCAGTTCATGTAGTCAGTTCCAAATTTGGGGAACAAAAGTACCAAGTGAGGCAGAAAGTCTGGAAGTGCTCTAAGTCAAATGGGGACCTATCAAGGACACACAAGCTGGTGAAGGGGCTCCCACTGGCCCAGTTTGGGACAATTTGAGCATCAGTAAGCATAATGGTAATTTCCAATACACTGAATAAAAACGAATCTCATGAGCCTAAAATTATGATTTTTAAAAAGGGGTGTGGTAGAAGCGCTTCTTAGGAGAATGCTAATTTACAAATAGAGAAGAAACAAGAATTGCAAGATCACGCTCAGTTATAAAGGGTAAGATGTTCCTGTAAAATGGAGACTGTGATGACAGCTGAGTGAAAAATTTAGCCCACAGATATTGGAACAAATTGGCACCACAAGCCCCTTGATGTGATGCAGAGGGAAGGCCACACTCTCCTATGTGGTGCTTTTGCTAAAAATGTTTAACCTTAATCAAATTATGAGTGAACAATCACACAGGTCCAGAGTGAGGGACAGTCTACTAAGCAACTGGCGTGTGCTCTTAACAAATGTTAATGTCAAGAAAAACAAAATAACTACAAAAATGTGGGGAACTTTCTACATTAAAAGAGACTAAAAAGCCAATGTCCCCAAATGCAACGTGCCTTGCTTGATCGCTCTAGATAAAGAATAAAAGAGCTAAAAAGTTCATTCTGGGAAAAATGTAGGTAATTTAACTATGGGCAGGATGTCAGATAACACATTCAAATGTATTGTAAATGTTCAATCCTTGGGTATGATAATGGCACTGTGGTTATGTAGAAAAACGAATGTCCTTTCTTCCTAGAGACTCATGGTCAATTATTTAGTCATGACGTCTGTAATCTACTTTCAAAGAGTCTAGAAAAAAATACAGTGAGGAGAGAAGGCCAATGTGGCAGATGTTAACAATCTGAGAATCCATGTGTAAGCCGTACAGTTATTTATTGTACTGTTCTTTCAACTTTTCTGTTGGTTTGGAAGTTTCAAAATAAAAAGTTGGAAAGAAAGTCTTTCCTTACCTAGATCACTCACAAAGTCTGGACTCTGACCCAGTAAATGGTCTCCAGGGTTTGGTCTCTGCTCAATCTCCTGGCTTTCTCTCTGGTCACTCCCCACCTTCCCCCGCCCTTGCACCATCTGCTCCAGCCACACCATTCTGCTGTTCCTCAACAACACCGTGCTTTTCCTCTCTGCTCTACTATGGTTCATGCTGTTTCTTCTACCATTAAGGATTTCTTCCTTCTTTCCCCTTTAAACTCAGACAAGACTACTTTTGGGACAAATGCCTTTTCTGCACATTTCCTCGTTTCTCCAGGCTCCATGCCTACTTCCAATAATTGTGCACCATGTAATACTGAAACGAACTGCTGATGTACCAGGCACCCTGCAGTAAACAGTAAGCTCCCCAGATAGAACTGGCTTCAAATCGCGACTATACCATCTGGATCTGGCACTCCCAAGCATCTACAGAAATGACCTCCCTTGGGAGCTGGACAGGGTATCTCTGAACACACGCCCACTTGAAATAGCAGGATTCCTGCTTCCCTGGCTGCCCGTCTTTCCTCAAGCTCCAAATTGTGGTGTTATTAATAACAACAAATGGGGTTCTGGAAGACCAGTACTGTTCAGTACCCATACCAAAACAGAAATTGAACTCCTGGGGGCAGAGAAAACAATTCTGCAAATTCTCCTGCTGCTCAGGCCCATTAAAATCACCTCCAGGGGGCTCCTGCTTAGCTATTCTTTGGGAGGGAAAGCATCCTGCAAAGTTTCTAAGTGGCCAGGCTGTGGTTCTTCTGTCCTAATTACCATGGCCATAGCTTTCAGACTGCACCTTGCTGTAGGCTTTCCGTTTCTGTGGTTGGGGCTGAACAGGCAGAACAGGAAAAGCTAGAAGGGTGAGCTCTCTCCTGAGTTTGGCTCCTCAAATGTCTCCTTTACAAAACACTGCAGAGAAGAACTAACATTCTCCGCTCTGCTAGAGCAGTTTCACTGCAGTCCAGAACACAGAACCACCCTCAGCCTGTCCAGCCAGACGTGGGGCAGGGTTGGCCCATGTACATACAGGTTATGTGAGTTTTCTCAGGTAACACACTTATCTCCATTTTAGAGACGTGGAAATTGAAGCTTGGGGAGTTGAAGAGGCACAGCTTGTAAGCAGACCGTTATGGCCAGGAGGGGAGAGACAGAGGCTTCCAATAGTGAACCTCTCCAAATCTCTTATCAATCAATTATTAACTAATTACATTTATGAACTGTCGTATCTTATCAGAGGCCTGCAGGCAAAAGGGACTTGCTCACAGATCCCTCCGTTGGGTCTCATTCTCCACCCAAGGGTAGGGTTTCGTAAAGAAGTGAGAAATTCTTTCCTGATTGCTAAAATAATACTTGCTTGCAATAGGGACTTCCTGCTTAAGCTCTTAGAACGTTCTTATAAACTTATAAACTGTGGCTGCTCATTAGAAACACCTGGGGAGATTTTTACAGCTCCCGGTGCCAGCACTCACCGCAGACCAATTAATCCTGTCACTCTGGGGATGGGACAGAAACATCTCTCTTTTGAAAGGTCCCCAGGTGATCATAATGTGCAACCAAGGTTGAGAAGGGCTGGAAGCATTTCTGCTCAAAGTACCAGGCGAGGAGCATTACCCTCAACAAGAGACGGCTGCAAAAGATGCTGAACTGGGGAGGCCTGCCAGGTCAGAAGCCAGGTCCTTGCTAGCACACTGGGCAGAAAAGTGTCCCTGTTTCCTTCTGGGGTAGATAATGTCAGAGTCACCCATGCACAGTTCAGCCACCTAAGTGCCTGCCTCCCCAACACATAGGCAAGCCTGTCCTCTCTCCCCAAGTCCTAGGTCTGCATTTTGTAAAAGAGCTCAAAACAGATTTAATGCAGCAGTTAGTTACAAGTACAGTGTTGGGACCAGGAAGGTCCAGTCCGGCTGGCCCTGACTCACTCCAGAGATTGCAGTTGCCTTACAGGCAGTCAGCTCCCTGAGTCTCTCTGTTTGCAGGGACTCTCTGGCCAGAGAACATGCTCAGTAGAGCCAACCAGAAGTGCCAAGGAGTAAGCGCCCCAGGAGCAGCTCTCACCAAAGGGAAAAAGTGATCAGTGGTTGGATATTCCCACTTCTTCCTTTCTTGATGGGACAACTCTCAGAGATCCCCAGTGGGGCTGAGGCCCAGCTGCCCAGAGCAGTAACTGGCTCCCTGACACATTCTGTACAGGCACACCTGTCTCACTTCCCCCTTCCCTCAGTGTGCTTCCTGGGATCGCCTCCTATGCCCAAGCCTTTGTTCAGGCTCAGCGGTTGGAGGAACCCAAATTAGGATATCTTCCCTGAACCAAATGCCAATTCTTTCCAAAGCTCCGATGACACATTTTATAACTACATAGGACTCCCTTGTCCATATAGAATGTTCTGTCACTGCACAGCTGAGTTAACATGGGCAAATTAGTTAAGTATTCTCCCAGTGTCTTCATCCGCTGTCAGAACCTTTCCCTCACTCTAGAAGATGCTAAGAAGAGGTCACTCAGGGCAAAGTTCCCAACATTTTCCAAAATAAAAAGGTGGAATATTTTATGGAATTTTCATTTTAATTAAATTTGAACACCTTCATTTCTACAGTATCATCCACTGACATTTCTGAGGATGGTATTTTTTTTTTTTTATAAACACCTAGGCAAATCCTTTTACTTTCTGCATAAGCACAGGAGACTACTGTGTTTGTTGCTACAGCAGTAGATGGAAACACCCTCAGCCCCTTAAAGATGAGGCATTGTATTAATTTCCTAGAGCTGCTGTAACAAATTACTACAGAGTAGGTGGCTTAAAACAGAAATTTATTCTCTCACAATTCTGAAAGCCAGAAATCCAAAAGCAAGGTGTCCGCAGGGCCACATTTCCACCAGAGGCTCTAGGATGGACTCCTTCCCTGCTTCTTCCAGTTTCGGACGTCCCCTGGCTTATGGCTGTGTCATTCTGATGCCTGCCTCAGTCCTCGCATGGCCTTCTCTTCTGTGTGTGTCTAGTCTCCCTCTGCGTCATCTTATCTTGTGATGGTATTTAGGGCCCACCCAGATAACCCAGGATAATCTCTCTTCAGGCTATTTAACTTTCCTCTTTTGCCACTCTGGGAATCTTCACTCTTTTGCTATATAAAGGTAACAGTTAGAGGTTCTGAGGATTAGGAAATATATCTGGGGAGGCATTTTTTTTCCCAGCCTATCACAGGTGTGATCAGATTTTTATAACCCTTTGTAGAGGAATGTTTCATGGAAATTTTAGATTTTCTAGAGCAACTCTTGACTAACGACCAGGATGTTATTCAAGTCGCACAGGGGGTGTTATAACATTTCCTTTCCTCAGCATGACTTCCCCTGAATGGCACTGTCTAGAATTGGGATGAAAGGGGAATCAGCCATTTTGCCTGCACCATTTTACTTAATCCTCGGAGGAACCCTTTGAGGTAGATGTTACCGGCCAAGGCAAGGCAGTTAAGAACACACATTCTAGGGCCTGGTTTCCTGAATTGGAATCCAAGCTCTGCCACTTATAAGCAGTGTGAACTTTGGCAAATGATATCACTTTTTTGTGACTGAATTTCCTCCTTTGCCATGGGAGTCCTTCGAACACCCACCTCGGTGAGATGAGTCGATACGTGTAAAGCACTCAGCTTAGACCTTGGCACATAGTAAATATGCAGCACATAAGCTATTAGTTTGGTTTGTAGTCACAAAAGAGGAAACTGAGGCTCAGAGGAGTTAAATATCACTGCCAAGCTCACAGAGCTAATGAGCGCAATGCAGGGTACAAAGTTTCAGTTACGCAGGATGAATAAGTTCAAGACATCAGATATACAGCACTGTGACTGAAGTCGATAACCCTAAATCATATGCTGGAAATTTGCAGAGAGTAGATCTCAGGTGCTCTCACCACCAAAAAACAAAACAAAAAAAACAAATGGTAACTATCTGAGAAGACGGCTATGTTAATTAGCTTGATTGTAATAATCATTTCACTATATATATGTATATCAAGACATTATGCTGCATATCTTAAATATACACAATTTTTATTTATATATATATATATAAGCCAGGCCTGTCTGACTCACAAATCTGTGCTTAGCTGTCATGGTATACCTAACATTTCATACCTAAAGATCCAAAACACAACAGAGCTTTGTAGGCTTTTCCTTTAAATTTAATACATTAATTAGAGCTTGAAATTGTTTACCTTAGGTTCCCCCTTTTGGAATTGAATACGATGACAGAATTCACGTGACAGCAAATTCTCTGAAATGCACACAAACTTACAACATCTCAGGCCAAGAGAGAAGAAGTCCCTGGACAGAGATCCAGAAAAGCTGCTTCAATCCTCAGCATTTTTTTAAGTGCAATTCTAAATATTCATTTAGGTATTTTTGTTTTCTTAGAAAAACAAATAGCATGACTGAAACATTTTTTTACACATAAACTTTTCTATACATATGCATGGAACCGAGCCCATGGGTTTATACAGAATTTTGCCTCATTATGTAAAAAAAGAATTCCTCCAAGAATAATGAAAAAAGCTTGCTAGGTGGCTTTTCTCATTCCATTCCATGAACTAACTGCACAGTCTAGGCACAGAGTCCACACAATTCTGAAGAGGCACATCATGGCATGAAAGATGCAGCCTGAGGCTTATGTTTTACAATGAATAACGGAAGTCTAGTGGTGTGTGTGCATGCAAGTGTATGCTTACACACATGTGTGCATGTGTGTACATATGTGCTGAGACATGTGAGTGGCATATGTGTGCTCACACATGTGTACATGTGTGTGAGTGCATACATAAGCATGCATACTCCCCAAACCACTAGGACCTTTACACTACTTTCCACAGATCCCTCCTGATGGACAAAACATTAAAACCAAATGTGTTTAGACTATTGAGCAGAAAATACACACACACACACACAAGACTTCAAATGTGTTCATTGCTTTTCATTAACTCTAAAACTTCATAAACATGTTTGTATATATTGATAATGTAATTGCTAAGTATTTTCAAAATAAAAAGAATGTGAAGTGGTTTCTAATTAAAAATACAGACTATAAAAATAAATATAAACTACACAAAGTGATATAAAGAGGTAGGATAAAACTTGATACAAAGTCAAGACTATTTTGGTCAAGCATTACATTTGGTGTTAGCTTTCTAACAGGGCAACATGATACAATGCATTATGTAATTTATGAGTTAGTTGCACACAGAGTACATGCTGTAAGATACTTAGGAAGGATTGCTATTATTACTCTATTTTAAAAAGAAGAGATACCCTTTCTGGAAAACCTGAGGGAAATATTCTAAAAGAATACAATAGTTCTCTGTAAACTCATTACCTTGAGATAACTGAAATGAGAATTTGGTATTTTCTTCCAATCTCTTTCCATTTTAAAATATATGGATAAATCACATGTAGCAATTAATTTTTTTTTCTATTAATGTTCTAGCTTAAGGGTTTTTTTCATAGCTTGAAAAGCTTTTCACACACATCATGTTGAATGGCTCTATATTTCATGGAACAGATAAGCCATATTTATTGAGCCATTCTCATTTGGGGCACTTTGGCTCTTTTATAATAAATATTGAAATAAATCAAATGTCTGTTAAGAATGTCCTTGCACTGAAATGTTTTTGTACATAAACTTCTGATTACCTTTTCATAATACATTTCTAGAAGCAGCTTCTTGGGTCAAAGGGCATCTATATATTTTAAAGCTTTTGCTGTATATCGGCTAATTGTTTTTCAGAAAGTCTATGCTTTTCCTGAGTAGCACATAATAAATATTCTATCACACTGCAACTTTTTCTGGACCATCATTTTAGAATCTTTGTTAATTTGATAGAGGAAATGATGTCCCTTTGCTATTTCAATTTGCATTTCGTTAAAAACCAGTGAGTCTAGATATTTTATCATATGTTGATTTGCCATTTGCATTTCCTCTTTGGAGATTTGTTTGTCCTTTACCAGGGTATCTATTTTGGGTCTTAATGTTTTTCTTATCGATTTGTATGAATTCTTTATATATTAGAAATATTAGTCATTTTATTCCGTTCTATTTGTTTCAAACATTTCTCAGCTTGATGTTTGCCTGTTAATTTTGTTAATGAGATAGCATTATGGAGAGAAATTTTAAAATGTTAGGAAGTCAAACCTATTGATCACTGCCATTATGTTTTCTTTCAGTGCATCTACATTAAGCAAAAAGCGTTACTAAAATATTCCTGTTCTAGGGAACTACAGTAGAATGTCACAGAGACTTTTGTTTTTCTTCTCTTCACTTGCTTCAGAACAGGACATTGCAGCTCAAAATGTGATCATTAGTCCATGCTACCCCAAAGTGGGGTTGCGGGTAAAGTAAGTATGAGGTGGTTGCTGGGTATCAGAATCCTTGATAGTAACCAAAACCATGAAACAGAGGAGGCAAGCAACATAATTGGAATTTGAACTTCAAGTATCTTCATGGATAGGACTCCTATATAGAACTGGGCATGCTTCCAGGCAGCCCAAACAATCCACCTGGAACTTAATCATCTTCTTGAAATGGAGTTGAGAAATTTTTCTAACCCTTCAGTATTTTCTCCAATCCTTCTGCACTTTTCCATTGTCACAGAGACCAGGAAATCTTGATGTCTGGCACCATTTATTTAGACAACAAATATTCGTTGCATCTTGGCTTTGTCCAAGATCCTCTATTAGGTATCACAAACCCATGTTCTCATGTTTCCATTTTCTTCCTTTGTTTTCATAAAAGTGTCTCAAATTATCAAAACATGACTACTTACAGGTCTAGGCCAATTTCTCCAGATTTACACTTCTGGATTTGGCTTTTTCGGCAACTGAGTAGGTGGCCAAAAGGCAAAAAGATTGAACATTACTTCAGGAGCTCACAGATTATGGGAGTGTCCCAGTTGGATCTGTCTAGACTTCCATAATTAGAGCATTCATACAACAATGGTGCATTCCCATAGCAAGTGTCAAATTAGAATGTTTTCCCCCATTTAAGCTACTATTTCCAATTTTGATAATCTTTTGTTTTTATTGTGGATACTTTGCAATGTGTTCAACAGAGATATGTTTAAAGAGAAGGCAGCCTACAAAATAATATGGGCTTGTCAGTTAGTGGGAGTTCAGTGGCTAGAAGCTGATCAGGTAATGATTTACAAGCTGTTCAGCTATTAGTCCACGTATAGTGGTGTATAGGGGATTTAGGCTGTGAGCAAAAAGTCCATTTCCTCTTTCTTGCAAGATATGAAGCCAATGGGGCATCCAAAATAAGCTCCTTATATTGAGTCTGAGATATCTTGAAATAATTTAATCAGGACAAGTAACTTGACTTTTGGTAGTTCTTCTTCTCTCACTCCCTTCTTCTCCCCTTCTCTCTCTTTCTCCTTTTCTTTTCCAATTTGGCATTCCACTCAGGAGACAAATTCAGTGGTCACAGTCTTCATTATTTTCCCATCCTTGTCCTATAAGAAGGTTTTCTCCATGAGTTTTCAGCCCTGCCTGGCCACTCCATCAAGAGCATTTATCTTTGTCTAGGTCACTCCCCTGCCTGAGTAATTTTATTAGGGCTTAATTTCATTAGGCTTGAAACAAAGATGCAGTGGATGAATTTGAACAAAAATAGCATGAGATAAATTTGCCGGCCAAATGTTCTAAATTCCTAGGTTCTGGGGTTTGAAAACTGCTTTACACATTAATACTGTAGTTTAATATTTTCAAAAGTTTCATTTAATTGTTGCAAAAGAAGGAGAGGCTATGACCCCATGTATCCTCACAGTCAGAAATATGATGAAGAACAAGTGTGGGGCAGGCTACAGGGAAATCCTTCTTTAGCTCGCACTGCAAATGTATTATAGCCTGACAGATGAACACAATGGAAGTTCACCAAATATGTTAGAAACAAATTTCACTATTTTGGAAGTATCAAGGGAAATTCGAGGTCCCTATGCCCAAAACTATAATGTGCAACTGCTGGAGACTGACTTCATTAGAGGCTGCTAAAGTGGGACATTTGGGTTTTCACTTCTCAAAACCATAACCCACAATTATTCAAACTGATAAAAAGGTGGCCACCGCTTTGGGAGAAAGTTTGGAGGATGTTCCTGTGACATGTCCATTGCTCCCTATTTATTTTCCTTCAGTCATTTCTACCTCAAGCTTGCCTGACTCACTCCTGCACCAAGACAAGACTGTTCTAAAGGCCAGAGCCTTCAGCTATCTGAGGAATCCAACCCACTTCTTGTTGCTAAATGCCTAGGAGGTATCTAGACCCTAGAATTGGTCTGAAGCTACCATTAAGCTGCTTTGTGATGGCTAAGGAAAAGTCCAAAGATATTTTGGCATTTCTCAAATATCGACTTTATTTTCTTGCCAACTAACATGACAATTAATACAACCATAGGATTCTGAACTCTTGGGCTGGAGAAATAAACTAGTGTCTATGCATACAGTTATTGCCCTTTAAAAAAATACCACTCTCTGTGGAAGAGGTATCTGAAGAAAGACTATTTCCAGGCCCACAGTGGGTCGGCACTAGTGAAGAACACTCGGCAGTTGATCACCAAAGGAGAAGAGTGATGTGGGAGCACCCTGATGCAAGAATGTGCTCAAGGGGTCATGTCGTATGCCATGATGGCCCTAGGGCAAAACAGGCTTCCTCCAGAGCCAGCAGATTACCTGCCTTTTCTCTAGACAGGATACTGCCCTAATCAGCAGAGAAGGTGTCAACTAGACTGGAAAGACAGTGATTTAGGAACCAAAATAATCAATGTATGGCCATTCCGAGGTACCAAAGAATGTAGGAACTATGTGTCTTCTCCTTGGACTCCACCTCGAAAGAGCAGAGATCTTTCCAGAAACGTTGTCCACCTCAGCTCCTTTTCACAATCCAATGTGGGCACACTGATTTAGTCAAATTTGTTATGAACTTGTTTCTCTTTTAAAGATGGTAGCTTATACAGGAAAATTTCAATAAATACTTATAGGAAAGAAAAAGTGAATTTGTGAGTGAAGATATTTTTAGTGTCACCTTTTGAAGTACCTTAATTTCATGGTTCACTGGATTTTTATCTCTTTATTTTCAGTGTTTACTGAGCACCTATTACGTGCCAATGTTGCTGGTGCAGGAGCTACAGTGGAGAATAAAACTGCGTCTGATTCTGCCTTCTTGGAATCCACAGATCTGGCAGAAACACAGACTTATTTTTCAACCTTGTCAGGGATGAAGCAGCATACTTCCTTCAGTTCCACTTTATCATTTCAGAATCTGATACATACTTATCTTCCCAGACAATGTGTTTTTCACCTTTCAAGTCTGTCTTCAAACCACTGTCACCCTTTCTATGGCCCAAACTACACAGTTCCTGGCTCAGGGGAGGCACCCCAGCACTTGTACTGGAAGGCTGCATGAACCTCACTCACGGCCCCAAGCATCCGACAAGGCGTGGACTAACCTTCCCGGGCTTTGAAAGCAGAGCTGGGCAAGTGACCTGATCACTCTGTGCTGGGTTCACCTATTAAAGATGGAGAGCATATGCACCTGATGGGGCTGTGACTAAATACTAAAATAAAACCCCTGGCTGTCTCCTCTAGCACTCACCTGCATTTCCTTTTCCTCTGATTCACCTTCCTTGCAGTGGAATGGCCTGAGTCTCATCTAACAGCTCGGAACAGAGCATAGCATTTTCTGTTAACTCTAAATGTGTGCTGAAAAGTACAGTGATGCAATTGCTTCCTCTTTTCCTTCCATTATCTTGTCTTTTGGGGGCCATAGTGGGTCAGTTTCTTCAAGTACATTGTCTAATGCCTTTTTGTCAAGGTGGTAGCTTATTTTTTCCCCCTGGGGAACCACATCTCTTTGCTTCTTTGTAAGTATTTTTTTCTAGGCTTCTAATAAGGTGTTTGATAAAATCTCCAGGCTCCTTGTAAGGCACTTACTTTTGTTCCTGCCTCCTTTTAATGGTTATCTAAAAGGCTCCTATTCTTACTACTATTCCTTGTTCTGAAATTGAATATCTGCATGATGAATTTCATCTAATTCTGGCATTCAAAAAAGCATCTCTGTATATTATTTTCCAGATTAGAGATGTTATGAATAAATCCTTCAAAATGTGGAGGGTGCAGAAAAGTATAAAGATAAAAACTAAAGATAACTATAATCTGACTGCCCAGAGACAACCACTGTTAACATTTGAGACCACTCTATTCCAAATATATATTTTGTGCATGTATATATATATTTTTTTACATAACTGTGCTGTTATATATAGTTTTAGACCTTTTTTTAACTTAACATATAGCATTATTAACATTCTCCTATGTTATATAAATTCTTCACAACCATGATTTTAAACAGTGGAATAATATTTTACATTATGGATTTACTATAATTTATTACACCATTTCCCCCCTTTTTTTTGCTATAGTTGTCTAAGAATTTATCCTCCTTAAAGCCTTCTCCTAACAGATATTTGAATCTAATTGTGTTGCAACCTCTGACGTGGTGACTAACCCATAAATGTGCCCGGACTCTTTCTGGTTTAGTGGTCAGAACAAATACAAGATGTCCTCCTCCTTAGGCCATGCATCCTGGCCAAAACCTATGCACCCAAGTCTCCACCTGATGGGGTATATCCTGCCCCCAGATGCCTCAATATCAACATCTGTACTCATGTTCTTGCTTCCTTAGCTCCATTGTACTTGGCCTTGGCTGCCCCTCCAGCCCTGTCTCTGACCTACTTCACCTTAACACAGAGGGCCCAGGCATGACCTTTGCACTATTTTGAGAAAGGATAACTCCCAGGTCTTTGCAAAGCATGTCCTTGTAATTCAGGACCTGGCCTGCAAGTCATCTTCTTAGAGAGGCCTCCCTACACCTACAATTTAAAAAAGCTACAGGTTTCCCTCCCCACCAGTCAATCTCAATGTTATAATTAAATGATAGGACCGTAGAACTACCTACCCAAAACTCTCTGAAAGCATTTGGATCTTTAATGTGTTTCTTTTCCCTCCAATCAAACTTTCTCTTGTTCATTACTATGACCCCTTTGCTCAGAGGTGAAGGCAGACCGCAGGTTCAATAAATGTACCTTAAATGAATGAATAATGAATGAATGAAAGCATGATGGTCAATCTTATTTCCTTGGCAAATTACTGTATATAATATTTGCCACTTTATACAGGTGTACTTTATACCCAGAGAATTTCTTAATCTTTAAAATATCCATAAGCCTTTGCCAGTATTTTGCTTCAAGAAATCTTTCCTGATGACATCGACAGAAAAGGAGATGTCAATTTTGGCAAAGAATGGTTATCAGAACACTATAATATTAAAAATCGAAAGCAAATCTAATATTGAAAAAAGATGGAGAAATTGTTATATGTGTTAATCTCAGACGAATGATGAAATATCGTGCAGCCATTAAAAATCATGTTTATAAAGAATTTTTGAGGACATGAAAATGACCAAAAAAATATACCAAATATTAATAGTATATCTCTGGGTGATAAAGTTAGGATGACATTTTTCTTTATACTTTGCGTTTTACAAATTTTCTTCAATGGAAATGTGTTTCTTTTACAGATAAAGTAAAATATAAAATATTCTCCAGTGTCTGACTTTAAAAGTATTTGTACTCCCCATTTTTATCCCATTTTTTTTGAGGTCTCTACCTTTCCATCTACTCTTAGAGGTGGTTTGCAAACAGTAGGTATTTTTTAAGTGTTACAGAAAGAATGTTCAAAAGAGGAACCAGTTTTACAGGTTTACTCCTATAAAACTAGTAGTTTCCCTTGGAACTACCAGCTCTCCTTACCCATGCAGTACCCCAACCCCCACCAAAGTAAAAAGAAGCATAAAAACTTACTCCTATCTCACCGTTACCTTCTGCCAAATTCTTTTTGGATGATTAGGTAGTAGGGTGTGGTGTGAACACCATGACAGAAACACACCACTGACAACATTTCCTTGCTAAACTATAGAAGGTTCAGCAATCAATATGGTGGAGAAAGGGAAAATATATAATATGAAGCACAAGGGGTAAACTGACACATCTAAATGATTATTCTCATTGTTGTGATCATCATAGGTTAGTTTTTTTCTGTTTTTTCTTTCTTTCCGTGTCTGAGATTAATCACCAATAAATAACTAGACTCCAAAAATAGGCACCTTTGTGATTCGTTTATTCTCCCTAAAGATCTTTTTCTGCTGCTTCTCTCTTATAGTTCTTCTAAAGCCAGGAAATCTTTGTTGTTACTTTTCCCCCTGTTTATGACATAAAAGGCAGCTCTGCTTTGCCCGGTGGCCTCCCTCGATGCCTGAAGCAGCTGGAGCACTATCAGAGCATGACCTGCCCCTTCCTTGACTCCCAGGAGGAAGACAGAAATTGGGACATAATGTTTGAGACACAGAAAACTAGAAGACAAATACTTTCCATCTGAATGGTACTTCCAACTATCCCCAAATCTCCCAATCCATTATTCAAGTGATCACCACAAAAGACCCCAAAATTATTTATTTATCTTGGACCTTCTTGGACAGCCTCTCAGCACTGCTGCCATAATGCTCTCCCAGGAGAGCCAAGACCCTTGGCCATGAACTTGCTGACAAGAACTGGCCCTGGTCCTTGGAAGCCTCCATTGTCCCTGAATCAAAAACCCAGTAAGCCCCCACCTCCTCCTGAGTTTTCAGAAACAGATCCTCTGGTAATAGTCAACAGGTTCCCTCTTGGTGTCAGCCTCACTGATTGGTAGAACTGCCTGGGTCATCATCTTGTCAGAAATCAACAGAAAAAAGGGCCATGATGGAAAGGCGATATCTGTCTGTGAGGGGGGCCTGGGAGCACCACATGTCTTGCCAACTGCATCTCTTACTGGCTCCATCCCTGAAGCTTGTCTTTGTATCTTTGCAACCTTGTACCTTATAAATGAGGTAGGAAGTTTCTCTCGCATACAATTGAAAAAGCAACTAAAAGACCTCATCCATGCCCTGGTGCTGCCTCATTCCTGTCAGGGGGACTGAACTGGCCCCTGAGGACATGGAGAAAGCCACATATCCTTGCTGCATTTCCAGACCCTCAAGTTTAACTCTTTCCCCTTTTATTATGTTTTTCACTTTTTTTTCTTAAGGAAATCACACTCCTATACTTTGTCCCTACTCTTCTTACTGCATTGATTACTCTATATTGTAATAAATTTGTCTTGTGTGTCTTCATACCCCACTAGACTGTAGATTCCTTTAAGGTAAGATTCGCATCCTGTTTGTTCAGAGCAGAATGGCATAGAATGGACTCTCAAAAAACATTTTTGAATGAAATTGACTGAATCTCTGGATGAAGATCTAAAAGTCAATTCTCTTAAAGTATGGACATTAAAGAAAAAAAAGAGGCAGAAAAGCTGTAAAATTGAACTCTAGGCCCTCCATTTCTAGATCAGCTTCACAAATCTTCTATTATTTCACAATTGTTCTCACATGTAAGAACAAAGATACTCATGTGGAATTTCAAGAAAATGGAATCTTCCAGATAGGATATGATTCAAATATTCAAATTCTCATATTTTCATTCTCTCTCTCTCTCTCTCTCTCTCTCTCTCTCTCTCTCTCTCTCTCTCTTCTCTCTCTCTCTCTCTCTCTCTCTCTCTCTCTCTCTCTCTCTCTCTCTCTCTCTCATGCACACACACACACACACACACACACACACACACACACAATGTATATTTAAGAACACTAGACATTCTGGTAAAACTCTGAGCACTTTAGGTCAGGCCACCCCAACATTGTTGAAGGTCATTAAGCCTCTCTGACTTATTTCTAAGAGTTTTTTTTGAAGCAATCAAACAAAGAAGGAAAGGCCAGCACAAGATTTCAGCAAGTTCTATGAGGCAATTCAAAATCCGACTTTGAGAGGTTCCTTTTTGAAATTCCATTTGTGATCGAGTATTTAATAACACAGAAAATCAGCACAGAAAATCATTTACTGAACAAACATGAATATATTTCCACTTCTATGTGTTAAAACTGTCTCATTGTTTCACCTGAAGTTCCCTCTACCAAAAGGAAAAAACACCTTAATTTTATACTGTCCAGTGTAAACAGTCCCATTAGTCCAGGCAGCTGCACCTTTTGGTAATTTTTCTTAGTAGAAATAAAATTAAATTCTTCAAATACTTCAAGGATTGGGTTTTGTTTTAAACTGGTTAGAAACGGTGCTGATGTCAAATGTACTACTAGGCACTAGATTACTTATGTCGGGATGATTTTTGATGAAAATGTAGAGAAAATACCAACTGTCAAAGTATATACAACTGAAATTATATCTCCACTATTGTGATGAAACCCAGGTTGCCTTCCCGCCTTTTCAGTTTCCATTGTGTTTCCATACATGTGGCCAGGGTATCAATTGCATTTTGCTTATTTGTTTATGCCCTGCCTCAAATGAAAAGGAATTTGAGGCAGCTAGAATATCACTGATAGAAAGCTCACCCAAATTTTGTTTTCTCAAACATGAATCTGATTTCCTACCTGTTTTACTTCAAAGAAATATTAAGATGAACTTGAGCTGATGGTCCAGTGGTAGAGCCTCGTTTTCTGAAGAGCCTGGTGGAGTAAAGACTGCAGTGGGAGTCCTAAGGCCTGGGTTTGGTGATACCTACAGCTGACCCTCTACTTAAGCCCTTCATGCTGGAGAGGATGCCAAAAGTGGGCCTTCTCAGTGACATGGTGACCAGGGACTATGAAGAAATACACTAGACCTTGGAATTAAGACTCCAGGCCAGCTCAGGGGGCAAAGGAAATTTCTGACTTTTGGAAAGAACCATGCCCAGCAAGAGCTCATCCTAAGGCTAGAGCACTGCCTTGGACACTGCCTCGTGGTCGTTGGGGAAGAACCCTTTTTGGGTGGATCATACTGTCTGCTATCTCTGTCTAGAGCACCCCAAGAAAGAAACTGAGTGGGATCTTAAAAAGGTAAGCCATTTCACCCCTATAGGTTTGAAAGAAACCAATAGTACAAGACCATCTTGCTTAGGAATCAGGTGAGAGAACTATGAGGAAGGAAGCCGATGGCAACTCATGGAAATAACCAGGGTAACATGAGGAAACCCTTTAAGCTTGGTTCTTTACTAAGTACCGTGTACACAGAGGCTCTCAGTGACCATATAATTTTTCACTTTTACGTACACCACCGTGGTAGGTGGATAAGGGCATTTATATTTGCCCACAGTGTTATGCCATAAGAACCTAAGGATTTCCACAACTAGAAAGGCCATTGGCTTATCTGGCCCAATATTTTATTGTCTGAATATAAGCTCACCAAAATTTAGCTGCACAGAGAACTATGGCCTGTTTTGTTAACTGACATTTTCTAGCTCCCAGGAGAGTACCTGGCAAATATGATAGGTGCTCAAAAATATCAGTTGAATAGCACTGAATTCTGAAAGGGGTGCCCAGGAATCCCAAGTGGTAAGTTCAAAATTTTTCCTTTGCAGTGAAACAGAGAGAACTCGTGCAGGGTGAGTGGGGGACCAGATGACAGCAGTGTTGGTTTTCCTTTGTCTGTCCCGAGCTATGTGACCTTAATCAAGTCACATGCTTGCCCTGAGTCTCAGTTTTCTTATCCGTGAAAAGAGAAGAGTTGACTCGAGCAGTGTTTTCCAACTATTGAGCCCTAAAGCTTAGGGGAGGGGCAGCACAACTGCCTTCATTTGTTTTATTATGAGGGAATAATAAAATTTTATTGAGTAAAAGTTTCCACTGCTAACAATAAAAGGTTGGAAAAGCCACTCAACTCTTTTGCCCCTAAAGGCTCTACCACCTGCCAATATTTATAATTCTTTAAATATGGCTCAACTGGAAACTTATGGTTCCTAAGACATCTGAAAGTTCTCTCCCCAGGGCTAGTGTACCTGGAATGCCTTTCCCTGGCCACCATGCCTACATCTTCACCAGACTAACTCCTACTTAAAGGTCACTTCCTCATGAAAGCAACCCTGCTATTCTCAGATTAATATGAGTCCCTGTTATTTGTTCTCACAGCACTCTATTTTGTAATAGTACTTTTCATAGTTAAAATAATAAAATAAATTAATGTGATAATTAGTCTCATGTCTTCTCCTCTTGCTAGACTGTCATTTTCATGAGGATAAGGACAAAGACTGGGTCTTTTTTTTGTGTATCGCCTTGTCCCCAGAGCTGAAATCATGTTTTACTCAATAACTATTAACGGCAAATTTTATAGGCATTAAGATATTGCATAACAGTTACCATCCTACATACAGTAAGACATTGGACAAACCAGGGCCAGGGTCACACTTCTCATGGCCCTCCCCATTCCTCTGGCTCATTCCCTGATGATATCTCATCTCTTACATGAAGTCTTAAAGTGACAGGATAACGGCTTCTCAGTAACAGCTCAAATTACCTGGGGGTGTATATTCCAGACCTTGGCTGTCTAATATAGAAGCCACTAATCACACATGGTTATTTGAATTTATAGTGACTAAAGTTAAGTAAAATTAAAAATTCAGTTCCTCAGTCACACTAGTCACCTTTTAAGTACACAACAGCCATATGTGGCCAATGACTACTGTCTTGGACAGTGCAGATATAGACCATTTCCACCATCACGGAAAGTTCTTTTGGACAGTACTGTTCTAGAGCCTGCTTAGCTCAACACATACTTTATTTCTGGGTCATCCTGGACCAAATTGTTCCCTCTCTGGGTTTTGCCTTCCTTCCTAACATCATAGCCAGAGCTAGCTGCAGCTGAATGTTCACTACTGATCTTTTCTGAAAGCACAGAAGTGAGATTTTAAAAGCTTTTATCTGTCAAAAAAAACTTACTTCTCTGATCCTTTCCATCTGCCTAATATATTAAAATGCTCTGTTTGTTTTTTTATTATTTTCACGCCCTGTACTGGCAATAACTTCCTTTCAACTTCCTTCCTTCTTAACATCGCCCCTCTGTTACTGGCTGCTTCATTGTACTTTGATTTGAGGGAATGGCCTCATTCCCTTATGTGCCTTAACTCTGTAGAGTCTGGGCTAAGTTCTTGGTTGGTTTCTCACCATTTCTGTCCTTCTAAGACATGGTTCTTTTGTTTCTGAAGAAAACTTTAGGGTATTGAATAATAGCTCCAATATTTGCATTCATCTGTCACTTTTCATATAATTGTCAGAAAAAAAAAACAGCTGGAGAGAAAAACCTAAGCAAATCTGCTTTCCTTAAATGGACTCTTCATTTTCTGGCTTATTCTTACTGAGATCATCATGGATTTGATTATTTTGTGATCATTCCTCCAAAGCTTCTATCTAATCTTTAGATTAGAGCTTTAGAGTAGTAATTCTTTCTTTCTTCTTTTAAAACATTACATTAAAAAGAGATTTTGGTCTTAGTTGAATCTGCCCTTCCTGATGCTTATAAATCATCCTTATGCAGCCACCAGTCTTCATTTGGGTTCCTCCAGAAGCCGACACGGAGATAATGATTCACATTTCCATTTAATTGAATCCCAGAACAAAACTCAAGAATATTTATAGGAATACAAAAATACCAACACCTAACAAGGTAAAATTGACAATGACTAGAGAGCTAGTCAAAGATTACCAGTCATGAGGCAAACAGGAAAATAGAACCCATAATGAGAAGATACATCAATCAGTCAAAACCAACCCCAAACTGACAGATGTTAGAACTGGAAAACAAGGACATTAAAATGGTTGTTATAACTGTATTCCATAATTTAAAAGTTATGTAGAGACATGGAAAATATTTACAAGATTCAAACTGAGCTTGCCTAGTTGAAAACACAATATCTGAGATGAAAATATACCGGACAGGATTAATGGCAGATTGAATATTTCAGAAGAAAAACTTAGTGACCTTCAACATATCGTAATAAAAACAATCCAAAAGAAAACAGAGAACTAAGAGTATTACAACATCCGTCTCTCAATAATTAATATAATAAATAGAAAGTAAGTCAGGAGATAGTAGACTTAAATAATCCTATCAATGCACTTGAACTAATAGCCATTTGTGGAACACCCAACCCAACAACAGCAGAATGCATATTCTTTGCAAGTGCACATGGAACATGTATCAAAATAAAACAGATCCTGAGTGATAAGATTAGCCTCAATTTAAAATGAATCAATTCATACAAAGTTTTTTCCTTATATATAATGGAATTAAATTAGAAATCAAGTATTGAAAGATACCTGGAAAATCTCCTCAATATTTGGAAACAAAATATTTGTTGTTCATTACATTTCTAAATAACCCGTATGTCAAAAAGAATGCAAAGAGAAATTATAAAGCATTTTGAAATGAATAAAAGTAAAACACCATATCGAACTTTGTGGACACCACCAAGTAAGAGAATTATATAACATGCTATACCTATGTTGAAAAAGAAGAAAGTCTCAAATCAATTACTTCAGCTTCTACTCTAAAAAGTTAGGAAAAGAGTAACATTTATACTAGTTTCTACAGTGGCTGCACCATTTCACATTCCCATCGAAGGCACACAAGGGTTCTCTTTTCTTGCCATCCTTATCAACACTTGTTATCTTTACTACTACTGCTGCTGCTGCTGCTGCTGCTGCTGCTGCTACTACTACTACTACTACTACTACTACTACTGCTACTACTACTACTTACAGTCATCTACTACTACTACTACTACTACTACTACTACTACTACTACTTACTACCCACCACCACCACCACCACCACCACTACTACTTACAGTCATCCTAACAAGTGTGAGGTAATATTTCATTATAGTTTTGATTTGCATTTATTTGCATTTCCCTGATGACTAGTGGTGTTGAGTACCTTTTCGTGTACCTTTTTCCTTCTTCGGAAAAATGTCTATTCAGTTTGTTTGCCTATTTTTAAATTATGTTATTAGTGTGGCTTTTGTTTTTGTTTTGCTATTGATTTTTAGGAGCTACCTATTTATTTTGGATATTAATGCTTTATCAGACATATAGTTAGCAAATGATCTCTTACCCCACAGATTGCCTTTTCATTTTGCTGATTGTTTCTTTTTCTGTGCATAAGCATTTTAATTCACTGTAGTCCCCAAAGAGAATTATGATATATTCCAGCAATCCCACTTCTGGGTATATATTCAAAGGAATTGAAATCAGGATCTCAAAGAGATATTTGCACTCCCATGTTCACTGCAATATTATTCACAATAGCCAAGACAAGGAAGCAACTTAAATGTCCATGGATGGATGAATGGATAAAGAAAACGTGTCCTGTACATACAATAGAATATTATTCAGTCTTAAAAAAGAAGAAAAAATCCTGTCATTTGTAATAACTGAATGAACCTAGAGGACATTATACTAAGTGAAATAAGCCAATACAGAAGAACATGTACTATGTGATACCACTTATATGAGGTATCTAAATAGTCAAATTCACAGAAGCACAGAGTAGAGTAATAGTTGCCAGGGGCTTGAGAGAGGAGGAAACAGGAAGATATTAGTCAAAGAATACAAAGTTTCAGTTATAAAAGATGAATAAATCCTAGAAATCTAGCATACAGGATCATTTATAGTTATTTTTCTAAGAGGGTAGATCTTATCTACCATAAGTGTTCTTATCACACAGAAATAAAGTGGGAACAAACTTTTAGAGGTGATGGATGTGCTTATGGCATAGCTTGTAGTGATTATTTCACAAATATTAACTATCTCCAAACTCATCAATGTCCCTAAATGTCCACAGCTTACATTCAATATATATACAGCTTTTGGTATGTCGCTTATACCTCAATAAAATCATTAAAAAATTAAATCCAAAGTAACCAGAAGACAGAAAATAACAAAAATCAGAGCAGGAATTAATGAAATAGAAACAAACAAACAAAAAAAGCAAAAGACAAAATTGATGAAACCAAAAGTTGGTTCTAGAGATTATCAGTAAAATTAACAGATCAGGAATGAGAAAGGTGACATCAATACAACTTTTATACATATATTAAAAGGATACAAAAAAAGGATATAAATATTATAAACAACTTGGCTATGATACTAAGTTTGACAACTCAGATGAAATGAAAAAATTCTTTGATAAACACAAACTACTAAGCTCATTCAAAAAAATAGATAATTTGAATAGCTCTCTATCTAGTAAATAAATTGAATTTGTAGGTAAATATAACACAAACAAAACTCTAGGCCCAGACAGCTTCAATGGTAAGATCTAACCAAATACTTAAGAAATAAATAGTACCAATCCTAACAAACTTTTCCAGCTCCCACACAACTCATTCTATGAGGCCAGTATTATTCTGTCAACTACCAAAACCAAACAGAGATATTACAAGAAAAGAGAACTATAGACTAATATCTCTCTTGATCACAGATACAAAACTTGTAAATAAAATTTTAGCGAATTGAATATGTACAAAGGATAATATATCATGACCAAATGAGATATATTTGGGGAGTCAAAGCTGGTTTCACATTCACAAGTCAATTGATGTAATTAATCCACCATATTAACAAGTTAAAACTGAGAAACCATATGATTATCTCAAAAAGATGGATAAAACACATTTGACAAAATCCAATATCCACTCTTGAAAAAACTCTCGGCGAACCAGGAATATAAGGGAAATTCATCACTTGATGATAAAGGACATCTACAAAAAGCCTACACCTTATATCATACTAAATGGTGAAAGACTGAATGCTTTTCCCTAATGAGGAACAAGACAAGGATGTCTACTCTTCTTCTTCTCACTCAGCTGCTTGAGACCGGCAGCAGTAGCAACAGACACCTCTTAAAGGGCCCGCGTCCGAGAGCGGATTTTCAGGGTGGTGGACCAGCTTGCTCTGAGCGCCAGTGCCAATTCAGCTGTGTGCAGGGGGCACCAGGAACTTACAGGGAGACATTGATGGAGTGAGGGCCGAGGCAAGACTAACTCTGTACAGAAGTGCTGGCAGTCTCCATTGTTCCCTGTTGAGCCCTCCCCGCTCCCAGTGCATGAACGCAGCACCACAATAGTTGAAATGTCATCAAACTGGATAACAGAGGTCACTCCACCCAGAGGATTCCCTGAAACCACTCCTCCCCAACTCACGTCCCCACTCAAGCCACATCTAGGTATATCCTCAGCGAGTCAGGGGCTCCTTGCTGAGACTCACACTGGTGGAGGCAGCTGGCCTCCATTTCTGGTGTGGCCTTTTGAGGCAACTATAAGCACAGCATCTGTGGATTGCTTGCTGAATCTTAACAGGTGACCCCGGAGAGGTAGAGGCTTGAGCTAAATTTGGCCTGCAGCTGAACCCCTTTCAGGATGGTGCCACTTCACAAATCCACACTAATAAGACCAGGAGACTTAGGAGCTTTGCTTAGTACATAGAAACAGACATGGAAAGGCAACCAAAATGGGAAGATAAAGGAGCAGAAACCATATGACAGAACAGAGCAGAGATCAAGAATATTATGGAGTCAATAATGCAAAAGATGCAGAGTTCAAAACACTGGTTATAAAGATGTTCAATGAAATTTTGGGAAGTGTAGATAAATTCAATGAGAACCTCAACAAAGAGATAGAGAATATAAAAATGGAAATGGAAATTATAAAAGGGAACCAGTCTGAAATGAAGAACACATTATCTGAGATGAGAAGTATATTAAATGGAATAAACAAAGGAATAAACAAAGCAAATAAAGAAAAGGATCAAATGATCTATTGACAGGATTGGAAAGCCAAGGACAGTCAATCAGAATGGCAAGAAAAAATATGCCAAGACTATAAAAATAATTTAAGGAGCATATGGGATAAATTAAGGGTCAAATATCTGTTGGATTGGTGTACTTGAAGAAAATCAAGATGTCAAACAGCTGTTTGAAGAAATAATGATGGAAAACTTCCCCAATCTGGTGAAGAAAATGTACATAAAACCCAGGAAGCTGTGAGAATCCAAAAACCAGGGATCCAAAGAGGCCCACACCAAGACACATATAATTAAAATGCCAAAGGTTAAATTAAATACAAAGGAAGAATATTAAAAGCAGCAAGAGAAAAGCAGATAGTTACCTACAAAGGAACACCCATAAGACTGGTAGCTGATTTTTCAAAAGAAACTATACAGGGCAGAAGGGCTGGCACAAAATTTGATGTTATGAAGACCAGGATATTACAACCAAGAATACTTATCCAGCAAATCTATCATTTAGAGTTGAAGGACAGATGTAGAGCTTCCCAGACAAAAATAAGCTAAAGGAATTTATCACCACCAAGCCAGTATTACAGGAAATGTTGGAGGGACTTCTTTAAGAAGAAAAAACATGTATCAAAAACAAGAATAAAGAATAAAGATGGTAACAACTCCATTCCTACCAATAGGTACCTCAAATGGAAAAGAATTAAGTGTTCCAACTAAAAGATAGAATGAATGAATGGATAGGAAAACAAGACCCCTATATATTGCCTATCAGAGACACTTCATGTTAAAAGACACACAGAGGCTAAAAGGAAGGGAATGGAAAAAGACATTACTTTGACGGACCTAGGAGGTATTTCGGTCAGAGAGAGAAAGATAAGTACTATATGATTTCACTTATATGCGGAATCTAAGGAATAAAAAGAACAAGCTAATCAAAAACAGACTCACAAATATAGTGGACGATTTGGTGACAAACAGAGGGGTTTGGGAAAATGGGGCAAAGGGTTTGAAGTACAAATTAGTAGCTGATGGATGGTCATGGGGATGGGAAGCACGGCATAGGGAATGCAGTTAGCATTAATATGTTGGCTAAGTGGAGGGTCGGGGGAGGGAGGGAGCAATTGGGGGGATTGTTTTATGAACTATATAGATGTCTAATCAATGCACTGTATACGCAAAACTAATTTAAAAAATTTTTAAAACGACATTAAAACAAATACCAAAAAAAAGGTTAAAAAGCAATATCATTTATAATAGTTATCAAAAATATGACAAGTCTGGGATAAATCTGACAAAAGATATGCAAGATCTGTACACTGAAAGTTATAAAACATTGCTGAGAGAAATTAAACACCAAAATAAATGGAGAGGTATACCATGTTGATATATTGGAAGACTCATTGTTAAGATGTCAGTTATCTCCAACTTGATCTATAGATTCAGCACAATATCAATCAAAATCCCAATAGGCTTTTTTTTTTTGGTAGAAGAAAAAAGTTATGGTGCATTAAAATTAAAGTAATGAAAGTATATCAGTTAGGAGTCTCAGGTTAAATCATAAGGCAAAAAGAAATGCTTACCAATGGGAAAAAAAGACAAGGCTCCAATTCTTGAAATAAGTTAAATGGAAAGATTTAAGAGAAACTGGCTGAGATAGAAGAGTATGATATCCATACATTCTTCTAAAGCAGAGTTTCAAGAAAATGGTGTTGATTTCCTCTGCAGATGAATCTTTCCCTTGTTCAGGCTGAAAGAGAATGAGCCAGGTTCCTCACTTCCTATTACCCTCTCACTTCCTATTGGATCTTACTTCCTACTGGAATCTCATTTCCTATTGGAATTTCACTTTCTATCGAAATCTTACTTCCTCAGAGAGCAAAGCTTGAGGTATAATACTCTTCCTCCAGACTCTCACAAGACTGCACAGTTCCAAATAATGTTCTTTTTTAGATGCTTCTAACTTATATAATAGACATAATATAGATCCTTACTATTTTTTCCAGCCTCAAACTTCAGGTTCACTTTGTTTTCCTTATCTGTTTAATTACCAATTTTTTTAAAAAAGTATAATCTTTCTCTTTGTAACCACTTACATTTAGTAAAAGGTTAATATTTTCAAGATAAAATGAAATAAGAGCTAAAGAAAAAAAGACTTTTTTTTTTGAAGACAACAAGTGTCTGTTGTCTATTAAGTTGTTTTAGGATTTTGTTTTCGTTCAAATTGTGAAACACTGCTAAACTTCTAGGTTCAGGTCCTATTTTCTTTCCAATTGTTGTGGTTTCCAACTGGTTCGTTATCTTGATTGAAAGGCTGAGCTTCAAGATATGCATCTGAAATGACTATTTCATACCTTTGGCAAGAACCTAACTGGTATGATAAAAAACAAATCACTTCTATTTTGAAAGGAGGAAACATATGGCTTACAGAAGAAAATTTGTTAACAAAAAAAAGATAATGTATGGATTAAGAATTCCAAATCTGTATGTTAAAAATATACATCACATGGAATGAGGGAAAATTTGAAAAGTAGGTAGAATGTGCTCACATTGAGACTGAAAACATTAATTCTACTGAGCTGAGTTGAAATGCACACATATATACAAATACGTTATCAAGGTGTCTAATGCACGATTTTGCATTTCCTATCTTGCATATTTAGTGATGTTAATGACCACTTTCTTATTTACCCTCAGGCCAAATTCTCTTCTAAATTCAAACCCACTCATACTAACACAAGCCATGTGAATGTATCCTGAAGCTGAATTTGGTTCTGTTGACGGGGATAAAAACGCAAAAGAACATCCATAGTCAAGGTTGGCAAGTGGAGGTGATAGAGTCTGCATACATATCCCTGACAAGATTTTTTCTGGCACTAATTACCATGATTTGACACACTGCATATTTTTTAGACACCATATGATGCTGGCAAATGGAAGTGTCAGTGAAAATTATACTCTATCAGCGTAAACCTTCCTAAATGCCAGGGAAGTAATTTGATCTGCGCTATGAGCAAAGTCTTTAAAAAGGATGCTGATCCTTATCATGTTTTATTCCAACCATAGGGTTAGAGCAGGGGTCTCTAACCCCCGAGCCTTGGACTGGTATCAGTCTGTGGCCTGTTAGGAAGCAGGCCGCACAGCAGGAGGTGAGCAGCAGAGGAGCAAGTGGAGCTTCTTCTGTATTTGTAGCCGCTCCTCAGCGCTAGCATCACCACCTCAGCTCCACCTCAGATCATCAGGTATTAGATTCTCATAGGAGCACTGGTCCCTGATGCCAAAAAGTTTGGGGACAGCTGGGTTAGAGAACTCGTGGCTAGTATTTATTTCTCTTAAACTGTTTTATGTTCTGTACCTGCTCTGTCCTACACAGAAGCTACAATGACATGTGGCTCCTGAGCACTCCAAATGTGGCTAGTCTGAATTGAGATGTGCTGTAAGTGTAAAATGTACACCAGATTTTGAAGACTTAACATAAAAAGAGACTGAAGATATCTTACTAATAATTTTCTATTGATTACATGTTGAAATATTATTTGAACAGGAGCAAAATGGGTTAAATTAAATATATTTTTAGATGAGATCGGGCGTTCAGGGTGGTATAGCTGTAGACAAATAAAACATATTTTTAAAGTTAATTTCACTCATTTCTTTTTACTTTATTTAATGCAACTATTAGAAAAATTTACAAGTACCTATGCCTTTTCAGTATATCTCCATCAGAAAACACTATTCTAGACAGCAAAGATTAATAAATCCTCTGGACTCACTGTTTGGTCTATTTTAAAGTATATAGATTTGAAAAGCAACAGAAAAAGAAGACCACCTTTTGAATCAAGCCCCAGGCACATTAAGTTTAATCCTCTGGGAGCACCAGGATATGGGTGATTTCCTTTTTCAAAGCAGTAAATAGTTATTTTCAAGGGCTACAGTATAACTTTTGCAGGGGCAACTGATTCCTGGTGATCATTTTAATGTTATGCTGCAGCCAAAATTTCACTCTGATTATTAAAAAACAAACACCCACCTCTCCAGCAAGAAGGGGAATACCTCTGTTGTCTCCAAGCTAGAAGACTGAAGCCCCAAGTTCTGGCCCCAAACCACTTTCTCTGGGCACAGGCCTAGCCACTGCCTGCCCCACCCTAATGCTCTCACTACACACACAGACTTTGTCACTGTTTTCCAAACTGATACAGCCTTTTACAACTCCATTCCATCCCATGTGGTATCCTTCTTGCTGGAATGCTCTAATCCTTTTTCTCTGCCTATAAAATTCCTACTCATACTTTAAAACCCAACCGATTCAACATGACTGTATGTTTTTTTGACACCATATGATGCCAGCAAATGGATCCTTTGCAAAATCATGCTGCTCTGTTCCCACAGTGCTCTGACATCAACATTTAATTACAAGAGCACAACTAGGTTTCACTGTAATTACTGGATTCCCTCTCCGTCTGCTCTCATTTGTATCCTCTCCATGTGATTACAACTCTGTCAGGCCAACACAACAAATGGTCTATTGGTATGTGCGTATGCACGCACATATTTGCAAACACACATGCATAGGGGAAAAAAATCTACAAATTTAACAGTTATACACCACAACATTAAGAGGTGGTTAATTCTAGTGGTGGGATTACGAGTAATTTTTTTAATTGTGGCAAAATAAACATAATATAAATGTATTATTTTAATCTTTTTAAAGTGTACAGTTCACTAGTGTTGTTTATTCACATTGTTGAGCAAAAAATCTCCAGAACTTTTTCATCTTGCAAAACTGAAACTCTGTCCACTTTAAACATCTCTTCCCTCCCCCTCCTCCAACTCTTGGCAACCAACCATTCTTCTTTCTGTTTCTATAAGTTTGACTATTCTAGATACCTCAAATAAGTAAAATCATATAACATCTTGTAGCATATGTCAGAATCTCCTTTCTTTGTAAGGGTGAAAAGTATTCCATTGTATGTTTATCCATTCATTCCTTCTTGGACATTTAGTTTCCTTCTACCTCTTGGCTATTGTGAATGATGTCTCTGTACAAATATCTTGGTGAAAGCCTGCTTTCAATTATTTTGAATACACATCCAGAAGTGGAATTGCTGGATCATATGGTAATTTTATTTTAATTTTTTGAAGGACTACTATACTGTATTCCATTGCAGCTGTACCATTTTACAGTCCCACCAACAATGTATATAGGTTCTAATTTCTCCACCTGTTGTGTTCTGTATTTTTTTTTTTATAGCAGTCATCCTAATGGGTGTGAGATGATATTTCATTGTGGTTTTGATTTGCATTCCCCTAATGATTAGTGATATTGAGCATCTTTTCATACACTGGTTAGCCGTTTGCATATCTTCTTTGGAGAAATGTCTATTCAAGTCCTTTGCTCTTTTTTTAATTGGGTTGTTTTTTGTTGTTGACCAGTAAGAGTTTTTTATGTATTCTGAATAGCAAGCTTTTATCATATATATGTTTTACAAACATTTTATTTCATTCTATAGGTTTTTTCACTCAATTGATTGTGTCTTTAGATACACAGAAGTTTTAAATTTTGATGAAATCCAGTGTTTATTTTTACTCTTGTTGTCTATGTTTTTGGTGTTGTATCCAAGACATCATTGCCAAATTCAGTGTTGTGAAGTTTTTGCCCTATGTTTTCTCAAGAGTGTTATAGTTTTAGGTCTTATATTTAGTCTTTGAACAATTTTGAGTTAATTTTTGCATGTGGTGTAAGATACAGGTACAATTTCTTTGTTTTGCATGTAGATATCCAGTTTTCCCAACACCATTTGTTGAAAAGATTGTCCTTTCCCCATTGTATGATCTTGACACCCTTGTCAATCATATATACAAGGATTTACTTCTAGGCTCTCTATTCTATTCCAATGGTATATACATCTGTCAATGTGCCAGTACTACACTCTTGATTACTGTAGATTTGTAATAAGTTTGAAATCAGAAAATATGTCCAATTTTGTTCCCCTTTTTCAAAATTATTTTGGCTCTTAAGAGTCCCTTGAGATTCTAAATGAATTTTGCTATTTCTACAAAAAACACTGTTGGGTTTCGATAGTGAGATTGCATTAAATCTGTAGATTCCTTTGGGTAGTATTGACATCTGAACAATATTAAGTCTTCTAATTCATGAATACGGGATGTCTTTTCATTTAGTTATGTCTTTTTAAATTTCTTATAGCAATGTTTTATAATTTTCAGTGTACAAGTCTTTTGCCTCCTTGATTAAGTTTATTTCTAAGTATTTCATTATTTTGATATCATAAATAAAATTGCTTTCTTTATTTCTTTTTTAGATTGTTCATGGTTAATGTATAGAAACATGACTAATTTCATGTGTTAATTTTATATCTTGTAACTTTGAATAGAAATGATGAAAAAAGCATCCTTTCTTATTTCTGGTATTTCAAAGGAAAAACTTTCAATCTTTCACCATTGAGCATGATGCTAGCTGTAGGTATGGGTGATTTTACATTTTCTATTAATTAAGGTACTATCTTTTTCCTTAAATAAAAATGTATTAGGTATATGCTTTGTTTCAGACACCATCCTAAGCTATAAATTCATCATTAAACAAAACAAATCCCTAGTCTCATAGAGTTTATAGTAGGAGATGGAGAAAAACTAACAAATAAAAGTCTGATATTAGATGTGGTAATACACTCCATCAGTAATATAAAACTAGAAGGTGTATGTGATGGTGGGAAGTGTAATATTGGACAAGGTGGTCAGGAAAGCCCTTTGTGAAGTACACTGAGTCGCTGGCCATCTGGGGAAGGACAAAGGTTTGATTTCATGACTATGTATTAAGTATGTTGTTGGGAGTGGGAAAAATGCAGAGACAGATTAGGATACCATCCCAAGATTCATGGACCCTTTAGGTCTGACCGGGAGAGAAGGAAAGTGATGACAAAGCACTGAACAGTTCAGAGTGCTGAAGTCATAAGAAATTAATAAGGAACACCTGAAGAAAGCTTTCAGCTTCAGGGTACAAGCAGGTGGAGGGTAAAACAGGTCAAAATGCAAATAGTTCTCAAGATTTCTAAATAGGAGTCATCAGGGGTAATAAGGAAGTCATGCAAATACCCCAAACTGAAATGAAACCCTAACCCAGTGAGTCAAGCAGAATAGGCAAAATGACAACTTGAGGCCACGTAGATCTGACGTATAAACATACATACACGTGAATTGATTATTATTTCTATGTTGTGCATGTGCTTATGTCATTTCACAGGGCAAATGTTCATTCAATTTTTTGTCCTGATGTAAGACAATAACTTAACCTCTATAGAAATATGTTAAAGGAGAGTATGCTCCTCCTCTACTTTTTCTGGCAATTCGACTACATTTAAAAAAAAAAAAAACACCCACACCAGATTTCTCATCTTGAATACAGGTTAAACAAAAATTCAAGACTAGCAATGGAACAGTAGCTGTCTGAATGATAATATCTATGGAAAATGGACTGGATTAGCCAGCAGCATCCAGAGAAATATGTATATCATCATGATTACCTCTCATTTATAGCACAGCCTCCTGGGAGGGTGCTGATCAGGGCTGCCAAGGAAGAGAAATCAATTCATTCCAGTTGCCCATGGTGACTTTACCATTTGCACTCAGAGAATCAGGTTGGAATCACTTTGAAAAGAGATCATCTCTCTTCTCTCTACTTAAACAGAAGCCTCTGTCAGAAATAGATGGAAAATATGTATTGGCAGCCGAGTCAGTGGTTATTGTAAAAACTGAATGCTTGTAATTTTGTAGGCTTTGCCACAGAGATATGGGGCAGCCACTCAAGTGGATGTATCGGAGTATTCGAGCAAACTGCAGCCACATCACTTACGCTGGCTGCAGCCAAACAGCCTCCCGTTTGATTCTCTTTGGGCTGGATATGCTGTGTTTGTTCACATATTAATTTCTGGGTGGGAAAAGACAGAACAGGCAATGGAAGGAACAGTAATTAAACCCTCTCCTTCTCCTTCCCATTTGTGTAGTTTGGTTATTTTGTCTTAGTGCACTGCAGAGGTTTCTGTGTTGCCTGGCAAGGCCAGAAAGAGGGGTGCCATGCAGAGAGATTCTCATCACACCTAGGGCTTGGGTAGCCCCTGGATCAGGAAGGACACGTAAGTTCACATCACATGCCTGCCAGCTGCCAGGCCCCCAGAGCAAAGATAACAGCCTCTCCAGGTTCTCTTCTAAAGAGATGAGGAAGTTGCTTAATTTTAATCACTATGACTGTTAGGTATAAAATAATAAAACTCACTTTCTTTTCCTTTCAAACCTTTTCTTTTTTTAATTCCTCCCACCACAGTAAATCAGACTAATTCCTATGTGACTTTAATCATATTATCATCATCAACGGTAATCAAGTTACTGGAACTTTTCAGAGACTCAAATCATTTAATGTGAAATTATCATCCTGGGGGGAACTTCTGTCTTTTGCATTTCTGCCCACAGATAAAAAGTGGCATTTTCTTCCACATTTGCAGGCCCTGGCGTACCTATTGATCAGCTAAATTCATAGCATTTATTCATGTGTAGTGATTCATACAAATTGTTGACATGTTTCCCAAGATGCTGACATGCTGAAGAATGCTTTCTGGTCTGTAGCAGAGAGCTGGCACATGGTAGACATCACATAAATGTTAGAAGGATGCTCATGGCAGAGAACATCTATTGAATGCAGAGCAGACATTTCAAATGTCACTTGACTGGTTCCACTTCATCCAAAAATATAGTTCCTTCAGTTTCTACTTCAGCATGTAAATTTCCACTGCTTATTTCAGTGTACCATGCTTAACAGAATGCCTAACTCATCCAGGCACCATGTTGCTAAACAAATGGAGATTTTTGTCAATCTTGAAAATTGTCAGAAAGAAGATAAATGAACACTTTCACTTGCTAAAACCCTCAAGATATTTCTTATGGGAACCCTCACTTAGAATATGAATAGTTACTGACCTATCCTGTGCAGAAGCAGTGGGAGGCAGGTGTACTCGGCCCCAAGAAACAAACAAAGAAAACCGAAAGTGGATGCCAATCACTTCTATCAGAGCTGTTTACCTTCTCCACATGGACAAGCGACCTATTCCTGTCTTTAAGGATTAGTGGTTACATAATAACAGAAGCTTGGAGGACATAGTGGAGAGCACTCCTCAAGTTGTGCTGGCCTCCTTTCTCCTTTTCAATTCCTGAAAGCACCTCCCACCCCAGGGCCTTTGCACTTGCCGTTCCAGCTTCCAAGTCATCTGCACAGTCCACATCCTCAGCCCTGATCTTGGCTCAACAGCATCTCCTCAGAGAGACTTTCTCAAGCCATCTTATCTATCACTCTCTACACCCTTTTTCTGCTTTATTTTTCTTCTTAGCTCTTATTCCCTTTGGCCAGATAATGCATTTATTTATTTGGTTTTTATTTATTTATTTGCCTCCCTCAACCAGAATGTAAGCTTCATGGTGACTGGGATTTAGTTATGTTCACTGTTCCATCCCCAATGCCTATAAAACTGCCTGGTAGAGGGGGTGCTCGATAAACATGTTCTGAAAGGATGAGTCGAATGAATGAATAAATAAATATAAAAAGGTGAAAGAGCAATGCAGGACATTCCTGTTGGTAATAGTGGTATTGATATTAATAGCCATTATAATAATAGCTAACATCTATGCAGGACACTGAATTAAACACTTTTATACTTATCTGCCTCCTACACACACATACTTTAGTCTCTTGGTCACCCAGGCATCTTACCTATTTTGATCTTAGCCTGGCTCATTATTACAAAGAATCAGAAAACATTCCCCAGTTCTCTGTCATTTAAGAGTTGCTGCCAAAGGAAACCTCTTACACTTTATTCTGGACATCAAAGGAAAAACGGATTTAAATTAGGAACTTAATCTTCACAGCCAGTGTCTGGTAGATGGAATCATTTCAGACATTAGTTTACCTGTTAGTACCTTAATTCCCCTCTTTAGCCCATTGCTGCTGCTAGATGGTATTCCTATTCATTCTAATCCCAAGGACTACCCTTTCAGAATATTCCATCCCACCCTTCCTTTAATAAATACTCCATGGATAGTACCTTTTGTTAGAGACCATCAGAGACTAAATCAGCCCAGGGCCCCACAATTTGGAGGAAAAGTGAAAGAAGAAAAACAAACCCACAGAAAGTCATCACTCCAAGTTGAGTCTTCCCCTCCTGGTCCATGCCAGGACGGCGGCCAGAGAGATCTTTCCAAAATGTAAATATAAATGTACATTTTCCAAATTTAAGTCCACCCCGATTAAAGCACTGCAGCAGTTTCCCACTGTTCCTAGAATTGAGTTCACCTCCTTAACATGACTCACGAGGGCCTACATTGCAAGGTCACTGCTAATGATTCTAGCCACAGTGGAGACATCTTGTACCACACTCTGTTTCGCTCTTCTGCAGTCTTCTTTTCATTCTTCTTACATGTCCTACTCCTTTGGACCACAGGGCCTTTGCCCAATTTCCCCCAACCTTCACCTGGTCAATAATCTTTCTGTGCATTCCAACTTCAGTGTCACTCTCTTCTCTGTGAACTCTCTATCGACCACCAAATCTGTTGTGTGATCTCATGGTACTGCATCATTTACAATACTTTTCTAACCTGGTAAGCATACATTTGAATATTATTTGATGATTACCTATCTCCCTATGGAACTGTGACTTCTCTGTTGGCAAAGAATGTGTTTATTTTTGCTCACTATCGACTCCCTAGCACCAAGTATAGCACCTGCCACAGGCAATGTGCTGCATAGTGATGAGTTAATGGATGGATGGATGGATGAATACATATTCAATACTACCCAGCACGGTCTATATCACAGGGTTATTGTTAGCAATTCTATAAGAATACAGTACTTGCAAACTGAATACTTCATAAAAGTATGAAACATATTCTTCCTCAACCTCGAATGCATATCTGAATGATAAGGAAAAAACTTCATCAGATTATGGTGTGCGTGCATGTGCATCCGCATGTGTGTGTTTGTTATTGCTATTGTTGTTTCAGGCGCAGTGGCCTAAAGGGAGAAGAGGAGACCTTTATAGAGACTGCAATATTTTTCACACTATCATGCAATAGAAGTAGTGGCCAGCTTAATTCTGTTAAACATCTGATAATCCTTGACCAACTTCCACTTAACAAAGTTAAGTGAGAGATGTGTGAGTTTGAATACACATCCCTGTGGACTCTCATTTCTAACGAATTAAAAATGGCACCCAACAGTGCCTGACATACAGAAGGCTCTAAGTATGTTCAATTGACTAAATGAATGATCCCACCCAAGAAGGATGGGCCACATGATTATATCAACTACTCTGCTCTGTGGAACACATTTCCACCACTCACAATTCAACCGCATATTTTCGAAATCCTCTTGGTTAGACAGTAATTTTCCAGTTCTAACAATTACAATTTACCTGCTCAGCCACTGTAACCTGGGGTAATTATAGAATAGCCTAATTCAACACTAAAGCACTGCTTGAATTTTTAAGTCCCCAATTAGATGGACTCTTGAAAGTCTATAATTAACTATAAATATAGTTTTTTAAAGGAGAACAGATCTGCTTCTCAAGCTTAGGTGATACTGATGGCACTTAGTTCTTTCCATTAAAAAAAAATCTATTGATCCCTCTTCTCCAAGACTTAATTCTTTAATTCTAGTAACCATAGAATAAGAAAACAGACAGATGGAAAACTATTAATTACAAAATGAAGAAAGACTGAGTTTGGGGACCCAACTGCCACACCTGCAAACCTTTTGGAGACTTCTTGCCAGCCATGAGCATTAATCTTGGGGAGAAGGTAAAAGAGAGGAGGAAATTCAAACTTTGTAAATAAAACAACAACAATAAAGAATATTTTCAATAAAATGGCCCATTTAGTCCTAAATTTCGATATCAGTTCAATTTGTTCAATTTGTTCCTTCATTTACTTAGCAACATTGCCAACCACATTGACCAAGTCTCACCAGACTACATCTACTCTTATAAAAATCAATTAGCTGAATTTTATTTTCCATGCAGGGATAATTTGCAGCCAAGGCGTTGGATTTAAAACTGGAGCCTTTCAATGGTCATGATAGCTTCCAGGCCTTCTTTATTTCCCTTAATAGCATCGATTCAGAAAACATTTTTAAAAACTCTGTATAGGCTAAACTGTTCTATATGGTAAACGCACGGCACCATGAGTACCCAGCAAACTCTGGGGGATGAGGAGCAACATATCCAAGTTTGATGGCCAAATAGCTGTACAGTATTCCCTGTCAAAAACCGCTGCCCACACAGAGTTGAAGTGAGAAGTTCCAAAAAGAAGCAGTCCTTTAGACCAAGTTGCCACAAACCTCTGTAAAGGGACAGATAATAAATATTTTAGGCTTGTGGTCCGACGGTCACTGTAGCAGCAACTCAACTCTGTCTCTGTGCTATGAAAGTAGCCACACAGGGCACATAAACGAATGGGCATGGCTCTGTTCCTGCACAACTACATTTACAAAAATGAGGGTGCAAATCTGGCCCAAGGGTTGTAGTCTGTTCTCCTTGCAACAGACTAGGCTTCCTGCTGATGAAAGGCTTTTCTGAACAACTCTGTAAACACGGAAAAGCTGGCTGGTCAGGATGGACCACAAACATGGAAATTTAGACCAATCAGGGTTCAATATACACATAAGGGCAAAGCATTGGAATGTCTTTTCACATTTATTTCCTTTTCATAACTTCATAACTTACATGCAATGCAATGCACAGATTTTAAGTGTACATCAATGTATTTTGGAAAACGTTTTTATCTATATAACCCTCAGCCCAAGAGAAAGAAATAGAGCATTCCCATCACCCTATAAAATTCCCTTGTGCAACAATAGACCCGATGTCCATCACCATAGCTCAGTTTAACCTGATCTAGAACTTCACCAAAACGAATCAGGCAGGACAGACTTCGGAGTCTAGCTTTTTTCACTCAGTGTCCTGTGTCTGCGATCTAGTTATGCTGGGGTTGCAGCTATTAGTGTCCACTCCCCTTGACTGTAGTCCACTGTGTTGTGTAGTCCACTGTTAAGAATGTGCCACAATTTATCCCTTCCTTTGTCTCATGGCAGGGACACATTGTCCAGACCCCTATTACAAATTTATTTCAAATCAGAAAGAGAATAAATGCTTCCAAAAGTGCCTAAACTTAAAATGACATACTCAGCCTATTATCCCCACTATACCAAATTTCCATGTGGATCAAAGTTAACCCCCGTCTCCCACTTCCAACACACACTCCAAATGCCCACCTTGGCTCAGTATAAAATAAAAATATATATATACACACTCCAACTAATAAATAATCCTAAGTAGGGATTCACCAGAATTCCAAATAGGCAGGCAGCCCTGACAAATTTTCTAGAAACCATGAACATGTCTCTTCCTAGCCTTTCAAGCTGCCACATGATGGACAGGCCCATGGCATTTCCTCTGCTAACACTGAACTGTGAAGCTGGACTGCATAATTAACACCCATGGTTATTTTTCAATGTCTGCACCTGGCACTCTTAATTTAATTATCTCTCCATTTCTACAATCCACTGCACACTGGTGACTGCTCCACCTGGCCATCCTTGCCCTAAATCTCCACTTGCCTGCAGGACTTTTCATCCAGAAATAATTAGAACACAGGGTCCTCTGTCTCGTGGCCAACTCAGCCATGAATGCCACTGGACCAGGAGGAAAGTTTTATCTCAAAATAAGTGCAGTCAGCTTGCAGCAGTGGTTAAAGGGACAGGATTGACATCCAAGCACTTCTGCCATGCTGGGAGCTACCAAAAAAGTGGCAATGACCTTTCAGAAAACTTGGAACATTCTGGGTCTGGGAATAATCTTCTCTCATGGCTTGCTTTTGGCTGAAAGTGAAATAATGAATTGAGAACAGCCTGCCAGCAAGGCTAGAATGACAGCCTACCCACAGTTATCTGTGCTAATGACACGCAGATAGAACACGGTAACCAGCAACCCAAAGATGATTCCAGTGCCTTGTTTTGTACAATTGTTTCAATGGCTTTTTCTGCCTATTCTTTATACTACTATTATTCACTAGAATGACCAGCAAGTAGCAAGCTTGAACACAAAGAGTCTTCCATTTTTCCTTTCACTTTTTGGTTTCTTGTTCAAAATGGCACCCAGTACCTGCAATATCATTCCCTCACTGGCAGTTTCAATAATAAATAAAAATTATAGAATTTTTATTTAACACATTTATTTAAAACATACCAAAATTATAGAAAATATAAATTGGGATACATAATGTATTCCATGAAACATTTTCTTTCCCTCACCTGCATATATGTTATCCAAGGTTTGCCCTTGCATGCATGCACACACAGATGCATGCACATAAACACACACACTTCTACTATTGGTATAGAATGATCCAACTTTAATAATCCATTTTAAAAAAGAAAGCCAGGCTCCCCTCAACATCTTTGCTCCTTTTCAGTCTCTTTCAAGACCCATAAGAGAAGCTTCTAGACAGGTATATGAATTTTGGAGATTTCGCTTTATTTAAAAAGTCCCTCCCCACTCATATAGCAAAATCTAGTTCACCTTTGCTAAATGCAGAAAAACTTTCTCAGGAAATTTTGACATGCTTTTCTCAGATTCTCTATTCCTGAGAATCCTCAGAGGAGGCGCAGAATCCCACCCCTACCGACGCCTCAGTAGCACCCTTTCTCTTCACCAAGACACACAGCCCAGGGGAGTAAGGGCTGACAGATGGCTTCATTTCCAAGTCGCAGTGCAGGGGTGGCTGCAGCACACTTCCCATGATCTACATCTGCCTGCAGTTTGATATGGCACTTCCTCCTTTCACATAATGTAAGTCAATGTGCAGAATAAACGTGGTAACTTGGTGAACTCTGTAACCTCTCTGGGCACAATCTGTCCTCTCAGGCCAGGAACCATGCCAGCAGGGTTTTCTCCTGGGTTTCTGCCTCCCTGTTTCCATCTCATGCAACTTCCTCTGTGGATAAAAAACAGACCTGGTCTGGGAGGTGAACAGATGCATGTACCAGGGTGTGCCCATCAATTTTCTTTCTCCTTGGAATAAACACAAAAAAGGAAGGAAGGAAGGAGGGAGGGAGGGAGAAGGAAGGAAGGAAGGAAGGAAGGAAGGAAGGAAGGAAGGAAGGAAGGCAGGAAGGAAGGATATGTACCAACCTTAATAACTTGCTATGCACCTCAGTATTATGATACATTGTTCTTAACGGCAGGACACAACTGACTTCATCTGAGGAGCTTGGTGAGCCTCTATACCCAGAAGGAAATAGGGGAAGCATTGCTACCCAGATGGGAAAAGCCAGATTTTGATGCTCAAGGATATGGTTCTTAGTTTAGGTTTTCCCAAAAACAGACTTTGAGACAAGGATTCTGGTGCAAGTAACTAATTTATAAGGCAGAGGAATGCCAGCAGGAAAGTGGGAAATAATACTGGGAAGGAAAGGTGGCCAGTAAAGCATGTGTCAGCAAGCCAGTTATCTCTGTGGGTAACTGTGGCTTAATCCCAGCCCTAGAAGAACTCTGGGGGAAATGTGTGCACCACATACCTCAGTGTTATCTCACCCAAAGGTGAGGAGGCTGGCTTGTCTGAATGTGTAGTGGGCAGGCACTCTGCTAATTTTCAAGGGAATGAATCCAGCCTGCTTCACCAGCATCCAAGCTCAAGGCAAATGTCTCCTCAATTTAACGAGGTTATGGTTGCTTGCGCAAGACCAGAAAGAAAAGGCAGCTTGAGCAACAGGAGGGTCAGCAGCCCACCTTGCTTTCTCTCAGCCCACCCCAGGTAACATTCGAGTGATAAGCAGAAAAACAAAGGGATCTTCCTACTTTTGAAGCATGAATGGAGCTCCCTGCTTTTTCTTCCAGCCACAAGACAAACCGTCACTTCACATTTCCCCAATCTGAAGCCCCTTCTCAAGCAAAGATATTTGGAATTGAAGTACCCACGCAACCTTACAGAATGATGTATGAGAGCTGATGTCAGTAGCTAGGTGACAAGTACATGGATAAGGAACCCTTATAACTTAATGCAAGTATTCAGCCCATTTAAGAAGAACCTGAAAGAAACTGTGATAACCTCTAACAGGGATCTAGGAGATGCACATAGATATACCACCTCTAAGAGTTTCATATTGTCTTGGCCTAAAAACAAGTCATGCCCTTAATGATACCTCCAAATCCAGAAGACCATCCACTCCAAAAAAATGATACCTAGCTGCAACTAAAGCTCTTCCTGTACTCAATTTCTCCCCTCATCCATATCTCCTCAGGCCAAGTCTTCTTATAAAGAATCCATGGGCTAGAGGTCTACTGGATGGATTTGAAAGGGATCCCTCAGTGCCATGAAATTCTGTGCATTCTGTGCAAAATCTAAGTCAGAATTTAAAACTGCTTTGATAGGATCTTCCATGTGACCACCAACCCTCATGATTTAGGAACCACCACCTTAGATGAAAACGACCTCTAGAAAAGGCATGGAGCTGGTGATGCCACTAAGTACTTGGAAGTAGGTGGGCTGTTCTGATCATCAAGACAGAAAAAAGGGGCCTGGGCCTCAGGCATTTGCCCTATTTCTCCTGGTCCTCCTTGTGGGATTTAGAGGCCTTGGTGCCCTATGTTCGTGTCCTTTCAATGAGGAAACAAGGTCCAGGAACTTGGACGCAGTTCCAAAGTCATGTGGTGAGCTGGAGATGAAGATCATGACCACCCGCAAGTCCCTACCAGGGCTTTCCCAACAGGGCTGGCCTCCTTCTTCTCTGAGAAGTGGGAGTTCTTTTTTTCTTTCTCGAATTCCATTCCTCTCTGGTTTCCTGAACTTAGATGCTATAAACCAATATGGTAAGCAGTTCCTTCCATACTACCAGTCCCCCAACCAACTGCTCTGCCAGGTTTAAGAAGAATTCTGTACCACCCAGGGCCCTGCATTTGCAGAGGAGGTGACAGTGGGGCTGATGCTGACCGGGATGGAGCAGAAGCCATACAAGAGACTTCTGCTTCTGGCCTGATTTCCTCTGGGGTCTGCTGAGGGAGAAGTTAGCTTGTTAAGTAAGATCCTTTCTCAGGAACTAAACACCAGCAGCAAACAAAAACCAGACACAGAAAAAAGGGGACTAAGCATCCATTTAAATAGACAAACTGAGAAAAGGGCAGGGAGCCAACCTATAGGCCCCCAAACACAGCTAATTGTCAGGATGTCCCTTTAATGAAAAAGGACAAAACAAAACAAAGCAAAACAAACAAACAAACAAAACATCACAAAGCTAAAGGATTTCTTTCTTTTTTCTTTTTTTGGTTACTAAGTCAGGCATGTGCCTTGTCTATGTAATAATTTCCCTTGTGGTCCCAACTAGCCCCAGGCCACCACAGGAAATGGCAGAGCAGAAGAACTTTCCATAGACAAGTCCAAATATTTGCCTTCTGATGCCACCTGATTAAATCTAATTCTGTCCACCACAGAGAAAAGCAGAAGTTTGCTGGTTGTTGCCTATGTTCTTTGCTCGATAGTGTTAAGCCCATGGAGCGAAAGCCTTGCATTCACTAACGTTTTCCTGCTTCTCCCTGGAGACCCTTCTTTCCTGGTATAAGTGTCTCTCTCAGCAACAGGGGCCATGGGGCTCAGACAAAGGAATCCCAATTTTCTCACTCCAGTAGGATTCCACTGCTAGTAAACAGACAGAAAGCCTCTCCAAGGTTGGGTTCCTCTGTCTGTTTGTTGATTTGTTCCTTTTTTTCTTTTGTTTCACCATTTTCACAATAAACAGATGAATGACATAATCGAGTCTGCTCCCAGATAGTGCTAATGAGGGCAAGGAACCGGCCTTTATTTCCACATGGGCCTTTCTGTTTGTTTGTTTGTTTGTTTGTTTTTGTTTTCAAGTTGCTCTTCCCCTCTGAGAGCATACCTCACCTTCTCACTTAAATTGGGCAGCATTTGACCCTTATTGCAGATGGTGACATTGAGGCTCAGAGATTTGAAATCACTAGAACTTGGGCTTCCTTCCCTCTTTTCTGAGGTTCTTTCCAGGATTATCACACAGCCTGTCTTAGTGTGGGTTTCCCCGGAAGCAGACCCTAAGCAAGGACTTGAGTGTAGGCCATCTATTTGGAAGGAGAGCCAAGGGAATGGAGAAGCACTGGTGGTGATTCACCCTGCCAGGGGACTCTGTAGAGCACGGAAACATGCACCTCACCACTTTCTCACACAAGGGGCAGGGAGCAGGGGTAGGCATACTAATGCTGCCTAACTCAAGTGTATGACAAAGGACAGGCCTACCATGGTGGCTTGCCAGGCTCCTGGGTGACCTGCCAGGCTCCTAAAGGCCAAGAACTGGCTGGACACGAGAGTCAGGTTTCTGTTTTTGAGCAGCCAGAGCCACGGTGTGATGAGATGTTGCCAAGGTGAGATCCTACTCTGCTTCCTTGACACAGAATCTGCTCCTGGTTCAGATCCCTGACTTCACTTCTGCACTCCTTGTCCTCTTGCTGGGCGAGGCTGGCATGAAATTTTTTACTCCATCTGACCTGGAGGTGGAAGAATTACAACGTCCTAAAGCTTCCTGGCATAGGAAGGTGATTAAAATAGCAATAAATACATTCTCCAACCTTTGAAAACAAAGTGGGGGAGCTGGCTGAGGTCCCTTGAAAGGAAACTCCAATAAGCTGTCTGCCGGGCTCCAAACCACAAACTCACCACTCTGCAGCTGTCCTGCTAGATGACAGGAGGTTGTGAGTGCCTGGAAAGTCCTGATTTGGGGTCACTTTCTGCTCTTCCCCAGAAACACAAATGCCTTTCTTGTCTGCCAGGTCTCAAATAGGATAAACTGTATTTGTTATCAAGTCCAAGATACCAATTATCAAACAATTGGCTAATATTTATTGTTTCTATAGATAAATTCATGCTATGATAGGAAATACTACATGACTATGAAGTAATGAATTATTTAAAAAATAACTAATATGCTGAGATCAGGGACTACTCTGAAATTTCAAAGTAGCCATTTTGGAAAGATTTACACTCACTTCAATGGCTTTACATACTAAATAATTTTCAAATTGTCTTGTACAAAAAGCTTTTAATTTTTTCTGACTATTTTTTCAACGAGGTGTACCATATGTGGGAAAAGCATAGATGTTACACATACGGTTCAGTTAGGATAAATGTAGACACTCTCATAACCCATGACCCAATCAAGAGACAAGGCATACCATCACCCATTAGTACCCTTGTGCCCTGTCTAATCAATGCATAAACCATGCCCTTTACACCTGCATAGATTAGTGTAATTCCTAAGAACAAGAACATCTCTTATATAAGCACCACAAAATTTTCAAAATATGGAAATCAATAATAACAATACTATTATCTAATCTACAGATCTTATCATTTTGCTCATTATCACTATGTCTTTTATAGGAAGAGAAAAAAATTTCTGCACAGGATTCACTCAAGGCTCAATTGTTGCACTTAATCGTCCTGTCTTCTTAATCTTCTCTAAATTTGACAGCTCCTCAGTCTTGCTTTATTTGTCTTTCATGCCCTTGCAAGCCAGTTATTTTGTAGACTACTCCTCAGTTTGGATTTGCCTGATTTCTCTAGACAGGACTACCCCGGAAGTGATGTACCCTTCTCAGGGCATTGCATCAGAAGGCATAATATGTTCAGTTAGGGTAGTCAACCAGCTTCCTCTACTGTAAAGTTGCTATTTTTTCTTTGTAATTAATAAGTATCCTGTGGGAATGTACGTTGAAACTATGTAAATATCCTGTTTATCAAGTATTTAACTACTACTGTTAGCATTAATTTATAGTTCTTGCTTGAAATAATTATTTTGATGGTTGCCATATGATGATTTTTCTAATTCCATCATTTTTCCTACTGAGAGGAGAGTTATCTCTGTCTCATTTGTTCATTCATTTATTCAAATGTGGATTCGCAGGTTCTTATTTTATCCTATGGATTATAATTTGTTACTGTCATTGTCTATTTTGATATTCAAATTGTCCCAGCTTTGGCCGGTGAAAGCTCCTTCAAGCTGGCTGCTGTGTCCTTTTGTCACACTGGGATAGAGAAATTCTCCTGGATGCTGGGAGACCACGGCCCCATTTTAACTTTTGGTAAATGCTCTCTTTTCAATAAAGCATCCTTTGGTTACAATGCTGGGTACTAGGGCCAAGGTTGTCACGGCTGCCTGCCCCAGGGAGAGAGGTAAAGCAGATGAACCTGGAACTGCAGAGGGAATGGGGTGGTACCCACTGAGCACCCAGGAAGGAGGGCCACACCTGGACTAGGTTGAATGCAGTAGCCTGCTGCTGGAGGTGTAAGCCAAGAGTGTGGACAGAGGGCACACACCAGCTCTGAAGCCAGAGCCAAGCTGGAGAGTGCTGCTAGTGGAGACAACCAGCCAAAAGCATGTGCCAAGAAGGACCAGGAAGGGGAGCCAACATCAAGGGGAGGGACAGGCAAGTGGAGTGCCAGGTTCCCAGAGAAGTCTTTGGCTATGCCTTACTACTTTAACTCCGTCTGCTCCATTTTCTCTCTGGCTGGACCTTGACTATCTTAAAGTGTCAGCATTCATTGTCACAATTTACTGGGTTGTCCTCAGTAGAGAAACCAGCCAAGATGCTTCTCAGTTTAAAATGAACTCAACATTTCTTTAATAATAATGTTCTTGTCCCACTAACTGCCACCAATCTGTTAGGTAAACATGTGCCTGTGTACACACACACACACACACACACACACACACACACGCTCATATCTATCCATATCACTGAAAAATTAACACTTCAATAACTACCATTTTTGCCACCTATTTCAAAAGTACATAATTTATCTTTCCTACTCTATGGTACTATGTGCTGTGGTAATAAATGACTTTTCTTGAACTGAATCTTGTAACTTGAAACACGGACTTGTTACTCCTCAGACATCCAGTGATGGATGCTGGTAGATTATTACAAAGGAAGGAACATTTCGAAATGTAACTACTTTTCTCAGACAAATACGACCAATGCACCAATGCCAAAGAGTACTGGATGCAGGGTTAGCTGGGCTCTTCCATCCTCTGGAGTGATTCATGCGCACCCCAGCAGACTCTCTCCCAAACACAGCTGACAAGGCAAAGTCAACTGGTCTCATTACTGTCTTCTTCTACTTTCCCAGATGAACTGTTGCTCAGCAGATGGAAAAACAGAAGGGAGGAAGACCACAGCTGATCTGAGAACTTCGGCATCTAATTAGATAACTGTTTACTCAACTCTTTTCCTCGACAAAGAAAGCCCTTGGACATTGATTTTTCTGCAATTTGTTTCTGGGGTACAAAGTGGGGTTAAAAAGGAAAAAATATATAAGCCTTTCTCTTAGCTCTCTGCTTTCATCCCAAGCCTATTTGTTAATAATGAAGGAAGGCTCTGTTTCACCTCAGTGAAAATTTCAAGCCTCAATTATCTCAATTTCTTTGCAAAACAATGGTTTTTTCCTTTATCAGCTTCCAGATTTAATAAACTGGGGAGGGATTCATCTTTGAGGAGCCAGTCTGCTCCTTGGTACTACTGTCCAGAAGAATTATCCAGTGGCTGAGGAAGAGCAAGAACTGTTCAGACCACTCCGCTTCCTTCCCTCCAGTTCTATGCTGCCCAGCAAGGCAGCCGCTAGCCGCATGCAGCCATTTAAATATAAATTAAATAGAAGTAAATAAAATTCAAAATTTAGCACATCATTTGCACTGGCCACATGTCAAGTGCTCAACAGACACATGTGTTAAGTGGCTTCTTTACTAAACAGTGCAGAGAACATTCTGTCATCATAGGGAGTTCTACTGGATAGTGGGCTGGCCAATGGGCTCACCTATTTCAGAGGAGAGAGAGCAGGGGACGGAGCCACTCGGAACTTCACAGAGCACTCTCCATTCATATCCATGGGTGCAGGGTATGTACACGTGGGGGTAGAGACGAGGGAATGGGAGCCATTTGACCTTTATCTTCCTTTTACTGACCTTTTCCCTCCCAAATACTTTCCACTCTTTCTGAGCAAGTTGAAACATTCCCCTCAATATGGAGACCAGCTGTTGGTCTCTGTTTTTTTCTTAACTTTTGATTAAGTAAGTTTGATTGTACCAAAGGTCCCTCTGTGACTGAAGATTCCCACTCCTTATTTCTCAGGGTCTCTTGAAGAAAGAGGCATGGTTTGGGGATCCCTCCAGGGATGGAGAGTTGGATAAGTGCAGTGGTTTTTGGAGAACAGAAAAAGGTCTTAGGACTCTGATCATTAGGGGTGGGTGGGGATGCAGTAGTGGAAGAGACTAGAACCCACAATCACGCTTAAAACCCCATTAAAATGAAGGAACTACAGGGAAAAAAATCTTTGGAGGTATCCTTTCAGCACAAAAGTAATTCACTTTGGAGATAATTATTAGCTTACATGTATACCATGGACATGTATTTAGAAGTTGCTCTTTAAAACAGTCATAGTAACATTCACCTCCAGAATGCTGGGATAACTTTTAGGAACAATTAGATGAAGATGAACTCACTGAAGGCATGCCTATTCATGAGGAACCATGATGACTGCTTTGTCTTTAGGAAAGTTAACCGTCCACCCTGAATATCAGGAACCTGGGCAATGAAAGGGAAGAACAGGAGCCTCCCTCTCCTCCCTTATCACACACACAAAAACCCTTTCACCTTGTAGTTTGAAAACATGAGAACAGATCATGGAGTGAGTTAAGAACAAGTTAATAACGCGAGCGTTCGGCAGGTAGAAAGAGATGGATTTCCTGTTCAAAGGAAGCCCCTGCCAAACCTGGAAGGGGTTAGCAATGAGAGTTATCTTTAAGACTTGCAAAGTTTGAATTGGCTTAAATATAGTCCTTGCCTGGAGGCAGGAAGCAAAACCAAATAATAAATAATACCTGGACCCACATGTCAGGAAAAAGTCAGTAGGGAAAAAAAAAAGGATCTTCATTTTCCCAGGGCAGTGTCCTGAACCACAGAACAGGCCGACTTTGCTACTGGAGTTATCTATTACAGAGCCTCAAGAAGGGGCTGGAGGCAGGGGTTCCAGGACCATCCCCCATAGACAGGGTAACTAATACTAGCCTTTGAAGTGAACCACTGATGGCTTCTCATTCTTATGTAAAGTGTGAACAAAAGCATCACTAGGAAAACATTGCTGATTTTATTGACCTATATCATTTAAGTAGTAAACCTTATGTTTTCCTGTATAGCAGCTACAAAGAAATTCTTCAGTGTCCCATTACAGCCAGACTGTTGCCCAAAATCTTCCCAAAGGCCTTTCCATATAGAAATCCCACTAAAGCTGATGGAGAGACTCTAAAATGTGAAAGAAATGCCCTGCCCCACAATGGAATCCCAACCCTACTCATTTTTTTCAGGAGCTATCCTGGGTCCTTTCCATTTGCGGATCTCCAACTAGGAGTGTTAATTAGCACTTACCTGGAGGGTTTGTAAAATCTCAGATTACCAGACTCACCCCCAAAGTTCCTGATTCAGTAGGTCTGGGGAGGGGCCAAAGAAAAGTGTGCATTTCTCACAGGCTTCAAGGGGGAGATGACCGATACTGCTGGGTCTACAACCACTCTTTGAGAAATGCTCGCTCTTTAAGGATTCCTGTCATCCCAGAAGTCCACTGGAAGGAAAGTCAAGCTGAAAGTGCCAGTAGGAAAACATCCTTCTCCTGTTTGTCATTGATGCCAAGTGCAAGGCCTTCTGAGAGAGCATCTGTCAGCCCCCAGCACAGCACCCCTGTGGCTGCAAGGAGGAGTATGTGGAAGGCATCATTCTCAGCAGACATTGTACATAAGCCCTGAGTGTGCCTCTGTGTGGTCTACAGTGAGGCTGCCCCATGAAGTCCTGCGTGGACTGCAAGTTGGGCCCTTCCTGTTACGTTCTTTTTTCCATTTCTCCTGCTGCTTGTTCTGAGCTCACTCCATGACTTGGCAGGTTCTGGGTGTGCAGATGACAGCACTGCCCAGAGAAACCCTGGGGTCTGGGTGGGTTTCCTGAGCCAGTCCTGGGGGTGCTGAGGCACCACCGTGTGGTTTAAAAGTTAACTGTTCTTAGGAAGCCTAAAGCCATGCGTAGACACTAGGCCAGGCTACGGGACATCAATCAGCTCGATAGTTCTATTCCCCATTAGGTGTTGGACACCAGTTGTTCTGGAGCCTATGTCCCTTCTGGCCAGGGGCAAGGTCATTACTATTCCTGCAGCTCCCACTGAAGACCCAGCTGGGCCCTCACTATAGATGGGAAACCTTCTGACGTCAGCCCATCCTCCTGATCACATCTGTCTCCTCCCCGGACATCCATTGCTTAGGAGAAAATAACATATTTGCAACTGGGCCCAAGGCCCCTCTCAAGTTGCAAACTGACCCTCTAGATGTTTTCTTTCTCCAGGAACTATTTTTCCTGGCATACGTGTAACATACAAAGAAAAAAAAATCCTTTGCTCTTTCAAAACTCCAATACAAAATAAGTGATTGCTAAGGCTCCAAACAGTCTGTTGTAATTCCCTAGCATGCTCTGAAAACAGTGAGCCCCATGAGAGTGTGTGTTCTTTGGCCATTGCTTCTCTCCCGAGTTTGTTTAACTATACTTTGTTCCTTCTACAGTCTCTGTCATGCTACAGAGCACCCTGAATGGGCATCCCTGCCAGACACGCAGCCAGGCCAAGCTCCAGGGCTCTCCCTTTCCGCATTGAGCACTCAAATAGCTGATATTGTCCTCAAATGGATGGTTTTTTATTTTTAATGATGTAAATAAGGCCAGTAGCCAATTCTGGATGATGAACCTCATTAGAAGGGCAAGACCTTCATTAAAACTTAGATATCTGGAAGAAAGCCAACCAAGACCACCAGGTATGACAAAATTTGATGTCCCAGGGGAATGGTCCTATGAGTAACACAATTGATCTTCAATTGCTGTATGTGCAAACTCCACAGCTCTGGCCAAAGGAAGTAAAGAAAAGGAAAGTGTATTTGAAAAGAACCCAGGGCCCATTGAAGGCCATTGCCACCCCATTGACCGACTCCCACTGGCTGAAGTAGAAACAGCAGTGGACTTGAGGTGGGGGTTCAAGTCCTCCATCTACTTTGAGATACCCATATGGTTGGAGTTCTGCAGATGATTAATTGAATTTCTCCAAACACTAGTGCTCTCAACCTATGCCCAACTTCTTCACCATTCACTGCTCAGTCCCAGGTGGGAAGCACGGGGTACAGAGATGATGCATACTGTAACCGAGGGAACAGAGTGAAGATTCCAGTGAGGACAGAGCAAAGAGCAGCAGGATGCCCTAACATGGGAGCCCTCCTCACACCTGGAGAGCTCCCAAGGCTAGGAAGACGTCAGTTGGTGCCAATGGTATGACTTCAAATTGTTTGCAGTTGTAGCTACTCCAGGTGGCACTTGTGAAGGTCAAATGTTTTAAGATTTTGAAAAGGTCAGTGGAAGTCCACTGAGTAATTTCAGCCTCTTTTTTACCATCTCACCATGGATGTTAAAAACTTTCAACAAAATTTTTTTTGACATTGAACAATATGAGGCAAAATCACTTTTGTCCTGAGAACAAAGGGGATTCCAGTTCAGTTTATCTTCATACCCTTTATTCTGCTTTTCTGAAGAGCAGTAGAAATAGCAGTTGACTCAGAGACATGGATTTGTGTCCTCTGTCTACTTTGGGATAACCACATGGTTTGGGGTCTGCAGGCAATTGAATTTCTCCAAACATTAGTCATCTTCTCTGGGAAATTTATATGTTAATATTCATTTTCCTTCACAGAAATGTCATGGAGACTTCATGAAAGGAACTGAGGCTGAGAACTCCACCCAGTGTAAAACCTACTATGATGTGCCTGGCCTACATTATTTGATTTATTTCTTACCTATATTTAGCCTATATTTAGGTTTCACATCCCCACTTGTCACATAAAAGCATCAGGCTCAAACAGATCAAGAAGTTTCTCCATGGTCACATATCCAACAAGTGGACAAACTAGATGGAGTCCAAATTCAGGTGACTCTATCTCAAAAGGCCTTTCCCTAAAACTCTGAAATAGCTCATGTAAAAATGCCCTGAAAATACTAAAACCAAGTCAAAGGTAAGATGATGTGATCATCCAGTAACTAGAAATGTTAATTTAAATAACATTTCATTCATCCCAACTTGTCAGGGAATGAACAATTTTACTTAAGTGGGATTTTCCAGGTAGCTAAAGTTTGCCCCTAATTAAGAATAGATTTTTTTTTTTAGTGCAGAGATTTTTAATGGCAAATTTCCCAAAGTAATTATGTTCTTTTTTGCTGTCTTAAATACACATGGAACAGAATTTTGAGATTTCTAAAAATAATTCAGGATATTAATGAGTATCATGCATGAAAATGAGATAAAATTGGGAAATGTTCTCAGAGTCTGTGATGTGGGTAAAGTGGCCCTAAATGCCTTAACTTGTTAGTTTTCCCAGACTACTATTTTCTAGAATGTCTTATTATAAAAATTTTTCAATATGCAGAGAAGTTAAAAAGTGTTACCCCTACCTAGATTCTAATATAACATTGTATAATACTCGTTTTTAACACATGTATCTATCAGTCCATTCCTCTATCAATGTCTTTTAAAATAGTCACTTAAATGTGTATAACAGTTATCAGCACACTTCTCCCTGAATACCTCAGCATATACAACATATAAATATTCATTTATGGTATTTTTCTCCTGAGATATATATAATTTACACACAATGAAATGAACAAATCTTAAGTGAATATTCATTGAGTTTTGACAAGTGAATACACATGTAGGCAAAAGCCCTATCAAGATGCAGACCACACTACAGCCCAGCATATTTCTGAGGGCCTCCTCCTAGTCAATGCCACTCTCACTCCCTAGGGAGACTACTTTCTATAGGTTTTCTTCTCCTTCCCCTGCCATCAACTGTCTCTTTACAAGTGTCAGAGATTTTGTTTCTAATCTGTACCTCCTTTTATTTACAATTATTTGGCTGAGATCATGAGACTAATTTCAAAGCCACTTTCTAGGAAGTGCATGGGTCTTGGGTTGTTTTTCTTGTCAGGCTGAGAGGTATTTCCCCTCAGCAAAGATTTGGGAATATCTGATTTTTCAAGCTGTCTGATTTCCATGTAAATGAAGAGCTACTGGATTGTTACAAAGCTTTACCAGACATCTCTCCACCTGTAAGACTCAGAGTTGTTCTGTAAAAGAACAGAATTTCTATAAGAGTTAAAATTCCACTAGAATTCTGGGGCTAGGTTTGGAAGGAAGATAATGGCTTATTCAACTTTTTGGAATTGTGGTGTTATGACATTCATGTGTTGTGATGCTGAGATATTTACATATAGAGATGTTGACAATCACACATTGAGATGTCGAGACATGCATGCTGAGATGTGACAATCACAGATTCAGATGTTGAGACAATTGTATGTTAAAATTCTGAGACACAGGTTTATATGTCAAGATATTGCATGTTGATATGTTGTGACATTTGCTTGTTGAAACGTTGAAATACTATTCACAGGTTCAGATGTTATTACATCCACATATTAAGATGTTGAGATAGTTACCTGTTGAAATGTTGGGACATTTGCACATTGAGGTGTTAAGACAGTCACAAGTTCTGATGTTGAGACATTCAGAGGTTGACATAATGAAACACTCACAGATTCAGATGCTGAGATTTTCACATGTTGATATGTAGTTACATTTACAAGACCAGTTAAGACATTCACATGTTGAGATGTTGAGACATCCACAGCCTGATATGTTAAGACCTTCTCATTCATATGTCTGACTTCGAATATCAAATGTCTTCAGCCAGGCCCAAGATAGATACTGACTTCTTCTCAGCAATATCTTCCACATTCCTCTCTCCACAGCAAATGGTGTTGGCACAACTTTGGAGTTCTCTACAAACAGTTTATATCCATCCCTATGGCCTCCTGCATGTCTCTGCCTAAGGATGTTCTCTGGCCCAGATGGGTGCTTGACCTCTATATGGGCAGGCAAGAAATGCTGTAGGTTTACAGTCCAGGAATGATCTTCATCCAAAGAAATATGAGATTTGGGGGATAAAGACCCCAGTGTCTTCACCAGTCAGTGGCTCAACACTGTCTCCCAGAGGGTCCTCACTAGCTGAACCCCAGTTGTTCTCATGGCAATATCCCTACTGGTGTTTCTTGACATCACCTCCCAAACAATCTATTTGTACCCAAATTCTTTTTCTGATTTTGGTGGAAATACAAACTAAGCCATTTGCAAAGACCCAGTCTTGTATCCAAATAGAATTAGAAAGCAGAGTAAGGACATTCACCATGCCAAAGGAGATACCTCCTCTTCCACAAGTTGCAGGGTTAGCATCACTGTAAGTTTGCTGAAGTACTTGGGGGTGGGGACCTGCCTCAAGGAATAAGGGCCAATAGGACAACAGAAATCTATGGAGGCAACTCACATTCTATTACCATCCCTCTCAGTTAGAGACAAGCTCACCTCTCACCACATGGAGGTCTGGAAAGACAGCTTCTTACCCTCCACAACCAGATGCCCATGTAAGTCAGTGGCAACAGGGGTTGAAATCTCTCTCTCTCTCTCTCTCTCCACCCCCTCTCTTTTTCTCTCTTTTTGGTGGAGTGAGCTCCCAGGATGGCTTCCTCAGTGGGGATAGAAGATTCCAGAACTCCATATAGGTTTTTCATTGCAAATGTTTCCTGGAGTCTCTAGGTAGAAATGGAAGCAGGAGGGAGAAAAGCACTGGCAACTCATCGCTGAGCTGGAGGGGCAGATGTGGACCTTCAGTAGTGGTGACAAATGATGAGTGATTATTTAAAATGACAAATGATGAGTGATTATTTAAAAGTACAGGAATAGATATAGCTATGAAAGCTAAACATCAAAATAATTAGCCTTAGCCATTTGGCAAAATTAATGTAGAAAAGGTAGCCAAAACCAGTTTCCAGGCCAATACTCTCTGGCAGGCTCACTGGAAAGCCTGTGAGGCTTTGCCCATTGTCTGAAGGGTGATGTGAGGCCTTCTCAGATGGGGTCTCTCATCTAAAATGCAGGGGCTAGCCATATTTATAAACAGAAGATATTTAGAAGATAATAGCAGGATATGTATGTATTTTTAACTCAGGTAGTAAAGGACTTTTTAAACAAGATAGCACTAACCACAAAGAAAAACAACATGATGCATTTGACCACATTAAGGTTTAAAACTTCCATGTATCAAAACCAACAGAGAGAGAAAAGACAAGCCATGGACGAAATATAACCCTAACAAAAAACTGATAACTAGAATAGGTACAAAACTTTCTTACAGCTAATAAGAAAAAAAAAAGGCAAAGTTATGAACAAACAGTTTGCAGAAATGATGATACAAATGTCCAATAAACTTGCGATCAGAAACTTGACAAGTGTATTTGTTTCCAATGATGCTGTCACAAATTACCACAAATCAGACATCTTAAAACAACAGAAATTTATCCCCTCGCAGTTCTGGAGGCCAGAAGTCTAAAGTCAAGGTGTTGGCAGGGCCACACTTCCTCTAGAGGCTCTCAGGGAAAATCTGTTACTTGCTTCTTCCAGCTTTTGGAGACTGCTGGCATTCCCTGGCTTCCAGCCAAATCATGCCAATCTCTGCCTTCACCTTTGCATAACCTTCTTCTCTATGTGTCTAGCCTCTCTCTGCCACTCTCTTATAAGGACATTTGTGATAGCATTTTAGGGCCAACCTGGATAATCCAGGGTAACCTTCCCATCTCAAGATCCTTAATTTCATCACATCTGCAAAATCTTTACCATATAAGGTAACAGTCACAGGTTCCAGGGGTTAGGACCTGATACATTTGGGGGGTACCATTTATCTCATACCAACTAGTAACCAGGGGAATGTGAATTAAAACCACATTGAGACATACCATCAGATGGGCAGATACTAAAAAGTCTAACAACACCAAGTATTTATGATAATCTAGAACAATAGGACCTCACATCTCCTGCTTGTAAAAGTCTGAATCTATCTTTAAAATCATGTTGAACAGCAGTTTGGTACAATCCACAAAAACTAAGGATGCACATATCCTACGAGACAGCCATTTCTCTGCTAGAGAAATTCATCCTACCAGGAGACACCCACAAGAGTTTTTGGTGTAGCAATGTCATGTCAAAAACCGAGAAACAATTCAAATGTCCATAACCAGGAGAATAGCCAACTAAACTGAGATATAGTCATGCAATAGGATATTATGTGACTTTGAAAATAAGTGAGCTACAGTCTCATACATTGACATCCATAAGGCTTACAAACATAACAGGGAAGGAGAAAAGCATGTTGCAGAAGGAAACACAGAGTACAAAATCACTTATATTGAATTTAAGAACACATAGCTGATATTTGGTATTATTTATGGATACATACATGTGTGGTGAAAACCTTAAGATATATAAACAGGAATCCCAAACATCCAATTCTAGATAGAGGTTACTCCCGGGAAGCAGGGAATGAAATGCAAATGTGAGCCCTGAGAAGTCAAAAGAAATTTCAAAATGTATTTGCAATATTCTATTTCTTAGGTGGGTGATAGATATATGTATGTTCATTATACTAATCCCTCTACATTTTTATGTCTGAAATATTTCATCACAACTTTTTTTAATTTAGGCAGTGATATATGCTGCTGGCAGGGGTAGTGACAGATGATTCATCTCAGTGGGAAGGCCTAGCATAGGGGAGAATTTGACTTTAATTCCAGGGAGACTTTACCAAGGGTTCTATGGATAGAATTGAGGAGACCTGTGAACTGGGATGAGGAAATTCATTTTTGAACTAATTTCTAACTGAAATGTAGCATTTCCTTCAATATTAATGTAGGCCACAAACCACATAGTGGTAGCAAGTTCTGTACTTTATCACCAATAGCTTTTGGGTATTTTAGTCTAATACAGTACGGCAAGCATCTCAAAATGGCACTTACATTCATCAACAATTAAAATGACAGTAGGTATTAGGCCCACCACCAGATCCAGCTATTGAATGTGCAAATAAAGAAGTACATAGGTTATTACTCCCTCACCAGGTTGTTTATTCACTCACTATACATATAACTAGATTTCAATATAGTTGAAACACATTTTGTTGCTCTGTGTATTTTATCCTATGTATTTAAAAATGATATCCTTCACCGGACTGCAAAGAGGATTAAGCACTCTTGGAGGAGAGCGGCTGGCAATTATTTTCCAAGGAACTGGGTCAATGGTCCCTGGTGGTCCCCACAGCTGCAGGCTGGAGAGGCCAGAGATAAAAATCACATCTTGATTTAAGGAAGAAAAGAAAGTTGCACTTGTTTATCTTAGCGGGTCTAGAATGCAGAACCCAGGAATTAAGAGCGATTTTGAATGTGCCATCCTTTGTATCTCATCTTCTCATGTCTCATTTTATTGGATTTTAATCAGGGGCTACCTTATGAAGTGCTCTGAACTCAGATTGAAATGTAACACTAAAGCAGAACTAGTAGATAAAGTCTTAGAGGAGGCCTCTAAACCGAACGAACCGAAACCCAAGTGAAGGCCGAGTCTAAAATTCGGTGATTGGAACCACATGCGCTCTTCCCTTTGGGCCAGAAGGATGCCCGGGTGGAGCAGAGGCGTGGGGAGCCAGCTGGTTTCCTGACTCAGCCCAGCCCAAGGTGTGGCCAGGCCTTGGAAGTCTGAATCCGAGTCCTAAGGATGCCAAGATGAAAATGAGAACATAATTGCTTCCGGCAGGAAGCAGCCTTCTCCACAGGCCAGAACCCACTGAGAAGGGGAGTTGGGTCAGCGTTTCTGCCTAACAGGGAAGACCTTGGGGAGTTTTTGTACCTCACTGCTGCCCAGAGAGGAGAAGCAACTCCCTTAGGAGTGAGACTGGTGGTTTTTTCATTAGGTCCCCCATTTACTGAGCATTTGCTATGTGCTAAGCAAGCTGTTAGGTGCTTTTTTTTTAAAAAAAAAAAATCAACTTTATTGAAGTATAATTTATGTACAATAAACTGCAGCTATTTATATTTCACTTTAATCATCAGTCTCGCTAAGAGACCAGATCTTAATTATTCCACAGAAAAGAAATGGTAATTATGTGAGGTGATAGAGGTGCTAACTATTGCTGTGATGGCAATCATATTACAATATATAAATGTATCAAATCAACATGTTATACACCTTAAATTTACATAATGTTATATGTCAAATATATTTCAATTAAAAATAAAAACACATTAAAATAATAAATATGTGTACAATTCCATCACCTCCAAAAGTTTCCTTGTGCCCCTTTATGATGCATCTTTCCCACATCTGGTCAGCACGTAACCACTGATTTGCTTTCAACCCCTATAGACTAATATGCATTTTCAAAAATTTTATACAAATGGGATCATATAGTATGTGTTCTTTTTGTGTCTGGCTTCTTTCATTTAGCATGATGTTTCTGAGATCCATTCATGCTGTTGTATGTCTCAGTAGTTCATTCCTTCAACTGCTGAGTTGAAAAAGTTGCACGGATGGATCTCTATTTGTTTATTCATTGCCAGCTGATGGATATCTGGGTTTTCCCAGTTTGGGAATATTATGAATAAAACTGCTATGAAATAAAACATTCATGTGCATGTTTTTGTGACCATATTTTTGTGACCATATTTTTCATTTCTTTGGGGTAAATACTTAGGTATACAATGGTTTGGTCATATGGTATGTATATGTTTAACTTATAACAAAATTTTCAAACTGTTTTCCAAAGTGGCTGCACAATTTTATATTTCCATCAACCATATGTTAGAGTTCAGTGACTCCTCATCCTTGCCAACACTTGGCATTGCCATCTTTTCAATTTGAGTCATTCTAGTAAGTATGTAGCAGTATCTCATTGCAGTTTTCATTTTCATTTCTCTGAAGATTAATGATGTGGAGTATCTCTTCATAATCTTATTGGATCATATATTTTTATTCATCTTACAAATATGATAAAGGACACTGCTCAGGGGAGGGTCTTGCGTTTGTCTCCTGCTTCCTCCTGAAGCAGTTTTTATGATATAAGCACTTTATGGACAAGGACCATTTCTCAATAGTCCTTGTATCTCTAGAATAGTATCTGACACATGATAGGTGCTCAATAGAAATCTTTTGAAAAATGAGCAAATGAATTCCAGTTAATTCTAGAGTGTAATATAATGACATTCTTAGGGCCTACTAAAGCATGTGAAGCTGCAGGTTTTTCTACACGGAATGGCCAAGACTGTTTTTTTTTTTTTTAACTTCTGTGATTAAACTCTCTCTTCCTCCTTTCAGCCTCCCCTGCCTGTAGATGCCCCACTTCCCAAACTGGTGATTTCGATCTACTGCGGGCTTGTTGAGAAGCAAAGAATTCATCTTAACTTCTAAATGTGTAACTGTGTAAACAAATCAAATAAGCCTGAAGACCCTTAAAGACTTTAAAAGATAATTTTGGGAAAACTTTCTAGGAGATTCCTGTACAATGTTTTTTTTTTTTTTTGTTTTGTTTGTTTTGTTTTGTTTTGTTTCTCATTAAGACTGAGGACCTACGTTGAACTGGGTTCCTGCTGCAGGCAGTAGTTTAGCAGTGATGTTCAATGCAGAGAATTGGGCTTTGGTGAAAGAAACCAAGAAAGAGGGATCTGGGTTCAATCTCGAATCCTCCACTCATTATTTCTCAGACCTTAGAAAGCTCCTGAATCCCACTAAGGGAAAACAATGCTGTGTTCATAGGTTGTTTTGAGCATTAAATGAGGACACAGCACTCTTTCAATAGTGTTAGCTTCCTGCTTCCAGAGCAAGATTCTGAGTAGTCACTTACTCTGGTCCTGGCCTAAATTTCTTTTAGTGGCTTGTACTGCATCTCCCAGCTGCTGAGGCTAAAGCTGGGACTCTGTCTATGAAACTGCCCCCTGGAAGGTTGGACCTTCCCTATCTCCTGGGGGTGTTCAATGACTGACTGATATAAGCATGGATGATAAGGCCTCTTGACTAAAGCAGGGACAATCCTTGGTGTGATTTAAGCTACAGGACTAACTTCCCCTGCACTGATCAGGTCAAGGCTGAACCTACCCTGACAGGGCACCATTTTCTGGTCCCTTCCCCTGCCTGTCCTGCTTCTCTCCCTCTTTCACAGGTTTCTCCCAAGAGCTCTACCTCAATAAAACATGTGCTCATGAATCCCCATCTCAAGCTCTGCTTCCAGGACTCCTAGACCCAGAAGTATGAGGGGCACCATTTCCTTCTCGATGCATCAATGACACAATGGATAAAGATTTTCTGAAGCCAAGCTCTCTTGTCACTAAAGTGTGAAGAGTCACTAAAGAAGTTTTCCACACCTTTTGTGCTTATTTAAACCCATGGAGCCTCTGGATATCATGGTGTTCAGTCTGCTTCAAACTAATCACCTGAGAAAAACTGAGGTAACCAAGCAACCAGACAAGAGGCATTTTCCGAAGCCTTGGGAGGTGTACAGAAGAGCTGTGCAAAGCCAAACCTCTACCCAGAGTGTCAAAGGAATAAAAGACACTGCCAAATACCCCAGGAAAAGAATTTCAGGGAAGCTGGAAGTGAATATTACTACCACTGTAGATGCACATGTGAGGACTGCTGAGAATTTAATCACTTTGGTTATTCAGCCAACACTGAAGCTCTCTAAGTTCATTCTCAACCCAAGACATAAGGACAAGATGGGAGGAGAAGCCAGAAAGGGTGGTGGTGGCCAGAAAGAGGGATGAGGTCCTGTTGAGTCACATATCAGGACTTAGAGGATAAGCAGCTGAGCCCCACGGGTTGGCTCTGATACTGCCTACCCATGATGCAGTGATGAGATAGAGAGGAAATAGCAAGAATGAGCTTCAACTCTGGAAAAGTGGGCAGGAGAGGAAATGCTCTCCACAGACTAAAGAAATCAGCCTATACTTACAGGAGATTTGGCAGAGCAGCAGTGGGGGATGCCCACAATGCCAAGGCCAGGTTTCTGGGAAAGACTAATGAGGCATGAGTGTGGGGAAAATGTTTCTTCTCTGCCTCCCTCAATAGACTGCAGGGGCCAGTCCTGAACCTGAGCCATGAAGACCATCAGAGAGCGCTAAACATCAAAGCTTCTGAGGGAAGGTGATGTCAATAATCAAGAGACCTGGGAGCTAGTTCATGGGAAAAGCAGGTGTCATTAATAAGTAAAACTCCTTAGGAGGAGAAAAAGGGAGAGAATCCCATCCATACATATTGTTAAAGGTCTTTAATGAACTGCTACAGGGGCTTGGATAGAGATGAGTGGAGAACTCAGTTTGTGCTTCTCTCTTTCTCTTTCTTGGAGTTCTCTCAAGTTGATGAAAAACTTAGCACAGAGCTTACCCACGACTGACTCACAACCCATGGAACTTAAGGACAAGTTGTCCTAGAACTCTCCTTTCTTCCTACATTCTCTAAACAAAGGACAAGTGAAAGTAACAGCCATACCAAGTATCTGCCTAAATTAGTCATCCTCCCCAATCTTATCATTTACATTAAATTAAAAAAATTAATCTCCTATGCTAATAGCAATCAATTGGCAATGGCTTCCTGGAACTCTGAGTTGAGAAGGGTGCTGCAATTATTGATGTCTGGCAAGAGCAGTGGATGGCAGATGGTGGCACGTGTGCCACAGATTTGTTTCTTTTTGTTTAGAAATGTCTAAGTTCAAATGCTAAACAGTTAAATCAAATTATTTTTACATGTATTAAAAGAAAAAAATCTTAATGTTGTCTAAATACAAAAGTTCAAAAAGTAGTAGCAAAAGGACAGGCAGAGATGAAGGTTAAAAATGAAGAGAGGACAGGAGAACGAAACTTGAGGAAAAAAAGTAGGGGCAAATTCAGGTAGATGTCAATCTGTAAAAGAACACTTTCAAGTAACTTTGATCTCTTCCTCTAAATTCTATTTTAATTAAATGCAATTAAATGCTCTTTTTACCAACTACAGAACAAAACGAAATTTAACATTAAAAAAGTATTTCCCATTCTTCTATATAAACTACCCAGCTATGAATTCACTTCTTATAATAGAGCTGGTAACTCTCAGTAATCCCTGGCTTAAGGTAGAGTTACTATAGCCAAGAACTTCTCTCACCTTTTTCTTCAGAACTCCTGGAGACCTTCCAATTGTGCTCACACTCTCAAGGCATGTTCCTCATCCTGCTTGGTCCCTGGCTGAACATGTCACTTAGAAGGATTAGCCTGGTGACATGAATGAAGTAATCATTCCAGCTAAGAGCTTATGGACGTATGCCTCCCAGGTGACAAACTGTGCCGACAAAAAACCAACCAGAGCAAATCGAAAGATGACAAAACCAAAGAAGTCAGAATGTCAGAAATGAAGCTTATACAGCAGTCATTCGACATTAACTTGGATTCCCCAGAAGCAGAACCTGAGACAAATATTCAAGGCAGCTAGTTTACTGGGAGGTGAAGGGAATCTCAACAGTAAGGAACTAGGATAGGGAAGAAAGACAGCAACAAAGAGCTAAGATATCAAGCACCAGTTACTTTGTGGGAAATTAAAGCTTCAATCCTCCTGGGAAACTCTGGGAATACATACAAAGCATGAACCTTACAACTATCCTCACAACAGGTAACGGAAATAGGGTATTTATACACCAACTATCAGCAATGACGATTTTTTAAATGAATGCTGTTTCTGGATGTATTGATTACTTAGAACTCCTGGTGTGCTTTGTAGGGCAGGCAGAGTAGTCTTCCCAGGCTTTTTAGAACTTTCAAAACCCCTCAGGCAAAAAGGTTCATGTTCAGACAGTGAGAAAGGTAATCTATACCTAAATAATAAGGCTTGAGGGACATAGCTGGGCATCAGCAATACCTGCTATACAATCCAGTCCCCTTAGTCTTCAGATGGGGATACATGAGCAGTGTGGCTAAATACTGGCCTAGAGGCACAAAGATAGGGGATTGAGGCATAGATTCTGTAGGGTTTCCCAGCATGAAGTCAGTGTAAGAGTGCTGGCTTTTCCTGTGTTTTAAGAAAAGAACATCTTGAGATTATTTCTTAAAAAGAGAGTCTGACAACTCACCAAGTATGTGTTGCTTGGCAAAGCACTGGGTTAGCCTACACAGATGAAGGGGAAAGAGCATTTGTCCTTAAAAGGAATGCATGATCCAAGAGGGAGTGAGGATGGGTAATGCAAATAGACAAAACTGATATGAAACAAGATGTGCAAGGTGTCACAAGGGAGGGAAACACGAAGTGTTAGGGCGTTCCCCTGAGGGAGACATCATTTCTGGTTGAGTGATCATGAAGATCTTCTTTGAGGAGGTGATATCAGAAGCATGCCAAATCATGGAGATTTTTACCAGGACAGATGTGGAGAAGGGAGACTACACCAAGACTGGAGAATAAAATGCAACGAGACCCAGTATGGAGGCATAGAGAGGACTGATGAGCTCCTCAAACAGAAAGTTTCCTGGTGTGCACATGCCATGCACGCTGGGCATGTGCTGGCGAGCAGAAGGCGATATGGTGGCATAGGTGGGCTTAGGCCCTGGTGAGGGCTTGTGTGTGAAGCAGAGGAGTGGTGCTTCCATTTGAAAAGCCGTAGATATGGCATTATGCCAGTCTTGTTAAATGACAACTCTATCAATCTATCAGTATATTAATAGGCTTTGAGGGCCAGAACGGAGTGCTTTCCTAATAGCAAGGAGGAGATTCATGCAGGAGCTAAAAAGGGTAACTAGTGAGAAAATCAGAATATTCCTTACTTATGCTGTTGAACAAAATTTTCTGAGATGATGGAAATAATCTCTCTCTGTACTGTCCAATTCAGTGATAACTCACCTCCTATTAGAGACTGATGGCTTGTCTGGATATGGCTGTTTGCAGGTATGGGAGAGTCTATTTGAGGCACTGAAGTGAGAGTGAACAGGATGAGCTAGGAATTCCCAATTCTCCTTATAGAGAGCAAAACATCTTCAGGAGGCCCAGCTGAAGTGTGAAACGCCTTTGCCAACCCATAAAGAATGTTTGGAGTGCCTCAATGTGAAACTGAAACCCCACATGGGGAACCCTTGGCTTCTAATAGAGCCTGAACAGATGTCCCGGGGGGAGTAAGGTCAATTACCACCTTGTTGTGACCTGCCTGAGTAGCTATCTGTCATCAACTGACAGCCCGAGCCATAGAACATAAGCCAAAGATGGCGCAACCCTTGATTGAATCAAAGAGGAACATTCTGTACAGCACCCCGAGAGATCTGGAGGCAAGGCAATGGTGGGAGGGAACTGAGCTCCATGTGCTGTGCTATCTAAGCACTTTGTAGACGTTACCTCCCCTCGCCTTCACAACAACCCCATGGAGTAGATCTTCCACATTTCGCAGATGGGAAGTCTAAAGCTGAATCATAACTTATCTAAAGTTCAGCAGCTCCTAAGTGACAGGCTGGGTGGGAAGAGACTTAGGCATGAGTGAATCCTGAGCCCACAGTCTCCTATCACATCATAAAAGTCCCCAAACATAGTGTTTTTGATCTCCATAACGTCACCCTTTCATTTTTCCACTAAAATCATCTTTACAGGCAAATCTGGACTCTGTTCTCTCATTTTATGTTAATTACTCACAAATATTAATTTTCTAAAAACTCAAACCTACATAACAGTTTCGGTTTTTAAAGAAAGGTTATACTTTTATAGAAAAATTGAGAATATGCAATTGAGAGTTTCCATATACTCCCTCATCCCCCCACTCCAGTATCCTCTATTATTAATATTTGCATTAGTTAATACATTTGTAACAACCGATGAACCAATGCTGATAATTATTATTATCTAAGGTCCACAAAACATTATTATTATCTAAGGGTTTACTCTTTGTATTGTACAGTTCTATGGGTTTTGATAAATGTGTAATGTAATCTATCCACCACTGGGGTGTCATATGGAATAGTTAAACCTCCATAAAATTCTTACATAGGTGGATAAATGTTCCACCTATTTAAACTTCCCTTCTTCCATCACAAGTAACCAGTGATATTTTTACTATCTCTACAATTTTGCCCTTTTCTAGAATGTCATAAACTTGTAATCATACAGTATGATTACTTTCACTTAGCAATATGCTTTTAAGGTTCCTCCATGTCTTTTTGTGAATTGATAGCTCATTTCTTCTTATTGCTGAATAATATTCCATTGTATTTAAGCACAGTAGTTTGCTTATCATTTGCCTATTAAAGGATATCTTGTTTTCTTTCAATTTGGGTCTTTCTATTCTTTCATTGATCTATTTGCTTATTCTTTCACCAATATTTCACTGTCTTTTAAAAAAATAAACAAGAAAAACTAATTAATTAATAATTGACATTAAGCATTATATTAGTGTTAGGTGAATAACACAGTCTTAATTATTGTAGCTTTACAGTAAGGGCTGTAGTCATGTAGTGTCAGTCCTCTGGCTTTGCTCTTCTCCTTCAATACTGAGTTGGCCATTCTGAGTCTTTTGCCTCTCCATATAAACCTTAGAATCGCTTTGTTGATATTCACAAACTAACTTGTCTGGATTTTGGTTAGAATTGTATTGAATCTAATCAGGATCAAGTTGGGAAGAACTGATATCTTAACACTATTGAATCTTCTTATCATAAACATAGAATATTCCTTCATTTATTAAGCTCTTTGATTTCTTTCATCAGTTTTCTAGTTTTACTCATATAGATCTTATACATGTTTTATTAGATTTAAACCTAAGTATTTCATTATCTTCTGTTAATGTAAATGGTATTTTTAATTTCAAATTTCAAATATTCATTACTGATATATAAAAAAGCAACTGACTTTTGTATCCTGAAACTTTGCTATAATCATTTATTTCCATTAGGTTTTTGTCATTGTTGTTTGTTTGTTTGCTTGTTTGTTTTCTGATGCTTTTTCTACATAGGCAATCATGACATTTGCAAACAAAGACAGTTTTATTTCTTCCTTCCAATTCTTTATTTTGTATTTCGTTTTCTTGTCTTATTGCATTGTCAAGGACTACCGGTATGATGTTGAATAGAGAGGTGAGAGCAGATAAATGTACCTTTTTCCTGATCTTAGGGGGAGAACATCTAGTTTTTCATCATTATTTTTATTGTTAAGCCTTCCATGTGACATGGAGCAGTGGGTGTTCTACCCATATTCCCCTGGCACCCACCCTTCCTTGTCTGAGGGCTTTCTCTGGCCACAGAGCAAGCTCATCCCATTATGTAGAGAAAGCCAGGAGTGCTGAGGAACTAATTCCTCCAGAATAACCCTCAACCAATGGCAGACAAGAGTTAGTTGATAAATACTCCCTGGTGTCCTTGGCCCTTGAAGAAAGGTCCTGTATGTACTCTGCAGATTTCCAGTTGTCCCTCATGAGTTGAACCCCTGCTGCCCAAAGAAGCGACTTACTTATTATTAAATCCTTTGTTCGATTCCTTTCCTTGTCTGTTTCAATTCCCACTCCACTACCAGTGCTTCTTGGGATCACCTCCCAAATAAACTGGTTGAATTCAAATCCTGCTCCCAGAGTCTAATTCTTGGGGAACCCAATCCGAGACCAAAGCATGTATGTAAGCAAAGCTATAACTAGTTTCATTCTATCTATCTGCAGGTATAGAAGTTAGGATTCAGGATGCTTGCAAGTACTGTTCAGAGATGAACTGGTGGTTCCACTAGAAACCCAGCCAAGTATATATCAGAACCAGATTACTAAACCTCCAAAATAATGAGGAGGCAAAAAACTAAATTAAGAGGTGAACAAATTTTTAAATGATGTAGTAATACACTTCATTCTCTTATGTTCACTGTTGTCTCCATCATCAGTCATTTCTCTGTTTATTCACTGGAGGAATCCACAGATATTCAGCTGCTTTCCTCAACCTGAAACAATGCTAAGAAGTGAAGTCCACTATGATTCTTCCCAGGCTCAGAGACCAGGGCTTATTTTCAGGACTATGGCAAAATGAAAGTACAAAAAACCTCCGGATCAGTATTGGCTACAGGTGAAGTACATGAGTTAATGACTTTGGAAAGCATGGCAGAGCAAGCATGTTTTCATTACGCTCCATTATTATAACAAACACACAACATCTGTAAAATCACATTCAAATCCCCTTTCCCTTTATGGTGAGAAATCCACTACCAGGCCTACAAAGTTCTCCACAATCTGCCTTCATTGCACTTATCCATCATTGCTCCGCAATGTTCCTAAGTCCTTCCCTCTGTTCCACCCAGACCTTGCTGTAAACACTAGCTAGTTGCCCATCTGTATGTGGTCCAGCCTGAACTGCTGGCCATTTCCAGAACAGGTGACAGGTTTTCCTTCCCTCAGGCCTCCACAAATGTTAGTCCCATTTCTCAGGATGGCCCATCTGCCTTTTCAAACTTCTACACGTCCGTAAAAACCCAACTCAAGTGTTACCTCTTCTTTGAAGCCATATCTATGAGGTAGAATTAGCATTTCCTTGAAAAATAACAACAGATACAAAGATGAAAATAAAAAATACCTTCTTTCTGCTACCAGAAACTCATTCTTAACATTTAGTGCATATCTCCATATTACAACTCGGTTTTTGCACCTAAAACATTTATCATGAGTATGTTCCCATGTCACTCAATATTCAACAACCTAATTTTTAATGATTGCCCAATATTCAAATGTATGGTTGTTCTATAATTGAGTATGATCTTAAATCTGATTGGTCCATTAACATAGATTAACATGGCCAACTCAGCAGAAATTTATCATGATAGATACACAGGGCAGAGTACAGGTGCCACGGCTCCAGTTTCCCACAGCACTTGGGCAAGATGTAAAGACTGATTAATTAATGGACTTGCTCGGCCAATGGCCGAATCGCCTTTGTCACTGCAAATATTTTCTGTCTTGGATTTTAAATTTTAGAAGAACAAAGACCTAGTCAGCTTAATTCACTATATAGGCCATTATATTACTAGATTATTTGAAGGCTGGCACAAGAAAACCAGACCCACAAATAGAAACTTGTACTTAATTGTTCTTCTAGGTAGAAACAAAGTTGATGACTCATCTTAATTTCCATTTCAACCTAATGCAGACCAACATTCTAACAATAAAAACAATAAAAATAATAAAAAATTATAAAAATTAATATTTTATAAAGTTTTAAAGTGCTTTTGATTCTCACTATCTTTTTACTCTTCACAAATGCCCCTAAGGTAGATGTTTACTAGAGAATTAAGAAAATGGAAGCTGAGCAAGACTAATGAGTGATGGGTGGAGATGAGATTTAACACCTTAGGATTCCAAGCCCAAATGTGCTCATTTCCACATGGGACAATGAACAACTCCAGGACAGAAGGTACCTGATGTATGTAAGGTGATGCGCATAGGTCTAGAGGATGAAGAATTAGAAATTGTCCAAGGTGGTGTGGGTGACCGTTCGGAGAAGACCACGCCATTCATTCCATAGAATATCCTGAATGGAAATCTTGACTCCCTTTGTCACACATTATGAAGTGTGTCCTTGCTCTTTGGGGGACAACTCCCTCAGGTTCTAGTGTAATTCCTGGCCAAGAACAGCTTCGCTTGTCATCATATCATGGTGACTCCTGCAGGACAGGCCCAATCCTGAATACAGATCTCACAGAAATATGGCCAGCACATTGCAGTAAGAGGAGCCCAGAGTCAGAAACACAGAGACAATGAGGAAAATCCCATGGCTGGTATTAGAAGCCACCAGTCCGTACCACATTTCTCAGATATTAGGCAGGTGGCTGCATGCTCTATAAGCTTCAGTTTGTTCATTTGTAGAACAAAGAAATAAGCTAAATGATATCCAAAAGGCTGCATTCTATAAATTTATGGAATGGGAAACTACTTCCATTTGGCAGATTTCTACAAAACTCTGTAAAATGCCAAAGCAGCTTCATGGTGGCCGGAGTTATACCCAGTTACTGAGTAAAGGAGTATTTACTCCATCTTTAAGTCCCTGGTCTTTTCTAGTGCTACACTATAATATTTACCTTTAGAATCTTTGAAATGAACAGACAGCTAAGCTCCCTAGGTCACTAGATAGGGTATCATAGGTTTTACAGAGGACAACAGAGCCCATCATGGCCTGAAATCCTTCTAGAATACACTCTAGAACCCAAACCTGGATGATCCTAAAATGACGTTTGGACCTTTTGTAAAATGCAGACTCCTGGACTCTACTCTTAGAAATTCTGATCTAGAATGCCTGGCTAGAGCCCCAGAATCTGTATTTGAGAAAAAAAAAACGTTCCATATTCTTACTAACGTCTGTGAGAACTTCTCAATAAGCTAACACAATATTTTCATTCTGAAATGCTAAATTGTGCTGGGTCTCAACCTAGGAGATTTGAAAAATCCCTATGCCCAGGCCACCTCCTAGAGCAGTTAATTCAGCTCCTCTAGGGGTGATCCAGGCATCAGTAGTTTCAGAACTCTCTAGATGATCCCAGCCAGGCAACTGTATTGTCATTCTACAGAATAGTGAGGAGATCATGGATCCTGCAAGTAGAGAATCCGGGAATTGAACTCTGGTTCTGTTATTTACCGTGTGCTAGTCACTATACCTTCTGGAACTTCATTTCTTTCACCAGAAGCACCCCAACGAGACCTTCCTTCAGTGGTGGAGAAGACAAAGTGTGGCCTGCACTTAAATTACACTGTGCAGTTGTGTTGCTCCCTCTATGAATTACACCATATGACTGTACTTTTAATATTATCATTATTGTTTTAAACGGAAAATTGAGATAACAAGAGACAGAAATCTAGACCTTGCCATGTTATTTCTGGGTGCTTATTAGAAATCTATGAATCTTAATTGCCAAGTGGTTCCCAGCCTCATTTGGGGGGACCTGAAAATACCCAATCCCTAAGCCCTATCACTGCTCTTTCCCCACCTCAGTCCTCCTTCCTGTACAGACTATAGGGTGGTGTCAAAAACACACAGTGGGGTGATGGGTGAGAATATCCACACCCTTTATCACGATGCCAGCCATATTTGTTTGCTAGGGCTGCCTGTACAACACATTGGGTGGCTTAAACAACTTACATTTATTGTGTCGCAGTTCTGGAGAATAGAAGTCGAGATCAAGGTATTGGCAGGGTTGGTTCTGAGGGTTGTGAGGGAGAAGCTGTTCCATGCCTCTTACCTAGTTTCTGGTGATTTGCTGCCAATCTTTGGCATTCTTTGGCTTGGAGAAGCATCACCCTAATCTCTGCCTTCATCTTCACATGGCATTCTCCCTGTGTGTATCTGTGTCCAAATGTCTCCTTTGAAAAAGATACCTGTTATGCTGGATTAGGGCTCCAACGACCTAATTTTAACTTGATTACCTCTGCAAAGTTTCTGTCTCCAAATAAGGTCACATTCTGAGGTGCTGGGGGTTAGGGTGCCAACATATCTTTTCTGGGGGACACAAATGAACTCATAACACCATCCCGAACCTAAAGATCTGAGATCGCCCCTGAGTCCTGTACATGCCCAAATTCCAGTGACGATGAGATGAAAAACTCATGCAAGGGTGCTAGTTCCCACTGAGAATGTCACTTCATCAAACACCCCTTGCTTCGGGGATTATACGTAATTCTCATAATTTCCATTCAGAACTCTTCTGCCTCCCTTCCCTGTTGAATTCAATCTACTGTTGAATGAACATGGCTGATAAACACTTAATGTGTTACTAACTCAGAGTTTCATCCAAGCAACTTGGATCATAGTCAGGACCAGACAAAGGCTGTCTCCAGCTCAGTTCTGTCCACACCCCCGTTGGTCTCTGGCTCTTAGCCCTCAGTGCTTGGCAAACCTCACAGCCATAGGTTAAGAATACAGTTCTACCCAGCAGGTAGATGAGGGTGGGCCTCTCTGAAACACCATGTGGAAGCCAAGGGAAATGAATGCTAATGTTTATTTAACAATTTCTGTTTCTTCTAATACCACCATACCTTACATTCAGTTTTCCTAACCTGTTACTTTTACTTTTCCTTATAAAACAGACAAAATCAGAATTTTTAAACAGCTAAATAAGTGAAATGACACTTTGTTCTCCTATACATTGTTATATAGACTCAGAGATAGCTTATGAATAAATATTCTCATGGATTCTTCATCGAGTATATTTATTTACATGCTCCCTTCTGCAGTGCCAGTGCCCACACAGATACTGAGCAGAAACAAAACAAAAAAAACAGGTACCTGGGTACAAGAAACAACTGCACCCCACTAAAACTTGGCCCACAGGATAAGAAAGAGGACTGAACAGTCATCCAAACCATATCTAAGACCCGATGAACTCCCATGGGAATACTACAGGGAGGGGTAATATGAAGCTTTGGAAGCAGTCAACTTCATTATAAACAGGGTCTGGTTTTGAAGCTCCATGTCCAAGAATATCTTTCCATGATTCAGCAAGTTTATGGCTCTTTTGAAGCTTGGCCAGTGTCCCTTTGTTGAGGAGAAGCTACCAGCTTCAAAAAGTCCCTATGCAAATCAGAAATGACAACTTCATGGATGTTTCCATTAAAACTGGGCCTTTCAGACCTGGCCTAAGAAACACAGTGGAGACCCCTTTGAAAAGGCAGAGCCAGCCATAAAACTCAATCTTAAAAACTGCCGAGAGGCTCACTACAGTAGAGTCGGACCCATAAAAATAATCATGATAAGAGCTGTCATTAAGTGAGTGTTTATTTCACACACTGGAGTTAGATGCATCACAACTTTAACTCATGCTGTCTTCACAGCACCATATCATAAACACATTACTCCCATCTTATGGATGTAAATCTGAAGCGCCTCAAGGTCAGCATCATGCCCAAGGTCACACCTGCACATGGCAGAGCCCGGTTTCCATGTTCTATTTAACTCTACAGCCCGAGCTTTTGAATGCCTCATACTATCAACAGTTAGTGTAATCCAAAACAAGTGGCCGAAATCTAATAGCCAATGAGATCAAACCTGCAGGTCAGCCAGGACTGCCTGATCTCAGAGGCCAAGACATGCACTGTCCAGCCACAATTTTCACTTCCCAAGTGACCTTGGCAGCAATGCGCAGACACAGACTCAGGAAGCTTCACAAACCTGAGAGGTAGGAGCTTGAGGGCTCCTTCATAAAGGGATCCAAGGGCTGTGAGGCTTGTAAAAAATGTCAGAGGAATAAATGCGATATGCAATCAGTCCACAGTTCGCTGGTCTTATTTCATGACAAATTCTGGGATGCAAGCCCCAAATTAAATCCTGTCATGTCAAAGGCTCTGCTTGCTAAAGTCTGTAGCAAGGATGACAGGGCAGGGGAGAGCATGGGTATGCCATGTGGGGTTCCTAATTCAAAAGCGTCATTTCATAGCTTCTTTCTATTAAAGGTAAAGATTGTATATTCATTGCCTTCTTTATAAAGCTAAATAGCAATAGCAAAAAACATTTGGACACTTGAATTTAATAATTCTTATGGATGAAAGGCATGATTTCTTGATTTATTTTATATCATCTTGGTGAAGAAGCCAATGCGATAGATGAATGCAAAAATTTTCCCAGTTCTTCATTCATCCCTCTCCATGTCCTTTGCAATATGATTTTTCAGCTCTTTCCATCATTTAGTAGAGCTATTCTTTGAATTTGGGCTGTCCTTGTGATTTTATGTGGCCAAGAGAATGTGGTGGAACTGATGCTGTGTCCATTTCTCAGCATAGATCTCAAGACACATGAGGCCACCCTAGACCAGCCAGCTCACAGCTGACCACCAGATAATCACAGACACATGAACAAGGACAACCAAGATCAAATGAGCCTGACTCAGATCAGCATAAGTACCAAGCTGACCTAGAACTCATGAGCCATAGCAAATGCTTTCTGTTCTAAACAACTGAGTTTTGGAGTAGCTTATTACACAGCTATAGCTAACCGATACATAGGTTTCCCAAAGTAAATGGAGAATCTTTCCACATGATACTCACATGGTAGATATGACCTTGTTTTGAGCATACTGATTCTCTTAGTCCATCATCTATTGCTAAAACATTTTGCTTCAAGAAGAAATACCATTTATGGACTTTAACAATGTGTGAGGCACAAGGATACACACTTTTAATCCATTTTCTTATTAATCCTCACTGCAAATGTTATCTCAATAGCCAAAAATAAGGATTGTGATTTAATATTCTCAATGATGTGGGAACAGAGACTCTGAGAGGCCAGTTGGACTAAGGCCATATGCTAAGTGGCTGTCCAAAATGTGACCCCAAGGCCAAGTTATCCAAAATGCACATGCTTACAGAGTGTGCATAAAAAATTCTCTCTGCAATTAATTATTATGTGCAGGGGTAAAAAGTTTGTACTGTGGCCTATACTAAATTCATATATATTTTACAGATTGGAAGTTTCCTGAGCAATAAGGCTAACGAGCTTCACCAAGTTCAGGTGAGGACAAGCACAGGCAAATCTAACTCTGCTACTTGTCCCAACAGGAAGAACTTCTCTTCCTATACAAAAGTGAAGAGTCTAGGGCTCTTCTGTAAAGGGACGGATAGTAAATATTTTAGGCTTGCATGACATACAGTTTTGAATGGGCTGTTATATCAAAAAAGCAGTGACAGACAACACATAAACAAGTGGATATGGCTATGTCCAATAAAATTTTATTTACAAAAACAGGCATAGTTTGCCGAGCATTAGTCTAAAGATAAGGCCAGGGGAGGGGAAGTAGACTGTAATGTTAATGCCCTCAATCCCCAGAGTCAAGAAAAAAATATCTATTAGAAGTCTCTTATAAATGATCTTTGTGCCAACAACTATTTTCTGTCAAATATGACAGAAATGACTCATTGTTTCTTACTAAACATACTAATCTTAATTGACTTGCAATATCTTCCAGGAGTGTTGTCTTAAGAAAGACCCAAGGGCTCTATCTTGGGTCCACAAGAAATAGCACTGTGATTGATTAGCAATGCCTGCCTTGGGCAAGGAAGGGGAGAAAAAGGCATGAGGAAAGCCAGGTGTCCCATACATTTGTTATTTATGTTCTATATTATTTCTACCTGTTTTCAATAAAAGTTAATTGTTGACAATTCAGGCTGCTTTGTAGAAACAGGTGTGAATAATCTTTTGCATGCCCATAACCCAGTGATCTGGTGGACATCTTCAATCACATCAACCCAAAAGTAAAGAGCTGGTCAGTACAATGAAGCTAAAAAGACAAAAAACAAAACAAAACAAAACAAAAAACAAAAACAAAACAAAAAAACACCTAAACTAAATTGCCTATCCTCTACTGTTTTTAATGATAGATATGAAACTAAATTAATAATTCCATGAACCCACTAGCAACAGTAGTTACCTGAGCTGCCCTGACCTGGACCAAATCAAGCACTTAGGCATGAGTTGCTATCAGTGAGGCTCTAGTAGGTTGCCTTTCTCTGTGTTCAGAGCTAGCATGCAGGGTCTTCGAGTTCCCTATAGTAGTCATTGAAAAACTTGTTGAATTGCCTTAATTAGTAATTATCTCCGGCTGAGCACACCAAGTTCTGCCTTGGCTTAAAAGGAGCTGGAAACCTATCCAACCAAAGCTCTAAAAACTTAAAATGTAAAGGGCAATGAAAATACATCTTTTGATAACACTCATTTTGTTCTAGTCATCTTGATATACCTAACATTGTGACTTTGAGACTATGAGACTGAGGGATTCATTTTCTAATATTTCTAAGCCTATCCGTAACGGTAACCATTAGCCATATGCAGTAATTGAAATTGAAATTATTAAATTAAAAATTCAGTTTGTTAGCCATAATTCAAGTATCCAGGGGCTATCTTACTATATAGTATAGATACAGAACAGCATTGAAGAAAGTTGTATTGTACAGCACAGATTTAACTAAAGTAGCAGATGCTATTAGTGCCCTGTGTACATCTCCCAGGCACTCCATGCCCACTTCAGCAGAGGCTTTTTGCTAACCCTCTAACTCACTGAATGCTCTGTTCCTGGCTGGGAGGGCATACTCATCCCCATGTATGTAAGCCAGCAGTGTTAACAAACACCCTCAGAAACAGTGCTCAACAAATGACAGATGGGAAACTGGGGGAGAACACCCCACCTTTCTCACTCCCTGGCTTAGGTAACTCTGAGGTTTGCCCCACACAGGCTCTCAGACTTGCCCAGTGACACGGAGCCCCAGTTGCCCACAGTGATCACCCGCAGTGAATATTCCCTCCATTGGCTTGATCAGGTCAGCTCCCAGAGGAACCCAATGTAATTTAGTCACATTTACCTTGGCATTGAATCTTGGTATTTGAAAACTAGCTAATTTCACTGGTGAAAAAGATGATCATTTATGAAGTCAGTATATGGGATTTCCCAAATGAAAATGTCTGTTGTCTTACATTATAGCATTCTCTTCTTCTTATTTTTTTACTGTGCTGATATTTCTCAGCTTGATCATTTGTTTAATTGCCACACCTACTGTTAAATCATTTTAGTGGTTTCCAAAAATCAAACCACCCACCAAAGGCATTTGACTCCTGAGAATCCTGAAGAGAACATGTTTCTGGTTCTGAAAGTTATCCTCCTCAGTCCATCTTAAGGACCTTTTGGCCTATCTTAAATCATTAAATAAGTGAACCATATCCCATGGAGACAGTAAGTGCACATTTGCACGTTTGTTTTCTGTATGGCTTTCTAAATTTGATTTCGTCATAGTCAAATCTATCTGCCTATCTATTTCTTTTTTGTTGCCATTTTTTCTAACAGCTTCATTCAAATATAATTCACATATCATATAACTCTCCTATGTAAAGTGTGCAATTCAACACTTGTAAGTATGTCCACAGGGTTGTGCAACCATGTCTTCTGTTGTCTTCTTTCACCATAAATGGTAACAGGCAGTGCGATCTCACACATTGTTCCTGATAGACAACTTTGTGGCTACATCCAAAATCAAAGTCATGTTCACAGGAGAATCATTTACTACCACTGGTGATATATAAAGGAATAAGCAATAGATATATTGATGTTGCTTCCTTTCCTCACATTTTCTATATTTACCATGTGTAATTATTGATTCACCTATTTACACTGTAAAAAAAAATAGCAAGACTGGACTCATCAATAACATTTTATTTGCTCAGCAAAAATGCAAATCCATACACAAAAATGTATTATTTTAAAAAATTCCACCCCTCCCTACTTCTCTGATTCTTAATGATGCCACAAACCACTTTGGTGAAACACTTCTCTCCTCTTCCCACACTTTTTTTTTAATAGGCCAAGTACCCCACTGCCCTCCTCATACCCAGCATCTATTGTGGCCATTGAAGCCCCCACCAGAATCTGCTTCTTAGATCCTAATTTGAGCATCCAGATTACAGTGGAGGAGCATTCCAGAGCAATAAACATTAAATCCAGAGGGAAGATAAAAGGACATCACTTTTCATAACCATCAAAATAACATATTAGAACTATTATCTTTCTAAGGGATGCCCACTGTCCCACTGTGTATCTGTCCACCCCAGATACACACTCAGACACAGACATAGACACAGACACATACACACAGACACACACACAGAGACACACACAGGCATGGCCTGAAGTTTGAAGGTTCTTACAAGAGCTGCCACTCTTTAAAGAATTAGTCATTGCTGTAAAAAATCCTTCTCTAGTCCACACACTTCTTTCCCCTGCTTTCTGGCAGGATGGTGTCTCAACAAAACACCCACTATGAGCCACAAGAAACCAGTCACTGGGCCCCCTTCAGCCAGCTAAAGAAAAACCTCAGTTCGCCTGACACCAAAAGTTAAAAAACACAGCTATTTAGAGGGTTCTCCCTAAACCGTCCTGGCTCCAGGCTCTTTAGGCTTCAGAATTCCAATCCTGGAAGAGTGGCTGGTGGCAAAGAGCAGAAGCAGAGGTGGGACTCCATTAACGAGCAGGAAAAACTACAGCCCTTATTTCTTTTAAATATTCCATGCAGCGCCAGGGTGTCCATAGGACCAATGTCCCTTGTCTCCCTTCTTATTTTATTCTAGCAATTCCATAAATTCCTCTCTGGGTCCTTATGGTGGTTTTCTCTTTGTGGTTGGGTGTCTCTAGACAGGTCCTGAGTTTTTCCTTATTCTTCTCCAATATTTTGGTCTAAAAGTAGCTCAAAGGAAGAAAAATTGGAGAAAGATACATTTTTCATTCTTGCATGTGTCAAAGTAATGTTGAAAAAGAAATCTGGCCAGTTTTCAGAGTTGCTGAGAGGCTCCGAGTGACTGTACTAAGGATACAGTTTAGAAAGACAAAAGAGAAAGTATGCTTGGACAGTCACCCTGTCCTACAGACATTCTCACCAGTAGGGGCCAGGGAGGGCAGACAAGGTGGAGACACTGGCTGCCTCCTCTCCTGGTGCCTGATGGAGGCTGCTGTCTTCTTTTCCTACTCAGTGTCCCCTACAATCCATACTCCACAAGGGAACCCGAGGATCTTTGGAAACAAGGAGTTCATTAATGTCACTTCCATTCTTCCAACCACCCACTGGCTCCCTCTCCTACTGAGAATGAAATTAGAACTTCTCACTGTGGCAGACAAGGCCTTAGATTATCCAGTCCTGCCCAAGGTTCTGGCTCCTTCTCCTCATCCCTAACCCCAGCTGCAAGGTCCATCTCTGTCCTGCTGATGGGCCTTTGCTGTGGCTGGTTCCTTGGCCTGGAATATATTTTCCTGGGTGAATACAGGCTGATTCTTCTTTCAATCATGTTTCCATTCCCCCATGGCCCTGATCTAAACAGGACCCCTCCTGTCAACCCCATTATCCTGTTTCAGAATTGCCATCTGACACTTTCTTGTAGTTCTTTGTGTATACCTTTATTCTGTCACCTCCCCCTAGGACAGAAACTTCATGAGAACCAGGGGCTTATCTTTGTGGCCTCACTGCATGGAAAACAGGCCTACCTAGAACTGACACTCAATAAATCCTTCAGGATAAATGGGTGAATCCATCAACAAAAGGGGGCTTTTTTAATGTGTTTTTTTTTCCAGAAGGAATTTCAAACTTATTGGAAAATTGCAAAAATAGTACATGTAACTCCCATAAACCCTTTACCCAATTTACCTATTATCATTATTCTGCCTCATTTCCTTTATTATTCTATTTATCTATATAATTTCTATCTATCCATCTAATTTCTATCTATTTAGCTATCTAGGTATGAATCATTATCAATACCATTATTGATACCATCTAGCTAGCTATCAATCATTATTTAAATTGCTCAAGTCATGGCCCTACACCCTTAAAAACTCCAACACTAAGGACATTCTATTACATAACCATGGCACACTAATCAGTTTCAATAAGTTTATCATTGATACAACTCTTTTACCGAATTTACTATCCATATTCAAGCTTGTCAAATGACCCAATAACGTCCATTAGACCATTTTTTCTTTTTCAGTACAGAACCCAGTTAAGATCTGCATTTAGCTGTCCCATTTCTCAATTCTCCTTAGCCTTCTGTCTTTCATAAAGTGGGCATGTTGAAGAACACAATTCCTTGTTTAAATGGGATGTTCATTATTTGAGGTTTTCTGGTGCTTTCTTATAATTAGATCTGAGTCGTGCGTTCTGGGCCAGAACATCATGGAGACAAAGGTGTATCTTTTCTGGGCATCACCTCTGTGGCACCCTGACCACCTGATCTCATCAGTCATGTTAACTTTGATCAAGGTAGTTTCAGTCAATGTATTGTTTTTCATCACTGTATGGTTACTAGTTTTTCTCTTGCTACTTACTTATATGTATGGAATCATGGATTTTTATTTTTCAGAGTTTATACCTCATTCCTATCCTTATATATTTTGCACAACCATCACAAATTTAGCATATGGGATCCCCTTCACTGGGTCCTATGTAAAGGGAGCTAATTTTTAAGTACATTCTTAAGATTCTGGTTGTTTGAAAAGTGACTTTCCCTCCTATAGTTTGCCTTAAGAAAATAAGCATTCCCCATGTCATAGGCAGTTTGGGTTGCTATAACAAAATTCCATAGTCTGGGTGGCTTAATCAACAAATATTTATTTCTCACAGTTCTGGAGGCTAGAGGCTGGAGGCCCAAGATCAAGGTGCCATCAATTCGTGTGCTGAGAACCCTCTTCCTTGGTGCAGACAGCCACAACTGACTATGAGGAAGGGCCCTGATCTCGGTCACGTATATAAGGGCACTAATACTGTCATGGGGACCCCAACCTCATGACCTTACCTAATCCTATTTAGGCTTTCAACATAGGAATTTAGGGGAACACAAACATGAAACCTATAGCACTTCATTTTCAGGTTCTAGAAAGTTGGGGGCCACCTAATTGGCCAAGCCATAAACTCTGCAAAGTCCCTGACCAGCTCCTCTGGGGTGAAGAGAAACCAGCCCTGCAGAGTCTGAGCATGTTCGGACCCAGATCTCGACAGACCCTCCTCAGCCAGCCCTGCCCAGGGAAATCTTTGGACAAGAGACACCAGCACTTTGTCCTTACAGACAGCTAAGACAATTCCTCATTAAGGTATAATTGTGTTTCTGAATACAAGCATGTGTTCTGGTTAGCCAGGAATCATGCTACAAAGAACATAGTGTAAAATAGTCTATGATGTGTGTTAAAGAGCTCTTTTCAATTAAAATCATGTCTAGAGACTCTAAATTATTAAAACACCGATTTCAACCACTTCAAGCAGGTGTCCAGTAACATGACAGGCCTCAAAGCTGTAATAACAAGATTTCACACATGTAAGATCACAGAGGGTCCCACATGCTGCCAAGGTCAAAACCTTAACCCTGAAATAGCACAGGTAAAAGGATAGAATTCACTGTATATTAAGTAGATGGGATGAAGCAAATAGCAAACTCAGGACCCATTAACTTTCTTTTCAGCTACAAACTAACTGACCTGGTCATGCAGCTATGAAGGGGAAGAATTATTTATGGAGAAGACAATCTAGAATGAGGGATGTTATTTGTCCCTAAACCATGATTCTATAACTCTTCCTGCCTATAAACTAAATAATAAATTCAATAATAGTGCATATAAAATAGGCTTCATAGCTACATAATAGAATGTAACAATCAAATATTATAATAATCAAATATTATAATAAATATTATAAAGTAATATAATGAGCTTATTTGTTGAGCACTGCCAGATGGTTTATATGCCCAATGAACAGATGAACTAAAACTGGAATTCAAAGACATCTTATTGTGTATTTCCTATAGCAATAATGACTGATCCACTAATGAGAGGGAAGGCACACTTGTGGAATGAAGGAGTGGAATAAATGTATTAAGTAAAAACAAAAAAGACTGTGAAGTCCATTAACTCAGGCAAACAAAGACCTTTCATTAGTATACAAAGATATTACTTGTTTTCTTCAACAAGTCAAACTTCTTATTCCTCTTTTCTTATGAATACTGGACAATTCTCTTTGCTCTACTGTAGAAAAACTTCTCAAAAGAGTTGCCTACATGACCTGCCTTCAATTCTTTCTCTCCCATCCTCTTGTGAACCCATTCCAATTGGAACTTTGTATCCACCAGCAGTGAGACTATTCTTATCCATGTCACCATTGGCCTTAAAGTCACCTAATAAGTTGGTAGCATTCAACTCCGCTGGCTCATTCCTCCTCCCTGAGAGCCAGCTTTCAGTGCTGACTGATGCTCTGGGCCTCCTCCCCTACCACTGGCTGTTCCTTCCTGCCTCCTTTGCTAGCTTCCTCTCTGTCCACACTGCTCCATGGGGGACTGCCTCCATCTCATGGCTATCAATACAGACTTCTATATGCTACAGACTTTCCAGTTAATATCTCTAGTCTTGATCTGTCAACTGAACTCTAAGTGCACACTTCAGTCTTCTCTTTTCTACTTGGATGCCTAGTACACATCTTAAAATTAACATTTCCAAAAAAACACCCGATCTTCTCCCCAAAGAGTCTGCTCCACCAGCTGCTTCACCCACTCCTATAATTGCTCAGGTCAAGAATCCTATATTCTTCTATTTCTCTCTCATTCACCTCTTCCTTCAGGAAATCTGTTGTTGTTGCCTTCAACTTGTAGCTAGAACCTGATGCCTCCTCACACTGTCCTTGTCGCCACTCTGTTCTGAGTCACAACCATTTTAATAATCTCCTGAGTCTTCCACTTTCCCCTGTGTCCCCTACATTTTTTATCAACCCAATATTCTGTTTGATCTGTTAAAAACATAAGGCTGGTCACATCATTTCTTAGAGCAGGAAATGGCTCTCCATACACAGTAAATGCTAAAGTCCTCCATCAGCCTCTGGGCCTAAGTGATCTGGTTCTGCATCCCCCTGACCTCCTCCCACTCCTCTCTTCCTATTCATTCCACTCCAGCCACACTGAGTCTGCACCATCTGGTGGACACACCAAGCTTGTGTCACCTCAGGGCCTTGCCCTACCTGTGCCCTCTGCTAGAATGCTCATCCTCAGATATCTTCATGGCTCCCTCCCACACTTTCTTCAGAGATGGCTCAGATGTCACCTTCTCAAAGACGTCTACTCTGATTTAACTTTGCAACCCACCTTCTCCCCACTCTTTATCTCTCTTCTCATTCATTTTTTTTCACCTATCACTTATCACTATCTAGCATACTTTACATCTACTAATGTTTGTCTTCGCCCCATTCCCCACCCTGGATAGAAGCTCCACAAGGGTAGAAATTTTGACTTTTTTATTTCTTGTCTTATGCCCCATACACATAATGGGTGATATGCAGTGGATGCCCAATACATATATATTGAATGAATGAACATGTCCCTACACAACCTTACAGAAAAGTGGACAGAATAAGGATATACCTTTAGACCATTAGAGTATGGTGAACCAAGAATGCAGTCGAGGGTCCTGAGGCTAGGGAGCAGCCAAGTGCAAATCAGTACATTCTAATGATATGCTAATGATGATAAAGACCATATGTGAGTGGAATAGTCACCAGGGCAGAACAACATGTCTTGCAATGAGCTCCACTTGGGGGCAAAGTGCAGAGGATACTAGTGAAGTCCAAGGTTATATATAGTACATAAAGTTTTGCACCCAGGCTCCAAGGAGCATCTGGGTATGGTACACACCGATATTTCTCTTGTTTATTCTGCAGAACTCTGTGCAGGTAACAGATCAGTGGTTGTGCAACCACATCATCTTGTATGTTCCACCCATTATCATCTCCATTTGGGGTACTTTCACATGGGAATGGGGAAATGGAAGGTCTCTCTCTTGGTAACCATGTGCCTTAGCATGGGAACAAAGCAATCATGGCTGCCTGCTGCTCTGTTGCTCTCCAGCCCAGCCATAAAGTAAGGAGAGACAGGGGTCAACAATGACTTTCTCAAAGCTGGAGAAGCTCAAAGTATGTCCCTTAATCTACCCCCCGCCCCAGCAATCTCAAAAGGAAAGGGCTTTAGAAATTCCCTTTCTATTGTGTGAATCATAACAGAACAAAATGATCCAATGCTTGGTATAGTTAAATATGAGTAGGATATTTTAAAAATAAAATTAAAGAAATAAAGAAATGTTAATCAAAATAAATGCAGGGAACAGTAAACCTTCATAAAATGTTCAGGCCAATCTCTGTCCTGGCACAAAGTCTGGTTCTAATGAATCTCTAAACAGTACCTAATTATTGGCAGGATTTGTTTTTCCTGGCTTTCCAAAGAATCCATTTTTGTAAAACAAAGGAAACAAGCTTTGTCCGTGTCAAAAAAAGGAAAACTGAATGTACTAGAAATTCCCCCCTCCCTCCTGACCCACAATCCACATGCCCCCCACCCCAGCCTTGGCTCTGTGCCCTGGAAAGCTAAACCTGGCTCCTGCATCCTTTGGCTTCCAGGTAGATTTGGCCAACAGCAGAAGGTTAAAGGGCAGGAGGAGAGAGACCAGGGCACTTATTCCTCTAGCTTATTCCCAGGCACTGAGAGAGACCAGGGCACTTATTCCCTGTCCACAGTGCACAGTTGGGGTGCCCTGCCCTCCTTTTCCCCTTCAGATGCAGGATGGTAATGGCCCCTCACCATGGATACTCTCTGTAGCATCAGTATCTTGGTTCTCTCATCCTGCCCACTTCATGGTAAGCAAACCCTTCATGACTCCGCCTCCCCCTGTCCCCAGCTATCACCCCTTTTGAGCATACTTCCCAGATCTGGAAGAAGGAAGAATTGTTCCAAGGGAGCTCCAAACACTGAGGGAAGAATAACCCTCCAGCACTGGCAGCCATGCCTCCTCTCCACAGCGGTGGTAAGGAAAGAGCATGGCTCCGGAGAAGAATGCCATGGACTGTGAAAACAGGTGGGGGCTGTTTCTCCAGGTCAGTTCTCAGGGCAGTAGGATGGATCCCTTCTCTGTTTATGGGATGACCCCACTTTGACCTAAACGCCGCCTAAGTTATTTTAGGGTTGCAAGATAATGATGAGCAGCAGTAAGAATGAGAAGGCATCACCTCGAAATAAAACTGCCACCTTCTATGCACCTCCATGAGCTGTCATAACAGAGACAAGCTGTGCTTCTTGAATGTCAACCGCCAGTGTGAAGACTGAAAAGTAAACATACCTAGAGGATTAACTCACTGAACAAAAGTCTGACATGCTGCCCAGGACAGCACAAGTCACAATATTAATGCAAACATCAGAGCATATTAAACTATTTGGGAAAAATCAGATAATTGCCTTTACCTCATTTACAACTGCATAGCTGGCATTCTATAGAAGTAGCCTAAAGACATCTCATTAATGAATCAATCACATGATTTTTTTTGATCATATGGATGGGTTAAGATGTCAAACCAGCATGGTGTGAAGTCAGGAAAGGGCAATGACCAGTGTAGCCATGGCCATGTGACTGGGAGGGATTATGAACTCAGGGCTTGTGGGACTGTAACACCTCTGGTGCGAATGCAAGACAGCTGTTTTCTTAAAAGCAGAACTTCCCATTTATCAATTAAAGCAGTGAAAATGTCAAAGGTTTTTTAAGTTAGACATGATAATATGTTTGTGGCCTAATCTCACTGCAGATATTATCAGGAGGCAAGAAAAATATTAAAACTAAAACTGGTTTCAAATTCATCTAAATGAGTGTTAGCACCAAGAAAAGCAGCTTTTTGGCTAATTTCCCCGCTCTAATGAGGGAAAAGAGCAGTCAGTTTTACCCTCTGACATCCATTTGTAACTTATCATCCACCACAGCAGACAGCCAGGAGATTACAAATGACTGGAATAAGAGAAATTATTTAGTCACTTAGGAAGAGCATTTTTTATTTTTAAGTGTTCCAAGGTCAGATCATTGCAGTTACCAAATACGTTCAATAATCATAACCAATATTTTCTGATCGCTTATACCATGCCAGGTATCGGGCTGGGAGCTTTCTGTGCCTCATCTGATCTTCCTCTCTGCGACCTTGGGAGACAAGTTCTCTCGTCTATGACACACTAGAAAGCAAATATTCTTAATTTAGTAGACATGTTTGAAATGCTAATGATGATGTTGATGATAATAACATCAATTATATCATTTGCAGAGCTACAAAAAATTTTTAAAATTGAGCAGAGGAAAGAAGCAATTTTACAGTTAAAGCCAACTCTTCTGCCATCTTGGCAAATGAGGCACTAGCTTTTGATTTCTCTCTGGAGTAAGTGTGGATTCTAGCACCTCTCCAATAGAAGGCTCCATAAAATGTGTAAATAGTAGCAAAAGTCCCCTTAAACCTCAACCTACCATATTTACCTCCTGGTGGACCTCTGAATGTGTGATACACAGTGAAAGAGCCAACAGGCATTCTAAATGGCAGGCTGAAGATGCTGCCGGCCTCATGGTTTGTGGTTGCCGGAATGTCCAGTTGGTTCTGTGTGCCTTATCCTGTTGCTCCTTGAGGTGCAATAAACAAAGAAAGTCTTAAATATAAATGAAACGATCAGCTGTCCCAGAAACAGCAACACGAGGTGAAACCTTCGGGTCCTAGGGAAGTCTAGAACATGTCCACACTGGGCCATCCAAACACTTATATGTCAGACTTGCCTTAGAGTCTAACCACCAGTTAACACATTTATAGTCAAACTTTGCTCCAGAGCATTCTGTTTACAATATTCTTCTCAATACTTTATAGGCTTAAAGAATAAAGAAGATTATACTTCTCCTCAAAAACAAGTCACTCGCCCAAAATATGTTCTTTTATGCCCCAGTGTTTTTATATCTCACTGTCTTTTGATCAGCAAGGAGCTTTAATCCTGACAAGCTCAGAGAGCTTGGGTTTGCTGACTTTCATGAGCTTGTGGCTGGTGGACCCTGATCTGACATGTGGATGACACCTCTTATGAGTGCTGAGTGAACACAAAGAACACCACAATTTTAAGACCAATGCTCGGTATCACAAGAACAACTGTTAGTCCAAATGGATTTCACAGAACAGGTAGGTACAGGCTAGAGAGAAATCCCAGGTCTTTGAAAGTCTAAAATACTCCTGCAGGAAAGAACAAGGTGAGGTGATTCTGCAAAGTCATTAGAGAATATGTCAGTTTGAATGGGCTCTTGTGGCCAAAACTGGGACAATCTGAGCATTAATATAATAATAATAATAATAATAATAATAATAATAAAAAATTATTTTAAAAAAAAAATAATCCATAGTGATATCAATAGGGTTAGGGTTCATTTCTAGAAGAATGCCAGCTAATGTAGAAGTGATTAAATGGGAAAGCTGCCACTTTACAAACCCTGACTTAATACTGATCTAGATGAGGATGAGTGATGAACACTAAAGCAACAGGGCAAAAGGTTGCCGGGAAGCAGGACAGTGAGACAGATGCAAAGTTTCAGTCTGGTGGAGATACAGTAATCAGCTGATCAAAATTAATCATGAAACACACTGGTATCACGTGCCTGTCAATGTGAGGAACTGGGAAGGACACCATACCATTCGTACAGAAATCTTGTTGAAAATGTTCCACCTGCATCTAATCAGGAAGAACAATCAGACAAACACAGGACATGGTGCATTTTACAAGTTAACATGTCTGGACTTGTCAAAATGTCAATGGCAGGAAAGAAAAAGAAAAAATGAAAGAAACTGTTCTAAAATACAGGAGATTAAAGAAACTCAACCAAAAACAATGTACAAACCTTGACTAGACTCCAGATTTAAAAAATAAAATCATGAAAAACTTTTTTGGATAACTGGGAGAAATATCAATATGGGCACATGTTAGATACAACAGGCTTTTTCTTTTTCTTTTTTTTTTTACCAGAAAATGGAACTGTATTTACTTAACATATTGGAAGGAAACTATACGAAATTTTATACCATCTTTTATCTGCTGTCTTTGACATACACTGTTAGTTATTTTAAACACATTTAAATATAACAAATGTCTTAAGAGACAAAATTAGATAATCTTACTCCTTAAAATAATCTGTATTGATTCCTGGGTGATTCTGAAAGCCTGGAAGTAAACGTGACTTCTAATTTTTCAAGACTGAAGTCCTTTAGGATAAGTTTCTCAAATTCCTTTTTTTTTTTTTTTTGCACTCCATATATTTTCAGTATCTACACCAATTCAGTCTTTCTTCTGCCCTCTGCCATCTTAGTTCCAAACCTAGTGATCAGTACATACTGATGACTTGGTAAATGTCTATTCAATAAATCAGCGGTAATTTTGCATGCTTCTGATACTCAGGTCTTATTTTCTCCTCTTATTTTATTTTTCTAATTACAATTGACATTCAATATTATTGCATATTAGTTTCAGGTTTACAGCACAGTGGTTAAACATTTATATAAACTACAAAGTGATTCTCCAATAAGTCTAGTACCCACCTGGCACCGTACATAGTTATTACAATATTATGTACTATATTCCCTATGCTGTACTTCATATCCCTGTGACTATTCCATAACTACCAATTTGTACTTAATCTGTCTTTTTCAACCAGCCCCCCACCCCTCCTCCCATCTGGATACCATCAGTTTGTTATCTGTATCTATGAATCTATTTTGTTTGTTGATTTATTCTAATCTTTAGATTCCACATATAAGTGAAATCATATGGTATCTGTCTTTCTTTGTCTTAATTACTTAGCGTAATACCCTCTAGGTCCATTCAGGTTGTTTCAAATGTTCAGATTTCATTCTTTTTTATGACTGAGGAATATTCCATTGTATATATGTATCAGTTCTACTTTATCCAATCATCTATTGATGGGCACTTAGGTTACTTCCATATATTGGCTATTGTAAATAATGCTACAATGAAGATAGGGATACACATACATACATACATACATACATACATACATACATACATACATACATACATACATCTTTCCGAATTGGCATTTTGGATTTATTTTGGTAAATATCCAGAAGTGGAACTGTTGGGTCAACAGATAGTTCCATTTTTATTTTTTTGCAGAATCTCCATAATGTTTCTATAATGGCTGCACCAATTAGGAATCCCAACAACAGTGCACAAGGGTTCCCTTTTCAACACATCCTCACCAACAGTTGTTGGTTGATTTACTCATGATAGCCATTCTGAGAGGGATGAGATGATATTTCATTGTGGTTTTAATTTTCTCTGATGATTAGTGATGTTGAGCATCTTTTCCTATATCTATTGGCTATCTATCTGTATGTCTGCTTTGGTGAAATGTCTATTCAGGTCCTCTGTCCATTTGTTAATCGAATTGTTTTGGGAGGGTTGTTATATCAGTTCTTTATAAATTTTGGATATTACATCTTATCGGATGTATCATTGGTGAATATCTTCTCCCAATTGTTAGGTTATTTTTTCTTTTTGTTAATGGTTCCTTTGGCTGTGCAAAAAAATTCTTAGTTTGATGTAGTCACATTTATTTTTTCTTTTGTTTCCTTTGCCAAGGGTCATATATCAGAAAAAAATATTACTCAGAACAATGTCAGAGAGTTTACTGCCTGTGTTTTCTTCTAGAAGTTTATGGTTTGGGGTCTTACATTTAAGTCTTTAATTCATTTTGAGTTTATTCTTGTATATGGTATAAGAAGCTGGTCTAGTTTCATTTTTTTTTTTGCATGTAGCTGTTCAGTTTTCCCAACACTATTTATTGAATAGTCTGTGTTACCCCATTGTATATTCTAGCCTCCTTTGTCATTGATTAACCATACAGCCATGGGTTTATTTATGGGCTCTCTAATATGTTCCGTAATCTGTGTCTGTTTTCATGTCAGTACCATGCTGTTTTGATTACTATAACCTTGTAGTATAGTTATATATCAGGTAGCATAATATCTCTAGCTTTGTTCTTCTTTCTCAAGATTGCCGTGTTTATTCAGGGTCTTTTGTAGTTCCATATAAATTTTAGGGTTATTGTTCTAATTCTGTGGAAAATGCCATTAGTATTTTGATAGGGATTACACAGAATCTATAGATTGCATTGGTAGCATGAATATTTTAAGGATGTTGACTTTTCCTATCTAGCACCATATATACTTCCATTTATTTGTATCTCCTTCAGTTTCTTTCTTCATTATCTTATAATTTTCTGAGGACAGGCCTTTTACCTCCTTGGTTAAATCTATTCCTAGGTATTTTTATGCAGTTTTAAATGGGGTTGTTTTCATAATTTCTTTTTCTAACAGTTGTTATTTGTGTACAAAAGTGCAATTGATTTCTGAATATTAATTTAATATCCAGCTATTTTACTGAATTCATTTATCAGTTCTAATGTGTTTTTTGTTGTTGTTGTTTGGTGGAATCTTTGGGATTCTCTCTATATGTAATATCACTTCATCTATAAATGTGACAGTTTTACCTCTTCCTTTATAATCTGGATGACTTTTATTTCTTTTTCTTCTTTGATTACTGTGGATAGGAATTCCAATACTATGTTGAATAAAAGTGGTGAAAGTGAACATCTTTGTCTTGTTCCTGATCTTAGGGAAAACATTTATTTGCTTTTCATTATTGAGTATGAGGTTAGTTGTGGGTTGCCGTAAATGGCCTTAATTAGGTTGAAGTATGTACCCTCTATTCCCACTTTTCTGAGAGTTTTTGTCATAACTGGATGTCAGATTTTGTCACTTTTTCTCTGTCTATTGATATGACCATATAATTTTTATCCTTCATTTTGTTTATATGTGGTACCTCGTGTTAATTGATATGCAGATGTTAAACTAACCTTGCATTCCAGGAGTAAATCCCACTTGATCATTATGTATGATATTTTTAACGTATTACTGAATTTGGTTTGCTAATATTTTGTTGAGAATTTTTATATCTATGTTCATCAGGAAGCCTGGGTTATAGTGTTTTTTTTTTTTTTTTTTTTGTAATGTCTTTGTCTGGTTTTGGAATCAGGGTAATGGTGGTCTCATAAAATGAGGTTGGGAACCTTCCCTCCTCTTGAATTTTTTGGAATAGTTTGAGAAGAATAGATATTAATTCTTTGATGTTTGGTAAAATTAACCTGTGAAGCCATCCATCCGGACCAGAAATATTGTTTGTTGGAGTTTTTAGATTACTGATTCAATTTTGTTAGTAGTAATCGGTCTGTTCAGATTTTCTGCTTCTTGGTTCAATCTTGGAAGATTATATGTTTTCTAGAAAGTTATTCATTTCTTCCAGATTGTCTAATTTGTTGGCATTTAATTGTTCATAGTATTTTCCTAATATCTTTTATATTTCCATAGCATCAATTGTCACTTCTCTTTCACTTCTGATTTTATTTGGGTTCTCTTTTTTCCTGATGAGTCTGGTTAAGGGTTTGTCAATTTTGTTTATCTTTTCAAAAAAACAGATTTTGGTTTCATTGATCTTTTATATTGTTTATCTAGAGTCTATTTAATTTATTTTTGCTCAGAACTTTATTTCCTTCCTTCTATGCCTCTGGGCTTGGTTTGTTATTTGCTAGTTCTTTAAGGTATACGGTTAGATTGTTTATTTGAGATATTTCTTATTTCTTGAGGTCATCCTGTATTGCTATAAATTTCCCTCATAAGACTGTTTTTGCTATGCCCCAGAAATTTTGGTTGTTGTGTTTTCATTTTCAGTTGTATTAAGTTACATTTTGAATTCTTCCTTGATCTCATTGTTGCCTACAAGGCAATCCATGGTTGGTAGCTGCCTGTGCTGGACCTGTAGGTGCATGGAAGAGGCCACATTGCAAACCAAAGCCATCACTACTGGACCGCAGTAGCTCAGCAAAAGACACAGGGTACCCTAAGGCTTGCTTCTACCTGCTCACTGCCTGTAAGGCTCAGCCACTGAAAGCGGCTGAGTATGGGAGTTGGGTAAAGTGGAGTCTCAGGGAGTCACCAGGATGGGGTGAGTCGTGTTCACCAGGTTAATGTATTTTTAGATTTGGTGCCAGTGCCAAGCCTAGGGCCACTTACCAAAAGGCCCAGGGCACACTGAGGCCAGCCACTACCTACTGAGGGCATGCAAACCTTTGAGAGTTTTTAAAGAAAGACTGAGGCACAGATCAAGGCTGGCTGCCTACAGCTAAAATAGCCTCTGGCATTGTGTGAGTTCTATGGGGCAGGGTCTCAGAGTAAATCATGTTGGAGCAAGTGGAGTTCAACAGGCAAATACAAATTCAGATTTGGACATGTGAGGGAGGATTCAACCCAGGCAAGATCAAACCTGTCTGCCAGCTATGTGGGAAGAAGGCTCAACACAGGAACAATGTTGACTGTTCCTCTAGCCCTCACCATAAAGCAACAGACTTCATTTTCTCCCCGTATGTCGCTGGTGCCTCCCAAGCTCCTGTCTCTCTGTCAAAACCAAGGATGCGTACCTGTGAGTGAGTGAGTCTGTGCATGGGCTGTTTAAGAGGACACCTGAGTTTCCAGCAGTCTTTTGTCTCACCTAGACTGATAGAATCCATAATAATTTTCACAGCCAGATGTTGTGGGGGCTCCTATTCCCAGCCTGGAGCTCCAGGCTGGGCAGCCCAGTACAGAGCTGAGTCCCCTCACTCCTTAGGGGTGACTTCTTCAGCTGAGATATCCCTCCTGATTTCAACCACCACACGTTGGATGCAGGACCAGCCTGTTTAGTGTCTCTGCTCCTCCTACCAGTCTCAATGTAGCTTCTTCTTTATATCCTCAGTTATAGGACTTCTATTCAGCTAGTCTTCAGATGGTTCTCCAGGTTGATTTCTATAATTTAGTAATCTTGATGTGGTCATCAAGGGAAGAGGTGAACATAGCATCTATCTATTCCACTATAAACCTCAGGTCTTAATTTGATCAAAAATTCATTTGCATTGTTTTAAAAGTTTCCAAGGTGATGGTTCCATTTATTGAGTGTATTTCTTTAGTGGTATTGTGTTTATCAATGTGAATGTAGTGCCCTTGTTCTTAGAAGATCAGCCAAAGTATTTAGAGACAAAGGGTCATGATGTCTGTCTGTAACTTATTTTCATATGTTGCCCACCCCCCCCCAATTTTATAATAGTGTGTGCTATATATACACACAAAATACATGCATGTATGTATATAATAATAATAATAATAATAATAATAATAATAATAATACATGTCCAATGTAGCACATTTGATCTTGGTTCCTAGTTCCTGGTATGAAGCTCTCAAAACTCTTAGAATTTCCTGAGTGATGGAATTGTCTTTTTTTACTCTTAAGGAGATAGATCAAGCAAATATGATACCCTCTATGTAGGATGTAGGACACAGAGCCAGAAATGTGCAGCATGGATAAGATCAGCTCACTTAAGATAGAATGACCACAGCATGAACCAAACAAGGGACAACAACCCTCCCAGAAAAAATGAGCAATATCCAAACCCAGGAGATCCAGAATAGTAATTCAGCAATGATCTCCTAAATAAAGTAGAAATAATCTTTTAAGTTCCCTTCAGGCATCCCTCATATTAATTTCATACCTTGACCTTTATGATGTCAGTAAATCACCACATTTTGACTGAAAGAAAAACACACACATGCGCACCACCTCTTTAAATGCCAAATCCTGACCTGTCTGTGTCCCACAGAAAACAAAGCCATGAAATGTCTGCAACACTAGACATGGACATCAGTCCTTCTTCTGCCCAGCTTTTATTTAAACACATTTGGCTCTAGGTGTAGCCTTGACATGCCAACAGATTTAAGCAACTGTAGTTATAGGTGAGCAAGCTGGGTCAACAGAGCTTTTCTAATCTGTGCCTGCAGCTGCCTAAGAGCAAGGCAAGCCTAGAACTTCCCTAGGAAGTTTGCAGGAAGAAGCTCTAGAAATCTCCGCCCCACCCCCATCCCCATCCCCCAGTATGGAAGGAGCTGCTATCCTTTGGCAAGCTCAGTGCACTAATTCTTTAGGTGTGAGTAACCCATGGCCCCACCATCAAACAGGCACAGGTCAGCTGGCAGACACTCTTACCTTTGACCTACCAGTTGTTAAAGTATAAAAATACTCTGTACCACCTGGTAAATAACTACTTCCCCAAACCCTCCAGTACCTCCCTCGAGCCTCTCTGAGCACTCCTCCAGCACTTTGTCACCCCCTCCCCTCCACCATCACTACATCCCCATGATACAAACTACAATAATAGAGATTTTGCTCCAACCACCACAGCAGCCAGCTCTGACTTGTTGGTGCTTGCACTTTGTCACTGTTGGATATTTTAAACACTCTCACCTTCTAGACTCCAATTCTTCCAGGGCAAGGACTCTATTTTATTAATTTCCACAACCCAGCACTTCTAACAGTACCACACACTTAGTAAGTACCAGATATACACATCTGAATGCATCCACAAATGAACAAGAGAAGCTTGCGGTGTGGCAAACTTGCAGCAAGTGAGCGAGGGTGGGCAGCTGGGCATTGCTGGGATAGCAAACTCCATTTCAGTTCCAGGTGCAGGTCCCAGGAAGCGCTAAACCTGAGGCAATGATTTCTTTGTAAGGCTGTTCTGCTGAAAAACGCTTACTTGAGATAAATTATAATAATAACTAAAACATACACACTCACACACGGAGTGAAGAATTAAGCCTATTTTTGTCCCTACCAGTATCTCACACCACATGTTCACAGGACAGTGGAACCCACAGTTCCTTCAGATTCATTTTGGTCTATTCCTACTTTCATGAAGGAAAATGAAACTCATCCTTGAAAACCAAATGGAAAGTCTAGGACAAGAAGAGCCATATGGTGAACACTTCAACAGGCAAAAAGAAAGGATGCTCTGGAACATGTATGAGGAAACTCTGATGTCCCCAGACCAGGATCCTTTTCCAGCCACACTCTAAGGTCTGGGAAAACGTGGAAACAAAGGAAGGACTATGTGGAAGAAAAGTGGCTATCTCTAAAGGAGAAATGAAACTGCCAATGAGATTGAGGCAGCCAGTCAGCATGGAATTAGTATTCATTTTCCCTCACAGGTAGTGTTTAACACAGTGAGTGGCTCAGGAGGGCCTGATGGCACAACTGTCAAGCTGGTCTGCCTTGACCTGAAATTCCACACAATGGACACTCAGAAAAAAAATATTCAGTGCAAGTAATTAATGCGGGAGGTGGAATAAAGGAAGAGGAAATTGAGACTTGGGGGAAGGAAGCCAATAAAGCTTGTGTTATCAAACAGTTGACCACTGTGGGCATCCCATCTGAGGGGTGATGCACCAACTCTCATTTATCACTGGGTGAGGGCTACTCCCTGGGGTCACTGACTCCCTGACTTTCTAGTCTGCCACTTGGGGAATAAAGTGAACAGACTACAGGGAAAATCTGGCAAAAGAGTGCAGGAGCAAGGAGATAAAATTTGGCCAGTGTGCATGGAGTGGAAGAGCAAGGGAGCCATGAGCAGGACCAGAGCAACATCTGCTTCCTGTGAGACCAAAACACAGCTATTACTGCCCTAGCTGGGGTGCCTGATATGACCCAAATCTAAAAGGCTTTGCACTCCTCAGAAGAGAGGTGTCCTATAAACACTTGCAAGGCCTGACCATTCACCCAGAAAAACAATTCTATTTCTCCAAAAAGAAGGGGAATGCTGTCATGGAAAAAAAAAAAAAAAGATCCTAAAAGGTGTGTGTTTCGGTCATAGCAACTCAGGGAGGAAAGGCAGTTAGTTCCCCATGGCTCCTTCTTGATCTTGTCTATAGAGGGTGCTCAAGGCAAGTCTGAAGTGTGGCTGGGATCTGAATCTATTTTACAGTTGTAGTCACAGGAGTGAGGGGAGTGGCCCATGGGCCTTGCCTGGCTGCTTTACCCTGAAGCACCCTTTATCCTTTGGCCTCTTTTCTGTAAACACAACAGATCACATAAGACTTATAGTGAGAAGCAGAGTAGGAATGAAAGCATCACTTAGTGACTGAGGAGAAACAGACCCAGATGATTCTGAGATCCCTGAGTAGGGCATTCATCCAGCAATATTCATTCACTTGGAAATCAAAGACACTCTGTGCTGTAAAATTTTGCTGAGGTGGGAACATTTAAAGGAGTCTACCTCCTAGGCAAAGTATTGAGGTCCTTCTCATTGTCACTTCTGCAAGGCCCACCTCTGGTCAGGTGACCTCCCACCACCACCAGGCAAATGCAATAGCCTCAACCCTCCTTCCTCCTTCCTGCCCAAGGGAACCAGAATGATTGACCTTTTGTCTGATTCACAGCTCCCCTTGGTGTAACTGAACCCTAGAGTTGTTGAACTGCTAGACGTTTTTAAGATTGAATTTTTTTTAATTTAACTAATTTATGACCCATAGCTCAGATTAAACAGAGAAATGCTCCCCTGTCAAATAGACCACTGCATCAGGGGCAAATACTGATGTCTTTCAGACCCTCCACCCCAAGGTGGCTGCAGGCAAACTCCTTTCCTTGGCAGTTTATATAAACTCTAGGGATCTGCTTACCTCCTCTGGTTGCTTCTGAGCCTCTCCTTCTCTTCTCTTCTCTCTCTCTCTCTCTCTCTCTCTCTCTCTCTCTCTCTCTCTCTCCCTCTCTTCGCCCTCTCTCTCTCTCTACATAAGACCTGAGACTTTGTCTTCACTAACCTGCCTGACACTAGAGCTTTCCAGGTATTTCTGTGCACAAGTGAACAGAAGAAGCTTGAACTCTGGTTATGATGTTATAATCCTCTAGCAGAGTAGTGACCCTCCTGCTGGCATACGGATCATGAAAATCACCAGCACATGCGTTCTTGGTAAAATCTCAATATGGTGCACCATCCCATGTAATCACTATGACTACAGCCAGGAGGAAGCCTCAGCCCTGCAAGGTAAAGGATCTGCTCCCAGCTATTCAACCCACCTGTGGTGGGACCATGACTCCACCTCTTTCGAGAACATTCCATTTCATTCCTATTTGGTGTTGGATGTAAAATCCCTCCAATGTACTTTGTACCTGAGGAGGAGTCTCTGATGCCCAGCCCTTACAACTGGCCCTAATAGTGTCATACTCTGGAAAACCCACACTTGCGACACGGCCAGGCTACTGCTCAGAGCCTCCTTTCCATTTCTCATTTAAAACATCCCAAGTCTGGTGGAAAAGAGGGAAAAACACTCAGCACATAAGACAACAACCTTTCACGTGTGAAAGTGCTAGAAACAGATATGGACGTGAGGGTGAGTGGGCCTGAGTACAGAAACACAAAGGACCTTTGCTTTGCAAAAAGACAAAAACCAGATGATCTCCTCGAGGTGGGACAGAATGTGGGTGTCCTGGAAGCAGCTGACTTGATTGCCAGCACACTGGCCCCATGACCCATAAAATCGAAGCAAATTTCTCTTTTAACATTTTTTATGTGTGGCCTTTGACCAAATGCCAAAACAGGCAGTTAGTGTTTTTAGATGACAGGGTGATGCTGTACTTTTGTATAATACAGACACCACATGTAAATCGCACATCTGAAACATCACGCCTCCTGTCCACGCCCAGACATCGACAGGCCACAGCCTGGTAAACACAAAGGTGTGTTATTACAAGCTTTTGCTGACTCTCCTGGAAGGCAGTGAGGACAGGCAGCATACCAGTGTGGCAGGATGACCAGGCTGCCTGCCCAGCCATGAGCCTGCCATAGCAGTTCCCTTCAACCTGCAGATGACAAAATCCCTTGCTCTTGAATGGGAACATGCAAGTGTCCAAAACACCAGTAAAGACGGTTTAGAATATGACCAGCAACGGCTGCTCTTTTAGTCCAACCTTTCTCAGAAAATATGGGCCCTGAAAGGACGCCTGTCTACAGCCCCGTGATGATCCAACAAAACCACGAGAAAACTTGGGGACAGAGAATTTTCAAGTCAAAAGCTTTTCTCATTCATCGACCATCCCCAGTTCCAAAAACATGAGCGAGATAAATGGATGGAATGATTGCTCTGTGAACTACATCAAGAAATGCTCATGGAATTGGGTTTTCTTCCTGCATCCTAATAACTGAAATCCTATAATTCAGTTCAAGTGCTCAGCATCACCTTTTCCCTCTGCCCACCCTTTAAAATGTATAATCTCCTGGCGAGGGGTTGGAGACAGACTGCACAAGTTTCTAAAGCCCCAAAGGAATTAAACTTGTCATCAAGGCACCTCCCTGTTACTAGCTTGAAAATGGTGGAAGGAAAGGTTCACCACAAGAGAAACTCACTCCACATCACAGTAATCCCCAGGACCTGCTCTGAAAGCAGAAGCTGCTGTGTCCACCTGCAGTCAGCAGCCAGCATGCTGCAGCCATGGGAGATTTAATGCCTCTGATTTGTAGTTAAATCTCAAAATCTGACTTGCCAAGTCAACGAAGAAAGGCCTCAGAGAGGCAAGTTCAGGGCTTGGAGTTAAACGGGCCCACGGCCCAGGAAAGGACTGGGTTCCAGACTTGCTTGGAATCCTGGGCCCACTCAGTGGCACTCAGGTGCAGAGCTCAAGGCAAACCAGGTGGAAGCAGCCACCCCCTGCTCTTCCTGGGAAGGCTCTGACTTCATTTCACCTCAGAGTGTAGGAGTAATATCTGAAACAGCCTCCATTTTACTGTGTCTCTTCCCAGGGATCAGAGAGGGAATAAAAAAGATAAAGAGAAACTGGGGAATAAGTGAAGACACAGAAGAACACTGCTGCTTTCCTTTGTCATGTTGGTCCTGACACTGCTAGGTGTACAGAGGACTAGGAGAAACTTGCGGGAGAGTGACCATGTGTGCACAAGCTAAGAGGCAGGGAAAACCTTCATGGCAAGGCTGTGTCAGCTCCTGGTGATCCTGGGAAGTCACTACCGATCATCAATACCCAAACTGCTGCAGCATAAATGTAGCTGGCCCACAAAGCTCTGACATACCGCATAAGCAGGAAGCGATTCCCTAGTTCATTTAAATGCTGAAACAAAACTTGCCACAACCTCAAGGCCTTTCCCCACCACATCTGTCAACATAAAGTCTAGACCAAATGGCATACGGAAAACACAACAAATTAAAAAAATCAGGGGCAGCAATTTAGCAAGTAGTAAAATTAACTGTCAATAGTATCTGGTTTGTGTTTTAGAAATCTACACATGGGCATTTGCGATTGAATTTAAAAAGTCATGAAAAACCCTTTCCTGCCACCCAGCCACCCTTTTTGCAGTAGCTCTCTTCCTGGAGTACAGATGGAAGGAGTGAGAGATGATTGAAGACGGAGTTTAACTTTTTACTCTAATTAGTTTAGTATACAGATTTTCAATTATCTAGGCTACGTATGTATTCCTGACTCTTGTAATTTAAAAATGTCAAAGATATCCATAAACTTAAGCTGTTCTAGTCTCCCACATTACTGCAGTTTGGACAGATTCATGGAATGTCTTCCCCTGCACCTGTCCATGTGCTGGGCAGCTTGCCAACATCCCACATGAATTTCTTAGAATCAAGAATGAAGCCCTTCACTAAAGGCAAAATGAAGCCCTGTGTCTTATATTGTCTTACACTCCCAAAGAACTCTTCCAATACTGCGACCTACCTGAAGGACATCCATGACCACTTAAAAATAACCTTGTTACCTTAATAAATTAACCAAGTGCCATGTTGGTTCATGTGGCAATTTTTACATCTAATTTTAATTCCAACCACTGCTGAATTTTCTGTTCTTATAGGTCCCCTTCTATTTGCTATTCTAGTATTTGGAACATGAACTAGAAGAGGAAATGGGTGCAAAATTACTCATTAGTCATGACAGATGAAAGAGAGAGAATGCAGACATGTTCTTAGATGGGCCAAGAATGACATCAGACAACTATAGCTGTATTTTTTTGTATAATCTTTTTGAAAGATGTATTCTAATGACCACAGGAAGCAAGGGCCACAATACGAATTCTGTGCTGACCAGAGGGGAAGAAGGGAGTTGCATGTTGTGTACAACAGGCTGTGCTGTCTCACTGCCCCACCTTTCAAACAAGCACCATCATCCTCCCAGGGGTGACATAATTTAATCATTTCCTATGGAGATACTTGTCACCTCAAACACCACCTCCTCTTGGAAGCCTTTCTTTACTGCACCCTATCATCCATCCTGACCCTGAGGCCCCCTCTGGGCTCAATGCACATATCTTTAGCAGAGTGTTTATGACTCTATATGTAAGTAGTTGGATTTCTCTCTCTCTATCTTCAGAATGTGATTCCTAAGGGCTAGAACTGCATCCTTTCTATCTTCACACCTCCCCTCCACCAGAGAATGCACAAAAACTCAAGGGAGGTGGATCTGTGTATAAGTTATCACCTTGGCCTGATTTCCTATGTGTGGCCCTGGAGCGATTCACCATGTGGCGAAGAACCACCAGTAGACACTGCTGGCCCAAAGCTGCTCGCTGCAAGTCTGGGGTTCTTTCCCAGCCCTGGACCTTTGGACATAGGTTCAGGTTCATGCCCAAATTCCTCAGAGATATAAACTCAACTCCACACTTACAGGTGAGCAATTAAACCGAGGCTCCAATGACTCTAAATTGTGCTTCTTCAGAAAGGGGTTGGGGAAGGAGGGAGAGGGGTAAGGGAGGGAAGATAGACAGATTAGAGAGAGAAAAATACATTCAGACAGACTCCAGGAAAGCAAATAAACATGACACAGAATGAACTCAAAAAAGGCATTTTCCCCAGAAGATTTAAAGCAACCAGCTATCCTCGGAGCTTGTCTTTGACCTTTCCCCAGAAAAGCTCAATATGGCTAAAGAAACAGGTAGTGCAAGAAGCAGGGAGCATGTTGATACACAACATCTGGAAAGTATGACTCCAGAGTGTACTTATGTAACAAGGCTGAATGCAGCATTGCACTCTGTTTATACTCTTGTTGCCCGAATGATTGCAACACAGAGGATGGATGTCTCCATTGAGGGCTTTGAGGCTACAGGCATCCACGAAGTAGAAAGGTGACTGGCAGCAGCCTCGGGTCCATCCTGGAACAGCTCTGGCCTTCCAGAGAACTGGCCTGGGCTGGAGAAGGAAGAAAAAAATCCTGCCCTAAAACTTTACTCCTCATTTTTCAGGCTCTCGCATGGAACCTTACTGGTTTTTATTTTATATACAATGTTTAACCAAGGAAAAGAGAATATTGACTGAGCATACACTAGCCCAGAGCTTGTCAAACTCTACTGTGCACATACATCATCTGGGAATATTGGAAATTGACATTCAAATTCAGTGGGTCTGGATGTACCTGTGCTTCTGGGTGACCAACAAGCTACCAGCCATGCTGATGCCTCCATTCTGAGACCACACTCTGAATAGCAAGAATTTAGAATATGGTGGGAAAATATTAGAAGCCAGGGTCCAAGAAACTTAAAAACCAGTGATCAGATATCAAGGCACCTAGATAAGGTAGCTGGGAGGTGGAACCATCTCCCCAGGAAGAAGCAGGTCAGGCCCATTCCCCAGGGCTACCTCTGCATTAAACATGGCTCCCCTTCAGTCTCTCAGAGTCTGCTGGACTCTCCCTACTGTGTAGGGTCAGGACTCAGGTAGGTTGGATGCTGGTAGCAGACAGAGCATGATACTCTGCCGCCCTGACCTAGCCTTGATGACCTGACTCATTCCCAGGGCACCTGTGTCCACAGGGCACAGGCAGGAAGTTCAGATCTTTTGGGGTCAGAGGGAGTCCCTTGTCTTTACATTCCCCCAAATGATGACTTTGAATCCACTTATGTATGACTGAGAAATGAACAATAAAGCGCTACCTCAAATTAACCTACTTGCAGGGAGAAAAATCCAGAAAAAAAGTTTCAACATTCCTCTTTTAGGCCACAATTAATTATGCTTATGACACTGCACCCCTGTAGAAAGCGGAAGGCCTTGAGTGTCTAAAGTTGGTTTGCTGCTTTCTCTCCCAAACTGGAGAGAAAAGGGAAGCTTTGGGCAAGTGCTTTCGCAAACTTTAACATGCATGGGAATCACCCGGAAAGCCTGTTAATAAGCAGATCCTGAGTCAGCAGGTCTAGGGGGATGTGAGATTCTGCATTGCTAACCAGCTCTCAAGGGCATGTAGAAGCTGTTGCACTGGTCCCTGGGCCTCCCTTTAAGTAACAAACAGCTAGAGAATGTACTAGCCACCTGGTTAGGCACTTAATTTATGTTAGTTAATTTAATATCTTAGCAATGCATCAGATCAAGCACAGAGTCTCCTCCTGACAGATGGAGAAACCAATAATCATGGAGGTTAGGTCAGGTAATCTGATCAAGTTCTGCAGCTAGAAAAAGGGAAGCATCTGAATATTAAGTCTGGTCAGCCTGTACTTTCCTCAATGAAATGATGGCTTCGGTTTATCATGAGAAAAGCCAATCCACATGCAGTCTCATGTCTCACAAGGCAAGAATGTATAGAATTTACTTTAGAAGGATGCTATTCAAGTGCTTATCACTTTTTTAAATTGTCTGTGTTTGAAGGGATGTTTCATTTAGTTATCCAACCACACTCAGCAAACATTTGTCAAGTTCCTAGATGTGTAAGGAATTGCATATCAGCAGCAGTCTCTTATGCAGAAAAGGTTTCTCCATAATGCCAGGTTAATGAGGTACTCAGGTCATACATAATACAGGCTCCTTAACAATGAAATAAAGCCCCTAACGCAACTTAGTTTAGTATTTCTCTACTTCATGTTTCAAATGACACAGCTGATTTCAGATACTTTATTTTAAAAAGCTCAATAAAGGTTTGCAGCTTGCATCAAATATAAAATGTATCCTGTTAAGCCCTCAGCTAATGTGGCGATGGGACAGGGGACTTGGTGTGACTTAGCTCTCCAACATCTGCTCTTGGAAGATAACGCAGATGTCACCCTCCCCCAGTCAGCGGTCTGGAAACTGCAAAGATGAACTAGTAAATTTGATTTCTGGACTCTCAAAATGCATAAGAAAATAAAAGTGTCTTTAGCCTTTTGCAATTTCAAAATGAACCCATTCCTGGTTTAAGTAGGAGCTCTTTGCAAGGGGATTTGAGCAATACTAGTAGCTATGGTGTTGAAAAAATGAAAAGTCATGAAGTTGGCAACATTGAAGTTGACCAATACACCTCTAAAGAGACCTCTTTCGAAGCATTTCTTTATTTGTCCATTAGAAAACCTCATAGCATGGACATAAAATATGCTTAATATGATGCATCTTCAATTGAAACAATGGCCAGATTGAAGGAAAAAAGTACTAACATGGTGTTCATCCATCCTTACTCACCCCCAGTCATTCTCTTAGGTACCTCTTTACACGCCTGCGAAAAGACCTCTGTGTCATTTAGTTATAAGATGAAGATGGCAAAAAAAAAAAAAAAAAAGGGATAACCTGTCACTTTCAAGACTTGCTTCCATTAAAATCAGGCACAAGAAAATGCAAATATTTGCATGCTAAGTTAGGTTAAGTAAACCAGCAGATGTATGTTTGGTTCAGAGCTTCCAAGGGCACTAACTATGGTTGCCCGGAATGAGATGTCTTAGAGGATCACAACTTGGTTTAGAAAACAGCTGGAATTGTATGTCTTGAATAAAATGCATGATTACAATATAATTCATAATCACCTGGATGGGCATTTCCCCCAAGTGTGTTTCCTAAATTCCTAAGAAGTTAGCAAGAATTAACAGAAAGGGGTTCTGTTAGCCAATTGCCTTGGGAAATGTGGTCTTAAATTCAAACAGATTTCTCCCTGCAGTTTGAGGCTTTGATATCAAGTGTATTAGGTCTCTCCAAGAATATGTTGCCATGTTTCCTAAATGTAGTGAATCATGGAAGCTCCTCCTCCAGTTTTGTTTTCAAAATCTGGCCAAATAGTTGTAAAATGGAACAAGTTTGCGTTATGTACCATGCTGTACCTACTTTTCAGGCAAATGTTACATTTGCTTTATTTACGTTAGATTGATAACTCAGAGCATCAGAACTGACAGCTGAAGCCAATTCCTCAACAATAGATCTGCCCTTTACTGTCCCCAGCTATTTCTCATCCTACTTCTGCGTACCACTGCTGATGTTATGATCTCATGTCATACAAAGACAGTTATGCTGTCCATTCATTCATTTACCAAATATCTATCCAGAGCTTACTCCATGCCAAGGCTGGTTCTAGGCTAGGGACCCAGATCTGACCTCAAGGGACTTCACAAACAACATGCCTTTTTTTACTGGGGCTCTAATTTTTTTCCATTTAGGGAAACTCTTCATCTACATGAAGACAGATTTTAATCTTCTATTAACAGTAAAATAATTCTAGTGCTAGGAGGAAGCTTAAAGAACATCTAGTCTACTGGGAGTGACCACTGATTGAGCATTTATTGCACATGTGATAATATAAATATTAGGCATCATTACAAATACAATCTCATTTACTCTTCCTAATAACCCAGTGATGTAGCTCATATAACCATTTTGAGATAAGGGGACTGAAGTGCCCATAGAACTGATTAATGGAAGGGGTATGACCAAAACCTAGTCTACAGAATCCTAGTTCCATGCTATTTCTACACCAAACTGCCTTTTGAATTGTTCCTCACAATTTGTCCCAGAATCCACAGCCCTCCCCAATCCCACCCCACCCAAATAATAACCAGGAGAGAGGACAGCCAGAGCCTGAAGAAGGTTCAGGAGACCTCTGGTCCCTGGAAGACCCAGGTCTCACTCAAAGAAAAGGTCAGTGAAGAATCAACGAAAGCACCTCATCCCCATTGGTACAAATGCTGAGTATGTCACAAATGCTGAGAATGTTTTTAACCCCACAAGCTGTCCTAGCATAAACATGCCAGGGGCAAAGAACCAAACTAGACCAAGGACAGAGGTCCAGGCAAGGGCAGACTGACCTAAATCAAGGTTTGGCATCCACTCTTAGCAAGTTGCATAACTTTGGAACCACTATGCGGTTCTGGTGCCTCAATTACAAATACTCTGGCTACCCAGGATGTGGTGAACGCTAAGAAGATATTCAAAGAGGTGAGAAACTGGAAGAAGATTCTGGAAATAACTTTCAGAATACACAGAAAGAACAACCATCTTTCACATTTTCTCATGAAAGAGACAGTGTTCAGAATTTCCTAAGAAAAGGGTCTACTAGGGAGGCTGAGTAACAGAACACCAAGGGAACTAACCCTGGGAAAAAAAGATGATTCTTATTGTATCATTGCAGAGAAAAGAAAGGTGACATCCAAAAGCCACTAACCACAGGCCTATGGAGCCAACCCTCCCCAGTCTTAAATCCCCAGGGATGTGACAGTCATGGTAGCTGATCATCCATGGAGAGCTGCTCTCATCCCACGCAGGTCTCCTGTGAGCAAATATTCCAAGCAGCCCGAACAGGAAGAGTTAAATTTAGAAACACAACTGTCACATTGCATTCAAGAAGGGAAGAGAAAAATAACTCATCAGGTCTTACAATTCAGATGGGGCCAAAATATCCAAGTCCAAGTTTTCAGGGTGTGATTATTGAAAAAGCCAGGGCATTGAGGATGCCCAAGAATAAATTTTTCATCACCACTGCCCTCTCCTTCATAATACCATCCTCTCCAAAAACACTCTCCCTGGCTTTTGTTGGTAATTAACATTCTCTCATAAGCTTTTCTGTCCTTTCTTTTTCCTGAAAAATGTTTTGTCATTGTCTTTCAGTTGAGGAATTTTCATATTTGTGGTCTTTTAAGAGGAGAAAAAAGCACAAGAGATGACACTTAACCTTGTGATGTCCCTGCCTAGCTGACTGCTTGTCTCACCATGGAGTGTGGGGTCAGCTGGACCACTCAGGTGAGCCAGGGAAAGGGGAGGGAAATCATGACAAAAACTCTTTAAGGAATTAAAGGGATTTTCGTCTGTTCTATCACAGAACACCTGTGGGTGCCTCTGGTCCTCCTCACACCTGAACTCTGTAGGATTTGGGATGATTAACCAGAGCTGCCACTTGGTGAGCCCTGCTAAGTTCCAGGCATGCCGTTACACTCATAGCGCATGCTATTAATTAAGTAATTATTCTAACCACAGCTAACAATCACTGAGCACTAAGCATGCAACAGACATCCTGACAACAACCTCATGTGCAAGAAGGTGGATCCAAGGCTTATGGGATGAAAGCTCAAACAATTTGGAGGACCCTCTTTATGAAAAAGCATAGCAAATATGAATAAAAATTAGATAAGTCTTGGAAGGGGTGCTGCAAGTGAAGAGCCCTGAGGCTCACACTTCCCAGTAAATTTGTTCTGGCAGTGAGGCGGTATCGGAATCATCTGCTTTGAAAGATGAGGAAGCTGAAACTGGGAAGTTACGCAAATGGCCCCAGGGCTTCTCCATAGGCCTCTGTTACTCTCCAAGTAACAGAGCCAGGTGCCATTCCTTAATGAGGGGAAAGGTCTTTATCATCTCTGAAACTTGACCATCTTTTGGTAAATTTGTAAAAACTGAATGTTTTCAAAGCACAAATTTTAAGAGAGAAACGAGGAAAGAAATAGTCTCTTTTTATGTTAACTAGTTTTAAAACTTGCTCTACAGTTACAATATATTCAGCTAAAAATAATAATTAAAAAAGGTTAACTTCCAAGACATAAGTGGTAATATCCCGCAGGGACCCTCTGAGCTGGGAGACAGAGTCACCCCTGGCCTCATTTGCAGACCAGCTTTGTGGTAGTTTTAACACTTACCCTGATTTGCTTGCCAGGAAGTCATGAGTAAGTGGTCAACCACCCAGTAGGATGCCTCGGTGACCATGAGTACACACCTCACAGTGACAACAGAGACAAGACCTAGTGACAGGAGTAACCCTCGTATCCTGCACAGGTCTTTTCCTTGAAACATGTAGAGGAGACCTCCTTTTGCATCAAACATTCACACTCTTCTCAAAAATGGTCATTTCCCTTCCAGAAGTTTTTAGAAGATAGAGCTCATCAACATTTCCTTCAGTTTATCATCTCCTTTCTTGAACGAAGACAACTGCAGTGCAGTGCAGTGAGAAGACCACTGCCTGAAAAAGAAGATATGGGTTCATTCTCTGGATGTGCGACCTATGAAAACGTGACACCTTAAATGGTCATTTGACTGCTGGCTCTAAGTTTCCTGTCTGAAAACTTAGGGTGGAAAGAACATGAATGACCCTACAACAGGAAACAACCCACTGAAAACAACCCACATAGGTATTACAAAGAATGGATAAATAAATGGCAATAGAGTCACACATACAATGAAAAATAAGATAGCAGTTAAAATGAAGGAACAAGTACATACACATCAGTCCAAATACGTAAATGGAATAAAACATTGTAGAATGTTAACGTACCAAAATAACACTTATGTAAATTTGAAAACACACCAAACAATATTATTTCTTTCTTTTGTATACTAATATATGAAGCAAAAAGATTAAACATGAGCGAGACACCCAAAACAAGGATGATGTTTGCTTCTGAAGGGAGAGGATCTAATGAGGCAAATAAAAAAGACATTAATTTAATTTGCAATGTTTTATTTTTTTATAAATAGAAAAAGATTAGAAGCAAATAAGAAAAAGTTAACATAATTCTGAGAGTAAATATGGTGGAGTTTGCTATATTATCTCTTGTGGTTTTCTGTATTTTTGGTTGTTCTAAAATAAACTGTAAAAAAAAATAACTGTCACAGAGAAGTTACAAGGATTCATTCATTCATTCATTGAACAAAGATTTAACATGGACAAATATTGAATGCAACTACCATGTTCCGAGTATTATCACAACGCTGGAGATAAATATTGAGCAAAATGGCCCTGGTGCCTACCTACATAGGGTTTACCACCTACAGGCAAAGACAGTCTTTGTGGAAATCATGCATCAGCTCCAGATTCTTGCCTGAAGTTCCTTATAGTGAGGAGCAGCGAGGTGCTGGGAAGGGGCACTTGGGTGTGGTTGGGTTTCAACTCCAGTTCTGCTGCCCTCGCTCGCTCGGTGCTCAAGGAATGTCTGACTCATGAGCACATTAAGAGAATTAAGGTGACACTACAGGTAGAACACTTAGCCCAGCCTCAGCTTCAAGGACACATTAACAAATGCTCGGTTCCTTTGCACTGTTCCTGGAAAAAAACCTATGGCTTTAACTCCTAGCTTAGGAATGTTGGGTTTGCATCTGAAATATTTATATCTAACAGCTGAGCATCGATTGAATCATGTCCAATTTCTTCACATGTTGTTCAACATAATCCCAGGAGACTAGTTTTTAAGAGCTGAAGAGATTAACATTTGGCCAGAAGGTTACCAGGATGGTGGGTGTTCTCCACACCAGGTCATATGGGGTGGAGAGAGGGACGTGAAAAAACTAAAGAAAGGAAGCCTGAACGAGGACAACATTAATGATCCTAGTTGCCTAGGGAATAAAAGGCCTCTAAAAGGAGGTGGAGAGTGAGCTCCCAGCACAAATATCCGATATGATGGAGGACCACTCGAAGGTGATGCTGCAGAAAGAACTCAGGCATTATATCGACTGTAGAGCCACATGATTTTTCAGAGTCTCTGAGTGTTGAGAGTTTGTGACTCTAACTTATCATCTTCAGAGACAAAGGTGTAACATTTCTGCTGGCCCCAGTAATTGCTTACTAATCTCTTAATAGTACCTTCCATTTTTGCAACGTTTTTTTCAGATTTTCAAAGTTCTCTTAAATGCATCTTCACATTTCTCCCCAAGACAGTGAAGAAATCATGGAGCCATTCCTGGGCTGAAGGAGGAGAGGTGCAGGGGAGGAAGTGAGAGAAAAGATCCCATGCTGGGCACACAGGGACCTGCCCTCCATAGGACTGAAGCATTAAAAAGGACAGTAGAGCCATACTGCTTTGCACCCTCCAGCCAAACTACTTCCCCAGGCAGAGGCCAGATTGTTGATATCATGACAAAAAAAGCAAGTTAAGTGCTCACAGTCAGCCACATAAGCCGAGAGTACGAGGACAACATGGAGGGTTGTTTCCCACAGCTGCCACCACTGCTGTAATCTCCTCTGGATGTAGAAAGGCAACAGCTGCTACTCCAACTGCTCACAGCCAGACACAGAACAGGCCCTCAATCCCCAACCTGTTGAAGTCAAAACAGCTGGAAACCTTATGCCGCTTCTTAGGCGCCAAGTTGGCAACAAGCTGGAGATGCCGGGAATCAGAGAAACATGACCACCCTTGTCTCTCGCCCCAGATACCAATTTCCCAGGGAGCAAAAAGTGGGTCATTGCACCAGAAAAAAGAAGTGTGATGAACAGTGAAGATCCTTGCCTGGCCCCAGAAGTTATTTAGCAGTAGGATCGTGAGGGTATGCATGTACCAGTCTGTACTGCTGCAGAACAAAGCAACCTAGATGGCAATGCAAAACAGCATCAATCATTTATTGTTATTATCTCTCCTGGTTCTGGGGATGATTAGGCGAAGTTAGGCAGTTCTCACTAGGGCGCACATGGTTACAGTCTGATGATGGCTTGGGCTAGGGACATCTAGAAGGGGGTCTATGCTCACATGTCTGGTGGTCAAGGCTGACTATCAGTTATCAGCTGGGACGTCAGCTGGGGCTGTCGACTGGAACACCTACAGTTGGCTTTCCATGATATCTGGGCTTGCTCCAGGATGGTGGCTGGGTTTCAAGAGCAGCCATCCAAGAGAGAGTTGGGTAGATGCTGTGTTGCCTTTTATGACCCAGTTTTGAAAGTCACACAACTTCTACAGTCATAGTCTATCTGTTAGAAGTGAGTCAAGAAGGATAGCCATAATCAAAATGAGGAGAATGAGAGCCCATTTCATGTTGAGAGAAAGATCAACACATTTGTGAGAATGTTTTAAACACCATAAGGTACAATCATTCCTCTGGGGCTACACGAGGGATCTAGATGCCTCAAATTCCAGGTGAGAATTACCTCCCACTGTGACAGACTGAAAAACATCATTAAATTGGATGTGTTTTTTTCTGGAAGCTTTTAGAAGCCCTACATTTGGGTGGCTCTGGAAATATGAAAGCATGTAGACCTAAATACCAGGGCTACAGGGTTCCCTAATTTAAACATATCGAGTCACTTTGAAAGATGTTTTGTGTGAAATACAGATTCCATTTCACACAAGATAGAGCCCAGTAAGGGATTAAACAGTTACTGGATTAAACAGTTTTGCTTTTGATGCTGAATCCAGAAAATCCAGTGTGTGCATCTAAAATAATATGTATGCTAGGCTAAACTCTGTAGTGATACCACATTTCCCAAATTTTATTCAGGGCTCAAAGTCAATATTCTCCCTGAGTGTGTGTGTGTGTGTGTGTGTGTGTGTGTGTGTGTGTGTGTGTGTGTATAAAACCTAGACCCCTGGCTCCAGCAACACTTGTAGAAGTAACTCTTACTTTACTTTATTGCAAAATAAAAAGATCTGCTTTATGAGCAAAGGCAATGTGTTTTTGCAGAAGGAGTTTAGGCAAGATTTTGTTAGTGTTGCCCTTTTTTCAAATTTGAGAGGTTCTGAGATTGCCTGGGGGTACCCAGAAGTCCAACACATGCACGGAGGCAGTCGAAAATGAATGAGGAAGAAAGGAGTGGTCATGCAAAGTTCTCCGCCCTTGGACCTTGGCCTAAAAGGCTTCTTGGGCTCATCCAACCTAAGCCCTCTGTTTAGTGGGCCATTGACACTTGTACACACATGACAATGCAGTGAAACTAGTCGGGTGAGTCTGAGTGCCTTTGCCTAGCAGGAAAACCCATGCACACAGACGAAGTGCAAAGTGCCATTATGTGGTCTTCCTGGGTTAGGATGAGCTTTCCTACCTATTTGATGACACTGAAATCCCTTAGCTGAAAAGGTGGAAGTAGATGTTTAAAAATTACTGCCAGTGCCCCACTCACCTCCCCTCTCCTTAGCTCATTGGTGCACAATGACCCAACTTCCAACTGCCAGTACCCACACTTCTTTACCTGCAAGTCGTTTCTGGTCATAGGTGCTGCTCTGCCTGTGGGAGGGGAAGACTGGATGTGCCAGGGCACTGCTGCCCCTGGGAGCAGCCCTCCCAATGAATGAGGGAAGCTGATGTATACATACCCAGCTCCCTCACCTACAGGAGGGAGAACTACAAGGTGTCTTCGACACTCTATCCCAGGGGTTCCAGGGAGGGAAAGCCCAGGTGCCCCCAGTGGTAACTGGCTGATGACACACCATGCATTGGCTACCTTGCCCTCCCTCCCCATTGTCTTACTTCCCCATGCCCTACTAGTGTGTTCTGGGATCACCTCCCAAATAAACTACATGCACCCAAATCCTGCATGCATCCACTTCTCAGGGAATCAAAACTGCGTCAAGGTACTTAATGGCTACAGAAAGAAATTAATGATTGCCAAGGGTGTGCCATCACTGTACAGGTCATTTGTACATCTCAGTTACCTACTTCCAATGAATTTGTGTGTCAGGAACTGACAAGGAAAACAGGGAAATAAATGAAGACCCATGTCAACAAAGGGTTATGTCTGGACAGAGCTTCTTTGGGAAAATGAGGATCTCACCCTTTCAAACACACACACACACACACACACACACACACACACACACACACACTCTTCCCACTTCAGTGCAAAGCTGGTTCTCTTCCCTAATCGGGCGTCATGTTCCCAGTGCAGGTGATGACAGAGACAACACCTTCCCCTCTCTGATGCTGTGATTGTGACAATGAGTGTGCCCAGCTCTACCAGGGAAGAGTGCCACAGGGTCCTCCTGAGCTCTGAAAACAGCTCTCACAGCAGCATGCACATGGCTGTTTACTCAATGAATCAGACCGTTTTCTCCACCTTCTCAGTTCTTCTCCCATTTCTTGTTATAACTGAAAAACTGAATGTGCAGTGTTGCACCTGGAGCAGCCTGTCCAGTTATAAGGACAGAAGGACAAAGGAGATTGCCACTTCCCTTCTTTCCCCTCCCCACAACCAACCACAGGTTTCTGAGTCCAGTGCATGCTTCTGCTCTGGAGGAAAGTGAGAGGGGCAACAGGAATGGCTGCCTTTGTCCGTAACTTACCTTCCCTGGTCAACCAAAGCTCTCATTAATTTTTCAAACAGCACAAAAGTCTATTTGAAAGTTGAACTAAAATAAGTATCTAAGTAACCAAAATCTATAAGGCATTTCCCAACAAGAAATATACCCAACATATTAACATTTGTCATACATGTATGTGTAATCTGTATGCATACATGTCTATCTACACATACGTATGTGTGTGCATGTATAATCAAGAAGTATCTACACACAATAACATGGATGAATGAATTCTTCAAGAATAGTGTACTGAGGAAGAAGACTTACATAAAGTAAGCCCCCAGGATAGTGTATGGGTCATGTATTTAAAATTCTAGAACTAGCATAAATTAATCTATGCTGATAGAAATCAGAAGAGTATGTGAGGGTGGGGATTCCCGATAAGGGATATGTGGGGACTTCCTGAGATAATGACAAATTTTATACCTGATAAGGGAACACTGATGCATGCATATGTTAGCACTCATGGCTGGTACATTTAAGACCTGTGCGCTTCATTGAATATAAATGCTACCCCCAAAAAAGAAGGATAAATAAACAATAAACTCTAGTTAACGGGATGCATGCTAAAGTATATGAGAGGGAGTGTATTTATTTCTACAAATTACTTTGAAATTCACTAAAATAAAATAAGATAAATTGGTTAGACAGATGAATAAACATATGATAAAAACAGTATAGTAAAATGTAACTTACAGAACCTAGATGCTGAGTCTGCAGGTGTTCATTGCAAAAATTCTTTCAATTCTCTCCATGTTTGCAAATGTTCATAATAAAATGTGGAGTAAAAATAATATACAAAGTACCTAAAGGTAAGACTGAGACTAGATGGGACAAAAGAGATGCAAAATTTAAAGAAACAGCCTATGAAATCATGGCTTTGACAAGACAATAATTCTAGACTCAAAATGACAACCACTGAGACATTTTGTACCCCTGGGAATCACTAAGCAGAGCTACCAGGCCCCAAGTTATTTAATGGGCCTGGGCCCCTTAAAACAAAAAAGCAAACAAACAAACAAACAGCAACAACAGCAAAAACAAAACAAAACAAAACAAAACATCCTTTTTTGAGCCAAGAATACAAATCATTTCTGCAAATGGGCTCATGAAACTAGAGTCACTGGAAAAAACATCTAACAGAGTGGTAGGCACAGGTGTTACCGATTTCTTTCCTTTGTTTTAAAATATAATTTCATTCGTATTTCTCATTACAATGGAGAAGGCAGTGGGGAAACGTTCTGTTTCTGGAACATGGAAGGACAGCTGCCCATGGGCTACAGGTCACCCCTTTTCTAGTGAGTTGACAAGGCACATCCAAAGGGCAGACTCACAATGGTGAAAGGGGGCAGAATGGAGCACAGAATAAGCCCTACTTCTTTTCCACCCTCTCACTGCCCTTCACTTCTTTTATCTGCTGATATTCATTCAGTATACCCAACCTTGTAGTGTATACTCAGTCTAACAACCAAAAATTTACATTATCAGTGATTTTCCTATGGACTTGCCCAGGGCAGATTAAAAAGATTTCAGAGTAAGTGAAATTCCTAGTCTCCAAGAAAGATCCACTGGGAGGCTTACATGACACTGACAGGCTGCACATTTGCTTTGACAATTCAGAATATTCCCACTTTCCAGCTATGTACTATAATATTAGTATATGTCAGATTCCTTTTACTTTACTCCTATAGTAAAATCCTCATGTCCTAATCAATGCAGGGACAATAATCACAATCTCCTACACATGACTAATTGGAACCCTGTTTGTGAGACCCTTCAAGATGAAAATGTACTGGATACTTGTGAAATGGGAATCTATTCACAAGGTGAGTGTTTGCTGTGTGCTAAGTACTTTACACACTTTATTCCCTTGACTCTTCATGGCAGCCCATTCTTTTCATACTATGAATCATCCCACTTCACAGGGAAGGAGACTCAGGCTTTATGTAGTTAAATGACTAGTCCAGGGTCCCACAGCCCATGGAAGTCAAAGTCAGGACTCCTCTCCAGGTCTGTGGAACCCTGCTCCTCATCTCTAATTCCACCCAGAAGCACTTCACAAATACATAGTATGGGCACCCCTTATCTTCTGGATCTTCCAATGACCCTGAGGCAGAATGGGTACTCTGAGCACTCACTTAGCAACTGAGGTAACAGAGGCTTAGGAGTCCCACGCTGACTCCTTGGACCCCAGCCCTTTGCTCCTTCCAGAGTGGCCCATTCTGATGGTCTACAGCCTGTTCCCTTCCCTCTGGGTGAGGCCTCAAGTCCCACTGCAGGCTCAGGGCTGAAAAGCCCACAGCGGGCTCTGCACAAAGGCCTTAGAAAGAATGGATAAGCTGCTGGACTGGGCTCACATCCATTTTGTTCTGAGTTGGCTTCTAAAAAAAGGCTTCTAATCTTTAATTGAGGGATTTTACTGTTCTGTTATAGGAATTTCTGCCAAACCAATGGTTTAACACTAGATCAGGAATGTCAGTGGTACCAATGTGATAATCCAGACATATACTTATTTAAATTTACTCTCCAAGATGGAATGAGGACCCTGTATTGGGGATATGCTAACTGGAGAAGTGGCTGTTGGCCCACTACTGTGGAGAATCCCAGGTAGGAGGAAGCAGTAGGCTTGGTGACTGATGCCCAAGCATGCAGTCTGGGAAACGTACTCAGTGGGTCAACTCAAACACATTCTCACCACATCCCTCAACCACACTGCTCTGACTGTTCCTTGGAGACTGTTTTAAAAAGTCTGAGGCCTGGAGAGGCTGCCATGAGTCTCTGGGAAGAAAGGCTAGGCCCTCACCCTACCCTGAAGCTCCCAGAATCCACAGTCAGGACCAGAGTACTAACAGGGAGAAGCAGTCAGAACCCTGGTGCCCTGTGGTACCTGAAAGCATTTAGATGATGGCAGAGGGTACCCTCCTCGTAACTTTGACTTGCAGATGTGAAGTAAAGCCAAATCTATACACAAAGTGAGGGGACACAGCCCTGCCTTGTGGCCAGAGGCATGAGAGAGCAGAAATGCAAGTGCTGGTCCTCACTCTATTGCCAACCAGGGGTGGACCCTGGGGATAGATGCCCATTCCCACTTCTAGACCCCAGTCCTTGTTTCATCAGTGAAACTGGATACTGTGAAACAAGTTAATTTCTGAATATATAATTCAAGAAAAGAATCCCCAGTTACTCATGTACACTGCTGCTCTAGAAATGACTGAAGAACGGGGGCCAGATGAGAGTGAACCCCCATAGGAAGTGAAGACATGGCCAAGGCCACATCTGTTCCTCAGCCAGGAGGAAGAAGCAGCCATCTCTGTTGCAGACCACACAAATGCAGCCAAGATCCGGATGCAGTGGACCAGGAGGTGGCTTCCCCTTGAGTTAATCCATGGTAGCTGTTTCCAGCCACCCCACCCCAATATCCATACCCTCCACACACAGGTAAGCTCACTGTTCACTATTCCTAGGGGTACCTGTGAAATGAGCCCTGGAGAAACTGTCCACATGTGATGTGGGCTGTCTAATGCTCATCTGTGACCAACTCCACATATACACTTCACCCTCTGACCCAAGAGGGAAGCAATTCCAAGGTATAGGATTGAACAGGTGTTCTGAACACTCAGATGTCCTGGAATAAAGGGTAGTTCAGACCAGTGGTTTTCAAATTTTGGGGGTGGGGTGGGGTGAACATTCACTCTTCCTCTTGTAAACAAATCCCTAATACATGGACAGACACATGTTGAAGGTTTTTGACTGTGTGTCTGTGTGTAGGGGTGGGAGTGGGGAGGGCAGAGTACCTGAGTGACAGACCCCGGCCCAGGGCGGTATTAAAAATATTTAATATGGTACTAGTTTTAATATGGCCCAAATACTATCTGAGGGAAAGATCAAGGAGAGCAGGAAGGGAGGTGGGAACATCATCATTGCCTCAACCTCCTATCCAGACCCCAGGCCTCAAACAAGGGCCAGCAGCAAACATTTCTGTAAAGGGCCACAGAGTAAATATCTTTGGCTTTGCAGGCTTCCGTGATCCATGTAGCAACTGTGTTACTCAAATCTGCCTTCATAAAGCAAAAGAAGCCAGCACATAAATGGATCTGTGTGTTTGTGTTCTAATGAAACTTTATTTATAAAAACAGTCCATGGGCCAAATTTGGTCAAGGGCCATAGTTTGCTGAACCCTTAGAGGAAAAGGGTTTGGAATCAATAATTCCAAAGCTTCTTTCCAAATTTATGACTATGAATTCTCAATTTTTTGACTCAATTTGCCTTGGTCTCAGTCTAATTTATCTATCAATTAATTATACCATCATTCCTGACGTGCAGGTATTTTTGTTACCAGGGCCAAACATGTTCCAATGAGCTAATGAACATAAAAATGCTTTGAAAAGTTTTAAAGTTCTTTGTGAATTGGCAGGCCCACCGAAGCATCTAAGAGCAGAGCTTATCATCCTCCATGTTTCAGAACGATTCCAGGCACTGTTCACTAATTTGGGCTGCCTAGGCTGCTTTTAAAAAACAGAGTGTTAAGGACTACCTCAATAAAAAAGTCCTAAATAGACATTGAAGCTAGAAGAAATTAATAGTGTCTGGCCCTTTCTCCTGGACCTTGAGACTTTTAAATTCTTCTTAGTATGAAGTTAAAAATCTAGTGCTCCCTATTTCATCCTATTTATCTATACAGTGGCCTCTTAGGCCAGAAAATGGTATTAGTCAGAAGCCTCCTAGTTAATCCCTCATATATCTCCTTTGCACAGCTGTAAGAATGTTGCATTGCTGCTGAACTACACTAAATACTCTATCATCCTTAAAACAGTCTTCATAATCCTGCAATGTTCTAATGTGCCTCAGATGGTAAAGTCTCTCTAAATGATCGTCATCAGTCTGCCCTCCATTATATTTCTTGTAATATATATAAGGTAGCTACAATTTATTAAGCACAGTCTAGGACTAAGGTTCCAACTCTTTTACAAAGTTCACTTCATGATTACAGCTCTGTGAAGTGGGCACCTTTAATCTGCATTTTACAGATGGTGGAAATGAGGTTCAAAGAATTTAGGAAACTTACCTGGCATCACACAGGTGGAAAGTGATGGAACTGAGATTTAGTAGTTACTCTGGAACCCAAGCTCTTTCCACAGTATTGCCAATGACTTCACCTACACTCAAATACTCATTAATTCCCCCAGGATTCTTATATTTACAAAGAAAAGATACAATTTGCAAATGGGCACAACTGGGACAATTTCTACCTTACTTGTGACTCTACCAAGGTGAAAACAGAATTGAATTGTGTCACCTTGAGCAGGTGAGAATTGTGAAGGTTAAGCTAAGAGCTAAGCCAATTTCAAAGATGTAGATTTGAGTTATAATTTTTCTATAGAGGGAGTATATTGCTTTTATAATAAGTACAAAAGATAATGGAGAAGTTTTTTTTTTTCCCAAAAAGGAACACGTCTGGGGGAAATAATGTAGCAGAGACCAGCTAGCTGTTCACCAAACCTGCTTTCTCTTCTTCCAAGGCATTCTGCTAATGGGCATGTCCCAGCCTCCCTTGCATTTAGAAGTTGTCATGTGATTCAGCCCTGGCCAATGAAATGAGAGCAGAAGTGAGGGTCCAGTCCATAAAACCCAGCTGCTTGAAATTCTCCATGCTCTTTCCTCTTAAAGCAGAGAAGCACAGCAACCTTGCAAACCAGGTATGAGGAACGGAAAGCCTCAAAGTGGAAGGCTCCAGAGTCCATGGACCACTTACGACACACCACCACAGACCAGAACTTTATGTGAGAAAATAAATGAACTTTTGTGTTAAACTCATAAATCTAAATGATTTACCTGTTGCAGCAGCTACTATTATCCTGTCTAATTCAATATGAATTAGATACAAATTAAAGAGCAAATCACAATGAGTTTCCAACTTGTTCCACTTAAGAATGTCAACACTATTATTTGAATCATTATGAAAATTACAACTGCAGAGAGAAGTTAGTGAAAGTGATGTGAGCTAATACAATAAACCATAGATTTTAGAACTAAAAAAAAAAATGCTTAGTTTTTTTTCTGGGTTCAACCCAGGGATAAAACACTGAGGTGACTGCAATTTGTCACTCCAAATATTGTGGATATAGTTGGTTAACTAAAATATATTATTAAATTAATTTCATCTGTTTCTTTTTACTTTTTTAATGAAGTTACTAGAAATTTTAAAATTACATTTGTAGTTTTGCATTATCTCTCTACAGGACATTGCTACTCTAGATCATGCAAATGTCAGATTTTCTATCTAATTATCAGCTTTCATTGAATATCTATGTGTGGTACTTGGGGGCCCTACTCTGTTTCTAAGAAGCCCTGTGACCTTGGGCAGGACATTTATCCCTTCTGGATCTCACTTTATTTTCATGTAAAAGATGAGAGAGTTGGACCTTTCATGTTTTGTAGATTGGTCATGTTCAGCCCTGTGATTTTTTAAAATTTATTTATTTTTATTAGTTTCAAGTAAATAGTACATTGGTTAGGCATTTATATAGTTTATAAAACCATTTTTCTAATTACTCCTTCTCTCCTCTGGTTTTCCACCTAGCCAATACATTCATTCTACTACATTCCCTATTTCATGCTCTCCATCCCCATGATCATCTATCAGCTAATTTGTACTTTTGTAACACTTCACCCCATTCTCCCAGCCCCCCAACCCCCATACCCTCTGTCCATCATCAATTGTCCTCTATATTTATGAGTCAGTTTTTGAATAGTTTGTTCTTTTTGTTCCTTATTTTCTGCATATAAGTGAAATCATACAGTATTTATCTTTCTCTATCTGACTTATTTATTTAACTCAGCATAATAACCTCTAGGTCCATCCACGTAGTTGTAAATGGTAGGATTTCATTTTTTTAATGGCTGAGTAATAGTCCATTGTATATATGAACAATAACTTCTTTAGCCAATCATCTGTTGGTGGGCATTTAGGTTGCCTCCATATTTTGGCTATTGTAAATTGTGCTGCCATGAATATTGGGGTGCATAGATCTTTCCAAATTACTGTTTTGGTTTTCTTTGGATAAATACCCAGAAGGTTCAGCCCTGTGATTTGAAAGCAGTAGACACCTGATATTACGGTTTAAATTTAAAAAACAGTAGGATCTCAACACTTAATTTTGTTCACAACTTGCACACTGAACCAGTCTGCTTTGCTTGCCAATCTGCGCCTGGCCTCCAGTTCTTGCTCAAAGGCCACACTCAACTTTTGGACTAACCCATATTGCTGCTCTTGAAGGGACCTTTGGCTTTCCTCCTCTATTCACTTTCAACAGATTATGTGGTTTCTGGCCATGCCAGTAAACATTTGATCAAGTGAACACTCTTAGAACACTCCCTTAGGGTCAGTGCCCTGCCCGTGTCTCCTTGATTCTGCTGCACAGACCCAGTATTTCTTTCCATCTTTAGAGACCCTAGACCAAACTAAGCCAGGCAGAGAGAGGGAGCTGAGTCCTTTATCAAAAGAAACTCCAGAAGCTCAGAGTGAAGCCTATGCCAAAAGCTATCATTTAAAATAGCTTCTTCCCTCCAAAGAAAGAGGCACTCTAAGGAAAAGCTCATTTTCTTAAAAATCAGAGAACTAAAAACCAAAAGATTTTTCTAGAGACAGCTTGCAAAGTATATAAATAAAAATCTGCAAATAGTACAAATAAATACTATAAAGTTTTCATTTCTGCTACAGTTGTCCACCACCCTCAATATTACATTTAACAAACTTAATTTTCTCTGAATCAAATTTATTCAGTCAAATTTCTCTTAATAGGTCATCTGAGTAAACAGTTTCAAGTGTTACTTACCAAAAACCAATATGCTTCCAGGCTTTAGATGAAACTGTCAGTGTCAGGCTAAGAAAACAATCTTTAAAAATTCAGAGGGCTGGAAAATTTCAGAAACATTGGAGCTCAAATAGGCTTTTTTCATGTAGTTCTGGAGGTAAAAATTACAAATTTCCACCAAAACCATGCTTTTAGTGACAAGGGAAGAATGCCACTAAAAGAAAATCCAAAATGTACAAAGCAACATGTCTTTAAAGTGGTAGCTGTCATATGAAGCATGTGCCATCTCCATGTTGTCACACCAACCACAGATGGTTGTTCTCTGGTTGGGTGCTCGGGCTCCTGGTTTTCAGAGAGGGGAAGGAGAGGGAAGGAGACAGGGAGATAGAAGCAAGGAGAAAGAGGTAGAAGAGGAGAGGACAAGGGAAGGAGGTGGGGAGTAGAAAGAATAAAATGAAGATTGAAGTAGGACATGAATTTAGCAAATGCAAAGAAATTAAGTGAAGTGGAGCAGGGGCATCTTGGGATGGAAGTTTTTGTGAATCTCTATTTGGGAAACTTCTTGGAATTACTGGATTTGTGCAATGGATGGAATAGGAAGAATAAACTAGTTGAAGGTCTATTTCATAGGTGTGGAAATAGACATCTGAGGAGCATCCAGCCCCATCCCAAGCAGAGAATACAACCAGAATAGTGGTCATTCCTTCTTAGTCTTTGAATCTACTTTACTTACTCTAATGGTATCTAAAGCCAGGAGTTCCAAGAACACAGTCTCAGATGTCACAAACCTTGTGACATTGTAAGTAGCACTAGATGAACTTTGTGATGAATCAAATCAACTTCTGCTTTTGACCTGGCACAATTACTCACATGGCCACAGCACATGCTGGCACATTAAGTGCTTAGGTCCTGTGTAAATAATCACCCCTCCAAGCATAAAGGAAACCCTGAGGCGTCATCTTTGCAAGCACACTACCACTCAGCTGAAATCATCACAAATAGGAAGAAGGCCAGTCTAGAAACACATGGCTCATTTCCCAGCCCCTACATTTAAGATACCGGATTCACCCAGTACAAGTAATATTCATTGCAGACAGGGCTGTTTGACCTCATTGTGAATGGATCTGACTTTGGCTCATTCCAGCCCTCTCACCCAACAGTTAAAGGTAGAGAAGATGAATACTATTAAATTTTAATTCTAAGTCAGGATCTCATGAATGCTTTGTTCTCAACTTTTTCATAAAATACCTGTTCAGTCATGACTGAGAAGCAGTCTTCCAACAGCATCCTGGAAAGAGCACCAAGACAATTGGCAGTCATGTGAGTCTGTGGCAATGTTGTGATCAAGAATCCTCTTATAGAAACAGGGGATTCCTCAGAGGCACTATGTTCACTACCATGGTGAGATCTTCCAAGCTTTTCTGTGTTAGATATGGTGCCTGAGCCTCTCTGCCCACCTAGCTGACTGCCCAGGCCTGGGTCACCTGAGGAAGTGACCTCTTGACTAAATGAGATGTACCATAAATGCCCATTACCATTAGAAGGGTCTGGAGAATGTAGCTCCATGACCTGCCTGTAGTGGAGGCATGGGTGCCCTAGCAGACAGTGGTGAATTTGTGAGTGGGCTCCTACTACTGAGCTGCCATACATAGAGCACTAAGCTGTTCACACTTTACTACTTCATTACCAATTCTCACAGCAATCGTGAAAGGTCAGAATGATTACTCAGTTTCACAGAGAAGCAGACAGACTTAAAGAACCTAAGTATTTTGTACAAAGCCCACAGCTTCCAGCTTCTAAATTGGGATTCAAATGTGGGTGACTGTGATCCCAAGACCCAGATCAGAGAAGGGGCTCTAAGGTCTACATATCCACTCTATATCCTTGAGAGGCTTGCAACTAAGCTAAAAAGGCAGGAGATATGTCCAAAGACAAATGGAATATATAGACCAGCTCATCCAATAGACTTTTCTGAGATGATGTAAATGCTCTAAGATCTGTGCTGTCCAATAGGGTTGCCACAGCCGCATTCAGCTAGTGGATATTAGACATGTGGCTAGTGCAACTGACAATCTGAATTTTTAAATGTATTTCATTTGAACGAATTTAAATTAAGTCACCATTGAATGTCCATACTAGGGAACATAGAGATATTTTATATAAAAAAGTATTCAGAAAATAGAATGGTCACAGCAGTCTGGGGTGGTCAAAGCAACTTTGTGAAGGAGAAAGGCTCCAGGCAGGCTTTTGATATGTTAGAATTGGAACAGGACCCTTCCTGGTTCAGATATGTTCATCTTCCCTACAGAATTTGGTTCAGAGTCAAGGGACCCAGAAATCAAGTTCAGTCACCATAGTCCGAAGATGAGGAAATCAATAACGTGCCTCCTGAGTTCTTACTCTCCTTGTAGCAGCTCTACACAGCATGAAGAACTCGTTTACTACTCCCACTGCCCTCCTGAAGCCTTTCCTCTCCTCCCTTTTCCTGTTCCTGCCCCTCCCCCCATACCTGCCAACACCAGCAGGTACTGGGCTTGTGTTCTTTTTAAAAATCTGAACATCTTTTCTGCCTGTGAGCTGAGTCCCTTCCCCTCTTACAATGTATTTTAATGTGCTGTCACTCTATGAAAGGCATTTCTTGATTCAGTGAGCAATGCCACTCACAGAGAGATGGCATCATCTCCCCCAAACACAACTCTAACAACAGAGAACAGAAACCCTGCATCACCTCTGGCCTAATATCCTAGAGCTGGTCACAATATCAGATCTGACTTCATTCTTTCCCACACCAAAGGTGATTGTGTTTCCCATGACTTTGACTTACCTTTTCTGCAACTCTCCTAGAAAAAATACAAAGGTAGAAACACACCTGAAAAGAACCCTGGGATCTCTCCTTTGAGTTTCTTAACACACCTGCCCTAAATGTCCTTAAAATCTTTCTGGAGTAGAACAAAATAGGACAAAAAAAAAAAAAAAAAAAACGGCATGCAGCTCTTTCTTATCCATAACCAGAGAAAATGGCAGCCACTGCCCAGAGTGCAGCTGTCGGTTACCTGGCTCAGTGCAGTTCTTGCTGCTCTGGAGTCCTGCGTCTTCTGAAGTCAGAGTGTCATTCACCTGCATCAACTTCCTCCCCACCGTCCACTGCCTGTCTTCCCCTATGAGGTCCATGAAGTCAAGGTCTGGGGAGAAAAAGATAATAACCACACATCACTAACAGCTGAGTTTTAGCCTTTACCCATTTGGTACCCAATGTCTTAACCAGCTATCAAGTTCTCAGACCTACCAGTACCCCTTAGGACTTATCATTGTACTTCAGCCATCCTGCCTCTAACTGTTTGAGGGCTTCCTCTGGCTGCTGGATCCTACTGGGCCTAACAGAGGCAGCCCTTGGCCAATGACTGATAGGAAGTAATATATAAATACCTCAGGCTTTAGTGGGATGACTTTGAGGTATGTATTCTAAACTGGATTCCAGAGTTTTCTCGACAATGCTCCAGTTGTCTACTGTGTAACTCTCCTGATAAAGCACACTTTCTGGGTCACTGTTCCTCTCTGTCTTAATTACCTGATCCCATACATGCTGGAAAATGTTTAACAACCAGCCCTCTGGGTGAAAAAGTCCTGGTTTGTAGACATAGGCCAATTTCCATGGTATAAGTGTCCCATCATGGCCTCTTTCAAGCTACCAACATGGCCTCACTGAACATGGATTTGAGAAGAGATGGGCACAATTAGGTCCACTAAGTCAGTATGACTGGCTCCAGCCCACCAGCATCTATTATCCTATCAGTATTTCCTTGAACCACCTCCCAAATAAACCACCTACACTTGAACACTTAATCAGGATCTGCTTCAGTGGGGGTTACCCAAGCTAAGACACCGTTTTGACATCCAAAAGCCTAGGCCAATGAATGCCACATAGCAAGATTTCCATAAACAAAAGATGAGGGCACAAAAGAGGAAAAGTAGACCACTGAATGTGTGATGAGGATAAGTATGTAACAGTGCTGAAGTCTCTATCTGAGGTGTCTGTGGGGATGGAAGTACCCGGAGAAAGAAGAAACTGAAAAGTACATGGGAGAGGAGAATGAAGTTAGGTTCTCTGTTGAGAACATGTTGACCTTGAAGTATCTGTGTAGCACTGAAAGGGAGGTATGCTGCCTATGTAAATATGGGTGGATACACCTCAGGGGACAGAGCTTAAACTATAGAGTATTAGGAGAGTCGTATGTAAACAGGGAAGAGTATGAGACTTGTATGGATGGGGTCTCCCAGAGAATGAAGGGGACTAAAGAGAAGGGAATGGAACAAGAAATGGTAGGGAACTCAGCATTCCTTTAGAGAACAAGTAGAGTAAAAGAACTCACCAAAGAAAGGAAAATGGCGTCACAAAAGATGACAGAGAATTCAAAAAAAAAATAGTGGCCTATAGCCTTGACTATTGTCACTATTATGGACAAATCAAATAGGACAGAGGCAAAGAAACAACAGAGCTGTACATCAGGGGCCATTGGGAGGAGGAGGGACAGCAAGCACAGGTGGCTTTTTCTAGTGGCTTGGCACTAAACAAAGATATGTCATGAGACAATGACTTCCTCTTAAGTAACCAGAGTTGCCGTGGTGAGAAAATGGATCTAAGTATAAGAGCTTAATTCATGAGCCCAGTGGCCTTCATAAAAGGCTGGAATATGCACTCAATCTAACCACATCAATGTGGTGTTCCAAATGGTCAATGAAAAGTCGATGGTCATCAAACCTATTCTTATGGCCATCATACCCATTCCTCTATTTCCATGGTGATCCACAGTTTTCCAAATGATTTCACTTTTGTTATTGAATCTGAACTTCATGATAACACTTGGGAAAGAAAGAGGGAGTACAAACATTATCTATTTTGTCCCCTGGTGATCCTCCAACATCTAATGGCTGTTGGCTCATAATAGATGCTAAGTAAGTATGTGTCAAAATAATTGCTCTCACTTTATGGATGGATAAAGTGAGACTCATGGAAATTTCTGAAAATCACAATGCTTGTGGACATTTCACCTAAGCCAACAAGACACAAATAATATCAGCCACTCTCACTAACGTCTTCCTCAAACAAAAACTTCTCCCAGATGTAACATTATCAATATATCTAATTAAAATTTATGCATACTAGCCAGGACAGCCTCGAGATATTTTCATACAAAGAAAGTAGACTGTAGAGCCTAACTAGAATAAATGATAACTTTAGACTCTGAAATATAAAACTTACATGGTAGCCACATGTATCAGTTTAGCCAAAATTGTGAGGATAATACCAAAGATAATTCAAGGGTAAAGCAGGCATTTGTGGAGTCTGGTTAACTTGAATGGTTAATTCTTATGATTAAGGCTGGTGACAAGCACAGAAAAAATTTCAAAAATTCATGAAAAACAATAAAGTCAGTGGCCTAAAATCTAACAAGCAGCCCTAAAATGTGAATATAATACCATATTATCATAAATTATCTGAAACTGTAGAGAGATACATTCCATTTGTCTCAGGATGGGTTTCTGCTGAAGCAGCCAGAGATGAGGATTCAAGCACAGGTGGTTTATTGTGTGTGTTGGGGGGTGGGGTACGAGGGAAGGGAAGGGTTGATCTCAGGAATACGAAATAGGAGAGAAAGGGAGCCAGCCAATAGAGGGTGCATTTCAAAGGAATTGCCAAAATGAATAACTAGAGCTTGACACTTATAGGAAGTTCTGGGAGCCAATGTAGACTTGTATCTCGGACACACAGGGGTGAGGGAGCTTAAGTATTTATCCACCTACTCCTGGTCTGCCATTGGTTGAAGGCTGTTCCCAGGAGACATGTTCCCTGGCACTTCCGACCCACCACATGGGTGTCCAAGGAGTGCTCTGGTGCCAGTAAAAAGGCCTTGGCAATGAGATACAGGTGCTAAAAGTCGAACAGTGCTAGTGTGCACTAAAGAGGTAAGAATGAAATAATGAGGGAAGGGCACCAAGGACATCTGCTAGCCTGCATGAGATCCAAAGATGGAGTCATGCTATGGACCAACAGACTGTCCATTATGCCGTTCTCATAATGTAGGTCAAAGAAAAGTGCTTTGCAGCACTGCAATGCAAAAATTTGCAAAGAAGCAAGAGTGACCCTTTCAATGACTTCCAAAGTTCTTTCCTAGGCCAAGTTTCCATGGTTCTGTAATTGTGAGAGAAAAGCTGATACCAATTAAGAGATATAAAAATAAAGCCAGCTATTGTAGCAGAAAATTAGAAGATTTTTTAACATAATGATTCAGTATCTTCAGGAATTAGAAACTATTAAAGCAGCACTTCTGGATTCCAAAACCTACAAATTTTTATCTCAGCAAAAATATATTTGACCATTGACTACTAATGCAGACAGAGATCAGAGTCTGAGAAAATGAGAATGATGAAAGCAAAGCATTACATTCACTTACTTCCCATTGAGAACCAAGTGGGTCAATATTATACCCCATTTCATTAGTCCTCACAATAAACCTGGTGAGGTAGGAAGAGGCAGTTGGTTCTGGGGTCAACTTACCTTTAGAACACATAAGTCAGAGTAGAAGTGATTTGCCTATTAATCAGAGCCACATCAACTATCATTTACTAGTTATCACAGCTTCCATTTATTTCCATTCATTTATTCATTTATATGCAAAAATTTTCCATTTGTTATTAAGTTTCATCTTAACAACAGTATTATTTTCAACTACTAAATCCCTTTGCAAATACGAAAACTGAAGCACAAAGAAGTTAAAGGACTTGACCAAGGTCACACAGCAAGCAGAGGGGCAAAATGGGATCTGAACCCAGGTTTGGTGACCTCAAAGGCCATATTCTCAGAGATCTCTGAAGAGGATGAAACTCAACTAGTTGCATTATTCAGCTATAGTAAGACAGGTCAACAATGCAGCCTGCACCTCATAATAGTTAGGAGTCTTACTGGACTTTTTTCCAGGAAAGCTATTTCCTTAGAAACTATTAGGAACAGCAGTGAGGCGTGAGTATCACCCACATGAAAACATCACAAACAAAAACGAAAATGGTTTTAAACACTACTGGATGCATAATGCTCTGCTCAGTGTGGATTTCCTATCAACTAAGCTGGTCCCATTGGGTCATGACAGGGAGGGTTATATTCCTGGACTTAGGGAGGAGGGGCAGAGGGTGGGCAATGCAGAAGGCAAAGGGGATTTGGAGAGGTGCCCACATTTGCTGTTTTCACTGCTCTCCTCTCATCATCTCGGGCTTCCTTGAACTTCTAGGCTATGGAAGAGGCTGCGCCACAAAGCTACACTTGAAATGTCAACAAAAACACTTGGCCCCTGTCCACTGCATTCTTGGCTCCTCATCTGCCCAGCCCTGGAAGTTGTATGTTGACCTAATTAGTCAGGGAAGCTGGTGGGGGTGTGAAGAGGAAGGCAGCAGGCTCACATGTCACATGTCACCCCTGGTGAGCAGAAGCAGTGTATGACTGGCAGTGTGTATGACTGCAAGCTCTGAGAAGTGGGGAGGGGGAACAGGAGTGGGCCATGGAGATAGTATGGGGTGCCTGCTGGAAGGGAAAGTAGTTCTCAATCCAAGACTCAAGCCACATGCACTAAGGAAGGAAAGAAAGTGGGGGCTGGATGCCAAGTTTCCATTACAGAGTTCTGTTCACCCTCTCCTGTTCATGCGTGCTCACTCTCTCCCTCTCTCTCTCCACAATTCCCTTCTTCCTCCCTGTGCCTGGGGCTCAGAGAGCCCAAGGATTTCTGATACCAAGAATAAATTTCCTTGGGAACCCCAGGTCCCAACCTTCATCCTAAAGACTAACACACTTTCTCCTCCGTGCACCCTTGCTCCACAGGCCTTCCACCTTTCTCAAATACTGGTCCCAGACTCAGTGGAGATGTGGGGTTGTCTGCTCTCTGAGGAGGGGATTAACTCCTTCACGTACATCAGCCAATGGGCAGATTTGCTGTAGTGTCATCATAATTACCTTGCATGCCCCTTGCCTTTGTGCCAAGCAGCCTTCTGGCACCATCCACTCCATGCTCTCACAGGGAGTTTCAGCCATCTTAACTGCTGTTGCTAATAGGGTTAAGTGGCGGGCTCAGGCTCAAGCCCAGATCCGACTCCAAATCCCAGGTATGCATGTCCCTACCTTGTCCCAGAGCCCCAGGAGCCCAGGGAAGTGACCTCATGGGGTCAGCAGTCTCACTTTGAGAAGCCCTGTTAAATGTCCCCTTCTTGAGAACTGGAATACTGCATTTCTTCTTGAAACCTGGGATGAAGAGTGCCACCACTAAAACACTCAGGGGACCAAGGCAACAGCCCCCCCCCTTTGCAGATGAGGAAACTGAGTCTTGCAATGCCTAATGCAACACAGTTAACAGCATTAAGAGACAGAGCCAGTGGCAGCAGTGACTGACTTTGGCTCTGAGGCTGGCTCAGCACTCCTTACCAATATAAATACTCCACTTTTTGGTTTACACAGCTGTCTCCACTCTGTGCTGGCCCTGGGTCTTCACCCTGGGGTCAGAGGTCAGGTTTGCATAAGCCCGCAGCCAGCAGACTGCCTTCTGCAGACTCAGTGAGTACAGACGAATCTGCCTCCTCCACACCACTCTCCCAAGGGCCCCTTCCTGACTCAGCCCCTAGAGTCTCAGGAAATGGAGCCTGGTGGTCCTCCCCTCTGTGGGTGAAGAGGGTGTGCAAGAGAGGCACTGGCTTTCTGCATGTGCATCTTCACATCGATTTTCCAGCTAAAACAAGAGTGTCCCTTTGCATTGCTCTTGGTCCTTGAAAAGGAGCACAAACTGTGGTTGCTGTGAGCTCTCCAAACCCACCAGGAAAGGAGGAAGGCATGGGTTAAATGGGCTGTGCACGGTTCCCCTCCAATGCCTCAAAGTTCCAGAAAGGCAGAGGAGGGCAGATCCAGAGAACTTGGATCCAAAAACCCCATTTAGTCTTCTCCTCTTTCTAGCTGTTTACAAACTCTGTCCAGTGGATGAGAGAATCTGAGACCCCAGTGGGCTGGGTCAATTTGTCCCTCTCATGCACTCCAACTCAGCGATGGCCACCACAGGCAGCAGTTTTCACGCTGAATTTAAACCTTATTCCACTATCAAGGCACACAGCTCCGCTTTAAGAGGAAAAGCCTATTGAAAGTTGAGGATTTTTTTGTCCTCAGATAGGCTTCCCTTTCACTCAGAAAGGAAGAGGGACAAGTAACCCCTAGCCGCTGCTACCCTGTCTTCCAGATGTCTCCTGCTGAGTGGCCAGTTAGCAGCAGCAGGAGGTGTCTCCTAGGACTGGCTAAAAATGGAGATCTCAAGCAGAAATTTGCATGGGCACAGGAGAGTCTGAGCTGCTGCTCCCAGGCCCTGAGGGGCCAGTCCTCCTGGCAAGACATGTAAAGGGAGGCACTAGGGCATAGGGAGATGACCCCTGCCCACCACTACCAGGCAGAGGGTGAAGGGGAAGCAGGAGTTTTGATGGAGAAAGGAAGGGCAAGGAGCACACAGTGGCTGCTGGGTTCCAGGCTCTCCTGGAACCTGTGGGACCTGTGGTGTTCAGTGGTGTCCTGCATCAGGGAGATTGGCCCCATTACTGGCCCAACTACCAGTTCCCGTGTAAACCCACCAACAGCGGAAAGGGAAGCTCTGACTATCTCCCTATTCTGGCCACCCAAATCCTGCTTCTACTGTGCCTTCCCCTCCCTCCTGACACCGACCCCTACACAGCCCCTACAGGCTGGATAAGTCCCAGCAAAACCCTTCCCTGGGACCAAGGGACTGTCTAAAGCACCAGCTCAAAAATGTGAGCCATGAGTCCCAGCTGACCACACATGCAGACAGATTCTCATGGTGTTGGGCAAAACAAGGCAGGTCTTATTGTAAGATCGAGGCAAATGGGGGGCCTATATAGCCCCCAAATGCTTCCAGTGGGAAGCTCTTCCTCCAGGAAGCCTTCCCAGACTCTCCAGGAGGCCCCTCATCACAGTCACAGAGAAGGGGCACATATCACAGGCAGAATCACAGACTGACTGTTGTTGTTTTGTGGCCCCTTCCTACCCCTTACCAGGCTGTAAGCTCCAGGAGATCCAGCCTGGTTGTGTTTTCCTCCTCACTGTTTCCCTGGCCTGAAACTCTGAAAATGCTCGATAGCCACGGTGTCAACAGTGTTTTACTAGAGCCAGGACCCAGGTGGGACTGGGGAGTAATCACGGGATACCTGGGGCAAGAGGGAAGAGCTGACTCACCAGGAAAGCTCCCCAGCTGATTCTTTGTCATCTCTCAAGGGTCATGCCCCTTGACTAGGGAGTTAAGTTTAAATGATAAGTCTGGTCATTTTAGTGGCAAACCTAAATCAGAATCTAGGTTTTCTGGGTTCCTGGACCAAACTGTTCGCATTATAGCCTTGCTACTCAGTGGTGCCTGGACTGGCCAGATCCACATCAGTTGGGCGCTTATTAGAAATGCAGAATCCAGGGCCCACTTCAGATCCACTGCATGGGACTGCATTTTAACAGGTCCTCAAGTGGCCACTAAACTCTAAGAAGTTCTGCTACACCATACCTAACAATTTAGTCCTTATTTGTTCAGACGTTGTTGTGAGCCTTCAAAGTTCCCAGCACAGTGCTCAGCTTGATCTCTCATCTCTGAAGTCCAAAATTCAGGCCCCTCAATGAGTATCACATAAGCCCCTCTCAGGACTCGCCCAGCCTGTGGGGGCTGCCTGGCCACCCTGAGACACTTCCTCCCATATCTGCCTCATAAACTCCCTTTTCAAATTTCTTCCAAAAGTTTAATATCAGGTCACAGTAGCCTGGTTTCAGAGGTCTCTCTTCTCAAAACAACTCCGTCGTTCTTATTCCAAGGACCCCAGAGACTGAGCCAGGTAGTGCTCCCCTCCTCAGAGCTTGTCTTCTTCTTGATGATTTAGAGACACATCAGCAGCCCAAGTAAGCCCCAGGACATGGCAATGCTTATTTGGCTCCCTTTCCTCTGTCTTTTGTTGCACCTGCAAGGCTCTCCTTCAGTCTCTTTGCTTCTTGATGTCCTTACCCAGATTTCACAATCTGTGGTAGCTCCAACCTCAGGCCTCTTGGATGTGTCTCCCAACTGGCTTAATCTGGAAGACAGAAAGAGGACCCCTCTGCCCTCTTCTCTCTCAATCTCCCCCAATCTCTCTCTCACACACACACACAAAATCCAAGATGATTTCTTCTCAAATTTTAATGTGCATGTCTACTCCCAAGGAACCTTATTAAAATGCAGATTCTGACTAAGTAGGACTGGAATGGGACTCTGAGATTCAGTATTTCTAACAAGTTCCCAGTGGATGCAGCATTCTGAATAACAGGTTTCATTACATTTTCAGGGAAGGCATGTACGAATGAAAGGGTCTGGTCACCATATGCAAATGTACACCCCAATCAAGTTTCAGAAGGGAAACTGCAAGAGTCCCAGGCAATACATTCTGTAGTAGCTCCAAGTAATCCCAGAGTAGCCACAATGGAAGAGGTGCCTCCGGGAATAAAGAAGATGATGCGCTGACCAGTGTGGGTTCCTTCTGGCAGGAGAAAAAGGATGAAGGTAATAGAGCCTTCTTCTCTTCATGTAATAACTCTGCAAACCTATGGGTAACCACCATCTAAATTGGTATCACCAATTTAGTATTTAGCAAATACTAAAATCTTGTGCCCACTGCACCTATATGATGGGGAGTGAAATGAACTACATTTCTCAGGCAGCAGGGGGCATCATGTCAGCCAATACCCTACCTGCTCCTATTATCCCACATGCACAAAGACAGGAAGCCAATTCAGCTCAAAAACCTGAGTTGGTGGCTGTGCAATGGGTCTCACAACAAAGACAGCTTTTTAGGGTTGTTAAGGGTAGAGAGAAGGCAGAAAAGAGAAGGAAAAGGGAGGGAGATGGCAACAGATGCACCCATAATCTAATAGGTGTAATGTGGGTCCCTGGCTCCAAAAATGAAATCACCTTTCAGATAGAGGCTGCTAGTTTAAATGCTACTTTTCATGCTCCTGGGGCTTTTTCTTCAGCCATCTGGCCCAACAACCAACCTGCCAAGGAATACTGGGAAATTAAATGGAGCCATACTCCTTCTGAAATCCTGAAATGCTCCCCAAGATAAATTTCCACATTTTAAAAGGCAGAAAACCCCAAATACCACTGTGATCTATCTAGATATATGCCATCCGAAAATATATATAAAACTTTCTGCAGTGATGGGAATGTTCTAGAAGGGTGCTTTCCAATATGGTAGCCATCAGCCACATGTGGCTATTAGTCACTTTAAGTGTGGCTAGTTCAACTGAGAAATCTAATTTCTGGTTTCATTTCATTTTAATTAATGTAAATTTAAATAGCCACATGTGACTTGTAGCTAGACCAAGGATTATGGCATAAGTAGGATGTCCTTGTTCCAAGTTCAAGAACTGAGGCAGAACCCCAATTCTGCCAGCACACTGCAGGGGCAAGGGGAGATAGAGGAAAATGCAATGGCCTTGAGAAAGAGGTGATCACACCTTCTGATGAGAAAAAGAAAGTGGGCTTGACTGACTTTTGTTCTATTTTTGCTTCCTTCTTTGTCTGGAAAAAAAAAAAGGAAGACAGCCAATAATACTGGTGGAAGAGAAAGGAAAGGGCCATCAGCACTAAGAACCAGCCCTGAGCCCTCACAGACAAAGAGGTGTAGTGCTCTTGCTCTATGGCATAGAATAGCTCCCAACCAGGATTTAAAGCAAACAACTCAAGTTGGTCAAGAAATCATGTGAGGTCCACATGGGAAGGGTAACTGGACTTATGGTTATAGGAATTCACCATCCTGGCATTTGTAACTTGGAATTCCAATGCCAGATCTGTCACTAGCTCTGGGCTGTCGGGGTTGAATCACTTTATCTCAGTTGCGGCATGTGAAAACTGCAATGCATGAAGTTTCCTTGAGCTTGCATTTTAAGAATCTTTTTCTAAGATCTAGAGTAAATTGATCTGATCAAAGGATGGTAGGTCCCATGTGACATGTCCCCATCCTTCAGAAGGTGGATGGGCTACATGATATACTTAAGAGTGGGGGGAATATTAGAGCCTGCATGTCCATATCACATGCCAATCTAAACATATGAAAAATACATTTAATATTTAAAATATGGGTTGACAGTAGTACCCACATTGAGTCCAGCATATCCCATAATTAATGTAATAGATTAATTAATGAATTGAGCACCTTCATTCACGGCAGATGAGAGGCCTGAAGGAAGAATACAAGACTGACAAAGCCTTTCCTAGCCTCCTTGCTTTTGGAGATTGCAACGAAGTGCACTTTACATGGGCTCAGTTAAGTAGATTTGTAGATATTTCAAACACTAATTCTTTATATTATTTTGAAATAAAATAGGGGCATGATCATGAAATCTTTTTATACCATATAGGTGTCCACTTATTATCTTCTGGCAAAAAAATGTTTTTAAAGTTGTTGCACTTAAAGATGAATTACACATTTCTTTTATAAAAATTATTAAAATATGCTAAACTTTTCTAAGAAGACATGTGGCCAACCAGCTAAGAATTCTCCTATCAGATATATTCAGACACACACACACACACACACACACACACACACACACACACACACTCACTCACCTACTCCTCTCAAGGTGATATTTTAACTACCAGGTAAAAAAAAAAGCAGCTAATTTCCTACAGAAATTTGTTCTATGAAGAGAGCATTTTGAAAATAAATATCAAGAAAGTGTGTTGCCACCCCCCAAATGATAAAAATCAGTAGTGTTTAAAGAATTCATATTTTCTACTTTAAAACCTGGAAGCAGAATTATATAATCTGATTAAAAACATTCCAAAAAAAGTTTCACTGAGTTAAACCTATTTCTTAAAAATATGTCAATACAATACCTTCTGAAAAGTTGCAAGATTAATCAATTGAAACTAGAAAAAATGAGATATCAACAAAAATCTTTGCATAACTGGTAGATAAAATTGAAAACTTAACATCTCGATTTAGTAGATATAGCCTTAATGTTTTTCTTTCATTTGGATCTATGATTCTCGGTGAATTATTTATTTCAGATAGGACAGCCATTAAGCTTTAATATAAAACTGAACCTTAAAATAGACCTTCAATTAGCTATATCTCAAAATATGGAACTAATATTTTAAAAAATGATTTAAGTATATTTAATCATACTGTTCTCAATAAAATAGTACTCAGAATATAACAATGTTAATAATTATAATACTTTAGTAAAGTTGAAATGCTTTGTTTTATTAACAAATAATTATTTTTAAATGGTTTATTTCATCTTTATTTCCTTCCTCCTAAATGTTCTTGTTATTTAAAAATCAGGGGTGGATCCAAGTTTGGTAGGGCCTGAAGCTCATGTAATATTGGTGTCCCTCTTTTAAAAGAGAAAAATTTACAAATACAAAAGTAGATACAAACTATATTTTTGTATTCACATAAAATGTGTTTATATAATGTATACTGCAGTATTAATTATACGTAACTTCTAAATAAATTTACATTCATAAGAACAATGGCGATCATTGCTTCAGATGACACATTCCATTCTAGCTACAAATGTACATATCTTATTTCCTCTGTTAGACTGTAAACTATTTTTTCTTAGTGGTCCCCAGCACTTGTATAGAAGAAGGGTTCAATAAATCTCCATTGGAAAATTATTTTTTTTTTTAACTACACTGGAGTTTGGCGCCCACAGTCTCTACCAGCATCGCATCTCCCTTAACATGCCTCAGCCTCAGGTTTTCATTTGGTTAATGACCCCTTCCCACTCTCAGTCCACCTAGTTGGAGTAGAGCTCCACCACTCACTAAAGGCCTGGCCAATCAAAGCCCTACATCCTATATGCCAAGCTGACTGGTTCTGAGATCTGCTCCTAACTGAGTCAAGCTAATCAAAGCAGAGCTCCCAGGAGAGAGACTCACTTACTCTCTCCTAGTGGACTTGAAACTGAGAAAGACAGGATGGGGACTTATATAGAGTTCAAGAATGCAGCCAGCACACAAAGGTGAACACAATCAAATGGCACATATAGGTGAACGGAGTCAAACCAAGGGGCAGAGAGAGCTCAGAGAATATTACATTTCTGACCCGCTACTTAAAGCCAGAAAATCATGGACTTTTCATTACAATTTACAATCAGTTCCCTTTATAGCCTGAGCCAGGTGGATTTGGCTTTTCTCTAACAGAAACTAAGAGACTCCTTGCTGATACATTCTTCCACCTTTTATCCCATCCCATGTAAAATCTGACTCTCCCAAACCTCCTTGCCTTCATCCTCACTGTGTCCATCAGGCACATTGCTGGGCAGAGAGTGTTTTCCTTTCTCTGCATAAAAGTTCCCCCATCCCACCATGAACACAGAGCCTCTCAAACACCTTCGATCAAATTATTAAGCTGTAATAGTGTGGGAATTAAAATGACTATCGAGCACCAGGGGTTCAAATACAAGCTGAAAGGGATGAAGGTTGGCCTCTGATTGTGTAGAAAGATAGTCTATGTACAGTTCCCAAATACCCTGCCAGCCTGGGCCAGATGACAGCCAGAGGCTGCTGGCCCAGCCACACAAACAAAAACCTAAAATGTCATTGTGAAATTGTAGTAATGCTTTAGGTTGTGATGCAGTGTTTACAATATTGGGAAGTGTCCTGATTTAGGTTTCCCAAAAGCAGAGTCTGAGACAAAGAGATGGGTGCAAGCATTTTATTCTGAAGGGGTGGCCAGGAAGAAGGAGGAAGAGTGGCAAACAAGACAGGGAAAAGGAAACAGGATCTGTGAGGTGCATTATAGAGGCTACTGCTGGTAACTGGGGCACAATCCCACCAGAAGCATGGAATTGCATCCAGGATGCCTCCCAAAATTGCCCACCTGAAGGATACGAGCTATGGCTCCTGTTCCCCACTAGTTGAGGGTTGCCCCCAAAACATGAGCTCCCCCAAATTTCAGGATGCACTTTTGAGTGGGGTAAGCCAATTCCCACCTATTAGGGAAGATCCTGGGCATGAATGACATGTCCCATGCTTGAGGTGGCACCATCACCATAATAGGAGTCTGCACTTACACTGAACTGCCTGCTGCAGCTGTGGTTGGAATCAGAAGAGGGCTGAGGGGCTGCCACGAGGGGCCCAAATGATGTCAGCCATGGAAGGTAACCTTGGCTTCATCTTGGAAATAATGCCTCTTGAAGCAAGTAGGAAGATGTGATTGGTCCAGAGCCATAGACATGCAGATTCTCTAACAGTGGTTTCCTTTTCTCCTCTTCTCTCACCACTGAACTTGATGCCAGAACTAAAATATCCCTGAATGCCTCAAGTGAAAAGGACAGTACTGAAGAGAAGACAGAGGTGTGGTTTCATTTAAGCACAAAGCCACATCGTTCCCACTTTTTCCTATTCTTTGGCCCATTGCTTGTACCTTTCCAAGTTGGAAACTGAAGCAAGCCATAGGAGACTAAATGGGTTGAGTGGAAAGAAAGATAGGATCCATGCCCTCTCAGGTTTCAGTACCAAGTTACAGATCCACCACCAAGAAAGAAAAGAAACAAGGAGAGAGTACAGGAAGGGCCAGCCCGGGATAGGCTGATGAACACAGGGCCTTTCAGACTACCACCCGCTACCTGAGCAACGGCAGCTTTGCCTGTCACCTTTCAGAGGGCAACAACTCCCTCGATCTCACCCCTACTGAAGCTCTTCAAGTGTATTTCTATAGACTTGGGATTTACTTAAGGAATCAGGCTTTATTTTCTAGAGTCCTGATGAGCAGACTGCCAATAACTTCTACCTTGCACACACATTCTGAAAAACATTATCAATATTCAGTTTTTAGGACCTGTTGTGTGCCTCTAAATGAGGTATCCTCATCCCACTCTGTGCCATTTTCTCCTTTCATGCCTGTCTGCTCCCTTCCCTTCAGCCTGCATTCTCTCTCCCAAAGCCACACAAGGCCCATTCCGAATGCTGAGAGAGACCTCGTCCATCACAGCCACCACCAACCAAGGTCAGTAAGTCTTTTGACTGAGAGCCAGAAAGAAAAAAAGTGAAAGGCTTCTTCCACTGTTTCTAAAAGAAGGAAATAGGAAACAAGGAAGAGGAGGAAAACAAAAGGACACACACACAGAGATACACACATGTATACACATACACAGGCTGAGAAGCGGTGATGGAGCAAGTAATCCAGGAAAAAGGGAGCATGCCCATCTCTTCTGGAATCACATATGAGTTGCTCCATGGCAGAAAGATAAGTGGGCAGGAAAAAGGTAGATGGGTCACAGACACAGTGAGTGGGGTTAGTAAATGTCTCTCACGGTAGACATGCATATTGTGGCTCTTTTCTCAAGATCCCTTCTACTCTTGTCCACCAAGCAACAGCAGGAAGTTATGCAGAATGGGTGGGTAGCTGTACCTCACCTCGATTGTAGGGTTGGGCCTCCATAATTTTAACATGGCAAGAAGGATTGACTCAGAAGTAACAAGTGCCCCACGAAGGTCAGGGAAATGTGAACAGAGGTTTCTTCACATTTTCTGAGAAGGCAGGCCTCCTTCTCCAGAGAGAGCTGCCGATGTCACGTTTCTCTCTCCTTCTGTGTGAGGAGGCAATGTCTGGAATCTCTGCAGCCATTTGGTCACCATGGGGGAAGGCGGCCTTGGGATGAAACTCATGTAAGGGAGAAAAAGGAGAGAAACGAACTAGGTCTCCGATGACATCACTGGCCCATTGATCGCACCAGCTTGCCTGCAGAAACATCCTCCGATAAATCCCCCAATGTCTTAGGAATTCTGACTTGTTTTCTTTTTTGACAGCATGAAGTGTCATGACGGATGTAACAGATTAAATCTTTTGTTAAGATATAAGTATCGTAATGAGAAATATCAGACTTTCATTCAAATTACTGCTCTGCAACTTTCTAACCTATAGGACCTTACTACAATTTGACTCTTCCTAAAGCTGACCCTACGGCAGTTCCACATATTAGCCTATCTGGACACAACGCTTTTTAAAACAGGCAGCAAAAGCTCATCACAAAGTCTCCGTCCCCCTTCTCTGGGATCTACTACCCATCAGGTCAAATCACCATCAATCTGTAGCATGAGTGATGACACCTGACATGTTCTCACTCCTCCTGTCCCCCATCATGGCAGCCTAACAGACAGCTCTAGTGTTCCTCAGCTCAAAACAGCAGTAGACAAAGAGGGCGAAAAATATGGAGTCCCTGAAATATATTCCCATCTCTCCAAGGGAATTCCTTGCCTCAGAGAAGTTCGGTGAAGCCACAAAAGGCACTGGGAACAGTGTCATTTAATTTACAAAGAGCCTGAAGAATGTGATGAGCCTCATGAGGGGTTGGAGGCTTCTGAGGTGCTGTGGAAAGCCTTTCCTTGCCATCTCCTGCTTCCAGGGCCACTCTGACTTGGTTTCCAATTAGAAACACATTGCATCGGTGACACGAGCTAATCCCATCCTCTCTGATGAACAAGAATGAGCTGCCATTACTGCCAGATGATAAACAGGAAGTCACCGAGTAAGAGGAGCATGTCTATGTCCGAGGCCATCACCTAACTCAGGAGGGCAAAGCTCCAGTAACCGTGTCCTACACGACAAATGAGCCTGCAGTGATGATGCCCACAAGTCTTTTCCAAGGGACTGCAGAAGGCAGGGCTCTCATAGCTTCAATTTTGTATGAGAAGCAGTAACTCAGAAAATTCTCGTCTATGTGGCAAATGTAACATCTCTCCACAAATATATGCAGAGGATGCTCAGGTTGTGAACTGAGAAATTTTATGTTTCTTTTGTCTTGATTCACGTCTACGTTTTATAATAACAACTGCTTTTGCTACTACTATTCCTAAATACAATACAGATGTATCTTCAGCAATATAATAAATTGACCCTATATGACCAGTATGTGCTGGGCACTATACAGTGGTATGTGTATACCTATAGTCGTAATATTTGTCACCCTGCATATGCCCACCTCATGCCATGCATTGTTTGTGGCACTTGCGTTGCATCTCAATTCCTCACTTAATCTTACAATAGCTTTGTGAGGCGGGTGTTATCCTCACTTCCCAAATGAGAAACCAATAGCTCAGAATCCAGGCCAGCCACTTACCAAAGGTCCCAAGCAACGTGTCTGTTCTCTGCCTTAGACTAGGCTGCAGGCATAGACTGGATGCTGCTGGCAGAATAAAAGTTATCTCCTCAGGTAGACAGGCTTTTTAGCAGCAGAGCCTGGCCTGGCACCCCACCTTGTAGCTCCCCTCCAGGAATCTTTCCTTTACCTTTACCTGCCTTAAACTTGCCTGGATTCTCATCTCGGCTGCATGTATGCTGTTTTGCCTAATCTTCCCCCCATGTTTCTATCTGCAGCATGAAAGGGATAGGGCTTTTTAAAAAAAATATAATGGAGAATCATTGAGATTTACTGTGGCAAAAAAAAAAATGTAGCAAGTATAGCAAAGCAGTAACGGTGGAATCTAGGCTAGCACTGCACAGTTCTTTCTGTGTTCTCCATGGTTGGACATTTTCATTTAAAATGTTGGAGGGGAATAATGTTGCAAAAGTCCCAGCAGTACATAAATATTAATAACATCTCCTTTACAGTATCTAACAGTGATATAAAAAAAGATTTTGCAATGTGGCCAAGATCTGAGTGTAAAAGAAACCCCTCCAGATGGGGCGTCCCTGGCCAACGTGTGGTCAGCACACCTCTGCTGGTTCCAAAACACAATGGTGCACTGTCGCTCAGCAATGCTCTGCTTTCCAAGCTGTGTCTGCTACGCCTGCTACTGTCACTGCCAGAGCGCCTGGTGCCGCCGACACAGTGACCAAGTGCATGACAAACACCTATCATTGAGAGGATCTCCTGGCAGTGTCCAGGACAGAGGCGGTCCGTTCCAAAACCATCACTCGTGAATGACAGAGCTTTGCTCCTGAGATACCATGTGCTGGAGCAGGACATCGATAGCCTCCTCACCTCTCAAGCTACAAACCTATTTCATTTTTCTTCCAGAACCTCAGTCTGATTTGTCTTCTCATTAGAGGGGTTTAGGACTTCCCCTCAGTAGCAAAGCCATATCAGCAAAATCTTTTTCTGGGAGAGTCATCAAATAACTTGGCTCAGAGGCAAAGTATCTTTGAGCACCTCTATTTTGTCCCTCTATAGATATCTGATTACCAGAAAATGTACCTGACTCTAATCTAAATGTGAAACAGGCCCTATCCCTGCGCTCATCTTAAAATGGAAACCTTCTGATGAAATAGCATGTTGCTTTCATGAATTATTGGCAGGACAAAACAGGACCTCAATGTGATTGGCTTATGTTTCCGCAAACCACTCTGACACCTCTGTCTAGTGTTCCATCTCTTCTGCCTTTTTTACCCCATGCAAGCTCAATGCCTGGTTATTCTTCTCTGGAAAGCTCATATTTAGTGGAAAAGTGATATGAAAATGTTCATTCTTACATCTTCCTTGTCATTACTGTTTCTATTACTATTTCTCTGAATACAATTATTAGTTTGAAAGAAGCCCATGAACTAAATAAGTTGCTTTTGCCTAGATCCCTAAGAAAAGTTAAAAGTGGCTTTTACAGAAAGCCCTTGCTTCCCTGTGCCCTTGCCCAAACTTTAAAATGAGTAAAGCTCACAGTACAGGAAGCAGCCAATCTAGAGACTTGGGATGACAGCTGGTGGGAGCAGGTGGGATGGCACCAGCCTCCAGGAGTTTGTAGCTGAGCCTCCCCAACCGGTGAACACTGCACCCATTGTTTAAATGAAAACAGTAAAAAAGAGAGATAGAACAGTTTAGGAACAACATCCTAAACAAAAACCAACCCAAGTTCAGGTGAAGAATGCAGAGGTTGACAAGTGCTTGTGATCCCAGGGCTTGAAGACTCTTCCAGCAAAGAAAAAGGCCTACCTCACATTGGAAATGCAAGCTATAGCCAGAGTCTGTTTTAATGGACACTGATACTTCCCAGTTATTGCAGGAGGCAGGTCTCTCCACAAAGCCATATGACTTGGGCTTCTGAATTTCCCCAAAGCATGCAGCAAAAGGCAGGAAACAGAACAGGTATTCATGAATAATTCCTGGGAGAGGACTAAAGTAAAAAGACACTTCCCATGATCACCATCAGCCCAGCCCTTCCCAGAGGTGAGATCAGAGGCCAGGGTTTGTGTTTTGCCATTGAGCCTTTTGAGAAATAAAAGACATTCTCATGGCCTCCAACTAGGCCATAAGGGCATGAGGAATCCAGGCACATATCTCGGCCAGACTACTGTTAAGACTTATTGCCAACCAGGATTTATGGCCTGTTCCTCTGGGCAGCAGCAGTCCCCAAGTCAACTTTCCAAGAGGAGGATGGATTGAGGAAACCGCTGTTCAAGCTCAGACTGTAAATTTTTTAAAATAGACCTGTCCATGGTTGTAGATGGCTGTGGGTGGCTCATGGTGGCAAGAGAAAGTAACAGACTGGCTCAGTCTCACCTTATGTGACTCTGCACCTCCTTCCAGGATTTCTCTTTAAAAATCTATTTTTGCAAATGGTTTGAAAATCTAAAAAAATATCCAAATGAACTTTTTTTCAATTTGGGTTTCAGCCATGTACCAGATGAGTCATCATCAGAAGTCCAAACCTAGGGATCATTTTGCGGAGGAATGTAATTTTGAAAGCAGGAAGTTCCTTTGAGAGTGTACAGAACAGTATGGTCCAAGAGAAATACACTGTGAGCCACATATGCAATTTCAAATTTTCTCATAGACATTAAAAAAGCAAAATGCAACAGGTGAAATAATTTTAATAATATATTTTACTTAACTTAATATAGCCATATTATCATTTCACCATGTAGTAAATATAAATACTATTTTATTACCTTTGAGATATAACTTACATACCAAAGTGTACAATTAAATGGTTTTAGTATGTTTACAGAGTTGTACAACCATCATGATAATCTAATTTTAGAATATTTTCATCACCCCAAAAGACACCTTGCAAGCATTAGCAGTCACTCTCCATACCCCCTTGCCCAACCCTAGGCAAGTACTAATCGATTTTCTGTCTTTAGAGATCTGTCTATTCAGGGCATTTCATATGAATGTAATCATACAGCATGTAGTCTCTGGTGACCGTTCCTCTGACTTTGCATGTTCTCCAGCTTTATCCATGTTGCAGCACATATCAATACTTCATTCCTTTTAGCTGAATAATATTCCATTGTGTGGACAAAAATTGTTCATGAACTATTTTATGTTTTTTTTTTTTTGGACTAAGCCTTCAAAGGTCATTGAATTTTACACATCTTAAATGGATGAGCCACATTTCATTGCTCGGGGGCCACATGTGGCTCATATCTCCAATATTAGTGCAGATCTAGTCATATCCCTTTAGGAAACTAAATAAAACCCTCTAAGGATAATTACTTTCCCAACATCACATGCCAGTCAATGGCTACATCTGAGATCAAACCCAAGTGTTCCTGGGCCCAGCTGATGGCACCATGCTTCCTTCTCACCCACACTTTGGGCCACATAGAGGGGATAAAGATGAAAAACCAGCAGGCTAAACAGACATCCAAGGAAGTTCACTGCTCTCTCTCTCAAAAACATTCCAATCTGGTTGGCCATCATCGTTTTTAAGCAGGGGATGGGCCCAGTGGGACAGGTGGTGGGGTATCCAGCCTTAATTACCCTAAAGAAAGTACTGCTTCACCCTCCAGAAAAGCCAACTCTAAACAGTGGCAGCTGCTGAAAGGCAATAAAAGGTCAAATTGATGAGTCAACATTAATAAGCCACTCAACTTCCCAAAACCCCTTGACAGTAGCACAATACATATATCCCTTACTTTATGGGGTGCTCATAAGAGGAGATGCAGACACACCTGGGATTAATGAGTGTCAGTGAACATCAACCCCTTATAAATAATGTTGCCTGTGGATCCCCAACCAGTGAATCACACTACTTATGAAAAGGGGCAGAAGTATCTTTTCTTCTGTATTTAATATAGTAATACTAATAAGAGAAAACATTTCTATGGTAGTTATTATGCACCTGACAGTTTTCTAAATGGTTACATACAGCAGTTTTAATTCTTACAACCCAGTGTAGGAGGTTTCATTATTATTATTATCTGCATTTAAAGCTGAAGAGTTTAGCACAGAGAGGTTAAGTAACTAATTTAAGGTCAAAGAGCTAGTAAGTAGCACAGTTGTTATTTGAACCCAGGCAGTCTGGCTCCAGATCCAGGCTCCTGACTACCATGCTGCCACTGAGAAGCCCAGGACACCCATGAAGCCCAGGTCCCTCCCTGTGGAGTCCCCTCCTCCTGGACAGACCTCTTAGATCTTCCCATGCATGAAGCATGATCTCTGGAATTGTGTCTTCCAGCTCCAGAGAATATTTGTGGCCACCCTGTCTATATTTCCTATGCTAGAGGCATGACTCAGGGAGATTAAAAAAAAAGTCTTCCTTTTTCTTATGAGTTATTATTACTTGTTATCACGCTTGTTGCACGAGCCACAAGGGTCTGGATTTATGAAACTGGAAGGAAAACTGCTGAGTTTGTTGCTGAGGAATGACAGACTCCACATTGCTTGGATTCACTGCTTCTGTCTCAAAACCATGTCCCCCATTCTGAAATGATTTTTCAGAATCCTAGCTTAAGACAGCAGGCAGCCTGGTAAGTATAAGAAAGGCAATTTCTCCATAGGGGAGCTCTCTCCCCCAGCCTTTACTTGTTGGAGATGAAGTGGGGTTCCTACGACCTGTTTGGGAGCCTATGGGGCATCTGGGGCGCCTACACAAAGGCAGCCCAGCTCTGGTATCCAGTCAGGAGTATCAGGGCTGCCAGAGCAATGTCATTCTCTAAGAAGCGCATGCTGGGATGGCAAAGGCCAGAGGTCACAATCTGGCTAGAGATTGACATAAACATGTTTAGTTTGGTTTGTACAGTGTTGTAAAAGTCTCTTGATTTCATATAAAAAGCCAGATTTCCAGCTTCTCTTGAAAAATCAGAGGACATGGCAAAATGGGCCTGAGTTCTTGCTGTGTGGAACACTTAGGAGAGCTTCTATTCCCCTTTGGACAAGGAAAGCTCCCTTGCCCTCGCCACAGTCCCCGCCACTCCCTACTGTCTCTCACCAGGCCCTTCAGCATAGACAGGCAACATGCACACTGGACCTGGCTCCTGGCTTATAAAGCAGCACACTGTTTCCCACCAAGCCACATTCATACTATACTTGGAGATGTGGTCAGCCTGCAGCCTCCTTTTCTGTAACACCTCCTTCTGCACTTGAGTCCCTTTTCTTCTTTGCCCTCCCACTTCTGGGCTTTCCTTGCTCACATTTAATTCTGGAATGTCAGATCTTGTGGCTCTCTCACGTGTGAATGCCTTGTTTTTTCATCTACTCCAGAAGCTCTTGGAGGAAAGGAATAGTTAATACACTTTTCTTGGCTCCTTTTCCTGCCAAACTGGGTTGAGCACACAGTAGGTCCTCAACCAGGGCAATAGGGCATGAGGAGAAGAGCCTGAGGAAAATGTGTGAGGACAAAGGGCAGAGAGGCATGACTTCTCCACAGCAACTTGCTGGTCCAACTGCCAAGACCTTAGAAGGCCATGGAGGAGGTACAGACATAGTTCCTTTAAGTCAAGATGCTGATAACTCAAAATTAACAACCATGAAACAGAGAAGTGAATGTCAGACTATGTGGCTTAAGGATCTGGGAAGTCCTGAGGATTCTGACTTGACTGTTTAGAAGAGTTCAGACCCCAGGGGTGGCAGTGGGGCTGTGCCAGAGTGACGTGTAGCAAGGGATCTATTAGTACCTGCTACTCATGCCTTAATCAGACTGTGGAGTCTGAAACAATTTCATGCCTTTCCTGTAGTGAAAATGACTTTACAATAACTCCTAAAACCAACAGTAGCAGGTCATTTACACTCAACGTGTTAGGTCATTGATAAAAATTTCCGGGACATGACCTGGTCCCTGAAACATTCAGATGGCCCACTAGGGTATGTAAAGTTTCAGATCTGTCCCCCTCCAGCACTCACTCCTACAGGAAAGGGCAGATAAGCCCATGGACTACCAGGGCAAATGCTGGGATGCCTTCTATAAATGATACCATTCTGTCTGCTGCCTGGGGGCATATTAAGAACAGCACTATTGCCTAATCTCGTGGGAAGACCAAGTATCCAAGAATTGATCCAGATGTTTCCACATGACCTTGCTTCACTCCAAGAGGCAAAGTAACTATTGCATAATTCTATAAATCTAAATGCACACACAGCTACCATACGATTGTGAAATCAAGTACTGCTTCTTCTGTGTATCTCTTTAGAATTTAACTCAGAAACTATCAACACGTTAATTCTAAATATATATGTATATATAGAGAGAGAGTCCTCTCCCATATTGGAGGCTCTTTTGAAGGATCCGAAGAAGGAGGCCCATAAAAAAACTTATCGAGTAAGAAATGAGCTGTTCTCTGCCCAGTTCACACGACCCAAGAGGACAAAGCCACACACAATAGAATGTAGCAAGACAACTCAAGGTAAGCTGTATGGGGGTTCTCAAAAAATGTGCCCACCATTCTAATTTTAGGCCTTTTTCGACTAAAAGAAGATAAGTAAGGAGGAAAATGAGAACAGTTTTGAATATCTGGCTATTGGAAAAGATGAAACTGAACTACTCTGTCACGAGCTGATTTCAACAGATGACAGAAATGATTAAAATCAGCCGTCTGTGTTAATTAGCACCTATTACCACAAATACATCGTTCCCTTGTCACCACCACTGCTGCTTCTTGATTCAAGCTGTGATGGCAAAGATTTTGCTACCCACAACTTCAGGAACCTTCCAAATCTAAGGGTCTCTTCATTGCAAAGATCATTTGAGTTCACCTTGCCCCTTCTGCTACTGAAAGACCGTTTGGCTCCATTTCAAAGCTAGTGATTTTGGCCCCAACACTCTTCGGTCTTCAATCCATGGTTGTCTGGGGTAACATCTGCTCTGACATGGCCTGCTGTGTTGAGAGGTACAATGCTTGCCCGAAGTGGGAACAAGGAATTTATTAGGAGTTACATGCAGTGTTCTGTGTTGTCTTTCATAGAATCAACCACTGCCATAAATTTCAGATCCACACAATTGTGCTGTGATCACTAGAAATGTAGCCTGGCCACAGAGACAGGCCATTTGAAGTCTGTATATCCCATGGCACTCAAAACAGAAAGAATCTGGGTGACTCTCTAAAGTGAGGGAAGTGATATCAGCTTAACTTTCTGCCCACCATCTGAGAAAATCACCCAACAGAAGCCAGTGACAGCAGACACTGGAGGAGCCCTGCTCCAGCCCCCTGGTCCCCATGGGGGTGCCCCTGATGTAATGTCCTGCTCACAGCTTCCCCACCCAGGTGCCTGCATCTTCCAACTTCTCCTCCTGAGGGCTTTCTCCAGCACCAGGGGAGGTTGATCGGCACAGAAGCACCTGAAAGGTATAGAAGATTTAATTCTGGAAGAGGAGAGGAATGTGAACAGCCCTCGACCAACAGGGGACTGGATGTGGTGGATAAATACCCCAGCTTCCTGCCTCTGAGGCAGGTTCTTCGTGTTCTCTTAGACCTAGAGTTGACCCCAGGTATCTCGGTAGTATTCTGTTTAAGAATGCCCTTTTATCAACCCTTTCCCCTACTTTGTCTCACTTTGCTCATTCCCTCTCTTGAAGCAAGTCCTGGATCACCACCTGTGCTCAAATTCTTGTCTGAGAGTCAGCTTTTAAGAAAATCCAAACTAAGACAGAGGTTAACCAGACAGGATTTAAATTCATAATTGTTTTTCTTCCTGTCTGTGGCATATTCCACAGGGAGCACATTAGCTCTCTCTTAGTATCCCAAATATAGAAATAGTAGGCACAGGGAAAATACTGGAAGGGAGAGACACTTCTGTTACAACAGCAGTGAGTGGCTAAACTGGCCTGAAAGCTGCTCACCAGCAGCTATACTGGTGCCTCCGTAGTCCAGACATCCCAAAGATCTCTTTGCTCACATTACTTTTCATTTAAGAGCTGAGATGGGTTTTCCATTCTGAGCACCATTGAACATCTTCATGGGCAGCAGCATGGTATAAGCAGGAGAACAAATAGGTTATCAAGTACTGATGTCTGTAATGGGACCAGGGTAATACTAGTGGCCAGCAAGCCAGGCATTTACAATCATTCCTACAGAGAAAAGGATGACTTTGGAATCAGACAAACTCAAAACTTAAAATTCAACCCTAACATTTAAGATCCTGGGGATCTTAATTTACCTGTCTAGGCTTCAAGATCCTCGACTATATAATTGCAGATACTAGTTCCTATCCTATAAGGCTATGACAAGGATTGTGTACGATGATATGTGACAGCTCCTGGAATGCTCCTAGTTCAATAAGTATTTGGTTCCCTTTACCACTGGAAGCCAGAGAGCTGTTTTATCAAAAGTGTTTTGGATTTCTTAAGCAAATACATTACTTGCCAGAATTACTTAATGTATTTAATGGCAATGAACTTCAAATGGATTAAAGCATTTTTTTTTAAAGCTCTAAGATCACAAACCTCTCCTGTCACACCTCTCTTTGGCCGAAGTAGTTTTCCAGTGGAATTTAACCCTCCAGGCACAGACATCTGATCCTAAATAAACCATAATACACCCTTCAGAGTATGGTGACCATAATTCCCAGGTCATTAAAAACACTGAAGAAAGATGCTGAGAAAACTGACTTGCTTTGATGACACATGCTTTAAATAATTAACCAGCAACCCTGAAAGTTTACACTGTGTCCATTAGTTGATTGTTCTATTTAGAAAAGGGACTGTCCCATATGGCATGCCAAGATGTGGACCATATTCCAACCTCAGGAACTTGATGCCGCTGACAGCATGTGCATCCTGGCAATCGAGATATTGGAAACTTGTGCAAATGAGAAGTCACTTTAAAACCTTGTGCAAATGATATAAGTGGTGATTTGGAAAATATGCTGGAAAGTTAGCTGCCAAAAACAAAAATGAGAGCAATTTAAGGCACTTTAAGTTGCCAGCAAACATGCCAGAGCCTAGCACACACCCAGCACAGATGGATACAGAACACATAGCTGTTGAATGACTTAATGAATGCTGGCCTCGTGCATTTTCCCCGGTACACTTGGCATGCCCACAACATAACATCTGAGAACCAGAAATAGGAAAGGTGGCCTTTCAGATCAGACAGGGACAAGAGACAAAGACTGAGAGTTTGTTGTGTGTCTCCCCTGATGAATAACCTTCCAAGCTTGCTGAGAACAGGCAGACCTCTGAGAGGCAATAATTTCAGGTACAACAGTTTAGCTGAATAGCACCAGTGCCCCAACAGCACAGTTCAAGTTTCTGTTATCATGATACATTAACCATGAGAAACTGTTAAAAGCAAAAACTCACTGCTAGTGCTTCAGTCCACAATCACTATGTAAATAACATGCACTCCACAACTGGTGACCAACACACCAATGTTTTCACAGTGTCGCAACTAGTCACTGCATCATGGATTCCAATGAAAAGTCCACATTCTACGAGACAGATAATAAAAAGAAGTACCTGGCCAACAAGATGAAAGTGAAGCAAAAAAATGAAGAGTGGTAACAGCGGAAGGAAAACGAAAATGTGACTAGAGTGTAAACAGTTATAGAGACTCTAGAATGCAGCCAGATGAACTCAGTGAAGACACTTAGCACAAATGAAGAAAGTGATTGTGACAAAATGGATGAAGATGTCTCAAAGGAAGTGACACTGGCAATAAAACTTCACATTAAAGAAACTCGTGGAGATACTTCACAACACTGAAAGTATAAAGGATGAAATGTTGGAGGCTGATTCAAACTCAGAAAGTAGTAGGATGATTTGCCAATGCCTAGAGAAAATGCTCAGTCCATACCATAAGCACGAGTTAAAAGTACTTTTGGTAAGTTTTTTTTTTTTTTACAAAGAAATGAAATACTTTAATTCTTGATATTTCTATGTTTTCAATTATGTGTACTAAATACTAGTTTTACTATTTTTCATTTCACTAGACATTTGTAACCAATGGTGAGATTGTTTTTAATGATGTGACAAAAAAATTTCAATGTTCACAAAAACATCACAATTTTTCTCATTGAGTATTAAGATTGGTTTGCAAAGTTTCAGCTTGCATGGTCATTTTTACCATTCTGTACAACCACAGCAGGATTAAAAGGATGTCAGGCAAATGGGATTCTCCCTAAAAGTGAATCCAAGAAGACAAACAGCAAAACTTTGCCTAGAGGCTGATCCTGATTCCTGGCTCCAAAAAAATAGGTAAGATGCCAGCAATGTGGTCAATTTTCTCCAAGCCCTGTTTTTCTATTTCTGGGACTGCACTGTGCTCCAAAACAAACAAGAAACAAAATCAAGCAGTGTAGGTATAAAGCTTCACCATTTATTAAGCACTCAATTTGGGAAAGGGTTTCTCCATTGAATGCTCTCAATTATCTAAGGTACATGAGACACTTATAACCCCTATTTATAAGGATAAAACTGAGCCTGAGAGAAAGTGAAGCACTAACCCCAAACCGCACAATTAGGACTTAGAAACCTATAGCAGTGCTGAACAACAGAAATAAACTGTCTATAAATGCAAGCCACACTTGTAACAAATTTTCTAGTATTCACATTAAGAAAGGGAAAAAGGAAAAGTGAAATTCATTTTAATTAACTCATCACTGTTGAACTCTGAACAACACAGGTTTAAACTGTGCAGGTCCATTTATGTGTGATTTCCACCCCCCCCCCCCCCCCCATATACAGCCAGACCTCCGTATCCCATGACTTGGCATCCATAGAATCCCAACAGTATTTTCAACCCATGTTTGGGAATCTGCAGATGCAGAGGGCCAACTGCATGCTTAGTTCTACACCATTTTACATCAGGGACTTGAGCATTTGGAGATTTTGGTATCCACAGGGCGGGGATGGAAACAATTGTCCATTGATGTGGAGGAAAAATTGAAGTTTTGGGGCAGTCAAAGTTGAATGCAGATTTTCAACTGCGAAGGGGAACAGCGCCCCTAATCCCACATTGTTCAAGGTTCAACACATAATCAACATAAAATTATTAATGAGATAGTCATATTCCTCTAAACTAAGTCTTCAAAATATGGTATTACACTGACAGCACACCTCAATTCAAACACATTTCAAGTGTTTGACTACCTGAATGTGGCCTTAGGCTACAGTGTTGGACAGCAACGGGTACTGTCTCCAAGAGTGAAAATTTCCATAACATGGACCTCATTTTTGATCCACAAAATTATTACCTCGGCAATTGTATCCTTCCCTTCTAAAGAGTGTCCTGAGGAAGTGGTCACTTTTAATTTCAGAAATTGGATTTAAATTCCTTTCTTTTTCATTTTCTCTTAGAAAAGTATGAAGCCAAGCAACTGAGGAAATGACTCTAGTGAGGAAAAGTAGGAGGTTGAGCATAGATATACAAGGCTGGTTTTTGTACCTAAGTAGGAAGGTTGCCTGACTGGGAAAGCCCTCACAGAGAGAATACCTGAGTGGGGTCATTGGCTTTACTTTCTAAGTGGTATATGTTTTTCTATTTATGTGCGACTGATGTACAGATGTAGAATTTATTTTTATATATTGAGCTTCTATTCAGCAAATCTGGGAGATCTTTTGCATTAACTCTAATAATCTGCAGTAATATGGTTATTTTTTTAATTAGAAAAATCACAAAGTTTGTAAATAAATTTATTCATTGCATTTCAATGCCTCTACCTACAATCTGATAAAACTTTTGTTCCAATTTTCTATATCCTAAATGATATTTTATTATTGGATCTGTGATTTACTAAGAAACTAATAATATCTCTCAATACGATTAAAAATGTGTCAGGGTTTTTTTCAATTTCTTCTTGAAAACCATCAGTTTTTGCTTTGTTATTTTGAGACTATGTTATCAAGTGCTTAAAGATTTAGAATTATTCTCTCTTCCCAGTTAACTGTATCACTTACCATTGAATAATGATTTTATTCCAAATAATAATTTTTGCCTTTAAATCTCTACTATTAGATAATAATATCCAGTCTTATCCAACCCAATGGTACCTTTTGGGTAGTGTATACCTACATCTTTTCCCATTCCTTTAATATCAACCATCTGTGCCTATGTTGTAGATGTGTCCCTTGTAAACAACATGTAGTTGAATTTTTTTACTCTAACCTGACAATCTGTCATGAATTTAGTCCACCTACATTTATTATTATTCATATATTTGAACTTATTTCTACCACCTCATTTTGTATCTTTTATTTATCCTTTTTTCTCCCCATTTGCCCTTTTCTTCCTCTTTGGACTGATTGGGTTACACACCAATTTTCTACTCTACTGGTTTGGAAATCGTATATCCTATTCTTAGTATTTTAGTAATTTCCCATAACTTTCAACATGCACATTTAACTTAATAACATTAATCTGTAATCGATATATCCACTATCTTGAGCAAAAGTACAGACTGTAAATGCTTTTCTGATCATCTGCCCAAATCGATTATAAAGTTAATATTGCTTTATATAATCTAAAATATTTTCACACACACACACACACACACACACACACACACACACACACATGAATTCTATTATCCAAATTTCTTTAGGGTTTCATTCTATTCAGAACTTCAGAGAAAACTGGTGCTTCCTGGAAGCCCAAGGTATTACCAGTGTGGGAATCATGATTATGTTAATTTCTTGGTACAGGCTCCCAGGACCATGAAAGCAGTATAAAGAAGAATCCCAAACCCACTTGAGGCAACCTGTCTTTGCTTAAGATATTTCTGGAAAAGACTCACTAACCTCCAACCACAGCCCAGGTCAAAAGAGACAAACTTACTAGCATTTTCTTTTGTGGGAAGTATATATATTACATGGTCCCCTTTTCAGTAATCAAAGGGTTCTGCTTTCATGGGGAGGTCATGTCTCAATTGACCTCCCCAATCCACTTATACCCCAGTCCTTGTGTGGTCATTACAGTCACATCCCTTTTTTACTGAGATGGGCAAATGCCACCAAGGAGGTGAAACTGTCAGGGCCAGTGCGCTCCTTGGGTATTCAGCTTTTTCTTTATTCATAGTTCCAACAATATTTCTTACTTCCTAGTAAGTTCAGCTTGGCTATTATACTGTCCAACATTTCCTGTTACTTTGGATTAGGAAGATTTTCAAGTTATCTTGTCTTCTGGACATTGCACAGCAGTCAAAATGACTTTTGAAAAGGCTTATCTGGTCATGTATTTCCCTTCCTTCTTAAAACCCTTCAAAGATATCCCATTTGCTCTAAGGATAGATCTCTGAATTATTTTTTCCCATGCTGAGATATAATTAACATATAACATTGTGTAAGTTTAAGGTGTACAACATTTAATACGTGTATATATTACAAAATGATTATCACAATAAGATTAGCTAACCTCTCCATCACCTCACCTAATTACCTTTTTTGTATGTGTGTGGTGAGAACATTTAAGATCTACTCTCACAGCAACTTTCAGGTATATAATATTGTTAACTATAGTCAACATGCTGTTTATATCCCCGGAACTTACTCATCTTATAACTGGAAGTCTGTACCCTTTTAAACAACATCTCTCTCTCCCCCAGACCCCTGTTTGCCAAGTATGGCTGTTATAGATTCCACATATAAGTGAGACAATACAGTATTTGTCTTTTTCTGTCTGATTTCATTTAGCATAATGTTTGAAGTCCACTCATGTAGACACCTGAATTCTTACTGCAACTTAGCATCAGCCTGCCCCTGCCTTCTTCCGTCCCCAGTTCATCCTGCATCGCTCTGCCCCTCATTCATTTCACCATAGCACATTACCTTTTCACGCTCAGTCTAATGCCACCAACCACCTCCAGAACTTGGTAAGCACTAGGCGCCTCGCCTGATAAACTTGCCCCATCCACCTCACCTTCTGTTCCTCAGGTGCTCTCTTAGTGATCACTTCCTGACAGAAGTCTTGTCTGCTCCTCCAGACTAATTTAGGGTTCCCCATTATATGCTTTTACAGCACTTTCCTTCCAGCACTTTCTCAGTTTATGATTATACACTTAATAGTGTGAGAATCTAATTGATGTCTGTCTTCTCAGCAGACTCTCAGCACTGGAACCCTAACAGCTGGGTCAGGGCCTGGATCATGATATCCATTCACAAGGCACTAAAGGAATACTGACTGCATTAGGGTTAATGCAGAAGCTGAGGTGATGACTTGCTGATAAAGGCATGAAGGCCTGGAATATTATGATACAACAGTAGAATGACAGGAAAGGTCAGATAGGAGAGATACTGAGAAGGAAGAATTGACAGCAGCTGGCAATTGGATGGGAAAATAAGTTAAAAAAAAGAGCTATGTGTCATTAGTAGAAATTCAGAAATTTGTATTTTAGACATAATGAGTATGAAGTGTAAGACTAGTCAGCTGGAAATGTCCAGTGGCAGCTGGAAATGCTGGTGTGGTGCTCCAGAGCAGAATGAAGATCGTGATCATCTGAACCAAGGTGGGAGCTGGGTCTCTGCATGAGGATGCAGTATCCAGGGGAAGGTGGCTGGGGGAGAGGAGCACAGTACCTGGGGCAGCGTCCTAGCAACAAATGGAAAGAGGGTAGAAGGGGGGCCAACGGAAGACATGGAGAAGAGCCCCAGTGGTGGAAAACAAGAGACTGTAAAGGGTCAAGGAAAGAAGCCATGGGTTTCCGACAGGAGAGGTGGGTCAGCCACATCAAGGGCTGCAGGAAGATCAAGACAAAATATTTTTACAATAAACCAGAGGCGGCTATGTAAGTTAAACCCTGCCATAAACTTCCTAGTCCTTTCACTGTTCATAACACCTACAAATCTTTTCAGGATATACTTCAGAGGTTAAAAATTAATACCTAAAGAAATTCTCAATTATTTGGGGGGGAAATGTGTTCTGGAATTATCTGCAGGTGTCCTTTCTCCTGCCTCTCATCCTCCACCCCAAAAGCTGTGATTTGGAACCTTCCATGTTGTTTAAACCAATTCATTTCTGATTCACAGATTCAGTATTCCAATGTTATTCATATTCCAAGGTTTTATAAAACATATACATAAACCCTGTAAGTCGTACTTTTACTCATTAACATAGGCCCTGGGAAACTGCACAGGTACATTCAGTCATTCTCTTCCACAATAATTCTTCAAGTTATATGGAGAATAAAAACCTTGCTTTAATATCAAAAACCGACATAAAACATCTCAAAATAACAACAAAACCTTTCACCATTACTACTTATGCATTAAAAAGGAGAGAGAAAGGCACTTTTTGAGCAAAGCAAGTTTAATACTTTAAATAGTAGACTTTATTAAAAAGAGTAAAGGGGGAAATCTATACTTCAGGAGAAAAGTAAGCATCATCTAGAACATACCTTTCCACCAGACTGTCCAATTCTTACTTTTCATTGCCCTTGATCTATTTTGCAATTCTGCACATTGATAGTGATGCAAAATATTATACGTGCAAATTTTGTTCAGTAGGTTCAACTCTCCCTGACTGTGAAAGAAACCAATTTTGCCTCTATTTGCATAATATTCCTGATCTATAGATGTGTCTGTTCTTTAGAATCTCCTTTAAAATGTTTATAACATCTTACCAGTTCCCTTATCCATATGAGTTAAATAAAATCTTTTATCTATGTTCTTTCTATAGCTGTATGGACATTAAGATTTACCATTTCTGAAAATTATTGTTTAACAAGGAGAGAAGGAATTTGTCCCACGAATTTAGAGAGAAAATAAAAAACTGACCCATACTTGCCGAACACTGAATAGTGTGGGAAATGCCAGCTGCACTCCCAGCTGCTTGCAGTACAGTTCTGGGAGAAGAGTAAGGAACTGCTCCTTCCCATAGCCCAGACAGTGTTGCCAGATCACAATCTATATGGGACATCCAAACACAACACCAGAAGAAGTGACCTCATCCCACACCTCTCTGTTACAATGAATGAGAAAATGAATGATGAATAAAGCTGAAACACCTATAAAAATTGGGGTTTTTATTTACTCCCATCAGGGCCCATGCAGACTGGCTTCAGATTAAGCCATCACTCCTCCCTCTGAGTTGTAAATTAATCTTCTCTTGAATCTGGATGTCCAGTACACCCATTCACAATCCCACAGGACTCCTCTCCTCCTCTGCCTTTTCCAGGAAATCTTTTGAGTTATTATTCAAAAACCTAAAACTCACTGTTAAGATGGGAGTCTATGGCAGGGATCTGATAGTGTTGAAGCACAGAGACAGATACTTAAGCCGATCACTTTTTCCAAAGCAACAGTCTATAGACCTTGAAGGTATAACTGGGTCAATTAGAGGAGCCTTTTCAGATCTTGCTGCCTGGTGAGATCAAGTTCACTTATTATTCAGCATTTCTACAGCCATTAACATTCATTTCTCAGCACCCTTTGCCAGAGAGACAAAGGCAGCCATATGCAGTAAAATGACCCCCATTGTCCAGGGACACTGATTCACTATTCATCACAATTTCCCTCAATGAGAGCTAAGAGTGCCAAAAGCTCTGAATGCAGAGTCTGGAAGGAGCACCTGGCCAAGAAGGGACAGAGCTGCAAATGCCACAAGCACCACTGACATAGGCCACTGGAAGTGCTAGTTACAAATAATTGTTATCTACTCATCCATGCAGCCCTGGAAAACCTCCTGGACATGCTCTGTAAATCCACTCACAAGCACTTTTTCAGTTTTTCAGAATTAGACCTGGCATGCCTGTCCCAACCTGAATGAGACCCAGTGAGTTTCCATGACCAACAGCCCCACTTTGAGAATGGAGAAATGGAGAGGCAATCTTAGAAAGGATGGCACTGAGGAAGTGGGGGCTGACAGCACAGAGCTGTGGTTCTGGTGGTACCTAACGGGGCCCCAAGCCCCACTTGGTCTGCACAAATCCTGGTGTCTCAGAGCATATGAACTAAGCATGGCTGAGCCGAAACACTGATAAAAAGTCATCTCTGACATGTCACAAACAGGAGCACCTCCCTTAACTTCTGAAGCCGCCCCAAACCCCATCTGATCCTCACAGACTCATCTCTGAAGCCCTCTTTGCCCATTTCCATGATCTTCTTGGATCCAGCTGGTTTGCTTTCCCAAACCTACTGCAAGGTCCTCGCAGGGCCACACCCTGTCCAAGTGGCATGATCTAAACTGGGGGCTCCAGTAGGGTCCTGTTCACAGAGACAGGACTGGGAGAGGAAGGGTCCCATCACCAGCCAGGCCCATGGGTGGGCAGTGCTCACTACTGGTGCCTGCCCAGATCCCCTTCACCTCAAGGGTATCCCCCTAGCTGCCATGAGTATTGGCTGCTAATGGCTCTCACCTGCCCCCTTCTCCAGAGAAGGTGCCTCACCTGGCAATTCACCCCACATCCCATGCCAGTTTGTAGCCAGTGGCCAGTGAGCAGCTGACTAGGGGTACACAAGGCAGCCCCTTGGCTCCCAGACAGGATCAGTTCTGGGATGTAGTTGCATTCTGATCTCTCTGTGGGATTGGATGACCCCAGCAGAGATCACATCCCAGTTCAGCTTTCATCCCCAGCCTATCCTGCGTTGTCAAGCCTCCCTTGACACACTTGCCCAAGAACAAGGATATATCAACTGGAGACAGTGGACACCCTTCTAGAAGGCGGTTGCCTCCTTATTCATTTACAACTTCCCGAGGAGGAGGAATTACTGCAGGCACATGGTCCAGCTCCGCTGGTCTCCCTGAGCCTGTCTGCATGTGGGCACACCATACTTCAGCCCACACTGAAGTGTTACTGTCCCTTGAGCTCCAGCAGCCTAGAATTGGGAAAGCACTGGAAAAAGTTCTTCTTTTTAATGCTAATGTACATTTTTCAGAGCCGCCCCATGTCTAGTGGTAGGACAATGTGGTATTGAGGATCTACATGCTATTTCAAAAGAACAAAACCCTCAGATCTATTCCAATAAAGGCTGTGATGGATAACGGAAATGCCACCAGCCTCTGCTTTCAGTTGCAATTACGTAAACTCAGGTGGTAGCACTAGTTATTGCTGGGTGACTGAAAGCCCCAAACAGCAGTCATATGGGTCTTTGATGATTTTCAGGGGAAAATGAACAGATTAATGCTTTATTAAGGCCTTGTTGTCCAACAGAATCACCTCAGACATTGGGTGGGTGGAAGAAAATAACAGAAGGGGGATTGGAAGCCAGCATTTTCACACCTCATTAAATAGACTGGGTCTCTTAGGTCCTCAAGGGTAGGGGCAGAGAGAAGATGGAGAAAATGAAGGATGAACCCAAATTGTTCTTCTTCCAGACCAGGGCTCGTAGTGCCCCACAGAATCCAAGGCACAAGGCCACAGGACTGAGGAGGCAGCTTGGAAGTGGTCAAGAGGGCCGCATCTGGCCAAAGGGTCAGAGATGGGCAGGTGAGAGCTACCTAAAACCCTGCCAGGCCAACTCAGCCACTTGCCTTTGCTTGTGTGTTCACTCCCAGCCAGGCTGGCACCTCTGCCCAGGACATCCCTTGTGTGTCCAGGGCCTTTGGACTAATGCCAAGCCTGTGTGCAGGACCCCGGGTATCCAATCAGTTCTGCCACAGATGCCTTCACTCACCAGCTCCCAGGAAGCACAGCCATCATGACAGAGACCTTAAAGGGTCCCAGGCTGGCAACAGGTGGCTCAGGGTCCAACGAAGAGCTGTGTCTCTGCAGAGGTCCCTGGGCATGAGACCCCATATAAGGAAACAGTCACCCAAGATGCAGCCTCCACTCCCAGAGTGCTGAGACAGAAGCCAGACTGGTGTTCTGACCCCTGGCCCTCCACTCCAAGCTCCAGATCCCAGCCTCAGGCCGACCTGAGGTGCTTTCTAGAAAGCAATGCGCTTTCTAGAAAGCAATGCACTACCTAGAAAATATGCCATAGCCTTAGTTCTTTCTGAGGGTCTCTGGGTCATTTCTGCCAGTCAGTCTGCTTCATGTGGGCTCGGCATGAGTGTGGGAGGATTGTCTCTCACAGGCCTGGCTTCAGACACAGTAATTCTGGAAAGACTCATTTTACTGTATTTTTTTCCTTAAATAAGCTTTTCTCTGAGAGTTCGTTATTGTGATCGCACTTTCTCCCATATGATTAACACCTCTCTACACTGTGATTCATTCCCCTGACTGCATTACTACCTCAGTTCTTGGTCCTCCACGCAAGGGTGTGTGGGGGGGGTGCGTGTGTGGGTGTGTGGTGTGTGTGCTGTATCTGTGTGTAGTGTGTGGTGTATCTCTGGGTACTGTGTGTGTGTGGTGTGTGTACAGTGTGCGTATGATGGGTGAGGGATGGGAATACAACTCCTATTTGGAGATGTTATGAGAGGAGAAAAAAAGACAAGTGTATGAAGAAGAGTAGGAGAAGGGAAGAGAGAAGGAGTAGAGGAGAATCAATAATATTAGGAATAGTTATTACTGTTGTTTCAGTCTCGAGAGGGCAAGGCATGTGGCTCTAGAGTGTCCCCTATCAGGAACCACCCCCACCCCACATGCTGCAGGGATCCAACAGCAAACAAAGCTGAGCACACCATGGTGCAGCAACTTCTCCACCCTCAAAATCTGGATTCTCTCTCGTCTGTGGTTGGTTTGCCCATGAAGCCTTTCAGTCCAACAGATGTGACCATAAAGTTCGAACTCAATTATCCACTTTACTTCAATATTCAAGTTACACTTTAAATAAGTACATCCACTTTAGAAAACTGTTTATTAGGATCTACTAAAGCCAAACCACACACCCATCATAAAACATCAACGTTGGGGTACAGACCTAATCGAAGTGTGTACACGCGATCACAGAAAGGCATGTATAAGAATATTCTGAGCGGCACAACTCATACTGAAATTACTCAAATGTCCATCAATTCGACAATAAAATACTAGGCAGTAGCAACAATGAATAATCTACAACTGGTCAAAATGATGTAGGTGGATCTCGGAAGCATAACATTCAGCAAAAGAACATATTCATGGTTTATACTGAAACCACACACAAAAACAGGCAGAACTGACCTATGCTGTTAGAAATTGGATAGAGATCACTCTTTGGGTAGAGGTGACTAGAAAGGACCACAAGGCACTTCAGGGGTGCAGGTCCTGCTGTTTCTTGACCTGACAGCTGTTAAGTCTGTGAAAATTCATCAAGTAATACATTTATGATAGATATAATTTTTCACATATATGTTAAACTTCAAAAAACTTATTTAAAAGTAACAAAAATGAATCTTATTCTCTTTTCGCTGTAACCATCCTTGTCATTTCTTATTTGGGTTGAAAATAGAAAAGGCAGCAGGAAAATGTAAGAGGGGCTTAGGCTCTTGAAGCAAAATCAATGAAAGCAAGGCCAAGTCCAGGCTTAAATGAGAAGGCAAGGTGAGTAAAAGGGAAAGCTGGGGGGTGCAGGTATTTGGCGAGAAGGAGATGAAATCAGAGTCTCACGTGAGAGCTGTATGATTTGTATCTCTCCATTCTGCCTAAGTTTCATTTCACCATGGGAAATCTCAACCCAACTGAATTTAGCCACACATGGATACTCATGCTATCAACATTCATTCAAATTCCAGCATGTGTTTACTGACGTGACATAGAACTAGAGACCAGGGTACCACACGTGGGGAATGTGTGAGGGACTGAATTTGCACCTCACATTGAAACTGGGCCTGCTGGCTTTTGAATGCCTCAGAGAGACTGAAGCCAAGCTGAGCTGGCATGTCACATGAACAGATGTTGAACCCTGGAGAGCACTGATTGCTGTGACTTTGAAGGGACCCCTCATAAGGCAATTCTCATGAAATCCCTTTACCAGATGACTTACAGATGGCAAAGCAGTCGAAGACAGGCAGTTGAGGCCTCAGAGGAGCAGATGAATCTGACAAATCTGACCACTCCATCCAGAACCTGACCTGAGCCTGCCTGGCCTGAGACAGCAGGCTCTGCAATTCCTAGTCCAATGTCATTTCCTTCCACTCAAGAAAGAAGTTTGCTTTGGAAGGAAAAGAGAAAGAATGAATATCTGCAGCTCCAAAAACCTGATGGTCTCTGAACTCAAAGTTTAAAGAATCTTCATGAGAAAAATAAGGGCACAATGTGATCACTGCCCTATGTGTCTATGAGGAGTGAGCTCATCAAATGTTTGTGGTATTGCCATAATTTCACATTATCACTATTTCAGACAAGTGCTATATAACTAATATTACTTTTTAAAAGTTAATTGTAGGATTTGGAAGTGTCTGAAGCGTGGATATTTCCCTAGGGAATAACAGCCTAGGGAAGAGAAAATCTCTACCAGCTCGACTATTTAAAAAAGTTGTTTAAAAACCTACAGACACTGGGCTATAAATGTCACCATCCCCCAAATTCCCTCCCTCCTTTTCTACATATGCATCCCTATCTATGGGTATTCTGTCACATCTCTTGGCCTTTCAATATACCTTTGATGCTCATTTTAAGTTTTTTTTTAATCTAAAAACATTAGAAGGAGGTGGAATACAGAAACGAATAATGAAATATGGGCCAGCCTATTGCTGCCTCTCTAGGAAGGAATAGAGAGGTTCTCCAGACACAAACTGCTTTGCTTCCCTTGAATTATTTTGTGGTTTTAATCCACATTGCTCGCTGTCAACACCCAATCTACCCTCAAAGTCACAACACTCTCCCAAATCACCTGGTTTCCTAAGCCCTGACACACGCTGTATTCATTCTACACCAGCCATGATACCGCTCCTAGACACTGGGCCAGTCAGCCAGAACCTCCCTGGGCTGGAGGCTAATCTCCAGTCAGATCCCAGTGGGGACCCAGCCATTGCTGAGCATTTAAGATGAGCCAGTGGACGAAGGACAGAGAGTCCACTTACTTGCACAGTGTTAGGGGCTGAGTTGTGCCCACAAAAATTCATATGCTGAAGTTCTAATCCCCCAAGTACTGTAGAATTTGGCCTTATTTGGAAATAAGGTTTGTACTGTAGATGTAATTAGTTAAGATGAGGTCATAGGGCAGTAGGTGAGATTACCCTAATTCACTATGACTGAAAACCTTATAAAAAAGAGAAATTTGGACCCAGAGAGAAGACAATGTGAAGACACAGAGAGCAGATAGCTATCCGCGAGCCAACAAAAGATGCCACAGAAGAATATGACCCTGCCAAAACTTTGATCTGAGTACGAGCCTCCAAAACTGTGAGACAATAAATGTCTGTTGTTTAAGGAAAAAAATAGCAACAAAAGCTACAGACCCTGGATCCTGCATCAACTTCTCTAGGGCACAGGGCCCTCAAAATAACTTGTTCTCTGTTCAAGGTGAGTAGGGCATAAAACAGTCAAAAGGCTTGGAGGCATTTCATTGAGGTCAACTAAGCACTGCTTTCTCTAACTATAAATAGAAATTCATTTATTCATTCTCCAACAGCTACCTAGCAAACTTCTCTCTGCAGAGCAACTCACTGTGTACTACAGAGAGATGGAGGCATTTGAGATCCAGAAGATAACTGAAGAGATTTCAAGGTGAATAACTGATCTGGTGACTCCACTGCTTAAGTGCCACCTAGAGAAACTACTCTCACATAGGGGCACAGGAGCTGTGTGCAAGAATGTTTAACTCCAGCACTATTTGTGAAGAGAAAAACAATGCAAACAACTCAAATAAATGTCCTCTATCATGAGAAGAGTTAAAAAGCAAAATCACCTCTGCTATGTCCACATGAATGAGTCAGAGACCAGTGAGGAAAACAAAGTATTTCAAATGGAGGAAATTTAACATGGGGAATTGTCTGTATAGCTGATGGGGTAGCTTAGAAACTGAACAGCCTGGTGGGGCGACTCAGAGATTAGCAACAATGGAAAGCCGTCAGCATCCCTACAATGGGAAAGGCAGAGAGAGAAGGGGTTATCAGCAGATCATGAAGGAAGGGTTTCCAGCATAAATAAGTCACAGCCAGGGAGGGTGTCTTAAGTGGGGTTGGAGAAGAGGTGCAGGGAAAGGAGATGCCCTTCCTTCTCTCTCTCCTGTACTTCCTGTTGGCTGATCCTGCCTAGAAGACAGAGGGCAGGGGAGCTGGGGAAGGTAGCTCCCAGTGAAAAGAGCAGAAAATATCCTGAGGGTGGACAAGATATCTGAGACAGCATCCTAACATTAAAAAGAAGAGGACAGATCAATCTCTAACATATACTATTGAATGAGAACAAAATACAAAAGGAAATACTCAGATTCATACCACAATGAAATGCCACACATTTACTATGGAAAAAAAAAATGCATATAAATGGGGACATGCCCAACTGATTATGGAATGACTCTGGACAGGGCCATTGATATTGAGGATAAGCTAGGAGTGCTCAAATAGAACATTAGCATTTCAGTGATGTCTTAAAACTTCACCAGCAGGAAGTAACCCAGGAATTTAGTTTGGTAATAACAAATTTTAAAAGGCTAATGCACGAGCCAGTTCTGGTATGTGTTGCTTCCCTTGCTGCCAGCCAGAGCTGGTGTCCCTTTCCTGAGACTCCCCTGGCTCTTTGTAAAGGCATGTCACATGCTGCATTAGAATTTATTGTTTATATATGTCTCTCTTTTCTAATGGACTCTGTGTGCCTCCAGGGCAGGGACTGTTTCTTATTGAGCTCCATATGGTACCAAGAGAGTCTCCCCCAATAAAAGTCAGTTGAATTATAGCAAATTAAATTATGAATAAGTTAAAAAATAAAAGTTCACCATTAGATAGAGTAAAAGGTTCAAGGACACAGAATTTGAGTTAGGCCTTGAATGAGGGGTGCGATTACATGTTTGAGAGCCTGTCATACTGAAAGAATGAACAAAAGTTGTCGCTTTACTTGGTTTGTCACCCAGTGTTCCATCCTGTTAAATTCACTTATAATACATATGCCTCCTGGACCCTAAGGGCTATGGAACTGGCTCTCCCTCTCCAAGTGAGGCTGGAGCCAAATTTTGGAAGCTCAAAGTACAGGCTTCAAGGTTCAGTATAACTTTGTTATAGACTGAATGTTTGTGTTCCCTCCAAAATTCCTATGTTAAAGGTGATATTAGGAGGTCGGGTCTTTGAGAGGTGTTTAGGTCATGAACATAAGCCCTCAAGATTGGGATTAATGTTCTTATACAAGAGACCCCAAGAGCTCTCTTGCCCCTTCCACCACGTGAGGACACAGTGAGAAGGAAGAGGGCTCTCACCAGATACTGATCCCACTGGTGCCTCAATCTTAGACTTCTAGCCTCCAGAACGCTAAGAAATAAATGTCTGCTGTTTTAGCTACCCAGTCTATAATATCTGTGTTATAGCCTGCGCTGACTAATACATCTTTGTAAGTAGAAGGAAACAGAAATACTAACAGATGCTCAAAGGGAGATGTGCCTGACCACCGCAGCACCACGTCAGGAAGGTTGGTCCAGTGTGATGTGCCGGAAAAGGGCCGAGAGCTGGGAGACCAAAGAGGCCAGGGGTCAGAAGGTGCAGGTCTGAGGTGGAGCTGAGAGTAGACAAAGTGAGAGGAAAGATGAGGAAGACACTGTGAAGGAAGAAGGTATAGAAATCGTGCTTCCTGGATACTGGTGAAGACATAGGAATCCAAGATGCTCAGATATCACACCTGGGAGCCTAAACAGAAAACAACCATGGGTTGGGAGGTACGTCCATGATAAGGTAAGTTTTGTTTCAGAAATATTCACACTTGGAGATGAAGGCCGATCATCTTAGTGAAAATAAATATTTCCTTTGCATCTCACAGGAACCAGGACACTGCCAGTCCGAGTAATATCTCTGAACTGCAGAGAGTACCCCAATCTCGTGGGTGCACAGACTGGGAAGAAGTACCTAACACCTTCGTGGAAACTTGCAAAAAGGAGCCCTTCCTCTCCTTGCTGCAGCTCCATGCCAGTGTCTCCATTCCTGCTCACCAGGCTGGATGTCCTCATGCAGGGCGTGGCTGGTGCAACCTAGTTAAATGATTTTTGAGGTTTAAAAGATAATTGGGGATGCAAAAAATTAGTCAAGTTAAGTACTCTTAGAGCAGAAAATAGAAGATAAGGACATTCACTGCTCAGCAGCAGTGGGAGTGAGTTTCCAGCGAGGAAACAATTCCACAACTTACACTGTCACACCATATTCCAGGCAAGTGCCAGCTACAACTTGATAAACAGAGAAAAACTTTATGAAACCATTTACTGGGAAGGGAAGAGTATAACATGGGCAGGGCTCATCACCCACACTAATAAACATCTATAATTATTTACAGTGCTGTGGTACCTCTTCTGTCAGTGTGGCTGATAAAAGGACCCACTGGACCTCTTCTAAGCTCAGGACAGACTCCCCAGGAAAAAGCATCCTCCCAGATGCAGGCCTCGGCACCATCCTCGATGCCGATGCCAGCAGGCAGACCGCTGGGGGCCGTCTGCCACCACAGGACTGGGAATCAAAGCCCACAATAAACTTAAAAATAAATATTGTGTAACAGAAATGGAATAGCTGTCACAGGTGTTGCTCCTCCTCTCAGTCCTTTCAGAAATAATCGTTCCCTACCAAAGCCCTCCTGGTGCTCTCATGCACCTGCAGCTCCTGCTGAAATCAGCAAAGGCACCATCCCTTGGAGACTAGGAGGAGCAAGCCTGGGGTAGAAAGGAGAATGAATGCCATCCCATCTTCCTTTCTACCCCAAGGATGTCGTCATTCCCCTCTTAATTTCCTTAGGTTCTTGACAGAGCAGCAGTAGCTTCCTGAGGACAGAAGGGTCTCTATCTTGGTGTTTGCGATGAAGCCCATGAGGTCTGCTGGAAGTAACGTCACTCAAGGAGCAAAACACTTTGCTTTAGCTTTCTTCACGTGCAAAGGGCAAAATCACAGCACCTGCCTGATATGCTTACAGCAGTGCTTCTCAAACTTCTTCTACATGCAGTAAGAGACCTCGTTAGAACCAAGTTTCCTGTCTCCCATCCCCAAAGACTCTGATTCAGCAGGCTGGGGTAGGGGCCATGACTATGCATGTCCGGGAAGCTCAGAGGGAAGGGGGTGTCAGGTGACACTGAAGTTAACTGATCCAAAGCCCTTTGAAAATCCTGATTTCTACTATGTGGAATTTATGACATGCAGAAGCAACCTATCAAGCTGTGCAATCTCAACGGCTCTTTAAAATCAACAACAAAAAAAATCACATTTGTAAGAGTAATTCTCATGAAACAGAAATGAATAATGATTGAGGGCATGCTCAGAAGCAAAACTGTATTTGTCTGGCTGTAAATTAGTATATTTCCAACATCTTCCAAGAGGCTTGAAGTTTTAAATTTTAAAATTATTGATTTAAAATTATTGATAAAATTAGAGAGTTTTAATGTTACCTATGTAAAGACAATTTAGTGTAAATGTTCACATTCTACAGATAAGAAAACTGAGCACAAAAACAAATATGCAGGTTAGTAGCAGGAGTGGGACTAGAATCTGTCTTCAGACTCACTGTCCAGTACTCCTATTATGGACAACATGAGCCAAGTTTCCTATCCATGAATATTTTCATAGCAGAAATAATAAAGATACAGAGGATGGTAAAGTTTTCCTGTCCTTCATGACATAACAATACAGATCAGTCCTGCACAATATCAACATAAAAGATTTCATTCCTGGTGTCTCCTAAAATAAACCTTAATTCTGTGCTGACACTCAGAATGTTCATCAGAAAAGAATGCTCCCAGGCAAGCATATCTCTTATCTCCCCTTCTCCTTTCCTTCCAACCCTACTTCCCAATGGACTCAAAAAACACCAAAAAAGCCAAACACTGGGGTGAAAAAGCCATCAAGAGATAGTATGGCACCCCAGAAGCCTTCAGGAGCATCCCTTACTAGACAGGACAAGATGTGTCCATTTATGGTTTTCTTGGCTCGAAATTGAAGGATAATGTTCTTGCCATCTTAGGCAAAACAACTCTACGGATCTGCCTCAGGGTAGACATCCTTCTCCCCCAGGATTACAGCTGTTGTTTGTAATTCTGTTAACACTGCTGGCCTGTACAACCAGAGGGAGCCTGGAAAGATCTCCTCCCCCACACTGGACTTCTCACTGCTCTTGAGAAATTGAGTTAACGGTTAAAACTTTGTTTCCTCCTTACTTTGTTATCAGAGGAGCAGTCAGCATGAAGGAAAACCGAAGCAACTGTGGAGAACAGAAGATAAGAAAAGCAAAATGTCTATTTAAAAGAAGTGTGGGTCATCATGTGACATTTTAAGCAGATGCCTTTGTCTGATACTTGTCACCCTTGATCTGTTTTCCAAGTTAGTGCTTCTTCTTTGCCATTAGTGTCCCATTAACACCTTGTTTTTGCCTTCCAGCCATTGTAGAGGTTCTGGTAATATCTGAGGAGGAATAATTTTAGGTAGAAATGCAGTCTGATGTTGAAGAGATAAAATGGGGACATGAGGCCAGGCAGAGCACATCTTGATAATAAGTTAAAATGAAATTAAAAAGTCATTCAAAAACACTCTAAGACAGGGAATCTAGTGGATAGAGCTCTATATGGAAAAATGTGCAAGTCCTATAACTCCACAGACATTCTCAATATAGTTCTACCAGTTAGTTGGGACACACTGTATCACTACAAATACAGTAATCATAAAGTTACAGTGACTTGGAACACACACATGCACAAAGATGTTTAATCAGCAATAATCAAATATTTTAAATAGCCTATAATATTTTAAATAACCAACAATAATTAATTATGTATATTCAATATATATTCAATAGAATTTCCTATATATTCCATGGAATGCCAATCAGCCTGTGAAATTGTAATTATAAAATAACTGACAGTTGCCTTTATTAAAAATATGTTGTCATAAAAATGCAATATGGAACATCTTATCAGTAAGTCAAAATGCAACATACAACACTGTATTTATTTTATGATGACCACCCATCTTATTTTATGAGAGGATCATTCATTGTGTGAGGAATATCTACCACCTCTATAAAAATTATTTATGCACACAACCAAACACTGGAAAGAATACTGAAAATTAATATTTGATCTCGGAGGGTGGCATAACTTTAACTTAATTTCTTCTTTCTTTTTATTTCTGTTACTAATATAGTTGGCAATATTCCATCAAGGATACAAATTAAGTTCTATTTAGTTGATACAATGTCATCTGGGCAAAAAGTAACAATCTAACAAATATTTATGGCGCTTCTCTTCCATTTCAGGCACTGGGCACAAGGCAGTAAACCAACAGATGAAGTTCATTCTCCCGAGAGCTGACATTTTCATTGGTACAGGGTAATAGCAACACAATGAGAAAATGAATATATAGTACACCAAACAATGAATGACACAGTAACTGCTCACGGAAATGCCTGTGTGGTGTGCACAGAGTCAATCACTCCAGGGCATTCTGTTCCTTCTTTTCAGAGAACCATGGCCAATATCTGATATGCTGAGTGTACTAGCGTCCTATTGCTACTGTAATAAATTCCCACAAATTAGTGGTTTAATACAGCCCCAAATCTTACAGTTTTAAAAGTCAGAAGTTGTACAGGATTCTCATTGATCTACATTCCAAGTGTCGGCAAAGCTGTTCCTTGCCTTTTCCAGCTCCTAGACGGTGCCCATATTCCTTGGCTCATGCATGGCCCACTCCCATCTCCAAAACCAGTAATCCCATCAGTCCGATCTCTGCTTCTGTCATCACATCACATTCTCTGACTCTGCCTCTCCTGCCTCCCCCCCTCCTCCGTATTCAGACCCTTCTGATTACAATGGAATCATCTGGATAATCCAGGATAATCTTCCCATCTCAAAGTCAGCTGATTAGCAACCTTAATTCCATCTGCAACCTTAATTTCCCCTTGCCATATAACGTAACTGATTCCTGGGTTCCAAGGATTAGGACATGGGCATTTCTGAGGGGAAGGAGGAATGGGGTATCTTCTTGTTGAACTCTCTGGCAGGAAATGTTTAGTAACCTCTTTCCTAAACACAGATGTTTAGCACAGTGGAAAGTACCACTGTCTACCTGCTTTACAAGGACAATAATACTGAATCCATGGTTTCGTGGAGATAATTAAGTGAGGTAAACTACGTGAAAGAGGTGTGAACCTAGAAAACACAATAATCAGTTGGTTAATATTAGACAAATTCAGCTGTTCCTGAATCTCTCTATCCATGAATTAGATTTCTTCATCTTGTAACAAACTAAAAATGTCAAGCTAAAATCTGAACAGGCATTCTGAGATGCTATGGTAATTAGCCAACAGCATGTGATCTGCTCTTTCCTGTATTCCCATTGAAAGAAATAAATACATAAAAAGATGCTGAGTGTGGATGAGCCCCTAAAATACAAGAATGGGACATGACAGGTAGACCACATGAAGTAACACACTAATCCCCAGGTATGAACCCCTATTTCAGAAACATGCTGCTGAAAAGAACTGCTTTCACGGGCACCCCCATACCATGAACATGTCTTTTTATCCACTAAGAGACCCAAATTACTGGAAATGCAACTCAACCAGGGAAAAGGGCATATTGCCTTCTGGAGACTAACAAATAAGAAAAGAGATAGAAAGAATCACAGAAAGGATACAAACTGGGATGGTAGACTGTAATGTACTGTCTTTAGTTGGAAGAACTAGAAAGAACTATAAACTGATTGAAATTATATGAATAAAGCTCCATCTAAATATTCAAACTATGAGGTAGAAGAAACAACCCTCTCAGGCAAGCTGAGTCACCCTAGAAAACACAACATAAATAGAATTTAGTTAAGGACCATGAACACCAACCACATCTTCAACTGAAGATATGCCAATAGGAACCTGAAACAATGTGGCAAGGTAAGTGCTCTGCAGGGACAGGAAGGTCTCTTCACAGCGAAGGAGTTCAAAACAGGCCTCCTCAAAATATGCCACTCTGGTGAATGATTTATTTTGAGCTGAAAACAATCAAGACCCTGCAGGCTCATGAAAGAAACTTTTATCATTCCAAAAATTTAAATTAAGGGCTTTGTCCATAATAAGAGTTATTACCAGAAACGACTTTTTATGACCTATCTATGGGGCAGGGCAAACTACAAGTTACTGCACAGTTTATCTTCTTAGCATCCTGCAACCACCTTCTTCTCTTCCTCTGAAGCCCCAGGGCACTTTACCTCATCCTTAGTGCAGAAGGTCATATAGCCCTCTTTTTAACTTTCTGTCCTCAAACCTCTTATGTATGTGGCATCTCTGACTCTCGCACATATGTGGGGTTCCCATGCATATGTATGTAATTAAATTTGGCGATTTTCTCTTATTAATCTGTCTCATGTAGATTTAATTATTAGACCAGCTAAAGAACCTAGAAGGATAAAGGAAAGTTTCTTTCTCCCTGCAATAGGAATATCCAGGGCCTGGATTTTCTTTTTCAAAGGTGAATAACTAAAAAAAAAAAATTGGAAAATTCTCTGCAACATAAAAAAGAATACTATACTTCCAAAAATAATTTATTACAGAAAGTAGACATAAATTTTAGAAATAATCTGTTTTAAAATCTCTTCCATATGCAAGAAAACATGGGCTATATGAAAGAAAAAATGTAAATGGACAGAAAGACCAAGATTATAATGGAAACTAACTAATAAGGGGGAAAACAATATATGAAATGGTTAAAAAATAGAAATGAATAGACAAATGTAATAAAAGGTAGTAGAGCAAAACCAAAGTGCTGAAGATCACTGAGAAAAAAAATTTAGAAACTTGTGCAGAATGAAGAAGAAATGACAAAAAGAAGAAAATAATGAAAGAGAAAATGATAAACATAGAAGACAGACAAACAGCTGTATAAATTCCAAACAGTTCATGTTCCAAAGAAAGACAACCAAAACTAATGAAAAACCACAGTTAAAGGTCATATTCTTTGGACAAAATGGAAGAAAGTTAGAAATTGATATTTTAAAATATACACATAAAAGCACTCTGGAAACTTAGAAATTTAAAAAATCGCTCTCCTAAATAATTGCACACACACAAAAAACAAAACTAGAATTACAAGACTATTTGAAAAATACAATAATAACTACATGACATTGTAAAACTTATGAGTCTAAAGCCGCCCTTAAAGTCAAATATATCATTAGTAAGAAAATATATGTATAAATAAAGCACTTAGTTCAAAATATTAGGAAAACAAAGAAATTAAGAGAATATTTTAAAGTACTATTAAAGCTGTAATCACTGACTCAGAAAATAGGGGAAAAAACAAAACTGGTAAAGATACTCAAGAGGTGGATCTTCCAAAATTAATGAAGTAAGAACAAATACAGTCAATTTCGATAAAGGAAATAAAGATAAACACGTTAGTAATGATAAAATGTTATGTAATCACAATTATAGGACAAAGTTAAAATTTTTAAATTCAGTGTATAATTTTGTTCATTTAGAAATTTTAATGAAATTGGCATTTCCCTGAAAAAACAAATCAACTATACAGAAAAGTATCATTGGAAGAAATCAAAAGTTTGTCCAAAATTACCTGCAAGAAGACCATAGGCCAGAAAGTACTATAAGTGTTCTTTCAAATTATAAAGTTACAAATCATTTCCATGCTTCATAAAATATTCTAGAACATGAAAGAACATGGAAATCATCAATTTGTTGTGTAAAGTTAGTGTAATGCTAACACCAAAACCTGGCAAAGCAGCTTTAGGTCAATATCTGTCATGAATATAAAAGCAAAAATTCTACGGAAAATACAAACAAACCAAATCCAACATCATATTAAAAGAAAAAAATATATCATGGCTATCTACAGTTTACTTCTGGAGCAGCTTAAAATGGATATTTATTTACAGTATGTTATATAAAACACTTCAATAAATGTTAAGGCATTCGACCACATACATCATTCATGGCTGAGTTTTTTAAAATGCTTAGAAAACTAGAAATAGAAGACAACTTTTATAACATAATGAAAAATAACTAATCTAACCAACAGCCAACAGTAAAAACCTTTTCAACTACGGCATGAATTTAAAAATTCCCTATAATAGCAAATAACTGTAAAATACAAGGTATTGGTTTGTATAACAAACTTGTTTTTATTATTTATGTAGTTTAAAACTTAATAAAATATAAATAATAAGATTAAGAATAAATTATAAAAAAACAAATATTTAAAAGAATGTATAAAAATAAAATAACAACAAAAATTAATGCCAGGTTAAGTTTTACAAACAAATGTAAGAGATAGGGAAATAACCATGAATCTTGGCCGATTATTTTAAACCTTGGATCACATGAAGAAGCTCATTATGAATGAGAAGAATAAATGTGGTAAAAGAACATTTTTTCTACAAATTATTTATATACTTGTCAAAGCCCACACATATTTGGGCAAAATTTGACAGAAATTCTAAAGTTTACCTGGAAGGACAAATGAGTGATAAAGCAAATTATTTTTTTTTCCAAAACAAGAGCAATCTTGCCTATTAGATAATTAACAAGCTAATAAACTATAACAATTAATTAATGGATAAGTTGAACCAAAGAGACATCACAAAAACTGCTTTTGGACATAAGAGAACGAACATGGAATAAAGGTGGCACCACAAATGTGTGGGTAAAGGAAAGATTCAATAAGCAATTTAACTGTTAAACTTGCTCATTTATTTAATTTAAATCTTCACCTTATGCTAAAATAAATTTCAAATAAGTGAAGAGTTAAATTTTTAAGATATTAAACCATAAAAATGGGGAAAACATATAAAGGATGATGTGGAATTAACACATGATTCAGCTCTTGGATCTAAGAATAAAACAATGAAAACATACAAGGAAAAAGACATAGTTTTGACTAGGTAAAAATGAAAACCTTCTATATGCCAAAAAACAAACAAACCATAAGCAAAACTTCTGAATTAGAATAAACAATTTATACACAGAATATCTCTCTCTTACAAATCATTAAGAAAAACACTGTTAACCCCTTAGAAAAAAAAATGCAGAACACACATGAACAAATTTTTTCCACAAAGAAACAGAAATGACCAATAAACATTTTAAAAAATATTCAACCTCACTAGCAAAGCATATAGGCAAACTAAAACACTGAGATACCATCTCTCCACAAACTGAATTTAAAATATGTAAAATAATCATAATTTTTCAATTCTGGCAGCAAACAATGAATTGAGCATTTTCAAGCATTGCCGTTGGAATCTCTAGTTTGTTCAGATTCCTGGAAAGTTATACAGTAGTAGGTGTTAGCCTTACAATGGGCACGCTCTTAGAGTATCCTAAGAGCAAATATTTCTGAATAAACAAATATTACTTGCTACAAGAAGTAGCTCATCCTTGAAATTCCCTAAATTTCCCCTTCTACTAACTATACCGCATGCCAAATAATTCCTAGCAAGATTCCAGCACTGCAGCAACATTTCAGAATTTAAAATAATTTCACCAAGAGTTTGCATTAAATGTATTTCTAACCTTAACTTCCTGCTCTTTTTTCCTTAAGTATTTACTAAGCATGGAATCGGAAAACCTGGGTCTGGCCTCAATTCAAATTCTTTCATATCAGTCTCCTCAGACATCGAATACTCTCGGAAATGAATCGTGTTGAAAGTAATATTGTAAGGCGGGTGGTAAACTGCTTGAATGAACAAACAACTTGAACAAACTATTTCCATGAAGCATTCATTCAGGCACATTGTGCCAAAGACAGAAAACACTGCTCATTGGAGAAACTGTTAACTAATCATGTGTGACCTTTATCTCACACTTCACTCAGGCTACCGTACCTGAAAGCAATAAAATGGCAACAATTGGGAAAACTCTCCATGTCCTAATTTCACTAATGGAGATTAACCTTACACTTATTTCCCACTTCCAACTTATAAGCAGCCTTTTGTGTAAAGCAACGTTATGGTGAAATTTCCCTTAATTCCTAAAGTTGTAATGTTTAAATTAAATTTATTTTGGAATAGGTGATAGGAGTTACTTAACAATTCCTTTTGCACAAAGAGGTATGTGGGATTTGTGCAGTTAAAAATAGGCAACACAGGTTATCCCTGTGATGTTGGACCTATCCAGTATCTTGACTGTGGGGATCACGGTAACTTACACAAGTAATAAAATTGCACAGAACTTAACACACACATACACACAAGTACAAATAAAACTGGGGAAACCTGAATAAGGTTAATGGATTGTATCAATGTCACTACCCTGGTTATGATATACTGGAATTTTGGAAGAAACTGGGGGAAATGTACAAGGAATTTCTCTGTATTATTTCTTACAACTACATGTGAGTCCACAGGTAGCTCAATAAAAATTTCAACTAAAAACAAGGATATGGTGAAAACTATGCCTCCCACCACCACCCGTGACCATTAGCCCTTTCAGGAGGCAACAACTCTTACCAGTTTCATGTGTATAGGAGATAAAGGAGAAAGGAGGAAGGAGGACAGGAAGGGAGGGAGAAAGGAAGATTTAAATAACTTGGGATGGTCCTGCAATGTATCAAAATAAACTGTTCAACTCTTTCATACTCATAGTTGTCCTTGAGACAATGTCTTGAGTCTAGGAGAATGTTTCTGCTGAACAAATCCCCTCTACTCCAACTTCTTCTTCCACTGGATTCCCAGGTCTTTTCCCTCAAGTCAGGACACTGGGTGATCCTTCTCTAGGAAATCTGACCACCTGTGATAAAGAACTACAAGTAGAGTCATGGAGCACTACCCAATGCCATGGCCCAGTCAGATCACCTTACAGACACACACTCATCAAGCCCTCCCCTCCTTGTAGTTTCCAATCATCATTTTAATGGCTTCACTTAAATATGAGTACACACCAAGGATCATTTGACATTCAAAGAAAGCACATAATATGAAAAACAAAATAAGGCAAATAGACAATGGCACACAGAGTCCATACAGAGAAAAGAAAAACTTCATATACACTTTCAATATACTTAGGGATATAAGAGATGATACTGTATCATTGAAGCAGAACAGGATGCTACTAGAAATAACTTTTGGAGGAAAACAGAGCTCTTGGGAATAAATAACACAGCAGCAGAAATATAAAGCTCAGTATAAGAATTGAAAGATTTGGTTAAGAAAATCTATAGAAATTAGAGCAAAGGGCTGAGAAAAAAAAATGGGAGAAAAGAGATTTTGAAATAATCAGATTAACCCAGAAAGTCAAACATCCAAATAAGACAATCCAGAAAGAGAGAAGAGAGAACTTAAAATGGAAAGAATAAAAAGACAAGTTTCTAGATTTGAAGGACATAAGCTTCCAATTAAAAGAACCAGGAAATGCTTGAAAAATTCATGAAAACAGAACCATAGCAGTCATATAAGCATGATATGACTGAACATTAGGAGCAAAGCCAAGAGCACACACATCCTTAGATAGAAAAAACAGGGTTCACACAAAAAAATAAAAACTAGAACAGCATCTTCTCGGAGGTGAAACTTGGATGACAGAAGACAACAGAACAATCCATTCAAATTCTGAGGGGAAAAAAAGGTGTTCGAACTGAAATTCTTGACCCAGCCTAAATGTCTTCTGAGTGTAGGAGTAGATATATTTTCAAACCCACACTGTCTCAAATCTTAATTTTCTTATTTCCACACCTCTGTTTTAGGAGGTACCTGGAATGTGTGATCCCCAAAAATGTATACCACAAATGAAGGAATAAACTAAGAAAGACACATACATGGGTTTCAGGATGCAGGGCTTTCAACATAGGGAGAGCTGAAAAAAAATGCAGGAGGAAGCTGAAGAGAGAACTCAAGATAATAGCTGGGCAGAAAATTTAACAAGCAACCACTCCAGGCCAGACCAGGCCAAAAGAATCTGGTAATGATTTCTTCATAAAGAGAACTGGACAGAATATCTAATGGCATTGTATATGTGAAGAGATGAAAGGAACTGGAGGAAAGCTTGGGCTTCAATTAGTGGTAAAGGCTTAGAAAACTAAGCAAACCAATATTAATTCATGTTGAGGACAGAAAAATTAACCCCAGTGTATTTCACAGCTCAACTACAAAGACTACTGACATGGCTAGGATAAGGTGAACACTGACTATTGATCTAACCCAGTGGTGCCCAGTTTCAGCTGCACATTGAAGTTATTTGTCTCACTTTTTAAAAATCCCAGGCTACAACCCAGAGCATTACATCAGAATCTCTGGTGGGTAGGTCAGACATGAGTAAGATTTAAAGACAACACGGGGTGATTACAATACATAGACAAGATTGAGCCCCACGGAACTAACTAAAGATACCAATTTCACTCTTATTCTACTCACAGATTTTAATTTGTAGCCACACTGCTTATAATCTTGGCTTTCAACAGTTCATAATATTTTATCTAAATATCCTACCAGTAATCGAAGTCAGAATTCCAAAACTGAATGTGCCACGTTCTCACTTAAAAACGGCACTATTCTTAGTGTCATCTTATGGCATCCCCTTTCTCCTGGTCATTTCCTCACCCACATTGCTCTTACATTTAAACCCTACTCAAGACACTAGCTTGTTGCTTCTTGTCCTCCACATGTGGTGGTGACTGGCTCACTACAGTGAAAATGACTCTTGCTAAGGTCATACAATGCAGAATCATAAAAGAACAATGAGGAGATAAACACAAAATTGCAAATGTGAAATTGCCCTAAACTAGGTCACAGATGAGCTTACTTTATTTGTTTACTCTCTCCTAGAAATGGTGATTGACAAGAAATAACGGCTAGATTTCATAATTTAAATAAGCAACTTGTATTGGCTTGGACAGCTCCAGAAAGATAAAGGCATTCCCCATTCCCTCGAACTCCCACCTAATCCCTAAACTCGAGAGTTCAAAGGGTCATGACCAACACGTTCCATGGTCACACACAGATGCGTTGAAGAGTTTCTGTCCAAGTCACAAATATCTACAGATTGCCATTCTAATCCCACCTCCGTTCTTTCTATATATCAATTTCATTAAAAGGCCAAGACTTCATTTGGGGTCTGTGCCTAAACACTGATCACCTAATTGCAGTCTCTCATGATGCTTGGGGCCCCAACTCATATGCCTATCTGCAGTATATGAGAGAAGCTGTCTCTTCTGCACTTTAGCCAGCGCTTGATATTTCCATTTTGCCAATCTGATGTTGAAAAGTGGTATTTTATCATTTTAAAATTTACTGATTACTATTAAGGCTGAGGATTTTTACTTGTGTCTCTTGGTCATTTGCGATTGCTTTTTTGTGAACTGCCAACCTGTGTCTTCTGCCCATTTTTCTATGAGTTTGCTTTTTTGTCCCCACTCTTTACCAACCTAATTTCTCTTATTTTCCAGGTTCAAGCTTCTTCTGACCAGCAATACCTCTTCCATGCCTATGTATTCCTCATTCATATATCTCATAGTGCTTGAAAATTCATTGTTCAATGCCTCTCTTCCACCAACATCTGCGCACCATGAGGACACAATATTCTGGTTACCTCTCAGACACCACTGTCACACAAGCAATCAGCAAAAAGCCACAAGTGTTTATTGATTGACTGAATGAATGGAGGTCCTTGTATCTTATACCACTGGGGTCTAGAAAGAAGCTCACTCAAGGGTGTTACCAAAGAGGTTTCATATAGGGACCATTTAAAAGGTGGGCAGAGTTGGGGAAACTGACAAGGATGTTTGGGAAACCCCCAGGACTCATAGCAATGAGAAGAACATTACTTCCAAGTCAGAAGAGGATGAAAAGTGAATGGCAAGTGGACCCTATGGGACCTGCAGCCACAGAGGAGAGTCTGGGAGAAATGATGAAATCTCATCGAAGCCTGAGAAATGATGACTCAGCGATTAAAACTGCCTGGATGCTGCCCATCACTACTTCATTAATGGAAAACCTTCTTCCACCTGAATCCTTAATACTTCAAATTCTAAATCCTACAGAACAACACGATTAAACCATTGCAAACAATAAAATAAAAAATCACTGCCAAACAAGTTCTACAGAAACTGAAGGCAGGAAAAGGCCAGAAAAACTAGAATTATCTTCCTGGCAAAATCACCCATTTGCTATGTGACTTTAGGGATATTTTCTTAACCCCTCTTACCTCAGTTTCTCCATTATAAAAATCTGTATACTAGTATTTCCCCCCAAAAAATAATTATTTCACTCAAGGAAAAGAAATCTCCTTAAAGAAAAATAGAGTTGCCAAAATCCTGTCCTATCAGCCAACTTCCATCAGGCCTTGGAATTCTTAGCAAATGGCTGGTTTTGCAATCTTTTTGCTTTGCCAACCCTCCAGTGTAAAAAAAAAATCTTCCCACAAGGATTGGAGGCATGAGAGTAGAGGAAATCTCTGAGAAAAATCTGGGTTGATGAGCAGCTAAGAAAAGCCAGGAGGAAAGAGACACATCTATATATGTTTAGGCAGAAAATAGAAAAGGTTGAAAAGCAATGTGTTTCTAAAATACTGCTTCTATGAAGCAACCTTCTGTTACTCCTTCACTCCCTGGCTGACTGAAAAGGCAGTGTGATTCCCATATTCTATTCATGTCCTTCGAAGCCCAGGCTAGGGAATACAGAAGCATGCAGCTCTGATGCAGGTGGCCTGGAGTTCAAATCCCGCCACTTAATGAAGTGATACTGGGCAAGGCATTCCCCTTTCTGCAACTCAGTGTTAGCTCATAAAAAATGAGTAACAACATCAAATTTGCTGGATTGGAGATAGAATTATAAATCATTAAAATAAGGTGTGTGCCAGCCAGAGAGCTCCCAACACACTATAGTTAATTTTTTATCACAAGCACTCTAGTTTGGAAATTAAAAGAGCTTCTTTATTTAACAATATCTTTGAACATGTACTATGGGGCTGAGTGACAAAGGTAAACAAAGGTAATAGGGTGCCTGAACTCCTAGAGCTTAGAATCTGGTGAAGAGAAGATGTTACTCAAATCATAACCAAAGAAATACATAATTGCCAACTGTGATAAATGCTATGAAAGGAAAACAGAGTCTGCTCAGAGAGCAAAATGGGAGCCTGAAACTGGTCAGGAAGATCTTGGGGCAGAAAGTAAAGGATGAAGGATTAACTAGCTATGGTGGTGACAGTGGTTTCAGTACATGCTTGAGGTCTGAGGCCAGAAGAAGCATTGCTCTTTTGAGGAGCAGAGAAAAGGCCAGAATGGTGAAGCATGGAAAGGGAACGGGAGATAAAGCTGGAGATTCTGCCAAGGCCTCCCTCAAGGGAACAAAAAGCCACAGTTATGGTCCTCTGAGAATGGGAAACCACAAAGCTAAAGATGGGATCTCAGATCTGCGATCGACATTTGCAATTCAAATCTCCACTGCAGGCTTCTTTTCGAATACCACTGCTGGACCCAACACCTGTTAAGATGAGTAGAAATGTTTTCATATTTGGAATATTTCAAAAATTACATATATACACACACGTGTGTATGTATGCATTATTCACCATTTACCATCTAGGGAAATGTCTACAATCACTCCTAAGTTATTTTCTCTTTGAATCCCCAGTTTTCCAAAGATAACCACAATATCTCTCATTGCATATGCTCTCCTTCAACGTACCCTGAGACTCCTCCATTGAGTAAATGCTGGCAAATATGCCCCCTCTCCTTGAACTTGAGCTGACATCTCTCGCTGCCTTGACAAACAGAAAACAGTGAAAGTGATTCCGTGTAACTTCTGAAGCTAAGACATAAAAAAGCCATGCACTTCTACCTTGTTCTCTTGGAACCCAGCTGCCATACTCTGAGGAAGTTCAAAGCAAGGCACATGGACAGAACGCATGTAGGTGTTCTTGTTGAAAGCCCAGCAGAGGGTCCAGCCAACAACTGGCATCCACCCCAGACATGAGAGTGATGTTGTCACCAGATGACTGTAGACCCAGCTGACAAGTCATCTAGCCTTTTAATTTTTTCAGCTGAAGCCCCAGAAATAATGGCACAGAGACAAGCCATTCCCCACTACACTCTATCCAAAATCTTGACCCAGAGTATCCGTGAGCAAAAAAAATAAAATGATGGTTTTACACCACTACCTTTTGGAGTGGTTTGTTATGCAGCGATAGTAACTGAGACAAACAGTATCTCAAAATGTATGTGTGTATGTGTATGTATTAGTATGTATGTATGTATGTATGTATGTATGTATGTATGTATGTATGTTTAATTTTTCTTATTCACTATTCGCCTCCCTAGGAACCTTTCTAGATGGGATGGTTACTCCTGAATTACAACTCCTGCACTTTATCCACACTGCTTCTATAAAAAGATGACCAGGTTTATATAAAAGACCCCAAATAGCCACAATAATCCTGAGAAAGAAGAACCAAGTTGGAGGTATCACACTACTTGATATCAAACTATACTCCAAGGCTACAGTAATCAAAACAGCATGGTACTGGTATAAAAACAGAATAGAGAGCCCAGAAATAAATCCACGCTTATATGCTCACTGAATATAAGACAAAGGAGGTAATAATATACAATGGGGTAAAGACAGTGTCTTCAATAAATGGTATTGGGAAAATTGGACAGATACAGGCAAAAGAAAGAAAAAAAGAAAAGAAAAGAAAAAGAAAAGGAAAGAAAAGAGAAAAGAAAAAAGAGAGGGAGGGAGGGGGAAGGAAATAAAGAAAAGGAAGGAAAGGAAAGAAATGGGACCACCTTTTTACACCGTATACAAGAATAGACTTAAAATGGATTTAAAATTTAAATGTAAGACCCCAAACCATAAAACTTCTATAAAAAAACATAGGCAGTTAGTCTCTGATACTGCTAAAAGTAAGGGAAACAAAAGAAAAATAAACAAATGGAACTACATCAAACTAAAAAGCTTTTGTACAGCAACAGAAACTATCAACAACAAAAAAAAAGACAATCCACTGACTGGGAAAAGATATTCACTTACGATACATCTGATAAGAGGTTAATATTCAAAATACATAAAGAACTTATACAACTCAACGACAACAAAAAACCCAAACAATACAATTAAAAAATGGGCAGAAGACCTGAACAGATATTTCTCCAAAGAGGAAATACAGATGACTAACAGACATATGAAAAGGTGTTCAAGGTCACTAATGATCAGAGAAATGCAAATTAAAACCACAATTAGATGTCACCTGTCTATCACCAATAAATCCAAGAACAAATACTGGAGAGGATGCAGAGAAAAGGGAACCTGGTACATTGTTGGTGGATTGCAAATTGGTACAGCCACTATGGAAAACAGTATGGAGATTTCTCAAAAAATTTAAAATGGATATACCTTTTGACCCAGCAACTGCACTTCTGGGTATTTATCTGAAAAAAACCAAAACGATACTTCATAAAGATCTGGATACCCCAATATTCATGGCAGCAGAATTTACAATAGTTAAGATATGGAAGTAACCCAAATCCCCATCAACAGACAACTGGATAAAGAAATTATGGTTCATATATACAATGGAATATTACTCAGCCATTAAAAATAAAAATAAAATCCTACCATTTGCAATGACATGGATAGATCTAGAGGTTATTATGTTGAATGAAACAGACAGAGAAAGATAGACACCATGTGATTTCACTTATATGTGGAATCTAAGGAAGAAAAAGAACCAACTAATCAAAAACACAAATATAGATGACAATTTGGTGATGGACAGAATGGGGGAATTGAGGGACTGGAAGAATGGAGTTAAAGAAGAGTTAAAGAAGTACAAACTAATAGTTGATAGATGATCGCGAAGATGGGGAGCATGGCACAGGGAATGCAGTTAGCATTAATATATTGGCTAGTGGAAAACCAGCGGAGAAAAGGAGCAATTAGGGGGATCATTTTATAATTTAAATGTCTAACCAATGTACTGTATACTTGAAACTAAAAAAAAAAAATGTACTTGGAATTTATCCTAAGGAAAAAAATCAGATTTAAATGGGTTATCTATGCAGATGTCCTCTTTAGTATTTAGAAATAAACGTAAAATATTAAAATTATACTAAATTCTTAAGAACAGGGCATTGTTTAAATAAATAGTGGCATATCTATGCAACAGAATATTATATTAAAATTATGTCATAGAGTATATTTACTCATAAGGAAAGATTTACATGGCATACTGTTAGGTGAAATAAAATGTCAGGTTATAGGAATATATACAGCCTGAGTACACTTTTATAAAAAACAAAATAAAACCCGTATTTATGTGTAAACGATGTAAGTATGTATTTGAAAGGATCACACCAGTTAAAATCGATATTTTGGGAAATGTGATAATAGCTGATCTTTCTTTTGGTTTCACTGTAGTTTTCTAATTTTTAAAACTCTTCTTGTCTACAGCCATGCTACCCTGAACATGCCTGATCCTGTCTGAGATCAGAAGCTAAACACGGTCAGGCCTGGTTAGTACTTGGATGGGAGACCACCTAGGAAGACCAGGTGCCATAGGCGTAAAAACAAACAAGCAAACAAACAAACAAACTCTTCTTCTTAAATATGGCTTTGGACTTATTCTTGTATTTCAGTGAATAGCATACTACCTGATATATGATGGTTCTAAATAAATGTATATTCGATTATATGAAAGAATATAAATTGTCACAAAATCAACAAGGTGAAAACAATTAACTTAATTTGTACCATTCTGAAAAAAAAAAATGACCAGGTTCCTTAGGTTAAAGAAAAATTAAACCACTCAAAATACACCAAAGTAATCCATCCTAAAAAAAAATCAAAGAAACCTCATTAGCTAATCTGACAATTTATTTCAATTGGCTTTGAAAACAGATTGAAAATGAGATCTTCATTTGGCAACAACTAAATAGGGCACCCAAGGCTCTTTCCTTCTCTGCCATTGAAGGCTCAGACATCTGCAAAGAGTATCCGCAGATTAAATAAGGCAATGCTTATGAAGTGTACTTAGCACAGTGCCTGCCACTAAAGAGCCCACCAAATTCCAGTTATTTTACTTTTGAGTTGTGAGAATTAACATTTTTCTTGATTTGAGAGCTGACCCTTTCTGACCTAAATTTAACAGCGCTCCTATTCCATCTCAGCGGAAAAGAACCTACACTGAGTTTGGTCAGATGTCAAGAAAGGGATCTCAGAGTCCATACGATTAGAAATATTACACTTAAGCAACATAACTGCCACACGCCTCTATTTTGCTTTGGTGAAAGAACTCTACTTTTTAGTCAAAAAAAAAAAAGAAGAAGAAAAGAAAAATCAATATGTGTTAGAAGACAGACTTCTGAGAAATAACACTTAATCACTGCATTGCTTTCAAGGTGACTAAATAAAAAATATTACTTTTGATCATTATGAAGGTACCCCCTATGTGGTTATATAAATATTACAAAGCTGCACCTAGATGGTGGCAAGACTACCAGGGAACAGAGGTGAGATCAAAGAACCAGGTCACCTCAGGTTGGTTTCTTCCTCTACTCTTCAATTGCTGTGACTTATGTGAATCACTCAGTCTAAAGCCTTTAAGAAATTTAGCCTTTAAAACAAGGCTAAATTCCAAACTTTTTATCCATACTAAAAGGACCCTTAAGTAAAGCAGCCCCAAATTTCCAGGGTTAAATTCATTATTTAAATGCTTAGATATGCTGAATGACAACCCCCAAGCAAAATAATCATTTACAGACCCACATATTAATTAATATCTTTAAAAGTATCTCAAAAAAACCTGTGCCTTACTGCAAAATATTGCTGTGCATCACATAATGAAATTATCAATATCTAGAGGGGAAAAAAAGGTGATTTAGCACATAATCATGACTAGCATACCATTTGGAGAAATAAACAGAAGTTGGATGAAATAAACACTGTTGGCTTTTCACTGTTATCTACAGTTGCTGAGGTGAGGGTCTTCTTAAGCCCAACATTTATGGGGGGTGGGGTGGAAATGGAGCAAGACTATGAATGATAGTAAAAAGAGATATCAAGGGAAGGAATGGAAGAAAGGGCTGTACTATGGAACAAAATCTGAGTCAGTGGCACCTGAATACAAATGAAACCATTTCAAAATTACATTCTAGTTTGCAGAGTGTCTGATACTCCCTCTCCCAGAACATCCCAGCTTTCCCCAAGGACTGAGGCAGCCCCCTGCCACTGATGGACTTAATTGTATGGGTCACATTCTCCATCCAGAAAATGTCTTTTTATCTCGCAAAGTGGGGTGGGAACTCTATGACTCACAGAGTCCCTACATGAAAGAAAAATGGCTGCATGTAATTGACTTAGAATGATCCTTTCCAAAGGTAGCATGAAGTACAGACTGGCTTTGCACTCACAGAAATTGAGATTGAAAGGCGGTTCACGAAAACCCTCTTGGTAAGAATTAGCAGGTCTGACTCTGCCCTCAGAGTGAAGTCCGGCTTCCCTCACCCCGATACAGTCCCCGTCCTGATGTCAGTTTCCATCTCCAGACAATCTGGGATTCAGGAGCAGTGGGGAGAGCAGTGGAGTCTTAACAACTCCACTGAAGACCAGAACTGACTCTCATATTACCATATATGATGAAGTCTGTCAAGAGGGCTGCTAAGACCTGATCCAAGACGGACCATCTGCTTTCCCCACAAAGCACAACACCGGCCAATTTAGGGGAGATCCCTTTTTTAATTAACGATACTTTTAAAAATATTTTACCATCACTATCAAAATGCCTTTATTCTGCACTTCATAACACCTTGTATTAAAGCTACGTCTATCTTAACACCAAACCACATATTTGTAACTGCTTTTTCTCACAAACATTTATATGGCTATTTTCCCAGGAACTGTGCCACTGGAACGGCCAGAATATAAAATTGTTTTACAACAGTTATTCTTCCAAGTCTTTCCTCTGTTTTTCAGACAGCTGCAACCCCAGAGTCCAAATTGTTTTCGGTGGACAACTGTTCTGAGCACATTTCTCCACAAGATCTATTTCAGCTCAAGAAAGGCTAACGACAAAGATAAAACAATGTGGGTGAGAAGGTGGACCCACTGCAGGGCACCGTGACTGCTGAGTGTAGAGTGATGGACAGTCCAGTCCAAACCATTTCTTCCAGAACTGCTAGTCCACAAAGGGGATCTGTCTTCCCGGTGACTGGTCAGTTTAAGAGAATAAGCCCATTACTAAACCTCAGCTAGGTGGCCAACACTTTATTCCTATCTTAAGTTCCCAGCACCTGTTCTGGAAAGGCGGGTATGGAACTTTCTACCTGGTCCATCTCGCCTGTTCTATATAGAGAACACTGGAGAACTGTGTTCACCAATCAACCAGCCCCCTTTATGCCCTCAAACCAAAGAGTGTACAGGTGGTTACTTGCACAGGTACCAAATCTTACCAGAACAACTTTATTACCGGCCTTGGGGGACTTGCTTAGGATAACAGTCCACACCGCCACCACCACGTCCCTCCAGTGGGTAAGAAGGGCAGACCTAAGAGGCACAAGTAAGGGCTTCCAGGGCCAGCCAGACACCCCAGAGTGCTAGACACGTATCCATGCGAGGTTCTCGCCTTCAGGGTCTCTTCTGCCCGATCCCCTACGAGGGGCAGTGCAAGTACTCGTGCCCGGCACCCTCACCTGCCGGCCCAGCCTGCTAGCCCCGTGCCCAGCCCAGGGAGCTCCGAGCTGCCGGAGCCGCAGCGCCCACTCGGGGCAGGCAGCGAGCACTCACCATTATGCTCCTGCATGCTCGACAGCGACCAGAGCAGCAGCGCCACCAAGGCCAGGAAACAGAGCTGGCTCAGCAGAAGGTCCCTCCGGCGACTCCGGCGACGCTCGCGGTCCTCCTCCTCGGGCGACGGCATCCTCGAGAGGCAGGGCAGCGGCCCCCGCGGGGGCCCCAGCGAGCGGCAGCCGCTCCGGTCGCGGGCGGCTGCGGCGAGGACGGCGGCGGGAGGCAGCCCTGCTCTCTGCAGGCGCGCGTCCTCGCTGCGCTCCCGCCCAGCCGCCGCCGCCTCCTTTTCCTCTTCCCCGCCGCTGCCGGTCTTCTTCTCGTCTTGGTCTTCGTCGTCGCTATCGCTCAGTCCCTCCTCCTCCTCTTCCTCTTCGCCTCGGGCCCGCGCCGCCGCCTCCCGGCGCTCGGGGTCCCTCTCCTCCTCGCGCGCCATAGCTCCCACGCTCGGCGTCCGCGCTCGGCCTCGGGCGGCGGCGCGGCGGGGGCGGCGGCGGGAGGCGGGGGCGGTGGCGGCCGAGGAGGAGGAGGAGGAGCAGGGACGGACCGGCGGGAGGAGGGCCCGCCGCTAGCCAACTCGGCCGGCTGGCGAGGCCACCCGGGCTGGCTACGGCCTCGCCGGCTGCAGGAGCGCCTCGCGGGCCGCCCGTACTCCATGGTCCGTGAGCAAGAGCCGGGGCCGACCGGTGTTGGAGCGCTCAGGGAGCACAGGGCGAGCCGGGGGCACTGAGGGCGCAGCTCCCCGCAGCCTGCAGCCAGCGGCGGCTCGTGCGCGGGCGGGGGCAGTGCGGGGACGTAGCCAGCGCCGGCCAGCACCGCGCAGAGGGGGCGCGCGGGGAGGAGACAGCTGAGAAGGGAGTCCCGTGCGCGAGCCTTCAGGCGTTCCGAGCCAGGGGAAGGGGGGCGGCGCAGGAGAACCCCTGCAGCGAAACCCACGCTGCCGAGAGGAGGATCTCCAGGAAGATGGATTCAGCCAAAACTTTCGGAGAAACCCAGGGTCTCTTCAGCCTTTCCCCCATCCTCTGCCCAGAGAGAAGGCGCAGCGAGTGCGCTTGGCTGCGCTCGCTCAGCCACCCGCCTCGCCTCCTCCCACGGGCCTCCTGGGTTTTCCTCCGCCCCCTTGTGGGGATCCCCCTGCGCGCCAGGCTGCGGACCTGGAACAGGACTGCCCAGAGGCTGTTGGCTCTCACTCGGGTTGTCCTGGCTCCCCCCTCTGGCCCGGGCTCACACTTCACTCCCTGATCGTGCTGGACCAAACCCGATGCTCTGACTGACGGAAGGCGGGAGGGGGGAGGCTGGCACTGTCCCTGGGTCAAAAGGCCTGAAGGAGGCTCCTGTGCTCCTTGGCAGGGAACATTAGCCTGCCCCTAACTGTGAGGTCAGAGCGCTTGTCCCTCTATTCCCTTGCCTCTAGTTCTATCCCGTACTCACCTACTGCAAGTGTTGACTGTGCTAGACCCTAGTTGCACCCGTGGCCCTGCAGAAGCTGCCCACTTAGAGAGAACATCTAGTGGCCTCAAGCATACCCACCCTCGCCTACTCAGGCTTCTCAGCTTCCTCCTGGGTGCTGCTAGGATAGCTGACGGATACAGCCTTGAGAAGATGCCTTTGTGGTGCGGGGCTGAAAAACAAAAGGCTTGTTCAAAAGCAAGGATCACCCGAAAAACCAGGTGTTTGAGTGACTGTCTCCATGGAGTCTGATCATATCCGGGAATCTAGTTGCAGGTGTCTAGGGAGGGAAGAGAAAAGATGGAGCCTCTCTACAGGTTTCTCCACCCTAGGTCAGGGAGTATCCACAGTGTCCAAAGTGTTATAGCCCTACAACCTCCCAGATGACCCCCAGCAGCATCTGGAGACAGCAGATCTTGGCAGGATTGGCAAAGAACAAAGCAAGATTTCATAAGTGTCTTCCTTTCCACAGAGGAGACCACTTCACACACAACAAGACTGGAAGACTTTCACTTCCTGTGCTATCATTTATTTCCGCCTGTTCTCAGCTTGGCATTTTGCCAGACGTAGAGCACCTTCCCTATAATGCCCTTCCCTGCGATGCCGTACAAAGTGTCTGTCCCCTTTCTTTGATCACCACGTACTGATGAAGATTGTGAAAGTGTGTTGAGGCTGGAGTGTGTGTATGTGTGTGGGGGCGGGAGCGGGTAGTGGTGGGGGATTCTCCAGTCACATTACCTCCATCAAACATTAGGAGACACAGAAATGAAAGTTTAGGAGCTCAGAATACTCCCTCTTTCAACTAACCAGGAAAGACTTCAATCTCTTTTTCTAGTGTAAATAGGAAAAGTAAAAGTGAGAGAGGGAATCTGGAACTAATTGGGTTAGAGAATGAACACTACCCGCTCAGGGGAAAATTGCCACAGGCACAAGGAGTTGTTTAATCTGGTGATGGGAGAAGTTGTCAGGAAGGGAGCACGAATAGGGGAGGGGGAGAAAAGCGAGAACTGGCAATTTCCTAGAAATTCTCTCAGCACCTGCAATGAGTGAAAGGAAAAAGAACGAGAGTGCTCCTGTGCCACATAGAAATGATTTTTAGTTAATATTCATTCTGACAGATTTCAGAGTGAAGGAGTGTGTTGAAGTGCCGCCAAGACTGCCAAGGAGCCACCCACCAACCAAGGAAGAAAACTGGAGGTTTCTGGTCCCCAGCCTGACAGCACCAAGGCCTGGCAGGTTCCTACCCCCACACCACATAACTTCTCTGCAGGAAAGAGAGGAAGATTCCTTCTCTGGTCAGGAAGTCCCTTTTCTCCACCCCCTCCAACAGGCACACTTAGAAAGTAGGGATGCAGCAGGCTAAGTCCTCTGTCAGTGCTGTACAAGGGAGACATACCCCAGTGGGCTCCTTTTCAAAGGAAAACAGTATTTGTGAACTGCTCTCCCAGTCTTCAGAAGCTATCCCAGTTTTGTTGGAAGCAGGATCTGGAATAACTAATGTGCTACTTATCTTTCACCATCAGGATCCTCATCAAACCTAAGATAGCTTTGCTTTTTATTTCTTTATCTGTTTGAATTCCCATTTTGTGCAGGGAGCCTGAGGGAGAAAATCCCAGGCCCTGATACATTAGTCTGAGAATTTGCTTGCCTGGGAAGAGATATCATCCCAAGATGAGCCTGGTCCTTCACCCTTTCAGAAAGAAGACAGGCATGTTTACATAGCACCTCCTTGCCCTGGCTGGGTATGGAAGGTCATGACCTGTGCCCCCTGTTTTTACCTCCCATAAACATTCCAGTTTCAGTTCTGTGCAAAGACTTTGGCCCTGATATGCAGGCATGGAAGTGGTTCATCTTTCTTATAGCTCTGCCTTTATAACAAAGAACAAAAACAAACTTCCATGACCACATTCTCTGATGCTCAGCTCAGGCCAGCTCTAAACCATTCGGCGAGTGGGGCTTTATCTGTGCCTAGGCAATCAGTATCTTCTGGGCTCTCCTGTTTAATTTCCAGGTCTCCAGCCTCCCCTCACCCACAGCACCCAGACCTGACAGAGCGATTTCCACAACAAAGCAAGGTTGTGTCTCTGTAACACCAAACAATATCGGTTGTGTCATATAAACCACTGATTGAGAAGGAAGGAAGAAGAAAAAGAAAAATCAGAGAAACCACTTGCTTGGTGAGGTGATGGGTCAGCCTCCTAGTCATGGCTGCTCCATAACACAGGCAAACGTGGCCCAACCAAAGGGAGGAAAGACCACTAGATGTTCATTAAAAAAAAAAAAAATCCTTTAAACACAATAAGGCCAATCGTTGGTGGATGGGGGAACAAAAGGGAGGAACTCTTCCATGGACAGTTGCTGGAATAGTCTTCAGATGTAGCACCCCCTCCATGTGCACCTAAAGTCTTAAACATCCAGGCCCTCTATTGTTGGTCACTATCTAGCCTTGAGAAACCACAAATTCCCCCGCTGCTCTTCACTCCCAGACATGTCACTCTGAATATGCACAGTCAACCAGATCTGGACAAAACCCCAACTTCACACAGGAAGGCCTGACAAAGCTTATTTCCCTCCCCATTCTATTTGTGGTCTTTATCAAAAAAACCTGTAAAGTTGCTCCTTTCGCTTCTTCCTGAGCTGTCAGCATTTCTAAAGACACAAAATAATTACTCCTATGAGTATGTTGATCCCACACTCCATGTTGTGAGGCATTTGAGAGAACCACATTTGCAAGGTGAGGCTTATGTTAGTTTAAGTGTTCAGTTTACTAGTGGAAGTTTCCAATTTTAAAGTTTGGTTTTTTTTGGTTTTTTTTGCCCAACTGTATGTAGTTTGTTTGGTGATTTTGACTCATTACATAGATATAACTGTATTCTTTTTCTAGTTAACCATTGTTGTATTCACAGCTGTCTATCATTTTTTAATTTTTTGAGGTATAATATACATGCAGGAAAATGCATACCACTTAAGAATTTAGCACAATGACTTTATATATGTGTATACACCCTACATGGGTTCCAGATCACAATTTAGAACATTACCTGCCCACTCCCCACCAGGCAATAACCCTCCAAAGATAACCCCTCCCCTCACCTCTTTCACCATAAGTCACTGTTGTCTGTCCTTGACCTTCAGGTACACAAAGGCTGCTTTTGCTCAGCCTTGCTTCTGTGGGATCTGTCCATACTGGTGTGTAGATATGGGAATTTGTTCTTTTTCATGCTGCATAAGTGTAGATTGTTTTTTACCTGATGCTTCAGTTCCCTTCCAAGTTTAGTGTAAGCCAAGAATAACCAACCACTGCCTCTGGATCAGAGACAAATGACCTCCCAGATTAACTAGTTTTATAAGGAACTTCAACTGAAATTGAAACAGTCATTTGCTGCTTCTCAAACTGGTTATACTGCATAAGGAGAGGCCCAAGGGTAACTGCAGGACAAGAGGTCAACTGGCAGACTTAGGGGGGTCAAGATATTAAAGACAAGCATGGAAGAATTTCTAAGATGTGCATAAAATTTGGAGGCAGCTTTTAATAGAAAAACTCAGCACAACCCATTTCCTGTGCACTATTTCCATCTCCTTTTTCTTCTAAAGAGGGAAGTAGAATAGGTACCATCGGGAAAAATTCCCACCCAGTCCTTGGCAGAGCCATGAAGCATCCTTTTCAATCAAATGTTGTGGACACAAAAAGTACAAGGGAGCCTGTTATGAATGTCAGTTACCAAGCCCATCCTGAGGAAACAGGATTCAGAAGGCCTGGAAGTGTGTATTCTTCACAAGCTCCCAGAGATTTTTCTATGTAAATGTTTGAGATCTGCTTTTCTAGAGAAAGGGGTAGATTGGTATATATTTTTAGTGATTACTGGAGGGCAGATTTAAAAGGAAAAATATATTACCTATCCCTTTTTGGTCAATATTTTTAATTGACTTTTGGGTGTTTGGAAGAAATAAAAACAGAGAGTATGCATATACCCTCTATATCTGTGGCTGTATCTAGCTCCTGTTTTGCATGAATTCTATTTAAAATTATATATATAATCCAGAGCCATGGAAATAATAGAGTAAAATTTTAAATCCTCAGAGGACAAAACTTAAATACTCATATAATCTGAGCAATTTGTTCGTTCTATCACAATCATTCAGAAAGAAAACACTTAAACCCTGCTAATTTTATTTCATCAATGTGAATTTAGGCAGACAGGATGCCAAGTGTGGCAGAGATACCCAAGGAGGACCCTGGAGGCTTTTTTTGTTCACATAGAAATATTAGGCTCGGAAATCCCATCTTTTTCAAGTTAAGCAAAATCTTTTTTTCTCTTCTTGTGTGTGTGTGTGTGTGTGTGTGTGTGTGTGTGTGTGTGTTTAGATGGTCAGCAATACTTATTTTTGGAGGTGGGATTATAGGATTTGGACTGAGGGATCAGTGAATGAAGAGGGATTGCATTTTTTTTCTTTTACGCCCTTTTAAGAATTATTTTTTCTGTTACCAGTATGCTCATTTTTTTAATTAAAAAATTAAGAAAAATTAAAAGAATCTGTCCATGTGTAAGTAGCTAAGACAAGTTGATGTAAAGGATTTGACATGGTTAACTTTGGCGAGATTGAGCAAAAGGCCACGTCTGGGACTCCAGGACTGCCTTGCTATGAGAGCCATTTTGCCCAACAGTTTGCAGGTGGCTGCTTTGTGCTTTGAAGCTTGTTTCTGAGGAGCCTCAGTACCATGGCAGTGAAGGGGCAGGCCACCTAGGTGGCGCCTTTGCTGGCTAGAACAGAAAGCTGGACTTCTGGCCACAGATCTAAGGTGCAGGCCACTTCTTCCCTCTGCAGTCACTTCTTGTTTCCTCGTTGTTAACTAGAAAGATGGCAACAGCCTTTCCTCAGAAGGATGTTTGCAGCAATGAAACATTTTGAAAATGCAAAAACATTCAGAAGAAAGAGATTCCAAAGTTCATCGCTTCTCACTTTAACAACTTTGAGTTATCTTTTTGAGGATAAGTACAGCAAACGCTTTCCCCATACCACCTGGAACCTTATCGCAGATTAGAATCCACCTCAATTCAAGCCCAGCTCACTTGCAAAGTGAAACTTCTTTAGTGCTGTAAACAATAACCCATCACCAAGTTCCTGTCACTGGAGAGGGCTGAGGTCAGGTTCTAAAACAGTGGGGTGGTTCCACGTTGTTGTATCATATCATTTACCAGCACCCCAAGTAGAAAGTTGACAGTCCAAATGACTAACCTTGAAAAGCTGTGGTGATGCGTCCCCTGGTGGCAGGAGTAGACATCCTCCTGGGTCATTTCTATTGCTTCGGAGAAATGTTTCCAGCCTACCTGCCTATGACTGGTGACTGGTTCAACTTAATTTCAGAGGATATCCTCCATCTTTTTCCTTTCCACATTTCTGCTAGGCAACGTCTGACACTGAAATGACTGTTGCCTCACACACAGCACTCCCTGCCTCCAGTATTTGTTTCATTGGAGATATTTCTTCAAATTGTAATTGTCAGCCATACTTACTGCCTTAAGGTACTTAACTCTTTCACTTGTTTAAAATCAAAACCCTTTCTCTGAAAATTGACACCTGAAGTAGACAGGAACTATTTGCAGTATTTCTTTCCAGTCATTTAGGTCCTTGTTACTCAAAATGGGCCAGAACATGGCATCTCCTGGGAACTGCTTAGGAATGCAAAGTCTCAGAATTTGTATCCGTAAAATTCACAGAAGATTCCTATGCACATTAAAGGTTGAGAAACATGAATTTGGTTGGTAGTTCTTCTTTGATGAGAAAGACTAGGACTTCATAACCACCCATACTTATGGCCAGCTACAAATTATAATACTCAAGATTACATATACCATTAAAAAAAAAAACTTCCATGTCTCATTTGCTTTTGAACACCTCTAAATTATGGAAAACCAACAAAACAAAATTCCCAATGTTTAAGCATTTAAAGTAATCTACAAGCAATAGATTCTGAAGTCCCTGAGAAATAAGAATTCCAGCTACATCATTAAACATTTGTGAATAGCAAGTCCCTCCATTCCAGTTAATACTCGAAAGAAGAATTTCTGAGTTAAATCCCATGCCTATTGTAAACTATATTATTTCAACACCACCACCACTGTTTAATGCATTTTAAACAGAAAACAGGGTATAAATTAAACTGAAAGAGCGCATGAGAATTTTGAAATACAACTCTGTCTTGACATACTTCTTATTTTCTTTCAAAGTATTTTCACCCATACTCTGCATTAGACATATTCTCGTTAGAATAGTATATCCAAAAATATCAAGTTTTGACTAGAATGGCAAAAGTTATTAAAGAAATGAAAAAGAAGTTCCTTGAAATGTTAAAAATTAAGTGCAATATTTTTTTTAAAACTTATTAATTTGAACTAATTTCAAATTTACAGAAAGTTTGCAAAAATAATACAAAAAGTAGACCCCTCATGAACTTTCCCTAATGTTTCACCTTAGACATTTATAGTAAAATTATCAAATCCATGAAATTAACACAGGTAAAATACTACTAACTAAACTACAGACCTAATTTAAATTTCATTGCTTTTTTCTTCTCATGTCCTTTTTCTGTTCTAGTATATAATCCAGGATCCCACATTGAATTCAGTTATTATTTCTCCTTAGTCTACAATATTTGACAATTCTTCAGTCTTTCCTTAGCTCTCATAATTTCGACACTTTTGAAAAGTACAGATGGCTTCTTTTGTAGCATGTTCTTCAGTTTAGTTTTATCTAATGTTTTCTCATGATTTACATGAGGTTATGCTTTTAAGGCAATTAAATGATTCTGAGTTCTCAGTGCATCATATCAAGGGGTTTTCAATGTGAATATGTCTTACTGTTGATGATGTTAACCTTGAGTGGTTGGGGTTGCTATTTGGAGAAGATACTTTGAAACTAAGCACATCTTGTTTCTCCTCAAATTTTTACCCGTTAATTTTAGCACCCATCGATAGATTTTGTCCTCAGTAATGATTGCCTTGGTATTCAACTACTTTATAAAAAGGGACTTGCCATTTCCTTGAAGCATTAAATGACTGCTAGAGGAGACTTGAGTGTGTGTGAGTACTCTGGGAATTTTAGGATGTAGGGAAGCTGTGTTCAAATAATAAAAAAATGAGAAGTAGGAAAAGGAAAACAAAAAGGCCCCTTTATGGGTTGTATTTCCAGCCTATTTTGGTATCCCAAGGAACTGTTTATGTCAGCACAGTGCCCAACTTCAAGACCACATAGATAAGATTTCACAATTTATCCATAGATATAGATCTACCAATCAAGGACTTGAGAATTAAAAGACATAGAGTTATGTCTTTAAAAGAATAAGAGTGCTATTCAGTGTAGAAAAATCAAATAAATGTCTGCATGAACCCAATATAGTAAAGTATACAAATCAAGGTGAGGTAGTTATTTACAATTAAACAGATTGAATTTTTTTAAAAAAATTTTCCTGTCTATTATATTGAAATATAATAGACAATATTTACATTGTACAATTCAATGAGTTTCTTTCTCTACTATAGTTGGCATTCAATAATATATTAGTTTCAGTAGTATAGCATAATGATCAAAGATCCACATAACTCATAAAATGGTCACCCCACTAAATCTAGTACCCCTTTTCCCCCTTGCATATTTATGACAATGTCGTTAACTATTTTCCTTATGCTACATTTATATATCCATGACTATTTTGTAAATAGCCATTTGTACTTCTTAATCTCCTTGCCCTATTTCACCAGACCTCCCAAACACCCTCCTATCTAGTAGTCCCCAAAATATTCTCTGTATATATGAGTTTGTTTAGATTTTTTGTTGTTGTTTATTTTGTTCTTTAGATTCCAACATGTATGTGAAATGTGATATTTATCTTTCTCTGCCTGACTTACTTCATTCAGTGCAATACACTTTAGGTCCATTAAAGCAATATCTTTGTCCATCCCCATCCCCTTTAGTCTGTGTGTGTCTTTTAATCTGAAATGAGTCTCTTTAGGCAGCATGTAGGGGTCTTGTTTTCTTATCTATTCAGCAACTCTATCTTATGGTTGGAGCATTTAATTCTATTCCATTTGAGGTACTTGTTGATGGAATGTAGTTATTACTATTCTTTATTCCTGTTTTCTCTTCTTAAAGAAGTCAAACATTTCCTGTAATACTGACTTGGTGTTGATAAATTCCCTTAGTTATTTTTGTTTGAGAAGCTCTTTATCTGTCCTTTGACTCTAGATGATAGCTTTGCTGGATAAAGTATTCTTGGTTGTAGATCCTCAATTTTCATCACGTTCAATATTTTGTGCCGAGCCTTTCTTTCCTGCATAGCTTCCTTTGAGAAATCAACTGCCAGTCTTATGGGTGCTCCCTTGTAGGTGACTAAATGCTTTTCTCTTGCTGCTTTTAAGATTCTCTCTTTGTATTTAACTTTGGCATTTTAATTATGATGTGTCTTAGGTGCAACTCATCTTTTTGGGGACTCTCTGAGCTTCCTGGGTTATATGTCTATTTCCTTCACCAGGTTCGGAAGTTTTCCATCTATATTTCTTCAAACAGATGATCAATGTCTTGTTTTCCTTCAGGTATCCCTGTAACATAGATATTTTTACCTTTAATTGTGTCCCATAGGCTCCTTAAATTATTATTATAGTCTTGGCTTCTTTTTTTTCTTGTTCTGATTGAGTGTCCTTGGCTTCCCAATCCTTTATATCAGTGGTTCAATCCTCTTCTTTTCCACTCTGTTGATTCCTCTAATATACTCTTCATCTCAGATGATGTGTTCATTTCCGACTTGTTTCTTTTATAATCTCCATTTCCATTTTTATGTTTATATATATTTTTGTTAAAGTTCTTATTGAATTCATCTTACTTCTCCAAAGTTCATTGAGCATCTATATAACCATTGTTTTGAATTCTGCATCTGTTAGATTACTTGATTCCATTATTCCTGGATCTCTGTTCTGTTCACTCATTATGGTTTCTACTTTTTTGTCTTCTTATATTGGCTGCCTTTCTGTGTCTGTTTCTATGTATTAAGCAAAGTTCTTAAGTCTCTCGGTCTTATTAGCATGGCTTTGTGCATAGGTGTCTAGTGGCACAGTCCTGAGAGAGGGTCAGCTACAGACCAAGTTTAACCCCAGCCTGTGCCCCTCTGGGGCCACCTGTTAAGACTCAGTAAGCAATCCACAGATGCCATGCTTACAGTTGCCTCAAGGGGCCATGCTAGAAACTGAGGCCAGGCTACTACCATGTGGGTCTTGGAGTTGGTTCAGCAAGGAGCACCGGACTCACCAAGGACACAACTGGATGGGGCTTGGGTAGGACAGTGAGTTGGGAGAGGCAGAGTTTCAAGGAATCCTCTGGGTGGAGCAATCTCTGTTATCCAGTTCAAAGACATGTCAGCTATGGAGGCACTGCATTGGCACACTGGAAGGGAGGAGGGGGTGGCACTCAACAGAGGAACAATGGATATCACTGGGACTTCTTTCCAGGGAGAGAGCCCCACCTCTGGCCCTCGCTCCAACAACTCAGTGTCCCCCTGTAAGTCCCTGGTGCCCCCTGTGCAGCTGACCCAGTGCTGGTGTTCAGAGCGAGCAAGTCCATCACTGTGAAAATCCAGTTGCAGACATGGCCCTTTTTAAGAGGCGTCTGCAGCTGCCATAGCCTCCGTTCCACTCAGACACCCAGGACTGAGCAGTCTTCTTCCCCCTTGCCCAGCTCCAACCTTCTACCATTGGAGGGCGATTTCTTATTTCTCTCCTAGTTTTAGTGCTTCTGTTCATCCAACCCGAGGCAACTCTACTTGCTATTTGCTCCATATTTCTGTTACAACTTTGATTTCATTACAAGAGGGGATGAACAAAGCCTCTATCATCTATGCAATTTTTCCCTGAATCTAGATTGCCTTTTTTAATTTTTAGGTCATTTATATTTTATTAATATTAACAAATTCTTTTGATAGACTCCATTTTGTTCTCAATTCCTTGAAGTGGTTTTCATGTATATATCCTTGGCCAAACCTATTGGGTATTATGCTACTTGTGACTACCAACTTCAAAATGTCATCATTTGTTTTGCTTTATTTTGTTCTTAAAACATGCATCCTACTTTCTTTGTATTTAAGAGAAATCTCAGAGACATTAAAGCACAACAAGAGCTCCTTGCTCCACACACAAAAAATCATTTTTATTCCTTCCTAGCCACCAATCTCTAATTCCATAACTATGAGCAATTATTCTGTCACTACCAGGGCTCAAATGAACCATGAACTAATTTTTGCTTTTCTACTGATATGCAGGACTAAGAGAATGTCATAAGTTTTAGGTGCCTTCATTTCTTCATTTATAAAAACCCTAGTTTCTTTACTCTCTCTGAGATGCAAGCTATCACATCATTACTCAAGTTAGACCCAAGAGGCCCTAACTTCTCACTATAAGTTATCAGGGGATTTCAATTTTCTGGTAGGAGGAATTGCTACCCACCCATGGTGATCACAAGCATTAAGATTTTGGTTTTTGATCTTTGTGAGTTCCTCATTATAGTAATTATCACATGTGAGGTAATTAATTAGGAGTTTTATTTTCACTACAAAATCTCACATGGGCAATGTTTCCCTGGTTCTTTAAAGGACCTTGAGCAGAAGAAATGGTAAAGTGAGCATATTCAAAAAATCTTTCCCTGCACAACAGCAATGAGAACAGTGGAGGAATGGTTAAATTAATTTTTTCCGGACTCTGAAAATTAACCAAAGACTTCCAGCAATGTGGGAAGTACTTACTCAAGAAAATAATGGCCAATGTTGTGTAACAGCAGCAAACTTTGTGGCATTTTAATTTGCTCTAGTCCCACACTTACTTCCCAGCTCTATGGTACCCTTGAAAACCAATAGCCTACAATCATAGTAAAAGCAAGCAGCCTAGCAGCCATGGTAAAGGGAGGAATGTCTTTTTTCTTTTTTTGTGATATTCCTAATGGTTCTGTGGAAGACCTCTTTTTATTTAGCCCGACTTAGAATTCATTAACTACAAATAGATTTTGCCTATGACAATTTGTTGAAAATAATTGGTGAAAATTGTTTAGCCTAGGGTATTGAATAACATATGAGACAAACAGTAGGGTAACAAAAGTTTTAAAAAAGCCATAGGAGGCTTTGAAAACTCCTAATATCTAGAAACCTAGAAAGCCACACACATGTTTGAGGACTTCGTGCATGTTCAGAGCTGGGCCTATACTAAGGAAAGACCCAAGAGGCCCTAGCTTCTCACTTCTGATTGACTTGAAGGGTCTGCACAAATAAGAAAGGAAGACTAAGACAGAATTGTAACTGCCTGGCTGAATATGGAAGGCATGCCTCAACACATAAACACACTGAGCCCCTTGGCAAAGGAGACTTGTTGGTTTCAGGCATTTAAGGAAATTCCTATCAAACTGAAGTTGACCAGTATGCTAACCAAGCAGAGATTTCAGTGGCCACATATGACAAAGAATGCAGATTTTGCAGAATTAGTTTAGAAAAAATCACTGGCAGGGTTGGGGGAAAGCATAACAACGAACCCTAAGGAGAGAGAAAGTTTTGTTTTCAGATTAGTCACATTATTTTACTTGAGATGTCTGGTTTTTGGCAAAAAAAATGCAAAGAAACAAGAAAGTATAGCCTTATAATAAGAGAAAAAAGCAGTTCATGGAACTGTCCCCAAGCAAGCCCAGACATTAGACATACTGAACAAAGACTTTGTATCAACTATTTTAAGTGTTTCCGAAGAACTAAAAGACATTCTAAAAATCTAAAGAAAACTGCAATAATATTAAGTACAATAACTAAAATGAGAAATTCACTAGATAGTCTCAGCATAAGATCTGAGCAAGCAGAAGAAAGAATTGGCAAACTTGAATATTTAGGAATTCTAGTCTGAGAAAAAGAAAGATAAGAAAATGAAGAAAAATGAACAAGAGCCTTGTAGACCTATGGACATCACAAAGTATACAAACATATGCATAATGGAATTCCAGATGGAGAATAGTGAAAGAAATAGGATATTTGAAGACATAGAGGCTTAATTTTTTCTAATCTTTTTAAAAATTAAGTTTATTGGATAACATTGGCTAATACATCATATAATTTTCAGGTGTACATTATAATTTGACATCTATATATTCTATTGTGTAATTACTATCCAATCCTATGATAGATGATTGGCTAAAGAAGCTGTGGTACATATATACAATGAAATATTACTCAGCCATAAGAAGAAATGATATACTGCCATTTGCGACAACATGGATGGACCTTGGGATAATCATGCTAAGCGAAATAAGCCGAACAGAAAAAGTTGAAAGTCACATGATATCATTTACATTGAGATATAAACCTAAAAGCAACAAATGAACAGGACAAAGAAACAGAGACTCATGGACATGGACAATGGACTGGTGGTTACCAGAGGGTAGGGGTAGGGGAGGAGGGGAGGGGTAGATGGGGTAAAGAAAGTCAAATATGGGGTTAGGGGATGGTGAAGTGGTAAAGGGGATCAAATATATGGTAGCTGAATTTTTTCTAGATTTGATGAAAATATTAATCTACATATCCAAGAAGTTCAACACAATTCAAGTAGTATGAACACAAAGAGATCCACATCTAGGCATATTATAATCAAAGTGTTGAAAGACAAAAGAATATTGAAAGCAGTAAGAGAAGTGATTCATTACATACATTCCTCAATGAGATTAACAGCTGATTTTTCATTATAAACCATGAAACTCAGCAGGAAGTGGGATGGAATACTCCAATATTGAAAGAAAAGTATTAGGAACCAAGAATTCTATACCAGTAAAACTATCTTTCAAACATAAAGAAAAAAATTAGACATTTTCATATATAATTACTCACTAGCATACTTGCTCTACAAGAAATAGTGAAGGGAGTCTTTCAGGCTGAAATAGAAGGATATTAGAGAGTATTCAAATTTAAATGAAGAAATAAAGAGCACAGGTGAACATAACTACATAGGTGTATAAAAAAGTCACTGTAAGTCTATTCTTGTAGTTTTTAAACACATAATGTATAAAGATGTAATTTGAATGACAACAGCATTAAAAAGGGAAAAGCAAATTTTTTATATACAATTGAATTTAAGATGGTGTTAATCTGACACATTTTAAAGATGTTAATTATAATCTTTAAAACAATCACTAATAAAACAACTAAAAAAGTAAAATAAATGACTAGAAAATTAAAATAATACCCTAAAAAATAAGTATTTAACACAGAACACCACCAACAACAAAAAAGAATAACGAAGCAGTATAAGGCATCTAAAAAACAAATATCAAAATGGCAAATGAAATTTCTACCTTATTGATAATTATATCAGGTAAAAATGTATTAAATAATTACAATTCAAAGGTACAAAGTACAGAATGGTTGAAAATAAAGCATGACTCAAATATATGCTGTCTACAAGGAATGTACTTTAGATTCAATGAACAATAGGTTGGTATTAAAAGGATGAGAAAAAATATATGCAAACAGTAACCAAAATGGAACTGAGTGGCTATAGTAATATCAAGTGAAATAGACTTTAGGACAAAAATTGTTACTAGAGACAAAAGATATTTTATAATAGTAAAAGTATTAATCCATCAGGAAGACATAATGATTGAAAATATATATGCAGAACCCAAAAAACTTGAAGCAAAACTGACATAATGGAATGGAGAAATAAATTAAAAATAACAGTTGGAAACACCTATAACCCACTTTTAATAATGTACAGAATAACTAGAATGAACATCAACAAATAAATAAAATATTTGAGGCAACACTATAAACCAACTATACCTAACAGACATTTATAGAACATTTCACCCAACAATGGCAGGTGCACATGGAACATTCTCTAGGATAAATCATATATTAGGTAAGAGAAAGTCTAAAAAAGTTGAAAAGAATTGAAATTATGCAACGTATGTTCTCCAACCAGAATGGAATGAGGCTAGAAATCAACAGTAGAAGGAAAATTGAAATTTTACAAATACATAAAAATTAAATGAGACATTGCTAAGTAACAAATGGTTTAAAAGATGAAATTGCAAAAAAATTTAAAATATTTTGAAGCAAAATACACACACAATCACACACACACACACACACACACACACACACACACATACCAAAAACTTATGAAATATGACTAAAGCAGTGCTCAGAGGGAAATTTACAAACATAAATGCTTATTTAATAAAAAAACATAAATAATCTAATCTCTCACTTTAAGAAAATATATTTAAAAAGAAGAAACTAAACCTAAAGCTAGTACAAGGAAGGAAGTAATAAAGATTAGAGTGGAAATAAGTGAAATAAAAGAAATAAAGAAAAATTGATAAAACCAAAATTTCGTCCTTTAAAGAAATCAACAAAATCTTTAGCTGAACTGACCCAGAAGAAAAAAGAAGACTCAAATTACTAAAATTAGAAATGAAAGAGATGGCATTACTAACGCTGCACGGAAATAAAATTGTAAGGGAATACTATGAAAAATCATATGCCAAGAAAAGAGATGACCTAGATAGATGAAAGACATAAACTACAACTGACTAAGGCAGAAATTAAAATACTTGAATAGACTTATAACAGGGAATTAAATTAGTAATCAAAAAACCTTTATAAAGAAAAGCTTAGGACCAGCTGGCTTTACTAATGAGTTTTATTAAATGTTTGAGGAAGAATTAAAATAAGTTTTTCACAAACTTATACAAAAATAGAAGAGGAGGGAATGCTTTAAAATCATTCTAGGAATCCGGTGTTTTTCTCACATTAAAACCAAACAATGACATCACAGAAGAGAAACTTATAAATGTAGATTTAAAATCCTCAACAAAATGCTAACAAATTGAATCTAGCAATATACAAAAAGAATTATGCACCATAAGTAAGTGAGAATTATCCTATGCCAGGAATACATTTGTTCAACATACAAAAATCAACAAATAGTACAAAATTTCAGTAGAAGAAAGGACAAAAACCACATGTTGATCATTATCAATGTAAAAATAATTTGACAGAATCAACATTCTTTCATGATAAAAGTACTCAACAAACTACAAATAGAAGAGAACTTCCTCAAAACGACAGATGGCATCTATGAAGAACCCATAACTAGCATCATAATAATGAAAGATAAACCAAAAAAAATAAAAAAAAAAAAAAAGGATGTCTGCTTTCAAAACTTTTAACATTGTACTAGAGATTCTAGCCAGAGCAGTTAGGCAAGAATAAAAGAAACAAAAGGGACCAGATTGAAAAGCACAAAATAAATCTACTTCTTTTTACCAGAACCTACACAAAAACTATTAGAACTAATAATTGAGTTTAGCAAGGACACAGGATACATAATCAACATACAAAAATCGATTGAATTTCTATACCCCAGTAATAAATGATTTGAAAAAAAATTTTAAAAAAGAATTCCATTTACAATGATATCAATAAGAATAGAATACTTAGGAGTAAATTTAACAAAACGAGTCCACTGAAACCTACAAAGCATCATTGAAAGAAACTAAAGATATCCAAAGAAATGAAAGACAGCCTATTTCCATGGATTGGAATACTTAATATTGCTATGATGGCAATATTCTTTAAATTGATCTATAGGTTTAAGGTACGTTGCCTGTCAAAATACAAGCTTTCTTTTGCAGAAATTAATAAGTTGATCCTTAAATTCATACAGATGTGGACTTCCACTTTCTGGTCTAGCATATAAAGAAATTGGAAGTCATTATCCTGTCCTAAAATTTTACTAATGTCTTTTAACATAAGTATAAAGGTGAAAAAATGGAAAGTTCAACAACTCTTTTTAGGTTCATAAAAGAAGTGAGGTAACAGGGAAAAATTGTTGCCCTCAAAAAAGTAGAGACAGATGGGCAAAAAGAGAACATTTTAACTTATCAGAGCAAAACCCCCTGAGCACAAACCTCTGAGGGAACCAGTTCCAATGTAGGAAAATGTAAACTGCTCTTGGTAAATTATAGAGGGTGAATAAGTCTGAGAGCTAAAAACTTTGTGGGGGAGCCAGTCATAGGAAGGAACTCATGCTTATGTGATTTTTACCATCCAGGCCTCAAACAGACTCTCATAGTACTATTGAAGAAAAATCTCCTCATACTTCCAGCAGGGGAGGGGAAAAGGAAACATTTTGAAATATGACACAATAGATGATTGGCTAAAGAAGCTTTGGTACATATATACAATGTTATATTACTCAGCCATAAGAAGAGATGAAATACTGCCATTTGTGACAACATGGATGGACCTCGAGATAATCATGCTAAGCAAATAAGCCAGAGACTGAAAAAGTAGAAAATCACATGATATCACTTATATGTGGGATATAAACCTAAAAGCAACAAATGAGCAGCAGGACAAACAAACAGAAACTCATGGACATGGACTATAGACAAGTGATTATCAGAGGACTATAGAGTAATGGTTACTAGTGGGGTCGGGGAGGAGAGGGGAAGTAGACAGGGTAAAGGGGTTAAATATGGGGGGATGGGAGAGGGTGAAGTAGGTAAATATATGGTAGCTGAAGGAAACTGGACTTTGGGTGGTGAATACACAATAGAGATGTCAAATGATAATGTATACCTGAAAATTATATGATTATATTAACCAAATTACCCCAAAAACTGTAATAAAAAAAAGAAATATGACAGAGCACCAGAGCCTAAACTATTGGCAATTTAAAAGCCTAAGCAACCTGGAGTAAGAGAAATATCCAACCTCATCCCACTCTAGCCATCTTGTCCACATTAGGGGTTGGGAGGAGAGAACTGAGAGGCATTTGTGAAATTCACAGCCCAGAGGCACAGACTCACTAAAAGACTGAAACCTAATCATAGGACTATAGAATGTGTCCCCTCTCAAGATACCTCATCGTCACATTACTAAAGGCCAAATTACTGCAGTTCCATTTACCCTGTACATCAAGCCAGACTATCAAGAGAATATTATTATAAGACATATTTAAAGGCAAAAACCAGTTTGAAGTGAAGGATGCATCAGAATCAAACTCAGATTTGACAGGAAAGTTGGAATAATCAGACCAGGAAGTTAAAACAATGATGTTTACTATAGTAAGAGCTCTAATGTTTGAAGTAGATACCACGTAAGAACAGATGAAAAATGAATTAGAGAAATGGATATTCTTTAAAAAAAAAAAAAGCAATAAATTTAAAACACTATAATAGAAACAAAAATGTCTTTGATGAGCCATTAGTACACTGGACATAGCTGAGGAAGGAATCTCTGAACTTCAGGATATGTTGATAGAAACTTCAAAGTGGAAAGGTGAGGAGTAAAAAAAGACTGAAAAATACAGAACCAAATAACCAAGAATGGTAAGAGTATTTCAAAAGATATACATATGCATAATGAGAATAATAGAAGGAGAATAAAGAGAAACAAAAATATTTGAAGCAATAATGACATTATTTCCTCCAAATAAATGTTAGACATCAAACAACAAATCCAAGAAGCTTCGAGAACACCAGGAAGGATAAATTCAGAAAAGAACTATATACATCTAGGGCATATCACATTCAAATTTCAGAAAAATCAAAAGTAAAGAAAAAAATATTGAAAGAAGCCATAGGAAATATACCATCTTCTAGATAAGGATTACATCCAACTTCTCTTCAGAAACCATGCAAGCAACAAGAGTGGTGTGATATATTTAAAGTGTTGAGAGGAAAAAAACACCAGCCTAGAATACTGTACACTACAGTATTATCCTTCAACAGTGTAGAAGAAAGTCTTTCTTGGACAAATAAAAATTGAGGGAATTTGTTCTAAGTAGATCTGCCCTGCAAGAAATGCTAAAAGGAGTTTTTCAGACAGACAGAAAATGACATAGGTTCAAAACTTGGATCTCCATAAAGAAAAGAAGACCATCAGAGAAGGAATTAAGTAAAGGTAAGATAAAAAATTCTTTTCTTATCCTTAAATGATCTAACAGATAATAGTTTGTAAAATAATAATAGCAACAATGTATTTACATATGCATACACATATTTAAGTATACTTATGCATTAGAGAAAGAATGACAGTAATGACCAAGGATACAAAGGTCAGAAGGGAGCAATGTGTATTATTTTGTTATGTGGTATTTTCACTAACTGTGAAGCAGTGTAGCATTATTTGAAAGTGAATTTTGTATTAGCTGTAAATCCAAACTCTAGAGCAATGACAAAAAGAAGTATAACTGATATGCTAAGAAAGAAGAGAAAATGGAATTATATAAAATGCTAACTAAAAATCACAAATGTCAGAAATAGAAAGGAAACCAAAAATAAAAACAAAAAGGGGCAATGAATAAAAAAAAACATAACAAATATGGTAGATATTAATCCAACTGTATCAATAATCACCTTCAATATCAATGGTCTAAATATACCAATTAAAACACAGAGGTTGTCAGAGTGAATCAAAAAGCAAGACTCAACTATATGTTGTTTATAAAAAGTGCACATAAAACATAAAGATACACAGAAACTAAAAATAAAGACAAGGAGAAAGATATAACATGCTAATACTAATAAAAATAAAGTGGGAGTATTTATATTAATTTCAGACATTAAACTTCAGAGCAAGGAAAGTTATCAGGGATAAAGAGGGACATTATGAAATAAAAAGAGGTCAATTTTTCAAGAAGACGTAACAACCCTTAATATGTATGTGCCTAATCACAATGTCTAAATATGTGAGAGAAAAAAAACTGATGGAATTGTAAGGAGGAAGAAATGAATTCATTATTATAGTTGGAGACTTCACCACTGTTGTCTCAGAAATGGAGAGATGTAGCAGGCTGAAAATCAATAAGGACATAGTAGAATTCAATATCATCATCAATCAACTGGATATATTTGACATCTATAAGTTATTTCATCCAACAATAGCAGAATACACATTCTTCTCAAGATCGCATGGAACATTCACCAAGATGGACCACATTCTGGACCACAATACACACCTTAACAAATTCAGAAGAATAGAAATCATATAAAATGTGCTTTTAGAACACAACTGAATTAAACTAGAAATAAATAACAGAAAGATAATTGAAGAATCTACCAAATATTTGGAGATTAAACAACATACTTCCAAATAATACATGAGTCAAAGAAACAATTTTGGGGGGGGGACTATTTTTAGCTAAATAAAAATGAAAACATAACTTACCAAAGTTTTGAAGACGCAGTGAAAGCTGTGCTTAGAGGGAAATTTAGAACATTTAATATATATATATATTAGAAAATAAAAATATCTAAAATTAATAATCTTGGCTTCCAACTTAGGAAACTAAAAAAAAAAAACAAAGAGAAATTATCCAAAGTAAGAAAAAGAAAAGAAATCATGAGAGCAGAGATCAATGAAATTGAAAACATAAACGTAATAGAGAAAATCAACTAAATCATAAACTAATTCCTTAAAAAGATCAATAAAATCAATAAACCTCAGGTCAAGTTGATTAATAAAAAAGAGAGAGAAGACAAATTACTAAGATCAGAAATGAGGGGTTATCAATCACTACTGCTTCTATGTATATTAAAAAGATAACAATGGAATATTATGAACAACTCTATGCCCACAACTTTAATAACCTAGATAAAGTGGAACAAAAACTCACATAAGAAGAAATAGATAAGTTGAGTAGGCCTATATCTGCTAAAGAAATTGAATCAATATTTAATAACTATACAAAACAGAAAGCACCAGTCCTGAATGGGTTCACTCATGTATTTATCAAATATTTAAGGAAGAAATTATATCGTTTTTGCTAAAGTCTCTTCTGAAAAAATAGAAACAGAGAGAGTAATTTCTAACTCATTCTATGAGGCCAGAATTACTATGGATACCAAAACCAGATGAAGACATTATAAGAAAACTATCAGCTAATATCTCTCATGAACATACTTGCAAAAATCCTCAAAAAGCATTAGCAGGAGATTTGACTTCGTGTCATGAACACATATAATGCAATACACAGATGATATACACTTGAAACCTACATAATTTTATTTCCAATGTCACCTCAATAAATTTAATTAAAATTTTTTTTAAAAACCCAAAAAGCAGTAGCAAATTAAATCCAAGAATATATAAAAAGAATTATACACCATGACCAAATGGGATTTATTCCAGATATGCAAGGCAGGTTCATAATTCAAAAATCAATTAATGTAATCCTTCATATCAACAAACTAAATAAGAAAAGTCACATGATTGTATCAATAGATGCAGAGGAAACATTGGACAAAATCCAACACTCGGTCATGATAAAATCTTTCAGTAAACTAGGAATAGAAGGAACTTCTTCAATTTGATTTTTAAAAGTCACAAAAAATCCTGCAACTAACATCATACTTAACAATAAGAAACTAGAAGCTTTTCCACAATAATCAGGAAAAAGACAAGGATGTTCTCTCTCACCACTCGTTTTCAACATCGTAGAAGCCCTAACCACTGCAATAAAACAAGAAAGGAAGAGTAGACAGATTGGAAAGGAAGAAATAAAAACGTTTCCTTTTTTTTTTTTTGCAGATGACATGATGGTTGATGTAGAAAATCTAAAGGAATAAATAAAAATATCTTTTGGAACTAATAAACAACATTGGGGTTGCAGGATACAAGATTCATATACAAAAGTTAATTGTTTTCCTACATAATGGCCATGAATAAGTGAAATGAAATTAAAAACATGGTATCAAGCAAAAAAATGAATGGAACCATATAAAACTAAAAACCGTCTGCATAGCAAAAGAAACCATCAAGAAGACAAAGAGGCAACCATCCGAATGGGAAAATATACTTCCAAACAATGCCTCTGATAAGGGCTTAATTTGCAAAATATGTAAAAACTCATAAAACTCAGCAATAGAAAAACAAAGAATCCTATTAAAAAATGGGCAGAGGACCTAAACAGATACTTCTCCCGAGAAGATATACAAATAGCCAACAGACATATGAAAAGATGCTCAACTTCACTAGCTATTAGGGAAATGCAAATCAAAACCACAATGAGATACCATCCCACATGTGTTAGAATGGCTATCATTAACAAGACAAGTAATAACACCTGCTGGAAACGTCGTGGAGGAAAAGGAACCTTCATACACTGCTGGTGGGAATGTAATTAATAAAGCCACTATGGAAAATAGTACATACAACCTCCTCTGGGTATTTACCTAAAAAACTTGGAAGCATTTATCTGCAAAGATATATGCACCTAGTGTTCATAGCAGCATTGTTTGCAGTGGCCAAGACATGGCAACAATTAAAGTGTCTATCGATAGATAATTGGATAAAGAATATATGGTACAATATATACAATAGAATATTACTCAGCTATAAGAAAAGATGAAATACTGCCATTTGCAACAACATAAATGGATCTTGAGATTATCGTGTGAAGTGAAATAAGTCAGACAGAAAAAGTTGAGAACCATGATTTCACTCATATGTGGGATATAAAACTGAAAGCAACAAACATACATGACAAACAGAGACTCATGGTCATGAAGAGTGGATTAGTGGTTACAAGAGGGAAGAGGGAGTGGGAAGTAGATGGAGTTAAAGGGATCAAATATTTGATGGTGGAAGGAGATTTAACTTTGGGTGGGGAACACACAATGCAATATACAAATGATGAATTATTGAATCGTACACTTGAAACTTATTTGATTTTATTAACAAATGTCACCCCAATAATTTTAATAAACAAGAAAAGAATAAAATAGTTAAATACTATTTTTAAAAAAAATAAATAAAATAAAAACATGATATTTAAAGCACTCAAAAATTACTTAGGTATAAATCTAATAAAATATGTATAAAAATTATATGAGGAAAACTACAAAACTCTGATGAACTATTTCAAAGATAAACTATGTAAATTCCATGTCCATGGATAGGAAACTCAATGCAGTCAAAATGTCAGTTCTCTCCAACCTGATGTATAGATTCAGTGCAATCCTAATAAAAAATAAAAATTAAAAAAAAATTTTTAAAAACCTCAGCAAGTTATTTTATGGTATTGAAAAGTTGACTCTAAAATTTTCATGGAGAGGCAAAAGACCCAGATAGCTTACTATCAACCGACAGTGTAGTATTGGCAAAGAACAGATAAAATGTCAATGGAAAAAAGTAGAAATTCCAGAAACAGACTCACATATATAATCAACTGATCTTTGACAAAGGAGCAAAGGCAATAAATTAAGGTATAATGTTGCTGGAATAACTGGAGATCCACATGAAAAAAAAAACTAGACACAGACCTCACACCGTTCACAAAAATTAACTCAAAATGGATCATAGACCTAAATATAAAATGAAAAATTATAAAACTCTTGTAAGATAACAGAGGAGAAAATCTAGGTGCTGATGTGGCTATACCTTTCTAAATACAATATCAAAGGCACAATCCATGAAAAAAGTAATTTATAAGCTGGACTTTATTAAAATTAAAAACTTCTGCTCTGCAAAAGATACTGCCAAGAGAATGAGAAAACAAGCCACAGACTGGGAGGAAATATTTGAGAAAGATATATCTGGCATAGGACCATTGTGTAAAATATACATGAACTCTTAAAACACAACAAAAAGAAACAAATCACCCAATTAAAAATGAACAACTCATAACTCACTGAAGATATACAGATAGCAAATAAGCATGTGAAAAATATGTCCTACCTAATATGTCATAAGGAAACTGCAATTTTAAACATCAATGAGACACCACTACACCCTTATTAGAATGGCCAAAACTCAAAACACTGACAATATCAAATGATGAGGAGCAACAGGAACTGTTGTTGTTTATTGCTGATGGAAATACAAAAATGGAAATAACCACTTTGGAAGGCAGTTTGGTAGTTTCTTTAAAAACTAAACATATCTTACCACTTGACCTAGGAATTACGCTCCTTGCTATTCAAAAAGTTGAATACTTATGCCTAAACAAAAAACTGCACACATATTTAAAGCAACTTCTTTTTAATTGCCAATACTTGGAAGCAACCAAGATGTTCATTAGATGTGTGGATAAATTGGCACATTCAAACAATGGAATATTATTCAGTGCTAAAAAGAACGAGCTATCAAGCCATGAGAGAGCACAGAGGAACTGTAAATGCATGTTACCAAGTAGAAGAAGCCAATCTGAGAAGACTACATACTGTATAATTTCAACTATATTAGACTCTGTAAAAGACAAAATTATATAGACAGCAAAAACATCAGTGGTTTACAGGGGTCAGAGGGAGGGAGGGATAAATAGACAAAGCACAGAGGATTTTTAGGGCCGTGAAATTGATCTGTATGATACTAAAATGGTGGAGACATGTCATTATACATTTGTCAAAACTCATAGAAATTACAACACCAAGAGTGAATTTTAATGTAGACTGTGGACTTGGGTGAATGATGTGCCAATGTAGGTTTGTCAATTTTAAGAAATGTACCACTCTGGCACAGGATTTTGATAATAAGGGAGGTTGTGTGTGTGTGTGTGTGTGTGTGTGTGTGTGTGTGTGTGTGTGTTGGGGGTGGCAGAGGGCTTTTGGGAACTCTCTGTACTTTCTGCTCATTTTTACTGTGAACCTGAAACTGCATTAAAACATTGAGTCTATTTTTTTTAAAAATCTACATGGAAATGAAAGGAACAAAAATAGCCAAAACAACCTTAAAAAGAACAAAGATGGAGAACTCACACTTCCCAGTTTCAGAACTTACTACAAAGCTACAGTAATCAATAATGTGTGGTACTGACATAATAGTAGACATATAGATCAATACAATATAACTGAGAGTCCAGAAATAAACCCATACATTATAGTGAATTTATTTGAAAAGAGTGCCAAGAAATTTCAATAGAGAAAGAACAGCTTTTGTAACAAAAAATACTGGGACAACTGAATATCTACATGAAGAAGAATGATTTTGAATCCAAACTTCACAGCATATACAAGAATTAATTCAAAATGAATTAAATACCTAAATATAAGTGCTAAAATGATAAAACTCCTAGAAAAAAATTGTAGTCATAAGTCATCATGATCCTGTATTAGTCAATGGTCTTAGATATGACACAAAATCCCAAGCAATAAAAATTGATTGCTTGAACTTCATAAAAGTAAAAATAATTGCGTCAAGACTATCGAGAAAGCAAAAAGACAACCTATAGAATAGGAAAAATATTTGCAAATCATAACAGATAAGAGACTAGCATCTATAACATACAAAGAACTTCTACAACTCAGCACTAAAAAGACAAATAACTCAATTTCAAAATGGGCACATTTTTGAATAGGCATTTCTCTAAAGAAGACGTACTAATGGCCAATAAGAACATGAAAATATATATGTTTAACATCATTCATCATTAGGGATGTGCAAAACCACAAAGAAATATTACTCCACATCCACTAGGATGCCTATAAGAAAAAATGCAGACAATAATAAATATTGATAAAGATGTGGAGAAATCAGAGTTCTATTACATTGTAGATATGAATATTAAATGGTGCAACTGCCTTGGACAGCAGTTTGGCATTTCTTCCAAATATTAAACATAGAATTATCACATGACTCAGAAGTTTTATTCCTAGGTATATACAAAAACATTTACACAAATGTTCACTGCAGCACTGTTCATAATAGCCCTAAGTGGAAACCCAATTGTACATGAGCTGATAAATAGATAAACAAAATGTGGTTTATCCCTACAATGAAATATTAATCAGCAATAAAAAGTAATGAAATATTGGTACATGCTACAATATGCATAAACCTTGAAAATATTTGCTAAGTGAGAGAATTCAGACACATATTTTGTGACGTGATTTACATAAAATGTCCAGAAAAAGCAAATCCATACAGGCAGAAAGGTTAGTGGTTACCACAGACTAGGAGAATAGGGAGCAAGTGCTAATAATTGTGGGTTTCTTTGAGGGATGGTGACATGTTCTAGAACTAGATTGTAGTGATGCTTGCATATCTTTGTAAATATACTAGAAATCACTTAATGGTGCATTTTAATAAGATGAATTCTAGGTATGTGACCATTGTTATTAGTGATTTCTTCTACGTTGGTTTTGCATATTGCAAAATGCAAAGCTAAAGCTTTCGTTTGTCCAAGCAGCCTTTTAAACATGTCATAGATGCGTTGTATCTGATGTTATTGTCTTGGCTAAGCATAAGACAAAATAGATCCACGATCTCCTTATGTCTTGCAGTCTGCTTGTTATTGAAGAAGACAATGAATGTGGCCACCCACAATTTGTCTACTTCTGACCAGTAATTCTTTTACATTATCCACTACTTTACTACTTTTGAGCACACAACTAGAGGATATGCACAAAACTTAGCATGACTGTAAGCTCTTCATCCGCTCCTGGCCTTTGCCATATACATTCCATTGTCAATTGCATCCATCTTTCCTGTACTGACGTTCCATTCTATGAATAACTCTTCAGAAGATTTATATGTTAACTGCAGAAACTGAAAAATCTCTTAGTAAGCCATCAACCATTGCCATCAAATGTAAAAAAGGCCTTGTGATTGTGTATGTTCAAATGCCTGATGAAACCAAAGCGGTCCATTAAATATTTTTATCCCTTTTGAGTGTAGCATTTTATAATTCGGTAAAAGATTTTTACAGCATACTTTTAGAAGGAACTTTGCACATAGGATTCTGTGCTTCATCCACAACTACTGAGAATTATTGCAATTTAAAACATTATTTTGACATTTTTGTTTAAAACTTAAGCTCCCGTTAACACGAAATTACGAAGAATTCTATTCTTAAAGCACTTAGAATTTTGTTGTTTTCAATTTTTAGAAGTAGGAACAAAATATTTGCTTTTACACAGTCTTCAAAGTATTTCTTCGCTCTCTTTTTGTTATATTTGGATGGAAAATGTTTTATCACAGTGCTTTTGGCTCTTTTCCTTCCTTGTGGAATCTTGAGGTGGCAAAGTTGAAGCTCTGCTTTTAATTTGTCTTAAGATTTGAAGTCCCACATAATACTTTTTCTTATAGCTTATATAGCCATAAGTAACTGAACATTAATACAGTTCATGTAGGTAATTTTATTTAATGCTATAAGTGCTAGTATATCAAACACATATTATTACTGTTTTACCTTACACTGTCATTGCAGTAAGTCATCAACATCATCAATAGGTTCTTGCAAACTGCTGCTTCAAGCAAAATGACGTCTAGTGAAACCATTTTTACCATGGCTAGTTGTTATAAATGAGTGTTAAATTAAGGTCCTATGGCATATTTCTGGTCACAAAATCATCACTAAACTTCTAAATAAACATCTAAACCGCTACTAATATTAAACATTTAAGGGAATGTTAGCTGTGCATACATATAAGAAAGAGTAATAAAAGCAGGTCCGATAATAATTTTCCAGCCTGATGATTCCAGTTTCAGGCCTTGAGTGGCTGAAGCCTCTCCAGGCAGCTCATTGAGAATGGTAGAAACTCACCCTGAACAGAACATTCTTCCATTGCAGGGCCACTCACACACACACACCCTCACGTAGACTGGCACCGTTAGACATGCCAATTCACCTAACGTACACATTACTGAAATGTAGGCGAAAACTGGAGTTCCTGGAGAAAACCCACATGGACATAGGGAGAACATGCAAAGTCTACGCAGACAGTAGCCCTGGCCAGGAATCGACTTTTTTTCCTTATCAACATTCTAATGAAATGATGTTGAGTAAAACATTATTTGACAATCTGCTATATTATTATGGACTGAATTGTGTCCACCAAATTCATAAATTGAAACCCTAACTCCCAATATGACTGTATTTGGAGATTGGGCCTTTAAGAAACTAGACCATTGCAACGAAGTGAATATTGCAATAAAGTGAGTCACAAGAATTTCTTGGTTTCCCAGTGCATATAAAAGTTATGTTTATACTGTACTATAGTGTAGTCTATTAAGTGTGCAATAGTATTATGTCTAAAAAATATACATGCCTTAATTAAAAAATACTTTATTACTAAAAAATGCTAACCATCATGTGAGGCTTCATCAAATCATAGTCTTTTTGCTGGTGGAGGTCCTAACCTTAAAATTGTAAAAAACAAAATATCTGAGAGGTACAATAAAGTGAAGCACAATAAAACGAGGCATTCAAGGTTAATGTAATTAAAGTTAAATGAGGTCATAATAGTAGGACTCTAATTCAATAGGTCTGGTGTCCTTATAAGAAAAGGAAGAGACATCAGGAGCACATGCATAGGGGAAAGGCCATATGAGGGTACAGCAAGAAGGTGTCCATCCACAAGCTAGGAAGAGAGCCCTCACTAGAAACTTGGCACCTTAATCTTGGACTGCCAGTCTCCAGAAATATGAGGTAACTAATACATTCTGTTATGAAAGCATCCCAGACAGTGGTATTCTGTTATGGCAGCTTGAGTAGACTAATACAATTATTTTTCAAATTTATATAAACATTGATTTGCTCAGAAAGTGTGAGATGGTTGGTCATATTAAAGTTATTTAGCTAGTACCCTCTCGTAAATATTTATAATAATTATCAATTGCTTTCCCTGTTAAAATATTGAAAATACTAATGACTTTTATACATAAATTTAATGACTCACAATTATCGTTAATTAGTACAACACTTTACTCTTTTAATAAATATACATTTAGAGACTTTTCACTGCAAGATACATCTAAAATGCTTGCCTCTATTTGGAAAAGATATTCAAATATTAAAGTAAATCTAAAAGGCATGCCATTCTGTTACCAGCATTGTTTCCATATATTTAAGCGGAAAAGCAGAGTAGAGCACAATATTGAGGCCAAAGCTAAACTCTGATGCATCCTTACACTTTGTGCCAGCACTTCCCGTTAAACCTAATTAAACTCAAAATATCTAAATGAGAACTAGCAGACCAGAGATTCAGATCTTGTTTGGTAATGCAATGTCATTTTTAGAATGTTATAAATTTATGATCTGAAACGTTTCACTTTCACGGTACTATAATAATAATAATAATAATAATAATAATATAATAATAATAAAAAGTCAACAGCATTTGAACAATCTATATGGAACAATCTCTATGGATGAGTTCCTTCATTCTCCAAGAGCTTATTCTCTGAAGCTTTCAATCACAGTGCGGGCTGCCACAGAGACTTAATGAAGCCTGTCTGAATGCCCTAGCCACCTTGGTGTGGAACTCATCATTTCTGTGATTGAGTCAGATGCTTACATTGAGATTAACTTCACTGAAGAAGAACCCTAGTTTCTGGAAGGGCACCAGCAATATTCTGGGAGACTAACCTGATGAGTGTGCCAATGAGCAGTGTGTATTTTTAGATACATACTTTTCTTGACACTTCTTTGCCCCATGTATTATTTAGAACTTTGTTTTTAAATTTGTAACTATTTTAGGATTTTCTAACTATCCTTCTGTTATTTCTAGTTATCCTTCTGTTAATAATTCTATGGTGGCCTATAAACATACTTTGTATGATTTCTAATCTTTTAAATTTATTACAGTATAATTTATGACTCAACATATGGTCAATATTAGTGAAAGTGCTATGTGAGCTTATGAGGAATGTGTATTCTGCTGTTGTTGGATGGAGTGTTCTATAAATGTCAAGTTGATTGATAGTGCTATTCAGATCAACTATATCCTTATTGGTTTTCTGTTTGCTTTGTCTATCAATTACTGAAAAGGGTGTTGAAGTTGTCAGCTATGATAATGGTTTGTCTATTTCTCCTTGAAGTTCTATTAGTTTTTGCTTTACTTTTTTTTTTATGCTCTATTGTTAGGTGCATACACTCTTAGGATTGTTATGCCTTCTTGGAGAATTTACCTCTTATTCATTTTGTAATGCCCTTCTTTATCTCTGATAACTTTTCTTGTTCTGAAGTCAGTTTTGTATGAAATTAATGTAGTTACTCCAGTTTTCTTTTGATTAATGTCAGCATGATATGTCTTTTTCTATACCTTTCCTTTTAACCTATCTGATAGACAGCATATATTTGGGTCTTGTTTTTGATTCACTCTGACAATATTTGTTTTTTAATTGCGTATTTAGATCTTTTGTATTTACTAATTATTGATATAGCTAGTTTAATATCTACCATGTTTGTAACTGTCCTCTATTCATTGCACTTGTTCTTTATTCTTTGTTTTTTCTTTCTTTCTTCAGCCTTTTCTGGTTTTAATTGAGCATTTTATATTCTATTTTCTCTCTTCTCTTAGCATATAAATTATACTTTATTTAAAAAAAGTTTCAGTGATTGCCCTAAAGTTTTCAGTATACATTTATTTATAACTAATCTAAGTTCACCTTCAAATAACACTAATATCATTTGACATGTAATGCGGCTACTTTATAACAAGAGTATTCCCATTATTCTCTCTCATCTCTCATCTTTCATGATAATGCTGTCCTTCATTTCATGTATCCATATGCTATAATCACTCAATACATTGTTACTATTATTACTTTAAACAGTTCTCTTGTAAATATTTTGAAAATAAGAAGAATAAAATATTTTATTTTACCTTCCTTTTATTCCTTCTCTGATGCTCTTTCTTTCTTTATGTAGACGTATATAATTTTCCTCATCCTTGAAGAAATTTTTAAACATTTTTTTCTGGACTTATGTGCTTACAATGTATTCCTTCAGTTTTTGTTTTACTGAAAGAATCCTTATTTTTCATTCAGTTTTGAAAGATAACTTTTCTGGATATTCTGTATTTTTTTCCTTCAACACTTTAAATATTTCACCCACTCTCTGCTTGCTTGCATGGTTTCGGATGAGAAGTTTTCTGTAGTTCTTATCCTTATTTCTCTCTATAGAAGCCTCCCTTCCCATCTTCTTTCAAGACTTTGTCATTGGTTTTCTGTAGTTTAAATATGATATACCTCAGTGTAGATTTTTTGGTATTTATCTTGGTGTTTTCTGAGCTTCCTGGGGCTGTGATTCTGTGTCTGTCATTAATTTTAGAAAATTTTTGTTTTTGCTTCTTCAAATATTTTTTCTCCTTTTTCTTATTCTGGTATTTCAATTGTGGGTATGTTATACTTTTTGAAATTTTCCCACAGTTTTAAATATTTCGTTATAATTTATTTTGTTTTATTCAGTTTGGGGACTTTCTAGAGCATACCTTTAAATTCTCTGATTCTTTCCTTAGCTGTGTTGAGTGTACTGAGGAGCCTATTAAAGGTTTTCTTCATTTCTGTTCCAGTGCTTTTGATTTGTAGGGGTTTTTTTTATTATCGTTATTTGTTACATTATCTATCTGTTCTTGAGTGTTGTCTACTTTTTCGATTACATTATCCATCTGTTCTTGAGTGCTGTCTACTTTTTCGATTACAGTCCTTAACATATTAATCATAGCTATTTTTAATTCCCTGTCTAGTTACTTATAAATCTCTGTCATATCTAAGTCTGGTTCTAATGCTTCATTTTTGTCTTCAAGCTGTGTTTTTTCTTCTTTTTAGCATGTCTTTCACTATTTTATTAAAAGCTGGACATGATGTATCAGGCAATAAGAACGGAAGTAAAAGTCTTTAGTATAAAGTTTTATGTGTCCACAAGTTGAGCTGTGTTTAATGTTTGCTCTAACTGTAGGTGTCAGAGGCTTCAAATTCATTTAATGTCTTTGTTTTTATCTCTCATGTTGCCTTTGGGCTGCTTAAATAGAGTCTGCACTTTGTAGCTCTTTAGCTCTAATCCAATGTTTTTATACCGAGCCCTATTGATGTGGTGGTAAGTTTTCTGTGAGAGGAAACATTCTATGACAGCATGATTAAATCTCAGTCTTTCATAGGCCAATTTTCCTGGGCCATGACCTTCATAAGTGTTTCTTAGCTTTTACCTCCTCCTCTCAGGTTCTGGTAAAATGATTCCCCTTGGAAATTAAGTGCTTGTAATGGAGAACTCTCTGGGCACAGTTTACAAATGGTTACTTTTCCACTTCCTGCTGCCACAACCATGAGGGAATCTTTCTCAGTTTTTCACTATAAGAATCTAGTGGGCTTCCTAAAAGTAGATTTTAAAAAAGTGAGAGAGCCCCCTATGATTGAAGACTCCAAGCATTTCTCACTCTCATGCTATTCCACACTCAGCTTTCAGTTCATCAAAACTAGCACTTCAGTGATCCTACCCATTTGTGGCTCTAGCAGCTTCTGCTCTAAATAAGCAGATTATCTGCATTCACTGCCTCTCCAGATTTGGAGGTGGGAGTTCATTCTCTGATCTCAAATCTTTGATGAATCCAAGAAATTTTATTTTCAGTTTGTCCATTATTTTTTTGTTTTAAGAGCAGACTAATCACTTGCAAGTTCTTTACATGTTGGAACTGAAGTCAAAAGTCCTGAGTCCATATTTTTGTAGTAAATAAGAAATCTAAATTAGCAGTTCCCATTCTATTTGGCACCAGGAACTGGTTTCATGGAAGACAATTTTTTTCCATGGACTTGGGTGGGGGCATGGTTTTGGGATGATTCAAGCACATTATTTATTGTGCACTTTATTTCTATTATTATTACATTGTAATATACAATGAAATAAATGTACCCACAATGTAGAATCAGATGCAGCAGTACAATTAAAGTACATCAACTCATTTTCCACTATAAAGCCTGCCACTAGATGCAGCTTTATTGTCACTTGCCACTCATGGATAGGGTTTTGATATGAGTCTATAAGCAATTGATTTATTATGGTCTCTGTGCAGCTGAACCTCTCTGCTAATGTTAATCTGTATTTGCAGACACTCCCCAGCACTAGCATCACCACCTCAGCTCCACCTCAGATCATCAGGCATTAGATTCTCATAAAGAGCACACAGCCTAGATGCCTCACACGCATAGTTCACAATAGGGTTCATGCTCCTATGGGACTCTAATGCCTGATGATCTGAGGTGGAGCTGAGGCAGCGGTGCTAGTGCTGGAAGTGGCTGTAAATACAGATGAAGCTTTACTTGCTGGCCCACTGCTTACCTCCTGCTGTGTGGTCCAGTTCCTAACAGGCTACAGACCAGTACCAGTCTGTGGCCTGGTGTCTAGGCTCCCTAAATCACATGGGCTTGAATAATAAAGGGATTTCTTTGCTCATATAACTAGGAATTTCTAAAGTAGTTCAAGCCTTATGTTTGGTTTGATCTTATGACTCAACAATACCAATAAAAACACAGACTTCTTTCATTTCTCTGTTCCGCCTCCTTAGTATTATCTACAACCTGGGCACAAGGTGGCTGCCAAAAAATTCCACAGCTATATGTTCTTTCAGGGAGAAATAACTCTTTTTCAATGCTGAAAAAAAGTCTAGGTTTCCATCTTGATTGAACGATCTTAAGTCATGTTCATTGCATCAGCTAGCTATTGCCACAAAAAGCTGTGTTGCAACAAGATTACCTTGGTGCCATTTCACAACAAGCATTACTGATGTGTCTAAAGTTTGTCCAAAGGAAGCTATGCTAATGTCATCTGGGCTCCCTCCCATGCCTTCAGTTTGTGCATGGAGTGGTCTGTGCTGATTTAAGCTGAGGTGGACTGGATGGCTTCATTTCAAGCTAGGAAGGCTCTCCTCTATCTATCTCTCACTCTCCTTGGATCTGAGACTGAATCATGTTATTGTCATAGAAATGACAGGGGTGCAAGAGGGGAACACAAAAAGCTTCTTAAAGCTTGTGCTTGAAACTTGCACAGCATTAATTCTGCCCACATGCTACTCTTCAAAGGAAGCTACACAGCCAAGGCCAGACTCAAGGGACAGAAAAGTATATTGTGCCCGCAGTGAAGCCATGATAAAGGCATTAGCATTGGTGGAGATTAAAGTCAAACATTCAGTCTAGTGGCCTCACAACTCACCAGACAGTTTTCACAGGACTGTGAATGCCCTGATTGACAAGAACCACTAAAAATCCATGGCCTGGAGCTGCTGATTAATTTACACTGTACTACTTTGCTGCAAAGTACCACAGGCTGGGTAACTTAAACAACAGAAAATTTATTTTTTTACCTTATCCTGTAGAGGGCCATCTTCTCCTTCCTGTGTCTTCACATGGTCTTCCCTCTGTGCATGTCTGTGTCCTAATTTCATATTCTTATAAGGACTCCAGTCATAATGGATTAAGACTCAACCTAGGAAAAGTAACCAAAAATATCCACCACATGGAAGGGACTGAGGGAGCAGTATTGTGGTTACCATACCCCAGATCACAGAATATGCCACCCAGAAACATGGCTGAGTCAGCTCTTATCACAAGATGTAAAAGCAGTATACTTCTTCCACATGATGATGAAGGCTGTGTTCTGCCATTATTGGAAGTACAAGTCTCATACCCTCTGAGGTCTGATGAAGGAGCCTGATGAAGGCTGTGTTCTGCCATTATTGGAAGTACAAGTCTCATACCCTCTGAGGTCTGCTGGAAGTCCCTCTCTAGTGCAAATAATTATTTTACCATGTATCTTTGTGAGAAGATGGAAAAGGACTACTTCAACTATTGTATCTAAATCAATAAGAATGGAAATAATATACCAAAAAATTGGGTGACCTCTCAGCCACTTTCTTGAACAGGCCTTCTTTCAGGCACAACTGGATTTTTTTTCTAGATGACAACCTCCCGTCGATATCTCTAAAATAACACAAAGTTTGCAAGTGAGAGATTGATGCTTTTCTTGCCACACCTGAGCCATCTTTCCCTAATAAGAGTGCAGGAGTAATTCAACATTACAACAGTACAATCATGGGTCTACTTAAGTTACACTCAAGTTAACAGGTCATGAAAAGTCATAAGTGTGAGCACCTGTGACTGGGGAGCGTATCCATGCAGTAGTCTATACTAAGAACCACCATGGGGAAAGTGCCAGTGCTGATGGACTCACAGTATTAGTTTGTTGTAGCTGCTATAACAAATCACCACAAACTGGGTGGTTTAGACAACAGAAATTTATTGTGTTTATAATCAAGATATTGACAGGGTTGCTTCCTCCTACAATGTGAAGAATCTGTCCTAGCTTCTGGTGGTTTGTGGCAATCTTTGCCATTCCTTGGTTTGTATCTCCCCATCTCTGCCTCCATCTTCACTTGGAATTCTCCATGTATGTGTCTTTGTGTTCAAATTTATATTTTTATAAGGACACTAGTCATATTGGATCAGGACTCACCCTAATAATCTCATATTAATTAAACTAATTACATCTACAGCTACGTTATTGCCAAATAGGATCATATTCTGAGATACTAAAGGTTAGGGACTCAGCATATGAATTTTGGGGAAACACAATTGAACCCATAATAATAATAAAAGTATCCATTAATCACAAAGACACTATTTCTTATAACAAACACCAAAATAGATTGTAGCGTCAAGTCGAAGTAATATGTCATAACATCATCATTGGGAGGAACCACAATAACGCTATCTGGGTCCTCACTTTTCTTTAGTTATGGTTTAATTCAGGAGTAAAATTTAGGACACCTAAGAGTAGACATTTTTTAAACAATCTTCACTGAATATTGTTTTACTAAATTGAACTATTGATAATTTTGAGATTATACACTGTGGCCAGGGCTTGAAATGCAGCCTTTTTGTATTTCCTGTTGAATAAGTTCCTTATGTCTTAACAGCAAAATAGAGAGACCACACACTTGAAGAGGAGGCTAGCCCACTTAGTCTCAGAAGTGAGCTGATGGGGTATCCAGAAAGCAATTTGGATGATAAATAATGGGAACTAAGTTGAGGGGCCTAAACAAATAAATATGAAGATGTTCATAAACATTCAAGATGTTTTCCAAATCACAATGGCAAGAATGGAGAAGCCCCAGGAATAGGAATTTTATATTCTATAGGGAACTCAAGAAGTCATCACTTTCTATTTCTCACTTGTGTACTTCTCTGCTTTACTTCACCCTTCTTTATATTTTTCTCTTTGTCTTCTTTTCTCCTCTGCGTTATCCTCATTTTTTCTTTTTGCTCTTTTTTCTTCCCCCACTCTTCCTCCTTTTTATTCTTCTCCTCTTGCATTCTTTCTCTTTTTTGGCCCATTCTCCTCAATTTTTATGTAGATAAACAATCTTCTGGATATGTTACACCTGAAAATGCTAGGCAAAATAGTGAAGTATTTTCTTCCCCAAAGAGTTTATTTTTGGTAAAAGACAGAAAAGTAAGTTTTCCTACAAGGGCCATCTGCTTCTAAATAATAATTTGAAAATCTTGTTATATATTATATATTTAAAACGACACACAAAAATAATAATGGAGAAGTGGGAATAACAGATTAGGTACTGTAAATTTATTAAGGCTTACCTAAATCAAGAAATAGCACACACATACCTAATTTATGCAAACTAAAAATGTATATAAACAGCACACTATTCTGATACTGGATCATGATACATTACCTGTACATACAACTACTACTGTTATTAATAAACCTCTGGGACACTTAGTTTTATGCCTAACAAGACATCAGCAAGTCTTTAAAATCTTCACTTTCTCCTTTTAAGGAGGGTATTTCTAGACTAATTTTCCCACCTAATATTCAAATATAGGAAGCACCTGATTGCACAAAGTGTTTTAATTGGTGAGGCCTCAAGTGCTGTTTACTGGCTTGAATTTTTTAATAGTAAACAGTCCATGGGGACCACACACAAATACTATGACAGAAGAGTTGCTACGTTAAGTCTTTTGACGATACATGGTTTGTGGTGAATCTTTATGACATGTTGAGCAATGCACTGAAAGGGATCCCATCTGATTTAATACTTTGTGCAACCACTGTAGAGGTCTATTCAAGTGAAGTTCAATTCAGTAAAAAGTGCTTATTACCCTGTGCCTTTGGTATTCTGCTCCCCACCCTTTCGCAAAGCTCATTCTATGGAGCACATTCTATTCTAGTTAACTGATATATCACTTAAAACCATGATTAACAGACTGAGCCAGAAGCCCAGCAAATTTCTGATTGTTGAAGATTTTCAGATTACAGCCTGGTGGAATTTTACGTTATTGCAGGGTGCCAGCCATATCTCTTATTACAATTGGGGCTCTGCACGAAGATTGCACTATCACTTAGGCACTTAGCAAAAATTTCCCACCTACGGAATACAAGCACACTCCTATTTCTATATGTCTTCTTTTCATTTCTACTGTAGCATTTTGGTTGACACTGGAGAGTAAATCTAAGCAGAACCTGTCTGAATTTGATGGATCTCTGAAGCCATCTACAGTGAGTGAGGACTATGATGTATGAAAGTTCTCTCCAGCTCTCTAGTTTAATTCATAATGTGCTATTGAACACCAAAATGCAGGTTCTGAGTAAGTAACTGGCTGTAAATCCAAACTATGATTAACAGGGGAAGAGTAGTAGGAGATAGTTCTGCTGGAGACCTTGTATCCATACTTTGGTTCAACAGTTGATTGCTTATTTCTGTCTTCACTGATATATACAAGAGGTGGCATTTTTAGGGTGTAGTTACTCTGTGGCTCAATTCCCACTGGAAAATTGTTGTTTTCCGGAATGAAGTGGGTATAATCATTCAGATGTGGTAGTTCTGTTAAGATGTCAGTGTGCAGCAGCACCAATTCTAGTGTCTCGAACTCTCTGGTAGCAAAACTGGTGTCTCAACTCTCTGGTAGCAGTAAGGTTTTACACATACTTCATCCTTTTTAAGATTAAAAGCATATTCATAGTTTTCAATTACTTTGAGTTCATGATGACTGTGAAGATCAGGCCAACACCATAATCAGCAATGTATAGCACATGATAGTTTTTTTGATGAGATACCTGAAGGTGACCATCGAGAGACCTGGTTTGTTCAGAGAAACTGTAAAAGGCTGTTGTATCCCACCAATCAATTGCACTTGGTGTACTTAGTCCCCAAATTTCAGAGTAAGTGCTCGGTAAGATGACATATTTAGTATTACAATTTTGAGTGGTGATGGCTTTCTCAAGCTTATCTTATCATCTTGTTTTCTTTAGCTTCTTTGCCAAACTTTTAACTGCTTTCTCACACCACTTTTCTTCCTGCCTGTTCTGCTCTTCTCCACCTGTTCCTCCAGATCCACCAGCTGATTTCTTCCATCCCAGCAGTTTCTTTACAACTGGTGGAGTGAGTGGCAAGATGAATGACATGTTCTTACCAAAGGCAGCAATCAACACTAAGAAAATATCCTGCTTTATCTAACCTAGACTGAGGCTTAGGCTGAGAATTTAGCTGAGGCAATATCCAGCAGGCTATTTTGATACTGAAAAATGCTGAGGCCATAAATGACACGAATGTGCAAATCAAGGAGAAGGGAGCACTGGAGTTAGATGTACTCTGGTGGCTTCTCTCATTCCAGTGGTCATACTCCAGGATGATGTCATGTACATAATGGCAGGAGGGAACGTCAGATACCCAAAAAGTATGAAAAGTTATGCTGGAGACCCCTGAAAAAGCCAAGACCCTGGACTCCTCCAATAATGATCCAAGACTTCTTCCCTTGGTTCTGTTGCAGAAGTATGAATATGTCATGCTTAGGTTAACTTTGGCTCTGGGTGTAGTAGAGAAAAAAGAAGTCTACCTTGAGAATTCCCAACCATAATCTCACATTTTCTGTGACTATAGAGCTTAAATTTATACCCTTATGTGATATGATAAAAATTTTGGCTGAAGCCCCCAAAAAACTAGGTTAAACATTGTCCAATATTGGTGGCTACACCTAGACACCTTGCAGGAGCAAAACAAAACTTTTCTCTAAATGAATCCCCTTAAAAACTGGCCTCGAGCAATTCACACATACAAAAGTCCAGGGAAACCCTCTCTCTCTCTCTCTCTCTCTCTCTCTCTCTCTCTCTCTCTCTCTGTATGAGTGTGTCTCTCTGTTTCTCTCACTTACACACACACACACACACACACACACACACCATCATCACCACCACCACTACCACCATCACCAAATCCAAAAAGATACAAGTTACCATGGGAAAAAGACAACAAAAACAATAAAAAACAATAGCCCACGGAGTCAGACTCACAAAGGCTGATGATATTGGAATTATTAGATAGGGATAAATATAAAAGAAACATGTTTAATATATTTAAAGATATAAAATAGTACATGAAAGAATGTGAATGAAAACGAATTTTTAATAATTAAACAGAACTGAGAGAAAGAAAATTTAAATAATGGAGATTTGAAACTCAGTGGACATGTTAAACAGCAGATTAGACACAGCAAAAGAGAAAAAATATTAGATAAATGGAAGATAGAATTGAAGAAAGTATACAGACTGAACCACAAAGAAAAAAAAGAAAGAGGTTCATTAGAACATTAAATCATAATAAATAATAAGAAACCTAACCTAGACACATAGTAGGCTAAAAGGCATAACCCAGACACAAAATGTGAAACAGTCAAAAATAAAAAAAACAGATTCATGATGAAGAAACAGAAATTAAACTCATAGCTGGCTTATCATAAGCAATGAAGAAAGTAGACATTAGTAATATCTTGTCTTCAAGATGTTGTATTACGTCTCTGAAGAAGTTGCAGTTGCTGCTGCTGCAGAACTCTTCTGCCCACTTCTGCTCTTGACTTACTGCTGTTCACTCTCACCAAGGAACAAGTTGGTCAGGAAGCTGCACCAGTAGCCATGGCTTTTGAAGATACCAAAGAAGCACTCCTGGAATGAGAGGTGGTGATTCACCTAGTCAGAATTACTCTAACCAGCCTCAAGGCAAAAAATCTTTGGAGAACACGTTTGCTGACTTGGTCAGAAGGACAAATGAAAACAATCTCAAAGTGAAAGAACCAGATCTGATAGACGCCTACCAAGATTCTGAGAATCACAAGAAAAACACCCTGTGGGGAAGGTTCTAAAACTTGGGATCATTTTCAGATGAGAATCCATAAGCGACTTATTGACTTGCACAGTCCTTCTGGGATTGTCAAGCAGCTTACTTCCACCAGTATCCGACCAGGAGTCAACGTTAAAAGTCACCATTGCAGATGCTTAAATAAACCTTTTAAATAAACTATCAGTTGTTTAGAAAAAAGAAAAAGATGTTATAGGAAATAACCCATAAAACTGTTTTTCATGAATGACTGCAAAAGCAATGGGGGTTGGGAATTCTGAAAAATAAAAAAAAAAGAGAATCTCAGAAAAGGATGTCCACAAATGTGTTTTGGAGTAAAGAAAAAATGATTCCAGAGTTAAAGCATGGAATGCTGAGAAAGACAATGTTAGAAAATCTAAACAAACTTGACTGTATTAGAGATAACTATCACAGCTAATGTAATATTTATATATAGTATAATAAAATGGAATGGAATGGAATGGAATGGAATAGAATAGAATAGAATAGAATAGAATAGAATAGAATAGAATAGAATAGAATAGAATAGCACTCACCTCTGTTTTATCTAAATGGAAACTCAGACTGGAAAAAAAAAGCAGGAATTCTCAAAGACACTGAAAGGCCAACTAACAACCCACACATGCCTGGAGCAAAATACTATGAACCAATATATGCTATAGACTGCCTAAGGCTCAGGATGGAAAGCTGTGGGAGTGTTTCATTAGAAAATGATGACATTCAAAGCACACGGGCATAGGGGTTATTTAGAAATCTATGCCATTCAAATGTCTGGGGGAAGATGCACACTTATAAAAGACCCTAAGCTTTTACCTTGGACTAATCTCTAGTGTCAGTTCAAGTCTAGGTAAGTTTTGAAGGAATGCCTGAATCAGAAGCAGTTTGTAAAGACTAAGACATGTGGGATTTTTTTTTTCATCTCCTGGAGTTTTAAGAGATCACTGTCAGAAAACTAGTTGAATGCAGATAAGGAACAGAGATTTCAGTGACCACACATGATGAAGAATACACTCTTTGCAAAAAAAAAATGTTTTGGAAAACGTGTATTTGTGTGTGTGTGTGTGTGTGTGTGTGTGTGTGTAACAAATTCTGGAAAAGAGAGAGTATCTGATTTCCAGAGTTACCACACTGTAATATTGAAATGTCCAGTTTTCAAAAAATAATCTCAAAGTATGCAAAGGAACAGGACAGTATCAACTTTTCAAAAGAACAAAACCGATTAACAGAAATCCCCCAAGGAAGCTGAGATATCAGACTTACCAAAGTCCTTAAAACAACTGTCTTAAAAATGCTCAAAAAGCTAAAGGAAAACATGGACAAAGAAGTAAAGGGAATAAGGAGAACAATGTTTGAGCAAAATGGGAATACCAATAAAGAAATGGAAATTATAAAAAGAGACCAAATAGACATTTTGGAGCTGAAAAGTATAATAACCAAAATAAATATTTTACTAGAGGGTCCAACAGTAGATTGAAGAAAGCAGATGAAATAATAGAGCACTTAAAGACAGGATAACAGAAATTTTCCAGTTTAAGAAGCAGAGGAGGAAAAAGGAATGAAAAAAAGATGAATCGGGTATAAGGGATCCAAAAGAAAGCATCAAGTGAACCAGCATACACATGAAATTCTCAGACGGAGAAGTGAGAAAGTGATAGAAAAATAGTATTTGTAGAAATCCTGGCTAAGAAATCCCCCAGTTTGATGAAAAACATGAATCTTCAACTCCAAGAAGCTCAGTGAACTCTAAGATACATTGTATTCAAATCATTGAAAGCCAGAGACAAAGATAGAATTTTGAAAGCAGCAAGAGAGAAGCAACTCATCACATACAATAGATCCTCAATAAAATTAACAACTGATTTTCATGAGAAACTATGGAAGTTAGTTAGAATGCAGTGGGATGATATATTTAAAGTGCTGAAAGAAAAAAAAAAAACCTAACCAAGAATTCTATATCTGACAAAATTTTCCTATAAAAATGGATGAGAAATTAAGACATATCAAGATAAACAAAAGTTGATGGAATCTATTATCATTAGATCTAACCTACAACAAAATGCTAAAGAGAGTTTTTCAGGCTGAAATAAATAGACTCTAGATAGTAATTAAAACACAAGTGAAGAAATAATACAGAGTAAATACAGGTGCAAATAAAAAAATGATATAATTATATCTTTAGATTGTAACTACATGTTTCATTTCTTACATGATTTAAAAAACAAATATGTAAAAATAATTATAAATCTACATTATTGGGTACACAATGTATAAAGATGTAATTTGTAAGAAAAATAACATAGGAAAGACAGAGCTGTTTAGAAGCAGAGATTGTATGTGCTATTTAAGCTGAATTGTTTTCAATTCAAATTAGAGTATTATAAATTTAAGCTGTTAAATGTAATTCTCATGGTAACTGAAAAGCTAATGGCATAAGAGATAAAAGAATCATGAAATATAGGTAAAAATTTTAATTTACCAGGAAGATATAATAATTTTAAATTTCTAATCATCTAAAAATAAACCTTTAAATTTAAAAAATTTTAGTCAGACTGTTAGAGTTTACCACACTGCTCTCAACAATTAATACAACAAGTATACTAACAACTGCTAAGATCATAGGAGATTTGAACAAGACAGTTATCACACTTGATCTGTGGACAATACATATTTACTAGACATAGTAGAAAGAAAAAATAATAATGGAAATTAGAAAATATTTTTTAATGATAATGAAATAATGCTTATTTAAAACTCTGGAGCCATTGAAAAAGGGGCAGAGTGGCATTTTTATGTATGACCTTAAAAACACACATGTTACATAAGCAATACTGAAAGGAAATAAGCTTAACATTCAATTTAAGAAGTTAGTAAAAGATCACTGAACTTAAATGAAGTAAAGAAAATAAATAATAAAGATAAGAACAAAAATAAATAAAACATAAAGATACAATCAAGATAATCAATTATACCAAAAATAGGATTTTTAAAGCAGATTAAAAATTCACAAACCTCTAACAAAATTAATCAGAGAGAAAAAATAAAGAAAGGAAAGAGGAAACAAGTAAGGGAACAAAGGGAGGAACCAATAACATATCAGAAATAAAAAATGGTACCTCACCATTAATGTTGTAAACAGGATTAAGAGGATATTATGATTATGTCAATAAATTTGGATAAAATAGATAAATTATTAGAAACATACAATTTACCAAAGCTGACTCAAAGAATAAATAGAAAAATATGATTGATGTGTAATAATAATAATAATAATACTTCATTATTACTTTAAAATTTTGTACAAATAAAATATCAGGCTCAGACAGTTTTGCAGGTGAATTCACCTTTGTGTTCAAAGAATGGACAATTCTACACTTGTATAAATTCTTCACAGCCAAAATGAGGTAATGCCTTGATGGTAAAGCCAGACAAGACCAGTATGAGAAGGGAAAATTACAATCTCAAACATGACTAGAGAGGTACAAAGTCCTAAATAGAATATTTACACTTTGAATGTAGACATGAAAATAATACATGTAATATGACTATGGTGGGTTTATTCTTAGAACACAAGGTTAGATCAACAATAGAAATCTACTAAAATTACTGAAGTGAGTTCAAGTTTATATAGAACCTTTCAACCCAAATAGTGCTGAAATAAAACTATAGGCCAGTGGTTGATAACTGGGGGCATTGAAAAATAATTTCTACAGAACAGAAATTATTTAAATAGAACACTAATGGGAAAATTCAGAAAAAAATTGCTTGATTGAGCTACTCAAAAATTTAAAACTATGTTCAATAAAAGATTCCAACAAGTGAAAACAAAGACCACAAATTAGGAGAAGATATTTGCCTCAGATTTAAGGTAAAGAATTTAAATCAAGAATGTATTAACATCTCTTATAAATCCAGGAAAAAAAATAGCAAAATAGAATTAGTAAACATGAACATCCACTTCAAAGAAGAATAAAAACAAATGACCAATTCACATGCAAAAACATCCTCATGTTCATTAGCAATCAGGAAAATGTAAATAAAAGCATAAATTATATGAATTTGTTCATATCTTCTAGGTTACACTCATATGTGGAATATAAAACAAAATCAATAAATAAACAAATAAAACATACAAACAAATAGAAAAAACAGGCTTATAAATGCAGACAATAGAATGGTGGTTCACAGAGGAAAAGTGGGTGGGATGACGAAGAAGATAAAGGGGTTGAATACAAGGTGATGAGAGGAGACTAGACTTTGAATGGGGAGCACACACTAAAGTATACATATGTCATATTATAAAGTTGTATTTCTGAAATTTATATAATGTTATAAATTTAATTTATAACATTAATTTATATAATGTTACCCCAATAAATTAAATTTAAGAAAAAGAAAGAAAGTATATATTAAGAAGTCTTCACCAAATGTTGAATGGGAATGCTCCTTTTTAATTATGAAGTATAACTTGGTAAAAATTACTTTGGTAAATACAGTTGACCCTTGAACAACATGGGTTTGAACCGTGTGGGTCCACTTATAAGAGGAATTTAAAATATCAATACATATAGTACAGTAAATGTATTTTCTCTTCCTTATAATTTTCTTAATAACATTTTCTTTTCTCTAACTTACATTATTGTAAGAATACAGTATACAATACAGATACAAATATGTGTTAATTGATCATTTATGTTATTGGTAAGGCTTCCAGTCAGCAGTCAGCTATTAGTAGTTAAGTTTTGAGGAAGTCAAAATTTATATATGTATTTTTTACTGTGTTGGAGTTGGTGCTCCAAACCCCTGCATTCCTTGGAGGTATACTATAATTTGGTTTTAAGCTGACTATATCTATCCTGGATCATAATAATATATATACATATAAATATACAGATATACACATATATAATTAGAAGAGAGAGACATATATATCATTTGTAATATACATATGGCAATATTCTATATGTTTCTTGTGACCCGGAATTTCCATTTAACATATTTGACCTAGAAAAACAATGTACCAAGTAAAAGGTAAAACATTTTTTTCATAGCATCATGTTAGAATCTAGAAATAACCTATCTGGTCAAAGTTTATTGAAAAATACATATAATATATTCCACAATGCAGCAGGAAAAACTGAGAAAATTATAGTTAGGTACATCAATATTGATAAATTCAGAAAAAGATAATGCTAGGTAGAAAAGAAATCAATTTTTAGAAGAACGCCTAAGGCATGTTTCCATTTATATAAAGTTCAGAAATCAACTCATATATTATTTAGAAATACACACAAATGATAAAACTAAGAAAGAAAAATGAGGAAATGATTGATACTATGACAGGAAGTGGGTAGATGCATCTAAGGAAAGGTACATGGAAAATTCAAAAATTTCCAAGGTTGAGACACAGGTTTTTGACTTTTAACAAATAACTATTATTCTTTAAAATGTACATACATGTTATATACTTATGTATTTTATATATATATATATATATATTGTACTTTTTTTTAATGGTCACTTATAGATCTTGTCTTCAGGTTATATTTCCAGCCATCTGAAGAGAGACGGAAATTCTCTAGGTCCAAAATTTAACTCTGGATAATGTATCCAGTGCTGAATTAGTCATCTGTTTTGGAAGACTGGACCAGAGTGGCATAAAAAAACGTACAGACAGAGGTGCTCCTATTGCTGATATAACCATGTAGGGAGAAGAGAAAGAGAAGAAAGAAGTTCCCAGAATCTGATTGGATGGGAATTATTTTGGCATATAACCAAATATTTGTTCACAAGTTTGAGCTAGGTTACGTTCAAATAATTTTTAAAATAATTTTCAGACAACTTTTTGAATTCTTAACCTAGAAAATCTAAAACGAGTATATCCAAACACTCATAGAAAGTTACAGATATGGGCAGGGAAACTCTGGTGAAGTCCCGTCATTCTGCCAGCTAGTGTCCCAGCTTTCTCACCCAGTGAATTCTGGGCCAATTTGGCCAATGAGAGGCACTGACATAAGATAATAAACAGAAGTGGGAAAAGCCAGTGTACTTCTCCCTCTCTAGTTTCCCACTGTTTTCCAGCAGTGGATGGATATCTCCTTTATGATCTCAAATACAAGGGGCAGATGGTTAGAAGTTTATCTGATGAGTAGGTTATTTGATGAGAATGTGGGTGGGATTTGAGAAAAATAAAAAAATGTTAAGAATCCTGATGGATATGAGATGTGGAGACTGCAAGAGAAAATAAAGGATGCTTAAGCAGTTGTGAGAACCCAGACAAAGATGAATAAAATGAATATGGATTTGACCCAGTATGCAAAAAGACTGTGAATTGAAGTTAGACGATGTGGGTGGGAATCCCAGCTCAATCATTCTGACTTCAGGGCTAAACCATTCTGAGTCTCAGTTTCTTCATCTATAAATTAGAGGTAGAGGCAGTTATGACAATAACACCAGCTTCACTGGGCTGCTTTGAAAATATGTACAAAAGACACAGAAGAATCAGTAGCATGCCCAACAACTCTCAAGAGCTGAAAGTAAATCTTAGTTTACTTTTACTTCTGTGCCCATTTAACAATGCTTCCTAACCCAGCTGGTGAAGACTGAACTGTAGGGCTGAGTAGTTGATGACAGGGGCTGCTTCCATCTCAGAGAGTCAAAGCCAGGTATAGACCTGCAAGTCAGATGGATGCCAAGGGAGGTCCATCTCGGACTTGGTGGACAGAAATTGAGCATGCCCATGTATTTGTTATCTATTACTGAATAACAAACAAATCACTCCAAAAGCTTAGTAGCTTAAAACAATAATAATTATTTTACTATGCTTTCATGGTTTCTGGATCAGGAATTTAATCAAAGCACAGAGAAAATGGTTTTTCTCTGCTCCATGATGTCTGGGCCTCATCAGGTAGACTCCAAAGCTGGGGGCTAGAATCATCTGAAGGATCATTCACCTACCAGTCTGTTTGGCTGGCTATTGTCTGGTAATTTAGCACCTTTAGCTAGGGCTGTTACCTGGAACACATGGCCTGTACTTCTTCACAGTAAGATAGCTGAGTTTCAAGAGAGAAAAGAGAGAAAGAATCACTATAATTGTTTTGGAACAAAGAAAATGCACCCCAAGGGTGTGAGGGTAGTCACAAATATTACCGAGACACTTGGCCGGCCAGCCAATACAGAACAAAATGGAGATTTGTTAACAAGAGGGGAAATGACTGCTAGATAAGAAAGCACTGGTGTCTTCCATGCATACATAGCATTCAGCACCATCCAGCTGCATTTCCATCCACTTCTCTAATGTACTTAAGTGAAAGTTACTTCTCCAACATTGTCAAAGTTATCCAAGAGATATCTAGACCAAACATTTGTTTGGTTCATTTCCCTGGATGCCTGTTCCACTTATTCATATCTCTTCTGGCTTCCAGATACACCATAAATCTCTCTCTCTCACGGCTCTTGGCTACCTGCATTCCTATACCACCAGTTCTTTATATTTCTCTTTTAACTTTCACCTTTAGAGCTATCTTTTTTTATATGCCTTTAAAAAATAATTAACAAACTTGGAAAACAGTTTTAGATTTACAGAAAAATAGAGTGGAAAGTACAGAATTCCTATAGACTCCTCCTTCCTCCCCAATTTTCCCCTACTATTAAAATCATCTTATCAACCATATAAAAAGGCAACCAATGGAATGAGAGAAAATGTTTGCAAGTCATACATCTGATGAGGGGGCTAACATACAAAATATATAAAAATTCACAAAACTCAAAAAAAAAAAATCAAAATCCCTGATTAAAAAAGTGGGCAGAATTGCATAGACATTTTCAAAAAAAAAAAAAATACACATGGCCAAAAGTTTCATAAAAGAAGCTCAACATCATTAAATCATCAGGGAGATGCAAATAACAACCACAATGAGATATCAGCTCACACCTTTTATAATGGCTATTATCAAAAAGATAAGAAATAACAAGCATTGACAAAGATATAGAGAAATGAGAACCCTTGTGCACTGTTGGTGGGAATGTAAACTGGTGCAGCCACTATGGAAAACAGTATGGAGGTTCCCCAAAATTAAGTATAGAATTACCATATGATCAAGTAATTCCACTTTTGGACATTTTATCTGAAGAAACAAAATTATTATCTCAAAAAAATCTGCTCCCCCCTCATATTGATTGCAGCATTATCTACAATAGCCAAGACATAGACAACTTAAGTGTCTATCGACAGGTGAATAGATGAAGAAATATGCTGTATATATACAGTGGGATATTATTCAGCCATAAAAATAAGAATATTCTGCCATTTGCAGTAACACGAATGCACTTTGAGGGCATTATGCTACATGAAATAAGCCAGACAGTGAAAGACAAATACAGTATGATCTCACTTGTATGTGGATCTAAAAATAAAAAACCCTCAATCCCAGACCTCATATCTACAGAAAACACATTGATGGTTGCCAGAGGCAATAGGTGGGGTTAGGCAAAAATGTGTGAAGCGGGTCAAAAGGTAGCCAGTTATAAGATAAATGAGTCCTGAAGATGTAATGTTCAGCATGGTGACTATAGTTAACAATAAATTATTGTATATTTGATAGTTGCTAAGAAAGTACATCTTAAAGTTTTGTCATAAGAAAAAAATCTGTAAAAGTCTGTAACAATGTGTGGTGATGAATGTTAACTAAAGTTATGTGGTGATCATCTTACAAAGTATACGTATATCAAATCATTATGTTGTATAGTTAAAACTAATACAGTGGTATATGTCAATTATATCTCAATAAAAAATTATGCATTATTGTGGCATATTTATTATAATTAATGAATCAATATTGATACATTATTATTAACTAAGGTACATAGTTTCTAAAGTCCATAGTTAACATTACAGTTAACTCTTTGTAGTGTACCTTCTATAGATTTTTACAAAGAATGGCATGTATTCATCATTACTTTATCATACAGAATAGTTTCATTGCCCTAAAAATTCCGTGCTCCACCTATTCATTGCTTCTTCCCCTGAATATGTGGCAACTACTGATTTTTTACTGTCTCCATAATATTGCCTTTTCCAGAATGTCATATAATTAAAACCATGCTGTATGTAACCTTTTATTTTGTCCTTTTTTCACTTAGCAATACAAATAGTTTTTCATGGTTTGTTTGCTCATTTATTTTTATCATTGATGAATATTTTATTATGTGGATGTACCAAGAATTTTTCCATTTACCCATCTTAATTACTTCCAAATTATTGGCAATTATGAATAAAGCTGCCACAGACATTTATGTGATTTATTTTGTTTTATTTTATTATTATTATTTTTTTTGTAGACCTACGTTTTTAACTCATTTGGGTAAATAGCAAAGTGTGATAGCTGGATCATATGATAAGACTAAATTTAGTTGTATAAAAAACTGAAAACTGCCTTCCAAAGTGGATGTGCTGTTTTTATATTCCTAGCAGCAATGAGTGAGAGTTACTGTTGCTCCACATCCTTGTCAGCGTTTGGTGTTATCAATGTTTTGGACTTTAGCCAATTTTGTAGGTGTATAGTGGTATCTAACTATTGTTTTCATTTGAAGTTCTCTGATGATATATGATGTTGTGTATCTTTTCATGTTTATTTGTCATCTGTGTATCTTCTTTGGTGAGGTATCTGTTCAAATCTTTTGCCCATACACTGTGTTGTTTTCTTATAGTTGAGTTTTAAGAGCTTTTTCACTATTTTGTATACCAGTTCTTTCTCAGATATGTTGTGCAAAGATTTGCTCCAAGTCTTTAGTTTGTCTTTTCATTTTCTTAATAGTATCTTTCATAGAGTAAAAGACCTTTAATTTAATAAATACAACTTATCAATTTTTTCTTTCATAAATTATACTTTTGCTATTATATCTAAAGGGTTATTGTTACAAGGGGTCAGCTAGATTGCTCTTATGTTATCAACTAGGAGTTCATTGTTTTTCTTTTTTCACATTTAGATCTATGATTCATATTGCGTTAATTTTTGTGAAGGGTGTGAAGTCGGTGTCTAGATTAATTTATTTGTATATGGGTGTCCAATTGTTCCAGCACCATTTGTTGAAAAAATCACTTCTCTGTTGAAACTGCATTTGTTTCTTTGTCAAAGGTCAGTTTCTGGGCTCTATTCTGTACCACTAATCTGTGTGTCTATTCTTTTGCTAAAACTACACTGTCTTGATTACTGTCACTTTATAGTAAGTGCTGAAGTAGTAGTGTTAGTTCTCTAACATCGTTTTTCTCCTTCAACATTGGATATTCTGGGTTTTTTGTTTTTTTCCATATAAACTTTAAAATAAATTTGCTAATATCCAAAAAATACTTTCCTGGGATATTGATTGGGGTTGCATTGAATTTATATATGAAAATGGGAAGAATCGATATCTTAACATACTGAGTTTTCATATCCATAAACAAAATATATCTATATCTTTTTAGTTCTTTGATTTTTTTCATCAGAGTTTTTGTTTTTTCTCACGTAGATTTTCAATGCACAGTTTGTTAGATTTGTAATTAAGTATTTGTTCTTTTGGTGCTAATATAAATGCTATTGTGTTTTTAATTTCAAATTCCAGTTTTTCATTTCAAATTCCAGTTTTTCATTGCTGTAATATAGAAAAGATAGTAACTTTTATATATTACCTTATATTATACTACCTTTCCATAATCCTTAATAGTTCCAGGAAATTTTCAATGTTATTGTTGATGTTGATTTATTGGAATTTTTAGAGACAATTATGTTATCTGCAAAATAAATAAATAAATAGATAGATAGATAGATAGATAAATAAGATAGATAGATAGATAGATAATAAGATGGTTTTCATTTTTCCATCCCAATATGTATAACTTTTATTTCCTTTTTTGTCTTTTAAATTAAGTCAGACTTCCAGTACTATGTTTAAATAGGAGTGTAGATATCTTTGACTTGTTCCTGACCTCCTCAAGAAAATATCTAGTTTTTCACCATTGTTTATAATGTTAGCTATCTTTGGTAGATATACTTTTTAAAGTTGAGGAAGTTCTCCTCTATTCCTAGTTTTCTGAGTATTTTGTTATAATGGGTAATAGATATTATCAAATGCTTTTTCTACATATATCAATATGATCATATTTTTTAAAAACTTGTCAATGTGATGAATTATTTTAATTGATTTTCAAATGTTTGAACAAAACCTTGCCATACTTGGAATAAATCTCACTGGTTATGGTGTATAATTCTTTTTTATACATTGTTAAATTCAATTTTCTAATATTTTTATGAGGATTTTTGCATCTGTGTTCATGGGAAGTATTGACCTAAGATTTCCTGTCTTGTAATGTTTTGTCTAATTTTCATATTAAGGTAATACTGGCCTCATAGAATAAGTTAGGAAACATTCACTCTGTTTATATTTACTAAAGGAAAATATAGAGAATTGGTATAATTCTTTTCTTAAATATTTGGTAGAATTTCCCAACAAAACCATCTGGACCTGGAGCTTTTTGTTTTGGAGGGTTATTAGTTATTGATCCAATTTCTCTAATAGGCCTGTTCAGATTATCTCTTTTTCTTTGTGAGAGTTGTGATCAATTATGTTTTTCAAGAAATCAGTCCACTCATCTAGGTTATCAAATTTGTAAGTATAGTTATTCATAATATTCCTTCATTATCTTTTAAATTTCCATAGGATCAGTGGTGATAACTTCTCTTTCACTTCTGATATTAATAATTTTTGTTTTCTTTCTTTTTTTTTCTGAGCTAACTGGCTAAAGTTTTATGAATTTTATTGATTTTTTTTCAAAGAATCAATGTTGGGTTTTGTTGATAGTCTGTTGAATTCCTGTTTTCAATATTATTGATTTCTCTTCTGATTTAGTTTCTTTTATTTTGTTAATATTGGATTAAACTTGCTTTTATTTTTCTGATTTCCTAAGGTGGAAACAGAGAATTTAGATTCTTCTTTTCTAATGTAAGTATTTAACATTTTAATTTTCTCTGTAAGCACTACTTCCACTGTGCCCACCTCACAAGTTTTGATAAGTTGCAATCTCTTTGTTTATTTCAAAATTGTTTTGCATTTCTCTTGAGATTTCTCCTTTGGCTCATTTGTCATTTAGAAGTGTGTTGTCTAACCTCCAAGGTTTTTTTGTTTTTGTTTTTGTTTTTTGGTGGGGTTCCAAGAATTTATTCCAGCCATTTCTGTTACTGATTTTTAATTTAATTCCGTTGTGACTGAGAGCATTCTTTGTATGATTTTTTTTAAGTTTGTTAAGATGTGTTTATGTCTCAGAATGTGGTCTATCTTGATGAATGTGTATGTCTTATAATTTTTTTGTCGAAAGCTGGACATAATGTACAAGGTAAAAGGAACTGAAATAAATAGACATGTTGTGTGAAGTTTTATGTTTACATGGCTAGGAGCTAAGCTGTGTTTACTGTTTGCTATAGCTATCAGTGTCAGAGGCTAAATTTTTCTTAGGTGTCTTTGTTTTTGTCTCCCTTATTATCTTTGGGTTTCCCTACAGGTTTCTTCTTAATTAAAGTCAAGAGATAGGTAATTCTTTTAGTTGTAGTCCCTTATTATCAGACAGGAGTCCTGCAGATATAGTGGTAAGGTGTGAGAACAGAGAAGGCATTCTATAGTCCTATGGTAGGTCTAGTCTTTTAGTGAGCCTGTGTTTCTGAGCTGTGACCTTCATACATGTTTCTCATCCCCCACCCCACCCCACTTTAGGTGAGATGAGAAGGCTAGAAGCAGCTGGAGTTAGATGTTTTCCTTTCCCCAGATGGGTTAGATGCCAATAAAATCCCAGTTGATTAGGTTCTGGTAAAGTAGTCTCTTTTGAGAGAAAGCCTTGTTGAGAACAGTGTGCTCTGGATATATTTCAAAATGGTTCCTCCTCCTCTTGCCCACACCGGAAGCATGAGGAGATTTTTCTCTGGTCTTCACTATGTGAACCTGGTAGGGGTCCTGGATAATAAGACTCACTAAAGTCTGGGTGCTTCCCGGAAACCTGGAGTTTTTATCTCTCAGACCTGTCCACAATGAGCCTCAGCACTTCATTGGCTACAGTTCAGGTTTTCCATTCCAGGACTGGTTTCCTGTGGAGTTTTGTGCTCCTGGGATTCTTCCCAGTAAGTTATGATTCTCTGTATCCAACTGTCTGTCTCTCCAATTGGCAGGGGAGGGAGAAGTGTTTGCCCTGCGACCCAAATCTGAAAAGAGTTGTTGATTTTCAGCTTATTCAGCCTTTTCCTTGTTGTGGAGATGGGAGTGATGACTGCCAAGCTTCTTATATGCTGAGCCAGAAAGTGGAAATATCACTTGGAGGCTTTTAAATCGATATATGTCAGTCTTTCTTCTTTTTAAAATCTGAATTAATGTTTCATAATGCCAGTGAACACATCTTATTAATACAGGCATACCTCAGAGATATTGTGGGTTCAGTTCCAAACCACTGCAATAAAGAGAATGTTGCAATAAAGTGAGTCACATGAATTTTTTGGTTTCCCAGTGCATATAAAAGTTATGTTTACACTATACTGTAGTCTATTTAGTGGGAATAGCATTATATTTAAAAATACAATGTACATACTTTAATTAAAAAATATTTCATTGCTAAAAAAAATGCTATCATCTGAGCCTATTGGGAAAATGGCACTGACAGACTTGCTCAATGCAGGGTTGCTACAAACCTTCAACTTGTAAAAAACACAATATCTATGAAATACAAGAAAATGAAACTCAATAAAACGAGATATGCCTGAAACATCACATAATAGTTTTGAGTGTTCATTATATACCAGACATTGTACTCATAAGTACTTTACACATGTTACATTTTGGACTAATAATAATACTAGCTAATGCTTAATAAACATTTACTATGTTCTAGGCTCCATACAAAAAAAAATTCTCAGATTTATTTCTATTAATTTTACCCCCCAAAAGAGCTAAAGCAAATCAAAATAAAGCAAAAACAAAAAAAAATCTGGGAAATAAAAACTATTGTTAGAGATGTAGAACTGAGGTTCAGAGAGATGATATAATTTGGCAAAAGTCCCACAGCTAGTGAATGGTATGATCCACGGAGCCAAAACAAACATAGCTGACTTTAGATCCCATGCATCCGAACATCATGCCATACTGCTCCAGGTGGACTTTGTTCTATCTCCCATATGGCATCTCTTGTACAACAAGCATCTACAAAATACTTCCAGCTGTTCTAAAATTTTAAAATAGCTCTAATTAGTAAGCATACCTTTGAGATCTGTGTTAAACCCAGAAAGTCTGCTGCCAGTTCGTAGCATCTGCATGTGTGTATGCTACTCAAAATAAGCTACCGCTGGGAATAAAAGAAAAGCAGTAGATATGGTTTTTGCTTTCTAAAGATCATGGCTGTGGTGAACGGTTAGAACATTAAAGAAGAATAGGAGATTCTGCTTTCATAGGGCAACTCTTGAACACAAGCAAATGAAAATAAATAATACATTTAGAGTACAAGGCAGTGGAAAAATATTGACTTCGCAACTTCTAACAGACTCGGGTTTTAAAATTATTTCTGCCACAAGTACTCATAAAACTTTGAGAACATTTCTTAACCACTCTGAGTTTGATTTTCTCACCCATCCGATGAATAAAATTATTCTCTGCTTCCTACGAGGAAAATGAAAAAGTGCATGAAAAGAATCTATGATGGTAGAAACTAAATAAATATATGTTCTCTTTACTATTTTTGCAAGTACTATAATCGGGAGTTTGCACCTCATGGAGGGAAGTATATGACCATTTAGATGGACAGATCATTCATTCCCTGACCCTGAGAAAGTTATGTAACCTCTCTGAACTTCAGAGTCCTTTCTTTTTTTTCATTTGACAAATCTTTGTTGAGCATCTACTATTCTTAGGCCCTAGACTAAACCAGCAGAGTCTGGACCAACACAGTCCCCATCCTCTAAGGGCTTGCAGTACTTATATGTAGTAGGTATAATCACAAGCCTCTTGCAGGTGCTAAAGGACAAGAGACATTGTATGTAGCACAACGCCTGGCACATAGTAGTTTAGTTTGCATTGCAAATTCAGTCCAAGAAAGACGAAAGAGTGCCAAAAAAAAAAAAAAGAAGAAGAAAGAAAGAAAGGAAAGAATGGTCTGTATTAGGTTTCTGTTGCTATTGTAACAAATAACCATAACTTAATGGCTAAAGAACACAACTTTATTATCCAACAGTTCTGCAGGTCAGAAGTCTAACATGGGTCTCAAGGAACTAAAATCAAGGTACTGATAGGGCTGCATTCCTTCCTGTAGACTCTAGATGAGGTGCTAAGGAATCATGTTCACCAAAATTCATATGTTGAAACTTTAACCTCCAATATGTCTGTAGTTGGAGACAGAACTTTTAGAAGGTAATTAAGTTTAAATAAAGTCATAAATGTGGGGCATAATCCAATAGAATTGGTAACCGAAGAAGAAGAAGAGGAAGAGGAAGAGGAAGAGGAAGAGGAAGAAGAAGAAGATCTCACTTTGTGTGCACATACAAAGGAAAGGCCATGTGAGGACACAATGAGAATGCACCACCTGCAATCCAGGAAGAGGACTCTCATCAGGAAGTTAATTGGTAGGGACCTTCATCTTGGACTTCTAACCTTGAGAACTGTGGGAAGTAAATTTCTGTGCTCAATCTATAGTATTTTGTTATGGTAGCCTGAGAAGACCAATACAAGTAGCATAATTTTTTTTTTTCAGTTTTTGTTTGTTTGTCTGTTTTTGTTTTATTCAGCTTCTAGAGGCTGCCTACATTCCTTGGGTCATTCTTTCCTTAGCTCCTCCTCCAACTTCAAAGCCAGCAACGCTCCATCTCTCTGACCACAGCTGGAATAGTGCCCTGCTCTTAAGGACTCATGTGATTAGATTGAGCCCACCTGGATAACCCAGGGAAATCTTCCCGTGTCAAGGTCCTCAATCCTATCACATCTGAAAAATCCCTTTTTGCCAATAAGGTAATATTCGGTTTCTGGGGACTAGGACATCTTTGGGGGGGGACGTTACTCTGCCTAGCACAGGGTACAAGGGGGTCCGTTTGGAGTTGGGGAATAGATTCTAGCAAAACATCTGAGAAGTTCGTAGGAAGAGAGATGGCAAAGTCATGCACTGAATTTCCAATTTACTTATGTCAGTGTAAGAATGTGCAAACCTGTAAAAAATTTTATGAGTTTATTAGAGTTTATTTGAGCCAAACAGAGGTTATACCTGGAAGCAAGATCTCAAAAGACTGGGGAAAAAATGATTCTGAGAACGACAGTTTACAGTGTTATTTTATGCATTTGGAATTAGGGAGGGAACATATAGAATATTACATAAAGCTGGGTAAAAGCAAGGGGTGGGATGGTTACTGATAGTTAATAAGATTATGTGCTTTCTTCAGGCAATTACTCTTTCTGAGGGGTCTGAAAAGAGGCATTTTAAGTGTGTATTAATCTAGATCATTAAAACAATGGATAGGAGTTGCTTAAGGCAAAGATAAATCTTTCTCGAAAGAAGTTTATATGCCTGGGGCATGACTACCTACCATGACCTGCCCAGTTAGGAATTCACGATCAAGAATGACCCTGTGAGGTTAATTTCAGTTAGATTTATTACAATGCCCCTTTTTTTATCCACACTTACATGGTAGCTTCTCCTTAAGCAAAGACACTCAGCCAAACAGAAGGAAAGGGAGTGTCTGGACAGACAATTTCCTCTCTAGACATGAGTTTGTAGTATGTGGTCCCAAAATGCCTTGAGTTAACAAATCTGTTTTGCTATTATCTTTTCTATAGCATATATATGATTCTGATAATTAGGAAAAGATCATGATACCTATAATTTTCAAAAATCTTAGCTTTTCATCTTTTAGTTCATTACTAAAAGCCATTACGTCTACAATTGATGTCATGATTCATGGGGTCTTCCAGGGAGAAAGTGAACCCTAAGATCTTCTCTTAGTATTTATCTTCCTTTGGTCACCTGTCCTTTCCACATTTTCCCTACCTGAATCATTCTCACCTTACTCATTGAATCACCTACCAAAAGAAAACTTAATTTTTTTTACTTCTTTATTATTCAGAGCTCTAAATTTTTAACTTTGAAACTTTTAAACAAACTTTTAAAAGCTTTTAAACTTTAAACTGTCTTTAAACTTTCAGCTATTTTCAAAGAGATATAATCTTTCCAAATGAAACACAGTGTATCAGTTTTTGGGGCTGCTGAAAATAGTTATCATAAGTTATGGGGCTTAAAACAACAACAAAATTATTGTTTCACAGTCCTAAAGGGCTGTAGAGTCTAAAATCAAGTTTGTGGGCAGGGTCGTACTCCCTCCAGACTCTAGGGGAGGAACCTTTCTTGCTTCCCTCAGCTTCTGATAATTGCCAGCAATTCTTGGCATTCATCGGTTTGTAGACACATCACTCCTATCTGGCTTCATTGTCACGTGCATTCGTTCCTGTTTGACTCTGTTCTCTCTTCTTATAAAAGAGGACAGTCATTGAATTAAGGCATACCCTAATTCAGTAATGATCTTATGTTAACATAAATAATTGTATCTGCAAAGACTCTATTTCCAAATAAGGTCACATTCTGAGGTTCCAGGTGGGCATGAATTTTAGGGAACATTATTTAATCCAGTGTATCTATCCATAATGATATTTAAACTGAATTGCAGCATGGCTCTCCTTGAAAGCAATTCTACCTTCATACTAAGTTTAGTGGCTCAAACGGTAGCCAAGCTTTAGAAAAACACTTGTTTTTTCCATATATCCTAAAAAAAGTCATTTAAAGGTATCTGTCACTCTCTGACTCAGAAGCAGCAGAATGTGATTTTACTCCTAGGAGAAAATCAACACCACAGCACTATAAATTGGGCTAATATAAATCAAGAGCCCTCCCAGTGTTCCTAAGGGGTGTTACTATTAACTGAGTGCTGATGCTGGAAGTGACAGCTTACATGTTTCTTTTTGAGCATATAAAGTTTGATGTGTGTTCTAGCAGAGCTGTGTCTGTAAGATTTGTTGCTTAATGTACATGAGAAATCCATATGTTCCCAGCATGGATTTAAACTGCCCCATATTTATTGCTAATGCTTCTGAGGTTATGTGTAATTTCTATGATCAGGCCAGGAGGACTTAATGTAGGCATGCAAGTCTGTTTTTACTTCGTACTATATGAAAACTGAGAATTAACTGAGCTGGGCTGAGAGAACCCAACATACTCTGGGTGGTCCATCTTTCCCCTGGTATCCCAAAGCCTGTATAACACAGTGAGTCCAGATGCTATCTACTGTGTTCTGGCACAAATTGCTCTTGTGAGAGGCAGCAGCAAACCATACTCTCTGTGGGTAAAAAAATTTTGTCTGGAGTGTTCACAGTCTCCATCACACTGGGAAGAGGTCTACATTGGATGGAATATATTACCTGGAAAGATAGGTCTTATTTGTGATAGAGAAAGAAAATGCCTTCTTGCTCAGGAGCCATATGGTTACTGATGACCACATGCTGAGCAAGATAGAGGGTGCTCCCATTAGGAGAAATGTGTTGGCCCCTTAAGATAGCAGCAGAAGAGGGAGTAAGGCAAGGAAACATCCATCAGATACTCCCTGTCAAAATCCAGAAAAAAAAATTAAAACCACCAAATCAATAAGTAAGTTTATTGTGAATATAAGGACCAGTTCGCAAACTGGGACTTTTTCAAATTTAAAATTGCTATGAAACTCTGGGCATGATGCTACAGGATGGTTATTAAAGTGAAAGTAAAGAAGTTGTTTAACCTTTGCAATGATTGGTTATTACAATGGGGTTTTCCAGATGACAGGGAATTGGTTAAAATTGATTAATACTTATACTATTTTTAGGAAGAGACTGAAGTTTTATTTTATGCTTATCAAAGACATTTACAAGAAGCAGCGCTCAAGTTAAATTTTACTTGTTTTGCAAAATAAGTTAAATTAAGTTTTCACTTACGTGGTTTTAAATATTTTTTTCTACTTAGTGAATTTTCAAAATAAGGCTTCATTTAATTTAATTTTATTCTAAGACCCCCCTAACAATGAACCTACAATGGGAGCTGGGTGTCTCTAGACATAGACACACACAGTATGATAATTATAAGCAACTTTGCATTGCTCATCCTTCCCTTAGCTTCTCAGTGCTCATCTTATCAAGTCACAGTCCAGCCAGGAGATAGAAATCAAACTGGTTCACTTAATAAAGACAACTTAGTATAAAAAATTGTTAACTAGGGATTAGACATTGAGGAGGGGACATCAGTGGCCGGTGTTAGTGTCTCTGAGCTTGGAGGGATTTTTCCTGTGGGGGCTAGCTTGAAGACCTCTGAGGAGAGAGCACTGGGCAGCCCATGCTTTGTGTCTCTGAGCAGGATGGGATAAGACTGTTTTTGTGAGTGTTGACAAAACTGTAAAACTAGCTCTAACTACTGCTATAGGAACAAATCATTGGTGTCACTGTGGAAGAAGCAAGGTGGGCACTGATGACAGGAGAAGAAGCACATAGGGAAAGACCAGGCCCTTTCCCCCTCCAGCCTTGTGGTCTCTTGGTTCATGCCTTTATTAATGAACCTAATGGCTGGCCAAGCAGAGATGGGTCTCAGCCCCAGCACACAGAGAGAAGATAGAAAAGAACAGTTGGGAGTGGGGAGGCAATAGCTTTAATGCCGGCATATTTTCAACCCTTGTCACTAGCCTGTACATACAGGCCTCCGTATTCTTACACATCAGCAAAACAACTCTATGTTACCTAAAAAGATGCAACCATCATTCAGACAACTCAGATATTCCAAATCTCTCCAAAGATGAGGAGACCCAAAGTCCAGAGTCATTGTGTCCATCTCTAAGTGTTTGTTGAAACCAGGGCCTTGATAGCCCACAAGCTCAAGCGCCTGGGTGGGGAAGCAGAATGTCCGTATTTCACCATGTGGCCTCTCTGAGTTTGGAGAGCTTTTTTCACACAATTCTTTTTTTTTTCTTGGTCGTTCTTGTTCTGCTTCTTACTGCATTCAGGATCAACAAGGGAGCACTCTAATTTAATACCTGTAAAAAAATGTCTCTCAGCCATATCTCTTGGTAAAGAAAAATGCGTGGGCTGCAATTTTCAAAGGCTATGAAACTCATCTCTCTTTCAGCTGGACTTTTAAAAATAACTGATTTTTTCTTAAGGTAATCTGAGGTTCTTATGCCTGTAAACACTTCGAGTTCCAAAATGGCTCATGAAATAACAAATGCAAAAGAAATAAGGTGTTCCCTACCAGCAGATAGTTTTAAAATTATTTCTACATTATATGATTTTTAAATGAAAACAATTAACTGTTAAAGTGAGGCTACAAAACTGGCAGTCTGAATGCTACCCACAGTCACTTTTTTGTGTGTGTAAGCACAGTGTCTTTTAAATTTTTTTAAAAATGAATCTGAATATTGTTGGACAGGGCATGTGGTCTTCAGTTGCCACAATCACCACAAAGTCCCTAATTTCACACTCTGCTGGATATACACAACTTTTTTGCTACTTGCATATGGACTTTTTCAATTAATAGTTCAAAATTATATTGAAGGTCATTTTTATAAAGGCAGCCTATATTATCCACTGTAAACTCATTTAAACTAAAAGACATCTGGCCTACCCTCCTGCCTCCAAAGCAGAGCTCAATCTGTGATCCCTGGCAGAGCTCAAATAAAAAGGGTCTTGTCCCATAAGTACCACATCAGAATTCCAGTTAGAGTTTGGAAGAAGAGCAGGCTCAGTAGGTACATTTTTTAGTCAGCTAAGAGGACACTCGAAAATCATTTCTTGGTGTGGATTTTGAGCTCAGCTAATGAAACAATGTGCAAGGGACACAAGTTAACCTACCTTATATTCGATGGGGAAGAAATATGGTTCCCTTAATTAACAATAAAATAATTAATTGGCTTAGGAAGCTTCCCTTCCTTCATCCCTTGGGGTAAGCTGGAACTAATTTTGACAATCAACAATAATTCCGTCTCTTTGGGCCGAAGCATCTTTTTTAGTTTACACTAGTTTTTACAGACAAATGCTTGGGTCATTCAAATTCTGCCCCTCCTTCTTCTCACCTTTATTAGGGACACCAAGGAACAAGGAAGTACTTATCTTGTCCTTAGGAAAGCTCTGCACCTGCTCCTCGCATTGCCCACTCACTTGAGAATCATCTCTGCAGCTCAGGTTTGGACTATTATATTTTATTTGACACAGGGCACTTGTGCTTGAGCTGTCTATCTTTTAATTATACATTTAAAAAAAAAAAAGCCACTAACTCAAAGATTTTGACCTGCAATCCCCTGTCCTTTAATTACAGATTCTTAACTTACTACATAAGTTGTGCGGTCAAACACTGTTGGATTTTGAGAGAGATAGACCTGAGTTTTAATTCTGACTTGCTGTTCACCAGCTCTGTAATCTTACTCAAATCCCTTAACCTCCCTCCATTTTTGGTTTCTCAGCTGTAAAAGATCAGTGTGGTAAGGGGGACAGAACAACTCTCTTTTTTCTAAGTGGAAAGAAGATCTTGAGGTTGGGACCACAGATCTACATGAATAAGTGTGGCCGCTGTGGCTGTGTGGATGCATGTACAATGTAAGCCAGGCTTGGAAAGAGCCAAATGATCCTTAGCTCAGTGATGCTGCAGATACTGGTAAGCAGGGAGGAGCTCATTTCTTTGTAAGGACGAGACTTTGTGTCTCTTGGTGAAAATAGTGACCTTTTGGTGAGTGCACTTCCTTTTTAGGTAACCAATGAAAAAATCAGCTGGGAGTATAAAACCGGAGGTGGAGGCACCACCCACTGCCTGTCCTGCCCACCTTCTCCCTTATGGAGTGGGCAGCACTCAAACCAAGGAAAAGCCACATCTACTTTTAGATGAAGCTGAAGAGCTTGGTTTTAGTCAGAGGAGAGCCTGGGGAATGGAATGTCCTCCTGGTACCAGGAGGAGATGAGATTTCCCAAGGGAAGGAGACAGGACACAAGGGCTGTGAAGTCTGTGATGGGACTGCAGAGAGGGCAGAGAAGTTAGGAGAGGGGGCGTCATGGTTGCCCTTCTTTGAGGCCTCAGTCAGCAAGGCTCTTGTGCAGGATGAGGAAGGGCAGAGCCCACTCTCTCCTTCTATATACCCTGTTACAGCATCTTCCTAACCCTATATAATAAAATCATATGCCTACAGTATGACCCATTGTGTGTTTCTCTGAGGAAGACAGGCAAAGAGAGGAGTACTAGAAACAGAAATAGCAACTCATGGGCCTCCAGCAAAGACAGAGGCCTGTGGACCATTGCCCTACTGTCTTAAATGTTACTAGAAGGCATCAATGTCTCAGCAGCAGTCAAGGTGCCCAGAGACAAGGGAGAGAAACTGTTTCCATGAGGTAAAGGAAGAAAACTGAATTTATCTTTATCCCCAGTAAAATTAGTAAGGAGCAACTTGGTGGGCAGAAATGCGGGCCCCTGAGTTTTGGAACCAAAACATAGTAGTCTGAAGGAGTAATGAGTTTTGTTTGATCACTGACCCAGATCGGGGTTCATTTGAGCTGGTCCATTTCTTAACCACAATGAACTAATGGATCTATCTATGCAATGCACTGGTGGGTAACAATATCACAAAAACAGAGGTGTAAGAAATGAGGGCCCCCAAGGGAGAGCACATTACCATGTATGAGGTAGTCTTGCCACCCCACCCCCAAAAAAAACAATCAAACAAGAATCTGATTGAGCCTTTAAATTGCCACAATTTATAAGAAATATGGAGGACCAACACCATGAGGATACAGTCGGTAAAAATCTAGACTGCCAAATTCTATATGGTGAATTTTCTTCAACTAAATTGCAAGGAATAAGGGCTGTCCAGATTTGGCCTTTTTCCCACCACAGTGCCAGATTCTTTGGTGTATATAAGACCTAGCTGGCTGACCTTGGGGAGCCACAGCTCACAGTGAAAGCTCATGGTAACTGTCTTATAAGATGACGCCCTCCTGAGGGTTGAATGCACTCTGGCATTTAAACCATCTGTTTAGGGGTTTGGAGAAACATGGTGTAATGAGAGATGTCCCCAGATCTATCCCTTGAAACAACAATAGCTGAAACACTAAAACTTCAACAAAAAATACCAAACTGCACACCAGCACCTCTGAGCATGGGATCTGCGCATTAAGAGCTACCACTGGTGAGAACCCGGGTGTTGGGCGGTGGACTGGAGAAACAAAGAAGAGCTGCCTCTTCACAGCCACTGGAGCTTCCTGTTAGGAGGAGAGGGGGGGAGAAGTTGCCACGAGTTCCTTGAACAGGCAGCCTGGGAGTGCTGTGAGCCTCCACATGGCCAGCAGCAGGGCTCAGTCATCAGTGCAGACAGCAGAGAAGCCAACGGCAGAGAAACAGCAGTTGATTTTTACCTGCAGTGGTGGCAAAACTGAGGCTGAGCTGTAGCCTTCTACTCCCAATCACCAGGGCCCCCCTCCTATATCCTCTGAAACAGAGCACCCTGGAGCCCCAGTGGGAATCTGGGCAAATTACTACCAAAACTGTCACTAATACTGACAGGAACTGAGATTAGAGGTAGGCGAGCATGATTAACATTTTATAAGGAAAAAAAAAGACAATTGTTAACACTTTATTTAAAGCAGGGATCAAGAGGCACAGATGCCACCTACTGGAACTGAAAGAAAAACACCTTATTTGCAACAGGCTGGAGAGCATTATATAATAAATTCTTCTTTCTAGGAAAAAAAAAAAACAAAGCAGAACACACTTCCATTAATGCCCAGGTGGAGAAATAGTCCATTAAACACCATGAACAACCAAGGTGACAAGGCAGCCCAGAAAGAAAGAGAAAATCTCCAAGAAATAAGCTTGCAGACATAGAAATATGCAACTTAAATGACAGAGAATTCAAGATGGCTACTTCTGAAAAAACTCAGTGAGTTTCCAAATGAGTCATATCGACAATTTCAGGAATTGGAAAAAACAACTAGATGAGCAGAGCAAGGAAGATTGAAACCCTCAAAAAGAACAGAAGAGATCTTCTGGACATAAAGACACAGTGCAAGAGTTTAAAATATGAATGCAAGCTTTGGAAATAGAGTTGATCAAATGGAAGAAAAGATCAGTGATATCAAAGAACAGAAATCTAGAAATAAATCAGAAGGAAGAAGGGAGAAACTGAAGAAGAAAAATAATAACTAGCTGATACATCAGGAGATGGAAACATAAGAATTGGGCATTCCTTGAAGGGAGAGGAAAAGGAGCAGGGACTAGAAAGCATTTTCAGACAAATAGTGGATGAGAATTCCCAATCTAAGGAATGAGGGAGCTTGGAATTCAAGAGGTCAACAGAAACACCCAATGATCTCAACCCAAGAAGGCCTTCACCAAGACACATTCTATTAAAGTTATCAAATCACAAGACAAAGGACAAAATTCTCAGGGCAGCCAGGGAAAAGAAGACAGATTAACCTATAAAGGAAAATCCCATTAGATTGTTGCTGGACTTCTCAGCACTAACCTTACAAGCAGAAAGGAGGGAATCAAATACTCAAACTCTTAAGTGAAAGGAATACCAGCCTAGAATAATGTATCCAGCTAAGCTCTCCTTTAGTTGACAGGAGTAATTAAGATGTTTCCAGACATACAAAAAATTGAAAGAATTCTCTACTACGAGGCCTGCACTACAGGAAATACTGAAAGAGGTTTAGCTCAACTAAAACAAAATGACAAGAAAAAATACGTAATTAGGAGTAAGGTAACTATTAGGCGAAATAGAAGCATAGAAGTGTAACCTTTACTGAGAACAGGGGCATTATAAGTTTAAATAATAAGAAGAGAATTGCCTATAGCAGAATGTTCAGTATACATATGGACAAACTGAGACGACAGTGAGCTGAAAAAAAGTATAACTCCTTTTCATATTCGTAATGGTAACCACACACCAAAGGATCAGAACTGAGCATTATACATAAAAGAAGAAGAACCAGAGGGAAAACCACAACATGTACACAACACATGCACAACCACACACACACCACACACACACACACCAACACACACACACACCCCACGGAACAACAGGAAGGAATTGGAAACACCAAGCTACCAGAAAGCAAAAGATAAATGACTATAAAAAGACCGCATTTTTTCAATAAACACCTAAATATAATGGACTGAACTCACCCAATAAAAGGAACAGAGTTGCAGAATGGATCGGAAAATTAAAATTCCAATCGTATGTTACATCCAGGAGACATATCTCAGCTCCAAAGACAAATATAAACACAAAGACGAAAGGGTGGAAAATAATATTTCAAGAAAATAGCATTCAGAGAAAAATAGAAGTAGCGATACTAATATTGGACGAACAGAACTTTAAAATAAATAGGTAAAGAAAGATCCTGAGGAATACTTCACAATTGATAAAGGGAATTATACACAAATAAAGACGTAACACTTATTAACATCTATGGTTCCCATTCAGGGAGCCCCCGAAATATGTAAAGAAATTACTAACAGAAATAAGGAGAAAAAACAGACCAAATCACTATTCGTAGTAGGGTCCCTAAATACCCCACTGTTGGATATGGACAGTTTCATCCAAAATCAATAAGGAAATACTATCCTTAAATGAACATTAGACCAATTGGACATAATTGACATTTACAGAGCCTTCCATCCCAAAATAGCTGCTCCATACATTCTTCTCTGACCACATACTGGACACAGAGATTAGCCTCAACAAATATAAGAGAGTTGGAATCACACCAACCATATTCTCGATCATAATGCTTTGAAACTAGAGATCGACTGCAAAAAGAACCACAAATACATGGAGATTAAACAAACGAGCTACTGAAATAACTGGGTCAGGGAAGAAATAAAAAGAGAGATCAAGAGATACATTAGAATGAATGATAATGATAATACAACATATCAAAACTTTTAAAGATGGCAGAAGTGGTATAACAGGAAAGTTCTTTTCATTTACAGGCCTATCTCCAAAAACAAGAATGCTGCCCAAATAGACAACCTAATGCTTTATCTTAAAAAACTAGAAAAGGAAGAACAAATGAAGCCTAAAGTCAGCAGAAGGAAGAAATAATCAAAATTAAAGCAGAATTAAATGAAATTGAAAACAACAACAAATAAAAACGATAGAAAAAATAAATGCAACAAAGAGCTGGTTCTTTGAGAAAGTTAATAAAATCGACCTGGCTAGATCACTACAGGAAAAAAGAGAAAGGACACAGATAAACAGAATCAAGGATGAAAGAGGGGAAATTACAATTGACATTGCAGAAATTCAAAGGATCACACAACAATACCATGAAAAAAGTATATGACCCAAATTTAATAATCTAGGAGAAATGAACCAGTATTTAGAAAATACAACCTTCCCAGACTGAATCAAGAAGAATAGAAGATCTAGGCTAATTAGCAGTATGGAAATTGAAACAATCATCAAAAACCTACCAAAAAGTAAAAGTCCAGGGCCCAGATGGCTTCAACAGTGAATTCTACCAAATATTCAAAGATCTAAATACCTATTCTCTTTCAAACTCTTCCAAAATATCAAAGAGGAGGCAATACTTTCCAACACATTTTATGAGGCCAATATTACTCTGATACCAAAAACCTTGTAAAGACAACACACACACACACACACCACACACCACACACACACAACACCACACACAAACTACCAACCAATATCTCTCATAAACATAGATGCAAAAATCCTAAATAAGGTACTGGTGAATCAAATACAGCAACATATTAAAAGATTTATACACCATGATCAAGTGGGCTTCATCTCAGAGGCACAGGAATGGTTTGACATATGCAAAATCAATTAATATGATATGCCACATAAACAAATTAAAAATAAGAATCATATGATCATATCGATAGATGCAGAAAAAGTCTCTGACAAGATACAGCATCCATTTATGACCCAAAACACTTAAAAAATTGGTATAGGAGGAAAGTACCTTAACATAATAGATGCCATATATGACAAACCCTCAGCCAACATTATACTTAATGGCGAAAAACTAAAAACCTTCCCTCTAAGATCAGGAACGAAGCAAAGCAAGGCTGTCCACTATCACCACTCTTATTCAATATAAACATTGGAGGTCCTAGCGAGTGCAATCAAGCAAGAGAAAGAGATAAAAGACTTCCAAATTGTCACTATTTGCAGATGACATGATTCTCATATATTAAAACCCTAAGATCTCCACAAGAACACTACTAAAAACAATAAGCAAATACAGTAAAGTTTCTGGATGCAAAATTAATGTTTCAAAAATCCACAGCGATTCCTATATTCTAATAGTGGAATTGTCAGAAAAAAAAGTGGAAAAAATAATTCCTTTTTGCAATTGCAACAAAAAGGATAAAATACCTAGGAATAAATCTAACGAGACATGTGAAGGACCTATATAATGAAAACTACAAGACCCTATTAAAAGAAATTGAAAAGATACAAAGAAATGGAAAGATATTCCTGTTCTTGGATTGGAAGAATCAATATAGTTAAAATGACCTTATTACCTAAAGCATCAGCATTTTTAAAGAAATAGAACAAAAAAATCATCAGATTTGTATGAAAACACAAAAGACCCTGAATTTCCAAAGCCTTCCTGAGAAAAAAGAATGAGGCTGGAGGCATCACTCTGCCTGACTTCAATTACACTACAAAGCAACAGTAATCAAACGGCATGGTATTGGCAGCAAGACAGACACATGGACCAGTGGAACAGAATTGAGAGTCCAGAAGTAAACCCATATTTATAAGGGCAAATAATTTTTGACAAGGAAGCCATAAGCATACAGTGGAGAAAGAAAGCCTCTTCAATAAATGGTGCTGAGAAAACTGGAAAGCCACATGCAAAAGAATGAAGCTAGGCTGTTTTCTATCACCACACACCAAAATTAACTCAAAATGGATTAAAGACCTAAATATAAGACCAGAAACCATAAAATGCATAGAAGAAAACACGGGAGCTAAACTCAAGGACCTTGGACTTAAAGAGGATTTTATGAATTTGACCTCAAAGACGAGGCAAGTGAAAGCAAAAACAAATGAATGGGACTACATCAAAGTAAAAAGCTTTGCTCAGCAAAAGAAATCATCAACAAGGTAAGGAGATAATCATCCAAATGGGAAAATATATTTGCAAGCAACACCTCTGATAAGGGCCCAATATCCAAAATACACAAAGAACTCATACGACTCAATAACAACAATAGAACAAACAATCCATCAAAAAGTGGGCCGAGGACCTGAACAGACACTTCTCCCTGGAGGACATACAAATGGCCAACAAATATATGAAAAGATGCTCTACATCGCTAGCTATTAGAAACTCAAATCAAAACCACAATGAGACACCATCTCACACCTGTTAGAATAGCTGTAATCAACAGGACAAGTAATAAGAAGTGTTGGAGAGTATGCAGAGAAAAAGGAATGCTCATACACTGCTGGTGGGACTGCAAATTGGCACAGCCACTATAGGAAACACGATGGAGTTTCCTCAAAAAACTAAAATTGATCTACCATATGATCCAGTAATCCCTCTACTGGGTGTTTACCCCAAAGACTTGAAAACCCATATTCGAAAAGATATTTGCACACCAATGTTCATAGCAGCATTATTCACAGTGGCCAGGAGATGGAAGAAACCGAAGTGTCCTATGGTAGATGATTGGATAAAGAAGCTGTGGCACACATATACAATGGAATATTACTCAGCCATAAGAAGAAGTGAAATAGTACCTTTTGCAACAACAAGAATGGACCCCAAGATAATCATGCTAAGCAAAATAACCCAGACAGGAAAAGTTGAAAATCATGTGATATCACTTATGTATGGAATATAAACCTAAAAGCAACAAATGACCAGAACAAACAAACAGATACTCATGGACATGGACTATAGACTAGTGGTTACCAGAGGGTAGGGGGTGGGAGAGTGGGAGGTAGATGGGGTAAAGGGAATCAAATATGTGGTGAGAGAAAGAAATCTGACTATGGGAGGTAAACAAACACGTAGTATAAACACATATATGCCTTAATGTTAAAGTGTACAGCTGAAACTTATTGGAGTTCATTAGCCAATGTCACCATAAAAAAAGTATACTAAAAAAATTAAAAATTAAAAATAATAAATTGCAAGGAATAAGTATGAGGGGAAACCTACAGAATAAGAGGCTTTAAATACCTATCAACCAGCATGTAGACCTTCTTTGCTCCTAAATCAATTTTTAAAAATTATGATACTTATGAAATAAATGGAAATTGAACACTGACTAGATTTTCATGATACGAAGAAATTATTGTACATTTTTAGGTGTGATCATTGTATAGAAGTTATGTTTTTTTAAGTCATATTTATTCAGATACTATGTAGTAAAAAATTTAAACTTACTCTAAGAGCGATTTGACTTTTTCCCTCAGCTTCTGGTGACCATCCTATATGTTGGGGTGCTTTCATCTGACCAGCATCTGTGATCCTCATTCTGTATGGAAATCCATATTGTGTGGTAGCACTTATCTCGCAATAGGTAAGTTGTAGAAGATAAGATGCTCACTTTCTCTGGTAAGTAAAGTGTGTTCCTCACCTCAGAAAACCTGTTTCTAGAGTCTGGAGCTGGAGGCTCAGAGAGGCAGGGATTGTTTAGAAGCCATTCTGGCAAGAAAAGGAAGTATTCAATATTACACCAATGCCAGTGGAATGAGAGAGTTCCAGCATCCATAGTGGCAGTGGTTGGGTCAAGTCCAGCAGCCAAGGTGCCAGGGTGGCCGTAAGATGCACCTGGCAGTGGTGGAGCTAGCTTTAGTATTAGGAACTTGAAGACGATAGTGGCAGTGACATCAACTCTTGCACCCAGGGTCCACACAAATGACAAAGGTCAGCTACTGCCTTCCAGTCTCCCAGGTGGCAATGGTGGTAGTGTCAGCTCATGCATTCAGGGCTTGGTGTCACCTGCGACACTTAGCACCAAATATCCCAAACTGGCTGCTCTTCTGACATGATCTTGGCTAAGGGTCCAGCTTCCTAAATTACTTTAGCTTCTTCCTATTTTCTGGCTATAGTTCCATGATTTTTCTCTTAATCTTCTCAGTCAATAAATTCTTCTGCTGCTTAATTGAGCGAGCTCAGTGTCTGTTTGTAACCAAGATTCTGGAGCAGTTCTTTCCTCATATTTCTCTCATTTCTGGTCCTGTGGCCCCACTGAGTTCTGTTTGCTTTCTCTGGGGTCCACAGGGCTGGCTATTGGAGGTGAATGCAAGCTGGGTGTGCATGAAATTGATGAAGAAATATTAGGGGTTATTAGTGGAGCACTGATAATATTATTAATACCCTAAACATCACCTGTCAGCAGTGCCCACTATGTAGGCTGTGTGAGGATTCACGCGGGTGGTGTCCGGCATGTGGCAGATGTTCTATAGGTGATGATCATATGCTCTGTGAGCATAGTTGCTTTTCAGAGACAGGTTTTCAGAAGACTACCTAAAACCCTTAGTGAACAACAGAGAGGGAGGTGTGCAGAGAGGAGATAGGAGAGAGGAAGGGAAAACAAAGAAAATAAACTAAACGAGAAGTTCCCAAACCTGAAAGACAGAACCACAAGCAGATGTCAATATTTAGCATATATGATCTCAACCCAGGAGGTCTCTGTAAAGTACATGCACTACCACCATTGCCACCTGAGAGACTGGAAGGCGGTTTGTTCAATGAAAGCTTTTAGCCAGTTGTCAGTGACCCAACCACAGCCTTCCCTGGTGACTGTCTTGCAAGCTTATCTCCAGGTTAAATCTTGCTGGGGCATCTGTGAACATGCAGCGCTGTGGGAATCCAGGTAGGAGGACCTCTGAGGTTATTGCCATTACTTTTTAACTGGATGAGTTCTATTTTCAGAAGGAAGTGGAAGGAGCCAGCTCAAAGCTGTCGTATATTTCAAATCACAAGGCTTTCCCATGCACTCCATGGAGCTGGAGACTTCTGGTGTTTGTTCAATGAAAGCTTTTAGCCAACTGTTAGTGAACTATTAAATACCACAAAATGAGGTGAGGAAAGAGAGGGAAATCCCCTTGCTGGCAGCACTTTAAGAAAATAAGAGACTGTAATTTCTCTGGAAGAGAGAAAGAGTTTCGGTGTGTGCAAAAAAAAATTACATTGGACAGTCTCTACTTCTCTTACTGTTCTTAAATGAATGCCCCAGGAGGGTACTGTTCTATAAAGCCTAGGTTTGATTTTTTATTAAGGTGTTTTTGTGCCTTAAACTCATACATTTTTTAAAATTTCACAGTTTTGCATTCTTTACCTACACCCCCTTCTGCATGGAGTCACGCTTGCAAGCCATGGTGGGGGCATTAGACCCCTACCCCTATTGAGTTAGCATGTGTACATGGGTGCACTCACATACACACACACACACACACACACACACACACGGGTGTGGGGCACAATCCATAAGATTGGCAAAGCTTGGGTGCCAGGCAAAGGCATAAGGATATGGATTTTATTTCTGGCTATGGGACAGATTCGATTTGTACCTGAACCAGAGCCACTCCCTCTTCCAGGGCCTACACCCCATGTTGGATTGTGTAAGACTACAACCTTGCAAAAAAGTGTGGCTCTTCTTGGGAAGGTAACTGGTGCATGTCAAAGGGGTAGAATGGAGAAAATAACCAGTGTAATAATACAGTGGACTCTCCATTTGAGGTGTGTGAGTTGTGTCAGACACCAGGATGATTTCCACAGGTCTAGTTTTTACCTTCTTCCTAAGTTTGTTAAACAAAAGTTTGGGCATGCTGTTCAGAGTGACCTACATCCTTACCTCAGTAGAAGACCTAGGGTTCTCATGTCCTCGATGAACTTGGCCATCTTACATAAACAACACAAGAACAAAGTGGTGTTACTTTATATTTTATGAACACATTTTTGTCTTCAGCTGAAAAGTTTGTACATCTAGTGTATAGCAAACAGAATTGTTAAAAAAAAAATGTGGTTCTTGTCAACATTCTCACTGGAAAACTCCCAGGGTTTCCTAATGGCAGAGACCTATGTGTGCCCATACAATGCTGGCAGAGCCCACAGATGGATGGATGTCTGGTTTGCTTGGTCATCTCATTGCCCTTCCCTCTTACCAGGCCAGAGTAAGTTTACCTCTTGAAAAAAGGTCAGTTCCCCATGTTTCAATTCTGCTTCCCCTTCAAAAGAAGGGACCAGGCAGACCACAGTTAAAGAGAAAAAAAAGAAGCAGAGAAAGAACTAATTTTTTCACAGTCCAAAAAGTGAAGCTTAGAATTCAAGGGTGAAAGAAATAAAATAAACGGGAAATAATGACAATGTAAGAAGAGGTGTGGGGAGAGACATATGGGGACTTTTCTCCCATACTTTTCTGCACATTTAAACTTATTCCAAAATGAAAAGGTTGTCCAAAAAAAAAAAAAAACTAAAAGAGAAACAGATCATCACACCACAGTGATTAAGAAGTTTTGGAATCTGACATACCTAGATTTAGGCCCCTCTATCAACGACTGGTTGCATGACCTGAACAAGTCAGCTGGCCCCTCTGGGTGCTCAGGAAAAGCCAGCTACTACCATTACATTCCTACTACTAATAAACAGGGTCTAGGAGGCCATCAGGAGTCACACAGAGCCTGTCTTCTGACATCATAATGTAGGCAACTCGTCAGTCAATGGGGCTAAAGCTGGTCCTGTGGAGGGAGCCCAGCACTTTCCACCCACCCTTGTCCCTGAATTCCTCTACCTCTGGGAGCAGAGGACTTTACAACCCACACCCGAGCCCAAAAATTTGATAATTTTTTGTGAACTAATAAAACTAAGAGAAGCAGACATATAATCTATAATGAATTTAAGAAACTGAAAATTTTTGGTTTAAAAGAATTCCATATATTGATAATTATAATTCTAATTATATGCAAAATGGAACTGAGTTAAGCAATATCGAAAGTAGTATGGACCCCTGAAAAGATGTTTCTGTTTTCAAACACAACTATTACCAGGCTCTACTTAAGGATGTGGTGGTTTTTCTTTTCCTTTTAAGAAAACTTTTTGATTCTCTTGGTCATTTATCAGAGCCAAAAATTAAAATGCTTCTCTAGTTTTTTCTTTTAATATGAGCTATCTTTCCCCCATACATACTAACTGCCCAATCAGGGGAAAAGTTCATTTAAAAATTTAAAATATGCATTCAATAAATTGTCTTACCTGTTTATATAATGTACACAATATAAAATAAAACTGGCCTTAATTAATGTTCTCTTCAAAAGTAAGGGTCCTAATTCATATCAGCATGGCTCTTTTTCCTTGAAAGTCTTACAGAATCTTTAAGGAAGCAAAGGAACTAGGAAATAAAGGTGTAAAAAGTGCTAGATTTCTCTGGATAACAAAATGTGAGGAAATTTTGAAGTTATTAGTCAGAATGGGGCTGTAAACAGAAGATGAGAAAAGCATCTAGAAGTGGGATCCCACACTGAGAGAAATAGCCAGAGGCAAGTGTAAGGAAACAGAAAATTTGGTTTCCGATATAGCACAGCATTTGTCTTCAAGTTAGGATAGCATTTGACACAGGCCTAAATAGATCGAAGTGTTTTGTTTTGTTTCTTTTCTCACATGATGGTAAGTCCAAAGTTGGCAATGCAGAGATGGTCTGGCTGCCCTGCAAGTACCTCAAGAACAAAGAGTCTTTCTGTCTTCTTTAGCATGTGCTTTTTTTTTTCTCATTATGGTTAGAAAATGACTGCTGTACCTTCAGGTATCACATTTAGCTTCTAGGTAGGAGCAAGATGGAACAGCAATGAAAGAAGTCTATATTAGGAAAGCAAGGGCTTATCCTGCTACACAGAATTGTGTCACACTCCTCAAGCATATCACCACCACAAACAAAACTGAGGTTCTGTAATTAACAAAGGGGAGGGAATGGCTGTTAATTAGCAACTAAGCAAGTCTGGCCCAGTTTTGCCATTGCATGGGCCTCTCTAAGCCCTCCCTGAACCTTCAGTAATGTGGCATCAGAAAACCTTGCCAAAGTGGTTGGGTGGTGGGAACCAGATTAAGGGACTGAGCTCCATGTCTGCAAGGGTGTTGAGCAGATCAAGGAAGACATGGAAAGTGAGCTAAAACTTGGTTCGAAATTCCCTGGGAAGCAAGAGCACAGAGCCAGATGTGAAGATGAAAATTCAAAGCCTCAGGGAGGAGGTGAAACAGGAAGCTGAGTCTGTTAGTTATGACTTTGTGATTATTGTTGATGGTGATAGATGATAGATGATAGATGATAGATAGATAATAAATAGATAACATCTGTTGAACACCTACAACATTCTTAGCACTGTTCTATGTGCCTTTTCTATTTTCTCTCAATTAATACATCCAAGAAATAAGAAAAGCAATGTAAATTATTTTAATTTTACTGATGAATACATGGAAGATTAGAAAGGTTATTTTCTTAACAACCTACAAGTTCTTGCCCCTGTTTTTTTCGTGCACTGTCAAAGCACTGGCTCTAGAATATCCACCTATCTTTCCTCGCCTGGCTTTAACCCTAGACCAGTCAGCAGGTAGCCTGGCACATTGCACCTAATGTTCTGCTTGAATCCTCAAAAATGCCAACTTCCCTTTTTTTCCCTCCAAACATTTGATCTCTGATTACCTCAACCACTCTATAGAGTGGTTTCCTCACACAAATTATTTAATTTATCCTCAAAATTGCCCTCACTGTGATGGGAAGAAGACCGGGCCTGAACATAAGTGTTCAGGCTTCCAGCCATCTCTTCTAAAATAATTATAGAAGGAACCCAGGATGACTCTAACCGATTGGCAATATCCTAAAGTAATCAGTCAATATTTCCTGAAGGTAAGAAAAAATAAAGGAAAAAGCTTAGAAAATGGCAGAAGGTGAAATTACTGCCAAAGGATACAGAGGTCAAGGGGAGAGAGAGTCCATCAAAGTCTAAGACTAGGGCCTGATGGGACAATTCACATGTATCACAGATTTATAGAATCCATATTGTTTCCCAGACAACCACCGTGGGCTGCCAATCAATACTCATATATGGTTTACTTCACAGAAGGGGGTGGTGAGGTTTCACTCTAGTTCTACCTCACACTAGTTGGGTGACCTTGGGCCTCAGTCTTCTCAACCATAAAATGAAAAGTTTGTGATTATAGTTTTAAAAGTTCATGTTCCTCCTAGAACTTCTAAGGTTTAGAACTCTATTTCTACACACTTAGTCCCAATAAATAAATGTTTATTTTTCCTGGTACACTGAAGTTTAACCAACAGTGGTCATGTGTCTTTAAAAAGTTAGCAACTCTATTTTTGCGAGTACAATCTCCAGCTAGAGTGTCAAAAAGAAAGGAAAAAAACATCAACAAAAAAGTTGAGCCTGCAGCATCACAAATACATCATAAAGCAAATTGTGAGGGAGTTTATAGACTTGGGTTGATGGAACCTTGCTTTATACCCAGAAAAGTTCAAATGCATCCTAAAATATTAAGAGCCCTTGCAAAACTCATAAACATCTCTAAGTTCTGGTATCTTATTTTCATGGTACATTCTTCAATTTCACTGTCCATAGTGAGTTAATGTTGAAACCTGAATTTCACAAATTTTGTTTTGAATATCCCTAGCATCACCAGAGAGAGTCAGCCTTTTAAATGAATGCTCAAGCATTTGGCGGGTGATAGAGGAGCAATGAGCCCAGTCATAGGATTTCATACTTGTGGACCTTCAACATCTAAACTATTCCTGCTGTCTTCCTGACAGAGTCCAGACCCAGCAGGACAGAAATGCAAGTAAGACCTGGTGAGTGGTGCTCATCAAGAAAGGCAACATTTCAGTAGATACTGCAATTACAGTGGATACTGTTGGTACCTAGGCCACATTCCCTCAACACTTATCATTCTTGTGTGTGTCAACCCAATGTCTTCCAACTGCAAGCACTTGAGCATCTTTGCCAAACCAAGAGCCTTCTCTGGTACCTGAAGCCTGTTCTGCCTGGACATATGGAGGATGCACATGTCAGGGGGTTAACACCCTCTGGGAGTGGCCTTAAACCAATAGCAAATGCGAGCGGTGGACAAATGCGTCAGTTCCCTTGCTCCTCGGGAAGGATAACTCTGAGCCATGTTTCTCACTCTACCAGAGGTCCCCGGTGGGATAGAACCCTAGGTGCCCTAACAGGGTGCTAAATAACACATATGCCACTGGCATTTTTCCACTCTCTCTTTGATTTCTCTACTCTCCTATCAGTGCTTCCACAGGTCACCCCTGAAATAAACTACCGCTTCTTGAGAAACTCAATCTAAGAAAGTCATTCAGTATAATTTGACAGGTAATCCATTTTTACATGCACACATATTCGGGTATAAACATGTATCTATCTATACACACCTTTCCACATAAGCCCCAAATTGTTTATTGCAGTGGGATCTTAAAAGAATAGTTTCTCCTTAAGGAAATTAAAGTCTTGCATTATGTTTTAGTTTCTTTTTGTAACTTATATTTCTCTTTTTATTGCAAAAGTGATAGATGTTTATTGCAGAAAATTTAGAAATATAGCTCAGAAAATATGATAAAATTCACATCTTCAATAATTTTAACATCTGGGTTGTACCACTATTGATATTTTGGTAAGCATCTTTTCAAATATGAGTGAGAGAGAAAGAGAAAGTGAGAGGGAGAGTGTGAGAGAGAGAGAGAGAGTGAGTACATGTTTGTGTAAACACTCACAAATAGGATCATGATGTGTATACCATTTGGAAATCATTTTTTCTAGTTAACAATGTCTTGAACATCTTGTCACATATTCTGTTAATACTGCATTTTAATGGTGGAATGGTTTTCCATATATAGTTGTGCCATAATTTATTTAAATAATCACCCCTTCATCAGACATTCAGGCTGGCATTTCATATTTAAAAGTTTACATCATGGTTTCTGTTGTTCTTCTCTACAACACTGTGGGAGAATGTGAGTCAAATAGGAACTATTTGACAGATAAGCCAACAGGAGCCCATCTCATAAAAGAGACAAAATTAAGCCATATGAAGCATTACAGGACACCATTAACTATTATATTCTGTCTGGAACTGAACATAAGTTGTATTAAAGAAGTCAGTTTATTCCCTCACCTTGCAAAAATCTCTTTAATGAGGCCTTTATTCCTCCACCTGAGTTCAATGGGCATCACATCATGTCATCCTCATCTTTTGAGTCACAATTGATTGAGCCAGAGTGGACACCTGACCAAAGAGAAGTGATCTATTGCCTGGCCAGATGTATTGTTTGTCTAATTCAAGAGCGTGATCTGGTCAACCAAAGTCTTCTTGTCCTAAGAATTAGAATGAAGAGATTGAGAGGAAGATTTCTGTTGGGTTGTGGAGGCCATGGGCATAATGTTGCAGGCAGGAGAGCTATTCGGGGCCAGTTACACATCATAGATATGAGAAAGTAAAGTGAAGAAGAAGGTTGGGAAGGAAGATTGGATAGAAATAACAGAAAAGGAGAAAAAGTGAGAGAGATGGAGGAGAGAGAGAGAGAAGAGAGAGAGAGAGAGAACATGAGCGAGTGAGCCCTAGAGATGAAGTAGAGTCCAGCTCAATCCTCAGAACTGACCAGTTCACACCTACTCTGAATCCTACTTATTCAACCACTTCTAGACTTTTTTTATTCTTAAATGTATTTCATATATACCACCTTTATTTTTGTTTTTTTCTTAACTTGAACTCATCTGAGTGTTAGTCTATTCTTTATAAATTAAATATTCCTGGCTTAGATGTAAAGTCTAAGAAATGTATAGATGGATGAATCAGTATGGGTAGGAAGAGTCAAGAGGATATTCATGAATGAAAGCAAGAAGTATCCAGGCCTTAGAGGATGTGTGGGATTTGGATGATGGTGATGAGCAGGAAGATGAGCAATGATGATGGAAAAAGCTTGGGAAGTTTGAGGGCAGATCCTTGTGATTTCCCTTACCAGGTCCCTTTCTGAAGAGGGAAAGGTACTGAAAGTTGAGGAGGAGAAGCCTGAATAAAGACCAAGAGAGTCTTTCATTTCATCACAGAATCCCTCAACAGTAACCATAGAATGTGAAGAAACTAAATGTCCAAGGAAGAGCCTACTAGCATAATCATTGCTTTTCTCCGACTGAAAGCTAAAGCCTGAAGGATGTTAATCTCTTTAAGGCTAGTAAGAGATAACTTAGAAAGTGAGGTGGTGAAAGATAGAATAGGGTAATGAAAAATGCATCAGGTATAATGGGACCCTGGAACTTGACCGTGCTATAGTTTACCCTTTCCCCATTGCCTCAATTTCCCCACCTATAAAATAGAATCACTGTTATTTTTCTTCAACCATTTGCAGGTCAACTGGAGTTCCTCCACTAATTATATATCAACCCTGTTAAAACCTGATCCTGGTGCTGAAAAACAACTTCCCAGAATTGCTGAGGAATGTCAATCAAAGAAAGATCAGAAGAGTAACACAGTTTTGTCATCAAGTTTATTAGAAAGCCAGAGACTCAAAAATTCTGAGTGGAAATAATGTCACAGTAGAAAATTTCCAATATACAGCCAAAAAAGTTCATAATGTTATGAACAGTTACCAATAGGAGAAAGATGATTTCTTCAATTCCTTCAATGTGGGTATTATTAAATACTTAAGGATGTAAAGCATTGCTCTCCTCAAGAGATCAAAAAGGTGAGCCCCCAACCACTGCCAATTAATCAATCAAAAATAGACTTGTTTTCCAGCCCAGCTTGGCCACTGTGAGCACAGGTAAATCATTCCCCTCTCAGAGTGGAAGTGGGACCAGGTAGTGGTGAAGATGTCATCCAGGAGCAAGGCCATGTTTCTCCAGTTCCTGAGCACTGGGCCTGGTTCTGGTGCAATGTGGGAAAATTGAATTTAAGTTGTTGGGAAAATCTACCTCCCATCCTGCTGCTTCCCTGAGAGGACTGGCACTCACCTGCCCAGACAGGGCAACACTGGTAAGAGCACAGCTAACTGTCTCTCCTTCCCTCTCCAATCCAGCTTCACCACTAGTGAGAATGATGCTATATTTAATTCCTTCACGTGTCCCATCCAATGGCTTACCATGGACTATAAGGTCCCAAACAACCTGGCCTTCAAGACTGTCTCCCCCTAATCTCCTTTCATTCCCCCCTGCCATGTCCATGCGATGACCCTGTTCCTCAGACATATGAAACTTATTTTCACCTCTGGGATGTTGCACTCATTGCTCCAAGATTTTCACAGGATCTTGAATAGTCCTTGTACAGTCAGTTCTGCTACAACACGATCTATGTGTTCCTAAAATCACCGTGCTGTGCAAAAGCAAGCAATAAAACCACAAGGCTTGTGGGGAAAATGTGCGGGTAGGAGCACAGCATTTGAAAATGCCAGTGAAACATTAAAAAGATTAGAACCTAATAAAAATTTTAAAAGATTGGAACCTAATGAAAATAGTAGCACCGTTTTACACATGTAAATGGTTAAGAAATACATAAATATGACAATAAATGTATCACTGAACTTTGACGAAGGCCTAAAGTTTGCTTGTGGAAGTGGATGCCAGATGGGTTGCAGCTTGCGAATGATTGTGAACAAGATAAGAGGACATTATCTGAAATCAAACAGAAGTTGTATCACTAGATGTGGATGGGTGTGACTCATAGCATGTGTTGAACTGAGGTAGCTGGTAGATGTTTGGAGCCATGCATATACGCCTTCTGTGCATTCCTACGAAGCTCGGGGTACTGTTTTCTGAGTTTATCTAGTGTTTCCAAAGATGAAATTATGCACAAGCAAATTCAAACCTTTTTTCTTGATATAACAATCAACGTTTGAACAAATCTAAATTTTCGAAGCAAGTATGACCTCTTCGAACAGGCCTCCACTGGCCACTCAATCAGAAGTGGCCTCTCCTGCACTACTACAGGGCTTAACACCCTACTGTTTCATTCATCCTGTGAATCTTATCATTATCTAAAATTATCTTAAATATTTATGTGTTTGGATTTGCATTGTCAGTTCCTCCTCATAAATCTCTAAGTTCCATGAGGGAGGGGTGTTGTCTCCTCTGCCTAGCACCTGTGTTCCCAGCACCTAGTGTCTGGCACAGGGTAAGTGTAAATAACAAATGAATTAACTCCTTGTATTTTCATCACACATTAAATGTTCCAGAGAAAGGTATATGTTTAACAGTGCTACCCCATTCCCACCTTAGCCCTTCAATAAAAGCTCAGTGAGGAAATTTGAATTTATTTCTGTCTTTAGATTTGTTCCAGCTACTATTGCTGCATAATATATAATTTCCAAAGTAGAAACTAAGACAGTCATTTTATTATGTTCTCAAATTCACAGGTCAGGAATTTGAAACAAAGCGCAGAGGGGATGACTTGTTTCTGCTCTTTTACATCTGGGATCTCAACAACTGGGGGCTAGAATTATCTCAGGCTAATTTCCTCACAGGTCTAGGGCCTGATCTGGATACCTCAGAATTTAGGACTGCCAACCAAAGTGCCAACCTGTGACCACTATATGTGGCTTGGCTTCCTCACAGCATGGCAGCCTCAGAGTAGTCGACTTCTTACTTGGCACTTCAGGGTTCCAAGCAATAGTGTCCAGGGCACCTCTGGTGACCCTCCTCAGAAGTTACCTAGAGGCATTTCTGCCATACTCTATCAGTCCAACTGTCACAGTTGTGATAAAATTTTTAAAATGATACTTCAAAGGTATTCTGGAACCTGTGAGCATGATGAGATAACCTTCCATGATTATGTTATATGGCATAGTTGATCATAAGAATAGGAAATTATCTAGATGAACCTAATGTAATCTCATGAGCCCTTAAAAGCAGTGACACTTCTCTAGCAGGTGGAAAAAGAGGAAGTCACAAAGATTAAAAAGGTTGCCAAAACTTCCAAACCAATTGAAAGAGTTAAAAAGGAAAAGGAAAAAGAAAAACAATCCAGAAAATAAGTGCAAGACTATAGAAAAAAGAAAAGTTGAACAAATAGGAACCATAAAATTAGATGGTAGATAGTAGAGCTACCCAATGGACAGCTATGGAGTAATGAAAATGAGTGAACGACACAGCGCAAAACAAAATGCGATAATCTCAAAAAACATAATGTTGAAGGGAAAAGCAAGTCCCAGAAGAATAGAGTATGAACCAAGTTAAGAAGCATGCAGAACTAACATATTAATTAGGGATATTTATATTTGTGATAAAACTATAAGTAAAAAGCAATGTCCCAATAAACACAAAATCAAGATAGTGATTACCTCAAAGAGAGATAGGGTCTGGTAGGGCCCACAAGGACTTTAAATGAATTATTAATATTCTGATTCTTAAGCTGGGTGGTGAATATAGGATTTCATGAATTTGTAATTCCTCTTTGTACATAAAAAGTTATTTTGCATTTATTTAAGTTTCGAAAAGTTAAGAAAGAAATGATGATAAAACAACAGGTGGTCCCAAGCCCTTCTTTTTAACTAGGTTCAGAGGTCTAATGTTTTTCCTAAAGACAGTGGGCAGTAAATAATCACCACAGCCAGGTACCCTAAATCCCAGAATATTACATGAAGATGCCACGGTAGTCCCTGGCAGTTTCTAAATGTCTGTGATGTGTTCGTGCAGGGGGTGAAACCAATTAAAGTGGAAAGTTAAATTGTATAGTGCTTTTAAGACCTAAAGTTTTATTACCTTCGAGTTAAAATAGTTGAAATTCCCTATTCAGGTTTTTCAACACCTCAGGGTTGCAAATTTCTCCAAATAAATTTTAACTAAATAATTTCACTTCTTAAAATAACAAGGACCACGTGTAACACTGAGAAAGCAAAAGGGAAGTCTAGGGTGTTTAATGGTGTGGGGAAACGTTTACTGCATTATTCTGAGAAAGGAGAGAGCTTGAGGCACAGCATAAGTTCATTGAAGTTTAGTCGAAATCCTGTCTTGCAGGGCCAGCCAGCTGTGTGTATGGCAGAATGCTTAGGACACAGTGGCACCAATACCCACGTGACAATGCCTCTACATGCACACTTGCCAGCTTTTCAGAAGTCTAATCTTTTCTCAGGATTACATACCTCCGAGAACAAGCCCTCATCATCCATCTCACCCGACAGGAGTACAGATCCACAGCTGTCGATGCTGCCAGCTGCCAGTACCTCGCCCACGTCCTATCAACACTCATCGTTCCCATGCATACCTTGCACCTCACAGGGGAGAGCAGGTAACTCTACCTGAGGGCTTTCTCTGGCCCATAGAGTTTGCTCAGCCTGAATGTGCTGTGGAAACAACTCATGATAACAGTGACTGCATCAGATGCTTTATCTCATGGGTCATCTCATTTATACTTCACAATATCCCTGCGAGGCAGGGTTATTGAAAAACTGAGGTTCAGAGAGGTTAAGTAAATTACTCCGAGTCATGCAGCCCTTAAAGGGTGGTGCTAGAACTATAACCTAGATCATCTGAATCTGGAGTCCCAATTTTAGGCATGAGACCAAAGAAAACCTTACAGATATGAGTATGTGAGTCCTTTTTTCCTTCCTTCTTTTGTTTTTGTTGATTTGGTTTTATTGGTTTCCATTCTGGAATTGTTCTAGGATGTCAAGTGGTTTGGTTTTCTTTCATTAAAAATTTTATTGTGGGAAGAACACTTAACATGAGATCTATCTCTCAAACTTTAAGTACAATACGTTATTGTTGACCATGAGTACAATGTTGTCCAGCACACTCTCTAGAGCTTATTTATCTTACTTAACTGAAACTTTATGCCTGTTGATTAAAAACTCCCCATTCACTCTCTCCTTAGCTCCTGGTAACCACTATCCCAGTGTTTGAGTTTATAAATTTGACTCTTTTTGATAACTTATATAAATGGATTCCTGCAGTATCTGTCTTTCTGTGACTGGTTTATTTCACTTAGCATAATGTCCTCAAGGTTCACCCATGTTGTTGCATGTTAAAGAATTCCCTTTTTAAAAAAACATGGAATAGTATTTCATTGTATGTAGATGCCACATTTTCTTTATTTGTTTATCTGTCTATGGACCTTTAGTTTGTTTCCACATCGTGGCTGTTGTGAATAATGCTACAATGAACATGGGGGTGATAATATCTCTTTGAAATCCTGATTTCAATTATTTTTTGGATAAATACTTAGAAGCAAGATTGCTGAGTCACATGGTAGTTCTATTTTTAACTTTTTGAGGAACATCCATACTGTTTTTTTCTAGCAGCTGTACCATTTTACATTCTTACCAATGGTGTGCAAAGGTCCAATTTTTCCACATTTTTGCCAACAGTTGTTGTCTTTTGTCTTTTTAATAATAGTCATCCTGACAGGTATGATGATACCTCATTGTGTTTTTGATTTGCATTTCCTGGGTAATTAGTGACATTAAGCATCTTTTCATGTATTTGTTGGCCACTTGTATATCTTCTTTAAAGAAATGTCTATTCACATCTGTAGCCCTTATTTTTATTGAGGTACTAGTTTTTTTGTTACTGAGTTGATGAGTTCCTTAGATATCTTGGATATTTACCCTTATCATATATATGGTTTGCAAATATTTTCTTCTATCCCATAGGCTGCCTTTTTTACCATTGATTATTTCTTTTGCTGTGCAGAAACTTTTTTGTTGGATATAGTGCCACTTGTTTATTTCTGTTTTTGTTGCCTATGCTTTCGGTGTCATATCCATGAAATCACTGCCAAGACCAAGGTCATGAAGTTTTTTAACCTATGTTTTCTTCTAAAATTTTTACATTTTCAGGCCTTACATTTAAGTTTTAATCTATTTTGAGTTGATCTTTTGTGTATGGCATAAGATAAGGGTCCTTTTCAAGTGGCTCATTGGTGGTAACAGTACTGCAAATTTTCAGAGTTTGAGATAATCTCTAACTGCTGCCAATAATTTTGTGTATTAACATTCTTCTATTTAAAAACACCAAACACGGTTCACTCTTTTACATAAAAATACTCTTCTCCTTGTGGTAAAATGGGAAGACTTTGGATTTAGGGCAGAAAATACCAGGGATTTTTATTCCAGCTCTGCCACATCCCACATGCCCCCAAATAGACAAGACATAAAACTTGCCTAAAATCCAGTTTCTTCATCTGTATAATGGGTTAAAGATATTTATTCAGAAGAAGGATTTTGTGTGTGCCAATGATTAAATCAGGTGATATAAATATTAAACAGTAAAGCACTATAAGAATATTAATGGCTTATAATATTGTTGCTGAAGAAAAATCTTGTAACATGAAAACTAAAAATGCAAGCTTTGGAGTAAAACAAACATCACTGGGAGATTTGGGAAAATGACTTGACTTCTGAGCCTGCACTTTCATCTGAAGTAACCCCTAGCCCCTACTAAGTGAGATGATGTATGGAAAGATAAATGTTGTAATTGACACCTAGCCCAGAAAAAAGGTAGTTTTAGTAGCAATAGGGTTTACAATCTGTGTGTCATTGTGCCTTTACATGCAAGTTTGATGACTGGAAGTTAAAGACATTATATAAGCACAACTTCTAGCAAAAGAATATTCAGAATAACATTCCGAGCAAATGCCAAAGGCCAACTTTCTCCCTCTCGTGCTTTGGGGCTGCAGTTCTGGGGCTCTGTGCTACCAATCTGAGTGGCTGTGTTCATCTCTGCCCATTTCACCTGCCTATCCAGCATGATGGCTGTTAGCACCCTTAGTTTCTCATTGCAAGTCTCAATAAATACTTTTAAGTACATACCATGGAAAAATGATAATGCTGCCTAGCTTATCCACGATTCTGAATACAAAGACATTGCAACTTCAGCTCCAGCTACCTGGCCCAGGCTGATACTATGTCTATATGTATACTGACACCTGTATCTTGAATATATATAGGCAAAAAATTTTCGATTAGCTGTTGATACATTGAAATCAGGGCATACTATCTATCTCTCCCCTTTAATGATGCTGCATCCCAGATATGCTGTGAACAAATCAAGCCTGGATTTTTTATTGTCCAGGTAAATTATTTTTAATGTTGTTGTCTACTTATACATCTACCAATGTGCAAGGAGGCATTCAATTTCAAACTATACATGTTTCTATTTTAGTCCATCATACTGAAGTAGAGAGACTATAACAATTACTTATGCATAACCCTGCAGGCTTTAAAGTGAGTCGAGTAAAGACCAGATAATGCACAACTATCATGCTGATCAGTAGTCAGCTGAATACTGGAGGGACACTCTCTGAAGATCTCTGGAGTGTTCCCACTGAGCATTTTTTCCATCTCCAGTGCTCAACCATGACCACCACCTCGGCCACTCAAGAATTCCAGCTCCATCTCTTCAACTCAGGAGCCCACCAGGTTCTGCCTGTCCCCCACTCCTCCAACCAGCCATTTCCTCTGTTTCGCTATCTTGAAACTCTCTCCAAACAAGTAAACTGGGTTGGGGGGGGGGCGCGATGCTGATCAGGGGTCTCACCTTATTTGCTTCCTCTCTCTCACTATCCTTCAATTCGGGTATCCAGTGTCTTGAGAACCATTTTCTACATGTATTATCTTTTCTTTTAGTTGTCTCACGTGGGAGGACAAATCTGGCTCCTGTTCTTCCACATTGGCTGGAAATAAAAGCTGCTTTTATTGATATTTGTGTATCTGTAACCAACCCTGTGGTTGCAATTAACAAATGAGTGTCATTCTTTAATGGATGATGGTTGATATTTTTGTTCACATTAATGAGTAAGACAAAAGTGATACAAGGCTGTACGTTGGAATACCACTTATTTATCAATGACATGAGTGACTTCTTTGCTGAAAAAATAATAGTTTACAAGTATTGGGAAAATCTTTAACTTTTGAGCTATTCACAATTACAGACATAGCATACTCTAAGTTTAATCTGATTTATTAATAATTTCTCTATTATTTTCTTAAGTCAAGCCAATCGACAAAATAGCAAACAAAATCCTGTTTTACAACATCTGCTTATTTACATGGTGTAAATATTTTCACCATGGATGAATATACAATACCAATGTGATGTCATTGAACGTATAGTTGAGAAGAGATGTGCAGTAAACACCATGAGATGTACTTCTACTATGTGAATGCAATAGACATGAATGACCCTAAAAGCACAGATTATAGTAAAAGAATTAGGAAGTTATGAGTGATTAGTATTTATTCTCTTTATTTTTAGCATAGTATATTTAATTGTAAGTTTACATAATTTAATTTTTAATAGTGGCTTGCAAAATTCCTGAAGACTTTCCAAACAGCTCGTGTGAGCTAGTACAAGCTGAGTTTGCTCATCACTAGACCTAGCCTATGATTGGGCCACAGACATGGGTCATAGCAGAGGCAGACATCCATGGAGAAGGTGATTCTTGTTCCTTCATCTTACAGGACGAAGTATTCATTTGCCAAATGGAGAAAGTGGACACTGGATAGAGGGAGCCGTACATGAGAGGACACGTAGGAACTATCATTTCTGACTTTAAACTCCTCAGGAGAACTTCATGACCTCAAACGAAGACTCTGGGTTTGAATCTCAGTCTCTACTTAATTAGTGTGGCTTGAGGCATGCCATTTAATAATTGTACCTTAGCTTCTCCAACAGTACTTACCTCATAGAGTTTTGGTAGGAAGTAATTGTGTTAATGCATGTTAAATACTGAGAAAAGTTCATGGTGTGCAGGCACCAGGGGAAAAAAGTAGCTTGTGTTATTATTATCTTTAAACAGCCCTGTCCCAGAGAAAGTCCTTTCTGTCAGCACTCTAAGTTCACCCTGAAAGATTCAGTGTTGACTTTAACATCTGAGAAAGTATACAGAGGACACAAATGTCGTCTCCTCTGCCCCTAGGAGCACCCAGGAAACAAATCTGTTTTTCCATCTCAACAGCACCATAGTGCAGGACAGTGTTGGGGAAGACCAGATTCTTGCAGGCCAGCTCTTCCTAGGTCTGTGTTCAGAGACGTCACCACTTTGGCAGCTTGAAATCAGCCATGGTGAAAGTATTTATATCACAGAAATTGGCAAATACTACCAAGCAGGACTTTTTCTCCAGAACAGTTATTAACACACTATTGCTCCTTCTTATAGCCTTTATGACCTAAGCAGTTAAATTTGTTTAATGGAAAGGATGCATTGGACTTCACTTCCAGAAAATCAATCTCTCTCTAGCAAGGCCTTAAATTAAATAATGTAGCCTGTCCATTCCTATTACCAAAACATACTCCAACCAAAGAAATAAGCAGAAGTAGCCTAATGGAAAGAGTTTTTAGGATGGTTTTGGAAACAATATACAGATTCAAGATAACCTCATACCTAATACACTACCATTGATATTGGCTTCTCTGGAACTTAGCAATTTGCAGAGTGCAGCTTGAAATGACCCAGAGCCCTGCCTTGTGATAAGAGAACATCAGGAAAGTGCTAAAGACAGTTTTCTGGGCCCTTTCACAGACAAATGCCACCTGCCATCCTCCCCATTTGAGGAAAGAGAGGTCCAGAGAGGAAAGAGCCATGGCAAGATCACCAGTTTCATCTGAGGACCAACTCCAAAGTAGAAATTGAAGCCATCTCTAAGTGATACTCATGCTAAGCTAGAGTGGATTTCTAGAAGGCATACTTAAGACCAATAAATGAGTGTAGTAGCTTGCATTATTGGCTCCAATTTTGTATGCACTTTGCTATATGCCTTTACAATCTTTCTCACTAAAGGAGCATATTACTTCTCTGCCTCCTTGAGTTTGGACTTGTCAGTGTGACTTTCTTTAACCAATACAAGGTGGAAGTGAGTCTATGCCTGAGCAGAATACAAGTCTGAGCGAAAATACACCCCTGGCATTGTAGCCTGATGCTGAGCCATCCCAGCCTCCCTGAAGGAAGCAGAGGTGCCAAGTAAGCCTGGTTTAGATCAGACAAACACTAACCAACCACAGGCATGAGAGTGAATCCCTCTGGGATCCTCAGAGCCACGCCAGCCCATGTGCAGATTGCTATTGTATACCACCAAGACCTTATGGTCGTTTTTTTTTTTTTATGCAGCTCTATCATAATAGCAATGTGAAAAAAATAAATAAGAAAAAAGTTATTTTTCCCTTACCGAAAGGAACAATTTCTTAAAAGTTGACAAGAGTTTAAACCTTGAAACCTGTGAGTTTAGGTTGTCATTTTCATTCAGTAATCTCAAAAGGTTTCTTCAGTGTCTGGTACATTGCTGGTCCTCAATAAATGTTTCTGTATGCCTGTGTGTCAGGGGAATTGTTTGCATAAAAGCTGTCTTATGTAAAATGACTCATTAGGTAGAGAGCTTCCTGGCACTGAAGATAAAGCAGCATTGATTATATTTCATTTCTAAAATATAAGAGGCATTTTTTGCTAAGCTGATAAATTAATCAGAATTTATTTATATAGAAGTGACAAAAAGGTGACCAAATGGTCTTGATTTGCTGGCTCAAAATTTTAATGTTGAGGGTAGGTCAGGTTTGGACTACGTTGTCAGGACTCAGACTGCCTACCGGGCTCTTGATTATTCTGTGTTGTGACCAGAGGCTCCTGGGAACCTAACCTTATATTTGCTCGAGGGACAATGGTTTAGTATTGCCTAATTCAGTGTTCATGGTGACTTCATAAAACATAACTACTACAAATAATGAGAATTCACTGTATAAGTGTGTACGCATGTGTGTTGTGTGTATACACTCTCAATTTTGGTTTTTGATCTCTTGATTTCTTGCCTATGGCTATTTTGAGGCCACAAATTAGAAGGTACCAATGAGAACAAAATGTTACAAAATAGCTTACAGTAATACAATGAGTGAGGGAAGCTGCAAAGACCCAGAACATATAGCATTAAAAGGAGCACACATTGTTGATCTCTTATTTTGTGCAAGTTCTTCAGATAGGCCATGTGGGAGACCAAGGCAGAGACTACTCAGAAAACTGGGTCATTGTCAATTTCTCTCCTTTTCTACAAATTCTTTCCTCTGTGTGACAGCCAACGCAGCATGGAAAATCTTAAGACTCAAGAGATGGATTTGGTGGGTAAAGGTTAAGGGAGAAGTGATAGGTGTCCCTAGAAACTCGAGCCTAATCCATTTCCTCCAAGACAACTTTGACAACACACCTGTGTTTAAAGGTTATTGGGCATGTGACAGTCATTATTAATAAAGTAGTGATTGGATTCAACCATAACTACTTCCCTTGGACACAGTTTTCTCAGAGGCTTATGGGCTCATAGGGGAGTCTGGTAGAAGGATCTTGGTATTTCTGAGCTCTTGGTTATATCTGGTCTCAGAAACCTCAGCTTTAACTCCTGACACAAAGCATTGGAGAGTTAGTGGATCAAGTCTGAGCAGAAAACAGTATTGAAAGGCACTGCTTGTCAGGCTCAGAGGGCACCCACTTGGCTTTTGGGTAAGGTCACTCTTCTTGTCAGGTTAAAACTCACTCCTACTGCTGCTCTCTAGGTGAATGTGTGCGTAGTAGAATTTGCTGGAAAACCAAAAGCTGGGCGAGTAGGAGGAGAGAGAGGAAAGGAGAATAACATGAATTGTGTTGCCTATGGGGATCTCTCCCTTCTCTTGACATCCCTAATAACTCCACTCAGTTCTACGTAGTTCTTAAGGTAAGTCATCTCCAAAGACGGCTCCTATGTCCTGTTATTCATACTCTTATGTAGTTCCTACCCCTTAAATCTAGTCTGGTCCCATGATTCACATTTTAACTAGCAGAGTGTAGTGGAAGTGACACTGTGAATTACACAGCTTGGCCATAAAAAGCCTTGCAACTTCCACCTGGGTTTCTTGGAACATATACTCTAGGGGAAGCCAGAATAAATGGTAAAATTCTGACTATCCTGAGATAACCATGATATAAGGAAGCTCAAGCTAGCTATGTGGAGATGCCCAGCTGCTCTATGCTGCTACCTGAAGCGCCAGACATGAGTGAAGAAGCAGATTTGACTGTGGGATTTGGAGAATGCCTCCAAAATTGCTTTAGCATCAAAATCAACCACAAGGTTTTACACTCATGTGAATCTTGGGACCTATGGAGAGGGTAAGCAAGACATCAGCACATAATAAGTCATTCCCTTTTCTTCTTGGCCCATGGAGGGTCTGGGTATCAGCAAAAGTGGCCATAGCCAGTGCCAAAAGGTAGCCCCCAAAGCAACCTACTTTTGTCTCTTTGAGGGTTTCTGGAAGGCAAGATCAACTTCAGCTGAGCTGCTACTGGCTCTATAGCATGATAGGCCATTGCAGCCCTGACAGTTAGGGAGGCTAGAACGAACAAATGGATGGAATCAAACAAGGGAATACCATGTGGGGTAGAGGAAGACAACATCTGGATGCTCCCTGACTTTTGATACCATGAAGTCGGCCATCAGCCTGGACTAATATATAAAATAAAGGGGATGTTTCTAACTTTGGTGCCTCTCCTTCCTTATACATATTAGGTCTTCTTATATTATCATTTAAAGCGTCTCCTCACCTAACGCTAAAAGCTCCCCTCAAAAAACAATGTAGTACAGTGAGTCTCACTTCTAATAATACCATCTGAGAATCTCCTTAAAAATCTTAAACTTCCCAGCCTTGACCAACCCCAGACAACTTGAATCACCGTCTCTGAGGTGCAGCTTAGCATCATTACTTTCTAAAGGTCTCCAGGGGACCCAAGTGTGCAACCCAATGTAGGAACCATGGACTCAGCCATTTGAATGCTTGTAAGATATTTATACATCCTCAGCCAGTAAGTCTACCATTCAGAGATGAACTTAAAGGTTTATATAAAAAGATGATCATCACAGCAATGTTTATACTAGTAAATATCTGAGGCAACATAAGTGTTCATCAGGACATTGGTTTAGTAAATTATGGTTCATCCTGTTATGAAATATCATATATTATGTCAGTCATGTACTTTAAGAATATTTTAGGGCATGAGAAAATGCTCGTGATATATAATATATAATCTTAACTTTGTAAAACACATACACTTAAGTAAATAACTATAAAAAATGTTAACAGGGACTATCATTCTATTTCTGAGTCCTAGAATTATGTGAGTATATGTATATATATATACATATATATGTATATATATATATATATTATATATATTCATCTTTGTACTTGTTAGTTTTTCAGGTTTCAAGGAACATGGTCCTATTGGTCACTGTGGGGGTTTGGGATTATGTAAAGATTTACAAGAAAGGACAAATGGTTTCAGCCTTTCCATAGCCATGCCTCAGCAGCCTGGAGGCACATACAAGAATGAGACCATTCAGGATAAAAAAAAATGCTCAAACTATATAAAGTTATCCCACGGCTCCACCAACCAGTGGCTCACTAATCTAATACTTCACCATTTTGGTGAGACAACTCTTTTCAGTGGCTGCTTCTGCTTTTCCTGGAGATACCAATTAACTGTGTGCCTCCTGTTTGAATTGAGTAAGAAGGGATATTATTGGAGTAACAGATAACATCTAGGACCAGTACCGTTAGGCAGACCTCTTCAGTCATTCTATTGACTGGCTGCTTTGGATCGGATCCTCATCCTTGCTCCGATCACCTGGGGCCAGAGCAGTTAAGTCTCAGTTTCCACACAAGGAAATGTTTCTCAACCCATCATCAGAGGTCCATGGGTTCATGTGAAAGTGCTTTACTAGGAAGTGTTCCTGGAAAACCTGCTAGGGGAATGGAAAGGTGGGACCAGTGTGCAGCATCCAGCAAAGTCCCATGAGGGACTTGGATCACTCCTACAAGAAAGTTCAGGAGAGGTATCAGAGTCATCCAAAGTGTGGGCATGAGGAAGGCAAATCAAGAGAGCAAGATTATCTTACCTCCATACCCATCAGTAATTAGAGGAGACCTGTGGAGAGGGTAAGCAAGACATCAGCCAACTGGAGGAGTTAAATTCCCAGGAGCTCTGGGTTTTCATGTGCAGGGAGGGCAGTCTACAAAGGGAGAGGTGCAGGTGATGAATGTGGGGAGTGGAAGCCCACTGGGATGAAAGGTGATGTGAGTAGAGCACTACATCCTGTGCTGTGATTGGCCCAGCCAGCCCAGCTGAATTTCATCCAGTCATTAAGGGTCACACGATTAGCCTTTATTCCTGAGCTTGCCTCACTGCATCAAAGCTGTTTTATCTTGATTTTTGGTAGAGAAACAATCAGGACTCCAATGGAGGTTCAGGGGGGAAATAACAACATGATTGTTCAAGGATGTCCTATCACCCAGGTGATGGACAAGAGAGATCCTTGTGGTCCAGGCAATTCTTCTGCAGTCTGGCTTATTCTTAAGGAAGTTCAATTATTACACTTTCTTCTCTCCCTACAAATCCTCCTCCTCAACTTTTGTTTTTGTTGGAACATCATTCATAACACCCAAGTGGGTGTTCATTGAACCTTTTCTCCCATTTTCTGTTTTAAGCACAGATAATTATGCACATCAAGTTAACATGCAGAGGTAAATATTGTAATTTGGCTTCAGAGATATTGCGAATAATGTGGTTTTTGTTTCTCTGCCTTGCCAGCTAAACAGAGAGCATTGTTTCTCCTCCTGGAGGAGCTTGGACTATTCTGGAAGACACATAAATAATATTTTTTAATTTAAAAAATCACTTCTGAGTCTTGCCAGTAGCATCCCCCTCTTTTGAATAGCAGCATTATTTGTGACATCTGGCGGTGCACAAACTCAGCCTGTGAGTCATGTGCCAGCAAGACATATGCTCCAATGCCATTATGAAATGGTGAGCAACCCCATGACCAAATGTGGAAACTTTGTTTGCAGATTAAACAAGAAGCTTTCTCCAGAGGCTCCTAAATCAACAGAGCACATGGTTACTGCTGATTTGCATTTATACTTGAAAATTGCTGGGGATCATTTACATGTGAATTCTCACTTTACTCCAGAGGGGAGAAAATAAGTCACAGCAGACTGACTTCTCCCTGGACTGGAGACAGCATTCAGAACACACAAATGAATAGGGCTACCCAATATAACACATAACTGACCCAACAGACAGAATTCAAATATGGAGCTGGCCAGGTGCTCCATGAACACCTCCCAAGTAGTTATCTGTATTAAGTAAGGTCCAGCTCCTGATTGTTGCTCTGGAATGCAGCATGGGCTTTCCCCAATACTACTCGAAAATAACCTTGACTAAAACCCTAAAACTATGAATATTTCAAAAATTGGCTTTCATTCCTCACAAACCTGCTAGCTAACTGGGGCAAGGGTAACTGAGCAGTCTGGAACCACGAGGGATTTTATGATAAATAAACGTTTATTCATAAGAACAAGAACTGAATGCCCAAGAGCTGTGCACACATATGGCTAACTTATGGGGATGGGGAACAGGAAGTTTCCCCTTTCTTCTCTACATTGAAGATTAGCTTCTGGGGATATTAGCAGCAAGGGAATCCCAGCGAAGGACCTAGGTTCAAGTGTATCTTACCATTGCCTGGCTGTGTGCCTTGGACAAATGATTTCTTGTTCAATGGTCAAAGTCTGGCCCTTAGTCATGAACCAAGGGTGCCTTTCTCTGGGAGCTAGTTCTATAAAGAGCAGAGAATGTTTACACTGGGGTTTAAAGGATGCTGTGGTTTCAAAAGAAAAAATAGTCAGGGCACCTGGGAGAAGTAAACACATTATTTTAAAGTTAATTAAATATAGTTTATTTAGTACCTGCCAGGTGCAACATATCAAAAGGAATATAAAGTTTAATAAATCCCTGATTTCAGGGGTTTTGTGATCCCGGAGGGTAAAGAAGTTTGTGAGTCAGCTGATAAAAGGCAGACCATAGAGTGAGGGACTGAGATACCCAAATGCAAGCTTAGGTACACAGTTGCAGAGCATTGAGAAAGCAGTCCCCACTGGGGAACTGACAGGCAGAAGGGAGGAGGCAGCTTTTGAGTGGAGGGCTTCTAACAGGAAGAGCAAAGGCTCCTGCAGCACCTCCAAAATACTCGGCACCCCTCTATTAACTCATGAAATCATCACATCAATGCCATTAAAAAGGGTACTACTATTATTTCCACTTCACAGATAAACAAAGTGAGGCACATAGAGGTAAAATAAAATGCCCTAACATCCTGCCTGGAGATCACCTTCTTTAGGATAACTTTTCAGCTTTTCTATCTCTTCATTTCTCTTTTTGCTATGGCACTTAACATCAGGCCTGGGCTGCACGCTACAATTCAACTTAAAAGGTATGTGTCAGTTTAAGTAGATGGGAAAGGACAGCACAGGGTCAGAAAGAACCAAGGCTGGGGGTTCCATCATGGAGAAGCCCATAATCCAGCAATGAGGATATAGACTCAATTCTAATTCATAGTGGAATGCCCCATGTGCTGTGATAAGGGAAGGACAGTTCACTGGTTAGGATGGATTCAAAAGGATGACCAAGAGATTGTGCTTCTTTTTCCCTATTTTAAACAAATATGTATTTTTTCCTAATCATAAAATCAAAACTCATTAGAAGATTCAGGAAGGATAAAGAAGAAAATCAAAATTATTCATAATCTCACTATCTAGGAAAAATCATTATGTGCTGATATATTTTATTTTAATCTCATTTATCTGCAAATTGAGACTTCTTAGAAAAAATAATACTAGAATTACACTGTTTCTATAATATTGTATTAATGTTGTATCATGAGCATTTTCCATTGTCACTAAAAATTATCTGACACATAATTTTTAAAGGCTACATAATATATTCATCATTGATGTGCCACAATTCACCCATCGATTTTACTGTTGTTGGATGTTTACATTTTGCCAGGTTTTGCTAGAAAAAATAATGCTGCAATATCTACTCAGATCTTGAATAGAATCTGCCTTCCATAAAAAAATAGTTACCTTTGTAAGAAATTACAGAATTTACAATTAAACAGTATTCATTCTTGTTATTTTGACCTTGTTGCCAAGTGTTTTAGACCATGGACTCACAGTCCAGCCTCACAACTACCACCTGTGCCCAGGAGAAACTGTCTTCTCTTCTCTCATGCCATCATGTCAGCTCCATTGACCATGTGGTGGATGCAGGGCCATCCCCTTGGTACCATCTTGTCAGGACCATCTTGCCATATAATAGCCAAGTAGCTACCAGTAGCTCCACTCATATCCTAGCTATCAACGACCCAAGTGAAACAAATTTCCCTTTGCCAGTAGTCCCTAAAAGCCCTAGAAATGAGTCTTGTTGGTACTCTTTGGGTCATGAGTGTATTGTTTGACTAATTATGAAAGTCAAAAAAATGGAACAAGCTGGTCAACCTGACCTGTGTCTTGACTTCTTTCTTCCTGGTTGTGTCCTGTGCAATGTTTCCAAATAGGCCCAATTCAAGGTTTGCCAGTTATGCCACTTTTGTAATAAGGAGCAGAAAATTGGGTCAGGCTGGAGCAGATCCAACAACCAGTCTTTTAGGATAACCCTGCCAGTAGCTCAAATTGAATTATGCCCCAAACCAAATCTACCTTCCCTACCAAAGCACATGCTCCCTCCTGTTCTCAAGAAGCCATTGCAGTGTGTGGCAGACGCTATGGCTTAGCTCACCCAGATTCTATTTACAACCCACTCTCATTTGCTTGTCTCTACACTAGAATCTAAGAAAGCTAAAAAATCAATCTCCTAGTCTCTCTCACTGTTCGTAGTAATCATGCAAGCACTTCTGGCCCATAAGATGTAAGCAGGTGATGGCTGGAGCTTCTACAATCATCTTGTAATTGTAAAAATGAGCACCACACACTAAGGTGGGAAGAGCGTGAAAAGAGGACACTGGGTCAAGGATGATGTCTACAGCTGCCAAACTAGTCTGGGCAGCCCACCTCCACGCTTCCTAGCACATAAGGCACACAGGCCACCATTATTTACAGCCAAATAAAACTTGTAAGGTATGTACCACCTACCTTCCCAGTCAACTAGAGAATTTCCAAGTTTCTTCATCTTTTCCCACAGTGTTACTCCTAATCACTGATTGATCACCACGCACTCTTGATTTTACTTCTTCAGGGGAGAAAAAAACAGAAGCAACAGGAAGCCAAATTTAGGTAGAAATAAACAGTGAAAACTGTCTAGGTGGGTCACTTTTGCTTGGGGTGTTCTATGATATGTTAAAAATGTATTTGGAGGGAGGCTATAAAGCAACAAATTCAAATCTTAGAAGAGTAGTTACATTAAGATAGAAAATGTTAAAGTCTCTTCCATCTTTGAAATGCTAAAATAATTCAATTAGAACCACCAGGCATAGTTTCCAGTATGTAAAACAGAACAAAATACTGTTACTTATAACCCAAACTGTCTTACTATAGAATGGATCTTATTAAGGGAAGTTCTTTGCCCTAGATGTGAAAATGCTTTGTTATGACTGTTTAGGAACGGAAGTTTGAAAGCAGCTGAGTGACCCTGCCCAACAGAAGGGAAGAAGTTAGGAGAAAGGAGGCAAGGAGAGAGGAGTCAGTGAAGCTGTGAGAAAGACAAGTCACAGAGGAGACCTAGGTGATTGAGTGTTTAGAAAGTACTTTGAAACAAAAGGAATTAAGATATGATGGATTAAATTGCTATGTGATCCATTAGGCAATCTCTCCTAGCTCTTTAGTGCAATATTTTGTCTGAAGATAACTTTTAAACTGAAGCAGGAATTGAGTTTCTCAGCTGTACAAGCACATGGAAAATACTTTATGCAACACAGCAATGACCCCAGTCTGTGAAGGTCACCAGAATTTGAGCACACTCTGGAACTCACAGACATCTTGGGGTGGTCTTGGGATTTTAAAAAATCATGGATTTGAAATTCAAGACAATTTTAAATAAATTTCAAGGGCCAGGAGGCCCCAGCTGACATAAAGTCTTCATGTGATAAAGAGACGACTGTTTTCTTGAATAACACTAGTCCCACAAAAGACATTATATATGAGCAGTTAAGCCAAATAGCAGATCAGTAAATGTTTTTATTTACTGTCTTTCTTCTTTATCAGATTTTCTGTAGATGAAACACAGTGGTAAAAGACAAGCAGACAAGAGACTTGTACTAGAGACTGTAGGAGAAATGCAGGAGGCAGGAGGCATAACATTGGTCTGATAGGGATTCGAGAGAGAAGGATTAAAGAAAACGGAAAGGAATAAACAATCAAATATGAATAGATATTTATTTGAAGGCACGCATTTTGATACCGAATAAAAAACTAAACATAATAACTTTAAAATCACATCAAAACTATATAGGTATATTCCTAAACTCTAAGGATAGATAGGAAAATGCTAAAAGCCCACAGGGAAAAAATATCTATTAAAAAATAAGAGCATAACTACTATAAAGGTCTTATGCAAGACACAAATCTCCAATGTCATGAAGGAAATGATTGATATATTTGACAACATAAAGACTATAAATTCCAGTAGTTTGCTATTTATTTAATATGAAATGTGACAAAACTATTTGAAATACATATATGTAATTAAATTAAGTTTTGAAAATAATACAAAGCAGAGGTGGGGAAATGGCGTAGATGATAAAGGCTCTGTTCATCATTCTGGTGACCGAGTCAAAGTTGTGACAGAAATAAGGAGCAAGCAGCAAGAAAAAATCATCTGGGATCTAGATGAACAAGGCATACAACTAGGGAGAAGTCCAGGAAATCACCCTGCAACGGCAGAAGGTAGGACAGGGCAAGGATGCCAGGCTGCCGGATCTCCAGTAGCTGAGTGAGACAGAGACAGCGGCAGCAGCAGACGCCTCTTAAAAGGGCTACATCCACAAGCGAATTTTTGTGGTGACGGACCTTCTCTCTCTGAGTGCCACTGCTGATTTGTCTGCATGCAGGGAGCACCAGGGACTTATAAGGAGATATTGTCAGAGTGAGGGCCAAGTCGAGACTTGTTGTACAGAAGTCCCAGCGGTATCCATTATTCCCTGTTGAGCCCTCCACCCTCCCAGTACATGGACACAGTGTCACCATAGCTCAGACGTCATCAGGCTGGACAACAGAGGTTGCTCAGCCCAGAGGCTTCCCTGAAACACCACCTCCCTCACCTCACAGCTCCACCGAGGTCACATCCAGATCTATCCTCAGCAAGTGAGGTGTTCCTTGCTGAGACTCACACTGGAAGCAGCCTGCTTTCTGGTTATAGCCTTTTGAGGCAACTATACACACAGCATCATGGATTGTTTAGTGAATTTTAACACTATCCCCAGAAGGACAAAGGCAGGGGCTAAATTTGGCCTGCAGCTGAACCCCTCTCAGGACTGTGCCACTGGATACCTACCACACAAAGCCACACTAGTAAGACTGAGAAACTTAAATGCTTTGCTTGTACATAGAAAGAGGAACAGCAAAGGCAGCCAAAATGGAAAGACAAAGAAGCAAAAACCATATGAGAGAACAGAACAGAAATCCAGATAAAATGGAGTCAAGTAATCTAACGGATGCAGAGTTAAAAACACTGGTTATAAAGATGCTCAATGAACTTTTGGTAAATGTAGATAAATTCAAAATGAAAATGAAAATTATAAAAGGGTACCAGTCTGAAATGAAGAACACATTATCTGAGATGAGAAGTATATTAAATGGAATAAATAAAGGAATAAACAAAGTAAATAAAGAAGAGGATCAAATTCCCTATCTAGAGGATGGGAAAGCCAAGGACACACATTCAAAATGGCAAGAGATAAGATGCCAAGACTTAAAAATATTTTAAGGAGGAGATGGGACACTATTACGAGTCCAAAAATTTATCTGATCAGTGTAACTAAAAAAAATCAAGATGTTGAACAACTGTTTGAAGAAATAGTGATGGAAAAATTCCCTAACCTAGTGAAGGAAATGAACATAAAACCTCTTATAAACCTCTTATAGGTAGTCATCCTCTCTCTCTCTCTCTCTCTCTCTCTCTCTCTCTCTCTCTCTCTCTCCCTCTTTCTCTTTCTCATGCACGCATGTGCACACACACACACACACACACACACACCACACACACACACTCTGGCAGGAAATCCAGCATGTTCTCCCTTACTTTTATTACTTTTTCCACCTCCACCTGGTCAACTCTCACTTGGATTCTTGGTCAATCTTGGGCTGCTGTGAGAGACATCTCCTGTCTTGCCCTTGCCCTCCCCATCTGCCACATATATGTCTTCAACACAACAGATGGACTGATTTTGCTGAAATGTTTTAGAGCATGCCCTTCCTCTGCTCAAATTCGAGCCCCCATCAATTTCCCATCTCCCTCAGAATAATATTCAATGTCCCAACTATGCCAGCGAGACCTAGCCCCTGGCCCAGCCCTGCTCCCATGACTTCATCTCCTACTTTTTCCCCTTTGACCTTGATCTAGACACATGGACCACTTTCCTGTTCCCAGGATGCTTCCTCCAGGACGTAACTCTTCTGTGCCCTCAGCCCGGACCTTTGTTTACCTGGAGGTCCATGTGGTTTACATGTCACTTCAGAGGGGCATTCCCTTATCATCTATCAAAAATTGAACCCTCCCTTCACATCCCTCTCTGGCCCGTTGATTCCACTCTAACTATGTACCCAAAGAAAGTGTGTCTATGCCTAACAAAATTCATATACAACAGTATTCATAGCAAGTTTGTCAGTAGGATAATGGATACATTGGGGTATATTTATAATGAATAACAAAATATGAATCAACTATGAATGAAAAACTGATGAAGATTAAGGTCAGAGTATTGGTTCATTGTTTGAGTGATTGACTGGGAGGGGGAACCAGGAAAACTTCTGGGATTTTAGGAAGGCTCTGAATCTTGATCCGGGTTCTGGTTATACAGGTATAAACACATGTGCTAAGGACTGAATTACATCTCCCCAAAATTTAAATGTTGAAGCCCTCACTCCCATGTGACTGTATTGGAAATAGGGTCTTTATGGGGTAATTAAAGTTAAATGAGGTCAAATGGATGGGGGCACTAATCTATTAGGATTAGTATCCCTATAAGAAGAGACACCATAGGGCTCATTCTTTCTTGCTGTCTGCCATCTGAGGACATAGTAAGAAGGTGGCCATTTGCAACCAAAGGAGAGAGCCTCACCAGACATCAACTCTGCTGGCATCTTGATTTTGGACTTCCAGTCTCCAGACTATGAGAAAATAAATTCCTGTTGTGTAAGCCACCCAATCTGTGGTATTTTGTTATGGCAGCCCAAGTTGACTGCACAGAATACAACATGTAAATTTTTATCAAGCTGTATATTCTTAAATACACTTTAGGCACATTATGTATATTATATCCCAATAGGAAATATAAAGAATGAAATAACAGAATCTCTCCAACATTACCATGGAGAAATACCTAAACCGAGTGAACAGCTGACATTTCTGGTGCCTGCCCTGTATCTGGATTGGTGCACCAGATAAGCAACTCCCATGTAACATGGTACCTGGGGCAGCCTGGACCACTTTCTAACCTTTTGGAAGGATGCTGGCCTGTGGAGGGTGCCTGTGCAGGCAGAAAACTCCAAGCTGAGAGTCAGCCAGTCCTTCTTTATACCTCAGATGATGGAGCATGGAGGAAGTGGCCAGGCTTCAGAACAGGAAAGAGACAGCCTCTGCACTCCTAGCCAGGACACTTGTCATTGCCAAGTAGTTAGTGATGCCTCCCCTGGTTCCCACACAGCATGAAGATGAACATTGCCCGAAGAAGCAGTATTTGTCAACAGCTGATGGGAAGGGCCACCTCAGGGGCGTGCCAGTGCTGCAAGATGCCGCACAATGCTGAAGGCAGAGTTGTTGAAGACCTGTCTAAATAATTCTTAGCTGGCAAATATGAAAGGGGACAGGAGACATAGAGTGACTTGGAGTTACCACAAAGAACAAAATGATTAAAACAGGACATTTATAGCATGCTCTCTGGCTTCAGAGAAATGCAGCTATTCTTTCCTGTTTTGCTATCTTCAGAATCTTAGTATATTTCATTTTTCTTGCCCCAACCTGATCACATAACACCACTTTCTACTTGAAACTGCTTTCCAGAAGAACTTCTTTAGTGATCATAGGAAATTTTTATATCTACACTTTCCACAGGTAATCTCACTTCTAAAAGTATGAAATGAGTTCCAACCAGGAAATACATTTATGACTGCAAAAATTGGGTTCTGCTTAAAGATTTCCATATTTGGGTGAACTCTGCTCTAAAGAAATCTAATGAGCAAATATATTTATTTTCATTTAAAAAGTTTTTTTAATGTTTGTAATATAGAAGACTCTGCATCCAAAGCTGCAAGAGGTATCTGTAGAGAGTGATCATTTACTTAAAGATTCACTGCTAGGTTTCTTCATGCATTTAGGAGTTGACCGATTATTAACTAACTGATTAAAACAAGATGGGGATAAAGATGGAAAAAAATAAATGAATACCAGGTGGTATCAACTAAGATGAAAGCATTACTGCCAATGAGAAAATGGATGCTATTTCTAAAAGTTTGATTTATACATTTTCTCAGAACACATTTTTGTAAAAAGTGAGGTACAACTATGTACATAAAACTAAGTCAATCACTCTCAACAAGTAGAAAGTCCTTGATACTCTTAGTTAAAAGGAAAATAGTTTCACTTTCTTAGTAATTATTGAATTTAGATATATAATTTTAAGTTAATCATCACTGGGAGACAGAAACATGAAACTATGGAAATCACTTAATTAAATTACTAACCTTAAAAAATTATACTTTCCCAATGATCTGTGTAGAACTCCTATAATATAGCTCCAATTGATATTGCAAAGGTCAGAGGCTGTTCAAACAGAATTAAGATTCTATTACCTCATTTCCTAAATTGGTTCCTAATAGTGTTTATGAACAAAACAAGAGGGTGTTTCTAGGGTCTAATATTTGTTTAACCAAGTGAAAGAGGTTGTTTAATCACAGGACTTCTCAAAACCATAGTATGCTAACATGCGTGCTAAGTCTCAAGACGGGAGTAACTTGGGAGACTAGCATTCTATCAGAACACACTTCGAGGAACACTTCTCTGTCTGAATATGTCTGGAGAGATAAGTTGCTATAAAAATGAATGCCCTTTTACCTTCAGCTAGCTTTGCCATGCAAAGCCACCATGTGTCATGTCATTATAGAAAAGAGTATAAAAGTCTGCCATCTCTGAGACAGCCTGGCTTCCACTCAAAGGCTGTGAGGCATAAGGTGGGTATGTTCACTTGTATTTTCACGACATTACCTAACTCTGACCTCTGCCTTTGAAAATCACATCTGTGATCTAGGTGTCTCTGGCTGAGTTATAGAAACTCCTGTGGTAGGATGGAGATCCAGGATATTTACAATGATGAGAAATGGAGGGATGTGTAGGCAGAAGAGAAGGCAGCAGAAGAGGGCAGCAGTCAGGCAGGGACTGGACAGTAGGGAGGCCTGGAGAGGAGCGCTCAGCAGATAGGCAGAGATCTGGAGAAGAAGAGGTGGCTACTATGTGTTAGTTTCAGTTAGGATCTGCTGTGATAACAAAACTTAAAATCTCAATGATTTGAATTGCCAAAGCCATCCTGAGAAAAAAGAATGAGGCTGGAGGCATCACTCTGTCTGACTTCAAATTATACTACAAAGCGACAGTAATCAAAACAGCATGGTATTGACAGCAAAGCAGACACACGGACCCATGGAAGAGAATCGAGAGTCCAGAAGTAAACTCATATTTATATGGACAAATAATTTTCGACAAAGAAGCCAAAAACGTACAGTGGAGAAAGGAAAGCCTCTTTAATAAATGGTGCTGGGAAAATTGGAAGGCTGCCTGCAAAAAAAAAATGAAACTAGACTGTTATCTATCACCACACACCAAAATTAACTCAAAATGGATTAAGGACCTGAATATAAGACCTAAAACAATAAAATGCATAGAAGAAAACATAAGAACTAAACTCAAGGTATTTGGACTTAAAGAGAATTTTGTGAATTTGATCTCAAAGGCAAGGGGAGTAAAAGCTAAAATAAATGAATAGGACTACATTAAACTAAAAAACTTCTGCTCAGCAAAAGAAACTGTCAATGAGGTAAAGAACAACCATCCGAATGGGAAATATTTTTGCAAGCAATGCCTCTGATAAGGGCCTAAAATCCAAAATATACAAAGAACTCCATACAAGTCAATAAGAAATTAAAAAAAAAAACAAAAACAAACAAAAAAAACGATCCAATCAAAAAAAATGGGCAGAGGACCTGAACAGACACTTCTTTCTAGAGGACATACAAATGGCCACCAAATATATGAAAACATGCTCAACATTGCTAGCTATTAGGAAAATGCAAATCAAAACCACAATGAGATACCATCTCACACCTGGTAGAATGGCTATAATCGACAGGACAAATAATAACAAATGCTGTAGAGGATGTGGAGAAAAAGGAACCCTCATACTGTTGGTGGGACTGCAAATTGGTACAGCCACTATGGAAAACAGTATGGAGGTTCCTCAAAAAACTAAGAATTGATCTACCTACCATATGACCCAGCAATCCTTCTACTGGGTATTGACCAGTATTACCCTTCTACTGGGTAAAGACTTGAAAACTCATACCCGAAAAGATATTTTCACACCAATGTTCATAACAGCATTATTCACAATGGTCAGCACATGGAAGCAACTGAAGTGTCCTACGATAGATGATTGGATCAAAAAGCTGTGGTACATATATACAATTGAATATTACTCAGCCATAAGAAGAGATAATATACTGCCATTTGTGACAACATGGATGGACCTCGAGATAATCATGCTAAGCGAAATAAGCCAGACAGAAGAAGTTAAATATCACATGATATCACTTATTTGGGATATAATCCTAAAAGCAACAAATGAACAGGACAAACAAACAGGGACTCATGGATGTGGACAATGGACCAATGGTCATCAGAGGGTAGAGGGTGGGGGAGGAGGGGAGAGGTAGACGAAGTAAAGGGGTCAAATATAGGAGGGTAAGAGGAGGGTGAAGTGGATAAAGAGGATCAAATATAGGGTAGCTGAAGAAAACTGGACTTTGGGTGGTAAACACACAATAGAATATACAGATGTCAAATGATAATGTACACCTGAAAACTATATAATTGTATTAACCAATGTTACCCCAATAAACTTTTTTAAAAAGCTCAATAGTTTTGCACAACGATGTTTCATTCTCACTCACGCCACTATGTGATGTAACTCAGTGTTTCTCTTCAGCAGTTCCTCTCTGTGTGGTAACTCAGGATCCAGAATCCTTCACCTTGTGGCGTGGATCACTGAGGAGAGGAAAGATAAATGGAAAAAAAAATTGCTCAAGGTTATAAACTGGAAGTAGTAGAAATAAGATTCATAATCATGTGGTCTAATTCCATGGCCCCATACTTTTAACCAATTCACATTTTCCCAGGACCCAGATATTGACAAGCACTTAATAGATTCAATAAAGTCTTATTGACTGAATAGTTAATCATTGGTACTAAGTGGCTTTCAATCAAATTTATTGCCTTTGCTGTTTTCCTCACACATTTAGAATATAATTCCAAAATAATGTAGCAAGTCACTCATAGCACACAATTCCATGGGAAGTTTAAACAGTTCCACTAATTGTGTGGCCTTGCATAAATAAGACTACAGGTTTTTAAATTCTTTCTCTGACCCTTTGAAGCTCATACAGATAAATCTGAGAACTCCACTTCTTTCTGGCCCAAACATCAACAAGTCCTCTACATCAGAGGTCCCTAAGTCCCAGGCCGCAGACCAGTATTAGTCCATGGCCTGTTAGGAAATGGTTTGCACAGCAGGTGAATGGTAGGCAAGCAAGAGAAGCTTCGTCTGTATTTGCAGCCACTCCCCAGTGCTAGCATCACTGCCTCAGCTCCACCTCAGATCATCAGGCATTAGATTCTCATAAGAGCACTGGTTCCTGGTGCCAAAAAGGTTGGAGACCACCGCCCTACATTGAGCAGGTGCTCCAGCATCTCTGCCAGATAGTCCTTGGTGACAAACCTGTGTTCATCCCACCACGGATGGGAATAACTTCAAGCAAAAAAAAAAAAAAAAAAAAAAAAGAGAGAGAGAGAGAGAAAATTCAGAATGGGATAAAGGAATGTGGCTTTTTCTCAATACTCAGAGCCATTTCATTAGCTATTCAACCAAAGTTCTCCTAGGACTGGTATAATCTGAAGTTCTGGCCATATACTGAGTGGATTCCCCCACCATCTCCATTATCTGGGGAAAATCTAGTCGATTCATAATTATCCTAGGGGCGTGGAGGGGAGAAGCTCCCCATGGGAAAGAGCCTGTTACATTTTCTCGGGAGCCTCCTCATGCATTCTCATGCTGGGAAAAGATGTTCACTATAGTAGACCTTTTGCAGCTTAAAAGGCAGTGTTCCCCAGAGCACAGGCACTGCGGTAATTTACAGAGGTCTCACGCTGTCACAATTAGCATGACTGAGTGATTTTCCAATTTGCAGAATGTCTTGGGAAGAAAGTAAAAACAAAACTCAATCCCAAGCACACTACTCAGAAATAATCACAAGGAGTACTATTCCCATCCCTGCTTCTCTCTTAGGTCTTAGGTGATTTCCAGAGCCTGTTTCCTCAGACGTCAGGCAATGTCACCACGGATGGTACAGGCTCGTTCAAAAGGCCTCCTCATCTGCCCTCTAGTGGTCAGGACGATCAGCGCAGAAGCCTCAGCGGGTACGCTCCGGTGGGTTACGGGTTGACTCAGATAGGTATGACTGCAGAATCCCCAGGGCATGACATAGTCCCTGGGACAGAGTATGAGCTCAACAATTATTTGTCAAATTAAATTTAAAAACCAAGTATCTGAGACCTGTACACAGGGTAGTCAGAGAACATAACTAACAGATCCTGGCTTCAAGGCATTTACAAACTAGCTAGGGAGATAAATACAAACACAAGAACATCCATCATTTTCCCAAACCACACCAGTCTTGTGGTGTAGTCCAGGACTGTGGACCTGGGTGACAAATCAGTAACTGACTTGGCTTTCACCAGTAAATCACTGAAATTCGAAGACAGCTGTGTCTGGCCTCTTGGGGACAAGAGGTGCTTTCCCTCTCTCACCATTCGTGATGCAGCCCCCAGGTTACTAGGTGCCCAGCCCCACCCTTGCCTGTGCTGAAGGCCCTGTCCTCCTAGCCTTGGCCACTCCAGCAGTTATCTTGAACTTCCCTCCGCCGTGCCATGTCCCAGGCAGGCTTTGGTTTCAGAGCCCTGGCAAGCCCTTAGCCAAGAGGACGGTTCTCTCACTCAACTGGGTATTTTGCTTCATTCTAACCCCCTTTTTTCTCTAAAACATGATATGTATCCCCATTGTTTAGACTAGAAAACTAATCTCCATCACTCTTAAAAGCTATCCTTCTTCCAGGCCAGCCCTCACGGGCCCTGGACTCAGCTTGAGCATTTCCACATCCTTTCAACAGGGCATGCCCAATCCATCGTTACAAGTCAAGTAGTACTAAATGGCTTTTATTGAGAAACTTGAATGAAGGTTTGGGGTCAGCTCAGCTACTCAGGGGTGCTTCCTTTACAGTTCTCTCCACATCTTCTCGTGTTCTTAAAAAAACAGCTACAGTCTCGGGTAATGTGACCTCTTAAAATTGTTTTCAAAGAGGAAGAGAGTGGCTGACCTTTCTACTCCCATATGTCTCTCTAATTATGGAAGAATATTTCCCAGAGCCCTCTAAAGTCTTCCTTTTACATCTCACTGTCCAGGACAATTTATGTGCCCCCCTTAGCTGAGGCTGAGAGAATCTCCTCCCAGTGAATGAATAAAATTGTGATTCTTTTAGCAAGAAATGCGGATGAACACTTTTGCATAGGTAAACAGTAGTGTTTGCTACAACCAACTGAAAGGGCCTGCAGCAATAGGGTGTTGATTATCTCATGTAAAGGAAGTCCAGAGGTGGACAGCACCCGTTCCTTCATCAACTGAACTATGTCAAGACTCCAGTGTGGCTTCTCTGTGATTCTCTCAGGTTTGCCCTCTTAGTCACTAGTTAGCTGACTTTGTATCCTCACATGTACCATCTCAATGCAGGCAGAGGGATATTTGAATACAGAGGAAAATTCTTCCCTTAAGTGCTTAGATGACTTCTCTTCTGGCATCATTGGTCGAGATCAGGTACATGCCCATGTCTTAGTGAAAGTGTGCCTGGGAAAGCTGCTCTCTTTCCTTTTCCAAAGTAGGAGGTACACTTCTGCCAGCAAGGAAGAAAGGCAGGAGATGGCTGTTGGCTAGGCATAGTAGCAATTATTTAGCTACTGAGAATTATGAATATTCAGAGTAGAGAGCTCTCAATCAGGGTGTGTCCATTGGAGACAGGTTCATGGATGAGCAAGCATGTGGTCAGTTAACCCTTATAAAGGACACAAAACCAATCCCCTTGGTACATTATTAAATTCTGTGGACAATGTACAGAGAGAACATTTCAGTTCAAGCTATTACAAGCCATCGGCCCATATTCCTTGAAAACACCAGCTCAGGCCTTTGCTCTACACCTTGCCCTGCTTTTCTTGCTGAAGGAGGCAGAGCCATCTCTTGGCTACAAATCACTAGACAATTCCTCCTCAGATGGACTTAGGAACCACAAGTGCAGGCTGAGCTTGGGAGGGAGATGAATAGACCAGATCAGTGGGTGGTTTTGACCCTAATCCTAGAAGCTTTATTAAGAATAATTGCTGGAAGTCCTTGCCAGATCATTAAAACTAATTGCACCATCCTAACAATAATGAACCACATTTCTCAGATTGATGTTGTAGGTTTCACTGGTAAAAAGCCACAGCTTTACCTAACACCTCTGCTTTTTTATGTCCAGCTTCCTCTTGGCAGGCTCAGATCTTGAGACCCTTTAACGAGACATATAACTATGGACTTGGCAGTTTGGTGCAGTGCATGGATGATGAAGAGATGACTGGTAGGTCTGGTGCGTCACAGGGCAGTGTGTGGGGCAGAAGGAGCACAATTGACATCCTTTGGAACCTCACTGTAATACAATCTTCACTATCATTTTAACTTCCTAACAACCTCAGGGGGGAGCTATTCTTGTTTCTAGTTTACAAAAGAAGAAAGTTCCGTCTCTCTGAGGATTTGTAACTTGCTCAAAGTCATACCCTTTAGGACTTGGCGGAGCCTGGCATCAAACCCAGGATTTTCAGACTCCAGAGCCATGCTTTTTCTCTTTGTTTTATCTTATGGAAAATTCCAAAAGTTGCTGCAGATCAGGTTTTCCCTCAAATTCTCTGAGAATCCCTGTGGGATTTCCATATCCATCTGGAAGGGTAAGCCAGTTACCCCAGGTACAGTGCTCAAGAGTCAATAAGTCTCAGCTCCCAGGGGTCCAACTTTATGGTCACAGAAGAATGAGCCATGCCTTACTCAATAGCACTTTAAACAGTAATGTTAAAATGCAAACACTCTTGGAAAAATAAAGAGATACCTTACATTTCCATCAAGATGGGAACGACCATTAGGAGGACTCCATGTGACAGAGGGGAAGAGGCAGCCACAAGTGCCCAGAAGTGCAAAAACATCATAGACTTAGAAGGTCTCAAGCAAGAGCCCTAAACTAGAGATTTTATAAACCAGTGTGTGACTCCACATGTCTCCAACCAGCTCTCCCAGAGGTGACAGTTATGGACAGCATCTATGGCCTCCCTCTGGCTTTTATTTGGCTTTAGCCAATGCTAAATATGGCAGAAGTCAGCTATTGGTGGCAAGTTGACTACACTGGACTTTCCCATCATGGTGGGAGCAGCGCTTTGTCCTCATAGGGTCATAAACATGTCCTAGACAAGGGTTTGTCTTCCCAGCCAATAATACTTCTGCTAGAGCTATTCTTGGACTTCATTGCCGTACTTACCACATGACACTGCTTCTTTCAGAAGATCTGTTTTGCAGCAAAGGAAGTGTGGCAATGGAAAAACTCACATGGAATTCACTGGTCTTTCCATGTGCCCATCACTCAGAAGCAGCTGGCTTGAGACATGCTAAAATGACTTGCTGAAGGCTCAGATAAAGCACAGCTGGGAAACAACACTGTATGAGATTAGGATGTTGTCCTCTACAATATGCTTTAAATAAGCATCTAATATATAGTGCTTCTCTCCCTGAGCCGCTGGAAACCACCAATCTTTTTACTGTCTCCATATTTTGCCTTTTCCAAAACATTATATGTGGAATCATATAGCACGAAGCCTTTGCAGACTGGTTTCTTTTACTTAGCAATACACATTTCAGTTTCCTCCATGTCTTTTCATGTCTTGAATAATAATCTATTGTCTATACATATCACAGTTTGTTTATCAATGCACCTACTTATTAAAGCACCTCTACATTTCTTCCAATTTTTGGCAATTGTAAATAAAACTGCTACAAAACTTTATGTGCAGGTTTTTGTGTGGACATAAATTTTCAACTCAATTGGGTAAACACCTAGGAGTACAATTGCTGGATCATATGGTAAGACTGTTTAGCTTTGTAAGAAACTGCTAAACTGTATCCAAAGAGGCTGCATTCCCACCAGCAATGAAAGAATTTCTGTTGCTCAACATATTTGCTAACATTTGGTGGTATCAGGTTTTTTGTTTGTTTGTTTGTTTGTGTTTTTTATTTTAACCATTTTAGCAGTTGTATAATGGTATCTCGTTTTAATTTGCAATTCCTCAATGATGTATGAGGTGGAGTATACTTTCATATGCTTATATCTATATATCTTCTTTGGCGAGGTATCTGATTTTTTGCCCACTTTAAAATCTGATTATTTTGTTTATTACCATTGAGTTTTAAGAGTTCATTTTTATGTTTTGACTATAAGTCCATTATCAGATATTTGTTTCACAAATATTTTCTTCCAGTCTGTGGCTTGTCTTTATTTATTTATTTATTTTAACAATGTCTTTTGCAGAGAGGAGGCTTTTGATTTTAATTAAATCCAACTTAGTGTTTTTTATTTTATGGATCATGCTTTTGGTGTTTTATTTAAAAACTCATCACCAAACACAAGGTCGCTTAAATTTTCTTTTAGTCATTTTTATAGAATTTTTATAGTCTTGCATTTCACATTTAGGTCTATGATCCATTTTCAGTAAATTTTTAAGAAAAGCTTAATGTCAGTCTCTATATCTATCTATCTATCTATCTATCTATCTATCTATCTATCTATCTACTTACCTATCTACCTACATATCTTCCTTCTTTCCTTCCTTCCTATCTACCATCCTTCCTTTCTTTCTTCCTTCACTCATTCATTTCTTTCTTTCTTTCTTTCTTTCTTCTTCTTTCTTTCTTTCTTTCTTTCTTTCACATTAATGTAAATTGTGATGCTTTTGTTTCCACTGTAAGTGTATGTGTGTATGTGTGTGTTTAAAGATTGACCACAAGCTGATGTAAAGCAGCAACCAGGTTATAGCACTGGCAACTGAGTATAAACTACTTTCACAGAATATAAATAATATTCAGACAAGGACACTTCGTGATCAGGATAAAACAAGCAGAAACAAGACCTCTCTATAATTATATCTAAACCTCATTAGAGATAAGGATATTCCACAACCACGAAGTTAACTAAATTAACTTATCTTTCTTTACCCTTGACAACTGTAACTCCATTTCTATCTTTTTGCCCTATACATAACATTTACCAAGATACTCAACAACAGGGTCATTCGTACTTCTTAAAAACACCCAACCTAGAACTTAAACCTTCCTTAGAATCACCCAACAAGCCCAGGTCCCTTGAGAAACCTTTCTCAACATTTTCTTACTGCGACACCCTGACCTACTCATTGTGGACTCTCTCCCACTATAGAAAGTTGAGTAAACCTCACCTTGTTTGATTCTTGATGTGTTCCTGGAGTCTTTGGCTGGTGGGGCTTTCACAGCATATATGAACATGTATACATGCATGCATGCATGCACACATACACACACCATTTTAAAGTGTTAAATGATGTACTCAAAGATGAAACTCATTGTACTCCTCAAATTCACCATCCTCATGCAACTAATTCAGAAAAATGATGAGCTAGACTACTCTTCCAGATTCTGAGCTAACTGGTCCTATCCTTTATCTGTGCAGAACTTACTCCAGGATCCCTGAACTTTGAAGCCAAGACTCAAGTACCTCAAGGAGAGCCCCAGTACCCAGACTAATTTTTCAGCTCCAGTGAAAGCCTCTAGGCCTAAAACAGGGATTACAAATGTCTGAGGAAACATTGGACTTCAAGAACTAAAAAAACAAGCAGGGAAGGACATGTGAATTGCAAATGTTGATGCAAGACAGAAAACTAGAACTCTTCCTGTGACAAAAAATAAGAACCCTGGTTTGAGAGAGAGAATGATTATCAACTTGGCTCTGTCACTTTGGCCAGAGTGACTGTGAACTGGTTGTTTTACTATCCCAAGACTGTGAAATGAAAACATAGGGCAAGATACCTAGCTTTCTAATTTGAGCTCCTCAGAGCCCCTTGTGGCCCTGAACACTGGGACCACTGGGAGGAGTTGAGAGGGCTCTGGAAAACCCTTGGCCCTGCGCCAACAACTCTGCTCTAATCTGTCTTAAGGATTTATGCTTCTAATTTAGACAGTGTTTGAATGACTTTGGCAGATTAAAAAAAAAGCAGTTTGAAAAATCACTAGACTACAACTCTCATATCCACAACTTATGTAAAGAAAGAACAGAATACAATCATTAGACAAAAGCAGAACATATTCAGCCTATCCTTCAAAACTTCAAGGTCAAATGTCTGATGACCACTCCCAATAAAATGCTGGCTGGAGGTTCTCTAGCTCAGAGGGAACATTAAGAAAAGTCTCATTGATGGAGGAATTATAAATAGCATTAGTATGCCATGCCCATGTTAACATTTAGGAACGTACAATGCCATTATCTAGAAGAGTTAAGTAATGTGGGGAATTCATATACCACAGGGATATGGAGAGATAGAAAGAACTATGGTTTTTTGCTTCGAGCCTTCAACATGTACCATATGCTACTGATGTATAGGGCCAGCCCTGTTAAGGTCCTGAACTGCAGGAGGCAGCAGTCAGAGCAGTAGATCCAAAGCATTAGAGATCCTGGTAGAGAGGGAAAATTGGAAGAGAGGCTGATGTACTTCTACAATGATGGGATTAGACAGGAGGTGAGACAGGAGGCAGGAAAAGTGAGTTTGGGGCTGAGGACTAGGGAATGAGGCGGGACCCACTGGCTAGAGGAGGCTGCCAAGTACAAGTGGGAAGCTTGTCAACAGTCTTCTAACAATAGCCAATTTGTGGGGGGGGGGAAACACTACATAAGTAAACTGTCTTCATGGGATTTCTATTTTTAATTTTTCATAATTTTTAATATTATTAAAGTAAGATTATATACAGGAAAGTGCACAATGACTAGTATCTGGCCGATGAACTTATACAAGCTGAACACACAAGTATAATCAGCTCCCAGATCAAGACATAGAACTTTGCCACCCACCCTCAAAGCCTTCTTATGTCCCTTCCAATCTCAGACCACTCCCCATCCTGGCTTCTAAGACCATACATTAATGTCTCTTTTTTTCAAACTTTATGTTACTGGAGTCAGGCCCCGTAATATGCACTCTTTTGTGCCTGGCTCCTTATGATCAACATTATGTTTATGAGAATCACTCATGTTGTTGCATGTAGTTGTATTTCATGCATTTCATTGTTGTCCTATTGCACTGTGTATGTATGGCACAAATTAGCCATCAATTCTACTGTTGATGAACAGTCGTGTTACTACCAGTGTGGAACTATTATGAATAATGCTACTAAGAACATTCTAGGACATGTCTTTTGATGCATAAATGTATGCATTCCTACTGGGTTTATTCCTAACAGTGGAATTGCTGGATCATACTATATAAAAAACTAAAAAGGCCACAGATCCTTACACATTTCCAGTGCTGCTTCATTAGATGTAATTAGACAGTGTACCAAAGTGGTCATACCCATTACACTTCCATCAGTATTGTCTGACAGTCCATGGGATTTTTAGATTTTAACACAGAAATCACTGGAAAAGGAAAAGGAGAAAGAGAGGAAAGAGAAAGAGAAGGAAAAGAGAGAACAGGAGGAAGAGAAGGAGGCTGAAGAAGATAGAAGAGGAAAGGAGAGGAGAGAGAAGACAAGAAGAGGAGGGAGGAGGAGAAGAAACTGGTAACAGTGACCCTGTAAAAATGTAAAAACCGTCTCTCTTCCCTCTTTAGGTTACTGTAGTAACCTAAGTAAAGATAACAGAAATTTTGACTTTTCTCAAATGCTATAAGGGGAAAGTACATACAATTTCTTATTATAGGGGCCTGCCTTTGGTGGGGGGCAGATATTAAATTATCTGATAATTATTGAATTATCTGAGTCTGCTAGGAACATACCACCCCAGCAAGTAACACCACACCTGGAGCCCAAAGCAGTATACACTTCTGTCCTTAGGGTTGCCAACAGTTTTATCTGACACATGGTTTTGGCAGAAGCCCAAATGCACCAGTGATGTTGTTCATAGTCTACAAAGGGATGCCTTCGCAGTAACTGGTCCGTCTATTGCCAACACTCCAGGGACCAATGGGAGCTGGTGGTGACTGTGTCATGCTCCAAAGATTGAATAAGGCCAGCAGAAAAATGAAAGAGACTGACACAGAATTAGGTTGTACTTTTGAGTTCTACCCCTATAAACTAGTCAGGAAATAGTTACCCTGAGTCACCAAATGGGACTGAACCAGCAGCCCAGGCTAATGATGACTTGGTGGCTTGGCTGGGCCAGAGTCTACAGAGCAGGAAAGCTTTAGCAATTATTCCCATCAACAGGACTCTGACGATGATGAGGATTCATAGCTAAGTCTTGGGAGCTGCTACCACACGTTGGGGTGGTACAAGCCAAAGGCCAAGTGAAATATATCAGTTTGACTGCTGTGTATATATTCTATTTCCTTCTCAAGATTAAACACACTCCCTAAGCGCCTTTCATGACAGCCTTCTGGGTGTAAATGGTCTGAGAGGTCTGCATTCAATGTCAGTTTCAAGTTGAAAAGAGAACAAAAATAAAATTGTATTTTTAGAAGTTGAGAGAGGCAGACTGAACGGGGTTGAGCATGAAAGCAAATCAAGAGACCAAACTAACAGATGCTTTTCTTAAATGCAAATATTCCATCAAATTACAAGGAAGTTATGTGCTGTTTGAGAATGAACTGCATCAAGAATGTTTCGTCTCATCTTATTTCTTTTCTTCATATTCCTGAGCATATTCATGAGATAAGGAGAGTCTCAAATCAATTGAATAAATAACATAAAAGATGATCTTCTGTCTGTTTTGGATGGCCTTGTCTGGAGTCAAGAAGAAAAACCAGATACATGCTCTCAAGAAAAATGGCATTGGTGAGTATGGCAATAATTCTTGTTTTAAATACACATACCCTAAATAACAAGGAGGAGGAAAGGTGTTTACTGGTGAGTATAATTATCTACTTTCTCATCTGCTTTTTTGACTTTTTTTCCTATATTGAAACAATCTCATTTTAAAAAATACTAAGTTCCTTATATGTATAGATGCTATACTGAAGTATACAAAAATTCCAATTAATTGAAGAACCAAAGATGAATAAGAGAAATCCCTCTCCGCAAAGCCTGGAGTCCAGTAAAGAAGACAGTCATATGACCCATGATAATACCACATGGTAAGGGAGACACTACATGGGTGGTTGTGAGATCTGATACCAAGACTATGGGCTTTGGAACTCCCATCCTGTCCTGGCCACTTATCATGTGAGGACCTGGAGGAACTCCTACTCTTCAATGTTATTACAAGAATCAAACAGATTCAAACAGGTTGGCAACTGACACAAAAAAACCAGTCCTTTTGCCGAGTCATCTGTTGTCAACTGGCACCACTAGGAGTTCTACCTAAGACTGGGAGCCACATTTCCTAGCACCCTCCTCTCTGCAAGGTTCCAGGTTTGAATTAGAAAAACATGTTACCAGTGAAAAGAACTTAGTGGGAAGGTAGAAGGGAAGCAAGAAGCCACAGTTCATGGGAAATCAGGTTATCAAATGCAGCAATTTTGTTGAAGATTGCTACTTAGCAGACCTAGTCTTAAGCTTACACTTTAGTAGGTATACATGGTGGTTTCTCAGACATCCCTGAGAGTCCCAGTCTTTCCCCTCTGAGTTATGAGTGACTGTCCCATCCTTCCACTTCAGCCTTCAGGTCATCACTCCCTGAGCTCCTCCCACATTCATGTAACCCCGAATTCCTTTTTTTTTGTAGCATAGTGAATCTGTTTTCCTGACCAAACCCAGACTGATACATTTCTCATCCCAAAGGCATGAACAATGAGAACTAATAAGGTGTATTTGGGGACTGGCTTATAGTCTGACATGGTTGCCAAACACCAATATATGTATTTCTAATCCACTGTTGGGAATCCACAGATACAGAGGGCCAGCTGTAGTTATACTCACATTTTCATCTGTGCCAAGGTCAGCACCCCTATCCCCTGTGCTGCTTCTATGTTAATAACTGGTCATAGAACTTAGAGTAGAAGAGCACAGGAGTCTTCAAAGTTGAAATCACTGCACTCACATTCTGAGTTTATTTACCATTATTTTGCTGTGATACTACTCATGGATCTGCAGGCCAGATGTGGCTCTGTTGGATTCAACAAGGTTTAGGTCCAGGATACAGGTTGGATTTGGTTCTGCTTGGTGGATTTTATTCCGTAACCCAGGAAAAAAGGAACTACAGCTTCTTTACAGGAGTGTCCTCTTCTGAATTAGTTGGGTTCTGCTGTAATAATGCTGTATAACAAATAGAACAACCTACCAGATTTCTGGGATTTCATGTCCACCTAGCTTTTGCTATTATATAAATTAGACTTCAGAATCCCCCTCCACAGTTTCTCAGTTCTCAATGCAAACTGGCATGCTGACTGCAAAAAGATTTAAAAAAAAAAAAACAGAAAAACAAAAAAACACACAGTGATATTTGTGCCCCTAAGCCAATGATCTCCAATATGCGGTACCCATACCCCAGAAAATAGGGTAAACATCTCTTTGGGGTATAGAAAGAACATATTTAACTAATTTAATGCTTAACCCTATATTTATGTTATTTTTTTTCAAAAGCACAGAAATGATCTCAGCCTTCTAGTAGTTAAAATATGGAATAATATGGGCTCTCCAGTAGATCCATATGCCAGTCATGTCCCCAGGGATCCTAACAGAAGGTATGAGAGTTCTATAATGCAAAGGGGCTAGCACTGATTTTTATTTAGCTTAAATAAGCCCATTTAAATTAAACATTTATATCTACTATTACTGATGAACATAATCCTAAGATATTTTGTCTTAAGATTTTGCAGCCCTTCTCAACTGAAGGTTAGGAAAATTAAGTTCTAATGTTCTAAAACATCCACTGAATGTAATAGCTTACTTTCTCTTTATACATCCAGAATGGTACTATGTCTGTACCTTTGGGGAGAATTTATAAAAATTACTCAAATTGTTGTCTGAGGGGCTTAATTAAGTTGAAAATGGCTGAATGAAGTCATTGTGTTTAGCAAGACTTTTTTTAAACCATCAAAAATAAGAAGACAAATATTGATTTTTAAATTGATGTTTAAAGTCCCTGTCTACTACTTTACAAACTTTCAAAAGAAGGGTCAAAGAAGTACAAATTAGTAGTTGATAGATGGTCACAGGGATGGGAAGCACAGAATAGGGAATGCAGTTAGCATTAATGTAATGGCTAGGTGAAGAGCCAGAGGAGAGAAAGAGCAATTAGGCGGATCGTTTTATAAACAATATAAGTGTCTAACTACTGTACTGTATACTTGAAATGAATTAAATAAAACTTTTTAAAAAACTTTTTAGTGATGGGCAAAAAGTCACTCCATTTTGGAAGAACACTTGACTTTCCACAACAAAAAAATGACTGAAATAATGTATGGAAAACAATATGGTAACAAACTAAAATGTACCCCTTTGTCAGCAAATACCATTGGAGTACTCACAGAAAACACCACTGAAGAATTAAGCATTTGAACAAGCATGCAGTGCAGGCGGTTATAAACAGATCAAGTGCAGATGTTTCTAACAAGTTTTACCTTATGGGATTTAACAGATTGGTTTCAATAATGAAACCCACAAGAAGTACTTTTGGTGAGTCACTATAACAAAGATGTGCAAGGAAAGATATAATCTCAACAATTGAGTTTTTGTAATATTCAAGGTTTTAGGAGACTACAAAAGAATTCTGAGGTAAGGCTGCCAAAACAACACTGCATGTGAGACACACTTACTCACTGTCTTATTCATAGGCAAACTCTTACAGCAAATATGTTGCAGCCAGAAGTGTGTCAAGGAATATAGGATGTCAATGGTGTTGGCAAATTTATAAGATTAAAATCGTTAAGATCAAGTAGAATTTCTACAATATTTTATAACAGAAGGGGACTGTTATGGACTGAATATTTTTTTCCCCCAAATTCTTAAGTTGAACTGTTAACCCCAATGTGATAATTTTTGGAGGTGGGGCCTTAGGGAGGTTATTGAGTTTAGATGAGGTTTTGAAGATGGACTTTCATGATGAGATTAGTGCCCTTATAAGAAGAGTAAAAGCCATGAGAGGTCTCTCTCTATGAGCACCTGCCAAGGAAAGGCCATTTAAGCACACAGCAAGATGGCGGCCATCTACAAGCCAGCAAGCAGGTTCTCATCAGACGCCCAATCTGTGAGCACTTTAATCTTGTACTTCTCAATCCCCAGAATGGTAAGAAATACATTTCTGTTGTTGAAGCCACCCAATCTTATGGTATTTTGTTATTGGACCTCTGAGCAGATTAAGGGACTGACTTTGAAACTTTTTTGTGCCATATATAGATTTGTATGTTATCACATAGCAAAGTACTTAAAAGATTTGGCAGACTTTAAAATTAATCATATACTTTTCTTTTGCAAAAAGACAAGTGTTCAGATTTGCTGACCTGTCCTGAGATGACGAGCGGCTGTCACTGTTCCGCTATCTAACAAATATTTCTTTTTAAAAGAAGTGCCACATCTGTCTATTCAAGGTATAGACAACATTTAAACAAAGAGTGAAAAGAAACTTCTTTTAGAATGAAAAGAAATTTCTTTTTAAAGGAAATATGTGTTATGAATACAGCATTTTTTTTTTATAAAAGACGTTTGGATATGTTCCCAACATTATATAATATTTTTTAAAAAGTGTGTTACCTATTAAAAACTCCACTATCTCCACACTCTAAAATCTTGCAAACCTGGAAACATTTTGTAACCTGTTATACAATCTTCCAAATGAAGAGTGCTAGTGGCTTAGAAATAATATGTTCAAAATATACCAGCACTACATCTTCTGATTCTTCTGGAAGAACAACTAAAAGTCATCAAGGAGGAATTCAACTTATTAGAAACATTTTTTAAAAAATATTTTCAAAGTCAATAAACAGATTGAAAATTTTATATTGTGATTTGGTAAGAGTAGTCCACAGTATGTTTATTCTTTTTAATTCAATTTAGTATGAAATTGCTACCAGTTTTGACCAATAAAATTGGCAATTTCATGTGGTTCGACTATGTGTGTGTGTGTGTATGTGTGAATATATATATGTATGTGTATATATATACATATCTGTGTGTATGTCTGTATCTTTGTATGTGTGTATGTATGAATTTGTGTGACATCTCATGGCCTAGAGTCTCATGACTGCCCTGAGACTGGTGGACTCCATAACCCATCATCTCCACTCAAGTACTTTGAGAGTTGGGGGTAGTAACTGGAACTCTGGGGAGCCGGTTGTGCCTCACTTCCTGATGGACCTGGGAACTACACAGACTTGCTCGATGCCTCCAGGGCCTAAAGAAGAGGAAGTGTTGTGACGGTATTTGGAAGTGGGCCTTTGGGAGATTATTAGGTTTAGATGAGATCATGAGAGTGAGATTAGTGCTCCTATAAGAAGAGGAAGAAGATACAAGAGCTCTGAGCATCTAAGTAAATGGGCCAAGACAATCTCAGAGACCCTTTGCCCAATGATAGGAAGGCATTAAATGTTAGAGATGGGGATGGGGGAGAGAGAAAGAGAGAGAGAGAGAGAGAGAGAGAGAGAGAGAGAGAGAGAGAGAGAGAGAGAGAAAGAGAGAGAGAGAGAGGTCTAGCAGTTAGATTTAAGGAGGAGACAGCAATGGAACTAGAGGTCTGGGAGGCAATAATCTGCATGACTAAGGGCCTTATGGGATGAAGTACATGGTGGAGAAATGAGAACAATGGAGGATGGGATGTGCCTCTGAAAAACTCAGCTTTCTATCTGTGTAGGGAAAAACCCAGTGCTTTCTCACTATGTCTTTCTTTTTTCTGTTTCTCTTTTACTATTCACACAAAACACTTCACTCTTGGTCACCAAATGTGTGGAGGTTTTTCCCCACACCAAGAGATGCTCTGAGACACCAGCTAAGTGTCCTGCAATTTAATTCAATTCTAATACTATCTACCTGGATATAGTGTCAGATCCCACAGATTAAGGGCTCAGTCCCACAAGACTGCCACCACCTCACCTCAGATGCCCATCGCAGGTATCACAACTCCTGTCCAGTTTAGCTACAAATCAAAGGTTCCTGCAATCCCCTCCTCAGGTTTGATTAATTTACTAGAGCATCTCACAGAACTCAGGGAAACACTAACTTACCCTTACCAGTTTATTAAAGGATATTAGGAAAGATACAAATGAACAGCCAAATGAAGAGATGCATGGGGTTAGGTCTGGGATGCTCCCAAGTGCAGAAGCTTCTGTCCCTGTGGAATTAGAATGCATTACCTTCCTGGTGCAGATGTGTTTGCCCACTTGGAAGCTCTTTGAACCCTGAACTTTAGGGGTTTTATCATGTAGGCATGATCAATCATTAATTCTATTTTCAGTCCTCTCCCTTCTCAAGAGAATGGAGGGACAGAGCTGAAAATTCCAAGCTTCTAATCATGGCTTGCTCTTGGTGACCAGCCCTTATCCTGGAGCCATTCAGGAGCCCATCCAAAGTCACCTCAATAAAATAAAAGACACTCCCATCATCCAGGAAATTACAAGGTTTTCAGAAGCTCTGTGTCAGGAATCAGGGTCTAAGACCAAATATTAGAACAAAAGATGCTCTTAGTGTTCTTATTACTTAGGAATTCATAAGGGCTTTAGGGGTTGTGTCAGGAACTGGGGACAGAGACCAATAACATTGTTATTATAAATCACAATGTTACCGGAGAGTGGGGTCCTCTCCTGGTACATTGTCCAGATTCTTGATGTCTCGAACAAAGAATTGAGCAAGACACCAAAATACAGTAGAAAAGAAAAGTTTTATAAGAAGGAAAAGTACACTTCCAGACGTGGAAGCAGGCCTGAGTAAGAGAAGCATGACTCAAAAGGCCTGGTGACAAAGACTTCAGGGTTTTATCCCTTTTTCGCTATGGGTGGTTACTTAGAGTGGGCTTCCTTGATTGACAACTAAGATTGGCAGGACTCAGTGATTGATCATTTTGCTTTCTGCGCATGTTTGTTCCCAGAATTCAGTCTGTTATAATGATATTAATGAACTTCCGAGCATATGCATCGTATTATAATGATGGTATAATGAGACTCAGGTGAGTTTGAAGGTCGTTGGGGTCTTCATTGCCTAGGTGAGAATGACTGGCTTAACTGGTACCTAAATCTCTGCTATTGGTTTCTTTGTGTGAGTTTTAAAAATGCCTTCTGGCTTGTTTAATTGTGGGTGGATTAGGGTAGACTCCTTCTAAGATAAGATGACTTCCATGTCTTTGCAGGCAGATGCCGAAACCCCCTCACTAACTTTCCTGCCTATCTCTTTTCTAAAAGCCATGAACCCACTTATTAGTATGGATGTTGAGGAACAGAAGGTCTATTCTTCCATATTTGCTTCCTCCTGAGAATGGCCATAGTCCCTACCTACAGGGTTTTCATGGAGCTCTTTCCTTTTCTGCCTCAGTCAGGGTGGGGTCTTGGTTTCCTGTTGAAGTGCCACCTCAGTCCTTAGACAAGGAAAAGAAAATGCAAACTCATTACTTCAATCATACATCTATTAATTTCTATTATTGATTTGCCTGTTAAATGAGGAAAGGGAAACAGGCTTGGTTAGTACGTTTCTTAAAGAGAAAAATAAAGACCTTTGGCTTAAAGTTCCCTCCCCCTCAGACTCAATGGGCCCTGCCTGGCTTAACACCATTTCTGCTTAACAATGGCTGATGATCCTTATCAATACCCAGAGGATCTGAGTCTCCAGGGCAATTATCAGTATTTGAGGGAGAGGGCCTTTTTCTCAAAGAAAGGAGGAAAAAAAACTTAACTAGGTTTACTAAAAAGATTAACTCTGCAAGAGATGTCTCATTTTATTTCCTGCTAAAGATTAAGAATTCTACAAGTGATGTCCTATCTCAACAATATCACAGCTTCCCTTCACCCCTCACCTCTGATACTTTGGCCCTCAGCAGTTTCCCAGAATTTAGATGAAATCCAGAAGCTAAAAAAAGATAAACCCTGAAAATACCAAGTGAAAGTTCCCCCTACCCAGCCAAATGCAAAGGAGAAATTACTTGAGTTAAAGACCATTAGAGGAAGTTGCATTTCTTGCTCACCTGAGGGAGTGGCTTGAGATTGCAACATTCCAATGGACTTCAGCCCTCAGGGAAACCTTAATAGAGGTCCCTCTTCCTAGCAGAGGTGTTCCATCTTCCATTGCTTGAATAAAAATTCCTTTGAGAGTTACAGATTGAGAAGGCATGGAGCACCTCCCAACTACACTAAGAGCTTTTACAAGATACCTTTGGCTTGGAATCTGAAGCAGGGTAGGTAGATTGTCCTTATTTGTGTCAGGTACAACTGTGGTGGCTGAAAAATGACTCTTACTGGAATTACTACTTTGGCTATGCCATGGGAACATAGGCTGTCACCCATAGGAGCAATAACATTCTAACAAAAAGCTTTCTGTTCTGTACCCCCGCTTGCATACCCAACCTGTGGGTTGACAAGTAATGAAATAGAAGAAAAATAGACTTTGTGTTTAGACAGAATGAAGAATAGGATTTTGAGCTTAAAACCCCTATACGTCTTACATTTCGGGGCTGCTTAATTTGGGGTCTGCATACACCTGGCAGACCCAGCTGGCTGAAAAAGAATGTGTTTCCTATAACTACTGAGTTCTGCTGGTCCACGTGTCTTTCGGGGCTGGTGGCTACAACAACACCGCTTTATAGCAAACCTCAAAGTTATCATTTCTCTTTCATACTCTTATCCTGGCCTTCAAATTCTTAAATATAAAATGCAGCACTTGATTAAACAGACAGTTTTTTGAAAGCAAAGAAAAAAAATCAGGATTGTGGGTCTTCTATATCTTCCCCATCTTTCCTGGAAATATTTTTAGTAGGGAGAGATGAGTACAAAAGCAACTATAATCAGAAGTATTGATTCAGTGCTGAAAACATTTTTCATCAGTCTCTGAAATTATATTGTCAAGCAAGGAAAGCAAATAGAATAAGCTTTCCCCTTGATTGCAGCTATAAAAATGAAATGAGGTGTTATGGACCATGGACTTTCAGGAAACTCACTTCTGTCTTCCCAAAAATGTCTTCCTCTAGGTACTGACCTTTCAGTTTGAAAACTCGGTGGCATGTCCATCTGCTTTGTGAGTTCCACAGCCAAACGCACATGTTCTAGTACAAAGGATTTTTTAAGCAATTTCTGGGTTTTTGAAAAATTTTTTAGAGCTTCTTGGAAGGTTCCTGAAAAACAAGTTCCTGGTGAACAGGCACCTGTGCTGGATGGCAGCTACCTTGCCTTTGCCGAGTTATAGGTGACTCAATATTTAGAATTGAGTTAAGTGGTTGGAGACACAATGATAAATAGAGATGAAATCCTGTTTTCGTTAACGTGATATATCAGGGAATATAAACCTCATGAACATGGTCCTGCAATACCTCATAAAAAGGGCTAGGATAGCAGAAACCCATTGTGGTTAAAGGAGCACAAAGAGGAGTCTTGAGGGATTATGAAAGGCTTCCCAGAGGAGGTAGCATCCGATCCAAGTCATAAAGGTTAAATGATAATTTTCTCGGCAGATCAAATGGAATGGGCAAAGGCTGAGAGAACTATGAGGTTTTGGGGGATCTGCAAAAAGTTTAGTACAATGAAGGAGGTACATCAGAGTTTTTTTCCAAGAGGGTTTATTGAAATATAATTTACATGCAATAATATGTGCCATTTTTAGGGTACAGTTCTGACAGATGCATAATGATGTAACCACTACCACCACAATCAAGATATAGGAGAGTTTCGTCAGTCCTAATTTCCCTCCAGTGACCCTTTGTAGCCAATCCCCTCCCCTGATTCTCAGCTCTTGGCAGCCACTAATCTGTTTTCCGTTCCTGTGATTCATGTTTCCAGAATGTCATATAAATGGAATTATCTATTTGTAGTATTGTGAGTCTGTCTTCTTTTACTTAGCATAAATGCATTTGAGAATCATCCATGTTTTGCATGTATGTACATGAAAATATTTTGTGTGTGTGACCCTATCAATTTAAGGCTATGGACGTTTGACATTTACGCTAATCATCTGATCCTAAAAATATGAATTGTGATAATGTTTTTAATCACCAAGAAGAATCTCAAAGGGGATTCTGGAAAGACGGCTGCTTATATGTATTGCCGTTCACCTCCTTTTTCCATCTCTTCATCTGGAATTACACAACTAGCAAAGTACAACCAAAGTAACCCTAAAAGAAAAGGTCTTTGTCTGCCCTCGTTCACCTTGCTGCATGTGGTCCTTAGAAAGCCTGCCTAATCCACACATTATTGTGAACATGGAAGGGTGATGCACATTGAAATGCCCGACACCAGTCCCTGTGGATGGAGAGTGCTGCCATTTATCCCCAAATAGACCTCGGGGCAGAGAGATTCTGTTCATTTTTTAGCATAGTAAACAGGATTTTTTTTTTTTTACCACACCTCATAAGAGCAAAAATTGCCAGTTGAAATACCAAAGCTATCATCTCTATGAATTCAAAGGGAATACCCACCTATAAATAAATAAAATGAGAACCATTTAAGAGAGTGGTGCTTACTCTTGGCTGATACATTGAAATAACCTAGGAACTTTAAAAAGCTACTGATGCATGAACTGCACCCTCAGATATTCCTCATTAATTGGTTTCACTGTGTCCTGGACATTGGAATTTTTTACCACCTCCCTAGAGTGAGTCTCATGTGTGACTAAAGTTAACAACCACTGAATCAAGGAAATTCAGCAACCAGAGAGAGAGAAGACTACATTTAACGAGAACGAATAACTACTATTAAAATAGAGCTAATGAAAGAGACAGATGAACTTAAAGCAGCTGAGAAACTCCCAAGAGCATTCAATTTAACACAGAACAAAATATTTTAGAGAACTAGAATACTTATTTCTGAAATTACAAGTTCAAAAGACTGAGAAGAGAATATTCTTCTTGAGACCAAACTTACTATTTTGGAAGGTCAAATAGAAGAAGTATTTTATAAATTATGTATAATTCATAAGGAATTTTAAAAAGAGACTTGGAAGACAGACAAAGATATGTGAAATGTGAAAAATTAAAGTTTATGAGAAGGGGAAAAGGGAACAGATATGAATTAATAAGTGAGAAAATCAAAAAAAAATTTTGAGCAGAATTTAGTCTTCAGGTTAAAGAAGTGATAGAGCCCAGGTAAAGTTAATCATAATTTTAAAAAAAAAGAAAGAAAAGAAAGAACCTAGGACTCCAGTAACATTTCCTGATGAAATTCCTGAATTCCGATTATGGAAAAGGAAATGTTACATGCTTATAGAAATAAACAACAGATTACTTCCAATGGAAAGAATGATAAACTGAAATCAGACACCTGTCTGTAATACTGGAGGTAAGACTCTAAGAAAATCTTTAAAGATGACTGAATGAAGACACTATTCAAAGTATCCTATAGCTAGCCACAAAATCAATCACCTGTCAAGGAAAGATATTTTTAGACATGCAGAGACTCAGACAGTCTATAGAAAAAATATAGATAATTTTTATATTAAACTATTCCAGACCACAGAAAAAGATGAAAAAAATTTCTAAATCCATTCAATGAAACTACATTAGTCATTACTGGCAAGACCCGATATAAGATGTACAACCTCTCCCCACACCCTCCAAAAATACTACTCTAGGTCAACTCTATAAAGAAAAAATTATAAATTAAACATTAGCAAGCTGAATCTACCACTGTATTAAAAGGATAAGCCATAGCTACAGAGGATTTATTCCAGGAATGTAAAGATGATTCAATTCCCAGATGAATACACTACATTTTTGGTGTGTAAGTTGATATTATATGGAATTTAGGCAATATAAATCACAATCCAACAGAATTTTTAAAGATGTAGACAAGCTGATTCTAAGACATATAGAGAAAGGCAAACTAGAATGGCCTTTAAGAAAAGAATAAATGAGAGGAATCATTACTGATTTAAGACTTAACTTTGATAAAGCTATGGTAATTAAGACCATAGAACAAAATGAGAGTCCAAAAACAGACCCACATAAAAATGGCCAACTTATGTTTCAGATACCTAGAAAAGCAACATCGAATTGCAAAAGTAATTCAGTGGAGAATTACTTTAAAAAAAAAATGGAAATAGGACATCTACATGCAAAAAATAAATCCAACCTAACTACCATTTTTTTACAAAAATTAACTCAATATGGTTTATAATTCTAATTGTAAAATCTAAAACTATAAAACTTTTAGGAGAAATCATAGAAGAGAACCTTCATGATCTGGACTTAAGAAATGAGTTAATAGACATGACAACAAAAGGTGAACCTAAGAAAAAGTATGAGAACTCAAAGGATACACATTTTAAAGCAATAATTCTCTAATTAAATTCATTAAATTATAATATGGAAATATGTTATGGTATACCATTTATTTTAAATGACTATTTTGAATATAGTTTTTTAGTGGCATGCAAACAGAATGTTAGTAGTTTTGGAGAAATACTTCTTAATCACTTTGTAGCATTAGAATGTTATAAGAATTAAATGTGGAATTTTATACAATCCTTTGTAGCATTTGCTAAATGCAATTAGGTATAATTCTATTTCCCTTATGTTATTCACATAACAAATTATGTTAAAGATTCTGGAATAGGAAATGGTAAACAGGAGAGGTATGAGACTGCTGCTGGCATAATACAGCATATTCGTTTATGGCAAACTTTATTTTTTATAAGTAGAAAGAGCACACTCTAAAATAATAACATAGAAAATACATAAAGTAATAACATAGTCATTGATTATCATTATCAAGTAAGTATTATATACTGTGCTTAATTGTATTGCTATATTTTTATATACTGGACAACACAGTAGATTTGTGTATATCGCATCACCACAAACATGTGAATAATACATTGCACTACTACATATGGTAGGACAACCATGATGTCACTTAGGCCAATAGGAATATATTAGCTCCAGTATAATCTTATGGGACCACCATTGTGAGCAGTCCGTCGTTGATTGAAATGTTGTTATGTGATGCATGACAGTATGTTCTTCAACACTCTTTTGGAGGGGTTTACTTGAACTGTAAGGCAAAATATTCAGGGCTAATATTGAGGAAGTAAAATTAAATTTCACTTGAACGTTATTTTAGCATACTTAGAAACATGCCCTTGCCAAAAAACTACTAAAATTAATGCAGATTGAATTATGTGGTAATATAAAAGTATGTGCTACTGGTGGGATTTGTTTTTTAACATTCTGGGTGAGTACAACCTGAAATGTTTTTATTATTATTTAATTTTAGGCTTCAACAATATTCTGTTAAATTTCCTTTCTTATCCATTTCATTTGGATAGTTCCATAGTCTTTTGGTCCTTTTCAGGAACAAAAAGCTTAATCTAGTCTAGTTAAGTGTTAAATTACACAGTAAGATAACTAATCCATTTTTGTTTGCTTGTACATAATATTCAAAAATATTTATTTTAACTATAGTTCATAACATACTATTTATATACCCTATTTATAAAATGTTCCTTGGTTTTGGTAACATTAGAGTTTATGTCCAATGCCTGGATATTGAGATAATCCTTTAATAAGTACTTTTTCAGTATATTGCTTCATTTATAGAGTTAATTTCTCAGGATAAATTTCCAAGTATGTATGAATGTTTTAACATTTCTTCCCCCCACCACCCCATTCCTTTTTTAAGAAGGCTGCACCAATTTACTGCTATTAATTTTAAAAAATATTGGTTGAATATGTCTTTCCTAACCATTCTGATTGGCAAATTATTACAATTGTATCTTTTCATCATCTATCTTGTTCCTATTATCTCTACAAAGAAATAGTAAAATGCCCAGTTGTCAACAATACCTCTGACTTTAGTATCAGACCAATTATGTAATTCTTGCTCAGCAAATGTTTGAGTTAGGATCTGGCTAACAAATAGTCATGGGAAAAGAGGTTAGATCTTTTGTTCCATCCTGGGCAGAGGGACTTCTATGGCTGACAACACTTTTAGATGAGCTTAACCACAGATTTTGTACTGTTGAAGGATATTTTTAGGAGTAAAAGAGCAGTACAAGGAGAAGGGTCACATGGTATTTTCAGTGATGAGGGAGGAATGGGAGTGACCCCCAAAAGGACCTAGAGGAGGTTCCAGTTTGGAGTAAGAAGGAGTAAACACACTCCAGCTTGTTACTCCCACTGAAGGCAGCTATAATCTGTACAGAATGCATGGAGCAGCTATTTGAGGACTCTTAAAAGTAAACTGTAGCAAGCAGATTGGAGGAAAAGAATAGAATTCAATGCCATTGAACCATTTATTTTCCTCCAGTATTCCTTGGTCTGGACTAGGTGTGGGCTAAATCCTGGAGGTGAGCATAGGCATGAATAAAACATCTATAGAAAAACGCTCTAGTTCTGGACTGTAGGATAGGAAAAGGGATCTTCTAACACTCAGAGAGAGCATGGAACACTCCCCTTTTTGTTCTTTTTTCTATTCTCTCACACTCCAGCTTCCAAACAATACAGTACAAATGTTGGTACCAGCAGAAATATCCTGAGGACATACAGGAGCCAAAAACCCTGAGGAAGATAACTTTTCTCATCAGTTGGAAGATTCTTGATCCCACGTGGGAGGGAGAACCTCCATTGTTTCTGTCCTCCTGGTGCTTGACTCCAGACAAGGGTGCACTTGGGGAAGGGTGTGGCAAAGAAGAATATAAAAAAAAAAACCCATCAGGCTTTTGTTTGGAGGACCAAAAAAGGGGGAGCCCCTAGGAAACCAGAAAGTTCTAAGGAAGGTAATAGACAGAACAGAGTTCAGGAAAGCAACCACATAGGTTAGTTGTGATTCTTAAGCTCAGCCAAAAGCTATGTACGCATGGACCTGACCATAAAAAGCATACCATAGACTTTGAGAACTGAACTGTCAAATAGACTACACCCAAATACCAAATGGGACTGGGTAAGCATAGGTGGGATAGATTTAAATAGCCCTGAAAGGATTTGTAAATGTAACCGACATTGGAAATATAATCTAAAGAAAATGATGAGAACTTGTGGCTTGAAAAGGTGATTGCCTGTATAACAAGAATATGAACATTCTACATATTGTTTTCGAAAGCTCTAGAATTTTATAACATAATATATTCAAAATGTCCAGGATACAACCCCAAACTACCTGACATATGAAAGAACAAGAAAATCACAATTCTTAGTAGAAAAGGACAATTAACAGATGACAATGCCAAGATGACATAAAAGTTGAAATTATCTGACAGACTTATCAGCTACTATAAAAATGCTCCAACAAGTAAGTGTGAACATTCAAAATAGGGAAAGATAAGACAACACAGCAAAGTTATAAAGAAGAGCCAAATGCAAATTTTTATACATAAAAAAATACAATAACGAAAATATTTCAAAATTCACTGTATGGATTCAATAACAAAACAGAAATAATAAAGGAAAGAGTAGATGACATTGAAGCTAAGTCATTAGAAATTATAAAGACTGAACTAAGAGAGAAGATTTTTGTTTTAAAAATGAATATATTCTTAGGGCTCTGTTGGACAATACTCAGAAGTATAATCTTTGTCATCAAAGTATCAAAAGGAGAGTAGAAAGAAGGCAATGAAGGAAATAATATTTCAAGAAATATTGGCTGGAAACTTGTCAAACGTTGGTGAAAGACAAAAATCTACAGATTTAAGAAAACTGTCAAACCCTAAACATATAAACTGAAAGAATTCTGTACCCAGGTACCAAATAATCAAACTGCTGAAAAGTAAAGACAAAGAAAAAACAGAGAAAAATGACACATTCCTTATACAGGAACAAAAATTCAAAAGAACTGTGAATTTCACATCAAAAACCATAAAGGACAGAAGGAAGGGGTATATTTTTCAAGTTTTGAAAAAAAAAAGAACTATCAACTTAGAATTCTATATTCATTGAAAATAGCCTTCAGAATGGAAGGTAAAATAAAGACATTCTCAGATGGAGAGAGCAGTAAGACTTCCCTCAAAGAATTGCAAAAATGTTCTTCAACTCAGAGTAAAACATTATTAGAAGAAAATGTGGAATATTGGGACTGAAAAAGAATAGAAATGGTACATATCTAGTTAAATATAATACACAATTCTTCTCTTGAGTTTTTAAAATATATTTGACAATCAAAAGTAAAAAGCAAAAATTATAACTTTTTCTCATGGTATTTTCATGTATGTAGATGTAATGCATATGACAATTACAACATAAATAGGAGATGTAAAAGGGATCTACATAGTAGTAAGAATTTCTACATTTCAATGAAAGTGATAAAATATCAATTCTAAGGAACTATGAAAAATTAAGTATGTATACTGACCTGTGGTAGCTCTTGGAGTTCAGAGGCTAGAGAAGCCTCTGAAATATCTAAGCAAAGATATAGAGTCAAAAATAGATAACTGCCGTGACATCAGAAATAAGGCAGAGTGAGACAATCCAGATCTCTCCCATTGAAACAACAATAAACTGAACATCTAAAACTCAACAAAAAAACACTCAAACTGCACACCAGCATATCTGAACATGGGATCTGTGCATAAGAGCTACCACAGGTCAGAACTCCAAGAGTTGTTTGGTAGATTGAGAGAAATGAAGAAGCTGCCTCTTGCAGCCAGAGCTCCCTGCAGGAGAATGGGGAGGGGAGAATGTGCGGCAGGTTCTCTGAACAGCCCTGCCTGGGACAGTGGTGAGCTTCATGAAGCAGCAGTGCCCTGGGATTAGGGCAGAGAGCAGAGAAGTGGGGACAGCAGAAGAAACAACAATTGATTATTACCATCAGTGGTTGCAAAACACAAAGCTGAGTCACAGACCCATCCCCTAAGCCAGAGGGCCCTCACTCCATATCCTCCAAGACCAAACAATGCAGAGCCCCAGGGGAATCTGAGCCAATGCTGTCAAAACTGTCACTAACACTGACAGGGACTAAGACTGAGGATAGTGAGCATGATTGAATATGTCTATAAGGAAAATAAAAAGCATTATTAAGACTTTATATAAAGCAGGGATCCAAGAGGCTTAGACGCCACTGACTGGAAATGAAAAAGAAAAATGCCTTCTTTGCAACGGGCTAAAGAAAGACCTTTTTATAATAAACCTTTCTGGGGGAAAAAAAGCAAAATACAGTTACATTACTGTCAGGGGGAGAAATACTCCATTAAACATCATGAACAAACAAGGAGACAAGACAGTTCAGAAAGAAAGAGAAAAATCTCAAGAAATAAGCTTAAAAGACATAGAAATATGCAACTTAAATGAAAGAATTCAAGATGACACTTCTGAAAAAACTCAATGAGATCCAAAACAATTCAATCAACAATTTCAGGAATTGAAAAAACAACTAGATGGCAGAATGAGTTCTTTAGCAAGGAGATTGAACCCCTTAAAAAGAACCAAAATAAAACTTCAGGATGAAAAATACACTGTAAAAGAGAAAAAAATGAAATAGCAACCTTGTGAAACAGAGTCGAACAAATGGAGAAAAGCATCAGTGATATCAAGACAGAAATCTGGAAATAAATCAGAAGGAAGAAGAGAGAAACCAAAGAATGCAAAATACTGAAAGAGAAATAAACAAACTAGCTGATGTCATCAGGAAAGGAAACATAGAATAATGTTCATTCTCCAAGGGAGAAAAGGAACAGGGATTAGAAAGCATTTTCAGACAAATAGTTGATAAGAATTTCCCAAATCTAAGGAATGACCTGGAGCTTGGAATTCAAGAAATCCACAAAACACCCAATTACCTCAACCCAAAAAGGCCTTCTCCAAGACACATTGTATTAAAATTATCAAAAGTCGATGACAAAAAAAGAATTCTTAGGGCAGTCAGGGAAAGAAAACGATAACCTATAAGGGAAAGTGCATTAGATTAGTGGGACTTCTCAGCACTAACCTTATCAGCAAGAAAGGAGTGGAATCAAATATTCAAACTATTTAAATGAAAAGAACTACGAGCCAAGAATAATGTATCCAGCTAAGCTCTCCTTTAAGTATGAAGGAGAAATAAATACCTTTCCAGACATACAAAAATTCCTGCATTACAGGAAATACTGAAAGGAGTCAGTTTACCTAAAACAAAATGACCAAAACAAACAAACAAAAAAACAAACAAACAAACACATAATTAGAAGTAAGGTGAATAGTAGGCAAATAGAATCAGAGGAGTGCAACACTCACTAAGAACAGGGCATTATTAGTTTAAACATGAAAAGAAATTTGCTATTGCAAGACAGTAATGAAAGTTCAGTGTACATAGAGACAAATTGAAACAACAAGACTGGAAAGGGGAGGATTCAAAGATCCAAATTCACGAAGGGGAATGAAGATAAGGCACACACAAAAGAACATGGACTACTATATATGTATAACTATCCTCTACATATTTGTAATGGAACCACATACCAAATATTCAGAACTGAAGTATATAACATAAAACAAGAAGGACCAGAGGGAAAACCCACAAAATTCAACCAAAGTAAAATTAAACAAATAAACAAACAAACAAACAAAAAACAGATATACAAAGGACAAGGAAGCAATGGAAACACTGAGCTACCAGGAAGCAAAACATAAAATGGCTATAGGAAAACTCCATATTTTAATAATCATCCTAGATGTAAAGGGACTGAACTCACCAATAAAAAGTCACAGAGTTGCAGATTGGATCAAAAAACAAAACCCAACTATATGTTGACTCCAGGAGACACATCTCAGTTCCAAAAAAATATATAGACTCAAAGTGAAAGGTTGGAAATGAAAGAAACCAAATAGCATTCAGAGAAAAGCAGGAGTACTAATATTGGACAAAATAAACTTAAAAAAAAAAAGTAAAGAAATATACTGAGGGACACTTCATAATGATAAAGGGAATCATGCACCAAGAAGACATAACAATTATTAATATCTATGCTCCATTCAGGCAGCCCCAAAATATGTAAAGAAATTACTAACAGAACTAAAGGAGAAAACAGACCAAAACACTATCATAATAGAGACCTAAATTCTCCACTGTTGAATATGGACAGAACATACAAACAGAAAATCAATAAGAAAATAACATCCTTAAATGACAAATTAGACCAACTGGGCATAATTGACATTTACAGAGCCTTTTATCCCAAAACAGTTGCTTAACATTCTTCTCTAGTGCACATGGAACATTCTCACGATTGACCACATGCTGGGACACAGAGATAGCCTTAATAAATATAAGAGGGTTGAAGTCATACCAACCATATTCTCTGATCAAAATGCTTTGAAGCTAAAGATCAACTGTAAAAAGAAGTGGGAAGAACCTCAAATATTTGTGGAGATTAAGCAACATGCTATTGAAGAAAGACTGAGTTAGAGAAGAAATTAAAAAAAAAAAAAAACCCTTACCAAAATTAAAAGTCCAGGACCAGACAGCTTCACCAGTAAATTCTACCAAACATTCAAAGAAGATTTAACACCTATTCTCCCCAAAGTCTTCCAAAAAAATTGAAGAGGAGGTAATACTTCCCAATATACCTTATGAGGCCAATATTACCCTGATACCAAAACCTGGTAAAGATAATACACACACACACACACACACCACACACACACACACACACACACGCACGCACGCACGCATGCACGCACACACACACTACAGACCAATATCTCTCATAAACACAAATGCAAAAACTTAAGCAAGATACAAGCGAAAAAATACAGCAACATATTAAAAAGATTATACACCATGATCAAGTGGGCTTCATCCCAGAGGCACAAGGATGGTTCAACACACAAATTGATAATGTGATACACTACATAAACAAATTAAAAAATAAGAATCATATGATCATATTAGATATGCAGAAAAAGCCTCTGACAAAATACAGCATCCATTTATGATCAAAACACTTTTAAAAAATTGGTATAGGAGGAAAGTACCTTAACATAAAAAGGCTATCTTTGACAAATACTCAGCCAACATTATACTTAATGGTGAAAAACTAAAAACCTTCTCTCTAAGATCAGGAACAAGGTTAGGCTGTCTGCTACCGCCACTGTTATTCAATATAACATTGGAGGTCCTAGCGAGTGTGATCAGGCAAAAGAAAGTATAAAAGAAATTCAAATAGGAAACAAAAAAGTCAAACTCTCACTATTAGCAGATGACATGATCCTCTATATAGAAAACCGTAAAGCCTCCACAAGCACACTGCAAACAACAATAAGCAAATACAATAAAATTTCTGGACACAAAATCAATGTTCAAAAATTCATAGCATTCCTATACTCTATCAATGAAGTGTCATAAAAAGAAGTGGAAAAATAATTCCTTTTGCAATTGTAAGTTAAAAAGAATAAAATAACTAGGAAGAAATCTAATGAAACATGTGAAGGACCTATATAATGAAAACTATAAGACCCTATTAAAAGAAATCGAAGAAGATACAAAGAAATGGAAAGATATTCTTATGTCTTGGATTGGAAGAATCAATATAGTTAAAATGCCATATTACCTAAAGGCATTATACAGATTTAATGCAATCCCATAAAATCCATTGGCATTTTTAAAGAAATAGAACAAAAAATCATCAGATTGTACAGAAGCACAAAAGACCCCGAATTGCCAAAGCCATCCTGAGAAAAAAGAACTAGGCTGGAGCATCACTCTGCCTGACTTCAAATTATACTACAAAGAGAGTAATCAAAACAGCATGGTATTGGCAGAAAAATAGGACACAGACCAGGAACAGAATCAAAAGAGTCCAGAAGTAAACCCATTTTATATGGGCAAATAATTTTTACAAAAAAAGCCAAAAAATACAGTGGAGAAAGGAAAGCCTCTTCAATAAATGGTGGGAAAACTGGAAAGCCACCTGCAAAAGAATGAAACTAAACTTTGTCTATCACACACACCAAAATTAACTCAAAATGGATTAAGGACCTGAATATAAGACCTGAAACAATAAAATGCATAGAAGAAAACATAGGAACTAAACTCAAGGACCTTGGACTTAAAGAGATTTTATGAATTTGACCTCAAAGGCAAGGGAAGTAAAAGCAAAAATAAATGAATGGGACTACATCAAAACTAAAAAGCTTTGCTCAGCAAAGAAACTATCAACAAGGTAAAGAGACAACCATCGAATGGGAAAATATATTTGCAAGCAACGCCTCTGATAAGGGCCTAATATCCAAATATACAAAGAACTCATACAACTCAATAACAACAACAAAAACAAAAACAATGATCCAATCAAAAAAAATGGGCAGAGGACCTGAACAGACACTTCTCCCCTAAGGACATAAAATGGCCAACAAATATATGAAAAGATGCTCAACATCACTAGCTATTAGGGAAAATGCAAATCAAAACCACAATGAGATACCATCTCACACCTGTTAGAATAGCTATAATCAACAGGACAAGTAATAACAAATGTTGGAGAGGATGGAAAAAAGAAACCTCATACACTGCTGGTGGGACTGCAAATTGGTACAGCCACTGTGGAAAACAGTGTGGCTATTCCTCAGAAAACTAAGACTTGATCTACTGTATGACCCAGCAATGCCTCTACTGAGTTTATCCCCAAAGACTTGAAAACTCATATCCAAAAAGATGTTTTGCACACCAGTGTTCATAGCAGCATTATTTCATGGTGGCCAGCACATGGAAGCAACCAAAAATGTCCTACAATAGATGATTGGATAAAGAAACTGTAGAATATTTTACTCAGCCATAAGAACAGATGAAATACTGCCATTTTCCAACAACATGGATGGACCTGGAGATATTCATGCTAAGTGGAATAAGCCAGACAGAAAAAGTAAAAACCACATGATATCACTTATATGTGAGATATAAACCCTAAAAGTAACAAACGAAACAGGACAAAACAAACAGAGACCTCAATGGATATGGACAATAGCTTAGTTGGTTACCAGATGGTAGAGGTGGAGGGGGGAAGGAGGAGGTAGATGTAGTAAAAGGTCAAATATGTGTGACGGAATGAAATTCTAACTATAGGAGGTGAACACAGTGAAATACACATGTGCCTTACTTTTAAATGTACACCTGAAAATGACTGGATTTTGTTAAGCAATGTCATCATAAATAAATGAATAAATAAACAAATAAATGAATTTTTAAAAAATAGATAAATTAAAATGGAATATTTAAAAATGTTTCACATAACCTAAAATTAAGGCATGACATGAGGAATGCAGGAATGAAAAAAAAAAAAGAGGAAACAAAATGATAGACCTAAATCCAAAATTCCAGTAATGATATTGAATGTAAATGGTCTAAACACACCAATAAAATAAATATACTGTCAGTATATAGCAAAAACAAACATATGACACAGCTATATCTGTCTGCAAGAAGCTCACTTCAAAATTACAATATAGATAGGTTAGAAGCAAAAGAAATAGAATAAGATATTCCATGAAATACATTAAACAAAGGTGGAATGGCTGTATTAATATTGAACAAAGTAGACTTCAGAGCAAAGGAATTATTAAGGATAAACAGGGGCATTATATAATGATGCAATGTAGATCCATCAGGAAAGCCTAATAATCCTAAATATCTACACAACAAATTACTGAGCATCAAAATACCTGTCAGCAAAAATAGGACAGAAAGGACAAATAGACAACATGACATTATAATTGGAGACTCCAAAACCACTCTCAGAGTCACTGATAAAAATAGTAGAATGAAAATATCACCAAGAATGTAAAAAGAAGTGGAAAACATCATCAAACAACTGAGTCCTAATATTTATAGAGTATTCCATACAACATTCTTTTCCAGTGCAGAAGAAGCATTCATGAAGGTCCACCCAAAATTCTAGGTTGTAAATATAAACAAAACCTAACAAATGTAAAAAATAATAATAAAAAAAATCATATAAAACTGTTATTCCAGGGCAACTGTGGGCTTGCCCAAGGATGTGCTCCCAGGAAGCACCATCAGAGTCTTCACGATGTAGTGAGGAGGATGGAGGAGAAAGAAACAGACTTCACTAAAATAATCTAGCCAGTCATTAAACAAGTAAACAAACAAATGACAATAATAAGCCCCAGAGAGGGAGACCAATATCCAGAATTGCTACAATATGTTATCTAAAATGTCTAGTTATAAAACACATAAAGAAACAAGAAAATATGACCATAAACTAGTAAAAGGCAACAAAAACTACCCGAGAGAGACCAAAAGTCAGCTTTCACAAAAAATACTTCAAATAACCATTATAAATATATTTGAGAACTAAAGAACCGTGATTACCATTTTGCTTCAAATAAGAAATAATAATGAAGAGACAGAAATTCTATAAAAGAACCAAATGGCAATTCTGCAACTGAAGGTCATAATTAAAATTAAAACTCACTACAAGGGCTTAACAATACATTTGAACTGACAGAGGAAAGAATTAGCACACTTAAAAAATAGAATGACAGAGATTGTGCAATTGAAGAACGAGAAAAAGAATGAAGAAAATGAACGTATCAGAGAAATGTGACACTTTAAGTGCACCCAACATACATGTAATGAAAGTGCCAGAAGAAAAAAGAGAAAAGGAATGTAAAAATATTAAAATAAATGATTTTGAAAAACTTCCCAAATTTATAGGAAAATATTAATCAACACATTGAGGATGTTCAACAAACTCCAAGTAAGATAAATACAAAGAGATTCAAAAATAGTCAAATCTTAGTAAAAATACTGAAAGCCAAAGACAAGGAGGAAAATTTGAAAACAGCAAGGGGAAAACAAAGAGACTCATCACTTCCGAGGGAACATCAATAAGACTAATAGTTGACTTCTCATGAGAAACAATGGAAGTCAAAAGGCAGTGGGATAGTTCAAAGTGCACAAAGAAAAAAAGCTGTTAACCAAGAAGCCTAAAATTGCAAAGATTTCTTGCATAAAAAAAGGCAAAATTAAGGTATGGTCAGATTAAAAGCTAAGAAAATTTGTTGTTAGCAGATCCACCTTACAAAAAATTAATAGAAGTTTTCTAGGCTGAACCCAAGTGACCCAGTAATTTTTATCCAAACATGCTAAAAGTACCAGTAAAGGTTAGAATATATTTGTAAAAGATAATACAACTGAACAAATCAAAAAAGACCTAAGTAAATAAAAAGGAATTCTAGTTTATGGATTGGAAAATTTAACACTGTTCAGAAGGCAACACTTCCCAAAGTGATCTACAGATTCAATGTCATCCCTAAAAAAATTCCCAAGGAGTGTTTTTGCAGAAATGAAAAATCTTATTTTAAAATTCACATAGAATTGCAAAGGACCCAGAATAGCCAAACAATCTTGAAAAATGAAAAATAAATTTTGAAAACTTTCACTTTCTGATTGAAAAACTTACTTTGAATCAACAGTAATCAAAATAGTGTGTCATACTAGCATAAGGATAAACATATTGATAAGTGGAATAGAACTGAGTCCAGAAATAAACCCATACATCAACGGTCCATTGATTTTCAACAAGAGTGCCATGACCTTTGAGTAGGGGAAAAGCAGAGTCTTTGGTTCTGGGACAACTGGATATCCACACACGAAAGAATAAAGTCGGACCCTTCACACCATATATTAATGTTAACTCAAAATGGATCAAAGACCTAAATTTAAGAGTTAAAACTATAAAATTGTTAGAAAAAACAGGTTAAATTGGCATGACCTTGGATTTGGCAATGATTTCTTAGATATGCCAAAAGCATATGCAACAAAAGGAAACAAGTAAATTGGACTTCATCAGATTAAAAACTTTGGCGTATCGAAGGTCATCTTCAAGAGAATGAGAAGATAACCCATAGAGTAGGAGAAAATGTTATCAAATCATATATCTAAAGAGGAAATTGTATCCAGAATATATAAAGAATGCTTACAACTCAAAAACAAAAAGAGAAAACAACCTAATTTTAAAATGAGCAAAGAACTTGAATAGAAATTGCTCCAAAGATATACAAATGGTCAGCAAGCACATGAAAATATACTCAACATCATTAGTCATTAAGGAAATGCAAAACAAAATCACAAGATACCATTTTATATTTACTTAGGATGGCTATAATCAAAAAGTCAGATAATAACAAGTATTGACAAGGTTTTGGAGAATCAGAACCCTCATTTACTGCAAATGGGAATATGAAATAGTGCATCCACTTTGAAAAAAAAAAACATCTGGCAGTTCCTCAAAGAATTAAACAATCCTGCTCCTAGGTATATAGCCAAGGGAAATGAAAACAAATATGCACACAGACACATGTACACAAATGTTTACAGCAGCATTGTTCATGCTTGTGAAAATTTTGGTTACAACCCAAATAGCAATCAACCAATGGACATAAAAAAAGAATGAAGTAGTGATATATGCCACAACATAGATGAACCTTGAAAACTCTATGCTAAGTGAAAGAAAATACCACATATTATAAGATTTCATTTATATGAAATGTCCAGAATAGCCAAATATATAGAGACAGAAGGTAGATTGGTGGTTGCTTGGGGCTGGGGGTGAGGGGATGGAATGGAGGAGATAGGAGGTGATTGATAAAGAGTACATATGTACAGAATTTCTTTGCAGGGGTGGAGGATAGTGGTTAAATGTTTTTAAACTGACTTTGGTGATGGTTGCAAATATTTGCAAATATACTAAAAACAATTGAACTTGAACACTTTAAATGGGTGAATTGTATGGTATGTGAATTACATCTCAATAAAGCTGTTTTTTAAATTTTTTTATTCGGTTTCAGGTGTACAGTACATTGATTAGACACCTATATAGCTTATCAAACGATCCCCCAATTGCACCTTTCCTACCTTCACCCTCCACCTAGCCAATGTATTAATGCTAACTGCATTCCCTATGTCGTGCTCCCCACCCTCATGCGCATCCATCAGCTACTAACTTGTACTTCTTTAACCCTTCACCTCATTCTCCGAGCCCACAAACTCCTCTCCCCTCTGTTTGTCACCAAATTGTCCACTATATTTGTGAGACTGTTTTTGATTTAGTTGTTCTTTTTATTCTTAGATTCTACATATTAGTGAAATCATACAGTGTTTATCTTTCTCTGTCTGACTTAAATACCTTCTAGATCCATCAAAGCAATATCTTTTTCCATCCCCTTCCTTTCACATGGAGGGGATATTGTTTACTTATCCTTTCAGCCCCTCTATCTTTTGGTTGGAGCACTTAATTCTTTTTCATTTAAGGTACTTATTGATAGGAATGTAGTTGTTACCAATCTTTATTCCTGTTTTTGATACATGTTTTTTCTTCTTAAAGAAGTCCCTCCAACATTTCCTATAATACTGGCTTGGTGGTGATAAATTCCTTTAGCTTATTTTTGTCTGGGAAGCTCTTTATCTGTCCTTCAACTCTAAATGATAGTTTTGCTGGATAAATTATTCTTGTTTGTATATCCTGGTTCTTCATCCTGTCACATTTTTTTGCCAAGCCCTTCTGTCCTGCATAGTTTCTTTCGAGAAATCAACTGCCAGTCTTATGGGTCTTCCTTTATAAGTACCTATCTGTTTTTCTCTTGCTGCTTCTAATATTCTTTCTTTGTATTTAACCTTTGGCATTTTAGTTACATTATGTCTTGGTGTGAGCCTCTTTGGATCCCTGATTTTTGGAAATTCTCTGATCTTGTTGGGGTTTTGTGTTCATTTCCTTCACCAGGCTAGGAGGTTTTCCATCATTATTTTTTCAAACAGCTGTTTAACTTCTTGATTTTCAGTTACGCTGATCAGACGACTATTTGGAGCCTCAAGTGTCCCATATACTCCTTAAATTATTTTTATAATCTTGGCATCTCATCTCTTGCCATTGTGAATGTGTGTCCTTGGCTTTCCCATCCTCTAGCTAGGGCATTTGATCCTCTTCTTTATTCACTTTGTTTATTCCTTTGTTTATTCCATTTAATATACTTCTCATCTCAGATAATGTGTTCTTTATCTCAGACTGGTACCCTTTTTATAATTTCCATTTCCATTTTGAATTTATCTAGACTTCCAAAAGTTTATTGAGCATCTTTATAACCAGTGTTATGAACTCTGCATCTGTTAGATTACTTGACGCTATTATATCTGGATCTCTGTTTTGTTCTCTCATGTGGTTTTTGCTCCTTTGTCTTCCCATTCTGGCTGCCTTTCCATGTCTGTTTCTATGTGCAAGCAAAGCTTCTAAGTCTCCCGGTCTTATTAGTGTGGATTTGTGAAGTAGGTGTCCAGTAGCACAGTCCTGAGAGGGTTCAGGTGCAGACCAAACTTAGCCCAAGCTTCTACCACTCTGGGTCCACCTGTTAAGATTCAGAAACAATCCACAGATGCTGTGCTTATAGTTAGTTGCCTCAAAAGGCCACATCATAAATTGAGGCTGCCTCCAGTGTGAGTCTCAGCAAGGGGCACCTGTCTTGCTGAGGATACAACTGGATGTGGCTGGGGTGGGGTGATGAGTTGGGGAAGGCAGGATTTCATGGAATCCTCTGGGCAGAGCTATCTCTGTTACCCAGTTTGATGACATCTTAGCTATGGTGGGGCTGTGTCTGCACACTGGGAGTGGGGAAGACTCAACAGGGAACAATGGATACCATTGTTCTGTATAGGCAAGTCTTGCCTCGGCCCTCACTACAAAATATGTCCCCTATAAGTCCCTGGTGCCCCCTGCACACAGCCTAAACAGCACTGGTTCTCAGAGTGAGCAGGTCCGTCACCATGAAAATCCACTAGCAATCATGCTCCTGCTGCTGCCTCCATCTCACTCAGCCGCTCGAGACCAGACAGCCCCACATCTTCACCCTGTCCTAACTTTTACTGTTGCAGGGTGCTTTCTTGGATTTCCCCCTAGTTGTAGGGCTTGTTCATCTATATCCCAGGTGATTTTTCCTTGCTTCTTGTTTTCATCACAACTTTGAGTTTGTCGCCAGAGGGATGAACAGAGTCTCTATCATCTACACCATTTTTTTTCTCCTTTTTTCCTTTTTCTTTTTTTAATTGCTGATAATACCAAGTGCTGGCAAGAATGTTGAACACTATTACAGGGAAGAATACAAAACAGTTACTCCACCACTCTGGAAAATTGTTTGGCTATTCCTTATGAAGTTAAACTTGCACTCAGTTAATCATGATCCAGAAATCCATCTCTAGGTATTTACCCTTGAGAAATAAAAAATGTATGTTCATATAAAAATTTGTACACAAACATTGATATCAGGTCTATTCAAAGTACCCCAAATTGGAAAAAAATTCAATCCAGTGGGTGAATGGATAACAAACTGGTACATCTATACAATGGAACACTAGTCATTGATTTAAAAAACAAAATGAACTCTTGATATTTGCATCAACTTGGATGAATCTCAAAGTCATTATCTTGGGTGAATGAAGCCAGTCTTAAGAGGCTATATAAGATTCAATTTATTTGGCATTCTCAAAAATACAAAACTAGTGATGAAGATCAGTGGTTACCAGGGGTTAGGTGTAGAAGGAGAATGAGACTATAAAAGGGTAGCATGAGAGTTTGGCAGGGTGCAATAGAACTGTTTTTTATCTTAATTGTGGCAATAATCACATGAATCTATATACATGTTTGAAATTCATAGAATTGTATGCCAAAAAAGTCAAATTCTATTCCAAAAAAAGTCAATATTACTGTATGTTAATTTAACAATTAAAAATATTTTTAATCAATGAATAAAAATAAAATAAAATTACAAAGAAAGAAAGAAAGAAAGGAAGAAAGAAAGATAAGAAAAGAGAAGAAAAAGAAAAGAAAAGAAAAGAAAGAAAAGAAAACAAAACAAAACAAAAGAAATAAATGAAAGGCGGGAGAGAGTTAACAGTTCCAAGCCAGCAACTCTACTGGGAAAACAAGGGAAACTTATAAGTAGGATGTACGAAGACCACACAGATTTACATAATCTGTGAGGGGCCACCAAGCAACCACATGGCAGGATATGTGATGGACAGAATGCAGGGACAAATGGCTAGATGTCATTCAGTAGGATTACGTGACTGCTCAGCCAGCTAGAAGTTGAAAGGAAAGGTGGTGGCCATGGTAATATCAGCATTCTCAGTAGAGTTCCACTGTGGCTGATAGAAAGGTAGAAGGGGCTCCTGGAATCTTGTATTTGTGGTTTTGTCTCTGGCACCTGCAGTGATTCAGGGAGAGAAAACAGGAAGGCAGGCTCCCTCTTGCACCCTGTTGTGTGTGTGACACACAGAGTGAAAGGGAAGTAGAAAGTGAAGCAAAACATGAGAACCTTAATCATAGTGACCCCAGACACTTCTCTCCCATGAGAATGCCCTCCATCTGCCTCCTTCACAACTGACGTGAAGACTTATGACCCAAAGATTCCAAAGTCTTGGACTGGTTTGTACCTAGCAACAGCTAACTGATTTATGTGAGGAAGTGCCAAGAAGAGACAATTCCTGAAGTAAAATATCACACTGATCCTAGCCTTCTCACATCTCTTGTCTTCCAGAGAGAGGAGTCGCCTAGGGGATCCAGCCTTTCTCTTTGCCATCTATTACACATATGTGTCTTCCTGGTAATACTCAAAATGGGCATCAGATCCGTTTTTCACCACCCTCTTTTCCTTGGCAGACATTTTTATAGGTTTAGTTTTACAGAGGAAACAGTCACTGAGATGGATTTGCTTACTAGAAATCAATAGGCTTATTAGGGATCAGTACTGCACAAGGAAAGGGGAGAAGTCATATTGGGAAGAAGGAGAAATCAAACCATGAGGTGAACCCAATCTGGAAGAGATTTCTGGAACAAATACTGCCTTCAGAATTGTCCCATGTCTGGCTGAAATTTCCAGGCCTTTATATCCTCACATCACTCTCTAGAGACGTGGGCCAGGCCAGGCTGTCCCTGAAGGATGTGACCCCAATGAAGCAGCTGTTCACAGCTGAGGCATATCTTGATGTAGCTGCTGGCGGAGGCTGCCTACTGACCACACTCCCCACACTTGGGAAGCAGGTCCTCCCATGAGGGGAACCTGGCACATGTCCCTGTGTCCACATGGATATAACAGTTCAGTAGTTATGGTGGGTATCATATTTTTATACCCAAGGGCCTAAAGACAAACATTGCATCAATGTGTGGAGTGCTCTTGGCACTGTGAGGGTTACAGAGACCTTTCCCCTATTCCCAAGTCACCTGTAATCTAGAGGGGAAAGCCATAGCCAAACACCTTTAGACAGACAAAATAAAATTGTTTCTAAATAGAAGTGCTGGCATGATGTTCTGGGGACAGAGAAGGTATTCTCAAAGAAAAAACTAAAAATATATGGTAAAAATATATGTAAATATTTTAGTGCTGAGCTAAGGATACAGACAATAAGAGATCTGCATCCAGAGAAGGACTCAAGGACTCAAGTAATCAGGGAAGCTTCAGGGGGAGGTGAGACTTTCCTGGGCCCTGAAGGATGAGCAGAATGTGGATAATGGGAGCAGAGAGTAGTGTTTCAGTGAGGTGAGCAGCATGTCTGAAGCCAGGGTTACAGAAACTGCAGCCTAGATCTCTCATCACCCCCTGGGATTCCCACAGCATCTGAGCCACACTCACCTAGAGGCAAGGATGGAGCAGGTCCAGTCTTCCTGTATGATGATGAGCATAGCACAGCTTTACACAAGAAGGCCACGCTGCACATGATCAATAAGTGAGGAACAGTCAACTATCTCAGACCAAATGATGAGAAGAGAAGGGCAGTGATACTTTCCCTTGCATGATGTCTTTTGTAGGAAGTGTAATAGAGCTGGCCAAACTTTTTCTTCTGCATCTCTGCTAGAAGCAAGAATGACAGCTCTCCTTTCAGAAATGCCTGAGTGCCTTACCTGGACTCCAATTCTGAGACTCAATTCCATGGTCAAGGAACTTCCTTCTTCCCCAACAACCTCTTGTGGAAGGTGCCAACAAGATTAAGAATCTTTGGGATGATTCAGTCCTCCTCCCACTAGCCAGGGGTGCCAGTGATGAAGGGCTGTGGATCCTGGGTGCCACAGAACCAGCAGCAGAGACTGCCCTTGGAAGCTGGGAGCTGAGTTAGCATATGCTATGTTCTGAGCTTTCCATGCATACTCTCACTTATCCTCACCACCAAGCCACACAACTCCAGGGGCCATTTTTCTCAAACTCCAGGAGAAACTAATTGTGTAGAAAATGATGTGATTGAAGTCCTGGAAGTGTGCAATGGTGTGCCCTGCTGAAAACAGTTTTGAGTTAGGAACCATTAGCATCCCCATGAGGCAACCAAGCTAATGGGAATAATGTGTCCTGGAGCAGGTGTACTGTGACTATGCAGATATTGGAATCTAGATTTCTTTGTCTGATTTCAAAACCAGAGCTCTTAAGCTGACCTGAACTTTCTAAATCTCTCCCCAAATCATGAGACATGATGAGGTCCCAAGAAGCCCTCAGAGCACAGCAAGAGGTGATGCAGTCACCTGGGAGAAGAGACTCACTGGAGGCAGCCTCAGTGTCAGATAAGCCGGGGGTACCTGCGAGCTGAAGTGCGTTCTCCTCAAATGGCCAAACCCAGCACAGAAAAGCAGCCACCTCCGTCCTCTGTGAAAGTAAATTTGCATTTGGAAACATGATATTCTAACATTGTAAACACAGGATTTTGACAGACTTATATTGGACATGGAGCCTATCACCTGCTGGAAGCTTCCCAAGGCAGTGTCCATGGGCTTTAAAAAGAAAAAAAGCCTTATAATTAGAGGAATTAGCTCTTGCCTTGCTCAAGAGCTATTTAATTATCTGTTTATGCCATAAATAACAGTAACAAGAAGTGACTTTTAGAACTTTGTGTGCACAGTAACTGAGACAATTGGAAACAGCATCAGGGATATCCTCTCAGGATAATCCTGTCTTAGTGTCTTTTGTGTTTAATACTTTTCTCTTCTTGGACTAACTGTTCACGTTACCATTCATCCCCATCTGTTACTTTTGTATGATGTATTGACATTCATAAAATGCTCTCACCTGTGAAATGCTCTACTCTCTGTCCTATGGGTGGAGTTTGTAGGAACTTTCAGAAGTGAAAATGCCAGTGGGTGATTGATTTCAAGAGACCTGAAGAGGATCAAAAGGTGGCAAGTATGAACATTCAAGTTCAGAATGCAGGAACACCAGTGCAAACTTTTTTCTACAACGATGAAATTTAGTCACTGTTTCATAACCCCATTCCTTCTGATGAGGGTGAAAAATCTTAATCTAGCTCAGTGACAGTATAAACTCAGTCATTTCAGATTTAATCTTTTTCCTCTCTCCTTCCTTTTCCCTGGGGAACTTATAAAGCTGGTGGCATAGCGGTTGGGGAGGTGGGTACACAGAGCATCAAGATGATGGCAGGAGCTTTCTAGTCCATGATCAACATCTAACCATTCTGGTGTCTGCAGACCTGCACGGCTCTGACGAGTTCCCTGTCACAGCCATGTTCTCAACAGTCTTGTGTTGATGGTCTACAAGCTCTGTCTCTTCCCCACTGAGGACCCCATCAAGTCTTCATCCATCTCAGGAGCCCAGAAAAGTTCCAGGAGACTTGGAGGGACACTTAAGAACCCTTCCCTATGTCTCCTTGACTACAGAAGAGCCTCACTGGTGCACAGTGGGGACTTAACTGGACAGCCTGTGCAGGTCTCCCTGCTCGCAGATTCCCAACCTTTCATGGGGCTTCACAAGTTTATATAGGAACTCAAAGCCTGAACATTGACTGCTATTGTTCTCTGAATTCCTGCCACCATAGTCCTTCCCTAGGAGGTGTGTGTGTGTGCACGCTCGCGTGTGCACAAATATGGGCCAGGAGGGGAAACAGCCTCTTGATCTTCTTCTACCTCAAAGTCCATGCCTGGTCTCAGACTCAGCATTCCCTGTATTCAGCACATGAAGCCCTTTCCCAGGAACAAAATGCTGTTTATTAAGTACTTTGCCAACCACTGAGTTAAATTCTTTCCACATGAGTAGTTCCTTTAGTCCTCACAACAAAATATGTGCTGATAGTATTTCTCTTTTACAGTTGAGGAAACTGAGTTGCAAAGCAATCATGAAGGCTTCCCCAACTCCTGCAGCCAGTAAGTAGTGAAACTAATTCAAACCCAGGCAATTCCAGGCCTTGTTAACAGCCACGCTGGCCCTGCTGCCTCATACACATGACTTCTCAGCCAGAGCCCACTCTTAGCCAGCCTGGATTGTCTTCGCTCACTGGTGTATGGCTGTGGTGGTCCTGTGTGCCCATTCAGACCCCTCCATCAGGCCAAGGCACGTGCTGGCAGCTTTCACTTGCACACCTTTCCTCACCCAGGTTTGTTCCCTTCCTGAATCTGTTTACAGTGGGAATATAAAGCCCAGCTCCGTGCTTTCATCTGGTACAGCCCAAAGCCTCCATGGGACTGGCTGAGGCCTTTATTGACAATGTAGAAGCTCAACTACCTCCTCTGCCCACTCTCACCCCCCAGGGGCTGTATCTGAGAGCACACCTCTAGTTCAGAGCCCGTGTCCTGGTTCTACCCAAAGACAGTGATCATGCAAGCAGGTGGTCCTTCTTTGAGGGTGCCTGGAAGAGAGGCCATCTGCCTCCTGTGTCTGAGCTGGCTGGTCCTGGGGAAGCCCAAGACAGGGGCTGCTTTCATCCTGGATCTGGGAGGGACTTGTCAGCTGACTGCTGCCAGGAGCCTGATGAAGGAGCAGTCTAGGCTTCTCCCTGTCCAGCCAGAGAGGTGATGGGTGCCATGACTCTCAGAATGCGTTTTGTCAACTCCACTCCTCACACCTGTAGCCAGGAACCTCCTTTTGCCCCTGCAGTTAATTGCCTAATGTTAAATCTGAAATTTGAGGGTGGCAGGCACATAGCTTGTGAGGGAGGAATGTGGAGATGTTAACAGGCCTCCCCTGAAACACAGTGGGGAGGGGACAATGAGCCGATTAGGCACAGAGATTTATATTTGAGACCTGTATGGTGTCACGGACAAGCTGTGTGAATTTGGGCAATGGTTCACCCTCTCTGAGCCACCCTTTAACATAGAATAAGGGATGGTGATGATTACATGTGTTCTGGGAGGCTTCCTGCAAGGGCAGGGGACATTCTAGGTCATTCTCCCTCCACCTTCTCCCCCTCAATTAGTATGGGAAAAACCAGAGACAACTGATCTGTCCCAGGCCTCAGGTCCAGACAGTCATAGATAAGCTGAGAAACATCATCTTCTACAGCTCTGAGGGACTCCTAAGTCTGTGCCACATGATGGAAAATATTATTCAGTTGAGACTTTAAATAGCTGATGCATCTGGGGCTGAAAGGTGGCCTGCAAAACAGCCAGAGCAGCCAGCATCCCACAATGGGGGCCTGAGAAAGGTGCTGAATTATCCTTCTTGGTGTCGTAGGGTCCTGGGAGCCCCTTCAGGAGCAACTGATTTTGCTCAGGGCTTCCCAAAAAACCACAGCTGTGTTCCACCTCCCACACACCTTCGGCGGTGCTCAGGTTACAAACGAGTTTTATGCCACCTCAATATCCTTAAAAAGTGGCTCTCAAACTCAGGGTTCATCAGAAACACCTAGGATGTTGTTAGACCACAGATTGTAGGGTTTCGCCCCAGATTCCCGCCTTGGTGGGTCTGGAAGGGGCCTGAGGATTCACCTTCCTCACAAGCTCTTAAGAGATTCTGCTGCTGCTACAGTGTACCGTACATAAGAACATTGCTCACGACCAGAAATGCTCTCAGCCTTGGCTTTCTATTAGAATCAGCTGGCAGATTCCACAGACCCAGTGCCCATGCCCTACCCTAGATGAATTAAACCGACTTATAGTGTGGAACCCCAGCATCAGTATTTTCTTAGCTCCTTGGGTGATTCTAATGTGCAGGAAAAGTTGAGACCCATTGCTCCAAGGAATCAAGCTATTGCCTTGGAGAAGACTGTTAAGGGTGGAAAATTTTCCAGTAAGCCAGCATTAAGGATTTACTTCTGATTCTGTTAACCAGGGTGTGGTAATCTGTTTACTTGTTAACGAGGGTGTGGTTCTAGGCTTTATAAACTGCCTCTTTTGGGAGCTGGGGCTGATCTCCTCTGACCCTGCATGGTAGAGTCAGTTGGGCCGGCTAATAAAGGCTCACAATTCATCTCAATTGGCTCCGTGGGTCTTAGATTTGAACGCACCACAACAATAAGGAGTACAGGTGGGGTTTGCTTTAGCAGTCATCAATCAGACTTTGTCTAGGAATCTTCTGGAATTCAACAGGGCTACTTCTAGCTGGGATTCCAGTGGCTTCTGGAGATGTCAGTTATTTCCACTCTCAGTTATCTGCCCATTCTCTCAACTTCCGGATCAGTCATTATGTGTCACTGCTTGATGCTGTGCCCTGGTCTTTGTTGTGGTATGTTCAAATATAAGACCCAGGGAGACAATTGAGATGAATTGTGAGCCTTTATTAGCCAGCCGGTGACTGACTCTCTACCACTCAGGGTCAGAGGAGATCAGCCCCCAGCTCCCAAAAGAGGCAGTTTATAAAGCCTAGAACCACACCCTCGTTAACAAGTAAACAGATTACCACACCCTGGTTAACAGAATCAGAAGTAAATCCTTAATGCTGGCTTACTGGAAAATTTTCCACCCTTAACATTCCCCATTGGTTTTTTTAGAATTCAAATCATTGATTCGTCAACCTGGAGCAGTGGGCAGTGAGCTCTGAGAACCGTGAGTTTCACTGCCTGCCCCCTTTTTTGACATATGTGGTTAGCAGTAGGTCTAATCCTTTCCTACTCTGTCAGGCCTCACCTAAAGCCATACAAAGATGCCCTTACTTTAGGACGGAGAGAATTAAGATGGTCCAGACTGGACCCTGTCTTATTTTTAGTGGGTCCTCTGTCCGACGCAGGGTTCATTGCTCTGATGTCTGTGGTGGATGCGCAGCCTCGATTCTGGTATGGTGAATCCAATGACGGTGTCCAGCTACCTTGACTGTGGTGGGTGTTGTGAGGATGACAGGAAAAGGTTCATCCCAGCGGGGCTCAAGAGAAGCAGGCTGTACCTTCCTCACCCAGATCCAATCGCCTGGAGCGTGGTTGTGTGGCTGGACTGGATTCTGAGCACTTGTTCTGGTGGCAGAGCCAGTCGGTGGGTCTCCTGCTGTGCGAGATAGAGGGCTTGCCAAGATTTAAGCAGTGAAAAATTCTGAACTTCTGTTAGCTTTTCTTCTCCTAACTTGGGGAGGAGAGGTGGGGGTCTTCCAAACATTATTTCATAAGGCGTGAAGCCCTTACAATAGGGTGTGCACCGTGCCCTTAAAAGGGCAAAGGGGAGGAGACTCACTCAGTTTTCGCCAGCTTCCAGCTTGAACTTAGTTAAGGTTTCTTTCAAGGTCCTATTTATCCTTTCTACCTGTCCTGAACTCTGAGGCCTATAAATGCAATACTATTTCCAATTGATCCCTAACACCTTTGCTAGAGATTGGCTGGTCTGGGCAATGAATGCCAGGCCGTTGTCGGACCCCGGTGTTATGGACAGGCCAAATCGAGGTGCTATTTCTGAGTTTTCTTTTTTTGCTACTGCCTGAGTGGTCTCCTGCTTGGTGGGGAAGGCTTCAGTCCATCCTGAAAAAGTGTCAATGAATACAAGCAAGTACTTTAATCCGAAAGTTCCCGGGCTGACCTCAGTGAAATCCAACTCCCAATGTTCCCCCGGTGCTTGTCCACGAAGTCTCATTCCTTGTTGTACTCCCTTGAAGGGCGCTGGATACCTGCTTGGCCATTCGTTGCAGCCCCGGAATGTAACAGTCTCTTTTAACAGTTCAGTTAACTTGGTTCCTCCCAAGTGGGTGCTTTGGGGAACCTGGGTTATAAGGTCTCAGCTCAAGGCCTCGGGTACTATAATGCGGCCATCCAGGAGCCTAACCCACCCAGCAGATTCCTCTTTGCCTTCCAGCTTGTTGCATAGTTCAACTTCCCCTGGAGTATAGGTAGGGGTGTCTGTTAGCACTCTGGGCAGTAGGGTCGGCAGAATGTCAATTGGCCCCACTGGTTTTCGAGCAGCCTCCTTTATTGTCTGATTAGTGAAGAAGTTGCCCTGTGCTGCCTCAGAGTCCGAATTCTGATGCCCTGGGCAATGGATTGCCACTTTCTTTGGCAGCCAAATTGCTTCAAGAAGGGCTAGTATTTCCTACTTATTCTTAATTTCTTTTCTTCCCGAGGTCAGTAGCCCCCTTTCCTTATATAAGGCCCCATGTACATGTGCCCTAGCAAAGGCATACCTGCTGTCCGTGTAGATGTTAACAGTCTTGTTTTTACCCCACCACAGATCTTGAGTCACTAGTTCAGCTGAGCTGAAGTTCTATGGCTTAGGGCTTGTGCCCAGATGACAGTCTCAGTGGTAACCACTGCAGCCCCGGCACACCTGACTCCTGAAATGAAGCTACTTCCATCTGTAAACAGAGTAGCGTCTGGATTCAGCCAAGGGCTGTCTGTCAGATCCAGTCTGGTGCAGGTGACGTTCTCTAGGACCTCAAGGCAGTCGTGCAGGGGTTGGCAAGGGTCATCGTCAGGCAGTAGGGTAGCTGGGTTGAGTGCGGCAGTTTTCAGGAACTGTATGTAAGGTGGGTTGAGAAGCATGACCTGATACTGGGTGATCCGAGTGTTGGAAATCCACCATTCTGGTGGCCCTGACCTGACAGTCAGTTCAGTATGCCCTTCCTTGAAGGAAATTGTGGCCTGTAACTTCTGTAGCAAGTCTCTACCCAGCAGCAGGTACGGGCATTCTGGCATAACTAGAAATGAATGGGTAATTGCACCTTTTCCCAGATCTGTTATCCTGGCTTGGGTCCAAGGGTAAAATGTCCCTTGTCCAGTGGCCCCTTGCATAAGTGTCTTTTCCTTTGAGAGTGGGCCCTGGGCACTTTGTAGGACAGAGTAGGTAGCTCCTGTGTCCACCAAGAAGTTTACAGGCTTGCCCCTGACTTGTTAAATTACCCTGGGCTCCCAGGGGCTCATAATATAAGAGCCCTGACCTCCTCATTCTGCATCCTCGAAAAGGATGAGGAGGGCCTTCTTTTGGGGGCTTGTCCTTTTTCAGGGCACTCATTCTTCCAATGTCCCTTTTTCTTCCAATATGCGCACTTGTCCTTTTCTAATCCAACTCTTCTGGTCTATTGTTCACCCGGGGTGCCTGTTCTCAGCCTCTGCCTTTCCTGGAAGTCCCTTTGGCTGGGCTTCTTGCATGGTTGCAAGCAGGACCTTGGTCGTCCTCTTAGTCTGTGCTATATCTACCTCATCTGTATTGTTGAATACTCTTTGGGCTATCTCGACCAGCTCAGATAGGTTCTTTCCTTCAAACCCTTCCATCCTCTGCAATTTCTTTCTCATATCTGGGGCTGACAGACTGACAAAGGCTAAATTCACAGCCCTCCTATTATCAGGGTCCTCCGGGTCAATAGGGGTATATAACCGGTACGACGCTAAGAGTCGTTCCAGGAATGCCGCTGGTGACTCATCCTTAGTTTGGATGACCTCGCTTACCTTAGATAAGTTAGTGGGTTGTCGGCCAGCAGACCGGAGGCCCTGGAGCAGAAGCTGGCGATACCGTTGGAGAGCCTCCTTACCTTGGTCGGTGTTGGGGTCCCAAGGTGGATGGGTGTTTGGGAGAACCTGTTGGATGCAGGCCAGGTTGGTGGAAAGCTGCCCATTGGGCTCTAATACTGCTTTTGCAGCCTCCCTCTGGATCTGCTCCCGCTCCTCTGAGGTAAACAGGACCTGGAAGAGTTGCTGACAGTCATCCTAGGTTGGCTCTAGGAGAGAGGTTAATCCCTGGGGTTTCTCTGAGAATGAGGGGTTCTGGTGTTTCCAATTGTACAGATCGCTGGTGGGGAAAGGGACATAGACCATGAATGACCTCTGATTTTCTGCCCCAACTGGGGGAGCCAATTGCCGGAGTGGGGCCAGGATTGCTATTGGTTCGACGAGTCAGGGACAATATCAGGGTATTGTGGGGGTTGGTACACAACCCCAGTGCAGGTGTGGGGAGGAATCAGGAGGGGTTCTGCCTCCCTGTTAGATGGAGATAGGACCGGATCATAAGGGGCATCATAAGGGTATAAGGGGGAGGATTAGTGATCTCAGGGTCCTCAGGGGGCACCTGTAATACAGGGTAAAGAGGGTTAGGTCTTTGTCCAGACGGTTTCTCTTTTTGCTCCTTTGGTGTAGAGAAAAGGACAGACTTGGGAGTCGTCTTTGATTCTTTTCCGCTGCGGCAGTCCTTCAAACACTTGGGGCATCAGAAACAATATCGATCCACACATCGATATATGGAGCCTGATCAGGGTGGCCAGGATTTCCACAGATAACAGTCCGCACCTGAAAGGCTGTTTGCAGGTCGAGTGACCCCTCTGATGGCCACCCTGTTCCAAATGTGGGCCAATCTAACTGGCAGAGCCTCTGAAGGTCACAGGGAGTGACACTGGCTCTGTAGGCCTGGGCTCGTCTCCTGAAATCCTTAAAATGATTAAGGAGGCACTGAAGGGCGGTAGGACAATTCAAGGAAGAAGCTTGACTTATGTTAATAAAAACAAGCAAGATCCCCACAAAAGCCAAATAAGCCAGGGCTAGAATCAGCTTCTGACCTAGCGTCCAATTGGACAGGGCCATGGAGGCCAGATCTAAGGAAAGAAATTAAATACCACACGTCAATATATGGAGTATGCTTATGAAAGCTAAGGCTAATAAGAAGGTAACAGTATATTTTGACCAGTCTGGACAGACAAACACAATACAGACAGACAAGAACAGTAACAGACTAAGGTAGACCAGTCTGGACAGACAGACACAATACAGACAGATAAAACAGACTACACAAAATGCTAGCATATCAGGCAGGTACTGGGTCAGGATCTGACATCTCAGACCTGACCGTACTAGGGAAGTTGCGCTGCGTCCAGCCTTCCACTAGTTCTTAGGGCCCACAGACAGGAACAGGTCTAAGCCGAGACTTAGACGAACTCGAGGGCTTACCGGCAGACAGGTCTAAGCCAAAACTTAGATGTACCCTAGGGCTCACAGACAGGCAGATACTCAGAAACCTGAATACCTGTAATACCAGAAGTCAAGTCCAAACTAGGGAAGTATTGCTGTGTCTAGCCTTCTACTAGTTCCCTGACAGATATCCAGAAACCTGGATACCTGTAGTGCAGTCTGAATCACCGGTGAAGCTGCTCCAGATGGCTCGTGCCCAATTGTTACAGAATTGTACCTTTTGTCAGCCTGCCCTCCTGGGCGAGTCCACCTGGCATCTGGGGCTGAGGAATGTCTCTCAGCAGCCATCCCCTAGATGGGGCAGGTCCTCACCCAAGGTGGCCAGGGTCATGGGTCTTAGGAGATCTCCCCCTTTGGGGATATCTCGCTGGGGCCTCCAAATGTTGTGGTGCGTTCAAATTCAAGACCCACGGAGCCAATTGAGATGAATTGTGAGCCTTATTAGGCGGCTGGCGACTGACTCTCCACCACGCAGGGTTAGAGGAGATCAGCCTCGAGCTCCCAGAAGAGGCAGTTTATAATGCCACCAGCACATCCCTGAGCAGATCACTATACCCTGGTTAACAGTTGGCCAGTTAGCATATCCTTGATCAGATTACCACAACCTGGTTAACAGAATCAGAAGTAAATTCTTAATGCTGGCTTACTGGAAAATTGTCCACCCATAACATTTATCACTCCTTATAATCAGGCCCCAGGACAATCAGCAGCTCTGGGAACTTTAAGAAATGCAGAATCTCAGGCCCCATTTACCTAATCGGAATCTATACTTGAACAACCCCAGCTGATTCTTGTACACTTTAAAGTTTAAGAAGAGCTTATCTGCAAGGTAGATGGGATCTGGCAGCACCTAAGCAGGGAATGGGAGGCAAAATCTGCTCAAACCCAAGGTTGTCCCAGGGGCCAACTCAAATCCAGAGAACCCTGGAAAGCTGAGGGCTCCTGTTTCATATATAAATTACCTGGAGAGTTGTGTGTATGTCTTCAGAACTCCCAAGGAAACCCCACTTTGCCCTTGCCCCATCTAATGACCTGACTGAACCCTCAAACCTGAGACTATCATGTCCACCATGCCTGAATGGAGTTATAACCGCATCCTAACCAGAGCCTAGCACAGTGATCTTGAACATGGCCTGCATATTAGAATCATCCAGATAGTTTTAAAATCTCTTCGATGCTTGAGCCACACCCAATCCAATTTACCTCAGAAGCTCTGGGGTGGGGTCCAAGTGTGTCAGGACTTTAACATTCCCCAGGTGGTTCTAGTTGGAACCAGAAATTGCCCACAGTACTCTTCACAATTGTCTCTCTTGACATCCCTCAAACCCTTTCAGTGGTTTCTTGCCTGTCCCTCCTTCCTCTCTGCCATTAAGTTGGACACAGGATGCTCCAAATGGGAAGATACTGTGGGCTTCCTGCCAGACAGAGAACGTTATTCTGCACACAAAGCAAATTTGGTTATCTTTGCTGAGCTTGCAAATGGCAAGAAAGCTACAGTCCTCTGATTGTTTTAGTCTTTTCTAATTTTTCAGCAAAATACCTGTAAGTTCAAGCAGCTGCTGTCAGATTGTGTCTGTGACACCAACAGAGGCCACTGAGCAAGCAACATCCACAGGACGAGGCCAGAACAAATTTCTCTTGGGCCGTCCCATATTTCAGTGGTAGCATGCGTGCAAGTCTCCTGCTTGTCAGGGAAAGAATCCACTTTTATGTCGCCTCCTGCATTCTTCTAAAAGTCACTAAGAACAAAGATATGATTAACCGGCTATTAGAAGGACTGTTTGGGACTGATCTTGCTTGGGGTAACTTTATGTCATCTATGCCCAAAGAATAGAGTCAGTTTTTTCACACTAAGAAATAAATGATTGTTAGTACTTTGTAAAAAAAAAAAAATGTTAGAAGGTAATTGTTCAGTTTCCATGCATATCCTATTGCAAAAGCCCTTGGATTTTGCCAATAATTTTGTACAGTTAGGCACATATTATGATTCCCATCTGTTGTGAGATGAATGATTACCCCAAAGATATGTCTAATTCCTAATCCTTGGAACCTGCAGATACGACCTTATATGGCAAATGGTGCGATTTAGTTAAGGTTCTTGAGAGTAGTCACTTATTCTGGATTGTCTTGGTGGATCCTAAATGTAATCACACGTATCTTTATAGAAGAGAAGCAGAAGTTTTGACACAGACACACACATGGGAGAAAGCGGTACAAAGGCAGGGCAGAGAATGGAGTGATGCAGCCCCAAGTCAAGGACACCAGCAGCCACCAGAAGCTGAAAAGATGCAAGGAACGTTTTAGACGTCTTTGAAGGGAATGCTGTTTTGCCAAGACTTTAGCCCTGTGAAACTGATCTTGGACTTCTGGCTCCAGAACTGTGAGCGAATACATTTATTTTTGTTTAAAGCTACCAAGTTCGTGGTAATTTGTTACAGCAGGCACAGAAAACTAATACAGCCTTTTATCTCCAAATTCATTTGTTCCACCAACATTCATGGCATACCAACTGTGGGAAAGGTCACTGGGATCCAGGGACCCAGGGAATAAGCCAGACTCAGTTCCTCTTCCCTGGAGCATTTATCCCAGGGAGACAGATGGCAGTGAGCATGCTCACAAGTGTGGCAGTAGAAGCAGAGAATGGCAAGCACTAAAGGAGCTAAAGCCAGGAATGTAAGAGTGAGTGCCCAAGGCCAGGGCAGAGGAGGGGCAGATGGAGAAAGGCAGCTGACATTATATGTGGTCACAAGCTCTCTCTGGGGAGACGACATGTGAGCTCAGACCTAAGTGGGACAAAGTATTCAGGCATGGGAAGATGAGCGCTGAACAACCAAGGCCAAGGGACAACCATGTGGAGCCTGGAGGCAGGCAGGAGTTGGTGTGCTAGAGAAACAGCAGCCAGCATGTGAGCAAGGACCGAGTGGGAAGGTGAGAGCAAGATGGAGCTGGTGACCTAGACAGGAGTTGCCTTTTATTCAAAGATATGATGTCAAAAAAGGGGATGACTTGACCTTCCAAATTAGAAGCACCCTGGAATGCTTAACATTCCTGCATTTATTGCCCACAATACACAGAGCAGGGGAAAAAAGGAGTATTAGGTACATTTGCTTTTATGTGCTGCCTCCTCCAAAATGGTGCTTTGGAGGCACAGAGCATGCATAAGATTTTAATGAAAGGAAGAAGAGCAGAGGAGTGGAGGGACCAGAGGTGTGGAACATGAAGGCTGCTCTGCTGGGTTTCCCCAAGCTGTCCACTAGAGTTCTGCCAACTCAGAGGCAGCCAACTCCCCCAGGCTGAACATGGGGGTTTTGGGAGTGAGGGGTGGCCTAGCTTTAGGATCTGTCGCTTGTTCTTCCCACAGAGGGAGGAGAGGTGAAAATGTGGGTCATGTCCCAGCACAGTGTTGGGGTGCTGAGTGCAGAAGCCAGGTATTTCCACAGATTGATCTGCACCATCTCCTGATTTAAGTTATTACAACTAGTCATTTGGTGATGAACTCTGTCAGCTCACTGTGTTCTCTCCACCCTCACACTTCCTCACTTCAGCAGGCCATCTTCAGGACAATGCTCCAAGACTGAGAGCAATATGGCACAATCACTGCCCTGGACCTGAACCCCAAGAGCAGAAGGGCCCTGCAAGGCCCACCTTTCAGCCCCATCATTGGATTCCCTGATCGGGATAGGGTGGTCCCATTCCTTAAGACCTCTGAGGGGATGTGCCCCAATACCATTTAATGACCTTTGGGTGGGCCAGTGGGAAGAACAGATGTTAGAGTGTCTTTTCATGTGAGAAGTTTCCGATGCTGCCTCTACTTTGTCTGCCATGAGTAATGATATCCACCGATGGCAGATTTTTCTGACTGCCCAAATTGACAAACAGAGCTAATCACTTTCTTCTGGTAGCCCCTCTACTGTTTGTTTTTAAATTTAAAGACCTGGCAGCCTCTACAAAAGGCTATGACCAGAGCTCAAAGTTTCGGAAGAGATGAGTGGTGGCAAATTAGTGAAGAGGGAACTCCGAAGGAAATTAATTTTGCACTCCTGGTGGAAGCATTGCCAGGGGGCAGGAGAGAGAGATTTCATTCCAAAGCTTCCATTGCCTGGATCTAAAATCAGTTTTATTGTGTTCCTCTGCTCCTTGGTTTGCCCCATTATGCAATGGGTACAGTAACTGTGATAAAGCTTCAGGAGATAGAATATACCAGTGGTTAGTTTATTCATCCCCTATCTAGGCATTGGGCTAGGAACTGTGGAAAATACAGAATATGTAGAATTTTAGACCTCTACTCTCAAAGAGCTTAGAATGTAGCTCTGAAAAAGAGAGCAACCCATTTAAAAGAAGCAGAGAATAAAAGTGTTTATAATGATGTTTTTAAGATGAGCATCAAAATCCCCTAGAGCAGCAGTCCCCAACCTTTTTGGCACTAGGGACCAGTGTTCCTATGAGAATCTAATGCCTGATGATCTGAGGTAGAGCTGAGGCAGAGTCATACTAGAGTTGTGGAGCGGCTGTAAACACAGATGAAGCCTCACTTGCTTGCCAGCTGGTCGCTTACCTCCTGCTGCGTATTCTGGTTTCTAACAGGCAACAGATCTTACTGGTCTGCAGCCCAGGGGTTGGAGACCCCTGCCCTAGAGGGCAGTGGCAGCATGTTGCCTGGCCCATCCCAGGGTTCCTGATCTAGTGGGTTTTGGAGAGACCCAAGAATCTGTGTTTCTAACACACTCCCATGTCTTGCTGAAACCACTGGCCTGAAAACCACATTTTAAGAACCACTGGGATAGCAGAAGCACAGAGAAGGAAGGACTAGGTGCTGGAGTTAGCTGGAACACTGGGGAACATAAACACCTTCCTTTCTGCTTCATTAGTACAAAATCGGGGTGTCCAATGATGGGAGATTCCCAGGAATGGTTCTCCTGCTGTTTCCACAACAGACAATGGTTCCTAGCACAGTGCAGTTTTCCCCATGGTAATGAATCTGTTTTATTTAATCTCCAAACTATCATAGACTAATATTTTTTTTTGTAAAATACAAAACCACAAGTGTGGTTGTTGCAGCAATGTTGTAATGCCATAAAAGTTTCCAAGTGTTCATCCTATCGCCAACTGGTAACAAGCTTATGGCCTGGCCACTTTGAGGGCACCACCTAATATATTCCATGTCCCCAAGAGGTCTTCATGCACGCAGCCTGAACAAGGCCCCGCGCCTAGCACTGGCCGAGCACCAGGGAGCTGCTGCAGGGACGTTTCCTCTGGGACTGCTCCCTGAAAGGGGGTGCAAACCCACTGGAAAAGGACAAAGTAAAGTTGTAGATTGTGTCCAGTCACATAATTAATGCAGAAATTGAAGAGCAGGGCAAATCCCACCCTCTATCCCCTAAGTGTAGCTCTTGGGGGATCTTTCCACACAACCAGGAGAGATGGTACTGGAGGCAGCAGCAGGCACTGGGGCTAAGAGAAGAGCCCTGACATGACCCCTGAGAGGAGCTAAAGCCACCATGGCCACATCTCTCTCCAGCCCAGCTCCACACCCCTAAGTTGTGCCAGCATCCCAAAGAAGGATCAAGTCTGAGTGGTCAAGAGCTGCTGCCCACAACGGCCTCTGTGACTGAAAAGACTGCCTGGGCCCCTGGACATTCCTGTTTCTGACCCTCTTACCAGCTCCCTTCCTGGGCCACAATGGGATGCTGTCCACTCTTCACCTTCAGGAAATTTTGAGGCCCCAGTCCTGGCATTGTTGGAATGACAGGTGGGCGATAAGCCTCAGGAGATTCATAGGAACCAGAATTGCCTTGGAGATGTCACAAGAAGCCAGGTTGTGAGCCTGAGTGCCTTGCAGGGAGCTTCCTGAAGCCATTTACCTCTCACTGGGCACTGCTCTGAGCAGCTAGGCTGTGTCCGGAAGCTGGACCTTGGGGAGAACATTGAGTGGGGAGAAGCAGCAGGCACAGTCAGCTGAGGCCTGCAGAAGTCTGATGCTCCTGGGGGAACTGGGGAGCTTCATCTGTTTTACTTTGATTTTTATTGAATATATGTCTAAACAACAAACCTTCACTTTCTGCCTTTAAACCTAAACAACACTGTGATTTTCCTTTTGGCCTTTCCCTGGCATTCAGTATTTTTCCCAATATTCTCTGAATGCCTACTTAAATGCTGGAAAAGTAGGGTTATAAATATAAACCAACACAGGTCCCACTCTTGAGTTTGTATCTATTAGCTATTGCTGTATAAGAAATCACCCTAAGCTTAATGGCCTACAAACTATACCATTTGTTTCAAAAATACCAACTTATGATGCTGTGAGTGAGGAGTTCAGTCAGAGCTCTGTGGAGAAAGCTCATCTCCTGCTCCATGGGGTGTCACCTGGGTGGCTGGCCTGGGGCTGGAGGACCATGATGGTCTCGCTCATGCCTCTGAGCTCTCAGCTCAGGTAGTTCATGTCTCTTCCCTGTGGCCTCGCTTTCCATGTGGTATCTCATCCTCCAGGGCCTTTCTTTCCAGATGGATAGTAATAAACTTCTTCACATTGGCTGGATTCCGGGAGAGCATAGAAAGAGATTTACAATGACTGAGGCCCGAGTCCCATTTCCAGAGGGTCTGCTTTCATTGGTTTGAAGTGCAGTCTGGACATCAGTCTCTCCAGGTGCTTCTCTGTGAGTGGCTGAGAACCCTGGCTCTAGCCCCTCATATCCAGGTGTGGTTTACAGGCCAGCAGTAAAGGTACTTCTCAGGGTATGTTAGAAATGCAGGAACCTTAAGCCCCTCACAGAAAGTGGAGTACTTTCATGTTAGTGGAACTATGACTGTCATTAAATGATGGCAAATTCATCCAGAAGGAGCAATGGTTGGCTCCTTCTCTTTCACCACAGGTGTTCTGGATAATAGACCTCCAGGTGATCCCCCAGCTCTGTACATCCCACACAGAGGTGTTCCCAATATAACAGAGCCATCAGGAGTGATAAAAACAGAAAGAAATATCCACATTCATTAGAACTACAGGGAGATGAGAGGGCAGAAGGAGGTGGATGATTTGTGCTGGGGTGGGGGAGATGAACAAAGGATGTAAAGCAAGTGACAAGGACACTTGAAGGTGATTCTAGCTGCCTCCTGCCATTATATGGGTGTCTCTATCTCTGTTTGTAAAATGGTGAGGGTATACTCAATTCCCGGCCATCTACTTTTGCCCTAGGTAGCCGAAGATTTCTGCAGAAAAATCACACACCCTTGCAGATGGAAACCTGCTGGATTCTTCTCTCGCCTCACTCCAAATCCGATACATCCCAGAGTCCAGTCCATGGTCTCTCTGCTGTACATCATCCCCTACCCTAAGTCTGCCCCACAACATGTCTTGCCTGCTCATTTGAGTTCTTACCCTGTCTCCCTGTCTTGTACCCCCTAATCCAGCTTGCATGTGGCTGCCTGAGTCAGCTGCTGAATAGCCAGCTTTTGATGATGTCACCCCTGTCACAACTCCACAGCAGCAGAATAAAGAAACTCAGCCTCCTTGGGGCGGCACACAAGGCCCATCATAACCTGTTCTCTCTCCTCCCAAGTCTAGCCCCTGCGACACACACCCTAACCCCGAATGCTTGCAGTTCCCTCAATAGGTGACAATTCTGGGGATCTGTGTCCTCACCCTATTATTATTCCTGCTGCTAGCATACACTTCCCTCCTTCTCTGCCTAGCTAACCCCTGGTGCTCCCAGGAGCACAAAGTGGAGAGGGGCACCCCCTGGAGTTTGCACTTGGTGCATTTGTGTCCTTGGGTCCAACTCAGGTGTCACTTTGCCCTTGAAGCCATCTCTGATATGAGGTCTTCGCGGGAGTGCTCCCTGCCCAGCTTCCATAAAACCCCATGCATGCTTCATGCATCTAGAGATATGTTTGTCTAGTACAGCTGTTATGGGCCACATGTGACTGTTGAGCACTTGAAATGCAACTAGTCCCAGTTGAGACGTGCTGTTAAAGGTAAAATGCACAACAGATTTTAACAACTTTGTGGAAAAAAAGGAAAAAATGTAAAATAGTTTGTTAATAATATTTGTGTAATTTACATGTTGCATAATATTTTGGACATATTAGATTAAAATATTTTATTAACATCAATTCACCTGTTTTATTTTATTGTTTTATTTTTGTAATAACTTATTTTTTTCATTACAATTGACATACAATATTATATTATTTTTAGGTGTAAAACATGGTAATTACACATTTATGTAACTTACAAAGTGATCACTCTGTTATATCTACTACTCATCTGAAACCATACTTAATCCTTACAATATTATTGACTATATTCTCTATGTTATACTTTATATCCTCATGACTATTTTTTAGCTACAAATTTGTACTTCTTAATCCTTTCCTCCCTTCACCTATTCCCTCCAAGATCCCTCCCATCTGGCAACCAGCAAAATTTCCTCTGAATCTATGAGTTTGTTTCTGTTTTGTTTGTTCATTTATTTTGTTTTTTAGATTCCACATATAAATGAGATCATATGGTATTGGTATTTCTCTGTCTGACTTAATTCACTCAGCAAAATACCCTCTAGCTCGATCCATGTTGTTGCAGATGGCAAGATTTCATTTTTTTTTTATAGCTGAGTAATTTTCCATTGTATATATGTATCACTTCTTTATCCATTCATCTATTGATGAACACTTAGGTTGCTCCCATATCTTGGCTATTGTAAATAATGCTGCAATGAACATATGGATATACATGTCTTTTTGAATTAGTGTTTTGGGTTTCTTCAGCTAAATACCTAGAAGTGGGATTGCTAGGTCTTTCTTTGTCTCTTGTTATAACCTTTGTTTTTAAGTCTATTTTGTCTAGTATAAGTATTGCTATCATAGCTTTTTTGTTGTTTGTTTCCATTTTCATGAAATATCTTTTTCCATTCCTTTACTTTCAGTCTTTTGATCTGAAGTGAGTCTCTTGTAGGCAGCATATGTAAAGGTCCTGTTTTCTTGTCTATTCAGTCACCTTAGCTTTTGATTAGAGCATTTAATCCATTTACATTTAAAGTAATTGTTGATAGATATGTAGTTATTGTCATTTTTTTATTCATATATTTGATCCTTTTGTCTTCTTAAAAAGCCCCTTTAACATTTCGTGTAATACTGCTTTGTTGGTAATAAACTCCTTTAGACTTTTCTTCTCTGGGAAACTATCTGTTCTTCATTCTAAATAATAGCTTTGCTGGGTAGAGTCATCTTGGTTGTACATTCTTTTTACAACTTTGGATATTTCATGGCAATATTTCTGATCTGCAAAATCTCTGTTGAGAAATCAGCTAACAGTCTTATGGGAGCTCTCTTGTAGGTAACTAATTGCTTTTTTCTTACTGCTTTTAGGACTCTTTGTCTTTAGCCTTTGGCATTTTAATTATGTGTCTTGGTGTGGGCCTCTTTGGGTTCATCTTGTTTTGGACTCTATGTGCTCCCTGGACTTGTACGTCTATCTCCTTCTCCAGGTTAGGTAAGATGTCCATCTTTATTTTTCAAATATATTTTCAATTTCTTGCTCTTTCTCTTCTCCTTCTGGTATCACTATGATATGAATGTTGTTGCATTTGATGTTGTCCTTAAACTATCCTCATTTTTGTTTGAATTCTTTTTTCTTGTTGCCGCTCTGATTGGGTGTTTCCTATACCTTATTTTTCAAATTGCTGATTCTATACTCTGCTTCATCTAATTTACTATTGACCTCACTAATGTATTTTTTATTTCCGTATTTTTTATTTTGACTGGTTCCTTTTTATGTTTTCCATTTTTATGTTTCCTATCTCTTTGTTGAAGTGCTCACTGAGATTGTTGAGCATCCTTATAACCAGTGTTTTGAACTCTGAATCTGGTGGATTGCTTGTCTCCATTTTGTTTAGTTCTCTTTCTGGAGCTTTGTTTTATTCTTTCATTTGTGAAATATTTCTTTGTCTACCCACTTTGGCCACCTCCTTGTTTGTTTCAATTTTTAGGTAGAGTTGCTATGTCTCCTGGTTATAGTAGAGGGCCTTATGTAGGAGGTGTCCTGTGGAGTCCAGTGGCACAGTCTCCCTGGTCACCTGAGCTGAGTGCTCCAGTTGTGTCCCTTGTGTGGGTTGTGTGTACCCTCCTATTGTAGTTGAGCCTTGATTGCTGTTGACATATCAATGGGAGGGACTGACCCTCAGGCTGGTAGATTGTGAGGATTAGCTGTAGTGGAGGAGCTGTTGTGCGGGGGCTGACCCAGCAGAGCAGGATTTGCTCCAGCAGGGCTCTGGTGCCTATTGAGTCTACCTTTTATGTATGTTGTTTGTGGGGATGGTTGGGTGGTGCTCTGGTGTGGTCTGAAGCTGGCCACCAGGTGTGTTGATTCTGGGGCCTCTTGGAAGGAGCTCTGGTGTAGGTCAAGATTAGCTGCTGTCTATTCCCTCTCTGGGAGTGTTGTGGCCGCCAGCCCCCGAAAAACACACGGACCACCAGAACTCGGTGAGTGAGTTATAGGAAACACACTCTTTATTCAGCCAGCTGGGTCTGCAGGGGTACACAGACCCCAAATTAAGCAGCCCCGAAATGTAGAGGTACAGGGGTTTTAAGCCCCAAATCCCATTCTTCATTCTGTCTAAACACAAAGGGCTATCTTCTATTCACTACCTGTCAACTTACAGGTCAGGTGTGTAAGCGGGGTTACAGAAGCAGAAAGCTTGTTTAGAATGTTATGTTCCTATGGGTAACAGCCTATGTTCCCATGGACATAGCCATTACTCATGGACACAGCCAAGCAGTAATTTTCCTGCAAGTAATAAATTTCTAGCAGTCATTTTTCAGCCATTACATTCCCCACTGGCCTTAGCAGACAATCAAATCTTTGATTTTTATGTGGAATCTTCATAGCTCTATTGTGTAATACTAAAAGTCTAATAGAATTAATTCTCTTCCTTAATATGTAAACAAGAAATTAAGGAAACATGGGCCAAAAGTTAACAAGAGGAGGAGGATGATTAAGGTCCAGCTACAGCAGATAAAAGGGTTGTTAGCCATGGTGACCAATTGAACATCCTATGAAACTAGTTATTTGATTCCAGTCTCTGTCTTTCTCTGGCATCTAAATTTTCTGTACTAGTAGTAAACTTTCTCTAATTATCTAGAGTTATTGGCATAGAAGCAACAGGTTTCACTAGAGCCATACATAATCCATCTTGTTTTAAGAATAAAAAACCTCTTCTATTCTGAGGACTACTTCTGCTAGTGAATTGACTTGAAGTTCTAGCCTGATGAGCTCAGTTAAATTTAGGGGAGTTTTACACTGACATAGTAAGGGGTTTTGGGTTTAGGCACAACCAGCAATCTTGTCCTATGTCTGGGGTGGTCTTATTTAAGACCTGTGTATTATGTTAGCAAAGTTATTAATGTTCCTTCTGGTTCTGGTTGTGGCTGGTCGAATGCCTGGGCTAAAGAGGAAAAAGGAAGAAACAGAGGGTTATACTTATGTACACTTGAGTCTTAGTCTTAAGGGCCCGTCTTCCTGAGCTGTCCACTCTCGTGCTGCCTTCACATGGGAGTGATGAATCCATGATGGGATGCCGTCTACTTTAACTGCAGTGGGCGTCAGGTAGACAGTGAAGGGTCCTTTCCATTTGGGTTCTAGTCCTTTGGAAGTGAACTTCTGGATCCACACAGAGTCCCCAGGCTGAAACTGGGGAAGTCCGTCCCCGGAGCTGAGTGGACAGCACAAACCTGGGACCAAATCTCCTTCTGTACACTTTGAAGGGCCTGTAAAGACTCAAGTAAGACAAGGTTATGCTTCTGCCTTTTTCTCATCTTCTATTCTAGGTACTAAAGGTGGGGTTTTCCAAAGAAAATTTCAAATGGGGTGAATCCATTAATATAGAGTACACCTGGCTCGGAGAAGAGCAAAGGGGAGAAGTTCTACCCAGGTCCCACCAGTTTCTAATCCTAACTTGACTAATGTCTCTTTTAGGGTCGATTCATTTGCTCTACTTGGCCCGAACTTTGGGGCCAGTAGGCACAGTGGAGTTTCATTGCAAATTTAGGTAGCTAGCCAATTGCTGTGATACCTTTGCTACGAAGGCTGGCCCATCATCTGACCCTAAAGTTCTGGGGAGACCAAATCAAGGGAGGATTTCTTGTAGTAGTTTCTTAGTAACTACTAAGGCAGTCTCTTTCCTGGTAGGGAAGGCCTCTACCCATCCTGAAAAGGTGTCTGTAAAAACAAGTAAATATTTGTAGCCCCCACAGTGGGGTTACCTCAGTGAAATCGACTTCCCAGTGGTCCCCCGGATAAGTTCCTCTTTCTCTATGCCTAGGTTCTTCTATCTTCCCCTTCTTTGGATTAACTTGGGCACAAGCCGGCATCGTGAGGCAATCCCTCTGCAGTTCTTCTCCCTTCTGGAGCATCTTAGTCGCCCTAGGTGTGTGGTCTGGTGTAGTTGGTGGAGGAGAGTCCTTCCAAGGGCCCGTGAGAGCCCGATTTTTCCATCTGGGGTCGTCCACCAACCCTGTTGGTTCCTAGTGGCTCCTTATCTTGAAACAGAGGCAGTTCTGGGTAAGGGACAACAGTCAGTAGATGTGGTGGGGGCCCCACTGGCCTTGTGGCCACTGCTCTTGCCTCTGCATTGCTCGTTGGTTTCCCTCAGCCTCAGGACTATTTCTTTTTGATGCCCTTTACAAAGAACAATAGCCAGAGCCTTAGGCATCCATATGGCTTCAAGTAAGGCTAAGATCTCTTCCTTGTTCTTAATGTCCTTTCTAGCTGAAGTCAGAAGCCCTCTTTCCTTGTAGATGGCTCCGTGTACATGTGCAGTGGCAAAGGCGTATGGCTGTCAGTGTATATTGTGACTGCCTTATCCTTTCCCCATCTTAGTGCCTCAGTGAAGGCGATGAGTTCTGCCTTTTGAGCAGAAGTCCTATGGGGAAGAGCTTGTGACCAGATAGTGCCAGTTAGAGTTACGACCCCTGCCCCAGCATACCTCCTTCCTTCCTGCATGAAGCTGCTCCCGTCCATCCGTGAACAGAACTTCATCGGCCTCAGGCAGAGGGAGTCTTTGAGGTCTGGCGCGAGGAATACACAGCATCTGTGAAATCTGTGCAGTCATGAAGGGGTCTCGGGGTCTGAGTCTGGCAACAGATTGGCTGGGTTGATGACAGTAGCTTTGGATTTTAGCCATACGTTTGGGGTCATCTGGTGCCTCCCTGTTGTTGAACACCTTCTGGGCTATCTCAACAAGTTGGGACAGGTTCATCCTTGCAAAACCTTCTAATTTTTGGATATTAGGGGCTGCCTGAGTAGCAAAGGCTATATTAATTGCCTGCTGGTTCTCAGGGGCCTCAGGATCAATGGGGGTGTATACCCAGTACCTCATTCAAGAAACGCTCCAGGGGATTCCTGAGGTCCCTCCCTGTATAACTTCAGTTACCTTAGAAAGGTTAGTTGGCTGGTGAGCAGCCATCCTAATTCCCCCAATTAGAATCTGGTGGTACCGATCTAATGCCATTCTCCCTGCCTGAGAATTGTGTCCCCAGTCTGGGCGGGTGGAGGGAAATTCCTCCTCAATCTGTTCCCTGCTTCCTCAACTCTCCTCCCTCCCACAGCTATCTTTTGTGTTTCAGTCCGAATGCATCCACGTTCTTCTGAGGTCAAGGGGGTAATTAAAAGCTGTTGGCAATCATCCCAGGTGGGGCAGTGAGTCTGAAAGACACTTTCTAAGAGTCCCATTAATGCCTGGGGTTTCTCAGAGAAAGGCAGATTCTGTGCCTTCCAGTTGTACAGGTCACTAGTCGAGAAAGGCATGTAAACCATAAAGGGCCTGTCAGTGTGTTGCCCCTGGGTGGTGCTTCTGCAAGGGAGGATGGCCGGGTGGTGGTATCAGCTGTGCCCTGCCTGGAGCAGGAGCAGGAGGCCCATAGGGGTTACCTGCTGGCCATCCAAGGAGGTAGGCGGTGCTATTTGGCCTCTGTTGTCCTGGATTATAGGTGGGGGAAGGTCACTGTCCTCTGGTGGAGATTGGAGGACTGAGGGACTGGGCTGTCTTGGAGATTTAGTTGCTGCATGTTTCGGGGTGCCCACAACTAAAACCTGCTCCCCCAGAGAAAGGGCACACTGGCGGAGCCAAGGAGGGGTTCTGAACAAGGTTTAACCATTGATCAATGTAGGGAAACTGATCGGGATGTCCCAGGTCTCCTGACAACCTTCCAAACATTCCTCACCAAACCCTTGTCAAAAGAGCCCTCCGGAGGCCAGTTTACATCAAAAGACAGCCACTCAACTTCACACAATGTCCTTAGTCTGCCTGGAGAAAACTTTATGTCAAACCCTCTACAAACCCTTCTTTGAAATGTCTCAGGAGACACCCCAAGGGTGTCTTCTGTGAACTCAGGCTTCCCATCGCTTTGCAGAAAACACAAACAGAAACACAAAACAGACACTCAGACAAGAACAATTCTGATGCAGGTGACCCAGAGAAGTCTGCCACCTACAACCTAGACAGGACCAGAGACAATAAACAAACCCAAACAGGGCACAGGAGGCGGCATCCACATCCTGGCCATGGTCCGGGAGATATGACTGTGTCCAGTCTCTCCACGGACCCCAATGACCGGTCAACAGAACCAGGAAGGTACCTTTTATCCAGACACTGAGGCCTCGGAGATTCCAGATTCCCGTCAGGACCAGGAACAAAGAGTGTGTCCTAAAAGTTGTGTCCTTGACAATTGCATTAACCAGGTCATGGCATTCAAGGGCCCTGGAACGTCTCAGGTTGGCCACCCCTTTGAATCTGTAACAGGACAGCAATCGCTTCAGAGGCCGGTCCGGTCTTAGATCTCAGGGCCCCTCCCTGAGATCTCGCTGGGGCCTCCAAATGTTGGCCGCCAGCCCCCGAAAGACACACGGACCACCAGAATTCAGTGAGTGAGTTATAGGAAACACACTCTTTATTCAGCCAGCTGGGTCTGCCAGGGGTACACAGACCCCAAATTAAGCAGCCCCGAAATGTAGAGGTACAGGGTTTTAAGCCCCAAATCCCCATTCTTCATTCTGTCTAAACACAAAGGGCTATCTTTCTTCTATTCACTACCTGTCAACTCACAGGTCAGGTGCGTAAGCAGGGGTTACAAAGCAGAAAGCTTGTTTAGAATGTTATGTTCCTATGGGTAACAGCCTATGTTCCCATGGACATAGCCATGTTCTCATGGACACAGCCAAGCAGTAATTTCCTGCAAGTAATAAATTTCTAGCAGTCATTTTTCAGCCATTACAGGGCCACTTGATATGTGCTACAAAATGATCTGCAAATGATTGCCACTTGTGCTGGGCTTGGAAGTGCCTGGCAGAGGCTAAGCTGCAAATCAAGTCCAGCTGTTATTAGTGCTGGTCTTGAGGCTGTTTAGCAAAAGGCACAGGGTAAGCCAAGGCCAGATGCTGCTTGTTTGGGGTTTGTGAACCTTTGGGAGGTTTCAGAAAAGTCCACAGATGCACTAAGGCCACTTGCGTGGAAAAGCCACTGTAAGCAACTTGGGTGGACCAGGAAGTTGGGTGGGACAGGGCCTCAGGGAATCACCAGGGCAGGATGAATGGTGATAACAAGGTTGATGGAGATTCAGATATGATGCTGGTCTGCATGTGCAGGCTGGGTAGTGGGAGGGTTCAACAAAATAACAATGGCTTCAACCAGCATGTCTTTCTGAAGAAAAACTCCCCCTCTAGCTCTTGCCCTGAAGCCAAACATTCAGTTCCTCCCTGTATGACCCTAGAAACTTTTAAGCTGTTGCCCAGTGCTGAAGTTCAGGGCAAGTGATTCTGTCAGAGAGTAAGTCCTTGTGTGGGCCCTTTAAGAGGAATTTCTGGGACTCCAGCAGCCCTTCATCTCACTCAGCCACAATCTCCACTGGTTTTCACAGCCAGAAATTATGTGGACTTCTCTTCCTGGCACTTGGACCCTGGACTGGGGAGCCTGGTGTAGGGCTAGGACCGCTCACTCTTCAGGGAGGACCTCTGTGGCTGAGATATCCCTACTGGTTTTTAACCACCACGCATGGGTGTAGGACCAACTGTTCCTAATCTCTGCCCCTCCTACCAGTCTTGATATGGCTTCTCTGTATGTCTATAGTTATAAAACTTCTGTTCAGGTAGACCTCAGGTGATTCTCAATGATGTTTCTTCTGTAGTTTAGCTGTCATTTTGAGGTGGTTGTGGAGGAGGCAAGCACAGTATTTACCTACTCCACCATCTTGACCAGAAGTCTCTTTTTTTACTTTTTTTTAATATGGCTACCAGAAAGTTTAAAATTGCTCATGCAGTTTACTTTATTTCTATTAGATTATGCTGGTATAATAATTTTTTCTCCCAGAGTCCTTCTTTATTAGTTTTAACCTAAGGCAAATTATTTAACTTCTCAGAAACTCAATTTCCTTTCTATAAAATGTAGGCAGTATTATTTCTACCTTTTAGGGTCATGGTGAGAAATAACCATGCACCCAACATATTTGTTTCCATGTATTAGGTAGAGCTTCTATGTCTCCTGGTTATAGGAGAGTGGCCTTATGTAGGAGGTGTCCTGTGGAGCCTGGTGGCACAGTCTCCCTGGTCACCTGAGCTGAGTGCTCCAGTTGTGTCCCTTGTGTGGGTTGTGAGTTCCCTCCTATTGTAGTTGAGCCTTGTTATAAGATCTCTATCAGTATAACATTAGTTGTATTATATAGAATTAACAGTTATAGTGACCCTGGTGGTCTCGACTGACGTATTCATTTAAGACACATAGATTCTCATACAATGCATGACACATAGTAAGTGCTCCACACACAGAGTGTATAAATGGGAGTGGAGAACAAGTCACAGACTAGAGGTTGATTCATGTGCAACAGCCCAGCTCTGATAGATGCCCCGATGGGATGAGTTTACCTTTCTGCCTTCCCCTCAGTGGCCTGTGTCTGAATCTCTCTCACTCTGGTGTCCACCCATCTGACCAGTGCACCTACAGCCTCAGAAGCCTCACCCTCTTCTCTCTCCCTCTCCAGACCTCCTTCCATGTTGTTCCAGCCTGATATAGATATTTTGTCCCTGGCGAATGCTTCCGGAGAAGTGCTGCCAGTGAGTCCCACAGGGAGCGTTCTCCTCAGGAGCCATGAGTCACTCCGACATTTTCATTGTTGTTGAAGGCAAGCAACCAGACATTATTTTCCTAGCTATTTCTGGGCCATTTTCAGAAACATCCTTGTCTCTAAACATGAACTTCCGGACCAGCAGCAAATCATTCTGGATAAATGTTAGCCATTTTGAATCCTGGGACAGAAAAGCCTGGGGTTTGCTTGCAGAAAATGAAATGCCACTGTTCTGATACTGATGTGGGTATAGCAGGGGTGGGCACTAGTCCCAGGAACCAGTGTCAAGGCCTCTGCGTTGCTAAAGCCAAGTGTCTTTGGAATAATCATGAATTTGATTTGCCGTGGGATGTCATTTGGACTGGATTGAGTGACTTGAGTTTGCAACCTAGTATCAATGCTCCAGGGAGGCTTTCTCCAACTCTGATGAAGTTCAAAGGAATTCCAGGTTGGGCTAATGTCCAGACATGACTCAGTCCACTCTCAGGTCTCTACAGCCACACTTGCTGGGAAATGTGGACTCTGAAACCCTCTTTCTAGGAGCCTGGAGTCAGCTTTTGGGCAGAAGACAATTCAAAAGTTGAAATGTTTGGAAGACACAGCAATCAGAAAGCAGAACTTATCCCCTCAAGGCCAACTGCTGTCTCAACTAGCAAAAGAATGAGAATTTTGGACCATACATCTTGGGCCATCAGAGGCCATAATAACCATGAGCCTAACCACCTGCCCTAAATATGAGAAAATTGGAGCCCAGAAATGGGGAGAACTTGTTCAAAGGTGATCTTAGAGGACTGGAGCCTTCTTACTCCCAGACCAGCTACCTATCAGGGCTCTTTGCAATGGGCTGATGTCAGGACTTACACAAGGGACATTCTTAGCCCCAATTCCTGTTTATTAACACACAGCCAAGGATAAATGGGGCCACTCTCACACGGCCTAAAATACACTGTTAAAGACTCACTGATCTGAGGTCCCAGGTTGACTGTAAATATCTGGATGAAGGTATTAATTCTCAACAATTCCTACTTCAGGCAGTGCCTTCCTCCAAGATGATACCCCAACACAAAGGAATGGTGGTGTTCGCAGGAAGAATGGTGTGGAGGGAGATGCAGGAAGCATCATCACGGGGCTGGGACACTATCTGAGAGGGGCAGCTGCAGTGGGGACAGAGCTTCTGGGAGGCCAGAGAACGAATAGCCTAGTCATAACATGAGGAGAGGTTAAGTAGCTACCTTAATCTGGACAGATTAAGTTATTGGCTCCAATTCTTTGCTTCTCCTTGTACCCATGTCCCTGCCTTATAACTCTGCAGTCCCTCCACAAAAAGCAGAGGGGACTCCCCACTCTCTGATTTGGCCTTGGTCACAGGCCCCACTTTTGTCAATAGGATGTGGGCAGAAGGGCCAGCATTATCTGTTCCCAGGCTCTCTTATTTCTGCTGTCACTGGGACAACAGCACCCCCTGGTTGCCTGCTATCCCCTAGCCTGGTACTCAGAAGAAATCCAGGTGAAGCAGAACCTGAGCCCTCCTGGCATTGAGGAGCCCAGCGCAGCTGGTCAGGCAGTGTGGAGCAGAGCCACCTGTCAGCTGACCTGACAGGGCAAGGTTGATGCTGGTCATGGCCCAAGGGATCCTCACCTTCCAGAAGGCTGGTAAAATTTGGAGAGAAAATTGGCCAACTCAGGCTAGAGGGAGACTATGGACAAAGGCATGAGGTGGAAAGGACATTGAGGATTTAAAGAACAATAAATAGCTCAGAGCATCTGGGGCAGTGCTATCCAAAGAGCTTTCTGTGAGAATATAAATGTCCTGTATCTGTGCAGTCCAGTGCGGGAGCCATCAGCCACACAGAGCCATTAAAAACTTGATGCAGTTAGAGGTGCTGGGAAATTGAATTATTTTCTTTAATTTTAACTAATCGATATTTAAAGAGCCATGTGTGACTACTGACTGGACAGTGCAGGTCTGGAGCATTGGGTACAGGAGGGCTGAAGTAAGGCAAGGCTGGAGTTCCCTTTCACTCAGTGGAGTTTTTGAGCTGAAGGGGCCCCATAATTAAAACAGCACTTGCTGTGTCCCAAGCCCTGCACACAGCTAATCACATGTCATCTCATTGAAACTTCCCAGCATCTTTGTAAGATAGAACATGTTATTAACCCATTTACAGATGAAGAGCCTGAGGCACAGAGGTGCTAAGTGCTGTGCAAGGTCACTTGAGGGGCAGACCAACGCCACAGCCTTTGCACTTACCACCTCCTCAATCCATTCTGGCACAGCCAGCCATGTCCAAAGGCTGATTTCTGTGGTTTTCCTCTTTGGGGGTTGGCTTTGCCTGCTTCCCCTACCTCAAAAAGCAGCATCTGAGACAGGGTTGCACACAAGAAGTTACTTTTATTCCTTTATTTTGTTGTTGTTGTTGCTGTTTGCAGAGGTGGGTGGTTAGCACAAAGAACAGGATGCTTGGCTGAGGGTAAGAGCATCAAGCCAACAGTGCTTTATTGAGCTAGTCACCACTGTGAGTAACCAGGCTCCTCCTCAATATGGCATTCTGAGGACCCCTGTTGGATGTGCTTTTTGTTCCTCTGAATTGTCTATCTGAGACATGGTGGAGGGGAGCATACATCTCTCAGAACCTGTCTCCCACTGCTCAAGGACAGACCCAGGCATGTTCTACAGCAGCTGAGCTGAGTGGCTCCCAGTGTCCCTCATGAGGACCTGGACAACTGAGAAGAGGTATGGTCAGACCACAGCTAACCTGAGCTCATTATCACACTAAAGGTGGGAGCAAACAAGTGGCTGACCCATATCGCATGATTCCACTTACATGAAAATGCCCAGAATAGGTCATAGTCAGAAAGCAGGTTAGTGGTTAGCAGGGGCCAGGGATTGAGGAGTGGGTGCTAATGGGTACTGGCTGCTTCGTGGGCTGGGGAAAATGTTCTGAGCTTAGATGATGGTGATGATTGATAGTGAATTTTATACTGTGTGAAATTTACCTCAATTATAAAAAAAGTGGGCTGAAAGAAGCATGGTGAGAGAAAAGAAGTGCAACCCAGGGTCCAGGCTCCGTCTTTAACTGAGATCCCAGCCCTTGAGTGCAGCCCCCACCCAGGAAACAGACCTGTCCCTTCACTTGGACCAGATCCCCCAGAACTCTAACCAGGGAATCAAAGGTATTGTAGAGCCCAGGAAATCTGGCTTAGTGGTCTCCACCCTTCCTAATAGCTGTCTGAAGGCCACCTCTCTCTAATTGCCTCAGACACAGTGAGGTCCTAGCACATGTCCAAGGCCAGGATGGGAGTCTCAGCTATACTTGGATGTTTTTTCCTCACAGAAGTATAAGAGAATTTGAGGCCTCAAATATCAGATGCAGATACAAACAATTCTTGCTGTGCCTTTTTTTGAAACCCTGACTCCCAGAATCTCTGCATGATAAAATGGTTACAGGAGGCTGCTAAGTTTTTAACGCAGCCGTATACCTGGGCCATCTTCCATTCACTCTTTATTGCACACATATAATGTGTCTGGCCCTATTCTGGGCATGAGGGATGCAAATATGAGAAAACTGAGCCTATCTTCAAGGATAGGGAACAAATATGTCACACACAATATAGGCAGTTAATGGTGCTGTGTGTGTGGAACTCCCAGCACAAAACCCTGAGTGGCTAGTTCTAGTGGGAGAATCGCGACAGACTTCCTGGAAATGGCTTCCAGAAGTATGGAAGGGTGGACACTGCAGTGTTTTCTCTACAGAGAGTCAGAAACTACATGGCACGTTTAAGAAGTGATTGGATATGAACCGTAGCAGTGGCTGCTGAGGTGTAGCTATGCCACAGCACTGGATGGTCCCCCAGTATCATCTCCCCAAAGCCCTCACTCAGTTCCTGAAATGTGTCAAACTCTCACTACATTTACAGCCTTCTCAAATGCCCTTCCCTCTGCCTAGAACACTGTTCTTCCCACTTTCCAACTCAGTTTTATTTTCCCCCAGGTATCCTCAGAAAGACCTCTAGCACATAGGTCTTCCTAGCCTTCTCTCTCTACACACCACACTTGCAATTGTATATCTATTGTTCATTTTGCTAACTAACAGCCTCCCGGATAGACTGCAAATTCCACAATGGCAAGACCAAAACAGTATGGTTTCTTGGTGCCTAGTGCAATATAGGTAGTGTTGGGTACACAGTAGGTATTCCATAAATAGTTGCTTTACAAATGAGTCCATGAGTGAATGAGTGGCCCCCACCCTTGGACCTCGGGCCTGTTCTAATCTTTGTTCCTATGATTAGCTTCTCATTCCTAATTTAACTTTGCCCCCAACCATTGATTTGCTGGATCCCGCCCACCTTGGGTATCTATCTGCCATCTTTCATGAGCCCTACTTGCTACCCCAGCTAAAATATAGCCCCACTGAGCCATGGTTTCTATCCACCTGGTAATGCCCGACTCTGCTCTGTTGATCCTCTTCCCAGGGGTCAGACATCACGCATTAGCCACTTCACTTTCAGGTCAGCCCCAACACAGGGCTGCATTGTAGCAAAGAAGACAGTGAGGAAGGGGTTTCCCAGAGTTGGGATAAGGGGAAACTTTATGATAAGCCACAGAGAGCTTATCCAACCACTAGACTCCTGCCCCACCACATGCACTAAAATTCATTTAGACAGGAAAAGATTTCACCAGATTTGACAAGGTCATATGATGTCATTTCACTGAAGTGGTTCCAGAGGTGATAAGATAAAAGAGCACCCAGGAGTCTCTCAGGAGACATTGGGAAGCTTGACATTTGCGATACGAGGAGAAGGGAAGGGAATGGGAAAGGAGATATGATTGCAGCCATCAGTCTCCGCCTGCATGGGGTGGCTTCAGCAACATTGTCTTCTAGGTCATGTCATCATCTTAACAAACACAGAGACCACTTGTTACATCTAAATAAAGCCAGGAGGACATTATACAGAATTATTCTACAGGAATGTAGAAAGCTGTTGCTCATTACAGTTCAGCCTGGCTTAATTTCATAATCAAATGAGGAAACTTTTTGCATATTAACTGTCAGTGCCAGGAGAACTGAGAGAGAGGCAACAAGTGCACCCTGCACTCGATTTTCCACAGCAGTTTTCCCCTGGGTCTTTCTAGTAAAAAGAAGGCAGAGCCAGTGAGTAAGATAGCCATTTCAAGAAGAAACCATGGATCCCAAGTCACTTATTTGGCCTGAGAAAGCAAGGAAAGGTCATGACTACAGTTCTTTGTTTACCCTCTTGTGTGCTGAATTTCTTTTCTGGAGTGGAATTAGTTTCTGATCTGCAAGGGAACATCAGGGAGACCTGGGTCCAAACACTGCCTCTGCCCCTCACTAGCTGTGTGACTTTGAACAAGTGACTTTATCTCTCTGTGCCTCAGCTTCTTATCTGTAAAATGGGGATAATAATAGTAGTTCTCTCAAAGGACTCAGTGAGATTAACTGAAATAATTCATTCAGCATTCAACAATTATTAATTGAGCACCTATTATGTTTCAGACACTATTCTAGGTGCTTAGGATACACCAATAAAGAAAACACAAATATCTTTGCTCTCATGGAGCTCATATTCAAATGTAGATAGATTAGCAATAAGCATTAAACCTAATAAATAAGTAAATTATGTAGTATGTTAGAAGGTGATAACTGCTACAGAAAAGAGAATGTAAAGCAAGTATGTGAGAGAAAAGATGGCCACATGTTCTTGGCTACACTAATTCCCCTCTTGTATCAAGACTTTCCTCGGTGACCTGCTTGATCGTGAGAATGTGGCAGAGCGATGTTATGGGAATTCCAAGGTAAGATCAGAAAAGTTTCAGCTTCCTTTTGGGTCTCTTGGAATATTCTCTCTGGGAGCCCTGAGCTACACGTTGGAAAGGCGATGTGGAGGTGCTCTGGTCAACTGTCCAGCTGAAGCCAGCCTTCCAGCTATCCCCACCAAGACACCAGCAATGGGAAGAAGTTATGAGGACTTTCAAGACCAGCCCATCACCGGCTGAATATGACCAAATGACCTGAATTGATGCTTGTGAAGCATAATAATTGCCCAGCTAAGCCTGGCCAGAATTTCTGACCCATTAAATCATGAGATACAATAAAATGATTGTTGTTTTAAGCCAGTAAGTTTTTGGGGTGATTTGTTACTCAGCAATAGATAACCAGAACAGGATGGTAATGGGGACTTGGGTATAATGCATATAAAAATCCTTTGGCCAGCTGCCATGAAATGGCATCTGATATTATTATCCCCTTTGGTTTTTTTCACTAGCCATCTCTCCTTTCAATATTTCAAATTAGAGTTTTCTGTTAGGTGCCATTCAAATGATGTTTGTGTTTTCATGCATAGAAACAGATTCTGTTTCTCCTCTTGGAGATGATATTACAAAGAATAAGCAAGTGTAGAGAGGCTCAAACTTCAGAATTCAAGGGATGGCAGGATAAGAAAAAGGCTCCATAAGACATAGAGCATTTAGAGGGCAGACATTGACTTCTACACCTGAACCTCACTTCCACACACATACCTTCTCACACTCAAAATTTTTTGGACTGTATTTGATGGGCAGAGAGGTTTTCCTGGCAATCATAATCTTATACAACTCTTAGAAAAACAATTACAATTGTGTCTCATTAATCCACATAAATTTCAAGAAACTACTGTGAAAAAACCCATGGTCGCTCATATTTAAAAGCTCTCTGTCTATGTTCTATTTGCTCAGTTCCAAATATTAAGGAAGGAAAAAAGCCTCCCAATAGAGAATGTCTGCAGCTCATAGACCTAAAAAGTCTGGAATTGTCTTAAAAGAAAATAAAAGAATATTACTGTATTGAGTAATTAAGAATTTATTCCAAAGAAAGCAGAATCTTAGTAAATGATTCACTTAGTTGAGAGAGAGGGAAGGTGAAAGAGAGAGAAGAGAGAAGAGAGAGAGAGAAACACCCCACTCTAAAGGGTGAGTGAACACAGGTAGGCATTCTAATAAAAAAAAAAAGTTAAGAGCCATAGGATGGCAAGAATTATTTGGAGATATGGATGGAATATAAATGATGGTAAGGATGAGAAGATATAATTTAAAATATCAAGTGCTAGACAGAAAAAAAAATGGGCAGAGCAATCAGGATATTCAACTAATTGATGGGTAACTAAATGTTTGGAAATGTTGTTTTGATAAAGGGTCAAACCCCCCTCCCCCACTTCCCTGCCCCCACCACCACCCCCACGGGATCAAGTGGATAGTGTCACATCCATTTCCCTATGCCTAACAAACGGTCAAATGTCAATAGCTTGCCACCTTACTATACTGCCACATAATGGCAACTGTTCAAATTGCAGGTATAGTACCTGAAAGAACTTATTTCACTTCTGGAGGTACATATTTTGCATATTTAACTCTATATGAAAGGTTATAGTTATCTCTAGAGGAGTAATTGAAATAAATCTATATTTATTAAATATCTATGATGTGCTGAGAAAGATGCAGTCCTTATCTCCAAAGAGCTTAGATAAGGAAGCAATAAATACATGAGAAAAATAATAATAAATATTATATGTCATTGAAGTTTACAGGAAAGAAATATCCATAGCAAGCAACAGGATCTCTGGTTTACCATGATAGGAGAGATAAGAAGGAATAACTAAGTAAAGTGGAGACCCAATTCTTCATTCCACATTCTTATGTCAGGTGGGGGGAGGAAGGGAGAAAAGGGAAGGAAACCAACTGCTGTGGAAGCCTGCTATGAGCTGGGAGTTTGAAAGCTGCTGTTCCATTTACTCTTCACAGCTCTCCTACAAGGAAAAGCTACTGTCAAAGTACTGAAGATACAAGTCAAATAGAGATTGTTGGTGAGTGATGTCAGAAACATGGCAGAGTGAGAAATGTCCCCAAATCTCTCCCCTTGAAACAATGAGGAACTGAATATCTAAAACTCAGCAAAAAACACCCTACCTGTACACCAGCACATCTGAGCATGGGATCTGAGCATAAGAGCTACCACAGAATATTTGCTGGAAATCCAAGACCATATTAAAAACAGAGAGAAAACAAGAAAAAAAAAGTATCAAACACCATTAAAAGTTCATTAGATCCCTGAGCTTGGATCCTAACATGAGTCTGAAAAGGTAAAAGATCCATGCCCTTTGCTCTCCATAAAGTCAAACTGTTTTAATATACCAAACATCTCCCCCATTTCCAAAAATACTGTAATTTTTTTGAGAGATTCATGTGAGTTGGTGCTTTGCTAACATGGGTCAGTTGTTCTTTATAAAGCTGTCTTTTATGATGAAATGACATTACCTTGCTCAAAGAGGTCATGAGTCAAAGATGGAACTGAAACTGCACCCAGAAGAAGCACACCTGACTCTCTGAGAGGTTCAGATCATTTCACAGCTTTCTATAGCAGCATGGCTAGATGGTGAGGATACATATCAACCTCTGGAGGAACCTCTTCAAATTGATAATTTCTGACCCCAGCCAGAGAATTTGATGCATCAGGTTGGAAGTGGCATCCAAGAATCACTCCCCAGGTGGTTTGGGTGCAGGTAGACCATGAACCACCTATTAAAAGTTGTTCTGGATGCTTTAGATGAAAGATATGAACATCTTTTTGCCAGCAATCTTGTTCTCTGCCTCTCTATACACCATGTGCATCACTCACAAGGGGTGGGGAAACTGTCACTTTGTAGATGCCTTCCACTGCCTTTAATTTTGTGTTAGTCAAGGTTCTTTCAGGAAAACAGAAAATACCATAGGCATTTCAAACAAGGACTTTATTCCAGGAGATTGGTTACATGGGTGATGGATTAACTGAGAAGCCGCACAAAAATTCGTGATGGCTAGAGGCAACTCCACCCTCAGGGCTGGAAGGGCAAGGAGAGGAAATGGTGTTGCTGAAGCTGCAGAACCTGAAAGCGAGGTCTGGGTCTATGGAAGGAGTAGCTGCCCAGTAGAAACCATGGAGGAAATGCTACTCAGAGCAGAGATGAGAAATGAGATGCTTTTCCTGCCCCCATTGAGAGACTAGGGTGGAATTCTGAGGGTCCAAATAATACATATGTTTAGAGAGTACCCTTCCTCAGTTGGCCTCAGGCCTGGGTGAGCCTCAGAATCAGCTGGATCCCCAAGTCAGAGATTATGATGCAATAAGTCAGAGACAGGGCCTGGAGAAAGGTATTCTGAAGTGGCTATAAATGTGCAGACAGGGTGAGAACTGACATGGTAGACCATAAACTCCAAAGAGCATGGATGTGTCTACCATTGCATGTTCAGTAATACCACAGTGTCTGGCCCAAAGGAGATGTAGAAATACTCAATACATATGTGTTGAATTAATGAATGAACAAATAAATAAATGCATGAACAGCAATGGCCCAGAGCCCTTGGTGAACTGAGCAGACCAAATGGATACCACTGCAGAGCAGAAGAACACGTAAAGAATGAGTGGTCAGAAATAATCAGCACTAAAAATATTAACATGGCTATCAAGGTTTATCCCAAGCAAAAACATCTTTTAGCCTGAAATGAATCAGGTCCCAAAAGGAGCAGATCCCCAAAAACTGAATCCAGAAGATGAGAGACCAGCCTTCAATCGACTTAGTCCACATAGAGTTGCAACCTTCTGGGTTTACAAATACACCAGTAGTGACTCTGAGGACTGTACTCTGGTTATGTTTCAGCCCTTCCCCTAAAAAGCAGTGTGTTCCCACATTTCTGGTTCCATTTTGCCTTCAGGCATCTAGGTATTGTATATGACAAGCAAGAATCAAAGAAATCACTTTTCACTATAGTACAACTAATCAGTGGCACCACTGTAGCTCCATCTACCTCATGAGTTGGAGGAAATGGCGGAAAACCATATCCCACCTGGGTATAGAATATTAGCACCTGCTCTGCTTGTAGCTTCCTGTGGAACCTTGAATAAACCACAAGTGCCTTTGCCTCCCACTTTTCCATTCCATAAGCCCCCTTCCCTTCATGTCTTTATCCATTTCTCTCTCTATTTTATTTTTTCACATCCCTCTTTCTTCTCATCACAGCCCTCTCCTTCCTTTCCCTCTCCCTTCCCAGTTTTTCATGTCCTGGGACCTCATATCCACTTTGAGCAAAGCCTTCCTTGGTTTGCGTTTCTATTTTCTCCAGGATGAAATGGGACTAGGTGCAGACTTGTCCTTGAACATCTCATCAGGGAGGAGGGCTGATACAGGGCTTTATAGAAGAAAGGAGAGTGAGTTGCCTCGATTACTCCCTGAGAAACTTTAGAACTTGGGACATTTCAAATTGACATAAAAGAGCTGCAGGCAGGGTCACTGGCAGCTATTTCAGTCCTATCTGGTCTTTAACCAGCACTTCTGTCCCCATTGTGGGAAGCTCCAGTCATAGAACTCTGGCCCCATTGCTCTACTGCAAGCGTGTGGGCTGCTGTGTTTCTAGGTACTAGGGATTAAAGAGTGCACCCAGCTGGTTGCCCCACAACCTTCAAAATGCCAGAATTGACCAAGGTGGCACCTGCAGTGAATGGTATAACTAGGCAAATGAACCATAATGGGGTGACAGTTCTCAAGTCTGATTGCACAGCAAAATAACCTAAGGAGCATGTAAAAAAACATCTAGATGCCAGGACCCACCCCAGACATACTGAATTAGACTCTCCAGGGGTGGAGTGCAGGCAGCCAGGCCAATTCCCTCCTGCTCATCTCAGAGAACCACAGCCCTGAAGGAACTTAGCATCTAGAAATGGCAGAGTGTTTAAACCTGAGATGTCTCTGGCCAATGCTTTTGAATTCCATTCACATTCTCTGCATAACAGTCAAATTGTCTATTTTGGGGGGCCTACTATGCACATTTTTAAATAAACTAAGCAAACCTAGCATGGCAAAGTACCAATCTCTCTCTGCCTTATGGACCTGGACTTTTCTCTAAGCCAAATTTAAGCAGCATGGCACATTTTGCAACTTCTATCCCCATTCCCTGTTGCCCCTGATATTTGTTCTAACATGGTTTTATATGGACAAGAATACTATTGAGATAGTACTGTGTGATTGATTGTTCTCCTGGCCTCACTCAACAGGGATGGCCGACTCAGTGTACAGCCTTTGTCAGGACTCGAATATTCTCCTTGACTGCATGAGAGAGAGAGAGTCCTGAAGCTAAGGGCCTGACTACCTTTCTGCCCCACTCAAGGACAGTGCAGCCTGCTTTCTCTGGCCAAGAGTGGAACAAACACAGAGCAGATATGTGAAAAAGAGAGTGTTACTTACACTTCCTTTGAGGAAAATTTTTCACCCTCATTAAGGCAGGCTTTTGACCCTAACCCAGTGGCTTTGGAGAATTTTTTATTAAATTTCTTGAGGTGACATTGGTTAATAAAATTATGTAGATTTCAAGTGTACAATTCAATAATACATCATCTATATATTGCATTCTGTGTTCACCACCCGAGGTCAAATTTCCTCCCATCACCATGTATTTGACCCACTTTACCCCTTCCTACCTTCCCCTTTCCCTCTAACAATCACTAAAATATTGTCTGGGTCTATGATATTTTATTTGTTTGTTTGTCTTGTTTGTTTGTTGCTTGCAATTTTAATTCCACATACAAGCGAAATCATATGGTTCTCAACTTTTCCTCTCTTAATTTATTTCGCTTAGCACGATAATCTCAGGATCCATTCACATTGTCACGAATGGCAGTATTTCATCTTTTCTTGTGGCTGAGTAATATTCCATTGTATATATGTACACATCCTCTTTATCCAATTATCTATCGAAGGACACTTCAGTTATTTCCATATCTTGGCCACTGTGAATAATGCTGCTGTGAACATAGGGGTACATATATTTTTATGAATAAATGTTTTTTTGGATAGATACCCAGAAGAGGGATTGCTGGGTCATATGATAATTCTATTCTTAATTTTTTGAGGAACCTCCATACTTTTATACACCGTGGCTGTACAAATTTACATGCCCACCAGCAGCATACAAGGGTTCCTTTTTCCCACAACCTCTCCCACACTTGTTAGTACTTATCTTGTTGATAATAGCCATTCTAATAGGTGTGAGGTAGTATTTGGAGAATTTTTAGCAGCAAAATTATATTTTTAAGTGTCTTACTTGGAAAATCCCATACCTCAAACAGATAACCAAGAGCTGGCCTGCTTGATGCCCGAGGCCTTCATGTGGCCTCTTGTCCCTCCATACATCCTGCACACCTTACATGGAACTCACAGCTTCCATAAAGCCAAATTCAAACATGGACCAAGCTTGTGGCACCCTCTTCTCTCACTCAGAAATTTTTGTAAGATTTCAGAGATATGTCTGGAAAGCTGATGATGAGCCTACAGAATGGAGGATCATGGCTATTTGCCAGAAGAGATGGAACAAACCAGGTCACCTCTCTTAGTTTGGGCTCCTCCAAAAGTAAGGACTTTTGAGACAAGACTTTAAGTACAGATTATTTCTTTAGGAGAGTAATTCTAAACAAGTAAGGGAGCAGGGCAAGTGAGTGAGACAGAAGAGGAAGAAAAGCCAATGAAAGGGTGTGTGCTGAGGTTGCTGCTGAGAAAATGGGACTTGAGCCCACTGGGAATCATACACAGTACCCCCTCTCTCATAACTGTCTGCCTGAACAAAGGGCAGCTGGGCATTTATCCGCAAGCTCTGGGTCCCCTGGGGTAAGAGTTGCTCTAGGGTCACTAACTACCCCGTTGTGTGCAGGCATGCGTGTGTGTGTGCACACATGCGCACGCACACACATACACACATGCATGCACGCATTTATCTGGGATGTAATTATACTCTTGAAGCTTAGAAGAACTATCCCCTTTTCCCTCTGGTAATCACCATAGTGTTGTTTGTTTATGAGCTTTTGTTTGTTCATTTGACTTCTTTATTCATTTGTTGCTTTCAGTTTTATATTCCACGTGTGTGAAATCATACAGTACTTGACTTTTTCTGCTCCCCTACAGTATCCTGGAAGAGTTTTTATACTTGAAGAAGAGGGTAACAGTTTGCAAGTACAGAACAGACTTATTCTGTGTTGTTCCCAGGGAGAGGACTAGAACCAGTTGATGGAGTTTTAGGGAGAGTTCTCTTAAAATGGTGAATATTTATTCTGCAATTTGAAATCTTTATAAATAAAGCATAAGCCAAATGACATCTGTGAAGAATATCGTAAAGAAGATTCCTGCTTATCATGAGAGATTGGTCTGCAATTCTTGAGTCTGGCCTGCTCTCTAACAAGACCTATGCATGTAGTTGGCTGCTAATTTGCATGGCTGATTTACCAGGCCAGTACCCACTTGGGTGGGGAAGCTGGAACCTCCTTGCATTCTTTGAAGTCTCTAGGCACATGGAAAATTGGAAACCCAAACATTTCTGTTCAACTCCTTTGTCAGTAACAGGAACCAAACAGCTTCTCAGCTGCTCTGTGCCATCAGTAGAGAGGACGTAGTGCCCTTGATGCTACAGAGTTTTTATTGTTATGAACAGCAAAGCTGTGAGTCAAGTATGGGGCTTTTCCTACGCAGACATGGATTAAAAACATTATGAACCTCTCCCACGCCCCATCCGATGGCACATTTTATTTGTGCACATATATGGTGTCATTTTTTAATCCTCTACCAAGTTCCTTCCTGCACTCCCCACTTTGCAGTGCATTAGTCACCATGGAAACAATGAGGCTCCAGTGGGATAGGCATAGCTTAATTGACTGATGCAGAAAGTCATTTTGTGCAATGGTTAGATATTCTGTGTGTATGTGTGTGTGTGTAAATATATACATTTATATATAATATAATAATATATATAATTATAAATTATATGCATATATAAATATATATTATTATATAAATTATATAATTATTATATGATTATTATATAATTAGTAAATTATATAATAAATTATATATAAAATATATAATTTATTATATAAATTATATAATTATATGTATTAAGTAAATAAATAATTAAATAATTATTATGTTATATAATAATATAGATAATTATAAAATCCAGGACTTTAGGAAAATTCCAATAACTTAAGAAACTTTCCAAAAGAAATAGTATATCCATTGAAGTTAAAATTCTAGGAATGTAGGACCAGCATACTACCTGGGCCAAACACTATAACTTAGCATATAGAAAGGAAATATTGGGAGAGGGATCACCAGGCCAGAATGGAAAGAATTGCTGGAATGACAGATGGAAGAGCTGTATTCCTGCCCTGGGCATGCCCCATATACTGCCTGGGTGACTCAGGACAAGCTATTTTATTGCTCTAAGACTGTTTTCTCATCAATTGCGAGAGCCAAACAAAATGGTTTCTAAAGCCCTTTCTGTGTGCATATTCTAAGATTCTAACCAAGCTTAATCAATGGTCTCATCTGTTACTATAGAAGACCATCTTGTGGCAAGTGTGAATTCATTCATTCATTTATCTGTTCATCCATTTCCATTTATTTATCCATCAAACAGTAATTTATTAAATATTCATATTCAGGTAGGTATAATGCTGGGAGAATTTTGTAGGAAATTGAGGTATTGAGACTTCTGTTGAACAGCATTTTTGGAACAAAGAATTCTCATAGTATGAAAACACAGTGGAACATAGTGAAAACATGACCTTATTTTTCACAGATCAGCTGCCTTATCACTTAGCCAGAAATATAAACAGTACGAACCCCAAGGACAGCTCCACAACCCCATCACCCAGGCACTGGGTCCTAGAGGCTCAATTCTTCATGTCTACTTCAAGAGATGCACTGAGGAAGTAGAATATATATTCCTAAACTACATAAGTTTCCCTCTGCAACTCGAATATCCTTGATTAAGAGATAATCAGTGGGTTGTGCATGGCAGCCAAACATTCTGGATTAAAAAGACTAACTTGGTCTAGAAATTGTCCTGAGTTTCTTTGGTCCTTAGTTTATTCTCTCTCAAAGATCACAAATAAAAACTGAGGCCAAAATGTTACTCCAAATTTAAATGCTATTTCCTAACAGCAAAATATCTTCTGTTTTCCAAGCAGGATATCTCAGGGCTTTCTTTCTGAGGGAGTTTACCCCAAATATTTTAAACAAGAGTCTGAAAAAACCACACTAGTTCAACCATATATCAGCTGCCTGGCTCACTCTGTTTGCTCCCAATAAAGATGCAGGGCAAGCATAGACCCTATTTATTAAGGGTGTTATGTATTAATTGTTCAATGGTAGTCAGTATCTACTGGCTCAACCATCCTACCAGATAGGAATCATTTTGTCCATATTGTAGGTAAGGAAAATGATGCTCAAGGAGATTAAGTAACATGTTTCTTGTAACGCTGCTAGTATGAAGTAGGTACATTTGCTTTCCAAGCACCAGGTGGTGTGTACAGCAATGTACGAGTTATCAGTTGCCACAATAGTGCACTGTAAAAACATCCTGAAATATAATAGCTTAAAATAGCTATTTATGATTTCTCTGAGTCTTTCTGCCATTCTTAGTTAGGACTACTCATGCATCTGGTCAGTTGTGGGTTATCTCAGCTGGGCTCTCATGTCTGTCATGCTGGTCTCAGCTGGGAGGAGGAAAGACGTGACTGTGTTTGAAGTGTAATATTCCAGCAAGCTATCTCAGGTGTGTTCAGGTGAGCAAGCCCCAAGGTAAAGCATTGTTCGAACTTCTGTTATGTCACAGACCACATATGCTAACATCCCATTGGCCAAAAGAAGTCACAGGACTGAGCCAAGCTAGAGTAGAATAAAGAATTGAGACCATCAATGCAAGCAGTCTTTTCACCTCCATGAGTGAAGGCAATATTGATGGTGAGACTATTATTCTTTCTTTTTTTCAGAAAAACATTTAACATTATGGCTTCCATTTGTGAATAGCATTTAAAATAAGCCTATATATAAGGAAGATGAAAAATAAAATTTTATTGCTTACTATGTAGATGAGAGAGCTAAACAGAATCTAGCTTTTATTTTTTAAAAATTACATAATCTTGAAAACAAATAATTTCTTTTTTTCTCTAAGGAAAATCCAGGATTTCCTTTGTACCAAGTTTGGTCTAAGTATGGAGTCAGTATCCAAATTTGAGTCCTTATAAAGTCAGATGTTTACACGATTTCTATAAACCCATCCAGTTAGTAAAAATTAACTAATTTCAAAGCAACATTAACATTCTGGAGTGATGATAATATAAAAATTTTTCTAAAGAAGGGAAGAAATGAGTTAAACCACAAAGCCTGTTTTTTTTTTTTCTGGGTTACCTGATTAAAACCAAAGGTCCCAATAGCAGGTCCAGTTGTGACTGAATGACACTCACATGCTTAGATGGCATCTTGCCCTTCCAACACCAAACATCTAAAAGTTTTGAGAGTTTTATAAACAAAACATTTAGATGCTTGACCACATTTTTTCCATTTTCCATTTGGAAAAGAATGAAGGCAGTCTGAGGTTGTCTCAGACTTCCTAAGAAGATGACCTTGGATGCCTTTTTAAAAGCTACAAGTCAAATCAGCACAGATTACGACTGTCCTTGCAATTAGACACCTAAGAGACATTCGTGAGTATTGAAAAGAAAATTTGTATTGAAGAAATAAAGATGGAGTTGAGGATTTATTAGATGCCCACTAAGTTCTGGGCACTTTTACATATATTGTCATTAGATAGCACTCCCCCCACTCCACCTTTATACTTAAGAAAAATGAAGTTCCATGTGGTTAAATCACACTCAGTCGCATTTACAGTCTTGGGAAGCCTGAACATATGTCTGCCACACAGGCACTACCTTTCAAGCGTCTGTTTAGGTACACACAAAAATCAGGGTTAGAGAGCTGGGAACAGGAAACTGCTCTGCCATGTGTGTGCATGTGTGCTCATTGATTTTATGTCCTAGTGTGCTCTGTACTGTCCATGTAACAGTCCTCTAGAAAAGTTACTGACGCCAGATAGAGTCCCCCCAGAGCAACCAAGATTTGAGCATTGACAAAAGAAGAAAACAAAAGCTTTTTTTCCCCCACCAACAACTTCCGCAGACACAAGGTACAGCTTGCTGTTCATCACTTTGGATCTGGTTTCATAGCAAAAAATCCCGAGGAGGAAAAAGGCAACTCGTGCCCATTCCCTCCTATTCCACTGTCACTGGCATCACTGAGAAAACATAGAAAGAATATCAAAGTGATAGAGCTTGGGAGGACAGAATAAATGTTTGTGTCCAGCCAGAGGAACTGCTTGCATCACTTCAGCTTGGCATTGACTAAGAAGCACATAGATCCAGACCAAATTAAGTGCCAGATCCATACTTTGAATCAACCAAAATACAAAACCTGGTATTCGGTTTGGTTTCATTTTCAACATGGTCATTGTTTATTCTCCTTTTAACCTGATATGACAAAACTTGACTACTGTCCTTTCCTCATGGGAAAATCTCCCAGTGTTGGTGAAAGAATTTTTAGGAGTTGCCTTCTGTTTTACAGGTAGTGTCTGGCCTGAAATATGATTTGTCTGGCTGACCTCAGTGGAGTTGCTTCAAAAGAGTTGGCCTTTGCCCACCTAGTTGTCAGAGAGGCTGTGATGAAAATGGCTTCCCAAACTAAATGTACATCAATACAGGAATAAACAAAATGTAATACATTTTGTTTGTATATACATACAATGGAATGTAATTTAGCCTTAGAAGGAAGTGTGTTCTATTACATGCTACAACATGGGTGAATCTTGAGGACATTATGCTAAATCAAATAGGCCAGTGCTGGGTATGGGCCAGTGGAGAGAATTTTTGTTTAATGAGTACAGAGTTTCAGATTTACAACATAAAAAATTCTGGAGTTTTGTTTCACAACAATATACTTAACATTACTGAACTGGTTAAGATAGTAAATTTTCTGTTGTGGTTTTTACTACAATAAAAAAATGGAATGGCGTTGAGCCAAAAAAGGCTCCCACCTTCCTCAGGAATGTACAGCACCCAGACTACCTACAGTGACCCTGAAACTGATACTGCACACATTCTCTTCTAGAGTCTAACAGACCACTAATAAATGTGAGGTGGCAAGAATGTCACTTTACCTCTCCAAACTCCACTTTTCTGAATTGTAAAATTATATATATATATATATTATTATATATAAATATGTAATATATAAATATATATATATATATATATATATATATATATATATATATATATATATATATATAATTGCAGCCTGGAGAGAATTAAACTAAAAAACTAACAAATTTTTAGTTATCTACTAATTTTTTCTTCAGTTGGTCAGTCGAAGGGTGACACTGAAGAGTAATGGACTTAAGCACAGTAACAGCCACCATTTTTGAGGACCACCTCTGTGCCAGTCACTGTGCTAGATGCCTCCATCAATCCTCTCCCTTGATCTTCACAATACAGCATATTAAAAGGAAAATATAAAAGGCGGCTTGATCTGTTATTGGAAGAAGATAAATATTTATTCAGATTGAGTTCACCCCAAGAGAAATTTATCAACAGAGATCTTTAGAATAGATGGTGTGATGAATATTGTGACCCAATCTTCTTGGGTGTATGATGATTCTCCTAGAGTCAGGGACTTCCAAGTGAGCAATCCAATTTCTTAGATTGGAAGAAATCACTGACTTCTGATGGCAATATGATTGTACTGAGCCCAACTTCCTTGGGATATTGAGCATCAGGCACCCGCCCTGTGCTCAGCAGTATACCAGACATGCAAGGGCTTTAGATAAGTCCAAGTCCTTGAGGAGTCCAAATCCATCCATCCAACCAATCATTCACTCATTTAAAAATATTTACTGAGATCATATTGTGTGTTAAGATCTATGCTAGTAGAGTCAGAGAGGACACTGCCTTCCTGGAGCTTAAACTCTAATTGACTTACCCTCAGGATATGGTTACAGAACATGAGGTGATAGTTTAGGATCAATAGATTATGAGCTATCCTCCCAATAGGAGAATAGTTAGTCAACATTTTGGTATGGCAGTTTAGTGATGGGTATTAAAAGCTAAAAAATTTTATATTCTGTTGGCCCAGCAAATCTACTTCAAGAAATATATCCTAAAAATCACTGTATATGTAAATCATCATATATGTGCATAAAGTTTAACTTATAAAGTTATTCACTCCCATATTGCTTAGAGTAGTAAAAAGAAAAATGGAAATAATCCAAATGGCCAATGAGCAATGAGTTAAATAAATTGTGGTACAGTCCCACACTTAAATATTATGTGGTCATTAAAGCTTATGTTCTATACATATTGTTAAGTGAAAATTTAGCTTATAAAATAATATGTAGAATAAGATCTTACTTTGGATTTTTAATTATATGGGATTACATAGATGGATATAAATATCCCAAATAAAACTAGATCATTTTCAGGCTTCAAAACTGCTGTCATATCAAGCCAGAATTCAAGAATAATGCATTTCTTTACTGCAGTTTTCTGGTGTTATATGGCAACAAATATTTTTAAAATTTTTTTTTCCTTCCCTTAAAATTTAACTCCACACTATGACTACTTGGATATCCTCTATTTCTCTTTTTGATCTTGCTCATCCACAACAACTTCCAGACTTTAAGACTTTCTTCCTTACTACACTCTCCTTCTCACTAAGATTCTCCTCTTCTCCCTTCTTTCTTTCCCTCTCTCCCTTCTCTCCCCTTCTCTCCCCTTCTCTTCTCTTCTCTCATCTCCTCTCCTCTCCTCTCCTCTCTCTCCCTCTCTCCCTCCCCTCCCCTCCTCCTCCCCTCCACCTCCTCCTCCTCCTCCTCCTCCTCCTCCTCCTCCTCCTCTCCTCCTCCTCCTCCTCCTCCTCCTCCTCCTCCTCCTCTCCTCCTCCTCCTCCTCCTCCTCCTCCTCCTCCTTCTTCTTCTTCTTCTTCTTCTTCTTTCTTCTTCTTCTTCTTCTTCTTCTTCTTCTTCTTCTTCTCTTTCTCTCTCTCTCTCTCTCCCTCTCTCTACCCCTCTCTCCTCCCCCCCTTCACCCTTTCATTCTCCCTTTTTCCTCTTCTCTTCCAAATTCCCTCCATCTATTATCTTTTTCTCCTTAGGGTATCTCTATGCTCTTTTCTATGTAGATCAGCTTGGCTTCTCTCAGCTTGTACCAATTTCTTTTCTACCAATAAAAAAGTCCTCCTTCTCATAAAAGGAGGGCAGAAATGCAAGTACATATGATTTAATATTTTAATGTTTAAAATATATACTATTTATATTGGATATATCTGAGTGTTAAGATATACGATGATTTTATTTTCCTTATTTGCCTATTCAAATTTTTCTTAGATTTCCAAAAATAAACATGTATTTTGCTAAATAAGGCGGGGCGATTTTCTTAAATGATAAAATACACTGGACGCTGTACATTTAGAAGCCTGATAACTTTCCCTGAAGGAATTACAAAGTTGCTAAAAATGTATGCCCTGAAATGGTGAGCACCTTCCTGACAAATAAAAGACTGTTACACTGTCTCTGGATGTCTCCAGGAGCATTACATCTTCCTTAGTGAAACACTGAAGTCCTATAGGCTTTTTTCAGCTAAAAATTCCCATCTCCTTTTCTGCTGAGCTTTACCCATCAGCCACAGATGCAACAAACAGATATGATAGGGTTCTCAGTGTAGCAGATTTGCCATAAGTGGTCTCCTGTATCAAACGGTACTGCAGAATGACTGAGGTACATGGTAAAAATGTCAGTCTTACCCATTACACTTTGTCTTTCACTTTTTAGCCACACACACATATGCATACACACACACATGCACATATTCTATCACCTTCCCTCAAAAACCTAACTGTGAACATGAGGAAGGCATGCTCATGTCTCTACCAGACTCTTACCAGCTCCAAGCACTTGGTGACCCCCATCTCCTCTCATTGTTTTGGGGTGTGCCCAGAATGGTATTTTATAGATGTAAATGAGCAAATATCCTCATGTTCTTCTGCTCAGGCCCCTTGTCATATTCCCTGCTCATCACTGTCACTGCCCCCATGGACATACCTACATACGTCCTACTTCTCACAACTCTCCAAACCTCTTTGGCCAAAGTGCCAAAGCAGAACAGGGTTTTATCCTCCCCATTGCTGGGCCGCACCTCATTCCCTGAACACTAAGCACTGCCCTTATGCTCACCACCTCACAAAAATGCTTCATGAGGTGATGTCAGAAACATGGTAAACTGAGAGATGTCCCCAGGTTTCTCCCCTTGAAACAATAATAATCTGAACAACTAAAACTCAACAAAAACATGCAAACTGCACACCAGCATGTCTGAGTGTGGGAACTGCATATGAGAGTTACCACAGGTCAGAACCCCAAGAGTCAGGTAGTAGACTCAGACAAACAAAGAAGCTGCCTCTTGCAGACAGAGCTCCCTGCATGAGGAAGGGGAAGTGAGAAGATGCGGTAGGTTCCCTGAACAGCCCTGCCTGAAGAGAAACCAAAAAGGCCTTCTCCAAGACACATTGTATTACAATTATTAAAAACCAAAGACAAAGAAAGAATTCTTAGGGCAGCCAAGGAGAAGAAAATGGTAACTTATAGAAAACCCATTAGATTTCTCAGCACAAACCTTACAAGCCAGAAAGGAATGGAATCAAATATTCACTCCATTAAATGAAAGGAACTACCAGCCAAGAATCTCCTACCAGTGAAGCTCTCTATTAGATATGAAGGAAAAATAAGACTTTTCCAAACATACAAAAATTAAAAGAATTCTCCACTATGAGGCCTGCATTACCAGAAATACTGAAAGGGATCAGCTAACCTAAAACAAAATGACAAAGATCCAAATTCGCAAAAGGGAATGGAGATAAGACACATACAGAAGAAAATGGACTAATATATATTAAACTGTCCTCTACTTATTTGTAATGGTAACCTCATGCCATAGATTAGAAACTGAAGTACATAAAATATACTTCAAAAATATAAAATATATAACAAGAAGGACCAGAGGGAAAACTCACAACCCCTCTCCACCAAAAAAAAAAAAGAAAAGAAAAGAAAAACGAGGACAAGGAAGCAATGGAAACACTGAGCTACCAGAAAGCAAAACATAAATAGCTATAGGAAAACTTCATATTTTAATAAACATTCTGAATGTAAATGGACTGAACTGACCAATAATAAGGCACAGAGTTGCAGAATGGATCAAAAAAAAAAAAAAAACTCAACCATATTCTGCCTCCAAGAGACACATCTCAGCTCCAAAGACAAATATAGACTCAAGGTGAAAGGGTGGAAAATGATATTTCAAGCAAGTGGCAGTACTAATATCAGACAAAATAGACTTCAAAATCCAAAATGTAAAGAAAGATACTAAAGGACACTTTATAATGATAAAGGGAATCATACAACAAGAAGACATAACACTTGTTAATATCTATGCTCCCAATCAGGAAGCCTCGAAATACATAAAGCAATTACTAACAAACTGAGAGGAGAAAAAACCAAAACACTGTTGTAGTAGGGGACAGACGGATATGGACAGCGTTTACCCCGAGATAACTTGCAGATTACAGTCCTAAACTTACCCCTAAATTTGGCCACAAAATATCTCACTTTTATTATTATTTTCACATTGTTCTAGTACATTGATAATCTTCAGAAATAAATAACATTATTCTATTCACAGCATTCTGGTTTTAGTCATGGTATTTCCATTTACAAAATGTAGTAATTCTTGATCGCTGAAAATATTAAATCCTAGAAAACATAGCATTCCTAAGCATGATGTTAACATCATTCTCAAATAGCTGTTAGCCAAAGATTCATTTGATGAATCCAATTTATATATACATGTCTGTTACATTAGGATTAGAGACAAGTTCTGTTTAGAAATAACTCCAAGAACAGTTTTTACATTTCATTTTCACAGTGAAAATGAATTAGATTTGCTTCAGTCTCAAAGAACGTATTTATGTAAAATTAAATTAATGCTGGCAGCACGTTGTGCTCTTTTTCATAAACAAACCAAAAAAATGGGTTAAGAGGATCGCGCTGGCTGCTGTGCTGAGAAAGACAATAAGGAGTAGATGACCAATTAGGAGACTGCCACAATGCTGCAGACAAGAGGTAATGATGGCTCCGACCAGAATGGTGGCAGTGGAAGCCATTAGAAATAGATTCGGATATATTTTGAGGGCCCAGCCACCAGGATGTGCTGATGGATTGCATGTAGAGTGTGAACAAGAGAGAAGAGTTAGTGGTGACTAGAAGATGTTTTGCCCAAGCTCCTGGGAGGTAAGATTTGCCATTGACTGAGTCATAAAAGTCTGGGAGGCTCTGTATAGACAGTAAAGAGGTCAGGAGCTTGTTTTTGGGTGTGTGAAATGTAAGGTGCCTCTGAGACATCCGAGTGGAAATGCCAGATAGGCAGTTGTATAGACAGCCCTGGCATTCAGGGCTGAGGTCTGGGCTGGACATAGAGATTTGAAGCTGGTGGGTGCCTCTGCCTCTGCCAGTGATCATCACTGGGCTCAGATGATTGTTTCTGAAGTTGACCATGAATCCAACTGGCAGCCCTGTAAAATTCCTATCTTAGTCTTCAGACAACTCAGTAAACTTCCTTTTGCAGGGAGAATTCCAACTTCTGTTAAGCTCCTAAATAAATACTCAGGCATAGGACTGAGCTTTTGCCTTCGCTCACTGTTTCTCCTTTGCTTACCCCTATCAGTCTCTTGTCCCCACCCTTGTCTCTTTGAAGCCTCCCCCAGGATGATTGACACTTCTGAAAAGCACATGTGAAAAGCCCCTTTAGTCTCCACCACTCCCTCTGCAGAGTCAGCATCCCACTGGCCTCTGGCACAGACCTTTCAACATTCAAGCCAAGTACACTCCAGGAGGCAGAAGGCAAGTTGAGCAAACACTGTTCTTGTACAAATATGGGGCCCAATCCAAAGATCGGATTCCATTTTGGGGTGTTCTGGCAGAGGTGGACCAGCTTCCCCTCCTGCCAGGCCCCTAAGACATGGGGAACTTATTGTCCCACAATGAGCACAAAAGCAAATGAGCACAGATCTCCTCTGATCATGTGTCATTTGAATCCACCCCAATTAAGGATACCACCTGCCTCCCCCAAACTGGACTGTGAGAGACCCCTGCAGGCCAACTTCTTGGCATTGGAAAGCAATGCGCCTTTTCCAGTGGGCCATCTGGATGCGCTTCGAGGCATATCAGGAAAGAACCTGAATCTGCAACTTCTTTCATACTTGGAACTACTGAATTTTCATGTTTTATGTGAAATGTTCTTGTCCAAGAAGTCCCAGGTTCCCAAAAGGGAACACGGTGCATCTGCCTTGAACATTTGGCACTTGGAAATGCACAGTATCTCCAGCCTGGAAACCATAATCTAAAGCATTCTGGGCTCCTCACACCTGCCTCCAGCAAGATGCAAAGCAAGCAGTTGATAGATTCTGTCAGGGCCAAGCATTTGTTGGAGAAGCATTGCCCCAAAGGGACACAAGAGCAACTTCTCCCACCAACTTCATTTCTTCTCTGACTGACAAGACTGGGGTCCTGCCATATTGTACTCCTGCTCCCCTATATTTTAAAAGGACTTATTAAAAGTTCTGGTCCTCTCTTGAATAATTGGAACTCCAGCTCCCTAAGAGAGTTGGTTTGTCTTTGTTAAATGTTTACATTCTTTTTTTTCTAAAAGCATTTTAGGGCCCATGTATATTATTTACTTCAGGGGCACACAAGGTAGAATTTGGTTTAGTAAGGAAACTCTGATTTGCCTACTCCTCTAGGATAAGAAGGGGCAGGATGGTGTGGTAGACATCAGTGAACTGAGAAGTTGGAGAGTGGAGTTTCAGATAGGTTCTGGGGCATCTATTTCCTCACCTGTAAGATCTGGGGTGGGGAGAGTAAATTTGGCTGCTCCTCCATGTAAGTAGTGGGCCCTGTAATACACTGAGCTGCCTGCCCTGTGTTAACCACACAAACACCTCTCCTCTCTCCAGTTATCTCATACCTACATTCTTTCTAGTCCTAATGTTCTGCATTCTAAAAGCTGAGTGGTGTGGCATTATTCACAAGAGCCAAGCTATGGAAAAAACATAAGAGTCCATCAATGGATGAATGGATAATATATACCCAAAATATTATTCAGCCATGGAAAGAAGGAAAGCCTGCCATTTGTGACAACATGAATGGACCTTAAAGACATTATACTAAGTAGGTCAGACAGAGAAAGACAAGCACTTCATGATATTGCTTTCATGTGGAATCTTTAAAAAAAAAATCAGTTCATAGAAACAGTAGAAAAGTGGTTGTCAGAGCCTGGGGGTAGGGGAATAGAAAAGGCTACAAACTTTCAGCTATAAGATGGAGAAAGTCTGAGGATCTATTATAAAATATAGTGACTGTAGTTGACAAGTGTATTATAAAACTGAAATTTGCTAATAGTAGAACTTAAATGTTCTCACTAAATACATAAATACATAGGGCTGGGTGGAGTAGCACCTAAAGCAGAGGTCTCCAAACACCTTCTTACTCCTGGTTCCTGCATCCCCTTCCTCCTTGCTCCACCTCCACAAGAGGCCTGACTCAGAGAAAACAAAAAGTTTTCATCCACTTCTGAGAATCCACAAGAGAAAATTCTTGCAATGCAAATGGATTTGGAGGAAGATGGGCATACATGAAAAAAACCTACTCCATCAACATGGTTTCAGTCCACAGAGAGATGATTGAGGCCAGGCTGGCACCATTCCTGAGGCCAGACTCTGGCTAGCAAATCAAAATGAAATTTCTCCATTCATTGGAGAAATATTCATCAAGTGTCCACCAAGTGCCAGGCCCTGAGGGTCCAGAACAAAACAGACAGGAGACCATGGAGTTTATGCTTTTGTGGGAGAGAGAGAAGCAGTAAACTGTCAGACAGGGATGAGTGCTAAGGAGAAAAATAAAGTAGGGATGATTGGGGAAGATTTTAGCAGGAGGGTGAATTTGAGTCCAAGACAGGAAGGAAGGAGGAGTCCTGGGTGCCAGTTGTCCTGGGTGAATACCTGTGGCTGGGCAGCTGGGTTGAGAGTAGGGATCTTTGTGGAGTGATATGGGACCCTCATTCCTGAGTCACCTGTCTTTCTAATAGTTTGGGTAATCATCTTATGAAACTGAGCCTACGAGAGACTCTGGCTTACAGCCACATACCACTTAGACACATGTGGTTTGGCCTGGTTAGTACATTAAAAAAAGGATTTGAATTTCTTCCATTTAGGGACTGTCCAGTTTGCCCAGGCTAAGCATTCCCTGTCACACTACACCTGTTATATCACACATTTACGTTACTTTCTTGGCCTCTGCAGGCTTCTGAGTTGACAATTCATTGTTTTCAGTGCTCCCAGATGATTTTCTATGGAGCAGCTATGTGAGAATTACCCAGGGAACTGGTTAAAACTAGAGATTTCTGGGGCCAGCCCCCAGAGTCTGGTTCAGTGGGTCTAAAGTAAAAAATCTGTGGTAAATAGTTGCAATAATGACCCAGATTGGTTTATACCTCTTGTATCCACACCCTTAGGCTTGTCCATGTGACTTGCTTTACCAAGAGAATCTTAGTAAGTGTGACACAAACAAAAACAAGAAAGGCGCTGTGCCTTGGGGACCCCATCTGCTTCTGGATTCTGTGTGTCTCCATGTGAATGAGCCGGAGAGAGCCTGCTGGAAAAAGAAAGACATCTAGTCCATTGCATTGGTCACCCCAGCCAATAGCCTGCTAGCCACCAGCCATGTGAGGAAGGCCACTCTAGACAAGCCAGGCCTTAGGTAATCTGCAAGCCGACCACAGTGCTTAAGTGAACCCCACTAAGATCAGATAGCCCGCACAGAGCAGAAGAACTTCACAGAATCATAGCTAAATAAATGGCTGATGTGTTAAGCCATTAAATTTTGAAGCACTTGGTTACATAGCAAAAGCAAACTGATACAAACAAAGATTCTATAATTTTTGAAAACCCTCCAGGTATATCTGATGGCGCAGTCAGGTCTGGGAACCCATGATGTGTTTATCTTCATCAGCACCACGTCATACTATCTTTTCCTTCAGATGTCATTGTCTGGGCATATCTGTGGCCTTGCTGAGAGAGTGGGGTATGATGAAAAAGGACTCCAGTGGGAGCCCTGCACCGAAACTCACTTCTTCTCAGTTCCCAGAGAGAATGAGGCCTTGCCTGGAATGTTGGTCTGGCCCAGGGACTGACAGAAAGTTTTATCATTTTTTACATTAACTCTAGAGACAGATGACATTAGGGAACAGGCAGGAAAAATAACCACAGAGTTGTTCCATGTAAATGTGGACAAGAAGGTATAAAATGGGACACTCAGATTGTCTGTCTCTTGGAAACCCAAACCCAAGGGAAGATAAATCAGCCATACAGAGATACAACATCCTGGGGACCTTGAAGGAGAAGGTTGGCATCCAGTGAGGACCTGGGTTCTCCCAAGCCAACAGCCAAAGTGTGACCATGAACTTGCCATCATTCCCTCCACAGACCCAGTGAGGAAAATATTGCTCTCACTTATTAAAATTGGAAGGGGAAACATATCCAAAACTCTGAGGGAGAAAGATACCTTTCTAGCAGCAGTCAAAATCATTTTCCTGGACAATGCCCTAAATATTGTAGTAAATATGTAGAACTTGTGAACTAAGGAACTGGTGAGAGCAAGCCACCTGAGGGCACTGCCTGGCCCTGCCTTCAGGTCAACCCCATCTCAGCCTGTAGGCAGCTGGAGACACTGGAGAGCAGGGCTGCCTCAATCTCCCTCAGTGTTCTTTCCCAAGGTCCAGCCCTTGGTCCAGTCAAGAAGCTCTTTCTATTAACCACAGGATTCTTGCCAAAAATTAACCCTTTCTTCTAGACTGAACATTGCACAACAATTCTATAAGGTGTCCACTTATATACACATACACAAAATATTCATCCAGGAAATTATAACCTAGAAAACATTCTACATAAGCAAAATTATTTTAGAAATTGCCCTTCTATCAGCGGTAGAGGCAGTATGGAGGAGGAATGAATGCAGCTCTGGTCTTAGAATCCATGGGCAGGGTGGGGATGGGGGCTCCAGACTTGGCTTGTGACCTTGGAACAGGTGTTTCTTCCATGCTGTACAGTGAGATCTTGAGTCTGGCCCCCTCTGATTTCCAAAGTGCAAGGATCCTGCTCTGAGCTAAACCCAGCAAGACCAGTCCTGGATTTTGGTCAAGCTTCATTCACAGTAACAGGTAAGGAGAAGGTAAGTGTCTCAAGTGGAACTACTGTCAAGAATATAGGCTCAAGAAAAATGGAATCATTGAACCTTCAAGTTTTCCTCACCTGTACAATAAGGATGCTTCTAATACCTACAGCCAAGGGCAATGATGACTAAATCAAAAGAGTGTATAAGGACTGGAGTACAGTGTCTGGCAGGTAGAAAGCCTTCTATATATCCACTGATACTGCTATTGATGCTACTTCTCACAGGGAGCTCAGGCGAGGCAGGCATCCACCTGAGAACACTGGTCACTGATGGTGGCCTCTGGGCCTTCAAGTGAGCAATTGGTCTCTCTCTTCTCTGACCCTCCCAAGCTAGATTTTAGTTCTGTTCACCAAGAGCTATTAAGTGTCTTCTCCACAGTAGGCCCAGGAAACAAGGAATGCAAAGGAATCAAAACTGGGCTTCTCTGTTCTAGAGTCTCTGTCCAGCAAGAACATCTGCAGATTCAGCCACACCATGTCAGTGGCCAAGGGATGTGTCAGCAGTCAGCTCAAGTACTCAGAGGCACACTACACACACCTTCTTAAAACTGGCCCTGGTGTATGGTGCTCTAGGGATGAGCTTTTAATGTTAAATCCTTATAGCAGATGTGTTGGCAGCTCACAGCCCTTGTGCCTCATCAATTCAGTGCACACCACCCCAAAGTCCCACTGCCAACATGGCACCTCTTTGCCTGAGGGCTTCTGGTGCTAAAGTCACTTTACCCCAGCCACGAGATAGAATAAAACAACAAATGGTGCGTGGGAATTGGTAGGAAAATACCTGGGTCTCCTGACCTTCTCATGTAGGATGCTCTGGACATGCGCTACACTGGCGCCCCAGAGCCCCCCAGTCAGATGGAGCTCCGGGTGTCCACAGAAGGAATTCTTTTATAACACACCCAGTCAGCTGCCTTCCTTACTTGCCTCCCCTCCCCACTCTCCCGTCATAGTTCTTTCACCTCCTGAATAAACCACTTGCCCTGGAATCCATGTCTCAGGGTCTAGGGAGACCCAGCCTAATAAAAGCCATGCTATGTTTTCCTTTGAGCTCCATTTGGACCCTGATGCCCACCTATCTGTATTTTCTCCCACTACAAGGCCTGGTTCCTGCACTGCACATGGCCAGCCCTGGATAAACCTTGCTAGCAGCTGAACTTGCCTGATGTCCAATACTTCCTAATCTGTCTCACTTGCCTGAGTTGTTGGAGCTTCCATGTTGGAGTTACTCTTGAGCTTTCCAACATTCTGAACCTAACCTGGAGGCTGAGCATCCCTCAGGGTAAGCCTCTAGAACCAGCTTAGGACCCTACATGTCCAGTGTGGAGACTTTGGCCCATCCTAGTACCTCAAAACCCATGTCTGACCTCTTCATCCTCAGCCAGAAGCCAAGGAATGAGTCTGGGTACCGGGACAGGGTTCACAGTTGGTGTCTAGAACTCTAGCTACTGAAAACTCATCCCGACGCCTGGTCCTCACGTCCTCAGCTCCTGACTTCCTACCTGTCCTCACTGCACCATCGCTGTGCTATCTGGTTTGATGACTACTCTTGCTTTTGTGAGCTTGACACTGTGGGATTCTTTTCTTGAGTCTATGTGCCTTTGGCCATTTCAGAGGTAAACTCAGCTCCATTCAGCCTGGTCCCAGGCAGAGTGCCGGGATGTGAAGACAGCAATGAAGTTATTTTTGATCTAGTGGAAGATTCGGATAAGTGCAAGAGCAATTACAACCTACTGTGACACATTCTATGACGAGGGTATCCAGTGCCATAGGAACACAGGAAGGCACTAAGAATGACGTCAACGCTGTGACTAAGAATTCTCCAGGGGAAGAGTGGGAGGGAGACACATTTGTCTGGTTCAGGCAGTGGCATATAAAAAGGTCAGAGGAAATAAAAGACTCTCCAGCAAACCCCATATTATACATCTGGGAATTAATACAGAAGCCTGTCAATATCTAATGACACATTCTCTTCTCTGAAACTAAAATTTAAATATTTAAATGTGAGTAGTCAGTTCACCAGTGAGCTTTGTTTTATCGTGGAAACCTACCTCTGAGTTCCTCCCTTTGTGCCACTTCAACTCTGTAGGTGATAAATTCCATTATCCACAGAACCATTTAGCAGAAATTGGCCAAGGTACAAACAGTCTAATTTAGCCTTCTGTGTGGGTGGCAGCAAATCTGAGCACCAGATATCATGGGGTTTTGCTGAGCTGTTTGCTCTAGGTAAAGGGCAGAATGCTTGATCAGCATAGGTAGAAAGTTCTAGAAAAAAAGCCAGGAGCTTCATCTAGTCCACCAGCTCTAGCTATTTCAGCTCTAACTATTCATCTCCTCATGGAGTTGCCTTGACCAGCCATGACACAGCCCCATCCCTCGGGGACAGGGCCTGCAAGACACTAAGGGCCACCTCCTTCGGGGCACTAGTTGAAGAACTTCAGTAAACTGTCCTCCTCATTGTCAAGTCTTCTTTGACCTGTCAAACCAATGTGGCTGGGACAGGACTGAGGAGTGTGCTTGCTAGAGGGTAATACAAGGTGGGCTCTTATAATCTGGAGAGGCGGACCTCGGAGGCAAGAGGATGGTGGGAGAGGAAGAACGAGGCATTGGGCAGATCCATGTTAGGTGGGATTGACAGAATTTGAGAGACACTGAGATTTAGAAGAGTGTTTTCTATGTGAGTTTGACATTTTTGAAAATGAATAGTCTCTCTATTCACTTTCCATCTTGTGTGCACATACACCCATTCCCTCTTTGCCCCTCCGTGAAAAATCCCCTTCCAAAATGGTTGCCCTCATACTAATGAGGAAACTTACACAATCCCCTAAGATAGTCACCTCCCAGAGGCTGCCTTTAAAGTCCCTGGAAAAAGAGATTATAGAGATGCCTTGCGCAGAAATGATAAAGAATAGATTGGATATCAATTATCACAGTGAATCCAAACACAGTCCTACTAGAAGAACAGGAAATAGCCATGCTAAATTCTTCCTAGACCAGGGTTTTATAAAACAAACAAACATACAAATAAACAAAAATGCTTTTGTTTTTGTTTTTGTTTTTTCATCTATTCTATCAATCTTGCTTTCTCTAGTTGTCTCAGGGAACGACGTGATGTCAGTATTTCCTCAGTATCAGCTTTGTCTACATCCCAGCCCCACCCTATTTATAGAAATATGAAGTCAAACCCTTTGATGCTCCCTGATATCTGTATTTTCCAAAATTCTTCCAATTTCTGTGGCTCTCTTTTCCACTGCTTTTACAAACACCTCACAATATTTAATCCTCAAAATCACTGGAGAGACCCTGCCTATTGTACACATCACATACCGTGTAAGAGAGTCATAGGGTGTGCAGAGGATGGGTCCTTGTATTCCTGCAACCACGAACACTCACAGAGGCAGAAGTATCACTGCTGCATGTTGGCACAGCAAGGAAAAGGGCACAGCACCAGCTGAGACAGCTTGTGATGTAAAATGGAGCCATTCTCAGGCCCATTGTTCCTAAGAACCGAGGACAACAGCTACTTTGTAGGAAGTGGGCGCCATGTTCCTAGAAGGCTTCCTCAATCAAAAGTGTGCATATGCCAATGCCCTAACTTCCTACATTATATGTGTATGTACACATGTATTAATTTATCTATTAGTTAGTAAATTCATACTAGAAGTAGAAAATTGTCAAGAACTGGAAGAGTCTAGAGTAGGGTCAGCAAACTACAGCATGTGAGCCAAACCTAGCCAGCCACTGCTTTTGGACAGCCTTCAAGCTAAGAACTGTTTTTACATTTTTTAACAGTTACATCTGAAATGATTATAACTTTTAAATCCCTACATAAGTGTCAATTTTAGCCTGAAATATTTACTCTCTGGCCATTTAAGACAACATTTACAATCCCCTGTTCTACAACAGTAACTCTCAATGAAGCCAAAGTAATAGAAGGGGAAATGTGACCATCAGAATTTGGGGGTGGGAGCTGCGATGCACTGTATAGTGGGAAAAACATGTTGTAGCCCCAGGAATGAGGCATTCCATTCTCAGGTATAACCTAGAAAAAACCCTCTGCATGTAAAGGGAAGATCATGGCCATATTGTTGCTATCAACAACAAAAAAGGGGGAAACTGGAAACTAAGATGTAGTATATTAGTATGATGAAAATCTTCACAACAGTAAAAAAAGTTACATAGACCTAGATCCATATCCATATGAGTAGTTCTCAAAAATGTTGATTGAAAAAAGCAACTTACAGAATGAGCTATATAGTCTGAAACTGATCGCATAAATCTACAAATAAAAGTTCAAAACAATGCTACGTATTGTTCTTAGGTATAAATAGATGTGTGAAAGTGTGTGTGTGTGTGTGTGTGTGTAGATGTCAAAAATGGACTGGAAAAATGTACACCAAACTTTTGTACTATTGCCTCTAGAAAGAGAAAGAGGGAAAGCAAGGAGGGAGGTCAGAAATGAGACGGGGATGAAATGGTGGTAGCCAAGAGAACCTCAAATGCATCAATAATACTTTGCTTTTACACACATGCATGCATACATATGCGCGAGCACACCCTCCTCCCCACCGCCTCCCACACACACTGAAGTTAAAAGTATAAAATACAGATTTTGAGTAGTTTGAAACCATATACTTGTTTTATTATTCTTATCTCCAAATTAACAAAGCATATTCTAAAATTACCATGTTTTGATTTACTCCTTCCTGCTATAATTAATTTATTTTGAAATTCTTAATAACTAAAGAACAGTATTAAGTTTTTAGTCTAATCAAAAAGAACATGGATATTTAACAAATTGAGAAGCACTAATCTGAAGCAGTGGCTTTCAATTTTTAATCAACTTTAAAGTTAATTTACATACAATATATTTCACTCACTTTAATATACAGTTTAATGAGTTTTGCCAAATACACACAACGCACCCATGTAACAACTACCACTATCAAGAAACAGAATACTTCCATCACCCCAAAAAGCCTTTTTTCTCTATTAGACTCTCAAGAGAAGCCAAGAAATAAGCTATGTAAAATCTGAGCCATCCTCAATGAAATTGTAGGAAAGAGGTGGAAATGCTGTTTGAAAACCACCAGTATGTGTGTGTGTGTGTGTGTGTGTGTTTTCTCCTTCCTAAATATGAGCATTGATTTTAACACAGCATTTGTTATAATCCCACAAGATAGCAGTTACCCTTTTATTACCTCTTGAGTGACAAAATGCATATGTACATATTGAATCCAAAGCTCCAGGTATCATTAGGTCATCATGGTCAGGAGTCTATCAATTATAAGAGAATTTAGTCTAATCTCTAATTTTACAGAGATGAAAACTGAGACCCAGGGTTGAGAAGATCTGCTTAAACTCAAGCTGGAGAATGTGAACCAACCTCAGGTGAAGGGGTATCAGGTCAACACGCTCATGGAGTTAGCAATTCTAACAACATATCTGAACTCTTCCTACTTTACCACACTGCCCTTAAATAGCAAATTAGATGTGCCCACTCTTCTCTCCCAAGACCAGGGACAGGCCTAAGAGAGGTTGTGTCCCAGAACACTGGGCACAGAACTGCATAGGGCCTCACTTTTCCAAAGACTGTGGCCCTTAAAGTTGAGAGAAAAGTCCAGGAGGTGGTTTTTCTACAGATTAAAAATGTGGCCTAAGGGTCATCCATCTGAAGGGGACTGGTCAAAAGAAACAATTCATGGTGCAAAGTCAACAAATAGGGCCTGGCCCCATTTCCTGTATATAATAGACATTCAAATAATAGTTGCCCACTTCTACAAAGGATGTTGAAATACACAACAGAATACTTCCTCCTACTCTAACAATGAGGAAAAGCTGGAAATCTACAAAACCTAACTTTTTTGGAGCCCATCAAAGAGTTAAGGTCATAAGGTAACCAAATGAACTAAATTCCAAAGGATAAAAAGACTCTCTGAGGACACATAAACTCTTTCACCTTTGCCATAGCCTGCAGAGGAGGCCACCACAAAAGTAGCTAAGAAGAAATGAGCTAAGATTTTAATGAATTCCAAAAAGTTAAGTCTGGGCCAGCAGATCAATTGAGAATTCCTGGGAGTCTCAGACATAAGTAGAGTTCACAGTCACTTGCAAATTCTTTGCCATGGGCCTTCACTAGGAGCAAGAAAGGAGACTGGAACAAGTGCCCCAAGGTAGTGCTAGGGTGCAGGTATGATCTGCTGCCACTGAAGTGCAGGCACAACACCCTACCCACTTCCCAGACCAGGCCCTCTGTCAGATGAAGTAACAGCCTTAAACTGCTAGAGTAGGGGAAGGGAATACGTTTGAGGCCAGAATCCTGCACTGATACAAAGCAGAGGCCTGCTACCACTGGGGGAGTGTCAGGAAACTCTCTCCCAAACAAGATCCAAAGTAGATAAATGTGACAGAGTTTGGTTTCCATGGGAGTGGGGGAGATATACTAATATATTCCTTACCCTGAAACTCAGGAGCACAGCCACAGCCCCTGCCTAAACCTGCAGCTGGACCAGGAAAAGTGAGATACTCCCCATCCCCAGTCACCATCATGAGCACCAAGTAACAAGCAACAAAGTCTATTACTGAGGAGTGTCAAGATTTTAGATAAATTGACCACAAGGTACTTGTAAAAGCTGAGCATGAAACAGGAACACTTAAACAATCCCCCAGGCACCCCAGTCCCCACACAAAGCACAAGATAGAGAAATCTGAAGTCTGTAGTGTACTGAAGGAAATGATAGCAGAAACATAACCAAAACCCAGCTCAATTCCTAAGTAGATTAACTCAACCATGCTAGATAATGACCTGACAGAAGAGGCATGCCTTTTTCTGGATGTAAATACTAGTTACTTCAGTCCCTACTGGTTTTCTACAACAAATATCTGGCATGCAATCAAAAATTTGAGATACACAAGAAAGAATAACCCATTGTAGAGAGATAAAACAATCAACAGAACCTGACTCAAATGACTCAGTTGTTGAAACTGTCAGACATAGCTTTTAAAATAACTATTATTATGTAAAAAAATATAATGGGAAAATTGAACATTAATTTAATGAACCTAAAGGGAACATGAACTAACAGATAAGGAATTTTAGCAGAGTCAAAAAGAATCAAATACAAAATCTAATTTCAAAGATTAATTCTTTCTCTGGCCTTATCAGAAGGCTGGACACAGCTGAGCAAGAAGTCAATAAACTGGATGATAAGTCAATAAAAATTACATGTACTGAAACTCAAAAAGAAAAAAAAAAGAAAAAAAAAACAGAACCAACTTGCAAAAGGTGTGGGACAATATCAAGCAGTCTAACATACATGTAATTAAAGTCTCAATAGGAAGAAAGAGAAAATGAAACAGAATAAACATTCTTTTTGTTCCTTCTTTACATAATGTTTCTTTTTTTCTCTGACTGCCTTCAAGTTTTTTCTTTTAAATTCAACAGTTTGACTATGGTGTGTGTGTGTGTGTGAGTGTGTGTGTGTGTGTGTGTGTGTCCTACATTTATCCTAATTTTGGTACACCAAGCCTCTTTTTTTGTGGTCTTTCATTAATTTTAGACAAGTATTGGCCATTATCTCTTCAAATATTTGGATTTACTTAAAGAAATGAAGGTTAAAATAGTAAAACTGAAGGTAAATATGAAGCACATTTTTTAATAGAATATTTATGTCTCAGATGAGAAAATATCTTAAGCTGGTAAAGGTAGAGCCAGGAGTAGACAGTACTGATAGGTCTTCTAACTAGTAACAATTTCATCCTAAAGATTACAGAATTAGTCAAGCCTTCCACCTAACCCATTGTTCCTGTTCTTTCTCAGTGAGCAAGTCCTAAGGGCCTGTTATTCCTTACAATTCAAGATGTCATCAGAAGTTGTCCCTGAGGAAAGTAGAAGAGGCCCTGTGTCATGTCTGCTCAGCCCACCTCTGACTCTATCCTGCTTCATGGACATTTCTTGAGAGCACAGACTCACCTGTCACCAACAGCTTTCCATGTCAAGCACATCCCATCTGTGTTTCTACTTTCTCCCTTCTACAGAACTGCAGGGCCTTCTAGGCCTAAATCCAGAGCAGCCAAGAAGATAGGGAAGTCAATAATCCAGGGACTACCCACAACAGGGGAATGAGGGGGCAGTGGATAAGTGCTCAACCTCTTAGCTTTCAGAAGGACAATTCTCTTTGCTTCTTAGAGGTCTTAGCAAAATTTGAGCCATACTGCTCACAGTAACATACTCTTGTTTTGAGTCTTTCTCCTTTTTTGTCTCATCTTCCTTGCTCCTTCCTCCTGTCTCCTGAGATCACCTCCCCGAAAACTACCTTGTTTCAGTCTCACTTTGGGGAAGAAATTCAAACCATAACAGATTTCATTTTTGAAGGCTCAAGACCTCAGGACTTTCTGTCTCTGTCAGTCCAGAAAGATCCACTCCTGTTGCCCCAAGTCCCACAGGGAATAGCTACACACACAAGAAAGAGCCATTCAATTTGGTCATTTTTAAGAGATGAACCAACCACTAATTCCAAAAAGAGGAAAGTGCTGGGGTGAACGTTGCCCTCACAAGGGACCAATTATGTTTTTGCATTTTTTCCACTGACATTAACACCCAGAGGAGCCAAGAACATGTGGCTGAGCCAACTGTCCTTGAGTTATCTAATTCCCAGGCCTCCATCAGACACACACAAATAAACATACACAGTGCAGTGCCTAAAAATGGAAATCAAACCATGACAAATCTATGGCAGGTTTAGGACCTAGATAGTCTTTAACCCATCTTTCCATGTTTCTAAGAGTTGAGAGTCAGGGCCACATGCCAAAGAATCTAATGACCCCATGGCTAAAAGCAGGCGAGGAGCATGACAAGCCCAACTTTGGAGTGGTTCCCCCAACAACACAGCCAGCCAAGACCCCCTCCCCTCCCTATGCACCCTGACCTTTGTGGTGAGTCATTTCTCCGCCTCCTAACCTGGCCACCAATCCATCAAAGGAAAAAAGACAGCCTTCTTCCTTTTAGGAGCAAAACATCCTCTTCAAAGCACTGAATTTAGAGCCATTTCAAGACTTCCAAGGAAACTGTCAGTAGGACAGTTTAGAGCTTTCGGTTCCTCTAGGTCTAAACCCCACTGAGAGCCTCCTGTGTGCAAATAAGGCATCAGTGGGATACAGAGATGAGGAAAACCCAGTTTCCACCCTCAATGAGATTCCAGTGTCATGGGGCAAATGACAACTCATAGCACAGGAAGATGATGCTCTTTGACTTTTTCAAGGAGTTTCAATTCGTTTCTCCGGTTAAAGCCCATGGTACGTCAGAGGGTAGAAATGTGGCAAGTGCTACAGGGTGCACCTGCAGATCAGTTTTCAAGTGGACAACTGAGTTAACAGTGTGAAAAATCCAGAAACAGCAAAATTAAAACTACCAGATAAATTAATAGTAGTAGTAAGAATTTATTGTGCATATAAGAGCAGTTTGTGAACTGAAAGCTTTCAAATTTAAAACTGATATGAAGCCCAGGGGCATGACTTTACAGGATGGCTTATAAAGTAAAAGAGGAGATGTTTTTAACCCTTACAACGATTGGTTATTACAATGGGGTTTCCAAAGGGCAGGGAATTGGTTAAAAGTGATTATCTTGTATCATTTTTAGGAAGATGACTTGAGTTTCTTTTGTGATATCAGAGGCATTTATAAGAAATAGCCTGTTTTGCTTATGTTCATCAAATAAGTAACATTTAGTTTATATATGTGGCTTAAATGGTTTTGTCTACTTGGGGAATTCTCAATACTGGTCTCCATTTCTTATTTAATTTTAATAACAGATACTAAGAGACTTTGGACATATGTGAGATATAAGTGAGAAATTTTAAAAAGGCCCAATGCTTTTCTACAGAAAAAGAGAGGTTCTCCTCAAGCTCTACCCATGCTCCTGAGAAGCCCCAATCTAAGAAAGCACCTTCTTTTATAAGGTCAGGCCAAGCCTGCATCTGTGTCTGCTGCTGCTGCTGCTGTAGGCTGGCCTACAAGTACCGAGGAACAACTCATTCAGCATACACTTATTTGCTAAATGGGACCCACACCAAACCCCAGTCATGACATTACCTTTAAAAGCCATGAAACTTGGCTTTTAAAAAATGGGAAGCTGAACCTTGGACAGATGCTCTGATTAAAGATGGGATGAGGTCTAGACTCTCTCCAAAATGTTTAGCTACATTCACCTGGGCTTTTTCAGTCTTAAAAGATTATCCAGTTCCAAGATCCTTATCTCAGAACGTTCCCACACTGAAATGAAGATAGTTGTAAATTCCTCAACTTTCCTTTGTGGAGATGGGGACTGAGCCCTGCTACTTAAATTTGGACTGGCCTTAGTGACTTGCCTATCCAAAAGAAAGTGGCACAAATGATGTTCTCAGGATTCTGAGCCTCAGTCATAAGAAGTCTTGCAGCTTCTGCCTGGGACTCTCACTAGGAACTCTCACTCTTAGGATGCTCCCACATAGAACCCAGCCACCATATTGTGAGAGGCCTAAGCCACGTGGAGAGAGCACACACTGGTGTTCCAGTGACAGCCTCTACTTATAGCCAGCACCAAGTGCCATCCATGGGGATGTGGCATCTTGGATGTCCAGCCCAGTCAAACCTTCCAATAACTGCAACCAGCCACCATTCACTACAACTACACAGGAAAAAAAAAAAAAACATGCCCCAATAAGCCCAGCTGCCCCACAAAAACATGAGAAATAATAAGTTATTGTTTTAAGCCACCAAGTTTGGTGGTATTTTCATCCAGCAAGTAGATAATAAGAATACACAAATGAGGGAAATTGGTTAAGAACCAAGTAATAGGCTGGTTCCCATAATCCAGCTGCCCCTTCCTTCACAGTTCTTCACTTCCCCTGGGACCTGAGGGATTCTGGAGGGACCCATTGCTTCCAAACTCCTACAGAATGCAACACTTGTACATCAGAGTCAGAAGTGCCGAGGGTGACTCTCAAATTTAATGGCCTCATTATACAAAGAGCCTGAAGCTCAAAGAGATAAGGAAGAGATAAGGGATAAGTTGGTGACAATGCCTGGGCTGCAAGTTGCCTCTCCTGACTCTAATTTTCATGCTTCAGCTACAGCACTATGCTGCCTCCCTGTCTGTCCTGGAACAGAGCAGGCAGAGTCTTTAACACAGATTCTGTGAAGCATAACTTATTCCCTGCAGAGTTACTCTGAGAACCACAGGAATACTGCTTGAATGAGATCTCAGAATTAATCTGCACTTCACGAGCTCATTACACTGCCTAAAAGGGCAGACTGCCAAATGATGCCCCTTAAAATTTACTCATTACACCTGTTTTGAGCATCTACCATGTGCCAGGAAATGAATCAAGCATAGCCATAAGGGACACAAGCATGAGTAAAATAGAATCACTTCCCTAAAGCTGTTAGCCTAGGCCAAGTCACAGACACAACTAACTAACATAACTAACACCATGAAATGGTTTAACGGCACTATCTACAAAGTGGAATGGGGTCATCACTGGGTTTTCTGGAAGAGTAAAGCAAGATTCAGAGTGGCGGAGTTTGAGCTGGCCTTGAAGAGTAAGTAGGAAAAGACAAAGCAGGTATGAGATGAGAGTGCAAGTAGGAAGAAAGGTTATGAAGGAGTCAAAGTCCAAAGCATGCTTCAGAACTTCAAGTATTCTATATGACAAATGCGTCAAGGTTATAGTGGAGTGAGATGGGAATGAGAATCTGAGGTTGGGCAAGGCAGGGCTTACATCTCAGGATAAATGTTTGAAATTTTATCCTGAAGATAAAATCAGACATTGCATACCAGTACCAAGATAGATCTATGTTTCACAATTGAGACTTTCGCAGTGGGGAGGAATAGACAAAAACTGTGTATTAGTCAGCTTTTGCTAAGTAACAAACACTCCAAAATCATAGTGTCATAAAACAATAAGAATTTATTTCTCACTTTGCACCTATATTTTAGCTAAATATGCCTAACCTTGGTTAGGATTGGCTGGCCTTGGCTCCAGACAATGAGTAGGGTCCAGGTATACACAATGTATCTCTCATCCTCCTTGGACTAGAAGCTATCCAGAGCTTTTTCTTCTTGTGGTGATGGCAGAAGTACAAGAAGGCAAGCCTAACTGCACAAGCACATTTCAAGCCTCTGCTCACATCACACTTGTGAACGTCCCACTAGTAAAGGAAGCCACATGACCAAGCCCACATTAGGGGCCATCCACCATGAGGCCATGACAAGAAGATGGATGAATGATTCTATTACAGAGGTGTGAAGAGTTGGGACCAATGATGCAATCAACCGCAGGACAGGACAAGCAGAAAGAAAAAAGGTCCAATGGAAATATCATTGCAAAAGTCGAGACAGGAGGTGATGAGCATCAGAACAGAGCTAATGGCAGGAGGAAGGATAACAGGAAGGAGAATCTCCAGGCATAAGAGAGAGAAGAGGTGGGGACACCGCTGTGGCTTCTAGCTAAGCAACCAGAGAGTAGGTGATCAGACGGGTGAGATACAGCTATTTAAGTTAACTTTCTACCTCTTATCTGTCCCTGAAAGCAAGTCAAAGGGAATCAACAGAGATTATATTTTTCTGGGGAACCATTTCTGACTCTGTTCCTACATAGCCTGCTCCTTTCTGATACAGCCCATCTATGCTAGTTAAGCCTCTCTCCTTTCTCTTTCTCACCTCCTCTCATCCATCATGGACTTACTGACAAGTTCACAATTCACACCTGTGTAGCAATTGGGAGCAACTGAGCCTTCTAAGCTCTGATCCCTGAAGGGCCACCTCTAACTTATTCCACCTCACCTGAGAAGGTTTATGAGCTCCTGGTTCGGAGGTAAGCAAGACCATAGTAAATTCCCACACCCACCATTTGAAGGTATATTTCTTTGCCTTCCCCACAAGTCATCCAAGCCACAAGAAAATATTGTGGGTGTAGCTTATTACACAAATGAGCTAGGCCTGGAGAGAGCCTCTGTGTCTCCTAGAAGTGAACCATCTGGGGAAGGTGAAAGACAAGCAGATACAGAACTGGCACTTTCTGAAAAAGCCCACTTCACCAACCAGCCAACACATATTAATTAAGCACGGTTCCAGACATTGGTGACTCTCAACTGTGATAGGCAGAATTCTAAGATGCACCCAAGTTTCCCACTCCATGATGTATGCATCTTGTATGAGTCCCTTGCCTTCAGTATAAATATGATAGGTTATCCTAATCTGTTGATTATGTTAGATTATATAAGACTCTATCACAGTAGACGGGAGAGAGACTAGAATTCAAAGAGACAAGTTCCTGCTGCCCTAGAAGAAGGCCATCCACATTGTGAACTACTGCTGACAGCTACCTGGAAAAGGGTGGAAAATGTCTTCTAGTTGCTAAGATTAGTCCCTGGATACTAGAAACTTAAGTCCTGCAATCATAAGGAAAAAATTCTGCCAATAACCAGTTATCTTGGAAGAGGACTCCATCCAAGGATTAGATTAGATTTCAACCGCAGCCATCACCTTGATTTCAGCCTGGCAAGACCCTGAGCAGAGAACCCAGCTAACCTATACTTTGACTCCTAACTCCACAAAAAGCATAACATAATAAATTTGGGTTTTTCTAAGGTGGTGTATTTGTGGTGATTTGTTACACAACAATGAAAAACAATTATGGATGCCAACTCCAGAGGTTGGTAGTCTACACTGGGTATAACAGTTGTGGTGTAAACTCATAGATTCCTTATCTCTTTCTGTTCCACCTTCCTTGTCACATGACCTCCAGCTTCCTACATGGCTTATCTTCATGCTCAAAGATGGTGGCCTAATCTCCAGCCATTCTAAGCACAGGAAAAGGGAAGGAGAGAATGATCAAAGAGGTGTTTCCTGGCCCTCTTTTCCCCACTTTTAAGGAAAAGGTCTAGAAGTTCTACCTCACAGCTTTTGCTTCTTCCTCAATAGCAAAAAATTACATGGCACAACTAGCTGGAAGGAGGTTGGGGAAAGTAGCTGGGCTCAACTGCTGCTTTTAAAATCAAACACCCTTTTATAATAAAAACTCTCAGTAAATTAGGAATAAAGGGGAACTTTCAACTTGATAAAGAATATCTACAAACAATAACAATAACAAAACATCATACTTAATGGTGAGAAACTCAAGCTTTGCACTAAGATCAAGTATACAGCAAAAGACAGCCCTTCTCACCATTCCCTTTCAAGATTATACTGGAAATTTTAACTAATGCAATAAGACAAGAAATAAAACAAAAAAAGTATATAGATTGAGAAGGAATAAATAGACCTGTCTTTGTTTGCAGATGACAGGATTGTCTATGTAGAAATCTGAAAAAAATGACAAAAAAAAAACCCTCCTGGAACTAATAAACAATTATAGCAAACTTGGAAGTATGATGATACGGGTTAATATACAAAAGTCCATTGTCTTTCTATATATCAGCAATGAACAACTGGAATTTGAAATAAAGTACACAATACTATTTACATTAGCATCCCCCCAAATAAAATACTTAGGTATAAATCTAACAAAATATGTGTTAAAACTATATGAGGAAAACTACAAAGCTCTAATTAAAGAAATCAAAGAAGAATGTGAAAGGGTTACATATTGAATAATTCTAGCTATATGATATTCTGGAAAAGGCAAAACTATGAACATGGTAAAAAATTAGTGGTTGCCAGGAGTTGGAGGTGGCGGAGATGAATGCACAGAACACAGAGAATATTTAGGGCAATGAAAACACTGTATGATACCATAATATTGGGTACATGTCATTATACATTTGTCCAAACTCATAGAATGTACAAGAGTGAACCCCAGTGTAAACTATGGACTTGGGTAATGATGATGTGTCAATGTGGGTTCATCAATTGTAACAAATGTACCACTTTGGTGGGGTATGTTGATAATGAGTCAGACTATACATGTGCGAGGAAAGGGAATATATGAGCAATCTCTGTATCTTCCCCTCAGTTTTGCCGTAAACATTAAAATGCTCTAAGCAAGTAGTCTTTAAAAATAAAATTAAAAACAAGGTACTTTGATGAAGACAGGATTCATGAATATTGGGTATATGTATTGATTTCTATTGCTATAAAACAAATTAGCACAAACATAATGGCTATTGGTGTATCTACTGGCATAACATTTAAAAACTGGTGGTTCTCCCATCTGGGTCATGGGGATCCACTCCATTAAACAAGAGACTCCTCTACAGATCTTTCCTGGATAAGTCTATGTCTGTTTTTGGTCTCTGCTAAGATGACTGAGAGGATTCATGAGTCACAAACCAGATCTCTTCAGAAAGCTCTGTGTGTGACTAAACTTTGTGCTCGTTTTTCCTTCTGAACGACGAGCAAAAGTTTGTCCAGCTACAACTTGACTTCTCCCCAGAGCACACTTTCCCAACAGTGGACCTTCAAATTTGGTGTCTTGCAATTGGGATAGGCTAAGGAATTTCCCAAATTTTAAGTCTTCGTTCCTTTTTGTTTAATAATTCCTCCTTCGATTTACTTCTTTCTTTCCAGCAAGAAGGAACTAGGTTGCACTTTCAATACTTTGATTGGCAGTCTCCTCAGATAAATATCTAAGTTCATCATTTACAAACTCTGCTTTCCACATAACGTTGGGGGAAAAAAACCTCAGCTAAGTCATTTGCCACTATGTAATGAGGATTTCCTTTCCTCTAGTTTCCAATAACGTGATTCTCATTTTCTTCTGAGCCCTCACAGAGACACCTTTAATGTTCATACTTCTACAATGTTTTGTTTATGACACTATAGGTATTCTCTGAGACAATATCGGCTTTGTCTATCATGTTTCTCACTTTCTCCTGAGCCCTCACAGGCAGTCTTTAATATCCATATTTCTAACCAACGGTTTGTTCAAGGCAAACTTGACTTTTTCTACCATGGTCCTCAAATTTTTCCAGCTTTTGCCCAATACCCAGTTTCAAAGTCATGTTCACATTTTTTAGGTATTTGCTACAGCAGCACCACACTTCTAAATACAAAATGTATATTAATTTCCCATTGCTGCTGCAATATATTACAATAAAGTTACTGTAGAGGTTATTGTGGCTTAAAATGACACAAAGTTACTCTCTTACAGTATTGGTGGTGAGAACTCAAAAATCAACTGGTCAGCACAGCTACACTCTTTCTGGAGGTTTTAGGGTAGAATCTATTTCTTGCCTTTTTCCAGGGCCCACACCTCACTTTGTATATAAGTCTCCTTGGTTAGATGGATTAAAATGACCGTGACATTTACGCGCAAAACAAAGAGCAGGGTGAACACATAGTCAAAAGGACAAGCTCTAAGCATTCAGAGAGCTATGATTTTATTAACTTAGATACTTGGTCTCAACAGGGGCTCCTCAAAGAAGACCATGAGTCTTCTCAAAGAGCTAAAAGCTTAGAACAGATGACCTCAGATTTTCCCCAACTTTTAAACCTTCTTTACTGTGACTTTGGCTTGTACGATTGTTCTTAAATAATGTTCTTCATCCCTGTCATAAAATATGTCCAAAGCCACTTCTGAAAAAGACTAAAAAAAAAAAAAAAAAACCCAGCAAAGCAAGTTTTGGTAAAATCCATTTGGCTTTAGTGTTCAGCTCTCCAGCAGAAATTCAGGTCAGTCCATCAGAATGCAATTTACTAAAAGCCTTCCTTTTGGACATATGCATCAGCCAACACAAGGAGAAAGAAAAGAAATATGAGGCATGAGGGTGGTGACTTGCATTTACAGAATGGAGCAACTAGACACTTGGCTAAGATAGGGTGTTTTTGAAGTAAACATGAAATGGAGCAGTTTTCCTGGTTTCTGTCAACTGAAGATTAGGAGGCAGAAGTTAAATGCAGGCATTTTTTCCTTTCACAAATAATATGGATGTTTGCAAAGCACTTGTAAAGCATTCGCTGAATAGCTGTGATTTACAGTGTTCCCTGCACCTAGAAAACAGAGAAATTTAACCATATTAATGGAACATAAAGTGCTAATAATCTCCAGCTCAAGAAATCCACAAGACCCTCCCCCTAACAAATCTCTATGTAAGAGAAAAGAGATCAGTAATGAAATGAACGTGTTTACACTGTAGGGGTGAGGGGGGTAAATGGCAGAATTGTGACTGTTTGGGGTTTTTTTAAAATTTTGTTTGGTTGGTTGTTTTGTTGTTCTACTTTGATTTTGTCTTGTTTAACTTTCAGGCATTCATTCCTCTTGTTTCTCTAACCAAACTGTAATCTCTTTGAAGACGGCCCCATGGACCTTATGGATTTCATGAATCATAACCCCAGCCCAAGCACAGGGTCTTACTTACCAATAGGCACTCCATAAATCTATTTAGTAATGGCTGAGGATGTCCAGTTCCACAGTTTACAAGACATAAAAACTGCCTACAGACTCCCATGCAGGACAGGGGGAGTACTTGTCCCTTGGGTCTAGCTGAAAAGCAAGGAACAAAGGAGTCTTTTTATTTTTTTTACTTAAGTCCCTTAAGTATTTTATTTATTTTTATGTGTGATTATTTTTTAATTTTTATTTTAATTAGTTTCAAGCATATAGTACATTACTTAGACATCTATATAGTTAGTAAAATGATACCTCAATTGCACCCTCCCTCCCCTGACCCTTCACCTAGCCAGTCTATTAATGCTAATTGCATTCCCTATGCCATGCTTCCCATCCCCATGACCATCTATCAGCTACTAATTTGTACTTCTTTAACCTTTCATCCCATTCTGCAACCCCAAACTCCCCTCCCCTCTGTCCGTCACCAAATTGTCCACTATATTTGTGAGTCTGTTTTTGATTAGTTTGTCCTTTTTACTCCTTAAATTCTGCATATAAATAAAATCATATAGTGTCTACCTTTCTCCATCTGACTTAAATACCTTCTAGGTTCATCAAAGCAATATCTTTTTCCATCCCCTTCCTTTTCATATGTAGGGTCTTGTTTTCTTATCCTTTGCAGCCACTCTATCTTGTTGGAGCACTTAATTTTTTCCATTTAAGGTACTTATTGATAGGAATGTAGTTGTTACCATTCTTTATTCCTGTTTTTGATACGTGTTTTTTCTTCTTAAAGAAGTCCTCCAACATTTCCTGTAATACTGGCTTGGTGGTGAAAATTCCTTTAGCTTATTTTTGTCTGGGAAGCTCTTTATCTGTCCTTCAACTCTAAATGATAGCTTTGCTGGATAAATTATTCTTGTTGTTGATCCTGGGTCTTCATCCTGTCAAATATTTTTTGCCAAGCCCTTCTGTCCTGCATAGTTTCTTTTGAGAAATCAGCTGCCAGTCTTATGGGTGTTTCCTTTAAGTAATTATCTGTTTTTCTCTTGCTGCTTTTAAGATTCTCTCTTTGTATTTAACCTTTGGCATTTTAATTATGATGTGTCTTGGTGTGGGCCTCTTTGGATCCCTGATTTTTGGAATTCTCTGAGCTTCCTGGGGTTTTATGTCCATTTCCTTCACCAGGTTAGGGAAGTTTTCCATCATTATTTCTTCAAACAGCTGTTCAACATCTTGATTTTCTTCAGTTATGCCAATTAGATGGATATTTGGACCCTTAATAGTGTCCCCATATCCTCCTTAAATTATTTTTATAGTCTTGGCATCTTTTTTCTTGCCATTCTGATTGAGTGTCCTGATTGGCTTTCCTGTCCTCTAGATAGGATAGAAATATCCTTTTCTTTATTCACTTTGTTTATTCCTTTGTTTATTCCATTTAATATGCTTCTCATCTCAGATAATGTGTTCCCATTTCAGACTGGTTCCCTCATATGATTTCCTTTTCCATTTTTGTTTTTTTATCTATTTGTTGAAGTCCTCACTAAATTTATCTGCACATCCAAAAGTTCATTGAGCATCTTTATAATAAGCATTTTGAACTCTGCATCTGTTAGATTACTTAACTCCATCATATCTGGATCTCTGTTCTCTTCTCTGATGTGGTTTCTGCTTGTCTTCCAATTTTGCCTGCCTTTTCATGTCTGTTTCTCTGTGCTAAGCAAAGCTCCTAAGTCTCCCAGCCTTATTGTTGTGGATTTGCAAAGTAAGTGTCCAGCGGCACAGTCCTGAGAGGGGCTCGGCTACAAGCCAAATTTAGCTCAAACCTCTGCCTCTCCAGGGCCACCTGTTAAGATTCAGCAAGCAATCCACAGGTGCTGTGCTTATAGTTGCCTCAAAAGGCCACACCAGAAACTGAGGTCAGCTGCCTCTACCAGTGTGAGTCTCAGCAAGGAGCACCTAACTTGCTGAGGATATACCTGGATGTGGCTTGGGTGGGGCTCAAGTTGGGGGGAGGTGGGGTTTCAGAGAATCCTCTGGGTGGAGCGACCTTTGTTTTCAGTTTGATGGTGTCACAGCTATGGCCGCACTATGTCCTTGCACTGGTAAGGGTGAGGGCTCAACAGGGGACAATGGATACTTCCAAGGAACAAGACTCTGAGTGAGTCTTGCCTCAGCCCTCACTCTGACAATGTCTCTCTGTAAGTCCCTGGTGCCTCCTGTGTGCAGCCAAATCGGCACTGGTGCTCATTGAGCAGGTCCATCACTGCGAAAATCCACTCACGGTCACAGCCCCTTTAAGAGGCGTCTGCCTCTGCCACTGCTGCAGCCCCCATCTCACTCAGCCGCTGGGACCGGGAAGCCCCACGTCCTCACCCCGTCAGACCTTCTGCCATTGTAGGGTGCTTTCTTGAATTTCTCTGTAGTTGTATGGCTTGTTCATCTAGATTCCAGGTGACTTTTCCTTGCTGCTGCTCCGTATTTCTGTCATAACTTTGATTTGGTCACCTGAGGGATGAACAGAGCCTCTATCATCTATGCCATGGTCCCCCTTCAGGAAAGTCTTTAGACCATGGATTTCTCTTCAAGTAGGAGCCAATAGCCCAAGACTGCCCTGTTCCTACCCCTATCCTGGAAAGCAAACTTTGCCCAAGCCCACAGAGTCTCATCCTATTCAACCCATGTCTGCTTTGTTTGCAGCTCACAGAGCCAATTACCATAGAAATACAGAGGAAGGAGCTAAAGCTTTTCTCTTTGATGTGACACAGACAATGACAATCTTCAACTTCCTCTTTAAAAAAGAAAAAAAAGATAAAAATTACCTGCAGCTGTATGTAAATAGTTACAAAATAATTACAAATTTCACCTAAAAGAAGGGAACAAACAGCAGGCAAAACAGACACTTTCCTGGTTCATCTCTCTTCTGTTAAGGTTCAAAAGACAACTTGGAACCTTCCCACCTACACTTCTTGTATCTGGCCTATCAGGAGAAACTAGTCTATTTGCTGCCTATAGTTTTACTGTTGGAGGCTTAGCGGCTGCTAAAGATAAGGACATCTGTCATAGTGCACTAGAAAGAGCTTTCTGTTTGCCAAAATCCGGAGACTGGAAAAAAGACATCATTTATGTTTTCATGTAAATGACTGAATCAAATGTTTCTTGTGGAACATTGCTCCAAATTCTGGAGCAAGGCAGCTCTTACACATCATTGCAAGGTCATGGGACCTCTAGAAGATTCCATGACGCAACCTCCCCTAGGAGCCAAGTTCTTTTTAGGGTACAAACCAATTCTAAGAAAACTTGCAACACAGTACAGCTGTGACCGTTTGCCCCAAAGCTCCTCATCAGCATCCATTCATGGCTACCGAACTCATGGCTGGGAGAGGGTGGTATGGCCCTAGTAACAGGGACCGGGACACAGATCACTGACTTTTTTTTGGGGGTTTTTTTTTTTTTTTTGGGGGGGTGGGGAGAGGGGTTCTGGTCTGCTCCAGTCAAATTTCTTCTCTCAGTTTCTGCTTGGATGACCCAGGAGGCATCTTACTTTATCATCCTGATGACTTACCTTAATTCTTCTGTTTATATGAACCAGGAGCAATAATAAAAAGTTTTTGTGTTGATAAATAACACACAAATGTGGACAGGTCACATTTAGTGCACATTACTCAGATGAATAGAAAACCATAGACATAGCTTCTGGAGACTCCTGCTTCTAGTAACAGTAGGCTAGGTAACTTAGACAAAACCTCCCCAAAAAACCCACCTTCTGAAAAGCACCAGTTTTCTAACAAGAAACAGTGAGGGTGACCCATTTGCTTGTATTCTCACCCTGAGTGCCATTGGTAGGTGATGTAAAATACCTAACAAAGTGTCTAGTTCTTCACAGAGAAAGAGAATGAAGGACTTCACAAAGAGTCAGCTTCATTGGGTGTGGAGTCACTGTGTCACTGCATTATAATACGGAGTAATTGATAGTCATAATGGTGAACAAGAGTCATCAAGGAAGTTGAACCATGTAGACATTCTGCTTAAGAGTCTCACCTGCTTCAGAAAGACTTCTCTCCAAAATGCTCAAAGGGTTCATGGCATAAATTTGCCTTGACATTTAAAGGCATATGTGAATAATGCATTTACGTGAAATGCCATATTCTCAAAGAATACAGTCATACCTAGGAGATAGTGTGGATTTTGTTCCAAACAACTGTAATAAAGCAAATATCACAATAAAATAAGTCACAAATTTCTTGGTTTCCCAGTACATATAAAAATTACGTTTACTCTATACTGTAGTCTATCAAGTGTGAAATAGCATTATGTTTTTTTAAGATATACGTACCTTAGTTTAAAAATATTTAATTGCTAAAAAATGTTAAATATCATCTGAGCCTCCAGCAAGTTGTAATTTTTTTTACTGTTAAAGGCTCTGTCTCAATGTTGATGAAATTGTATGTGAAGTGCAATAAAATGCAGCACAATAAAATGAGAATGGTTGTGCTGGATAAATGAGATGTTTCTGTCTGTGGTTTTTTTTTTTTAATCAGTGAATACAATTCACATGTTGAACAATTTACAAAATATGCAGCATGTTAATTACCTCAGCATCAAACTGAGAATCCCCATGAATCTCCCAGTGACAGCACCTACTACATATACATCAAAGGACATTTATTATTCTCCACAGATTAAGCAACCTTCAGCCCATAGTCCTTTGGGAGTTAACCTCCAAGCCCACTCCTGGTAAAATGCACACAACAAACTTGGCCAGAGTGCATAAGAAAGGTGCAGTTCCTCAATTCAGGCAAAGTGAGACTGCTACAAATGCACACTAGGAATAGTTGCTTCCAACTGCACACAGGTACAAGGAGTTTTGGGGGTGATATTCATTCTTAACTCCTGGTTGACCCCTAATAGACCTAAGCTTATGCTGGACTCAGAAGATTGTACTTAGTCTTCGTGGAGTATCTTCTGAGTGATACCTCCTCAATTGCCTACTCAATTAAGAGGCCACCACCTTCCTAAGATGTATACATATGATTCTGTAAAGAAGGTAGACACTGATAGATCAACCAATGTGGGTAAGAGTTAGCAGGCATAAACATAGAGAACTTAGTCTACTTTGCTTAAAGATGGTAGGATTAATGGTCTATTTTTTCTTAAAAAGAATCTATGACAATCCTTCAACCAGTCCAATCTGCTCTACTTCCTTAATGCCTCCTGAAACTGGCCATTTCCATTCCAAGCCATGATACCTGCCCTCCTGGACTCTTTCAACAGTCTCCTGATGCATTTCCCTGCTTTCATGCTTGCCCATTCTCCACTCACCAACCAGTGATCTTTTTAAAGCAGAAATTAGACTAGTCACTCCCCTGCCTAAGCCTCCCAAAGGCTTTCATCACTTAGAATAATATCCAAAACTTTTGCCATGGCCTAAAAAACCCTATCTGATCTGGTCCCTGCCTACCCGCCTTTTGGCGTATCTCCTATCATTCTCACCTCCTTCACTCTGTTCCAGCCATGTTGGCCTCCTTGTCAGGCAGGCCTGGGACACATTAAGCCTGTTTCCACCTCAAGAATTTTACAATTGTTGTTCCCTCTGCCTGGATGCTCTTCACATAGGCAGTTCCATGTCTGGATTCTTTTTACCATTCAGTTCTTCACTGAACTGTCACCTTCTCCAAGAGACCCTCCCTGACCACCCAACCCAAAAAATTGCCTCTTCTCACTCATCACCCCCTATGATTTAATTCTCTTCAGTTCACTTTGTAGCATATAATAGTTCCAGAAATTGTCTTGGTGATTTGGCTTTAACTTGATTTTTCTTTTTACTGTCTTCCTGCTAGACTATAAACTCCTTGAGATCACAGTTCTTGCCTATCTTGCTCAGTATTCTGTGTCATCAACATTCAGAATAGTGTTTGGGACATCATGGATGTTTAATAAGTGTTTATTGAATAAATCAACCAATTTTTTTAGATTCCAGAGGACATGTCATTAGAACAGTTACATCAACTGCCATTTTGTTCAAAGAGGATAAACTGAGCCATAATTTGGTCTAAGGTTTATTTGGATATCTATTAATAGTTTACCAATATTGGTCAAGTCAGGAAGAAAAAAATCAAAGATTTAAAGTCAATACTTTTTTCTCATTATTCTCTTCCCATTTAGACACATTCGTACCTTCCTCCCAAAATCTGAATTTGCTTAAACACTTAAGTACAGCATCAGGTCAGCCAGATCCAAGCACCAGGTTAATTACAGCCAAATGTATTTCTTGTCCTTTGGCATCTGCTTAAGCAGCAATTCTCAAAATTTAGCATCATCAGAATCACTTGGAGTGCTTGTTGAAACACACATACTGGACTCAAGGGTATACTGGAACAATTTGTAACTGCTCATGATAGGAGATTATTAAATTTTCAGAAATTTTGCAAGTCAGTTGTGAAACACAGCTATCATTAAAAATTAAATGATAAATTTATAATTAAAGAAATTATGTTTTTAAAAACCACATTATTTCAATTATATGACCTTCTAGAAAAGGCAAAAATAGCATTTTTTTTTTTGGGAGATGGTAAAAAAGATCTGTGGTTGCCAAGGATTAAAAAGAAGGCAGAGATGAATGGACAGGCAACAGAGGATTTTTAGGGCAGTGAAACTACTTTGTATGTTATGTAATTATGAATACATGTCATTATACATTTGTCCAAACCCAAAGAATGTACAATATCAAAAGTGAACCCTAATGTAAATTATGGACTTTGGGTGACAATGACATGTAGATTCATCAATTGTTAACAAATTTCCCATTCTACTGTGGGTTGTTGATAGTGAGGGAGCCTGTGAATTTGTGGTGCTCAATTTTGCTATGAACCTAAAACTGCTCTAAAAAATAAAGTCTATTTAAAATACTACACTAAAAGCATTTCCTAATTATTTTACTACATGTTTCTATTATGTATGACCTTGAGGATATCTATCTACTACATCTGTATGATGGAAACCGTATAAAATGGTGGGATGCTACACATCTCTTTATAACTCCTCGTTCAGTGGTGCTTTGTGGCTTGAAATTGTCCATGGTAGAAGTATTTACAGAATAGAAATTTAAAAATGCTATAAGTGTGGACTTGGTTTATTACTTGTTTGATTGTCTAGACTTAAGATAGTAATGAAAAAACTTTTAATAATATAGATTAAACTTAAATGTGTGTCGGTCTATGTCTATGGCATTGTTAGTAGAAAAATAATTTTAAGAAAATAATCTTCTAGTAGTTGAAACTATTACCTGATTCAGCAAAGAGGTTGCTCATGTCATTGACAAATAAGTGACATTCTGACATAACATAAATCTTTATTTGTTTCATTTTTATCTTAGTATTTAATGTAAACAAAAATATCAACTAACATTCATGTTGGAACTACACTCATTCACCAGTTGCAACATAGGTTGTCTCTGATACGAAAGTTTGGTAAAAACTAATGAAAGTATTTTGCGAAAATAAATTTGTCACATGAAATTTATTATAAGGAGTATTGAATATATAATTATTATTTGTAAATTGTGTGCTGCATATCTGTCACTAAAATTTATAATAAACTTACGTACATAAATAGATGCTTTTTTTTCAGAAAGACATTTGTTACGCATTTGCCAGCACACAGCAAGCTGGACCCCACCCTCGGAGCTCTAGATTCATTAGGAGTAAAGTGAGGCCCAGGAATTTGCATTTTTAAAATGTTCCATAGGAATGTTAGTCCTGTTGTTCTGGAGACGACTCTCAGAGAACAGGAGAACATCTGATTTAAGAAAAAGAGACTTAAAACCACAATGAGATATCACCTCATACCTATGAGAATGAGTATTATCAAAAAGTGTCGATATGGATGGATCTTGACAGTATCATGTTAAATGAAATAAGCCAGACAGAAGAGGACAAGACCCATATAATTTCACTCATATGTGGGATATAAAACAAATATCAACAAATAAATAAAATGAAAAAATAAACAAACTCATAGATACAGACAACAATATGGTAGTTACCAGAGGGGAAGGGAGTTGGGGGAAAATAAAGAGGATAAAGAAGGTCAAATATATGGTGACAGAAGGCAAATAGACTGGGTGGTGAGCACACAATGGAGTATCCAGATGTTGTGTTACAAAGTTGTACACCCAAAATCTACATAATATTAACCAACATTATTAACCAATAAACTTAATTAAAAAAAAGAAAAATGATAATAAGTGTTGGCAAGGATGTGGAGAAAAGGGAATCCATGTGCACTCTTAATAGAAATAAATTGGTATAGCTGCTATGAAAAACAGTATAGAATTGGCTCAAGAAATTACAAATAGAACTACCATATGATCCAACAATCCCATGCATTGGTATATATCCAAAGAAAATGAAATCAAGATCTCAAAGAGATATTTGCATTCCCACATTCATTGAAGCATTATTTATAATAACCAAGATGTGGAAACAATCTGTGTCCATCAACAGATGAATGGATTAAAAATTTATGTGTGTGTATATTATATGTGTGTGTGTGTGTACACACACACACACACACACACACACAAATATATGTGATGAAATATTATTCAGACATAAAAAGGAAGAAAATCCTGCCATTTGCAACATGAATGGACCCTGAGGGCATTATACTAAGTGAAATAAGCCAGACAGAAAAAGACAAATACAGTATGATCTCACCTATATATGGAATCTAAAAAAAAAAAGCTGATTTCATAGAAACAGAATAGAATGGTAATTGCCTGGGGCCTGGCATAAGGGTGTCATAGGTGAAAAGGTACAAATTTTCAGTTATAAAAAGAATAAATTCTGGCAATTTAATATACAGCATGGTGACTATAGTTAATACAGTGAGTGTTGTATATTTGAAAGTTGCTAAAAGTAGATCTTGATAACAACACACATAGTTAATTGTGTGAGGGCAATGGATGTGTTCATTATCTTGATCTTGATAATCATTCTACAATGTATGTGTATATCATATCATCACATTGTACACTTTAAATAATACAATTATGTTTGTCAATTATTTCTCAGTAAAGTTAAAAAACAAATTGTTATATTATAATTATAATACACATGGAATTTGAAAGTTTAAATAAGAAAACATAATGTCAAATATCTCAATAATTTTATACTGATTTCATGTTGAAATGATATTTTATGAATTATAATATATCATTAACATAAGAGGAAAAAGTACAAGAAAAGGAGGCTTTCATCATGGGTCTTCCAATTGATGGGTAGAATATTCACTTCACTGCACTCAGTAACCAAATATGTTATCAAACAAATATTGACTTCTGGTGGCAGTAGGCATTACAAGTTAATTCAAACATTTGTTCAATAAATGATAAATCTTGAGGCAAAATAAAGAGAGGCACTAACTCCACCAAATTGGAGGCCAGTTCAGTGTTGCGACATGCAGGGAGCTAAAAGACTCAATCAATAGATTGCCCCATTAGCCTGCCACATCACCAAAATTCCCACAATTTGAATCAATCCAGTAAGGTCTTGTTTAAGTGCAAACATTTTTGCTGGGAGGGTAGAGATAGTAACCAACTTAAAGGTTGTCCTATACAAAACCATCTGCTTTGTTCCCAGACTAAGGCCAGACATTTCTCCTTCCTTGTTCATTACATTTACACCTGCTTCATGTAGAACTTGTCATTCAATTAACTTGTTCCCCTTTTCTTGTGGACCTCAGGTTCATAAAAGTACATTAATCATAACACTGGTGTTGACTGGAGGTGTCAGATGTTGGTGACATAGGAGAATGCTGAACTTACCCCTTCCATGAACAAAACAAAAATATATGTATATAGGATACAATTACACCTGCAAGACAACTGAGCACTGAACAAATACCTTCTGGGAATAAACAAGAGAAAGAGATTGAATAGAGAAGGCTAGGAAGCCAATGGAAGCTGTGGAAACTCCAGGCTCAGAGGGGTCCATAAGTGCCATTGTGTACATCCCTCTTTACCTCCATAGAGTGGGTAGGAGGCCTAAACAGTTGCTCTGGCCTGCCTGCAGGATCACTGCGGTGTGTTCCTAAACACATCACCTGAGCCTATTTTAGCCCAAACAAAGGGAGCAAGTAGGGTCAACAGGGCATTGCCACATGTACTTGGCCTCCCCACTCAGAATTGCTCCGGCTTAGTAGGCCAGGGCTCTGAAGGTCTTAAGCACCTGCCAAGCTCCTACTAGCCTACCAAAACCACCCTGTACACAAAATGTACATAGCGTCCACTTCTATATAAGGTCACTATTCCAAGACTAGAAGAGACATATATTTTGTCTAATTTATATAAACAAACATAAAAGAAGAATATCTCTCAAATGAAAGAACAAGAAAATGCCCAGGAAAAAAACCTAAGGAAATAAAAATAATTAATTTTCCTAATAAAGAAATTTTTTTTAAAAAAAAAGGTCATAAAGAAAGCTCACCAAACTTAAGAGTGGAATAGAACTTAGGGAAAACTTCAAAGAATTAGAAAATATAAGGAAAAAACAAGCAAAGTCCAGTTAAGATGAAGAAGTAGGTAAACACTATACTTGCCTCCTCCCATGACTACATCAAAATTACAATAGAACAAACATCATTAAAAAATCACCTGAAGTCTAGCTGAACAAAAGTCCTGCAACTAAAGAGATACAGAAGGAGCCACCTCGAGACTGGAGAGGCAGAGACACTGAACAGACTGATTCCACACCTACGTGTGGCAGTTAAAAATCAGGAGGGATCTCTTGGCTATGCAGGCCCCCCAGGAGAAGTGAGGGGTCCTGGCCCCACACCAGACTCCTGAGCCCAGGGTTCCAGTGCCGAGAAAAGAAGGTCCCATATAAAATCTGGATGTGAAAATTATTGAAGATTGTGGCTATGTTAGACAAAGGGCTGCAGGAGTTTTAGGCATTCCTCTTAAAGGGCCTATGCATGGACTTTACCACTGACAAATTCACTCTGAGCTCCAGTGCTGCAGCAGCAGCTCAAAAGACTCTAGGGACACAGGGGGAGGAATGGAAATGTCTGGTTGCAGGGCAAGGGCTGGAGGGGCAGCTTTCTCCCAAACAGAAGTACTGGAGGAGTCCACTCTTCCTTTGTTGAGCTCTCCCCACACCCAGTGTGCAGACACAGGCTGCTGTCATATCTGAGTTCCCATCAAACTGGATAACACAGGTCGCTCCACCCAAGGCATTTTCTGAGACTCCAGCTCTCCCAACTTGTGGGATCATTCAAGCCACGTCTACTGATTTATTCCATAAAAATGGCCTCTTGGCTCTTGTTGCAGGCTTTCCTACAATCTCTCAAAGGTTCACAAAACCTAAACAAGCAGCATCTGGCTTCGGCATGCCCTGTACCTCTTACCAAGCAGCCCCAAGGCCTGCTCTAGTGGCAGCCAGTTTCAGGTTCTGGCTTAGTCTCTCGAGGCATCTATAAACCCAGCACAGATGGTAACCATCTGTGGATTGATTGGTGGCCTTGGAGGTGCACAGCCTGCAGCTGAACTTGGCCTGCATCTTGGAACCCCCTCAGAACTGTACCACTGGGCCTCACAGCACACCTACTACATAAAGCCACTCTTCTAAGACTGGGAGACATCGCAGCCCTAACTAATACATAGAAATAGACACAGAGAGGCAGCCAAAATGGGGAGACAAAGAAACAAGTCCTTCATGAAAGAACAGGACAAAGTTCAGAAAAAAGAACTCAACAAAATGGAGACAAGCAATCTACCAGATGCAGAGCTGAAAACACTGGTTATGAGGATGCTCAAGGAACTTAGCAGAAGTGTAGATTAACTCAATAAGAACTTTAACAAAGAGATAAGAAACATAAAAATGGAGTTGGAAACCACAAAAGGGAACCAGTCAGAAATGAAGAATACAATATCTCAGATAAAGAGTACGTTAGAGGGAATCAACAGAGTGGAGGAAGCGGAGATCGAATCACTGATACAGAGGAGGGGGTAGTGGAGGACACTCAGTCAGAACAGCAACAAGAAAAAAGAATTCAAAAAATGAAGATAATTTAAGGAGTCTCTGAGAAAACATCAAGTATTAAAACATTCACATCATAGGTGTATCAAAGGAGAAGAGAGAGAGCAAGGAATTGAAAAACTATTTTAAGAAATAATGACAGAAAACTTCCCTAACCTGGTAAAACAAAATAGATATACAAGCCCAGGAAATTCAGAGAATTTCCTGAAAGAGATTAACACAAAGAGGCCTATGCCAAGAGACGACATAATTAAAATGCCAAAGGTTAAAGACAAAAAGAACCTTAAAAACAGCAAGAGAAAAACAATGTTACCTACAAGGAAGCTCCTATAAGACTGTGTCAGCCAATTTCTCAACAGCAACTTTGCAGGTGGTAAGGCCTTGGCACACAATAGTCAAAGTGATGAAAACCTAGGACCTACAACCAAGATTACTCTATCCGGCAAAGCTATCATTTAGAACTGAAGGACAGATAAGGATCTTTCCAGACAGGAAAAAGCTAAAGGAGTTCATCACCATCAAGCCAGTATTACAGGAGATGTTGGAGGGACACCTTTAAGAAGAAGAAAAAAAATGTATTAAAAATATAAATAAAAAATGGCAATAACTATATACCTATCAACAAGTACTTCAACCGAAGAAGAAGTCCTCCAATCAAAAGATAGGGTGGCTGAATGGAGAAGAAAACAAGACCCTTACATAGGCTGCCTACAAGAGATTCACTTCAGATTAAAAGACACACACAGACTGAAAGTAAAGGGATGGAAAAAGATATTTCGTGAAAATGGAAACCAACAACAAAAATAGCTAGGGTTGCAATACTTATACTAGACAAAATAGACTGAAGGAATCAACAGCAGATTAGCTAACACAGAGTGGATCAGCAAACTGGAAGACAGACTAGTGAAAATCAACCAATCAGAATAGCAGAATGAAAAATATATATATTTTTAAAAATAAAGATAGTTTAAAGGACTTCTAAGATGACATCAAGCACTCAAACATTCACATTACAGGGATTCCAGAAAGAGAAGAAAAAGAAAAAGAATGGAAACATTATTTAAAGAAATAAAGGTTGAGAATTTTTCTAATTTTGGAAAGAAAACAGACATCCACATCCAGGAAGCACAGAGAGTTCCAAACAAGATGAACCCCAAAAGATCACACCAAGACATAATGTGGTTAAAATGGCAAAAGTTAAAGATAAAGAAACAATCTTAAAGGAAGCAAGAGAAAAACACATTATGTGCAAATGAAACCCTATATGTCTATCAGCAACTTTACAAGCCAGAAGGGAGTAGCAGACATCTTTAAAGTGCTGAAAGAAAGGAACCTACGGCCTAGAATAATTTACCCAGCAAGGTTATCATTTAGAACTGAAGGAGATATAGTTTCCTAGACAAGTAGAAACTAAAGGCATTTATCACCATTAAACCAGCTTTATGAAACATGCTCTAACAGATCTTCTTTAAGTAGGAAAAAAAGACCATAACCAGAAATAAGAAAATATGAGAAAAATAAAAACCTCTGGTAAAGCCAAATATTCAATAAACATGGCAAATCAGACATTTAAAGTTTCTATGAAGGTTTAAAAAAAAAGCATCAAACTCAATCTAAACTACAAGAAGTAGTTAGGAGATATACAACACAAAAAATATATATCTAAATATTACATCAATAACATAAAGCACAGAGGGAAAAGAAAAAATATAGTTCTTATAGAATATATTCAAACTTGAATGCCTGTCAGCTTAAAACAGACTGCGATAGATAAGTAATAATATATGTAAACCTCTTGGTAACCACAAATCAAAAACCTACAAAAGATATAAAAGAACAGAGAGAAAGGAAACATAACAAAACGCTAAAGAAAAACAGCAAACCACAAGGAAGAGAACAAAGTAATAAGAAAGGAATAGAGGTAAACTATAAAAACAATCAAAACAATTAACAAAATGGCAGTTAGTACATACTTTAAATGTAAATGTATTAAATGCTTCAAAAAATAGAGTGGCTGAATGGATTTAAAAACGTGACACAACTATATACTATTTATAAGAGATTCACTTCAAATTGAAAGACACAGACTGAAAGTGAAGGGATAAAAAGGGATATTCCTTAAAATAGAAATTTAAAAAAAGTGGAGTAGCAAAGCTTATATCAGACAAAATAGATTTTAAAACAAAAAAAATGTAAAAAAAAAAGACAAGAAAGATATGACATAATTATAAAGAGATCAATCCAATGAGAGGGTATAACAATTATTAAATATCCATGAACTCAACATAGGAGACCTAAATATATAAAGCAACTATTAATGTACATAAAGAAAGAAATTCACTGTAACACAATAATAGTAGGAGATTTTAATACCCTACTTAAATCAATGGATAGATCATCCAGATAATTAATCATAAAATATCCTTAAATGTCATATTAGATGAGATCGACTTAAAAGACATATATAGATTTCAATCAAAGAGTACAGAAGTTACAACCAACACCACAGAAATACAAATTATTAAAGAATACCATGTACAATTATATGCCAACAATTTTGACACTCTAAAATAAATTTCTAGAAGTATATAAACTTCCAAGACTAAATCAAAAATAAATACAAAATTTAAACAAACCAATTACTAGCAATAAAACTGAAGCAGTAATTACAAAAAAATCTCCCAACACACAAAATTCCAGGACCAGATGGCTTCACATTCAAAGAAGAATAAATACCTATTCTTCTTAAACTATTTCAAAAATGAAATAGAAGAAGATGGAATACTCCCAAACTCTTTTTATGAAACTAGTATTACCCTGAAACCAGAATCAAATAGAGACATCATTAAAAAAAGAAAATTACAGGCCAATATCCTTGATAAACATAGATGCAAAAATTCTCAACAAAATATTAGCAAACCAAATTCAATAATACATTAAAACAGGCATGCAGAAATGCTTCAACATTCATAAATCAGTCAACGTAATAATCACATTAACAAAAAGAAAGATAAAAACATATGATCATGTCAATAAATAAAGAAAAATTATTTTACAAAATTCAAAATCCATTTACAATTTAAAAAACTCTTGAAAAAGTGGGTATAAAATGAACATATCTCAGCATAATAAACGGCATATATGACAAACCAGCTAATACTATACTCAGTGGTAAAAACAGCATGGTATTGACATGAAAACAGATGTATAGATAAGTGGACTGCAACAAAGTCTAGAAATATTTTCTTGGTCAATTAATGTACAATAGTCAATTAATCTACAATGAAGGAGGTAAGAATATACAATAAAGACAGTATCTTCAATAAGTGATGTTTGCAAAATTGGATGGTTATATGCAAAGAAATTAATGGACAACTTTTCCATACCATAGACAAAAATAACTCAAAGTAGATTAAAGATTTAAATGTTAGACCTGTAACTATAAAACTCCTAGAGGAGAAGGAGGGAAAAATAGCATAGATGATAGAGGCTCTGTTCATCCACCAGGCAACCATATCAAAGTTGTGACAGAAACAAGAAGCAAATAGCAAGGAAAAAATCAGGATCTAGATGAACAAACCATACAACGAAGGAGAAATCTTAGAAAACCAAGAAATCATCCTGCAACAGCAGGAGGTAGGACAGGGTGAGGACACAGGGCTGCCTGGTCTTAAGTGGCTGAGTGAGACTGAGGCTGCAGCAGCTGCAGATGCCTCTTAAAAGGGGCCACATCCAGGAGCATATTTTCGCAGTATCGGACCTGCTCACTCTGAGCACCAGTGCTGATTTGACTGTGTGCAGGGGGCACCAAGGGCTTACAGGGAGATATTGTCAGAGTGAGGGCCAAGGTGAGACTCACTCTGTACAGAAATGCTGGAGGTATCCATTGTTCCCTGTTGAGCCCTCCACTGTCCCAGTGTGAGGACACATCACCACCATCGCCCTGATGTTGTCAAACTGGATAACAGAGGTTGCTCCACCCAGAGGATTCCCTGAAACTCCGCCTCCCCCAACTCCTGGCCCCACCCAAGCCACATCCACATATATCCTCAGCGAGTCAGGTGCTCCTTGCTGAGCAGCACCTAGACCCACACTGGAGGCAGCTGGCTTCGGTTTCTGGTGTGGCCTTTTGAAGCAAGTATAAACACAGCACCTGTGGATTGCTTGCTGAATCTTAACAAATGGCCCAGAGGGGTAGACGCTTGGGCTAAATTTGGCATGCAGCTGAACCTCTCAGGAGCTTTGCTTAGTACATAGAAACAGATACAGAAAGGTAGCCAATATGGGAAGACAAAGAAGCAGAAACCATAAGAGAGAATAGAACAGGGAACCACATGTAATGGAGTCAAGTAATCTAACAGGTGTAGAGTGCAAAACTCTGGTTATAAAGATACTCAATGAACTTTTGGGAAGTGTAGAGAACTCCAACAAAGAGATTAAAAACATAAAAATGGAAATGGAAATTATATGAGGGAACCAGTCTGAAATGAAAAACACATTATCTGAGCTGAGAAGCATATTAAATGGAATAAACAAAGGAATAAACAAAATGAATAAAGAAAAGGATCAAGCGCCCATCTAGAGGACAGGAAAGCCAAGGATATGCAGAATGGCAAGAAAAAAGATGCCAAGACTATAAAAATAATTTAAGGAGGATATGGGACACTATTAAGGGTCCAAATATTCATCTAATTGGCATAACTGAAGAAAATCAAGACGTCGAACAGCTGTTTGAAGAAATAGTGATGGAAAACTTCCCTAACCTGGTGAAGGAAATGGACATAAAACCCCAGGAAGCTCAGAGAATTCCAAAAATCAGGGATCCAAAGAGGCCCACACCAAGACACATCATAATTAAAATGCAAAGATTAAATACAAAGAGAGAATCTTAAAAGCAGCAAGAGAAAAACAGATAGTTACTTAGAAGAGAACACCCATAGACTGGCAGCTGATTTCTCAAACAAAACTATGCAGGACAGAAGGGCTTGGCAAAAAATATTTGACAGGATAAAGACCCAGGATCTATAACCAAGAATAATTTATCCAGCAAAGTTATTTAGAGTCAAAGGACAGATAAAGAGCTACCCAGACAAAAATAAGCTAAAGAAATTTATCACTACCAAGCCAGAATTACAGGAAATGTTGTAAGGATGTCTTTAAGAAGAAAAAGCATGTATCAAAAACAAGAATAAAGAATGGTAACAACTACATTCCTATCAATAAGTACCTCAAATGGAAAAAAATTAATTTCTTCAACTAAAAGTGGATGAATGGATAAGAAAACAAGACCCCTACATGCTGCCTACAAGAGAATCACTTTAGATTAAAAAACACACACAGACTAGAAGGAAGGGGATGGAAAAAAATATATTGCTTTGATGAACCTAGAAGGTATTTAAGTCAGCCATAAAAAAGATAAACACTAATATGATTTCACTTATATGTGGAATCTAAGAAATAAAAAGAACAAACTAATAAAAAATAGACTCACAAATATAGTGGACAATTTGGTGACAGAGGAGAGGAGGGTTTGAGGGAGTAGAAGAATGGGGTGAAGGGTTAAATTACAAATTAATAGCTAATGGATGGTCATGGGGATGGGAAGCAGGGCATAGAGAATACAGTTAGCATTAATATGTTGTTTAGGTGGAGGGTCAAGAGTGGAGAGAGCACCTGGGGGGATTGTTTTTTGAACTCTATAGATGTCTAATCAATGTACTGTATACTTGAAACTAATTAATTAATTTTTTAAAACTCCTAGAAGAAAATGTAATCAGTAAACTCTGACATCACTCTTAGCAATATTGTATATATTTCCACAAGCAAGAGAAACAAAAGAAAAAAAAACTTTAAAATGGGACTATATCAGACTAAAACCTTTTACACAGCAAAGGAAACCATCAACAGAAAATAAAGACAACTTATTGAATGGGAGATTTTCATAAATGATGAATCCAATAAGGAGTTAATACCAAAATATATATAAAGAATTCATACAGACTAACACCAAACAAACAAACAAGCAAACAAACAGATTTTTAAATGAGCAGAGGACCTGAATAGACATTAATCCAAAGAAGAGATATGGATGGCCAAGACATAAGAAAAAATGCTCAAACATCATTAATATCATTAATCATCAGGGAAGTGCAAATTAAAAACACGATGAGATGTCACCTCACACCTGTCAGAACAGCTAGCATCAGTAAATCAACAAATAACAAGTGCTGATGAGGATGTAGAGAAAAGGGAACCCTCGTACACTATTGGTGGGATTGTAAATTTGCAACCACAATGGCAAACCATACCGAGATTCCTCAAAAAATTAAAAATAGAGTTTCCATATGATTTACTAATTCTACTTCTGGATAGTCATCTGAAGAAAACAAAAGCACTAATTCAGAAAGATATATGTACCCCTACATTTATTGCAGCATTACTAGTAACAGCCAAGATATGGAAGCAACCTAGATGCTCATCCAGAGATGAATGAATAAAGGTGTGGTATATGCATACAGTGAAATATTATTCAGTGGTAAAAAAGAATTCAGTCTTGCCATTTTCAACAACATGGATGGACTTAAAGGGTATTATGCTAAGTGAAATAGGACAGAGAAGACAAATACCATATGATCTCACTTGTATGTGGAATCTAAAAAAAAAGAAAGAAAGAAACAGACACATAGTTACAGAGAAAAAAACTGATGGTTGCCAAAGGTAAAGGCGTGGGGGTAATAAAAATAATTACCTCTGTGTTGTCATGTATACCAAATGTCTCTGTTTGCAAATATGTGTGCACGTGAGTGTGTGTGTATATGCGTGTGCGCATGTGCTGAGATTTGAGAACCCCATTCTATTCTTCAGTGCCTTTAGTGGGGAGTGTAGAGGGTGACACGAAAGTTGAGGGAATCAATTGTGAGCATCTGGACTGTGAGCTACCCATGCTTGGTTAAAGAATTGTTATTATCAGATTTCCAGGTATTTAGGCTGCCTCCTCCCTAGCACAACCTCTTCTGTTCTACCCCAAACCACAAAACAAACAAAAACCACTAAATTTGTGGAAATCTACATTTTTTTTTTCTTTTTGTGGAATTCAGGAGAGTATTCCCAAGCAATGCCAGTGAGAAGATAAGATACGGCTTTATTTAGCTACCTTAAATCCTGGTCACACAGGGGTCTCCAGAAGATGTCCTACAAGGGTCCATCTTCCCTCTCTAATGCTCTTCCCTCAAATTTCCTTGCTCTCTTCTAAAAGCTCTTTAAGCCTTCTATCTGTTGTCTGGCCTCTATCTTTTAAAAAGGACCCTCTCCAGAGGGCAGTAGAGTTCGATCCTTTCTTTTCTTGAGTCTACATACTTTCCTGTGGATGGCATCCACTGGGGTTGGACAAAAGGATGGGAGAAAAATCACTCGTCTTTGAATTGAGGTTCAGTTTCTCTCCACCTGTAATGGCCGCAACTGGTATTTTTTCCCTCAGTTATCAAAAGATCAGCATTCTTTGCCCATTTTGAGAACAGAGCTCATGAAGTTACAACAACATGAGGAACACATAGTCCTCCTACTGGTATGCCTTGAACCCTCTCAACCATAAATTAATAACAGTGGAATTTTTAATACGAAATCTGTAGTCACCTTCCTCCCAGGCCTACTTTTCACTACACATAACCTGTACATTAACTGGTAATCCTTCTGTTTGGGCCATATTGCTGAATGACACGATTCTCAAAAAGGTTCTCTCTGATCTCCCAATTTTCCCCAATAGGCAGCAAGAGGCTTCTGTACAATCACATGCATATTTCATATTGCAATTTGGGTCTGTGTGACCTCAGAGATGTAGGTAAACTTAGCTCCAAACCCAAATTTCACAACTTGGTGAATTCAAGATACTGTCATCCAAACTTCTGCCCTCATGCCATTATGGCTCTCCCAACTGTATCTTCTTGAACTCTTCTCTCCCCATAGATCCCAAGATATCCCCAATAGTCTCCCGGTATTCACAGCTTCGTGTGGTTCTCCCTCACATTGTAACACTATACCAGGGTTAGTCTGTTTGTCCAATAGCATACAGCAGAGGTAACAGTGTGTCACTTCTAAGATTGGGTTATGAAAAATTTTGGCTTCTATCTTAGTTTCCTCTCTCTCTCTCTCTCTCTCTCTCTCTCTCTCTCTCTCTCTCTCCTCTCTCTCTCAATAATTGTAAACTATCCCATTGAATATGAATATACCAGAATTAATGTACCTAACCTAACCTATTTGTGCTACATTTTAATTATTTCCTGTATTTATAAAAGATTTTTCAATGAAATATCCTTGGAACTAAATCTTTGAACAAACCTTTAGTAATTTGTTTAGTATAAATTACTGAACAAATAAAGGCTTGGAAACAAAATGTTTTTAAGCTGCTGAAGCTTTTGGTATTCATTGCCTCACTGAGATCCAAAGCTAAATATACCATTTTTGTTATAAATGATAGCAGTGTCTGAGTTGGCCTGCATTCCTACTAACGTGGATTATTCAAATATATTTCTGAAATGTCTGTCCTCTGTTAAATGTTGTTATTTTTAAGTATGGGTTCCACCATATTATTTGTTATAATTGTGAGTGAACTCATTTTTATTATATTTTAAAACTAAACAATTACTGGCATATAAGAGAATTGCATATTCCCCCCCCTATTTAATTTTAAGCCATATTTCTGAACCCTCTTCAATAGTATTCTGATTATTTTCAGTTTTCCAAATGGAAAGTACCATAATTTGTAAATGATAATATCATCTGTAAGTCTTCCTTTCAAAAATCATTCTTCGGCATCTGTCATACTTATTGGTTAATGCAGTGTACAACAATACTGAATTATAGAAGGCACCAGGCCAATATTTTCTTATTTCTGACTTTAATGAAAATGTCTCTAAATGTTTCTCCATTAAATGTGATGTTTCTTCTTAATTTAAGATGAATGTTTTAATCAGTTTAGCAATCTTCATCTGTTTTTGGTAACAGAAAACTAAACTCAACTTGACTATTAAAGCACATTAGAAGTCCCGCAGCAAGTTCAGGCAAGGCTTGATCTCAGTTTTAGTTCTAAAACCACTTCCCCTCCTAGTCCCAAGATATCTGCCAGAGGCTTCTCAGGGCTACATGATTTCTTACTACAGAAAGAGAACATCCCTCTAGGTAGCTACTTTCCCAGGAGCCAGAAGAAATATCATATGTTACATTAGCCCGGTGGGCAGTCACTTACGCATTCCTAAACAAGTCACTATGGCTAATTGGCTTGAGCAATTAGAAAAATAGACATTGGAATGACCTCAAACAGTAGTGTTTAATATAATCATTTTTATCAAAATTCAGGATAAATTCTTCATAGTTCGGTTTTATCAGAAACAGATACTGACATTCATTCTTTAGCACCTATTTTCTCTTTCCTTACACATTTTTTAGAGATACTTACAATTGTTTTTTACACTTCAAGATCCTTAAAAGTGATTCTTTCTAGAATTCTTATAATATTCGTAGACATTTTTTTTTTAATGTAAGGAAGTATTTGATAAATATCTCAAATTTTCAAAAGACTATCAATCCTGTTTGGATATAGGCCTCGGGAGCCTCCTGACCACTAGGGGCCTCCAACAACTCAAAAGCTATTAGCTTTAAAAGATTAATATAGTCATCTCAGCCTGTGATAACAAAAACAACAGAAATGGGTTCCTATTCAATCTACCCTTTCAACCTGTTTCCAACCAAGCTGAGCTTACAGTTTCCTGTCCAATTTCCCACAGAAGCTCTGGCAGTTTTTCCCCACTGTATCATGACTTCTGCTCTTCAAATACCCCTACCCATATCGCTATGTCCTGGTTATCTGTGAACTCATCTCCTCTGTAAGATCATTTAGTATAAGCTTTTCTGTATCTGATTTGCATTTTGTGTTGTGCTTAGCATGTTACTTGTGTTTGATGATAATAGTTACTTTAGAAATATTTTACTCAAAACATTCAAAATATTACTTTTCTAGCCATGAATTTCTCGACTGGCTAGGCCCAAGGAAAACAATCAAATGAAGAATAAAATAATTGAGTTTTAGTGTTACCTAAATGTTGCTTTATTGTTCCCTATTCAGCTCTCCTTAGCCCCACTAAAACTATTTTTAAATGATGTCTTCTGTTGGATTGCAGTTTTAATGGGGTCAGTTTAACTTTCATCTATCAAAATTTCTGTGAAATTCAAACCTGAGTTTCCTGGTAGACATTGCTGGTGGAGACACTCAGCTTTTGTCAAATCACCACTGGGTCAAGGTTGCTTCAAGTTTTTGCAACAGTAAATTATCAAATGAGAACTAGAAGAAGCATGCATATCACTGGCAGGATTGGGTGGAAGCTGTTTGAACTACTGACCAATGTCTGCGATGAAGATCACTCTTCATGTCCTTACTCAGGTCCCTATACAGAGCCACTTAGAAAGATATTATTTCCCCAGCTGAGGATCTTGTGCCTTGTCTCTGAGGGCAGACATCAGTGAATCTGAATCTTCCTGGGAAATATAAGCCTAAAATTAATTGCATATTTGTCCAATGTATAATTGTCATATTCAGATCACAGCCATGAGTGAAGGAGAGAGTATACTGGGGCAAATAAATGATGGTGAAAGTGAAAATGAGACCCTAATTTAGTAAAATATGCTAATACTTCTTTCTTGTTTCTGGAAATCAGCTCAAGTTTGGCTTGCCTTGATGGAACTAAAGATAGGTGGGAAATTACACAATCACTGAATACATTTGGAACTGTGACTGTACATCCCAAATAGTGAATTAAGATCATCATCGTCCCAATCTTTTTAAAATTAACCACTTGTCTGAACACCTTTATTAGTACCTGTGCTTGCTCCTTTTGCCCATATATAAGGCTATTATGTTCCATCCAAGGAAATAGGGAGTAGTTTGGTCAAAGAGTACAGAATTTCAGTTATAAAATGAATAAGTTCTGGGTACCTAATTACAGCACGGTGACTATAGTTAATAATACATTATTAAACCTAAAATTTACTAACAGAGTAGATCTTAAGTTTCTCAACACACACACAAAAAGAAAAGATAACTATGTGTAATAGAAGTTGTTTAATTGACTGTGCTAATCATTTCACAACGTGTGCATATATCAAATCAACCACTTGGACACTTTAAGTATAGACACATTCTTTGTCAATCATACCTCAATAAAGCTGGAAGGAAAAAAGAAAACAAAGAAGTTAATGCCATTGGTAAATGCTCTTCACCTCTCAGAGGGTTCACTCTTCAACTTGAACTAGCTTCTGGGCAGAAGCAACCTGAGTTATTTACCCTTATCTCACGGATCTGAGGGTGAACTGAGTCACCAAAAAAACTTCTTTTTAGGAAGAAAGTATCTTCTTGCAGATGTCCTCAAAGTAGGTCAATAGTATGCTAAACTTCAAGAAAAAAGCAAACTGAAAGCTGGGATCCAGAGTAAAACAGCTGATGATGTGACAATTGTTTTGATGGGCACTTCCACTGGGAGGGAATGGAGGTGGTGAGACTTAGAAGTGATTTGGCACCAGAAAGGCCTAGATTTGTGTTCAAATGCAGGAATCTGAAAGGGCAGAGATGGTTTCCAGAACTTGTAGGGTGCAAGGGTACAAGTCAGGTCACCATAAGCAGTGACTCCATGACAGAGGACATGGCAGGACCTGTCATAACAACTTATGTGCACAGATTCCTAGGATCAGCCAACATCACAAGTCTGCCCTCCAAAACAAACCCAATTTTTACTTTGAGTATTGAGGCAATTTCTAATAAAAGGAATCTAGACTTAACTCATTTTCCTCAGGTGAATATCTTAGAGGTCCCAGTTACAAGGGCTTTGCAAGTCCCCATGAAACATTGACACTTAGGGGCAGATAATACCCTTGCATTTGTATCTGATGCACATGGATAATTGCATGATATTAGCACACATCAAACTTTTTGGCTTCTGCTCAGAGTCACTCCACATGTGATTTAATCTTCTAGAGGGCTTTGGAGGTAGAGAAGATCCTGTGAACTCTTTGTCCATATGGACACTCCTCTTCTCATGATGGAAACCCCACCTGTAGGTTGTTTTCATTGACTATCTTCCAGCACACTCCTTTAAAAGAGACAGTCATCTTCACTCATATAAAACTCCCTTAACCTTCACAGGAACTGTCAAATTTCAAAGGAAACCAAATTTGTCTGTATCTCTTACAAACTTGTCCCCTCTAAATTGATCTGATTTCATGGAGGTTCATCTCAACAGGCTGCAGCTATAATTGGATCCTTGAAAATAGTTCCTTTCCTTTTTAATCTTATTTGCAGCAGATACCCTTGGCGTTATAGAAAACATTTAATTGTGCTTTCTGACCTGTGCGTGAAGGTGGAAATTTAATATAAGAACCACTTGCTTCTCAGTCCCTTTTAAGATTTGCTTGGCAGATGCAGGTTTGGTGAGTGGCGGCTCCAGTTTTTAGATATTTTGAATTGAATTTCACCTAGTGCTTATTACATCAAATGCAACATAACCATTTGTAAGAAAAAGTAAATGAAACGTAAACAAGTAAAACTAATGGCGTTGATATAGAAAACCATCCATTTGAGAGAGATTTATGAGGTTTTAAACTTTATGTTCAGTATTGTACTTTATTTTTTCTTAACTTGCTGTATGTAGAAACTTAAGGTACTACAGAAAAAGTGGGGGCAGGAGGGAGTCTCAAAAAAAAAATTCTTCATAATTCTGCCACCCAAACACAATACAGTTCCTTTGGCCTATTTCTTTCTTGTGATTTTTCTGTGCATTTTGAAAATGGTTGAGATAAAACTCTATAAGGCATTCACCATCTTGTGACTATTTATGTAATAATTTCCTGTATCATAAAAGTAATCTAAACATTATTTTTTAGGGTCGCATAATATTCTACTGCATGAATGCTCCATGATTTACTTAACCATTACTTAATAACAGGTATATACATTTTCAGCTTCTCACTTTCATAACTAACCTGCAATGGCTATTTTGGATCTTTGGCAGTAATCTGGGCTGTGCTTAAGATTATATCTTCAGGAAAGATTACTAGGAAGAAATTTATAAGTGTCAACAGAAATGACCATTTTTAAGGGCCCCAATATGTGAAAACTGCTGAGCCGCTTATTTTGGCAATAGATAAAGCAAGCAGCATAACTACTTTGAATCTAATAGGCTTGCTCAGCTGTTAGGCAAGCAGAAGGGCAGAATCTATTGCCCATCCCATGAAGGTGAATCAGTTAGACATAGGAATTACTTAATAAACAGTAGCTGTAACTATACTTTCCTACATTTTCTAAGTTTCCTATGGAAAGTTATTAATCGGAAAAGAGGTTGTGGTTTTTTTAGAGTTGCACAGTAAGGCTGTTGCCTGTTGCTTCTCAAGGAATAGTTAGAGAAGCACCATCACTCAATTCTTTACAATAGTCATTGCAGTTTATAAAGCCCTCTCCAGCGGCATTTTCTTTAACTGATCCTCTCCACAATTGCTTAAGTCACGCAGCTCAGGTATTATTATCTCCATTGTACAGATGAAAAGACTGCTCCGGAAAATTTAAGTGTCTTACTGAGGAAATGGACAAGAATGCCTTGTTGACAACCAGAGTATAAAATAGCTGGCATTGCTTTCTTTTCAGTTCCTTTAACTTAATTTTTTCTTGCTCTGATTTATAGGAAGCTTACATGCTGCTAGAAAAACAGGGCCTGGATAGCCACTAGTGTAGTATAAAACTGAAGACAGAAAGAACAAGTGCATCTCTGCTTAAGGTCCCACTTTGAACATGTCTGGTGAGGGACTAACTGTGTCTCTGGTATTTCTTTCTTTGAGCTTGAATAACATGTTGGTGGGCTGTTTTATATAGCATGTTTTTGCCCATGAAGAGAAACACTCCTTGGTTTAGGGCAATGGTTGCCAGTGGTTAGATATAGGACAGCCCAGGGGAGGCACAATGACTTATCATGTCCATTACCCATGAGGACCCCAGAATGTTGATGAAAAGTGTCTGTCATCTCAAGCATCTTCTCTGATAGGAAACATCACATTCCTAAAATGTGTACGGTCCTTTCAATTTCTTCAGAGATAGATAGACAATTTCTTACATTTTGATCCTTACAGCCACCCGGAGAAGTTGGTATTGTTATTTTCCCCATCCACGGGGAGGAAATTGAGGCCTGTATCACAAAAACTGGCATGTAGTTTTCCCTAAGGAGTTAAAAAACTACCTTTTTTCAGACTCCTTTGCAGTTAGGATGGGGCCATATGTTTGGGTCTTGGCAAATGGACTCGGGTAGAAGTAATAGAACTCATTTAGGGCCAAGACAACCAATTTTCTCTGTGATCTTCCATGCTCTTTTTCTTTACTAATAGGCCCATTTAAATGTAGAGGATACAGTAAAGGATTCCAAGGAGACCTTGAAGTTAGAAGACAACAACACAAGGAGGAAACTGGATTCCTGAGTCATAATGTAAAGGAGAGTCACTGCCTTACCTTTACTGGGCTGTAATGTGTGTGGGGAATAACACGAATGAATGTGAAGTTATAAGATGTGAAAGATTTGTTTGCTATTGTTTGCCTCGCATATCGTAATTCATACAAAGTGATTGGCTCAAGGTCACCCATGAATGACACTTAGGTTATACCCAAGTGTCGTCCTTAATAGGATCAGGAAATTCTGTCCCAGTTTCTTTGTAGCTTATCCCTGCTTTTGTGCTAGAGTGGCCTGAAGGCTGGGGTTAGAATCATATGACAACCCTCACACATTTCTGGAGGTTGATGCTAGCTGTTGCCTGGAATCTCAAGTAGGGTTGTTGGTCAGAAAACCTAAACATGGCTCTCTATGTGGTCTCTCTGCTTCTCTACAAACATGATGATTGGGTTCCACGAGCAGGCATCCCAAGAGGGACCAGGTGGAAGCTGTATCACTTTTTATGATCTAGACTTTAAAGTCACATAATGTCACTCCTGACATAGTCACAAGCCCCACCCAGGTTCAAAGGAAAGGACCATAAATTCCACATCTCACTGGGAAAAAATGTCAGGGGCATCTTAGGGTTGCAGCCATCTTAGAAAATATAATCTGCTATATGCGGTTAACCAAGGCACCCAGTAATAAGAAAAAGCCCAATACAGAGGCTTTGGTCACAGCCCCACCCCCACCTCACCTTTTGTTTTTTAGCATTTTATTTTATTTTATTTTTTCTTAGTTTAAAGTATACAGTACATTGGTTAGACATTTCTATAGTTTATGAAATGACCCACCTGATTACTCTATCTCCCCTCTGGCTCTACACCTAGCCATTACATTAATGATAACGGCATTTCCTATGCTGTGCTCCCCGTCCCCACGACCATCTATGAACTACTAATTTATACTTCTTTAATCCTTCACCCTTGCTCCCAGCCCCACCTCCTCTCCCCTCTAGCCATCACCAGATTGTCCTCTATATATGTGAGCCTGTTTTCAATCATTCCCCCTTTTTTGAACAGGAAAAAAAGTGTGTGTGTGGCAGGGGGGATGGGTGTCTAGAAATTTACTCTAAATATCCACAAGAAACAGTTCACAATAATTTCCTCCCAGAAGTGAGACTGGAAATCCAGGATGGAGGAAGAGCTTGCTTTCATTGCATTTTTGGGTTTTTTTTTTTTTTTTTTTTACTGTTTGAATTGTTTACCATGTGCCTATGTTATTTTCATAATACTAAATAGAATTTTAAAGCGACAAATGAAGATATTCTGAGTTGATTATACACATTTTCTTTTTTTCTCTGTTGAAATCATTAGATTCTTTTGGAGGCCAACCAAATGATGCAAATGAGGAAAAAGACAACTTTTTGATTTTCAATCGAGATGTCAATTTTCATTTTGTACTCACAAGCAACAATTTTGGCAAAATCAGAATCACATTTGCACATGCAAGAATTTCTTAATTTCTCCACATCAGCAGTTACCCATCCTGGCTGCACATTTCAGTCACCTGGAGCGTTTTAGTAGACAAATTCTTATGCCATATTTCTGACCTATATATCATAGTCTCTGAGCTAGGCACCCAGGAGTCTATCTATGAAAGCTCTCCCATGTGATTCTGATACTGTCAACCCAGCCTGGGTTTTTCGAAATTGGCACTGGAAAAGAAAACTTCTGGAGGTCCTCCTTTCGGGCGAGGTTACACATGGAATAATCTTGCTATTCCAGGCGTGGGCCACCTAAGCTTGTTAGGAATGCAGATTCTCAGGTCCCATCCAAAGCAACCAAATTAGAATTTACATTTCAGAAAGATCCCCAGTTTATTCCTGGGATTATTAATTTTTGAGAAGCATTGATCAAAAGGACATAATCCCAAGAACAGGGAACAAAAACAGACAAAAAATCTTCATGAGGTTTATTTCACTTGGGAGAGATAAACAGTAAAGAATAATAAGCATAATATTGTAATATTATTTATTTATTTAAATATAGCATGTAAACTGGTGATTTTGAAAGTAACCTGAACCAGTAGGTTGCTTGCCTTAGATTTAAAAAATAAAACATTGGATGTTGATAAGTACTAGGGAAGGGAAATGAAGTATGAGGATAAATGTGTATCTTAAAGCAGGCAAGACCTCACTGGAAATGATAGCATTTGAATAAAAGTGTGAAGGAGTTAAGAAATCTAGTGAGAGAATTCCTGGCAGAGGGAATAGCCAGTGCAAGGGCCCCTTCAGGCAGAGTGAGCCAACAGAAGGGACAGACAAGTATCTCGGGCAATGCAAAGACTGTCTTCCACGCATAGTGAGACAGGAAGTCTGGGTAACTTTGAGGAGCAGTGACATTATTTAACCTATGTTATCAAAGGACCCCTCTGGCTACTGATTTGAAAATACACTGTGGGAGCAGCATAGAAACAGGGACCCCAGTCACAAAGCTATTGTAATAATCCAGAGAAGAGGCAAAGTGACCCGGAACAGGAGGCAGCAGAGGGGCCTGTGAGAATTGGTGGGATACCCACATCCTGCTCTAAAACTGCCATCTGTGATTGCCCTCCTCCCCCTAACTCCAGGAGTTAGAGACAAAGCTGACATTGTTTATGGCGTCATGTGGGCCACAGGGGGAAAGCTATGTAAAGCAATAGCCTTGCAAGAGAGCTAAAGTTGGGTCTCATTTTCCCCTGTTTGCATCAGAGCCTGCTGCTTACAACGGCGCCTCTGACTATGTTATTCGGAAAGGTTAATGTGCTCTGTTGTTTTACTGTTCATATAAAGCACTATAATGATCACCAACGAGGGAAATGAGAATTCCTGCAAAGCACAGAAAAAAAAAAAAAAAAACACCTTAATTTCCAGCAAGATTTGGGAGGAGACCCTAGGTGGCTCACTCGCAATTTCTCTTCTCACTCATTCATGAGCTGAATGATTGTCGTTAATCTTTATCAGCAAAGATAATTAAGTAGAACAATTCTGGGGAATGGGCCTGGAGAAGAAGGCAGGAGGAAGGGGAGGGAGACGAGTCATCTCCATTTAAGCTCTTTCTACCATCGATGTATAATATGGCTGCCTACACAAAGGCACTAAAATGTCTTTCCCTCAGGTTCACCGTAGTCCAAACTTGAAGTCTTCCAACCACCAGGATGCATCCTGGTAATCACTAGTGTCCTTTTACTTAGCACCCTAATAAGAAAAACTAAAAGCCTGCGGAAAGCAGAGTGACTCGCTCAAGGCTACATAACAGATTGGTCCTAGAACAATGAATTAAATGCAGAGCCCTTGCTTCACAACACCACGCTGATCTCTGTGTTAACAGTTCAAGATCAGCTTCTTTAGGCACTAATTAGAGAGCTCCCTACTCTATTGTATGTCAAAATTAGTGCTTCCCTGGAGAACCCTCAATACTAATCCTGACTTCTAGTGTTATACAAGCTTTTTAATCAAGAGTTTATTATATGAAAATAAATGTAATGTCCATCCCACCCTTTTTCTTGACACAACCTTCCCCTCTTCCCTTAGGGCAAGCGGGGTTTTATCTTCTGTTCAGTCTTCTTATCTTCCTCAAGACCATTAGCTTACTCTGGTTCTATTACCCTTGCTCTTTCATCTCTCTGCTTTCTAATTATGCTGGGGAGAGCCAGTGTTTAAATATTTTATTTGTTCCCATCACATTGACAATGACTCTTCTCCTGACCAAACTTCAGTCAGGCTGCTCTAAGCCCTCTTCTCAATTAGGCCCAACCTTGGGCCCCTGTGCTTGCCAGGGTCTACACAGCTAGTCTTAGCAAGAATCCTGCTCAGTCAGTTTTGGAAAGTCTCCCAACCTGCCTTGATATCTGATCACCCTGGTATACCTTAGCAAGAAATCTGTTAAGTTGATTTAGCAAGAAACCCCCTGCCATTGATATCACCTCTTAGTAATTTCTCCATCCACTGACACCTTTTTTATGCTTTGATGACCACAAATTCCCACCTGTCTTGCTTGGTATTTAGGTTGAGCTTAATCTGTTTGTTGTTATTCTTTTTGTTGTCATTAGGGTGTACAGTTAAATAAGATCATATTGTATGCTGTCTTTTCTTAGTGCCTGGTCTTAGACATCTTGCTATGCTAAAATCATAGATCTAATTTATTTGTTAGAAAACCTTAATTTACATAATCATTCCCCTGTCAATGGCTATTATTACCAAAAGAATACTTCATCTCTAAACTTTTAAAACTCAAACTCCTGGTGACCTTTCTTCTGCTCTGCAACTCCTGGTGACCTTTCTCTGCTCTACCCCAGAGAGGGCCCATACTCCACCTCCAGCCTTCCTCATCTCAGTTGACAGCCAGATTGCTCAGGCCAAAAACCTCAAAATCAGTTTTGACCCCATATTCAATGTCAGGAAATCATGCAGGTTCTTTTTCAGAACACTTACAGAACCTGACCACATTCAACCCCTCCCCTGCTCTCATCCTAGTCCAAGCTAAGAGCAAAACTTCCTCACTGGAGCCCTTGTTTTCTACCCTCTTTCCCCTACCATATATTCTCTACACAGGCACCAGGGGATTCTGGGAACACATAAATCAGATGGTGTACCTTTCCTTGCTCAAAATCCTACAAACCTCCCCATCATCAAACCTCACATAAATATACTCAGTTCTAACTGTTTGCTCAGGTTTTCAATTCCTTATGAAGGCTCCTATGTCATGTAAACTTATATTAATGAACCTGTATGCTTTTCTTCTGTAAATCTTTGTCAGTGTAAATTTTCATACCCAGACAGGACCTTATGAGAGTTGAGAAAAATTTTTTTCCTCTCTATACTCCCTTATACTTATTCTCTTCTAAAATACTAGAGAATTTACATGTTCTATATATTATCGCTTCCTATGTATATAGCTCCATGAGAATACAAATTCCATGAAGAAAGCATCTTTGCTTGGTTTGTCCACTGATTTATCCCAAGCATCTCTGAGCTTGACATACAGTAGGTGCTTTATGAACATTTATTGCATGAATTAATGCTTTTGTTATTTTTTAATTTCCATGGAGATTATAGGAGATATACCTGTAAGTGAAATTGCTGGGTCAAAGGTACACACATTTAAAATTTCAATAGACTACAAAATCAGCCTCCAAAGTATGTAACCAGCTGACATTTCCAAATCAATCGTAGGATTCTTTGTTTCTCCATGCTGGATGTTAACTGATAAAAATACTTATGTGGTTTTCCATACAGATTTCCCATGTTTATGCTGGTGACGCTAAGCATTTCGTTTTATATTTATTAGCCTTTTATAGTTTCTCTTCTTTGAACTTATTATCTTATAGTGTTTGTAACAGCTTAAATATTTTTTTTGAGAAAATTATAATTTTCAGGAAAATTTTTCAAGAATGAGCCAAGAGATCCCTGGGTGTCCTTCATTGTCAAATCCGGGCCTTGCCTAAGGGACCTTCTAGGGATTCTCTAATTATATAGAGGTATATGTCTTTGATTGACTCTCCATTGATTTAGGTTGTTTTCCATACCTGTAGGGGTACCCTTAAACTGAGACAGACGAAAGCTCTATAAATGGTTCCTGTCCACAGCAATGCAAACAGATTTTTTGTCCCAGAGAGAACATAACTCTCTGTAACTTCAATTCTGATTTGAAACTATTTTTTCCTATTTTAAGAATCATTTCTTTTTTTTAATTTATTTTTTATGGTGAACATTGCTTAACAAAATCCAGTAAGTTTCAGCTGTACATTTTCATAGTAAGGCATATATATTATTACATGTGTTGTCCCCTCCCATAGTTAGATTTCCTTCTGGCACCACATATTTAACCCATTTTACCCCATCTACCTCCTTCTCCTCCCTCATCCTACCTAACCTTTGGTAACCACTAGTCTACTGTCCATTTCCATGAGTCCTGTTTTTTTGTCCTGCTCATTTGTTATCTTTCTATTTATATCACACATATAAGTGATATCATGTGATTTTCAACTATGTCTGTCTGGCTTATTTTGCTTAGCATGATTATCTTGAGTCCATCCAAGTTATTGTGAATGGCAATATTTCTTCTCTTATTATGGCTGAGTAATATTCCATTGCATACATGTTCCATAGCTTCTTTAGCCAATCATCTACGTAGGATACTTTGGTGCTTCCATGTCTGGCCATGTGAATAATGCAGCTATGAACATCGGTGTGCAAATATCTTTTCTGGATATGGGTTTTCAAGTCTTTAGTGTAAATACCCAGTAGAGGGATTGCTGATCATATGGTAGATCAATTCTTAGTTTTTTTGAGGAACCTCCATACTGTTTTCCATAGTGGCTGTATCAATTTGCAGTCCCACCAGCAGTGTATGAGGGTTCCTTTTTCTCATCCTCTCCAACATTTGTTATTACTTGTCCTGTTGATATAGCTATTCTAACAGGTGTGAGATGGTATCTCATTGTGGTTTTGATTTGCATTTCCCTAATAGCTAGTGATGTTGAGCATCTTTTCATATATTTGTTGGCCATTTGTATGTCCTCTAGGGAGAAGTGTCTGTTCAGTCCTCTGCCCATTTTTTGATTGGATCATTTGTTTTTTGTTTTATTGAGTTGTATGAGTTCTTTGTATATTTTGGATATTAGGCCCTTATTGGAGGTGTTGCTTGCAAATATATTTTCCCATTTGGATGGTTTCTCTTACCTTGTTGCATTTCTTTTGCTGAGCAGAAGTTTTAGTTTGATGTAGTCCCATTCATTTATTTTACTTTATTTCCCTTGCCTTTGAGGTCAAATTCATAAAATCCTCTTTAAGTCCAAGGCCTTGAGTTTAGTTCCTATGTTTTCTTCTATGCATTTTATTGTTTCAGGTCTTATATTCAGGTCTTAATCCATTTTGAGTTAATTTTGGTGGTGGTGATAGACAACAGTCTAATTTCATTCTTTTGCAGGTGGCTTTCAGTTTTCCCAGCAATATTGAAGAGGCTTTCCTTTCTCCACTGTATGTTTTTGGCTTTTTTGTGAAAATTATTTGCCATATAAATATGGGTTTACTTCTGGACTCTCAATTCTGTTCCACTGGTCTGTGGTCTGTTTTTCTGCCAATACCATGCATTTTGATTACTGTCACTTTGTAGTATAATTTGAAGTTGGGCAGAGTGATGCCTCCAGCCTCATTCTTTTTCTCAGGATGGCTTTGGCAATTGGGGTCTTTTGTGCTTCCATACAAATCTGATGATTTTTTGTTCTATTTCTTTAAAAAATCAATGGGATTTTGATGGGATTGCATTAAATCTGTATAATGCTTTAGGTATATGGTCATTTTAACTATGTTGATCTTCCAATCCAAGAACAAGGAATATCTTTCCATTTCTTTGTATCTTCTTCAATTTCTTTTAATAGGTCTTATATTTTCATTATAAGGTCCTTCACTTATTTCATTAAATTTATCCTAGGCATTTTATTCTTTTTGTTGCAGTTGCAAAAGAATTATTTTTTCCACTTCTTTTTTTGACACTTCATTATTAGATATATAGGAACACTATAGATTTTTGGACATTGATTTTGTATCCAGAAACTTGACTTTATTTGCTTATTGTTTCCAGCAGTGTTTTGGTGAATCTTTAGGGTTTACTATATAGAGTATCAGGTCATCTGCAAGTAGTGGCACTTTGACTTCTTCACTTCCTATTTGGATGCCTTTGTATCTTTTCTTGTCTGATTACACGCTAGGACCTCCAATGTTATATTGAATAAGAGTGGTGATAGTGGACAACCTAGCCTGTTCCTGACCTTAGAGGGAAGGTTTTTAGTTTTTTCACCATTAAGTAATGTTGGAGCTGAGATGTGTCCTGCAAGCAGCATATGGTTGGTATTTTTATTTTTATTTTTTGATCCATTCTGCAACCCTGTGACTCTTTATTGGTTAGTTCAATCCATTTAGATCTAAGGTGATTATTGAAATATGAGGTCTTCTTATAGCCATTTATCTTTTGCTTCCTGGTAACTCGGTGTTTCCATTGCTTTCTTGTTCTTGCGCTTTTGTTTCTTTATTTTGGTTGGCTTTTTGGGGTTTTCTCTCTGGTCATTATTGTCTTATGTTATGTACCTTCAGATTTCTGAATCTTTGGCATGCGATTGCCCATTACGAATATGTAAAGGATAGTTTTTATGTGCACACACACACACACACACACACAACACACACACGTCCATTTTCTTCTGTGTGTGCCTTATCTCCATTCCCCTTTATGAATTTGGATCTTTGAATTCCCCCCCCTGCCCTTTTCAGTCATTATTATCTCAATTTGTTCCTATGTATGCTGAACATTCATTACTCTCTTTGTTATAACAATTCTCTTCTTATAATTTAAGCTTAAAGTGCCCTGTTTCTTAGTAACGGTTGCAACTCCTCTGCTACTATTTGCCCAATAATCACTTTACTCCTAATTTATGGTTGGGTTTTTTTTTTTTTTTGTCCTTTTGTTTTAGGTGAACTGACCCCTTTCAGTATTACCTGTAGTGCAGACCTCATAGTGGAGAATTCTCTGAATTTTGTATGTCTCGAAAAGTCTTAATTTCTCCTTCATATCTAAAGTAGAGCTTAGCTGGATACATTATTCAAGGCTGGTAGTTCCTTTCACTTAATAGTTTAAATATTTGCTTCCATTCCTTTCTGGCTTGTAAGATTTGTGCTGAGAAGTCCGAGGATCATCTAATGGGCTTACCTTTATAAATTACTGTGTTGTTTGTTGTTGTTGTTGTTTTTTCTCCCTGACTGCCTTGAGAATTCCGTCTTTGCCGTTGTTGATTATTTTAATACAATGTATCTTGGTGAAGGCCTTTTTTGGGTTGAGATCATTGGGCGTTCTGTTGAGTCTTAATTGCAAGCTCCCAGCTCATTCCTTAGATTTGGGAAATTCTCATCAAGTATTTGTCTGAAAATGCTTTCTAATCTCTGTTCCTTTTCCTTGCCTTTGATAATGCCCATTATTCTTATGTATCCTTTCCTGATGGTTTCAGCTAGTTCTTGAATTTCTCTTTCATTATTTTTCATTCTTCAGTTTCTCTCTTCTACTTTCTAATTAGTTTCTAGAACTCTGTCTTCGGTATCACCGATCCTTTCCTACATTTGGTTGACTCTATTTCACAAGCTGCTTGTCTCATTTTTCTATTCTTGCTGTGTGTTTTTCATATCCAGAAGTCTATTTGGTTCTTTTTTGAGAGTTTCAATCTCCTTGCTCTGCTCATCTAGTTGCTTTTTCAACTCCTGAAATTGCTGATGTGAGTTGTTTTGGATCTCATTGAGTTTTTCAGAAGTACCATCCTGAATTCTCTCACTTTAAGTCGCATATATCTATGTCTGCAAGCTTGTTTTCTGGAGGTTTTTTTTCTTTCTTTCTGAGCTGCCTTGTCATCTTCGTTGTTCGTGGTGTTTAATGGACTATTTCTCCACCTGGGCATTAATGGAAGTGTATTCTGCTGTTTTTCCAGAAAGATTTATTATACAAAGTTCTCTCTTTTGCAAAGAAGGCATTTTCTTTTGGTTTCCAGTAGGTGGCGTCTAAGCCCTCTTGGATCCCTGTTTTATATAAAGTCTTAATAACGCTCTTTAAATTTTCCCTGTAGATATTTAATCACACTCGCTACACTCAGTTTCAGTCCCTGTCAGTATCAGGGACAGTCTTGGCAGCGTTTTCTCAGATTCCTCTGGGGCTCCCGGCAATCGGTCTTGGAGGGTATGGGGGAATGGGCCCTCTGGTTGGGGTTGGGGGCTGTGGCTCAGCCTCGGTTTTGCAACCGTGGCTGGCAAAAACCCAGCTGTTGTTCCTCTGCAGTCTCCTCCCACTTCTCTGCTTTCTTCCCTGATGACTGGGCCCTGCAGCCAGCCGGCCACGGGGAGCTCACAGCTCTCCGAGGCAGGAATGCACAGGGAACTCACCGCAGGATCTCGCTACACCTTCCCTCTCCCCCTCCAGCCAGCTGTGAGAGGCAACATCTTTATTATTTCCCCGTCCACCGCCTAACACCCTGAGTTCTGACCAGTGGTAGCTCTTATGCACAGGTCCCACACTCCGATGGGCTGGTGTGCAGTTGGGTTTTTTTGTTGAGTTTACATGTTCAGCTTATTGTTGTTTCAAGGGGAGAGATCTGGGGACATCTCACACTCCACCATGTTTTCAAAGATCCTTCGCTTTTCCAGTTTTTAAGCTAAAATTCTTACATCTGAGTAGCCCCCTCAGCCCTGATTGGTCAATTTATCTTTAGGCCAAGAAGAGAAAGCTCTTTTCATTGATTGAAGGCACATTACATCTCAGAGTTTTTCTTAATTTCAATACAGGTGGAGTCAAGGCTTTCAGAGTGTGTCCACCTCTACCTCTTCACAGCCACTTTATTCACAGGCTCACTTCGTACCACAAATGAAACCCCTCCCCTTCCACCCTTACTGTCATCCCCAGCCCCAGATGTCAGCTGGGGCTGCATATGTGTAGGGCTTCTCTGGGAGGAGTCCAAAATGGCTTCTCACATGGCTGCCAGCTGGGAGCTGAGCTGCATTGTAGGCCAGAACTCCTATGGTGGCCTCTTCAGCTCAGTGGTCTCAGGGTAACAGAATTCTTAGATGGTGGCTGCCCCCAGCCCCCATCCCCTAGGACAAGCATCCTATGTGAACCCTGCAGGACTGCAGGACTTTTTCAGCTCTCCTGAAAGAGACTCAGCACCTCTTCTGCTGCATTCTGTTACACATGTGAGTTCCTAGGTGAGCCTAGGATCAAGAGCAGGAAACACAGACACTGCCTCTTTTATTTTTCAGATATGCTCTCAAATTATGACAGCAGTGGTATGAGTTTTTCCCACATTTTCTGTCCCTTTATAGATATTTGGTGATACTTGGGAGAAACCAACCAGATGTAGTTTGTTTGTTTGTTTGTTTGTTTGTTTTTGTCAGAGGAGAATTCAGTTTTGGCATAATGTTTAGGAAAAGAATCATCTCCCAGTTTGTGTGTAGGGTCCTATAGCATGTTCCTGATAGCAGAAGGAAGCAGGGTGTAAGTCACCTTGGAGGGCTTTCCTGCTAGCCAGTCAGAAACACTCACAGAGTGCAGAAGAAGGTGGTTGGGGGCATGGTATAAAAAAAGACTTATCTAAGTCTGTAGAGATTCTGCATATTAACAAGTTTCTAGGTGATGTTGATACTTCTGGGCCACCGGACCACATTTTAAATTGGAAGGGGATAAACCAGGGCTTATGGTCAAATTTGTCAGTGGGGTGTTTTATGTGAGCTGTAGGCTAAGAGTGGTTCTTATATTTTTAAAGGGTTCTAAAAGAACAGAGAAGAGTATGTGACATAAACCATTAGTGGCTTGTGAAGTTCAAAATATTTACTATCTGACCCTCTATAAGAAACATTTGCTGACCACTGATCCAATCTATACTGAGTTGTGCTGGTCTAGGAGTGTGGCTTTTCTGCTCTTCGGTTTGTCCCAGCTTCTGTGATAGCTATGGTGCCTTAGTCTTTGGATCCTGGGGTCACTACATTGGGCTACCCGGTCAGGATGATTGAAAAAAACTCTTCCTCTGCCCCGCTTCCTGACCTTTGAATTTTCACCCTTTTGATCTCTTCCCCAGCCGTCCTCCCTCTAGTGTTTAGCCTTCAGTGGAAGCCTCAAGCCATTCAGCCCCCCTATGCAGTGCTGGAAATGGACTGGGCTGGCTAAGGGTAGAGGTGGGATGGGACTGCTGTGATCACCATTACAGAGGAGGCAAGGGGAAGAGACTCATCTGACCTTGTGGAGGAGTGTCTGAACAAAAAGCTGAAGTTTCATCCTGCCAAGATTAATTTCTTATAGTCATATCTTCTATATGCAGCTGTTGTCATTTTAAAACAAGGCCCCCCCAATTCTTTAACACTCCTCCCATTGAGAAGTAGGGTCTGTATATTTCCTTTGCTTGAAACCTGGGTTCTATGACTGCTTAATCTGAAGAATACAGCTGAAGTGCCTTGGTGCCAGTTATCAGACCCAGCAGTTTATTCTTTCTGTCTCTTGAGGGGTTCCCTATTGGAATCCAGCCTCCATGATGTGAGGAAGTTCAAGTGGCCTGGGACAAGCCACATGGAAAGGATCCAAGGTTGCTAGCTGCATCTGGCTTAGTTGCCAACAACAGGCAGCCCCACTTGGGAACGATAGGAATGAGTTGTGACAGTGGACCTTCACCCTCAACATGGAGCAGAGATGAGCTGTCCAACATCCTGCCCAAATTGCAGATTTGTGAGCAAAACAGTTGACTGTGGTTATTTTAAGTCATTAAGTTTTGGGGTGTTTTGCTAAGTAGCAATTGATAATTTGGAGATACACACTGAAAGATTGTCTTTTCTGGGCCTAGGATCACATGATAAGGCTCATAACTGCCCTTCTAGGCTAGGATATGTCAAAGCACAGGAAATTTAGGGTGACAGAGAGAGAACACAAACCAGTCCTACAACACCTAAATGGGGGATCACTTTGAGATTACTCACTATGTTAGTAATTTCCCACCTGCTTTTGGGTTGCTTTACTCCACCAGTAGCAGCACTCGAAGGCAAGTGGAAAATATATGTATACAAAAAGAGACAAAATAACTTCCAAATCTAAAACCGTTAGAAGAGATTCCATCTACCAGTAACCTCAACAGGGGCAAGTAATTTAGCATAGATTGTTTTATCTTATAAATGGACTTGTGTAAAGCTTCTCTCTCTCTCTCTCTCTCTCTCTCTCTCTCTCTCTCTCTCTCTCTCTCTCTCTCTCTCTCTTTCTCTCTCTCTAAAACTCTAAGATTTGGGGCATGCTTTCTCATATCCTAGTTTCCTTGCTCTGAAGCTGCCCCTGGGGTACTCCTTTGTAGGAGGTCAGTTATAGATGCATTTGGGCGTATGTGTACAACTCACAGTAGATTTTTTGAAACTATCGTTCCTCATCCATGGGGAATGACCTGTAACAGGCATATTTCCCCAATATGATTCCACTTCTTGGGGCACAGTTGATTGGATTGAGATGTGTGTGAGTGGGAACAAGGGGCATTGAGCCCAAATTGTACTTGTATCTATCTCTGAGGCGGCAATTATAATGGCTCAAAGAGAAGGATGCAACCATGTGCAGAAAGAAGCAGGGACAGGGATGAAGAGAGAATCCTGCCAGAGCTCTCCACGGCTCTGTTTCAGCCATTCCTAACCTTACTCCCATTCTCGTTCAGGACTCCCTGGATCCTAATGTGGAGTCTCCTGTGTTAGTGAGCCAGCTTGAGTCCCATTTCTGTATTTTTCAGCACACTGTCATGTACAGGACTGCTTTCCCAGAATCACTCTCTTTGATTTATAGATGTAAAATGAACTATGGGATGTGATCTGGGACCAAACTCGCCCATATTTGCTACGTCCTTGGCTAGGTTCAGGGGAAACAGAGAGGAGTGGTGCAGGGTTCTGCTATGTGCTCCATCTGCCCAGTTCCTTAGAGCCCGCGGAGACTGGGTTTGAGAAGATCCCCCACTCCTCAGGGAACTGGGTACCATGGAAACCATGGATGCCATGTCTCAGGCATATCAAATTTCAATGCTTTTAGTTTCAAAGAAGAAAATTTAAAAAAGCCACCTAAATTTGTTTGCTCCCTTATCAAAGTTTATTTTTATTGAGAAAAAAATAATAACCAACTCAGACTTGGGAGAATAGAGTAACATTTTGAGGGAGTGGAGTGGTCCAAATAAAAACATGAAAATGTGAATAAAACTCTGAGACTCTTGGATGAGGACCAAGTAACACTTTTATTTATGATGCAATCAATGCCAAGGCCAGAGGTTGATTGATAAATTAATTCACCAAGCAAGCAATTATTAAGTGCCTATTATGTTCTGACTCTAACCAGGCCAAAGGAGTTTAGGTGTGTGTAAGACTCAAGGCTCTGCTCTGTGTATCTGTCTCATCTTTCATTAGCAGCATCAACAGAAATGCCTGTGCCTGTCTTCTCCTTTCCTAGGAACTTGGAGAAGCAGAAGGAAGGTGAGACACTGCTCATTCCCTTCATGCCCTCACCACCCCCAATGGGCAAGAAAGCATATATGAATCAATAAGCTCCAGCACAAAGTGGTGCAAAGTCCAAATGGGTGGTATAGATAAGACTTCAGGAGAAGAAGAACTCAGGAGGGAGGGTCCAGTGAGATGGAGTGAATGGTAAGCCTTCTTGGAGGAAGCAAGTCTGACTTGTTCTTAACAAGTCAAGATTATTTTGCTGGGCAGAGAGACTGAGAGAATGTGTTCCAGGGAAGGGTATTAGAGGTGACCACAGTCTATCTCTGTCTCAGTGGCTAGATTGGCCAGATCCTGGACTGGGAAACCAGGCTGGGTGTGGATTATGGAGACTGGAAGGCTAAGAGGACGGATATTATTCTACAGGGACTGGGAAGCCATGAAAAGTTTTGGAATAAGGAGTGGCATGTACAAAACTTGGCTCCATTAAGCTTATTCCTCTAGGAGCTGACAGAGTGGGCGGAGTGCTGGAGGCTGGATCCTCTTTTGGAGGTTGTTGCCATAGCAGGGGTGAGAAGTGCTAGTACTGTCATGAGTGTTAGGATGATTCAACAACAAAAGCCCTTGCCTTTTGATGAAAGTCTGGAATCACTTTGCTTCCTGGGTCTGCAGGGCAGGATTTTTTTTTTTTTCTGGGAAACTGATTTTATTATTCGAGGCGATGGGGTTCAGGACATGGCATTCCAAAATATGGCATCTTGGCATATGGAATATCTCAGGCTGAAGGAGTCTGGGAAAATGGCTGAAGCGGGAGGTCACTTTGACCCCTCCCTCCCCACCACCCAACACCCTTCTTTCTTGAAATAGGTCATAAAACTCCCCTGTGAAAAATATTCCCTCTGCATCAGGAGAAAGGAAGATATTCTTATTACCAGAGAGTGGGAATTGGGGGAGCCAAAGAATTCGCACAAACAACCTTGTAAAAACCCACCTTATCTTCCTAGTTACTTCTTCACTACTCAACACCTCTAAGCCCAAAACCCTTGCCTTGTCAATTCTTCACAAAATTGTCTCTTTGTCTACAAGATAAAATCTTCGTATTTTGGTCACTTCTTTGGATCTTCATTCTTTTGCGAAGTCTATGTTTATGTTAAAATTCAATAAAACTGTGTGCTTCCTCTTGTTGATTTTGTCTGTGTCAGTTTGATTTTTGGGACACAGCCAGGAACCCTAAGAAGGTTGAGGAAAAAGCTTTTGTATTCCCACAAATGCCAGCTCCATTTATAGACATCCTAGTGACCAAAGGGCATGACTGGGAGCTGCGGAATAGCAAGTGAACCTGACCTGAGCAAGCTACAGTAGTGTCTAAGAAAGAGTATTAGCTGATTCACCCAAGGGGGACTCGATGGTAGTTATATCACTCAAAGGGCTCAGAAAACCGATAAAGCTCAAAAATCTGCCAGGTGTTGCAGATGGAGTTAGTACCCTGTTCATATGCCCTCACGTTTATTTTTCAGTGCATGTTGAGGGTTTTCTACTGCAAATACCTCCAGCTCTTCACCTGAGGTATTTCTCTGGCATATTTGGTCAAAGATAGGCAGGTAGAAGTTAATGTCCCCTGAGAATACCCATTAGCTAATGATAGAATGTATCCCCACTTCTTCACCCTGTTCCAAGGGTGGGACAGCTCTGTGCCATGTTCTATGCTGTCTCCCAAAGTGCCCAGTGTGATCGATCCTCAGTCGCCCACAGAGGCATCCCGATCCATCCCAAATACTTTATTGGCTGGGGCCCCTTCCTTGCCTTGCTTCCCCACTCCTCTAGTGGTGCATTCTAGGACCACCTTCCAAATTAACTGCTTGCACTCAAATTCTCATTTTAGAGTCTGTTTTGTGGGGATCCAAACATATGAAAACTGTGATATTCTGCATATGAAAGTGTGATATTCTGCATCTAGACATTCTCTTTTAGCATCAGGCAAATTGGAGTCACTGCTCTTTTGACCATGAGCTTTATTCTTTTCCCTTTTAGGGCAGGAGCTTTCTGTGTCTACTTGTCCAGATGTAGATAAGTTACTGGTGGCTTGTTGTGGGGTGTCCCCCAAGTCTTGCACTTGCCCCAGGACACCACCTTCACTTTGAGCTTTGTAATATCTTCAGGTTTCTATCAATCAGGAGGACATGCAGAGGCAGTCTGTTAGAATTGGCTTTGCACTGTTTGGTAGCTCCATGCATGGAAGAGGGTGCATAGTTACTGTATGGCATTTGGTGGCAAGGCCAGATCTCAAGTAGGCAGCAGCAAAGTCTTGATCCCATCCCTTGGAACTTAACATCATATTTTCTCAGTGTGTTAGGGATGCACTTCAGTCTCACCACTCCAGAGCTCTGAAAATCTTTTTCTAGTCATGATTTGGTTTTCCAACCAGCTGACATCCCGCCTTTGACCCTTCACCCTCCATAGCCATATTGTTTCTGAAACTGTTTATGCATCAAGTTTGAAAAATTAAAGCTAGCAAAGGGATAATTTTAATAAAAGCAAACTCTTAAGTCTTACAAATCCATTCTTCTGCACATATGAGGCCAATAATTTTTAATGAGTATGAGTAAAAGTAATGTATTAATTCCCATTGTCTTTTCTTAGTTCCTCTTTCTGAGCCTGACACTACCATGGCTTCCCTAGAGAGGGAGGTCATGGGACTGAAATGGTTTCTGGTAACTGATCCCCAAGTAGGCAAATTAGACCAAGCCAGAGAACCTATAAAACACCAAGTGTGCATCAAAGAAGTCAGTCAAGATGTAATTCTAACTTTTGAAGATCAAAAAATGATGCTAAATAACCAGAAGTATTAGTACAATTGTCCTTTGAGTAATACAGTCAATTGCCAAACGACTTGTGAGGGCATCTTTCTTGGGCAATTTCAATCCCAACAATGTTTTGAAACTTCTTTGTAAGGTCATAGTTGAGCTCAAATCTTAGCTTTGTCTGATGCTCTAAAATAAGCCTTTGTGACTGCAGCCATCAGTGTGAAAACTTACCTATTTCTTTTTTTCTTTTCTGTCTCTCTCTGGAGCTATGCTTATAGAGAGGGTGGACTTTGAGGACAAAGTTAGTGCAACAACATAAGTAACCAGCCCATCTGTAGTTGGCTTTCATGATGAGCCAAGGAGCTCGAGCAGCCTTTTCTTTCTAGAGACCCCAGAAGAGTAAGAGAATGTGTCCAGCACCAGAAGTTCTTGATAGCATGCTAAGATGATAAAGGGGTTCTATCTTGGGGCGGTGGCAGTATTTGTTAAAGGGGTAAAAATAACTTATCTGGGAGAGGATGGAGATTGGATAAAGGTACCAGAATGAGCACATTTGCAACCCACACCCACTTCTGCACTAGATCTCTAGAAATTACAAAAAAAAAAGATATAGAACACGTTTATTACACCTCTGTAAATTGCATGCATTACTTTTCATGGACCTGAAATGATAAGGAATGCATGAAAGCCAGAAGGGAGATGAATTCAGAGTGAAAGTGGAGTTCACCAATTAAAACAAATGCAAATGAGGATCCTTTAAAATTGGAAGCAGGCCAAGGGCTCCACCAGAGCTCCCAAGCTTAAAGTTGTAGAGGCAGAGAGTGGAGGGCCCTTGGGGTCACCTGTCCAGGTGATTGATGGGGTATTGCTATAGCAGCCCAGATGATTACCACTTACCTTTATCAAGCAGTTGCAGACAGGTTTGAGCAGTAAGCATGGGTACTTGGGAAAAGGACAGTGTACCAGGCAGCCTCTGATATTAGGGGTAAGCAAGCTGCTGACATATCTAACATAACATCTTGATATGCAATATCTACCAAATACCTACAATTTCCATTAAATTTGGGAACAAGACAAAGACAGCACAATCATCGCTTTTAAATATACTTAAGGCCAATGCAAAAAAGAGAGGTAAAAATGAGATATTCTGAGATGATGTAATTACCTCAAACATCAAAGAAAATCAAATGACAAATTATTAGAATTGACTAGATTTCTATAAAGTGGTCCAATATAAGATCAACATAAAAAGTTTTAAAATTTTCTTAAACTTTAGCAATTATACATTAGAAGATATAATACAAAATAAGATTCCATAGACACAAAACTATATAAAATATCTGGTAATGTAACAATGAATGTGCAAGATATACATTAAAAATACCAAATTCTTATGAAATGTTTCCAGTAGAGGTCTGAGTTTGTGAAAAGCCATACCATGTTTCCATATTGTCTATTTGTTGCTTCTCACCAAATTAATCTATAAAATACAAACAGGATTTTTAGAAAGCATAAGATGATGTGCATTATAGGAATCTTGCCTTATTGATTATAAAAATATATCATAATATATTGCATATATATTATATGCAATAAATTAAAAGCCAAATGTACAAGTTGTAACTATAAAAAATATTACAAGAAAATATAGGAACATTTGTTAACCTTGGGATAGGAAATTTTCTTGAGCAAGACAAAAAATAAAGAAGTCATTATTATCAATATTATTATTATATATTTCATTTTTAAATTACAGTTGGCATACAATATTATATTATTTTCAGGTGTACAACATAGTGATTAGACATTTGTATAACTTATGAAGTGATCAAACCTATACATCTAGTACCCATCTGGCATTATACATAGTTATTACAATGTTATTGATTATATTCCTTATGCTATACTTTACATCCCTGTAACTATTTTGTAACTACAAATTTGTACTTCTTAATTATCCCCCTTTTCACTCACTCCCCAACCCCCTCCCATCTGGCAATCATCAAATGTTCTTTTGTATCTATAAATTTGTTTCTGTTTTGTCTTTGTTCTTTAGATTTCACATGTAAGTGAAATTGTATGGTATTTGTCTTCTCTGTCTGGCTTACTCCATTTAGCACAATACCCTCTAGGTCCATCCTGTTGTTGCAGATGGCAAATTTCATTTCTTATGGCTGAGTAATATTTCCTTATATATATGTACCACTTCTTTTTAAGCCACTCATCTATTGAATAGACACCTAGGTTGCCTCCGTACCTTGACTATTGTAAATAATGCTGCAATGGTCATATAGACTCACATTGTTCCTTTGAGGTAGTATTTTGGGTTTCTTTGGATAAATACCCAGAGAGGGATTACTGGGTCCTTCTTTGACTATTGTTATAGCCTTAGTTTTAGAGCCTACTATGTCTGATATAAGTAAGTATTGCTACCACAGCATTTTTGTATGTTTGTTTCCATTTTCATGAAACATCTTTTTTCATCCCTTTGCATTCAGTCTATGTGTGTCTTGTTCTTTCATCCATTTAGCCACCCTATCTTTTGATTGAAGCACCTAATCCATTTACATTTAAAGTAATTGTTGATAGATACGTAGTTCTTGCCATTTTATTATTCATATTTTAAAATCTTTTTTCTATTTTCTTTAAAAAAATTTTTAACTTTATTATTAGTTTCAAGTATACAGTACATTGGTTAGATATTTATGTAATTTCTGAAATGATTCCCCTGATTGCTCTTCTCTCCTCTGGCTCTACGTCTAGCCATTACATTAATGCTGACTGCATTCCCTAAAGAAGTCCCTCCACATTTCCTGCAATACTGGCTTGGTGGTGATGAACTCCTTTAGCTTTTTCATATCTAGGAAGCTCTTTACCTGTCCTTTGATTCTAAACTAGAACTTTGATGGGTAGAGTAATCTTGATTGTAGGTCTTTCACTTTTCCTCACTTTAAATATCTTCTGCCAATCCCTTCTGCCTGCAAAGTTGATTTTGAGAAATCAACTGACAGTCTAATGGGAGCTCCCTTGTAGGTAACTAATTGCTTTTCTCTCGATGCTTTTAAGATATTCTCTTTGTCTGTAACTTTTGGCATTTTAATTATGATGTGTCCTGGTGTGGGTCTCTTTGGGTTCATCTTCTTTGGGACTCTGCACTTCTTGGACTTGTACATCTATTTCCTTCACTAGGTTAGGGAAGTTTTTCATCATTGTATTTTCAATAAGTTTTCAATTTCTTGCTTTCTCTCTTCTCCTTCTGGTATCCCTGTGATGCAATGTTATACACTTAACGTTGTCCCAGAGGCCTCTTAAACTATCCTCATTTTTTGGATTATTTTTTCTTGTTGCTATACTGATGGGTTTCTGCTACCTAATCTTCTAAATTGCTTATTTGATCCTCTACTTCGTCTACTCTACTATTGATTCCCTCTTAAGCATTCTTAATTTCTGTATGGTTCTTTTTTTGTGTTTTCTATTTCTATTTTTATGTTTTCTATTTCTTCTTAAAGTTCTTACTGAGCTCATCTACTCTTCCCCTAAGTTCATTGAGGATCCTTATAACCAGTGTTTTGAACGCTGCATCTGGTAAACTGTTTGTGTCCATTTTTAGCTTTTTTTTTTTTCTAAGACTTTGTTCTGTTCTTTCACTTGGGACATGTTTCTTTGCTCCCCATTTTGGCCTCCTTTTTGTGTTTGTTTCTATGTATTAGGTAGATCGGCTATGTCTCCCAGTGTTGGTAAAGTGGTTTCACATACTGTGGGGCCCAGTGGCATAGTCTCCCTAGTCACCTGAGCTGGGTGACCTAGGTATGTCCCTTGTATGGGATGTTTGCGCCTTCCTATTGTAGTTGGGTCTTGTTGCTGTTTGCACATCAATGGGAGGGACTGACCGTTAGGTTGAATCATTGTGAAGACTGGTCGGTTAATATAGTGGAGGAGCTGTTGGTCAGGGGCCGATCCTACAGAGCAAGATTCACTTTAGCAGGACTCTGGTGCCTTCTCAGTCTACCCTTTAGCCTGTTGTTTGGATGTGGCCCTGAGTAGCACTCTGGGTCAGACCGAAGCTGGCCAAGGGCCCACAAGCTGGTGTCCCCTGGAAGGGGCTCAGCCACAGGCTAGGTTCATCGCCAGCCTGTATCCTGCCTGGAACTGCCTAGCAAGAGACACCAAGAAATCTGCAGATGGCCACCACCCATGCTAGGCTTGGATGTACCTCGAGAGGCCAAGCCTCTGACAGAGGCTGGCTGCCACTAGTACTGGGCAGGGGTTGCTCAACAAGAGGTACTGGGCATGCTGAGGCCAGATGCTGCTTCTTTAGGTTTTTGTGAACCTTTAAGAGATTTTTAGGAAAGTCTGCAACATAAGCCAAGATGGGGCATTTGTATGGAAAATTTACTGGAAGTGGCTTGGGTGGGCCTGCAAGATGCGAGGTTAGGGAGGGGTCTCAGGGAATCACCAGGGCAGCAACCAGTGTTAGCCAGGTTGATGGAGACTCAAATATGGCAGCAGCCTGTGTCTGCATGCTGGGTTGGGGAGGGCTCAACAAAGGAATAGTGTCCTCCACCAGCACTTCTATCTAGGAGAAAGTTGCCCGCTCCAGTCCTTGTCCTGAAACCAGACAATTCCTTTCCTCCCCATATGTCCCTGGAGCCTTTTGATCTGCTGTCCCAGTGATGGAGCTCAGAGTGAGTTCATCAGTGGGTAAATCCATACACTGACCCTGTAAGAGGAGCACCTGGGATCCAACAGCCTTCTAAAACACAGCTGCATTTTCCACTGATTTTCACATCCAAATGTTGTGGGACTTTCTCTTCCCAGCACTGGAACCCTGGGCTGGGGAGACTAGGCGGGGCTGAAAACCCTCACTTCTCGGGGGGAGGGGGGGGCGGTGCTCCACAGCTGAGATACCCTCTCTATTTTTAACCACCACGTGAAAGTGTGGACCAGCCCATTCCACATTTCCACCCCTCCTACAAGTCTCAAGGTGATTTCTTCTGTATGTCTTTAGTTGTAGGACTTTTGATCAGCTAGACTTCAGCAATTTCAATGATAGTTGTTCTATAGTTTAGTTGTAATTTTGATGTGGTTGTGAGAGGAGGCCAGCACAGTTTCAACTGGAATCCTCAAGAAGGCATTATTGATACTTTTTGATAGACTATATCAAAACTAAAACTTCTATCTAACAAGTGGTAGGATATAACCATTGAATCACAAGAATATAATAACCAGAGAATATTTGTTACACATGGCAGCTAAATGATTATGATCCTGACTACATAAAGCTCTAGAAAGCAATCAGAAAAAAGATAAAACAATGCTACACAAAAATGAGTTTGGCTGAATCACAAAATTACTATACCCTCAGGAATGCAGATACAATATATTATACATTATTTCTCTATGCTTTATTTTATCTTCTCTACTGAGACCCCATAATTTTGTCCACTCTAGTAAGCTTAATATGAACTAATACATTAAGCAGATTTTTTTTTTAGGTGGGATGCCAGTCTCATCTGGATAAAATGCCTAGATTTTCTAACTTCCATCCCCACCTCCTTATTTCCTAAGATACAGTTGGGCATATGGGTGAGTCTGTGGGTTGTCTGGCCTTGTGATGACAAAGACAGCAGAAAATTCATGTGTTAACTTCTGGATTGTTCCTAAGGTCACCTCAGTCATGGATTGGGGATTGTCCATGTGCCACCTGTTCATGCTCAGGTCTTCCATTCCCATGGGCATCTGAGACTGCAGTCTGCAATCAATGTCTTGGGTTCTGATCTGTTTCCAGCTTGGTCAATACCTGTGGCCCTTTCTGACTGACAAGACCCACTTCTTCCTCACTGTGCTCCTCTACCTCTGCCGATGTCTACCTATGTCCCCAAGTCATGTGGGCCATTCTATAGCTCTTACCTGTAACTGAGATAATTTTCCTCATCACAATGTCCTCCTCCCCTTTCATGTGCTACCCAACTTGCTCTCAAAGTTCCTTTGCACCTGGAGATGTTGCAAGAAAACTCTGGGTTTCCATCAGTGCCACGGGTAGGGTTGCTAGATAAAATACAGGATGCCCAGTTAAATATGAATTTCAGATAAACAAAAATAATTTTTAGTGTAAGTATGTTCCAAATATTACATGTCACAAATATTGAATGTTGCATAGCTACATTAAAAAAAATCCATTGCTCACCTGATATTCAAATTTAACTGGTCAGTTTGTATTTTATTTGCTAGATATGTCATTACTAGACACACGGGAGCAAAAAGCTGCTTGGGGAGTTTGACTCACACCTTCTCTTCTCCTGCCTGACACTTCTGCCACCTTGCACACTGGGTTGAGCTGGTTGTGCCCATGCCTGCTGTGGCTGGGAGTGTGTGTGAAGCCATCTCTTTCCATAGTCTGGATTCTGCTGCCTTTAGCTTTCCTCTCAATTTATATCATGTTTCTGATCCTTCAACCCAGAGCTGTTCAACTAGACATTCTCTTCCCCTGGCAGGCTCCTGGAACTCTCCTTTGTTCTCACCCAGTCTTCCCTGCCCTCCCTTAGGTCTTCCCTTAGGTCCTCCAGGCTCTTAATATGTTAAAGTATAAGATAAAAGAATTTAGAAAATCCCTTTCTCACTGCACAACAGCCTGGATTTAGAGCCTATTATCCTTCTGTGAACTTAAACTTTAATGTCAGAATCTGAATATTAATCGTTTGGTATCACTGCTGTAGATAGTTCTAACATTCCTCCCTGATCTGCAACCCTAGAGAAGCTGAATTCCTCAGGCTGACTAGGAAAAGTTTACTAAGGTTAATTTTCAAGAAGTTAGAAACATGACTCCTATGCAAGTATAAAATGAACATGTGTCAAATATTTTATTTAGGTCATTAATTATTGAAGAAGTTGATCAGTTGTTAAAATAAATTCAATCAGGAGTGACATCAGAAACATGGCAGAGTGAGAGATGTCCCCAGATTCTCCCCTTGAAACAGCAATAAACTGAATACCTAAAACTCAACAAAAAACACCCAAACTGCACACCAACATGTCTGAGCATGGGATCTGTGCATAAAAGCTACCATAGGTCAGAACCCTGGGTATTGGGCGGTGGACTGGGAGAAACACAAGAAGCTGCCTCTCGCAGGAGCGCCGGTGAGGGGGAGGCGAGTTGCCTGAACATCCCTGCCTGGGAGAGTTGTGAGCTCCACGCGGCCGGCGGCAGTGCCCAGGCATCAGGGCAGAAAGCAAGGAAGTGGGATGGCAGAGAGAACAATTTATTATTACCAGCCATGGTTGTAAAATGCAAGGCTGAGCCACAGTCCCCATCCCCCAACCCAGAGAGTTCCTACCCTCCCATCCACCAAGACCAAAACACCAAAGGAGCCCCAGGAGAATCAGAGCAAACACTACTGAAACTGTTGCTAACAATGACAGGGACTGGGACTGAGGGTTGCGAGCATGATTGAATATAAGAAAAAAAAAAGATGGAACCAAAATGCTGTAGATGATAGAGGCTCTGTTCATCCCTCTGGCAACCAAATGAAAGTTGTGATGGAAACGAGGAGCAGCAGCAAGATCTTGATTGCCTGGGATCTTGATGAACAAGCCATACTACCAGAGAGAAATCCAAAAACGCACCCCTCAACAGCAAAAGGTAGGAATGGAGCGAGGACGCTGGGCGACCAGGTCTCCAGTGGCTGAGTGAGACAGAAGCAGCAGCAGCAGAAGCCTTTTAAAGGGGCCACACCCATGAATGGACCTGCTTGCTCTGAGCACCAGTGCCCATTTGACTGTGTGCAGGGGGCACCAGGGACTTACAGGGAGACATTTTTGGAGTGAGGGCTAAGGAGAGACTCGCGCTGTACAGAAGTGCCAGCAGTATCCATTATTCCCTATCGAGTTCTCTCCCTCCCAGTAAGCAGACACTGCGCTGTCATTGCCATGAGGTAATCAGACTGGATAACAGAGGTTGCTCTGCCCAGAGGATTCCCGGAAATCCATCTCTCCCAACTCACTTTCCCCAAGCCACATCTAGGTGTATCCTCAGCAAGTCAGGTGCTCCTTGCTGAACAGTGCCTAGACTCACACTGGAGGCAGCTGGCCTCGGTTTCTGGTGTGGCCTTTTGAGGCAACTATAAGTATACCATCTGTGGATTGCTTGCTGAATCTTACTTAACAGGTGGCATTGGAGGGGCAGAGGTTTGAACTAAATTTGGCCTGTAGCTGAGCCTCTCTCAGGACTGTGGCACTGACACCTACTTCACAAATTTATACTAATAAGACCAGGAGACTTAGGAGCTTTACTTAGTACATAGAACAGACACAGAACAGCAGCCAAAATGGGAAGACAAAGAAGCAGAAATCATAAAAGAGAGAGAACTGAGATTCAGATATAATGGAGTCAAAGTAATCTAATAGGTGCAGAGTTCAAAACACTGGTTATAAAGATGCTCAACAAACTTTGGTTAAACTCAGTGAACTTCAGCAAAGAGATAAAAAAAACATTAAAATGGAAATGAAAATTGTAAAAGGGAAATGTAAAATGTAAAACACATTATCTGAGATGTAAAATGAAAAACACTTTATCTGAGATGAGAAATATATTAAATGTAATTAACAAAGGAATAAACAGAATGAATAAAGAAAAAGCTCAAATGACCTATCTAGAGGATGGAAAGCCAAGGAAACTCAATCAGAATGGCAAGAGATAAGATGCCAAAACTATAAAATAATTCAAGGAGAATATGGGACACTATTAAAGGTCCAAAAATCTGTCTGATTGGCATAACTTAAGAAATTCAAGATGTTGAACAGCTGTTTGAAGAAATATGATGGGAAAGTTCCATAACCTGATGAAGAAATTGAACATAAAACCCAGAAAGTTCAGAGAATACCAAAAATCAGGGATCCAAAGAGGCCCACACCAAGACACATTGTAATTAAAACGGCAAGGTTAAATACAAAGGAAGAATATTAAAAGTAGCAAGAGGAAACAGATAGTTACTTATAAAGGAACACCCATATGACTGGCAGCTGATTTTCTCAAAAGAAACTTTGCAGGACAGAAGGTCTTGGCAAAAAATATTTGACAGTATGAAGAACCAGGATCTACAACCAAAAATAATTTATCCAGCAAAGCTATCATTTAAAGTTGAAGGGCAGATAAAGAGCTTTCCAGACAAAAATAAGCTAAAGGAGTTTATTACTACCAAGTCCATATTACAGGAAATGTTAGAGGGACTTCATTAAGAAGAAAAAAACAGAGGATCTTTGGAAACATGGCGGAGTGAGGGACATCCCTAGATCCCTCCCCTTGAAACAAAATAAGCAGAACATATAAAACTCAAATTAAACATCCTGCTTCCCTTCTGCTATCAGGAACATGCTATAGGATCCTACAAACAAGCTGGGAGATGATTCTTCCCCTAAACATTACGCCAAAAATGAATTCCCACTGGCAAAACAAAACAAAAACAAAAACAAACAAACAAACAAATAAACTACATCTGGTTGTTTCTCCCAAGTACCACCAAAATATCTATAAAGGGACAGAAAATGTGGAAAATTCATACCACTGCTGTCATAATTTGAGAGCATATCTGAAAAATAAAAGAGGCAGTGTCTGTGTTTCCTGCTCTTGATCCTAGGCTCACCTCAGGAACTCACATGTGTAACAGAATGCAGCAGAAGAGGTGCTGAGTCTCTTTCAGGAGAGGCTGAAAAAGTCCTGCAGTCCTGCAGGGTTCACATAGGATGCTTGTCCTAGGGGATGGGGGCTGGGGACAGCCACCATCTAAGAATTCTGTTACCCTGAGACCACTGAGCTGAAGAGGCCACCCATAGGAGTTCTGGCCTACAATGCAGCTCAGCTCCCAGCTGGCAGCCATGTGAGAAGCCATTTTGGACTCCTCCCAGAGAAGCCCTACACATATGCAGCCCCAGCTGACATCTGGGGCTGCGGATGACAGTGAAGGTGGAAGGGGAGGGGTTTCATTTGTGATACGAGTGAGCCTGTGAATAAAGTGGCTGTGAGAGGTAGAGGTGGACACACTCTGAAAGCCTTGACCTCCACCTGTATTGTAATTAAGAAAACTCTGAGATGTAATGTGCCTTCGATCAATGAAAGAGCTTTCTCTTCTTGGCCTAAAGATAAATTGACCAATCAGGGCTGAGGGGGCTACTCAGATATAAGAATTTTAGCTTAAAAACTGGAAAAGCGAAGGATCTTTGGAAACATGGTGGAGTGTGAGATGTCCCCAGATCTCTCCCCTTGAAACAACAATAAGCTGAACATGTAAAACTCAACAAAAAACACCCAACTGCACACCAGCCCATCGGAGTGTGGGACCTGTGCATAAGAGCTACCACCGGTCAGAACTCAGGGTATTAGGTAGTGGACAGGGAATGATAAAGATGCTGCCTCTCACAGCTGGCTGGAGGGGAGAGGGGAAGGTGTAGCGAGATCCTGTGGTGAGTTCCCTGTGCATTCCTCCCTCGGAGAGCTGTGAGCTCCCTGTGGCCAGCTGGCTGCAGGGCCCAGTCATCAGGGAAGAAAGCAGAGAAGTGGGAGGAGACTGCAGAGGAACAACAGCTGGTTTTTGCCAGCCACGGTTGCAAAACCGAGGCTGAGCCACAGCCCCCAACCCCCAACCCAGAGGGCCATTCCCCCATACCCTCCAAGACCACTTGCCGTGGAGCCCCAGAGGAATCTGAGAAACGCTGCCAAGACTGTCCCTGATACTGACAGGGACTGAAACTGAGTGTAGCAAGTGTGATTAAATATCTACAGGAAAATTTAAAGAGCGTTATTAAGACTTTATATAAAACAGGGATCCAAGAGCTTAGACGCCACCTACTGGAAACCAAAAGAAAATGCCTTCTTTGCAAAAGAGGGAACTTTATATAATAAATCTTTCTGGAAAAACAGCAGAATACACTTCCATTAATGCCCAGGTGGAGAAATAGTCCATTAAACACCATGAACAACGAAGATGACAAGGCAGCTCAGAAAGAAAAAAAAACCCTCCAGGAAACAAGCTTGCAGACCTAGATATATGCGACTTAAATGAGAGAATTCAGGATGGTACTTCTGAAAAAACTCAGTGAGATCCAAAACAACTCACATCAGCAATTTTCAGGAGTTGAAAAAGCAACTAGATGAGCAGAGCAAGGAGATTGAAACTCTCAAAAAGAACCAAATAGAACTTCTGGAGATGAAAAACACACAGCAAGAATAGAAAAATGAGACAGCAGCTTGTGAAATAGGGTCAACCAAATGTAGGAAAGGATCAGTGATACCGAAGACAGAATTCTAGAAACTAATTAGAAAGAAGAAGAGAGAAACTGAAGAATGAAAAATAATGAAAGAGAAATTCAAGAACTAGCTGAAACCATCAGGAGAGGATACATAAGAATAATGGGCATTATCGAAGGCAAGGAAAAGGAACAGAGATTAGAAAGCATTTTCAGACAAATACTTGACGAGAATTTCCCAAATCTAAGGAATGAGCTGGAGCTTGGGAATTCAAGACGTCAACAGACACCCTAATGATCTCAACCCAAAAAGGCCTTCACCAAGATACATTGTATTAAAATAATCAAAAAGCAACGGCAAAGACAGAATTCTCAGGGAGCAAGGAGAAAAAACAACAACAAGAACAGTAATTTATAAAGGTAAGCCCATTAGATGATCCTCGGACTTCTCAGCACAAATCTTACAAGCCAGAAAGGAATGGAAGCAAATATTTAAACTATTAAGTGAAAGGAACTACCAGCCTTGAATAATGTATCCAGCTAAGCTCTACTTTAGATATGAAGGAGAAATTAAGACTTTTCGAGACATACAAAATTCAAGAGAATTCTCCACTATGAGGTCTGCACTACAGGTAATACTGAAAGGGGTCAGTTCACCTAAAACAAAAGGACAAAAAAAAAAAACCCAACCATAATTAGGAGTAAAGTGATTATTGGGCAAATAGTAGCAGAGGAGTTGCAACCGTTACTAAGAACAGGGCACTATAAGCTTAAATTATAAGAAGAGAATTGTTATAACAAGAGAGTAATGAATGTTCAGCATACATAGAAACAAATTGAGATAATAATGACTGAAAAGGGCGGGGGGGGGGGAATTCAAAGATCCAAATTCATAAAGGGGAATGGAGATAAGGCACGCACAGAAGAAAATGGGTGTGTGTGTGGTGTGTGTGTGTGTGTGCGTGCACATTAAAACTATCCTTTACATATTCAGAATGGCAATCACATGCCAAAGATTCAGAATTGAAGTATATAACATAAAACAATAATTACCAGAGAGAAAACCCCAAAAAGCCAACCAAAATAAAGAAAACAAAAGCACAAGTACAAGAAAGCAATGGAAACACCAAGTTACCAGGAAGCAAAAGATAAAATGGCTATAAGATGACCTCGTATTTCAATAATCACCTTAAATCTAAATGGATTGAACTAACTAATAAAGAGGCATAGGGTTGCAGAATGGATCAAAAAATAAAAATAAAAATACCAACCATATGCTGCTTCCAGTGATAATTCTTGTGACAAGCAACACCTCCGAGAAGGGCCTAATATCCAAAATATACAAAGAACTCATACAACTCAATAACAACAAAAAAGCAAATGATCCAATCCAAAAATGGGCAGAGGATCTGAACAGACACTTCTCCCTAGAGGACATACAAATGGCCAACAAACATATGAAAAGATGCTCAATATCACTAGCTATTAGGGAAATGCAAATCAAAACCACAATGAGATACCATCTCACACCTGTTAGAATAGCTATAATCAATAGGACATGTAATATAACAAGTGCTGGAGAGGATACAGAGAAAAAGGAACCCTCATACACTGCTGTTGGGACTGCAAATTGATATAACCACTATGGAAAACAGTATGGAGGTCCCTCAAAAAAACCAAGAATTGATCTACCATATGATCTAGCAATCCCTCTATTGGGTATTTACACTAAAGACTTGAAAACCCATATCCAGGAAGATATTTGCACACCGATGTTCATAGCAGCATTATTCACAGTGGCCAGAACATGGAAGAAACCAAAGTGTCCTACGATAGATGATTGGCTCAAGAAGTTGTGGTACATAAATACAATGGAATATTACTCAGCCATAAGAAGAGATATAATGCTGCCATTTGCGACAACATGGATGGACCTCAAGATAATCATGCTAAGTGAAACAAGCCAGACAGAAAAAGTTGAAAATCACATGATATCACTTATATGTGGCATATACACCTAAAAGCAACAAATGAGCAGGACAAACAAACAGAGACTCATGGACAGGGACTATAGACTAGTGGTTACTAGTGGGGTGGGGGAGGAGGATGGAGGTACACAGGGTAAAGGGGGTCAAATATAGGGCTTAGGGGAGGGCAAAGTGGGTAAAGGGGGTCAGATATATGGTAGCTGAAAGAAACTGGACTTTGGTGATAAACACACAATAGAATATACAGATGTCAAATGATAATGTACGCCTGAAAATTATGTAATTTTATTAACCAATGTTGCCCCCCCAATAAACTTAAATAAAATTTTTTAAAAAATAAGAAAATAAAAATAAAATAAAACTGGAGAAGTCTCTGGCAAACCAGCATGAGTTGGTCACCTACTTAAAGAATTCTGAGTATTTGCTATGGTCAACTGAGTGAGGGATGAAAGATACCTCTCCACTGAGATGACAAACCTTTATTCCCATCAGAAAGAAACCCTCATAAGTCAAAGCCAAGCATGAGTATTGCTTATCATTCACATTGCTTCTCTCAAAAGCAAAGCCTGTGCCCAGCCCAGGGCTAAGTATGAACTAGATCGGTAAAGGTAAATGGATTTCTCAAGAGATGTCATTAGGTTGCATGTGTATGAGCTGCTGACCACCTTCTATCTTTTGCAGCCAGCTCATCCAATCACCAACTCTTCTCCCATCTGTGGCCCCAGAAATCTGACCAGCCAGTTACCCCCTAGGTCAAAGCCACTACGAAAAAAAAGGAAAGCACATTTCCAGCTTGGTCACTTAGCAATCTTTATTAAGATAAACCTGCTTATAAATATTTAACTGTTCAAAAAAAGTTCCACCAGCTCCTGTTTGCTTATAGATCAGCTCAATTGCAGAGACTGAGTATAGAACACAGTTGGTGTGGTAGACTACTGTAAATACCATAAACCCTGATAAAAAGGTTGCATTCCTGTTGGCCAGAAGCAAATTTGCAAATCTAATGGGGGGGGGGGGCAGGAAACGAGCCACACATTATTCTACACAGAAAGAAAAGCAACAGCACCCAGTAAGAACCACAGCTTCATCCCCTGCTGAGTCTGGAGGCCTGGGTGGTGACCGCAACTCTACCATGAAGATACATGAAGATACAGACGTTCAAAAGAGGCATTTGGCATAAGCTGGCCTCAGTTTCCTCTCCCTGAGAAATGAGATCATGGACTTGGCCCTTTCAGAGGTCTTTTCAGCTTTAAGGAAGTGACCCATCCCTAAATATGAGTGAAGACTAAAAGCATGGTGATGGCTAACTGTGCAGGCACAGGATTGGTACAACTCCTGTGCAAGACTTGGAAATTCTGGAGACAAGACAGTTACTTAAGTGGTCACTAACGAAGAAAAACAATGAGGTTTCAGCTTGAATTCTGAGGCATCTACCTACACAGACACTGTTGGGACTCCACCCAGTTAGCCTCAGGTCTTACTTGCCATTTATTGTGGACTGATTGTGTGCTTCCCAGGCGCCAAATCCATAGGTTGAAGCCTAACCCCCAATGTGATTGTATTTGGAGATAGGGCCTTAAAGGAGCTAGTTATGGTTAAAAGACGTCATTAGCATGGTGTTATAAAAGAGGAAGGGACACCAGGGGTATGTGGGCACATAAGAAAAGGCCAAATGAGTACAACAAGGAAAAGTGGTTGTCTGCAAGCCAGGCAGAGAGCCCTCACCAGAAATTAACTTTGCTGGACTTTCAGTTTCCGGAACTGTGAGGAAATATATTTTCTGTTCATAAACCGCCCGGTCTTTGGTATTTTGTGGTGATAACACTAGCAAAGTAACACACCATTTCTGTGTACCCAGTCCACACGTCTGTGCACCTCACCTCTATTGCTCACACTTGCAACTTGCACTGCTGGAACCACTGCCCAGTACAAAGAGACAAGAAGTGCCTTGGAGTTTATGGCCCTCCCACCCTTGTGCAGAATATGCAAAGCCCACTCTCTGGCCTTAAGGTAGGACACACTCCCAGTGCAATTCACACTCCAGAACCACACATGGGATCAGGCTGAGGCGGGAGCTTTGCCTGAAATTATACCCTGTTGCTTCTTCCCTCCTTCACTTGCCTTACTTCTTATCCATTTCTCTCCAGAGAGCCCTGTACAAGGTTGTTCATCTCAGGGAGTGCTCTTGGAGAGCACCACTTAAGATATAGGCTCAAAGGAAAGGTCCACTCCCAATGGCATACTTCGAGCCAACTTGATATTCCACATTCTATTTACTGCTTACTCCTAAAGGGAATTGCAAAGGACCACACTGATGGCTGAGTTGTCCCAGACTTCAGTTTCCAGAACTTCCATATTCTCAGCCATGTGTCTGACTGTACAATCGGATTCAGCCTCAGATCAGCTTCACAAAGCTTAGCAAGGACATAGGTTGTTCTGGTTACCCTCCTATTTCCCTCCTGAAGTCTCAGGAATGCTGGAGGTGACAGAAGCCAGTAATAATAAGTTATTAAGCAGGTTACTTCTGTGGGCACCTGCAGCTCCATCCAAGTGGGAACATCTGAGAAGCAGTGTAGGACACATACCCCAGAGTTTTCCACTTAATGAGCAAGGTAGCTGAGGAATGTCTTCAGCAACTCCTGTACTGTAGAGTGGTCAGTAACTAGCCGAGGGCTGTTCGCAGGGGAGTGATATTCTCTTGGCACTTCTGGTGGACACAGGGTGGCAGAGCAGGGTGCCAGTGGTCATGCAAAAGGACTCGAATGCTAGCATCTGGAAATGAGGCTGAAGTGTAAGGACTGAGGCACTGTGAGTATCTGACACACAAAGGATGATTTTAGGAAACTGATGTTGGCAAGCCAGCAGAAGAGGAGACTTGTGGGGTAGGTAAAGAGGCATGATCTAGAGTCAGAAAATTTGAACCTAAATTTACTTGCTAGTATTGTGAGCTGTACAAGTTCTTCATCTCTTTAAGCATTTATTTCCAACATCTTTGAAGTGTGGGCTAAAAATATTCATCTGAGGGTGAAAGTTTGAAGAATAACAGTGTATTTGCCTTGTCTCAAAGTATCTCCCCACAGATACTTATGAATTACAAAGGGGAAAAAATAGCTACTTTTATAGTGGAGAAACTTGGCAGATATACCACCATAACCAAGTAATCAAAGTTATCACCCCCACCTTTAATGGGACAAATCAGCATTACGTGCTTCCTGGCATGATACACTGAGAGACACAGCAGCATTTCTACACATCTCTGCCTGAATGCACAACGTGACTCTAATCATGGGGAGGACATCAGAAAAACTCAAATTGAGGGACATCTTACAACATAATTGGCTCACATTCTTCAAAATGTCAGGGTGTTGAAAGACAAAGAAAGTCTGAACAACTGTTCCTGATTGTAGGAGCTAAAGAGATGTGACAGCTAAATGTGATGCATGAGCATAACAACCGGATGCAAAACTAAGCCAGGATTTTGTTTTTTGTTTGTTTGTTTGTTTGTTTTGCTGTAAAAGACTGAAGTCAAAATAAATTACATGATAGTATTCTATACATGTTTAATTTCTGGATTTTTTATAATTGCGTGGTGATTTCATAAGGAAATTTTGTTTGGGGGAAATACACTCTGAAGAATAAAGAAGTAAAGAATAAAGACGTATGCATGTCTGTAACTTATTCTCAAACAGTCAGAAAAAAAATCTCTTAAACATTTTCTGTAAATCAGAAATAGTTGTCAAAATTAAAAAGTTAAAAGAAAAACAATAACACACCTCACAGCATTGCTGTTATTGTTTTGAAAGTGAAGTCACTGAAACTCCTCCCTCTCCAGACACTGCTCTCCCAGCAAACCCTGCATCCTTCCTTCCATACTCCCCACCCCACCACCCCCAGCTTCCGGCCCCTTCTCCAACAGCATCTTGCTGGCCAATCTGCATCAACATCTCTCCCACATTCTACTCCAATCACCACCTCACCACCCGCCTCCTAGCACTACCTCCACACTGGCCAAAATGATTTTTTGAAAGCAAATCTGACCTTATTAGAACACTTCCACGTTTCCTTCTTGCTTATAGGACAAAGTCCAGACAAATAAGACGCCTCTCTGTGATGCTATAGCCCATCCCTCCAACTCTTTGCCCTTCTAGAACCAGGCTTCTATAGCATCTGATGATAGGATGACTGGGAGACCACAAGACCACATGATAAACCATAACCAAGACTTACCATTGCTGTACTCTACTTTCACTTCTTTTGAGTATGCTATTTGTTCTCTCTGGAAGACCCTTCCTCTCTCTAGCCAGCAAAAACTTTCACCAAATCCCTCTTCGACATCACTTCCTTTGTTTCCCTGATCCACCATCCCAAGCCCCAGACAAAGCCCCTCATCTCTTCTTCCACACTACCGTTATGCCTCTTGTACCTCAAAACACAAAACTAAGAGCAGGTAGGAATTCCAACTCCCCAACTCAGATAGGGGTTAGAGGATAGTTTGTTTTTTCTTTAAACTGTCCCAGCTATGTTGCCCCTTGAGTATGATACCCTTTTTTTAAATATTTATTTTCAGGTACAGTTGTCATATTCATATTATATTAGTTTCAGATGTACAGCACAGTGGTTAGACATTTATGTAGCTTATGAAAGTGATGCCTCCAATAAGTTTTGCATCCATCTGACATCATATGTAGTTATTACACTATTTTGACTATATTTCCTATGCTGTACTTTACATCCTCATGACTACTTGGTAAGTAACAATTTGTATTTCTGATCCTTTCCCCTTTTTCACCTGCCATGCAATGTCCCTCCTATCTGACAACATCAGAATGTTCTCTGGTATCCATGAGTTTGGGTTTTGTTTTTGTTTTTGTTTTGTTTTGTTCTTTAGATTCCACATGTGTAGCAAAGTCAATGGCATTGAATCTTTTCCTTTCTGACTTACTCCACTCAGCACGATACCCTCTAGGTCCATCTATGTTGTTGCAGATGGCAAATTTTCTTTTTTTTTTTATGGCTGAGTAATATTTCCTCGCATATATGTATCATTTCTTTTTTATCTACTCGTCCATTGATGGACACCCAGGTTGCCTCCATATATTGGCCTATTGTGATAATGGTAGCAATTAACATATGAATACACATCCCTTCAAAGTAATGTTGAGTTTCTTTCCCTAAATGCCCAGAAGTGGAATACTGGGTCCTTCTTTTGCCTTTTGTTATACCATTGTTTTTAAAACCTATTTTTTTCTGATAAAAGTATTGCTACCCCGTTTTTTTCTTGTTGTGGTTTCCACTTTCATCAAATTATCTTTTTCTATTCCTTTACTTTCAGCCTGTGTTGGTCTTTCGATCTGAAGTGAAATTTCTTGCAGGTAGATATATAAGGGTCTTGTTTTCTTATCCATTCAGCCACCCTATCTTTTGATTAAAGCACCTAATCCATTTATATTTAAAGTAATTGTTCATAGCTATGTAGTTTTTGCCATTTATTATTCATATTTTAAATCTTTTTTTTTCCCTTCTTTTTAAAGTAGTCCCTCAACATTTCATGTAATACTGGTTTGATGTCAATGAATTCCTTGTTTTGTTTTGTTTTGTTTTGTTTTGTTTTTTGAGAAGTTCTTTATCTGTCCTTCTATTTTAAATGATAGCTTTGCTGGGTAGAGTAATCTTGGTTGTAGGTCCTTGCTTTTCATCATTTTTTTTTAAATATTTCGTGCTAATTCTTTCGGTGTCTGCAAAGTTGCTGTTGAGAAATCAGCTGACAGTCTTATGGGAGATCCCTTGTAGGTAACTACTGCTTTTAAGATTCTCTCTTTATCTTTAACCTTTGGCATTTTAATCATGATATGCCTTGGTGTAGACCTCTTTTGGTTCATCTTATTTGGGACTTCTCCTGTGCTTCCTGGGCCTGTATGTCTATTTCCTTCATGATGTTAGGGGAATTTTCCATCATTACATCTTCAGTAAGTTTTCAATTCCTTGCTCTCTCTCTTCTCCTTCTGGTACTCCTGCCAATGCAAAATGTTGTTTTGCTTGATGTTGTCCCAGAGGACCTTAAACTATTCCTCATTTTTGGATTCTTTCTTCTATTAGGTGTTTTCTGCTACCTTATCTTCTAAATTGCTGACTCAATCCTTTGCTTCATCTACTCTACTATTGATTCCTCTAATGTATTCTTCATTTGTTATCATATTCTTCATTGCTGACTTTTTAATGTTTTTTTTATTTCCATTTTATGTTTTCTATTTTTTGTTAAAGTTTCTTATTGAGTTCATCTACTCTTCTCCTAAGTTCCTTGAGCATTTACAACTAATGTTTTGAAACTCTATATCTGGTAGATTTTGCTTGTCTCCATTTTGTTTAGTTCTTTTTCCGAAGTTTTATTCTGTTCTTTCATTTGGACATGTTTCTTTGTCTCACCATTTTGGCTGCCTCCCTGTGTTTGTTTTTTATCTAGTGAGTAGGGTTACCATGTCTCCCAGTCCTAGTAGAATGGCCTTATGTAGAAGGAGTCTTGTGGGCCCAGTGGCACAGTCTCTCTGGTCACCTGAGCTGGGTGCTCCAGGTGTTTCCCTTGTATGGGTTGTGCATTACCCTCCTGTTGTAGTTGAGCCCTGGTTGCTGTTTGCACCAAGGATTGGCCCTCAGGATAATTGGTTGTGAGGACTGGCCATTTACTACAGTGGAGGAGTTGTATGCGGGCTGATCTTAACAGATAAGAATACTTTAGCGGCGCTCTGGTGACTTCTCAGTCTGCCTTTTGGGTGTATTGTTCTGGGATGTGGCCCTGGGTGTGGGCTCCTGAAAGGGGCCCCACCATAAGCCAATATAGCTGCAGACTGTGCCATGCCCAACGTCATATGGCATGAGCCATCAAGCAATCCACAGCTGGTCACAGTTGCACTGGGGTTGGAGGTGCCTTGAGAGGCCAAACCACAAATCGAGGCCAGCTGTCACTAATGCTGGCTTGGGGCTGCTCAGCAAGAGGTACATGGCATCCTAAGGCCAGATGCTTTTCTTTTTGGGTTTTCTAAACTTTTGAGAGATTTAGAAAGTCTACAGCATGAGCCAAGACAGGCAGGCGGTAAGTATAGAAACACCACTGGAAAAGCTTGTTGGGCCACAAGTTGGGTGGGGTGGGTGGAGTCTCCGGGAATCACCATGGTGAGGTGGACAGTGTTAGCCAAGTTATGAAGATCAGATTGACAGCCACCTGCAACTTTATGTCAGCAGGAGGGAGGGCTCAACAAAGAAACAATGGATCCGCCAGCACGTCTTGTCAGGAGAAAACCTCCCCCCTGCCCTCACCCTGAAGTCAGACAATTCAGTTCCTCCTCCTATGTTCCTGACAACTTCTGAGCTGCTGCCCCAAAGCTGGAGCACAGAGTAGGTGAGCCAATCAGAAAGTAAGTCTATGTTCAGACTCTTCAGAGGAATGCCTGAGACTCCAGCAGACTTCCATCTCACTCAGCCACAATCTTCACTGGTTTTCACAGCCAGATTTGTGGGGGCTTCTCTCCCAGCACTGAACCCTGGGCTGGGAGGCTGGTGTGTGACTGACAGTTCTCATTCCTCCAGGTGGAACCTCACAGCCAGATATCCCTCCCAATTTTTATCTGATGCATGCAAATATGGGACCGGGCTGTTCCATATCTCTGCTCTCCTGCCAGTGGCTTCTTCTGTATTATACTTAGCTGGAAGACTCTTGTGTTTAGCTAGACTTTAGGCAATTCTCAGTGATGGTTGTTCTGTAGTTTTAGTTGTAATTTTGATGTGGCTATCACAGGAGGCAAGCACAGTGTTAGCACTCCACCATCTGGAAATCCTTGTAGCATAGTCTAATACCAGGTAATGTGATACCTCCATTTTGTTCTTCTTTCTCAAGATTGCTGTGGCTTTTGGGGGTGTTTAGTGTTCCATATGTATTTTAAAATTATTTCTTCTAGTTCTGTGAAAAACCATTGATGATTGATCTATAGATTGCTTTAGTAGTTTGGACGTTTTAATGATGTTAATTCTTCCTATTCATGAGCACAGTATATGCTTTCATCTTTTGTATCTTCTTCAACTTATTTCTTCAAGGGCTTATCATGAGTAAGTCTTTCATTTCCTTAGCTAAATTTATTTCTAGGTAGATGCAATTATAAATGAGATTTTTTTAAAAATTTCTCTTTCTGATAGTTTATGGTTTGGGTATAAAAATTCAACCAATTTCTGAAGTTTGTACCTGCCACTTTCCGAAATTCATCTATAATTCTAATAGTTTTTGGTGAAATCTTTTGAGTTCTTTATATATAGTATCATGTCATCTACAAATAATGACAATTTACTTCTTCCTTTCCATTTTGGATGCCTTTTATCCCTTCTCCTATATCTTGTGCTGTGGCTTAGGACTTCCAATATTATATGCATAAAAGTAGTGAACGTGACATCCTTGTTCCTGATTGTGAAGAAAACACTCTATAGTTTTCCCCATTGAGTATAATAATTAAGTGTGTGTTTGCCATATAATGCCTTTTCATGTTAGGTAATGTTCCTTCATTCCCATGGTGCTGAGAGTTTTTATCATAAATGGGTGCTGAATTTTGTCAAATGTTTTTCTGCAACTATTGATAGGACCACATGGTTTTTATCCTTCATTTTGTTTATGTGGTGTATCATGTTAATTGATTTGTGGACAGTGAACCAAACTTACATCCTAGGAATGAATCCCCCTTGATTGTGGTGTATAAATATTTTTAATGTATTACTGAATTCCATTTGCTAATATTTTGTTGAGGATTTTTCGCATGTATATTCATTAGGAATATTGGCCAATAATTTATTTTTGTAAACTTTTCATCTATTTTTTGAATCAGGGTAATGCTGGCCTCATAAAATAAGCTTTGGAGCTTTCCTTCTCTTGAATTTTTTGTAATAGTTTGAGAGGGTAAGATATTAATTCTTCTTTGGATGTTTGGTAAAATTCACCTGTGAATCCATCTGTACAGGACTTTTGTTTAGTTGGCTTTTTGATTACTAATTTGATTCATTTGTAGTATTCGGTCTGTTCAGACTTACTGTTTTTTCTTATTTAGATCTTGAGAGAGTGTATGTTTCTCAGAATGCATTCATTTCTTCCAGATTGTCCAGTTTTTTGGCATACAATTGTTTATTGATTTTCTATAATCTTTTGTACTTCTTGTGATGTCAGTTGTCCCTTCTCTTTCATTTCTGATTTTGTTTATTTGAACTCTCTCTCTCTTTTTCCTTAATGTATCTGGTTAAGTGTTTATCAATATTATCTTTTCAAAAAAACAGCTCTTGGTTTCATTGATCTTTTGTATTGTATTTTTAGACTCTATTTTATTTATTATTTCCTCTCATCGCTTTGGCTTTCTTGTTCTCTTATTCTAATTCCTTTAGGTGTAAGTTTAGATTGTTATTTGAGCTTTTTTCTTGTTTCTTGAGGTAGGGCTTGTTTGATATGAATTTTCCCTCTTAGGGCTGCTTTTGCTCTGTCCCATTGATTTGGATTTGTTGTGTTTTTATTTTATTTGTTCTGAAGGTATCTTTTGATTTCTTCCTTGATCTCATTGTTAACCCATCATGGTTTAGTAACATGCTTTTTAGCATCCATATGTTTGTCTGTTTTTCCATTCTTTTTCTCATAATTGATTTCTAGATTTATACCATTGTAGTCAGAGAAGATGCTTGATATGATGTATCTTAAATTTATTGGAGACTTGTTTTATGGCCTAACATATGGTCTATCCTTGAAAATATTCCATGTACATTTGAAAAAAATGTATATTCTGCTGCTTTGGGGTGAATTGCTCTAAAAATATCAATGAAATCCACCTTTTCTAATGTATCATTTAAGGCTGCTGTTTCCTTGTTGATTTTCTGTCTGAAGATCTCTCCATTGTTGTCAATGTGATGTTAAAGACTCCTACCATAACTGAATTACCGTCAACCTCTCCCTTTATGTCCTTAATATTTGCTTTATTCATTTAGGTGCTCCCAAGTTAGGTGAATAAAATGTTTACAAAGAGTTATATTCTCTTTGTTCTATTGATCTCTTTACCATTATGAAATGTCTTTCTTCTTTGTCTCTTATATAGCCTTTGTTTTAAAGTATATTTTGCCTAAGTATTGCTATCCCAGTTTTTTTTTTTTTCATTTCCATTTGCATAAATTATCTTTCCCATCTTTTTACTTTCAGTCTATATGCGTCTTTTGATCTGAAGTCAGTCTATTCTAGATAGCATATATATGGGTCTGGTTTTATTATCCATTCAGCTACCCTATGTCTTCAGCCGATGTCTTATTTCATTTACATTTAAAGTGATCATTAATAGCTACATAGTTATGCAATAATCTTCTCACTTTTTCTATATTGGCTTACAGTTTTCCCAGCAGACTCAAGACCCAGGTGCTCATAAGGGTGTTTGAGTTGATGACACACTCTGTATTGGTTGCTTTCCCTTCCTTTCATCACCTCCAGACTCCCTTCTGGGGTTTCTTCATTGCCTAAACAAAGTACTTGCCCTTGATCTCTTCTCTCAGATTCAGCTTCTGGAGGAAAACAAAATTAAGGCAAATAAAATATTCAGTAGTGTTAGTTCCCACTAATTGTTCCATCTGTCCATTTGCATGCCTAAGTTCCCAGGTGATGCTGATCCTGTGATATGGGAACCACACTTTGAGAACTACTGGATAACTCAGATACCCCTTCAGCAATTTCCAATTCAACCCTGAATATTAATGGTTAAAGCTTTGCATTCTGCAGCAAATGTTACCTTCATGTGGTTCCTGAGAGTGATTTCAGCAGCTCTTGGCTATCTAGGTGAATGAGAGGCAGACCTTACAAGCTCACCATTTAACATGAGTGATTATAATGATTTCAACAACAAAAGCTTAGGACAGTGGAATTTGATTTTTCTTAGCTAAGTTTGTGCAGACTACCTTGGAAATTGTCACCACTAGTTTGAAAGGAGATGCTAATTTCTCATAACAAGGAGCTGTTCTTTCACATTTGGAAATCAATTCTCAACTTGGGTTTCTTGGTGCAGTGTTTTCTGATTGCTACTCAGCTTTCTCTCTCTCCCTGTGCTCAAGATCACAGATGCTGAAAGGTGCACCTGTGGCTGGTAGGTAATTTTTATTTCTGTTGGCCAAGTGGTTGTTCTCTTTTTGTAATCAAGCCCAGGCCCATGTGCAAGAGTTGCAGTTTACTATGAGGATGGTTCTTGTCATTCGTCTTCCAAGTGAGCAAATTTTTCCCCATTGATTATATACTTTTATATGCACAAATCATGCATAACAAGAAAAAGAAATGAAACACTGAATAAGAAGAACCCAAGAACACATTCAAGTGAAGTCAATAACTATTTTTAACAGTTATACATACAGATTGTGTTTCATATTGTGATTGTCTTGTCTTCTCTCCTAGTATTTTATTATTTTATTGTTAGTTTCAAGTATACAGTACATTGATTAGATATTTATGTAGTTTATAAAATGATCCCCTTGATTGCTCTTTCTCTCTTCTGGCTCTCCATCTAGCCATTACATTAATGCTAACTGCATTCCCTATGCCATGCTCCTCATCACATGACCATCTGTCAACTATTAATTTGTACTTCTTTAACCCTTCACCCCTTCTCTCAGCCCCCAACCATCTTCCTTCTGCCATCATCAGATTTTCTTCTATATTTGCGAGTCTGTTTTGATTAGTTTGTTCTTTTTGTTCCTTAGATTCCACATATAAATGAAATCATATGGTATTTATCTTTCTCTGTCTAATTATTTCACTCAACATAATAATCCTCTAGGTCCATCCATGTCATGATGGTAGGATTTCATTTTTTAATGGCTGAGTAATATTCCCATTGTTATATATGAACCATAACTTCTTTATCCAATCATCTGTTGATGGGCATTTAGGTTGCTTCCATATTATGGCTATTGTGAATAGAGCTGCTATGAACATAGGGGTGTATAGATCTTTATGAATTATTGTTTTGGTTTTCTTTAGATAAATACCCAGAAGTACAATGCTAAGCCAAAAGGTAGATCCATTTTTTTAATTTTATGAAAAAACCACCAGACTGTTTTACATAATGGCTATACCAACTTGCAATTCCACCAAGAGTGTATGAGGATTCCCTTTTCTCCACATCCTCACCAACACTTGCTGTTCTTGATTTATTGATGATAGCCTTCTGACAGGTTTGAGGTGATATCGCATTGTGGTTTTAATTTGCATTTCTCTGATTGATTAGTGACCTTAGCATCTTTTCATACATCTATTGGCATCTATATTTCCTCTGTGAAGAAATTTCTGTTCAGGTCTCTGCCCATTTATTAATTGGATTGTTTTTTTGTTGTTGTTGAGTTGTATGAGTTCTTTGTGTATTTGGATTTTAACCACTTGTCAGATGTGTCATAAGCAAATATCACCTCCCATTCAGTTGGTTGTCTTTTTGTTTTTGTTGATGGTTTACTTTGCTGTGCAAAAACTTTTTAGTTTGATGTAGTCCCATTTGTTTATTTTTCCTTTTGTTTCCTTACACAAGGAGATATATATATCACTAGTAGCAATATCAGAGAGATTGATGCCTATGTTTTCTTCTAGGAAGTTTTTATGGTTTCAGGTCTTACATTTAAGCCTTTAATTCATTTTGAGTCTATTCTTGTATACAGTTAAGTGGTCCGTTTCTTTTTCTTTCTTTTTCTTTTCTTTCTTTTTTTCTTTTTGCATGTATCTGTTCAGTATTCCCAGCACTATTTATTGAAAAGACTGTCTTTATCCCATTGTGTTTTCTTGCTTCCTTTGTCATATATTAAGTGAGCGTATAGGCGTGGATTTATTTCTAGGCTTTATTCTATTCCATTGATCAATGTATCTGTTTTTTATGCCAGTACCACGATGTTTTGATAACTGTAGCCTTGTAGTATAGTTTGATATCAGGTAGTGTGATACCTCCAACTTTGTTCTTCTTTCTCAAGATTGCATAGTTATTCAGGGTCTTTTATGGTTCCTTATAAATTTTAGTATTATTTGTTATAGCTCTCTGAAAAAATGCTATTGGTATTTTGATAGGGATTATATTGAATTTGTAGATTGTTTTGGGTAGTATGGCCATTTTAATGATGTTGATTCTACTTCCCATGACCATGGGTATGTGCTTCCATTTATTTTGTATCCTCTTCAATTGCTTTTTCAATGCCATAATTTTCCTTTTTTATTTTCTTTTTTTGACATTGCGACATTGGCTAACAAAATCCAGTAAGTTTCAGGCATACAATTTAACAGTTAATACACACACACACACCCCACACATTACATATATACATATACATGTACATATATATATACGTATATGTACATGTATGTATATATGTATATTACATTGTGTAATTCCCCTCCATAGTTAGATGTCTTTCTGTCACCCATATTTGACCCATTTTACCCCATCTACCTTCCCTCTCCCCTCTGGTAAGCCACTAGTCCTTTTGTCCATGTCCTGAAATCTTTTGTTTGTCCTGTTCGTTTGTTGCTTTTAGGTTTATATCCCACATATAAGTGATATAATGTAATTTTCAACTTTTTCTGTCTGGCTTATCACACTTAGCATGATATTTCAAGGTCCATCCATGTCGTCGCAATGGCAGTATTTCAATCTCTTCTTATGGCTGAGTAATATTCCATTGTTTGTATGTACCACAGCTTTCTTCACCAATCATCTATCATAGGACACTTCGTTGCTTCCATGTCCTGGCCACTGTGAAATAATGCTGCTATGAACATCGGTATGCAAATATCTTTTCAGATATGAGCTTTCAAGTCTTGGGGTAAATACTCAATAGAGGGATTGCTGGATCATATAGTAGATCAATTCTTAGTTTTTTTTGACAGACCTCCATACTGTTTTCCATAGTGGTCGTACCAATTTGCAGTGCAGCGTATGAGATTTCTTTTTCTCTGCATCCTCTCCAACATCTGTAATTTCTTGTTTGTTGATAACAGCTATTCTACAGTTGTGAGAAGAGATCTCATTGTGGTTTTGATTTGCATTTCCCTAACAAGCTAAAGATGTTGAGCATCTTTTAAATATTTGTTGCCATTTGTATGTCCTCTAGGAGAAGTGTCTGTTCAGGTCCTCTTGCCATTTTTTAAATTGAATTGTTTGTTTCACTGTTGTTATTGAGTTGTATGCGTTCTTTGTATATTTTGGGTATTAGGCCCTTATCAGAGGCATTGTTTGCAAATATCTTTTCTCGTTCAGATGGTTGTCTCTTTATCTCATTGACAGTTTCTTTTGCTGTACAAAGCTTTTCAGTTTGATGTAGTTCCATTCATTTATTTTCACTTTACTCCTCTTGCCTTTGAGGTCAAATTCATAAAATCCTCTTTAAGTCCAATGTCCATGAGTTTATTCTTAGGTTTTCTTCTATCCACTTTGTTGTTTCTGGTCTTATATTCAGGTCCTTAATTAATGACATAATTTTCTGAGAACAGGTCTTTTACCTGGTTAAATTGATTCCCAGGTATTTTATCATTTTGATGTAATTATAAGTGGGATTGTTTTCTTAATTTCTTAATTTCTTAATTTCCTAAAGTTCATCATTGGTGTAAAAAATGCTACTGACTTCTGAATATTAATTTTGTATCCTGCAACTTTACTGAATTCATTGATCAGTTCTAACATTTTTTTTAGGTGGACTCTTTAGGGTTTCTATATATAGTATCATGTCATCAGCAAATAATGAGAGTTTACCTTCCTTCCTTGCCAATTCAGATACCTTTTATTTCTCTTTTTGTCTTATTGCTGTGGCTACAACTTCCAACACAATGTTGAAGAGGAGTGGTGAAAGTGAGCATGCTAGTCTTGTTCCTGATCTTAAGGAAAATGCTTTTCCTTTCCCACTGAGTATGATTTTAGCTGTAGATTTGTCATATATGGCCTTAATTTGTTGAAGTATGTTCCCTCTATTCCCACTTTGCTGAAAATTTTTATCATAAATGGATGCTAGATTTTGTCAACCACTTTTTCTGCATCTATTGATATGATCATAGGGTTTTTTATCTTTCAATTCGTTAATGTGACATGTCGCATTAATTGATTTGTGGACATTGTAACCAACCTTGCATCCCAGGAATAAATCTAACTCTTGATCATGATGTATGATATTTTTAATGTATTGCTGAATTCAGTTTGCTAATATTTTGTTGAGGATTTTTGCATCAGCGTTCATAAGAGATATTGGCCTATGGTTTTCCTTTTTTGTGATATCTTTGTCTGGTTTTGGAATCAAGGTAGTGGTGGCCTCATAAAAAGAGAAATTCTTCTTGAATTTTTTTGAAATAGTTTGAGAAGAATAGGTGTTAATTCTTCTTTGAATATTTGGTAAAATTCACCTATGAAGCCATCTGGTCCAGGTCTTCATTTCTTGGGAGGTTTTTGACTACTTGATTTGATTTCATTGGTGGTAATCAGTCAGTTCAGGTTTTTTTTTTCTTTGCACTCAGTTTTGGGATATTGTGTATGTCTAGGAATGTATCCATTTCTTCCAGAATGTCCAATTTGTTGGCACATAAGTGCTTGTAGTATTTTCTTATGATATTTGTATTTCTGTGGAGTCTGTAGTTATTTCTCCTCTTTCATTTTTGATTGTATTTCTTTGAGTCCTCTCTCTTTTTTCCTTGATGAGTCTAGTTAAGGATCTGTCAATTTTGTTTATCCTTTCAAAGAACCAGCTCTTGGTTTCATTAATCTTTTGAATTGCTTTTCTAGACTCTATTTTGCTTAATTCCGTTCTGATCTTTATTATTTCCTTCCTTCTACTCACTTTGGGCTTTGTTTGCTGTTCTTTTTCTAGTTTTTAAAGTGTACTGTTAGATTGTTTATTTGTGCTTTTTCTTGTTTCTTGAGGTAGACTTGTATTGCTATGAATTTCCCTCTTAGGACTGCTTTCGCTGTGCTGTGTCCATAGACTTTGAGTTGTTGTTTTTATTTTCATTTGCCTCCAGGTATCTTTTGATTTCTTCCTTGATCTCATTGATAACTCATTCATTTTTAGTAGCATGTTATTTAGCCTCTATGTGTTTGTGTATTTTCCAGCTTTTTTCTTGTAGTTGATTTCTAGTTTCATACCACTGTGATCAGAGAGTATGGTTGATATGATTTCAATCTTCTTAAATTTATTTGAGACTTGTTTTGTGGCCTAACATGTGGTCTATCCTGGAAAATGTTCTGTGTGCACTTGAGAAGAATGTATATTTTGCTGCTTTGGGGTGAAATGTTCTGAAAATATCTATTAAATGCATCTTGTCTAGTGTACCTTTTAGGCCCATTGTTTCCTTATTGATTTTTTGTCTGAAAGATCTGTCTATTGATGTCAATGGAGTGTTAAAGTCTCCTACTATGAGTGTATTACTGTTGATCTCTCCTTTTATATCAGCCAACAATTTCTTTATGTATATAGGTACGCCTATGTTGGGTGCATATGTATTTATTAGGGTTATGTCCTCTTGATTTAACAATCCCTTTATTATGTAATGCCCTTATTTGTCTCTTATAGCCTTAGTTTTAAAGTCTATGTTGTCCGATATAAGTATCACTACCCCAGCTTTCTTCATTTCCGTTTGCATGAAATATCTTTTTCCATCCCTTTACTTTCAGTCTGTGTCATTTGATCTGAAGTGGGTCTCTTGTAGGTGGTATGTGCATGGGTCTTGTTTTATTATCCATTTAGCTACCCTATGTGTTTAATTGGAGAATTTGATCCATTTATATTTAAAGTGAATATAGAAAGGTACATAATTAGTCATCTTATCATTCGTATGTGTGTTTTCTTTTTTCTTTTTTACCACTTCTTTTTTTACAGAAGTCCCTTTAACATTTCTTGTAATACTGGCTTGTTGGTGATGAATTCCTTAAGCTTTATCCTATCTGAGGAGCTCTTTATCTCACCTTCCATTTTAATTGAAAGCCTTGCTGGGTAGAGTATTCGCAGTTGTAGATTCTTGTTTTTCATAACTTTGAATACTTCTTTCCAGTTCCTTCTGGCCTGCAAAGTTTCTCTGGAGAAATCAGCAAAGATTCTTATAGGGGTACCCTTGTAAGTAACTACTTAAGTACACTTGCCTTTCTCTTGCTGCTTTTAAGATTCTTCTTTGTCTTTGAACTTTGGCATTTTAATTATGATGTGTCTTGGTGTGGATCTGTTTAAATTCCTCTTGTTTAAGACTCTTTGTGCTTCCTGAACTTGTATGTCTCATTCCTTTGCCAGGTTAAAGAAGTTTTCTGTCATTATTTCTTCAAATAGATTCTCAATCCCTTGATCTCTCTCTTCATCTTCAGATACTCCTATGATGCAGATATTGTTATGCTTCATGTTGTCTCAGAAGTCTCTTAAACTATACTCATTTTTTAAAATTCTTTTTTATTTTTTTGTTCTGATTCGGTGTTTTCTGCTACCTTATCTTCCAGTTCACTGATTAGATCTTCTGTTTCATCCAGTCTACTGTTGAATTCTTCTAGTGCATTCTTCATTTCAGTGATTATATTCTTCATTTCTGTCTGGTTCTATTTTGGATTTATATGTCCTTATTTATGCTTACTATCTCTTTTTTGATGTTCTCATTGCACTCATCCTCAGTTCATTGAGCATCCTTATAACCATTATTTTGAACTCTGTCTCTGGTAAATTGCTTGCCTCCGTTTCATTTAGCTTATTTTCTGGAGTTTTCTCCTATTGTTTCATTTGTGGCATTTTTCTTTGTTTTCTCATTTTATTAGCTTCTCTGTGTTTGTTTCTATGTGTCAGGAATATTTGTTTCATCTCTCAGCTTTGGCCAGATGGCCTTATGTGGAAGGTGTCCCATGTGGCCCAGTGGCACACTCTCCCTGATCCCCTGTGCCAGGGGCTCTAGATGTGATCTTTGTGTGGGTTGTATGTGATCATCTGTTGAAGCTAAGCCTTTATTGGTGTTAGTACATCAGTGGATGGGATTAATACTCGGGCTGACTAACTGTAGGAAATGGCTGCACCCACAGGGTATGAGTTGCTATGTGGGGGCTAACCCCACTGAGCGGGACTTGCCCTAGCAGGCTTGTGTATTTGTTGAGACCACCTTTTCTGTACACCGCTTATGAAACTGGTCAGGAGTTGCTCTGCTGTGGGCTAGTGCTAGCCTCCAGGTGAATTAGTTTTGTGGCCCCTTGGGAGGGAAGCCCTAGTAGGCTAAGATCAGTCACTGCCTTTGATTGTTCACGGCTACCTTGTGCGAACTACGAAGCAATCCATGGATGGTTGCTGTCTATGCTGGATCTATAAGTAAGTGGAAGAGACAATGCCATAGGCAGCGGTCCTGTTATCCCTCGTACCTGGCTTAAGGCTGTTTAGCAGAAGGACCAGTGTTCCTCAAGGCCTGATGCTGCCTGTCAGTTGCCCATAAGTCTCTGAAACTGGAAGAGCCTCTGGGTGATTTGCATATTGGGTGGCACAGGGACCCCAGGAGTCTCCTGGATCTGTTGAGCTAATTTCCCCCTGCCACTGCAGTGTCAGTTTACATGCCAGTGCTGTCTCTGTGGTTCCCTGTACAAGCTTCAGATTGTAGCAAGGCCAGCTGATGCCCACCTCAGACCTGCAAACACCCAATCTCTGTTTATGAGCTACTGAAGCTCATGAGCATGAGTTCATGGCCCACCACCAAAGGCTTCTTCCTGATGAACGGGCTTTGCATGGGTCACACAGAGTGCTGTTATTTGCTCTTGAATTCTTAACCCAAGGAAAGCACAGGATGTGACTGGGTTGCCTGGAGGCAGGCTTACCACAGGTAATTTGTGGGTTAGGTGTGGCGTTGTCTCAATGAGGCACGAGGCCATCAGGGCTATACAGCACCAGATTTGCTGCTAGTTCTGGGACTGCAGGCTCCCACCAAAATCACATATCACTGTGTGACCTACTGTTGTCTGTGATGGGCCCACAAAACCCCTGAGATCTGCCCAAGCGATACTATATCTCATGCTGGCAGCAGTGATCTTCCCTGTATTCTCTGAACTTTGCTCATTTCGCTGGCTGAGGTCTGTTGACTGTGCAGAATGTGCCACCCCAGGGCAGGGGCAGCTGTCTGTCAATGTGCTGTGGTGCACTTTGTGGATTGGATGGGGCAGGATCTCAGGGTGTCAAGGGCTGTCAAGCCAATACAGCCTTTATTTTCTGCTACTTCAGTGTCTGCATTTTCCCACAGTAGTCACAGGGAGACAAGGCTATCTGGGCCGGTCCCACAGAATCCTGAGATCCCTCAAAGAGATATTGCAGTTTGTACAGGCAGCAGTGGTCTGCCCACAACTGTTTTCTCTGAAATGAGCTCACTGCTCTAGTCGAGGTCTGTTGCCTATGCAGACTGTGCAACCCTAGAGAAGGGCTGGGAGGGTGCCTGTCAATGGGCTGTAGGCACTTTGTGGCTTGGGTGAAGTGAGATCTCAGAGAGACAAGGGCTATCAGGCCAATTCAGCTTCAATTTTGCTGTAACTTCTGTGCCTGCACGTTTCTGCTGTAGTCACAGATCACAGCGAGACCAGGCACCACCTGGGGCAGTCCCACAAACCCCTGAGATCCCCCCACATGATATTGCAGCTCTTGCAGGTAGCAGAGGTCTGCCTACAACTAATTTCCCCACAATGCCCACACTGTGCTAGCCAAAGTTTATTGCCTGTGGGGATTGTGAGATCCAGGGGAGAGGCAGGGCTGTAGTGGTTGTCTGTCAACAGCCCCTGGAAATTTGTGGGTTGGGTGGAGTGAGGCCTCAGGAAGACAATGGCCTTCAGGTCAATTCAGGTCAATACAGTCTCTGTCTTTTGCTTTTTTGTTTTTGTTTTTGTTTTTGTTTTGTTTTGGTATAATAGTGCAACCATCATTTTAGGTTTTTATTTCTAAGTGCCACCTTCCTTTCTGTTTTTTTTGGGGGGGGGAGTTGCGGGGAGAGGGGATCAGTTATAGGTTAATACAGTCTCAGTCTTTCTGCAACTTTGGTACCAGTTCTAGGGTTCCCACAAATCCCAGATCACAGCAAGACCGACTGCTATCTGGGACTGGCCCACAGACCCCTGATATCCACCCAAGTTCATGTTGGCAGCAGTGATCTGCCTGAAACTGTCTCCAAAACGCAGGCTCACAGCACTGGCTTCAGGCTGCAAATGTCTGGCCCTGAAATGGTGCAGGGCATGGCAGCCACCTAACAACAAAAGCCCCACAGGATCTCTCTCCTCAGGCCAGTGCTTCTGAATTGGCCCTGTGGGAGGGATCTGCAAGGGTTGCCTCACGGTGGGGGCTAACTAAGGCACGATGGTGGCTGCCTGCTTAGCCCTTGTTTGGGCACCAGATAATGCAGTCTTCCCCTGTATAGATCTTGTGCAAGCCTATGACCTACCACCGGTGCCCTGGGTGAGTCTCTGCAGGGGAGAGAGCCTGTGTGTAGGCCCTTTAAAGTAGCGTCTAGGGTTTCAGTCTCCTTCCATCTCACCCGGACAGCCGGAATCCCTCTAATTTTTATAGTCAGAGTTTTTGGAAACTTCTTTTCCCTGGGCTGGAACCCTGGGCTGGGGAGCCCTTGAATGAGGTTAGGACCCCTCTCTCTTTCAGGAGAGCCTCTGCAGCCTTGCTCTCCCTCCTGGTGTTCCTCTACCATCCATGGGTGTGTGTAGCCCGATTCACAACTTTGTTCCTCCCACTGGCTTCAGTGTGGCTCCTTTATACTATCAGACATATATGTTATGATCAGTTGGACTTTAGGTGATTCTCCATGTTGATTATTTTGTACTTTGGTTGTCATTTCAATGTGAAACTAAGAGGCAAACCCTGCTTTTACCTAGTCCACCATCTTCCTCCCTAGTATTTCTATCAGTGACGGTCAACACTGGCACTAATATAATTGCCCTTGGGTCCCCTGCCAGAGATGCTACTTTAATTGATATGGGTTTTGCCTGACCGAGGCAGGAGTTTAAGAGCTCCCCAGGTGGTATCACTTAAGCGACCTGTTAGATGGCATTTATTAAAGTTAAAAATATAGTCAATTCCTATTATTTATAATACTTATGTTCTATAAAGTCACCACTAACACTAAATTAGTCAATACTGAACTCCGGCTCCCAGGGAAATACAGCATAATGTATAATTCAACATCATTTCATTACAACATTGATGAGATGCCCAAACTTAATTCTTGTTTATATCAATTAGCCTGTGGTGAAATTGGTTTTATTTTACATTGTTTTGCTTAAAGTCAAAGAACTTGTTGACAATGTTAAGAGAGGACTTACTGTGCAGAGTTATGTTCTCACAAGACTCTGGTCACAATATTTTCATCAGCCAACCAATACATAACCTTGTTTAATGTGTGTTCTGTTTAAAGACACCTTGTTTTCTAGACAATGTTGATTCATTAGCATTGAACTCATGGCCAACAGCACTATCCCTCATGCCTGAAAGAAACTTATCTAATGCACATATTTTCTCCACAAGGCACATCACAGCCTCTTGAGTTTAGGAACATAGACAGCACTTTAGCATTAGGCTCCAGGCAATTTTAAACATTGAAATCATCAACGAAAAGCACAAAAAATGCAAAAAAAAATTGCAAAAAAAATTATAGCACTAAATACGTAATGAAAAGGACAGTTGTTTATGGTAATGAGCTGAAAAAAAGAAAGCAGAACATTGCCTTGTTTGACCCCAGCTGGAAAAGCAACTCAAATTTCTTATTTCTCTGCCTGTGTCTGTGAATTAGTAGGAAAGTGCATGAGCATTGATTTGGGGGAGTACAATATATTTCAGAAAATAGGCAAATTCACAATATGGAATCTACAAAAAATGAGAATTGACCATATACCTGCCCTCAGACCCAGCAATCCACTCCACTCCTAGAGAAGTGAGAATATATGTCATCACAAAGTAAGTACAGAAGGTCTTGAGCAGCTTTCTTCATCATAATACAAAGTTAGAAACACCCACTAATGAGAGAATGAATAATGTGCCATATATTCATACAACAAAATATTAATAGGCAATATAAATGAACTAGCTACCAATTCACTCAACAACATGGATGAATCTCAAAAGTATTCGGTTGAGCAAAAGAAGGCAGATACAAAAGACTATGCACTGTGTATAAAATTCAAGATCAGGTGAAATTAATTTGTGGTGATAGAAAACAGAACAGTTGTTACCTCTAGGATATTAATGGGAAGGGACTTAAGGTCTCCTGGGGTGCTCACAATGTTCTATATCTTGGTAAGGGTACTGGTTACACAGATACATAGGTATGTAAAAAATTAGCAAGCTGCACATCTGAAACGTAGACACTTTATTGAATATATGATATACCTACCTCTATCTCAAAAAAATTTTAAAGTAGCCAAACATGGGAACAACTGTTTTAAAGAAAATTTTAAGATTCATTAATGCCCTGGGCATTCCAAGTTATGCTGCCAGTTCCACCTTTTGGATCATAATGATGCATTCCCAACCTTTTAAAACCAGAGAACAAAGAATACTAGAGCTGGAACTCAGAAATCATCTAGTGCCAGGATGGCTAGTCAGTTTTGTGCTCATTGCTAACTCCAGTTAATTTGTAATGACTTCCTGGCATTCTGGATTCAGAAGGATTCTGAGACTGCATCCAAACACAGCTGGGGAGCAGTTGCACAATCAGTTAGCATGGGTGAAGAGAGATGCAGATACTTGCCTTCTATTTTCCACTAGTCCAGTCTAGCTCTCCCCTTTTTCAAACACAGGTATTGAAACCCAGAGAAATTACTTGCCAGATTTCACATTGGTAGTCAGTGGCAGAGGGAAAATTAAACCCAAGTTATTTTCTGAGCAGCCAGTTAGTATTTTCATAGCAGCCACCTCTATGAGATGCTATGGGAGTGGATGCTGGAAAGGATGGGTGTAAGAGTAAGGAACAAAAGCATAATCTTACCTAGACTAGAGATGTAGGCTGACCATGGGCAAAGACCATAAAATTTCCCTACTGAGTGTTCAGGAAATTTGAAAGGATGCTAGTACCAATATTCAACTTGCTTCAAAATTATGTGTTCATTCCCTTATTCATAACTCTTCAGCAAGCATTATAATAGAATGAATATGAGTGTTCTCTGAAAACCATAAGATGCTTTATGATTGCTGACTGCTTTTGATAAAATTCTTATTGCCAATCATAATAAATATCCACCATATGCCCAGTTTGTACTAGAAGTTGTGGAAAGTAGCACAAAAGTTGGAGATATGGGTAGTTGAATAACAAATTTTAGTAGTAAGACCTAGATTTGAGCATGATACCACTCAGCAATTAATTTCAGACTATGCACCATCACCTGAGTCTCAGTTTTCCCAGTTGCAAAGTGGATTTTATATGAGACCTTATTTTACATGGTCATGGGAGAGACTGAAAGAAACGTGAAATACTTCATGCAACAGAGCCACAGTTTTACAGACAGAAGATTCCAAAGTCAAGCCATAAAGTCAAAATCATGTAGAGTCGAAATTGGCTAAAGACTGATAAATGTCAATTACTGCTTTTCAATACCCTTAAAGATGGTGTCTCACTCCTCTACCATGTTGGTTCTCTAGCTAATCAAATAGTTCAACTGAGGCCAGGATAAAGGGAGTTCCAAGTCCATGTGGGTCATTGCCTCCAAGATCCTCAGCCATAAAATTCTGACTTTGAGAAAAACACAGTTTAGAGCAGCAGTTCTTGATCTTTAATCACTGGGACAGCTTTTAAAAGACTCATGTCTGGGTTCCACCCAGTGTGTTTTAAGTTCTCCAGTGATAGTCAATGTGCAGCCAAGATGGAAAACAACTGATACAAGAGATATGGAAGAAATTGTGAAGAAGCCAAATGGTATCAATTATGCAGATGAAGAGAGGTCTCTGCTCTGCTGCACAGTCAGCAGAATGACCAGGGCAGTGTCAGAAATAGAGATCTGCAGGATCCCGAGGCCTTCCATGATCTAGCACCCACCCACATGGGGAATGAGCCCGTGGAGGCACAATGGCACAGCAGGCAACCACCAAGGGATTAGGGACCACCACAGGCATCCTAAGGGATATTTGGAGGCCAAACTTAGGGTAAGTCGGGGATCAGGGAAGGAGCAAGGCAGGATTTTCAGTGATTTTTCTGGAAGACTTTAGCATTTTTCCAGCACTGTTGCTATGACACAGCCCCAGCTCCTCCTCGTGGGTGCGAGGCCCAGGCGGGTATAGAGGACAGAACACCAGAGTCCACTCACATTAACATAATCCATAACTGGACAAGTGACTTTCACACACAGTAACTCACTTTGTCTTCCCAACAGTGCAATGAGTTAGCCAGGGGAGACCTAATTATTCTCAGGTTACAGACAAGGAAATCAAGCTCAGAAGTTAGGAGCCTTGCCAAGGTCACAGTGCCAAGAAAAGGAGGAGTTGGGATTTGAATTCAGATTTCCTAACTTCCAATGCAGCCTTCTTTTTAGTTATTATCATTAACAATAATAAAAACTATTTACCGATCATTTATGTGCTTCATGCACCTGCTGTATTTTATTTCAATTATGTCATCTTAGCCTCATACTACACTAGAAGGTATGTATTGATTAGGATTACCATTTTACAGATGAAGAAATTGAGATTTCAGGGTTTAAGTAACTTGTCCAGATTCACATGATATTCTGCTAACAGTGGTTGTGGGCAACACTGCATTTGTAAACAACAAACACCATGACATACCAGCTGGAATACCTACTCGGTAGTCAACAAAGCTAAAACCTACATGGAGGGGCACAGATCCCACCAGATTTGTGAGCCTGGTATGTCTAGACCATAGATGGGTGAAACAAACTATGCCTACCTACACCATCTCCTCATTCCTCAGCTTCTTCTGAATCCAAGCGGCTGGGGAAGAGAGCAGGATTCTTAATCTACCCAATTCCTGAGGTCATAGCTAAAGTCTGATATGTGAGTACATCCAACACTTCATGTGTGTAAACTTGCCCTCAAGTCACAAGTAATCTACGTGGATGATATGAATGAGAAAATCTAACTCCACCACATCTCACTCTACATTTTGAGTAAATCCTCACTCAAGAACATAAAATACAAAGATCCTACTTAATGACTTTCTCTCAAGTTCCTGCTTTAAAAGACATAGGCCTTGAAATGATCAATTATGGAACTAAAGAATATTATTCCCACCTTGCTACAATGCACTGGAAAGGATACACATCATTTCTGGGGTAGTCCTGTCAAAGGCATATCAACTATATCTAATCATGAGGAACATCAGACAAACCCAAACATTCTACAAAATAACTGACTTAATACTAAAAGAAAAAAAAAGTGTCAAAGTTGTCCATGAAAGTCAAAGATTGAAAAACTGTTCCAAATTAAAGAAGATTAAAGAGACATGGCAGCTAAATGCAATATGGATGTTCCAGGATAAACTCCTGAACAAGAAAATAATTTTAATGAAAAAATATGGACAAAATTTGAATAAGATCAGTCCATGTTAATTTCCCAATTTTAAAAATTATACTGTGGTTATATAAGATAATTTTCTTGTTTTTTTAGGAAATACACACTGAAGTATTGGGACAGAGAGAAAGAGAGGAAGTCAGAGAGAGAGAATGATAAAGCAAGTATGATAAATGTTAACATTTGGGGTAAAAGGATTTTTTGTACTATCTTCATTCATTGAGCCTTTATGAGAAAACATGACAGAATCCTTCTCAGTCCTGCTGAAAATCTGGGCAGGACATGTCTTAGGATTGTATCACTGAGGGAGGAGAAAGCAGGGTCATAATCTACCAACTCTTACTCCCCTTCAGTTGAGGGCTACTTCTGGGGCAAGATAACTATGGTGTCCACTAGACCTATCCAACATAACTCCTGACCTCCATACAAAGCATCCTCCACCTGGCCACCAACTACCCAAAGGCTAGACCTTAAAAACACACATAAGCATGACGTTGGCTTGAAAATCATGTTCTGCTGAAAAACAAAGACACAGGCACTATGGAATGAAGACTCAGAGAACCGTGAATGCACACGGAGGAAGTGTTTTCAGTATGGACTTTCCCAGGCACAGTTTGGGACTTTCCAACTATGATAATTAAAATAAAGGTGTTTTGAGGCAAGAGCAAGCCAGATTTACCACTTGTAGCTGAGAGCTGTGTGATGCTTCCATACAGGCTGTCCAGAAGAAACAAGCCTACTACTGCCTGGATTACAGCTTTAGGGCTAAAGAAGGTAGAAAAAACTGAATTCAGCTTGATTCTAGGCATTGAAGTAAGCCACCTGCTTCCTTAAGAACAGTTTACCAAAGAGGATATATAGATGGCAAATAAGCACATAAAAACATGTTTAATATCATGAGCCACCAGAGAAATGGCAATCAAAACCACAATGAGTACTGTAGCAAACCTATCAAAATGGCTAAAATAAAAATGTGACACCAAATTTCAGCAATAATATGGAGAAACTGGACCACTCACACCTTGCTGGTGGGAATGTGAAGTGATAACATCTATTCTGGAAAACAATTCAATAGCTTCTTATAAAGCTAAATATGCAATTACCATACGATCCAGAAAACGTACTCTTGGGCAGTTATCCCAGATAAATTAAAATTTATGTTCATTCAAAACTCTATACATGAACATTTATAGCAGCTTTTTATTCATAACAGCTTTTATCCAAAAGCTGGATAGCCCAGATGTCCTTCAACAGGTGAACAATTAAACAAACTGGTATATCAATACCATGGAATATAACTGTGATAAAGAAGAATCGACTCGGATGAATCTTCAGGGAATTATATTGAGTGAAAAAAGTCCGTTACATATTGATTGATTGCATTATAGAAACGGGAGAACAGATTAGTGTTTGCCAGGAGTTAAAAATCAGGAGAGGGATAGCAGGGGAGTGGGAGGAAAAAGGGTGTTGCTATTAAAGGGCAACACAAGGGATCTTTGTGGCAATGCAAAGGCTATGTATCATAACTGTGGTGGTAAATATACACACCTACACATGTGAATAAATTGCATAGAACTAAATACACACAAACACACAAGTGAGTACAAGGAAAATGGGGAAATATAAATGAAATAGTGGGGGAGTTGTATCAATGTCAACATCCTGATTATAATATTATACCATAATTTTGCAAGATGTTATTTATCATTGAGGGAAACTGGATAAAGGGTACATAGGATCTCTCTGTATCACTTCTTACAACTACATATGAATTACCTCAACATTAAAATTTTAATTTAAAAAAGAGATGAAAATAAAGAACATGCATATAAAAAGATTGATTCAAAATCTTGGAAATAAAAAATATATAGCCATGGGGGGAAAAACACAATTTATGGGATAACCTCAACTAGACTGAGTTAAGAGAATTAATGAATTTGAACCGGCAGAAATCTGATCTGGTCTAGGAAGACTCAGATGTCTGCAGGAGTAGAAAGTCTCATAAATGAGTGAAGCAGGATGACCGAGGGATTATAGTAACTAGAGAGGACACATAGTTTCTAAAAGAGGTATCTACTACTTATAAGTTAAACGCATGACACGCTGAGAGAAGTTTTAAACTGCAAGCCTTTATTGGGAGAGGGCTCCCAGGTGAGGTTTACTGGTCCAGAGAAGAGAGAGGCCAGAGAAGTTGCACCCTGGGACAGGAGGGTGTAGTTTTTATAGGGTTATGTGGAAGTAGGGTATAGAATGGGGATGTCAGTTGAGTATCTGGGTCAGGGTAGTGGCGCCAGGGCTTTAGGGTGGGCCCTTATCAGTTGGGCATCTGGATTCCAATGTCAGGCTGAGAGGTCTGGATTCCGATATCAGGCTGGGAATCTCCAGACAGGTATCCAGCTGGCCCTCCACCACCAACCTAACACTACTCACCTCTAAGACATTATTGCCAAGCAAGGAAGTAGGCCCAGTGTCACCAGATTTTCTAATTTTTCCAGAAAAGATAAAATCTGAATTTTAATAAGAAATTTTTCCATTTTTAAATGCTAGTAACTAATTTTGAAATTCTAAAATATTGCACAGATCAAATAAACTATAACAGTGAATCATATTCAAACCTCAGGCAGCCAGTTTATATCCTTAGTCTAATCTAGCTCTCTTTCCCTCCATTTCATCTGAGTTAAGTTCTACTCATCACCTAGGACTTACCAAAGATTTTATCTTCTCCTTGACCATTCTCTGAATCCCACACAGGGCTACTGGCCTTTCTCTGTATTTATTCATATTTTTAATCCATAGTTGGGAACCTGAATATTCAGAGAGCTGGATGTAGTTATATGCAGAGTTTTGACTTTGTGGGTGGTCACCCCTAATCGTATAGCCCACCTCCACCTCCCCACTATTTCCTCTTTTCCTCTATTGGAGTATTCATCCCACTGTATTGAAATGTCTGATTGCCTGAGGGCTCTGTAGAGCTAACTATGGCCACAATAATACAGAATAACAAACAGGTCAGCTAGCAACAGGCTGATGTGGGCTGAGTAGCTCTGCTCATCTTGGCTTGGTTTGTTTATGTGTCTGCAAGTTAACTGGGGGTCAGCTGATCAAGGTTACCCTCAGTTGGCATGGCTCTGCTCCACATGTCTCTCATCCTTGTGGAACAAGTGGCTAGACCGGGCCTCTACTTTTATGACAATAGGAGAAGACAAGAAGGAAACATGCCGAGACTTCTTAAGGTCTAGCTTCAGATCAGCATACTGTTATTTCCACCATAATCTATGAGCCCGAGCAAGTCACATGATCTACCCCAAAGTCAAAGTCAAATAGACTATACCTCTTTAATGGGAAGGGCTATGAAATCAAATGTAAGTGGGATAAATTATATACATGTTGGGATGAGAATTGGGGCATTAATACAACCTGCCAAATGCCCTGTGGTTAGGAGCCCTGGCTTACTCAGAACTTATCAGGTACATACATGTTCCAGGTACATACTATGTGCTTAATAACTGCTTTTGAGTTCCAAAGAGAAAGGATGAATGAGCAAATAAACAACCATTTATTTTATAAATGAGGAAATAGTTCCAGTGAGGTGAAATGACTTGCCGAAGGTCACAGTTAGTTCATGGCAGATTCATGAATAAAATTCATATCTTTTGTCTCTCTCCACCATCACAAGATGCTTGGTGATGAAACCATCATGGCATGGTACTCACTTCTCTGCACACTGGGTCTGCCAAAGGCTGGCATCTGGCGTAGACACCTATAGACCAGCTCATAGTCCATATCTAACAGTTCAGTGGGTGCAGCTGCCAGGATGTGAATCTTGCCAAGGTGTGAGTCTGGCTAACCCTCTGCCAAACTCTTGCATAAAATGGGAAGAGACACTTGCTCTTCCAACAGATAGAACACAGAGCCAGATGTCCCCCTTGCCCCTGTAATCTTTCCTCCTTACATGCTAATCTCCCCATCAGGGGGTTGGAGGAGGCTGCTATTTCTGGACAGTTTCCTACAGTTTGATGCTTGTATTTCTAATCGCTACTGCCACTTGCTGGCATCCCCTTTGGTACAGTAACAGTTCAATCCATGTAAATTTCATGTGTACTTGCCATCCCAGAGGCTGCTTAAAGTGAAAACTGGCAAACTAAAGCTCCTTTCTCCCTTCAGAGGAACTGGCAATAACGCCTTCGTCAGTGGAAGAGAAGTGGGAAACTAAAACATTACAAAACTCTCTTTGGCCAAGGAAAGGGTAATCAGACAAATCTCTCACTGCCCTGAGTTGAGGAACAAAGAGAGACCAGAGGTCACTATGTAATTTCATTTTTCTTGGCTTTCAGATAAGTGAATTGAGTTTAGTTGTCTCATTAGTCATTTCATTTCAATTAGATAGCTGTGTGGCTTTAGAGAAGCTAATCATACTTCCCTGCACCTGAGCTGCAATCTACAAAACAAAGGAGGGAACTTGTTATGTTTCTCAAGAACAGGCTTAAACCCCAAGTGTTACCTCAGAGCACTCTGTCCCCAGAATGAATGAGTGAAAGAGGGGGTGGGGGCTTTAGGATAAACCACAACACTCATTGGTGATTTAGCAGGACTGCTCTTCATTCCCACACTATGATTTTCTCCTCTTCTAAGATTAGAAGTACTTTGGTAGAAAAGTATGAGAAACTCCAATATCCACTACCTGGTCTAACAATGCCTAAGTCTATGAATCAAGATAATCAAACAACCAACCTCTCACCCTGGAAAGGAGAAATAAATACAACCACTTTAGAAAACTGTAGTAGTTTTTCTTATAAAGTGAACTGTGCTTTTACCTAAGACCCACAAATTCCACTCTTTGTTACCCAAAAGAAATGAAGATTCTGTCCACATAAACACTTATCCATAATGTTTACGATAGACAAAAGTTAGAAACAACCAAATGCCATCAGCAGGGACATGGATATAAACTGCAGTACATTCCAACAATGAAATACACCTGTCCCTCATTTACATGGTATTTTTAGCAAGTTATTTATACATAGTACATATTCCCGTGTTCCTACAGACTTTATGTACACGGTTTCCATTTACATGGTCTCATTTTACGTGGTTCTTTCTTTTTATTTCCATTATTGGTTACAAATTCTAAAAACAGCTTAACTCAGCAATGTACAAAGAACTAATAATAACACACAATTGTAATGATCATCCCATTCACTGAATAGAAAATAAAAAAGAGTGACTACTGTTGATTTTTCAGGATTAGTTTTACGAATGTTTTGCTGTACTGTAAAATTGAAAAATTATATGAAGGAAAAAATGTTTTCCTTTTAAAATACTTTTGAGATGTCAGAAAGATGGCAGAGTGAGAGATGTCCCCAGATCTCTCCCCTTGAAACAACAATAAGCTGAACATCTAAAACTCAGTAAAAAACACCCAATGTGCACACCAGCATGTCTGAGTGTGGGATCTGTGCGTAAGAGCTACCACAGGTCAAGAACCCCAAGAGCCAGGCAGTAGACTGGGAAAAAAAAAAAAGGTGCTTCTCCACATCAGGAGCTCCCTGAGAGGAGGGGGGTGGGAAAAGTGTTGGCAAGTTCTCTGAACAACCCTGCCTGGGAGAGCTGTGAGTGCCACACCAGCAGTGCCCAGTCATCAGGGCAAAAAAGCAGAGAAGGGGAAACGACAGAGAAAGTGTGGGATGGCAGAGAAACAACAGTTGATTGTTACCAGCCACAGTTTCAAACATGAGGCTGAGTGGCAGTCCCCATCCCCCAAACCAGAGGGCCCTCCTTCTACATCTTCTAAGACCAAACACCATGGAGCCCCAGGGGAATCTAATCAAACACTACTAAAACTGTGGGTAACACTAACAGAAATGAGACTGAGGGGAGTGAGCATGCCTGACTACCAATAAGAGAAAAGGCATTTATTAAGACTTTATATATAAAGCAGGGATCCAAGAGGTTTAGATGCCACCTACTAGAAACCAAAAGAAAAATGCTTTCCTTGCAAACGCTAAAGAGAGACCTTTATAAAATAAACCTTCTTTCTGAAAACACAAACAAACAAACAAATTAAAAGCAGAATACATTTCCATTAATGCCCAGGGGGAGAAATAGGCCACTAAACATTTATGAAAAAACCAAGGTGACAAGGCATCTCAGAAGAAAAAATCTCCAGAAAATAAACTGACCGACATAAAAATATGCAATTTAAATGAGAGAATTCAGGTAGTACTTTTCTGAAAACACTCAGTGAAATCCAAAAAGTGTCATATCAAGAATTTTCAAGAATTTGAAAAAACAACTAGATGAGCAGAGCAAAGAGAGTGAAACCTCAAAAAGAACCAAATAGAGCTTCTGCAAATAAAAAACACCACTACAAGAGTTGAAAAAATGAAAAGCGAGCTTGGGAAATATAGGTGACCAAATGGAGGAAATGATCAGTGATATCGAAGACAGGAATCTTTAAATAAATCAGAAGAAGAAGAAAGAATCTAAAGGAAAAAATAGCAATGAAAGAGAAAGACAAGAACTAGCTAATGCCATCAGGAAAAGAAAAACATAAGAATAATGGACGTTCTTGAGGAAGGAAAAGGAACAGGGACTAGAAAGCATTTTCAGACAAATAGTTGACAAAATTTCCCAAATAAGGAATGAGCTGGAGCTTGCAGTTCAAGAATTCAACAGAACACTCAATGACCTCAACCCAAAAAAAGGCCTTCTACAAGACACACTGTATTAAAATTACCAAAAATCAATGACAAAAAAAAAAAATACTCAGGGCAGCCAGGGGAAAGAAGATGGTAACCTATACAGGAAAACCCATTAGATTATTGTCGGACATCTCAGCACAAATATTATAACAACCAGAGAAGAATGGAATCAAATATTCAAATTTAAAAGAAAGGAAATTTCAGCCAAGAATAATATATCCAGCAAAACTCTCCTTTAGATATGAAGGAGAAAAAAGGAAATTTCTGGCATACAAAAATTGGAATTCTCCATTATGAGGTCTGCACTACAGGAAATACTGAAAGAAGTCAGCTCACCTAAAACAAAATGACCAAAAAAAAACAAACATCATTAGGAGTAAAGAGACTAACAGGCAGATAGAAACAGAGGAGTGCAACCCTTATTAAGAACAAGGCATTATGAGCTTAAACAATAAAAGAGATTTGCTATAGCAAGATATTAATGAATGCTCAGCATATATAGGGGCAAATTGAGACAACAAATGACAGAAAATGGGAGGATTCAAAGATCCAAATTCGCAAGGGGTAATGGAAATAAGGCACGTGAAGAAGAAAATGGATATGTATATATATAACTATCTTTACATACTTGTTAATGGTAACCACACACCAAATATCAGAACTGAAGTGCGTAACATAAAACAAGAAGGACCAGAGGAAAAAAATCACAAAAACCCAACCAAAAAATAAAAAAATAAATTTAAAAAATACACAAAGGACAAAAGAAGCAATGGAAACACCAAGATACAGAAAGCAAAAGATAAAATGGCTATATAGGAAAACCTCATATTTCAATAATCACCCTAAATGTAAATGGACTGAACTCACCAATAAAAAGGCACAGAGTTGCAGAATGAGAAAACAAAAACAAAACACCAACCATATGCTGCCTCCAGGAGACACGTCTCGATCCAAAGACAAATATAGACTCAAAGTGAAAGGGTGGGAAATGATATTTCAAGCAAATGGCATTCAGAGAAAAGTGGGAGTAGTGGTACTAATATCAGATGAAATAGACTTCAAAATAAAAAGGTAAAGAAAGATACTGAGGGACACTTCATAATGATAAAGGGAATCATGCACCAAGAAGACATAACACTTATTAATATCTATGTTCCCAATCAGGGAGCCCCAAAATATGTAAAGCAATTACTAACAGAACAAAAGGAGAAACAGACCAAAACACTATCATAGTAGGGACCTAAATACCCACTGTCAGATATGGACAGATCATCCAAACAGAAAATCAATAAGGAATAACATCCTTAAATGACACATTAGACAACTGGATAATTGACATTTACAGAGCCTTTCATCCCAAACAGCTGCTTATATTCTTCTCTAGTGCTCATGAACATTCTCAAGATGACCACATACTGGGACACAGAATAGCTCAACAAATATAAGAGGGTTGAAATCATACCAACCATATTCTCTGATCATAATGCTTTGAAACTAGAGATCAACTGCAAAAAGAAATCAGGAAGAACCACAATAAATAGAGATTAAACAAATCTACTGAAGAATAACTGGGTCAGAGAAGAAATAAAAAGAGAGATAAAAGAGATACATAGAAAGAATGATAATGATAGTAACATATCAAAACTTTTGGGACATGGCAAAAGTGTCAAAGAGGAAAGTTCATATCATTACAGGCCTATCTCCAAAAAAAGAAGAGCCCAAATAAACACTAATTTCATCTTAAAAAACTAGAAAAGGAAGAACAAATGAAGCCTAAAGTCAGCAGAAGGAAAGAAATAATCAAAATTAAGCAGAAATAAATGAAATTGAAAACAACAAAAAAAAAATAGAAAAAATAAATCAACAAAGCTGGTTCTTTGAGAAAGTTAATAAAATTGACAAACCTGGCTAGACTCACTAAAGAAAAAAAGAAAGGACACAAAATAAACAAAATCAGGGATGAAGAGGGAAATTGCTACTGACACTGCAGAAATACAAAGACATACTATAAAGAGTACATAGCAACGAATTTAATAACCTAGAAGAAATGGACCAGTACTTAGAAAAATACAACCTTCACAGACTGAACAAGAAGAACTGGAAAATCTAAATTGACAATAAGCAGTATATGGAAATTGAAACATCATCAAAACCTATGAAGAAAAAAGTCCAGGACCAGATGGGCTCACCAGTGAATTCTACCAAACATTCAAAAGATTAATACCTATTCTCTTCAAACTCTTCCAAAAAATCAAAGAGAAGGAATAACTTCCCAACTCATTTTATGAGGCCAATATTACCCTGATACCAAAACCTGGTAAGGGTACACAAAAATAGAAAACTGCAGACCAATATCTCTCATAAGATACAGATGCAAGAATCCTAAATAAGATACTGCAAATGGAATACAGCAACGTATTTAAAAAATGACATACCATGATCAAGGGGCTTCATCCCAGGGGCACAGGGATGGTGCAACATATGCATATCAATTAATGTGATACATCACATAAACAAATTAAAAAATAAGAATCATATGATCATATCAACAGATGCAGAAAAAGCCTTCGACAAGATACAGCATCCATTTATGATCAAAACACTTAACAAAATTGTTATAGAAGGAAAGTACCTCAACATTAATAGAGGCCATATATGAACAAATCCTTAGCCAACATTATTACTTAATGGTGAAAACAAAAAAACCTTCCTCTAAGATCAGGAACAATGCAAGGCTTTCCATTATCACCACTGCTAATTCAATATAACAGTGAAGGTTCATAGTGAGTGCAATCAGGCAAGAGAAAGATATGAAAGACATCCAAATAGGAAACGAGGAAGTCGAACTGTCACTATTTGTGGATGACATGATTACATAGAAAATTCTAAAGACTCCACAAGAACACTACCAGACATGATAAGCATATACAGTAAAGTTTCTGGATATGAAATTAACATTCAAAACTCCATAGCATTCTTATATTCTACTAATGAAGAGTCAGGAAAAATGGAAAAACTAATATCCATTTGCAATTGTAACAAAAAGGATAAAATACCTAGAAATAAATTTAATGAAACATGTGCAGGACCTATATAATGAAAACTATAAGAGCCTATTAAAAGAAATTGAAGAAGATACAAAGAAATGTAAAGATATGCCTTGTTCTTGGATTGGAAGTATCAACATAGTTAAATGACCACACTACCTAAAGCATTATACAGATTAAATGCAATCCCCATCAAAATCCCATTGGCATTATTTAAAGAAATGGCATCAAAAAATCATCAGATTTGTATGGAGCACAAAAGACCCCAAATTGTCAAAGCCATCCTGAGAAAAAAGAACGAGGCTGGAGGCATCACTCTGCCCAACTTCAAATTATACTACAAAGCGACATAATCAAAATAGCATGGTATTGGCAGCAAAACAAACACACGGATCAGTGGAACAGACTCAGAGTCCAGAAGCAAACCCATGTCTATATGGGCAAATAGTTTTTGACAGACACACAAACAAAAACATACATGGAGAAAGAAAGCCTCTTCAATAAATGGTGCTGGGAAAACTGGAAAGCCACCTTCAAAAGAATGAAACTAGACTGTTGTCTATCACCACACCAAAATTAACTCAAAATAGATTAAGGCCTGAATATAAGACCTGAAACAATAAAATGCATAGAAAAACACAGAACTAAACTCAAGGACCTTGAACTTAAAGAGGATTTTATGAATTTGACCTCAAAGGCAAGGGAAGTAAAAGCAAAAATAAATGAATGGGACTACATCAAACTAAAAAGCTTCTGCTCAGCAAAAGAAATCATCAACAAGGTAAAGAGACAACATCCAAATGGGAAAATATATTTGCAAGCAACACCTCCAATAAGGGCCTAATATCCAAAATATACAAAGAACTCATACAACTCAATAACAACAAAAAAACAAATGATCCAATCAAAAAATGGGCAGAGGACCTGAACAGACACTTCTCCCTAGAGGACATACAAATGGCTAACAAATATATGAAAAGATGCTCAACATTGCTAGCTATTAGGGAATGCAAATCAAAACCACAATGAGATACCATCTCACCTGTTAGAATAACTATAATCAACATGACAAGTAATAAACAAATGTTGGAGAGGATGGGAAAAAGGAATCTTCATATACTGCTGGTGGGACTGCAAATTGGTACATCCACTATGAAAAACAGTATAGAGATTCCTAAAAAAACTAAGAATTGATCTACCATATGATCCAGCAATTCCTCTATTGGGTATTTACACTAAAGATTTGAAAACCCATTCCAAAAAGATATTTGCACACCAATTTTCATAGCTACATTATTCACAGTGGCCAGCACATGGAAGCAACTGAAGTGTCCTGTGATCAATGATTAGCTCAAGAAGCTGTGGTACATACATACAGTGGAATATTACTCAACCATAAGAAGAGATGAAATACTGCCATTTGCAACAATATAGAAGGACCTCAAGATAATCATGCTAAGCAAATTAAGCCAGACAGAAAAAGTTGAAAATCACATGATATCACTTATATGTGGCATATAAACCTAAAAGCAACAAATGAGCATGACAAACAGAGACTCATAGATATGGACTATATGCTAGTGGTTACCAGAGGACTATAGACTAGTGGTTACTAGTGGGATGGGAGAGGAGGGGAGAGGTAGATGGGGTTAAGGAAATCAAATATAGGGTTTAGGGTGAGGGTGAAGTGGGTAAAGGGGATCAAATATATGGTAGCTGAAGGAAACTGGACTTTGGGTGATAAACATACAATAGAATATAAGATGTCCAAATGATAATATACACCTGAAATTATATAATTCTATTAACCAATGTTACCCAATAACAATTTTTAAAAAATAGAATTTGTGAAGAAAAAAAAGGATATTGCTTTAGTTTGATATAAAGCCATCAACTTTAAATGCTGCTGGAAAGCAATATGGCCAGGTGGTTGTACCATATAATAATTCCTACAATGGAAGAAGGATTAACTGGCATTATTAATTTATTAAACAAATTGTTAATAGTACATAAATTAAAAGAAAGAAAGAAAGGGGGAGAGAGAGAGAAGGAGAGAAGGAAAGAAAAAAGAAAGAAAGAAAAAAAGGAAAAAAGGAAGGAGGAAGGAAGGAAGGAAGGAGGAAGGAAGGAGGAAGGAAGGAAGGAGAAGGGGAGGGGAGGGAGGGAAGGGAAGGGAAGGAAGGGAAGGAGGGAAGGGAAGGGAAGGGAAGGGAAGGGAAGGGAAGGGAAGGGAAGGAAGGAAGGGAAGGGAAGGGAAAAGGGAAAGCAAGCAAGCAGGCTATGGCAATTTGAATGTAGATGCTATTAACCAATCGTTGATCCCAAATTAACTGATAATGAATTAAATCACTTAAGAGCTGAGACTCATCCTGCCAATGAATAGAGCAGTGACCTTGAACCAGTTTCATTGACTGCAGAAAATATTTACAAAGCTCTTCAATTGGCCACAAAACTGGAAACTGCAATTCTAGATATTGATCCAACATCCAACAAGCCTTAAAATTTTAAAGTTTTTAAAAAGTTGTATTGAAATTACAAAAAAATTTATATCAACTTAGCAAGAGATGGTGTTAGAAAAAGATGATCCAAAAACATAAACATAAATAATGATACCAAAGTAGTATTTTCAAATATTCTGATTGATGATGATAGCAACTCTGTACCAATTAAAAAGAGAAGGTTGATTGGTTTAGATTACAGTATAGACACCAACAGCAAATAAAATGTTTTGGTTTTTCTGAAATTTCATTAGCATTTTTAATGAAAATGTGTGAAATTAATATCTTTATGACTGTACTGGTCTTTTTAGTATTTTTTGTACTGGTGAACTTTTTTACATGATTTTCTTCCATGTAAAAAGGACTCGCAGAATGGATATTTGTGTAAATCGAGGGACATGTGTACTCTCAGCAAAAGAAAGAACGAACTGACAATATATGCAACAAATTGTATGCTGTTACCAAATGCTTGTTTCCCTTAAAAATTCATTTGTTGAAATCCCAATCCCCAAAGTAATGAATGGCATTTATGGATGGGATATTAGAAAGGTAATTAGGTCATGAGGGTGGGGCCTTCATGATGAGATTAGTGCCCTTAGAAGAAACTGCATTCTCTCTCACTCTCTCGCTCTCTCTCTCTCTCTCTCTTCTCTCTCTCTCTCTCTCTCTCCCTGCCCTTCCCCGCCCCACCCAATCCCCCATTATGTGAGGGCACAGCAAGAAGGTGGCCAACTACAAGCCAGAAAGAATGCTCTCACCAGAATCCAACCATGTTTGCACCCTGATCAGGCTTGCAGCCTCCAGAACTGAGACATAAATTTCTCTTGTTTAAGATGCTCAATCAATAGCATTTTTGTATAGAGTCTGAACTAAGACATTGGATGAATCTCAAAATCATTATGCTGAGTAAAAGGAGTCAGATACAAAAATATACACACCATATGGTTCCATCCATGTAAAATTCTAGAATGGGCCATATAAAGCTATGGTGATAGCAATCATAACAGGCTGTCCCTGGAGGAAGTGCTGAAGATATTGGCTGAAAAAGGGCATGAGTAAATTTCAGGGGGTGAAGGAGATGTTTTCTATCATGATGGGGGTGTTAACTATGGGAGATTAAACTATGCATTTAAAATACTTGCCTTTTACTGTATTAGTTATATCTAAATTAAAACAAATAAACAAAATAAAATGCTTGCCTTAGCTACAGAACAGAGAAGTCACTGGGAAGTGTGAGCTGCCACTCTCCTTGGAAACTGAGGAAGAAGGGCAGCCTTCTAAACATCAGAGGCTTCTTGAAACTGCCATTAAAGAAGGGCGGTTGAACAGAAAACTTTGAGCCTAGGACAAACCAATTTATCAAGACACAACCAAGAGCCTACCCAGCCAAGGGTTGTTATAAACATGTAATGTCACAGATAATGTCACTGTGACAGGTAAGGTTTCCTGGAAAAAAAGACTTTGGAATTAAGATTACCTTGCAGGAGGCTTTTGGGGGAGGACTCTCGGGATTAATGTTTGTAGAAGGGAAAAAAGCAAGACTGGAAAGAGGGAAAGTTGAGCTGCAATGCAATCTCAACAAAGGCCTCAGCCAGCCCCGTGGGGAGCTCGGGTGCTCAAATGGCCATTAGAGCTGACTCTTGAGGGGTAAAGGGCTGGACCTTCATAACCTGCATTGACCAGTCATTGGATGCACGCTTCCCCTGGAAGGAGGTCTTACATTGAGCTAGCCAATCCCAACTTGGGCTGATAGCTGAGGGCTGTCTGCTAGCAGCACTCAAGAGCTGAGAGAATAAGGTTTTCATAAGGTGCGTCTGGACAGTGTATCACAGAATCCACTAGAGTTTCCAAAATTAATTTATAACAAAAACTCTCCCATTTCTTTGGTATGAACCTAATTCTGTGTCCCTGACTTATATCCTTATTATAAATACTCATATTCACCCTGACACTCACCTGTCAAGTGAACGATGAACATACACACACAGTTGAAAACAAAAATTAAGCCAAGGCAATCATCAGAAATGTAAATCAAAACCACAATAAGGAATCTAAAAGAACAAAACAAATGAACGAACAAAATGAAACAGAAACAAATTCATAGATATAGAGAATAAACTGACAGTTGCCAGAGGGGTGGGGGATGAGGGGATGGGTAGAAAAGGATAAGGTGAGTAAGAAGTACAAACTTCCCATTACAAAATAGATCATGGGGATCTAATATACAGCATAGGCAATAGAGTCAACAACATTGTATAACTATGTACTGTGGCACATGGTTACTAGATTTATGGTGATCACTTTATAAGGTATATAAATGTTAAATCACTGTGTTGTACACCTAAAACTAATATAATATTGTGTCAAGTATAATTTTAAAAACCACAATGAGATATCACCTTACATCTGTTAGAATAGTTATTATCAAAAAGACAACAAATAACAAATGTTGCTAAGGATGTAGAGAAAAGGAAACACTTGTGCACTCTTGGTGGGAATGTTAATTGGTGCAGCCATTATGAAAAATAGTGTGGTGGTTCCTCAAAAGATTAAAGTAGAACTACCATATGATCCAGCAATTCCACTTCTGGGTATATTCTAAAAAAAAAAAAAAGAAAGAAATTATTATCTTGAAGAAACATTATCTTAATAAAACTCAGGGAATTATGCAAAGTGAAATAAGTCAGGCAGAGAAAGACAAATACCATATCTCACATGCTAAATCTAAAAATAACTGAACTCATAGAAACAAAGAACAGATTGGTGTTGTCAGAGGTAGGAGTTGGGGGGTGGAGGAATTAGATGAAGATGGTCAAAGGTACAAACTTCTGGTTATGAGATAAATAAGTTTTTGGAATGTAATGTACACTATGATGACCATAGTTAAAAATAGTGTATTGTATATGTGAAAGTCGCTAAGAGAGGAAATTTTAAAATTCTTATCACAAGAAAAAATTGTAAAATGTGAGATAATGGATGTTAACTAAATTTATTGCCATAATCATTTCACAATATATACATATATTGAATCATTATACTATACACCTAAAACTAATACAATGTTTTATGTCAAAAATATCTCAGTAAAACTGGGGAGAGGGGTATTGTAGAGAAATTAACCCAGGACAGCCCTAACTTTAACAGCTTTTTGGAAATTTCCCTCCTCATTCTACAAATTAGATATAGATGTCATACTACCAACTCAGGGCCTTACTGGGAAGGACCCATATCAATTTTCATGCTCTGAAGAGAATGTTATTCTTACATTACATAGAGAGAATAGTTAATATATTAGCAATAAGGCCTCAATGGAAGATTGTCCCATGAACTCAAGAATGGCTGGCCATGAGAATATGGGTCTCTGACTGGTCCACGTTGTGGCCAAAGCAAAGTGATGGTCTCATTTCTCCTAGCAATGGGAATTAGCTGTTTATTAATCAAAAGTTATTTCTCTCTCAGGTTCTTTCTCCACAAATTTGTGAAAACATTACTATTTTGTGAACAACATCAGCTTCTTCTTTCTCTGTGTTCAGCTAGAGGCACCAATTTCTGAGTTAGTCCTGAACAAGGGCATGTATTTTAAAGCCAAAGACAAGGACTTGGGAGCAGGTGGCTTATTTCGGAGGTCATTCTAGGAAGCCAAGGTGAAGGAGTGGAGACAGTGGCACAGGGAAGAAGGGAAAGCCAACAAAATGCAATGTATTGAGCTGATTATCACTGTGGGCAACTGCAGCTCTATCTTGCTGGGATCCATCTGAGGAATCATACAGAACATACCTCAAAAATTGTCCCTCCACTAGTTGAGAGCAGCCCCCAGTAGCATACACAGCCCCACACTTGTGTGTGGCACCCAGGGACTGGTTGAGCTACCTCCCGCGACTTTACAGAAAGTCCAGGTCTGTGGAATAAGTGGGGGTGCACTGTTCAGATTCCTGTAAGACAAAACCTGCCACACAGGTGCTAGCAGTGTGCTCAGCTACAGCCAGGGCTGGCTTCATGGTTTGTGACCTATGCAGCCACACAGGATCCCACGGTTAGAAGGGCCCCCACACTTGGCTTAATGCTCTGCTGTCACCATCTGGACATTCTAAGTAATTTTTGAACAAGAGGCCCCATTTTTATTTTGCACTGGGACCTGAAAATGATGTTGCTGATCTTGCTAACAGCCTGCAGCTTTAACTCCTAAAGGTCTACCTATCAAGCAAAGTTCCCATATTTCTCGGAGCAGTGTCCAGCCAGTGGATAAGCAAGGTGGTGACGCAAATAAGGATCTAAAAATTTCCATCCAGTGCAAGACTCTTCTAAGGGGCAGTCTTGGCTAGTATGGGCTTTGCCAAGATCTGATGACTCCCCCTACCCAATTCTACTTACTCCCTTTCTGTTTCTCTGCTGTGACTCCTCAGTGAAACTTCTGCACTCCTAACTCTGACTTAGCATCTGCTTCTCTGAGAACACAACTTGCTGCTGCAGCTGAAGTCAGTTGAGAGGAAATGGAACACGGCTTGGGTCACTTCTGCTACCATCCAGCCTGTGCAACTCCCACCCCTCCACCCACCAGGGGGATTTGCACTTTGCTATGGGACTGTAAACCTGGAATGTGTCCTACCCATCTGTCAATGTCTACCAACCTTCACCTAATCTTTACCACATGGCCCAGACCAGACAACTGGTCTCAGTTTCCCGTTTGGCACTTGAGTTCTAGTGAGACAAGATCTGTGTGTTGTATGCCAGCATTCTGAGCTGGGACTCTGCCTAATTCTTGCCAATCTCCCTTCTGTGCCACATAGGGAAAATCAATGAAAACCATTTAGGACACAGTCCAGCAGACTTTGACATTTGGAAAAGCCACAGTCCAACATCTATGTGGACTCAACACCCCAAATTCCATATAAATGACAGACACCATTGCCTATTGTTTCTTCTGTAATATTTCTCTTATCCAGCTGAGAATTTTCACTTTCTCTCCACTTATTTGACCAGATCATGGCTTTTTTTAGCTGATAACTTTTTCTTCAGCCATTTTTCACAGAAAATAAAATTGATGTATCTTCACAAAAGCTACAACATAGATGACAAGGTAAAATTACATTATTACACACCATGTGACTGGTAAATTAATAGACATACAAACTCTATACTGATTCAAATAAACAAAGAATGTAAGTATGCTCTCCACATCTAACTAGTCCCTAACCACAAATCTAATGACTATATCTATGCATAAATATATGTACCTTTATTCATAAATATGTATAGATACCACTGAGTTTTTAGTATGTATAGCAGACTCTGTGGCTGTCCCATCAGAGCCCCTCAGCTGAACTCTTGAGTACCTGCAACTGTGGTAAGGAGTTCCTGTGTATACTGTCAATGTCCTTCCTGAAGTACCTGTGCATTCCAGCTTCTCTGCCTGAGCTTTCTCCAGCACCAGAGGACCTTGCTCAGACCATGCTCAGGGCAACACAGAGTTCTAAGGGATCCAGGTCACCAAGCAACCTCAAAAACAAGAAAAGAGAATTGGTGGATCACCACCCCAGTTTCCCCATCCTCAGCCTCTCGAAAGGCAATTCTGTGGCATGTTTCTAGACCAGTGATTCTCAAACTTCAGTGTGCGTCAGAATCATCTAGAAGGTTTAAATAACTTTGATTGCCGAGCCCTACCAGGGCTTCTGATCAGCTGGTCTGGTGTGGGTACTGAGAATTTGCAGTTCTAACAGGGCCCCAGGTGAAACCTATTCTGCTGGTTGAAAGGGGTATACTTTACGACACAGTCCTTCAGCGGTTCCTCAGTGGAAGGCAGTCCTTATGGCCCACAGAGCCACTCTGCTGGTCAGCACACATTTTATTGGCTTCTCTTTCCAGTCTCATTTTCCTCACTCCTGAATTTGGGCTTTTTTTGGAATTACCTCCCAAATAAACACTTCTCACTCAAGCCCTTGTTTTGTTTTGTTTTGTTTTTAATTAGTTTCAAGTATACAGTTCATTGGTTAGACATCTATATAGTTTGTAAAATGCCCCCCAATTGCTCCCTCCCCAGCTCTAACCCTCCACCTAGCTAATATATTCATTCTAATTGCATTCTTTATGCCATGCTCCGCATCCCCATGTCCATCCATCAGTTACTAATTCATACTTCTTTAACCCTTCACCCTGTTCTCTCAGCCCCCCAAACCCTCCTCCTTTCTTTCCATCACCAAATTGTCCACTATCTTTGTGAGTCCGTTTTTGATTACTTTGTTCTTTTTATTCCTTAGATTCTGCATATAAGTGAAATTATATAGTGTTTATCTTTCTCTATCTGACTTAAATACCTTCTAGGTCCAGCAAAGCAATAAGTTTTCCATCCCCTTCCTTTTAGTCTGTGTTTTAATCTGAAGTGAATTTCTTATAGGCAACATGTGGGGGTCTTCTTTCCCTTTCCAAACAGCCATTCTTTTAGTTGGAACACTTAATTCTTTTTCCATCTGAGGCACTTATTGGAATGTAGTTGTTGCCATTCTTTATTCCTCTTTTATACATGTTTTTTCTTCTTAAAAAGTCCCTCCAACATTTCCTGTAATATGGTGGTGATAAATCCTTCAGCTTATTTTTGTCTAGAAAGCTCTTTATCTGTCCTTCAACTCTAAATGATAGCTTTGCTGGATAAATTATTCTTGGTTGTAGATCTGGGTCTTCATCGTGTTGAATATTTTTTTCCAAGCCCTTCTGTCCTGCATAGTTTCTTTTGAGAAATCAGCTGCCAGTCTTATGGGTGTTCCCTTATAAGTAACTCTGTTTTTCTCTTGCTGCTTTTAATATTCTTTCTTTGTATTTAACTTTGGCATTTTAATTATGATGTGTCTTGGTGTGGGCCTCTTTGGATCCCTGATTTTGGAATTCTCTGAGCTTCCTGGGGTTTTATGTCCATTTCCTTCACCAGGTTAGGGAAGTTTTCCATCATTATTTCTTCAAACAGCTGTTCAACATCTTGATTTTCTTCAGTTACGCCAATCAGATGGATATTTGGACCCTTAATAGTGTCCCATATGCTCCTTAAATTATTTTTATAGTCTTGGCATCTTATCTCTTTCCATTCTGATTGAGTTCTTGGCTTTCCCACCTCTAGATAGGGCATTTGATCCTTTTCTTATTCATTCTTTTTTCCTTTGTTTATTCCATTTAATATCTTCTCATCTCAGATAATGTGTTTTCATTTCAGACTGGTTCCCTTTTATAATTTCCATTTCCATTTTTATGTTTTTTATCTCTTTGTTGAAGTTCTCACTGAATTTAACCAAAAGTTCATTGAGCATCTTTATAACCAGTGTTTTGAACTCTGCATCTGTTAGATTACTTGACTCCATTATATCTGGATCTCTGTTCTGTTCTCTCATATGGTTTCTGCTTCTTTGTCTTCCCATTTTGGCTGCCTTTCTGTGTCTGTTTCTATGTACTAAGCAAAGCTCCTAAGTCTCCCAGTCTTATTAGTGTGGATTTGAAGTAGGTGTCCAGTGGCACAGTCCTGAGAGGGTTCAGCTACAGGCCAAATTTAGCTCAAGCCTCTGCCCCTCCAGGGCCACCTGTTAAGATTCAGCAAGCAATCCACAGATGCTGTGCTTATAGTTGCCTCAAAAGGCCACACCAGAAACTGAGGCCAGCTGCCTCCAGTGTGAGTCTAGGCACTGCTCAGCAAGCAACACCTGACTTGCCAAGGATATACCTGGATATGGCTTAGGTGGGACTGCGAGATGGGGGGTGGGGTTTCAGGGAATCCTCTGGGTGGAGTTACCTCTGTTATCCAGTCTGATGACCTCATGGCAATGGAGGTGCTGTGTCTGCACACTGGTAGAGGGAAGGCTCAACAGGGAACAATGGATACCTCAGGCACTTCTGAGAAGCGAGTCTCACCTCGTCTCTCTCTCCAACAATGTCTCCCATAAGTCCCTGGTGCTCCCAGTGCGCAGCCGAATTAGCACTGGTGCTCAGAGTGAGCAGGTCTGTCACTGCGAAAATCCACTCACAGCTGCGGCCACTTTAAGAAACGTCTGCCTCTGCCACTGCTGCAGCCTCCGTCTCACTCAACGGCTGGGGACCAGGCAGCCCCATTTTCTCACCCCGTCCTACCTTCTGCCGTTGCAGGGTGCTTTCTTGTATTTCTCCCTAGTTGTATGGCTTGTCATCAAGATCCCAGGTGGTTTTTCCTTGCCGCTGCTCCTTGTGTCTGTCACAACTTTGATTTGGTCGCCAGAGGGATGAACAGAGCCACTATCATCTACGCCATTTTGGTTGCCCTCGTTTTGTTTTTGAGTGAAAAATTTTATTTTACGAACTTTGTTTCTAAAAGTAAAGGTAAATGACAAGAGGATTGTCTATTCCATTTTTTTAGTTTTTTTGTCTTTTTCAAAATATAATAGACAATTGGTTGATCATATTTATACTGTACAATTCAATGAGGTTTTAAAAAAATTATAGCTAGCATACAATAATATATTAGTTTTAGTTGTACAGCATAATGATTAGATTTATATAACTCACAAAGTGATCACTACACTAAATCTAGTACCCATCTTCCCACTTACAAATTTAGTACATTATTAACTATTTTCCTTATGCTGCACTTTATATCTCCATGTCTATTTTGTAACTATCCATTTGTACTTTTTAATCCCTTTGCCCTTTTTCATCATCCCTCCCATCTAGTAGTCCTCAAAATATTCTCTGCACTATGAGTTTATTTCTGTTTTTGTTGTTGTTTATTTTGTTCTTTAGATTCCACGTGTACATGAATTTCTGTCATATTTGCCTTTCTCTTTCCAACCCATTTCATTCAGCGCAATACCCTCTAGGTCCATCAAGGCAATATCTTTTTCCATCCCCTTTCTTTTAGTCTGTGTATGTGTCTTTTAATCTGAAGTGAGTCTCCTATAGGCAGCATATGTAGGGGTCTTGTTTTCTTAACCATTCAGCCACTCTATCTTTTGGTTGAGCACTTAATTCTTTTCCATTTGCAGTATTTGTTGATAGAACTGTAGTTATTACCATTCTTTTTTTTTATGCATTTTTTTTCTTCTTAAATGAGTTCTTCCAACATTTTCTATAGGGACATTTTCCATCACTGTTTCTCCAAATCATTCTTCAACTTCTTGTTTTCCTTCAGGTACCCTTATGACATGAATATTTTTACATTTAATTGTGTCCCAGAGGCTCCTTAAATTATTATTATAGTCTTGGCTTTTTTTTTCTTGCCATTCTGATTGGGAGTCCTTAGCTTCCCCATCCTCTATATCATTGGTTCAATCCTCTTCTTTCTCTACTCTGTTGAACCTCTTTAATTTCATCTTCATCTCAGATAATGTGTTCTTCATTTCTGACTGGTTCCCTTTTATAATTTCCATTTCCATTTTTATGTTTTTTATCTCTTTGTTAAAGTTCTCACTGAGTTTATCTACACCTCATTGAGCATCTTTATAACCAAGGTTTTGAGCTCTGCATCTATTAGGTTGCTTGACTCCATTATTCTGGATCTCTGTCCTTTTCTCGCATATGGTTTCTGATTCTTTGTCATCCCATTTTGGCTGTCTTTCTGTGTCTGTTTCTATATACTAAACAAAGCTCTTAAGTCTCACGGTCTTACTAATGTGGCTTTGTACAGTAGGTGTCCAGTGGCATAGTCCTGAGAAGGGTTCAGCTGCAGGCCAAGTTCAACCCAACCTGTGCCCCTCTGGGGCCACCTGTTAAGATTTAGAAAGCAATCCACAGATGCTGTGCTTATTGTTGCCTCAAGAAGTTATGCAACAAACTGAGGCCAGCCACCATCAGTGTGAGTCTTGGAGCTACTCAGCAAGGGGCACAGGACTCGCTGAGGGCACTACTGGATGTGACCTGGATGACGCTATGAGTTGGTCAGGTGGAGTTTCAGGGAATCCTCTGGGCGGAGCGACCTCTGTTATACAGTTTGATGACTTCTCCCTACGGCAATGCTGAGTCCATACAGTGGCAGTGTAGAAGGGCTCAAAAGAAGAACAACGGATACCGCTGGCACTTCTGCCTAGGAGAGAGCTTCACCTCTGGCCCTCACTCTGACAACTCAGTGTCCCCCTGTAAGTGCTTGGTGCCCGCCCCCGCTCCCCAGCACCCTACCCAGCACTGACACTCAGAGCGAGCAGGTCCGTCACTGCGAAAGCCTGTGTGTAGACAGGGCCCCTTTAAGAGGCGTGTGCAACTGCGGTGCCACCACTGCTATGGCCTCTGTCACACTCAGCCTCTCGGGACCGAGCCTCCGAGCATTTTCGCCTCCTCCGACCTTCTACCATTGCAGGATGATTAATTATTTCTCTCCTAGCTGTAGTGCTTCTGTTCCTCTAGATCCCAGGCAACTTTGCTTGTTGTTTGCTCCATGTTTCTGTCACAGCTTTGATGTGCTCATAAGCAGGATGAACAAAGCCTCTGTCTTCTGAGCCATTTTTCCCCCCATCCTCAAGCCCTTGTTTTGAAGTGTCTGCTTTGGTGGGATGCAAGCAGGACACTATGGTTTTGTAAAGTCTTTCCATTGAAAAGTATAACTATTAGCATGGGATTCTTGAAGGAGTTCCTGACACCCAAAAATATGAAAAATCTCTGATTTAGAGAAAGCTTTTACAAAGAGTCCATAAAAGTTTGGGGTCTTAATAAGGGAGATTCAGACCAGAATTAAGATCCCCTAGACTTTTATTCTCTCACACTGCCTATTTAGAAAGAAATATTCTCCTTTTGCCATATGTTGGATTATGGCCTCCTGCACAATCAAAAGGGTGTGTGTGAGAGAGAAAGAGGAAGAGACAGGGAGAGGGAGACAGAGACAGAGACAGAGTCTGGCAAGGGGGTGAGACAATAGAGAGGGAGAGAACATCCACTCAGTTATTCTTCATCGGTTTTCACAGCAATTTCTTCATTTATGCCCCAAATGGAGCCTTATTTTCAAGGTCTTGGGGCTTTACTTCCTGCCAAACCACATTTCCCTTTCTTTTCATTGAGATATAATTGACGTATAACATTAGTTTCAGGTGTACAAAACAATGATTTTAAATTTCTACATTTGCAAAATCATCATCATATTAAGTCTAGTTAACATCTACCACTATACATAGTTAGAAAAATTTATTTTTCTCATAATGACTTTTAAGATTTACTCTCTTAGTAACTTAAAGTACAACAGAGTATTATTAACTATAATCACCATGCTGTACACTACCTCCCCACAACTTATTTATTTTTAACCAACTTCACACACTCCCCCCCACCCCCACGCTCTGGCAACCACCACTCTGTTCTCAGTATTTATAAGTTTGGGTGTCTTTTTTTTTTTTTTTTGGTTTCACATATAAGTGATATCATATAGTATTTGTCTTTCTCTGCTTAATTTGTTTCACTTAGCATAATGTCTTCAAAGTTCATCCATGTCGTATGATGTAATTTTATTCCTTCTTCTGGCTGAATAGTATTCCATTTCTTTAGTCATCTATCAATTGACACTTAGGTTGTTTCCAGATATTAGCTACTGTAAATAATGTGTTTATGACTATGGAGGTGCAGATATCTCTTTGAGGTAGTGATTTCATTTCCTTGAAATATATACCCAAAAGTGGAATTGCTAGATCATATGGTAATTCCATTTTAATTTTTTGAGGAACCTTCATACTGTATTCCATAATGGCTGCACATTTTCTATTTTCATTTGTCTGGTCAGAACCTGGGATTTCTTTGTACTACCCAGAAATAGCAAGCCCTCCAGGTCTGCCCCACCAAGAAAGCAGATCCACATTGTCCTTCCTTGGCTATCTTCTAAGTCTGCTTCCATGCATATGTAAGCATCAGTGGGCTGAAAGGACCCAGTAACACTGTCTTTTTCCAGTGCTGACCTTAGACTAAGCAAAGATGGCTGTGAAATTCCCTTTGATGTGGCTCATGCGAAATTTCCTACACATTTGCAGAGAGTAAAGCAAGTGCAGAATGCTTTAAAACTCCAGTGCTTTAAAGCAGGGAATGAAAACAAACCAGCCAGAACCCTTGAAAAGCCCATAGGCTATGTTCTGGAAGAAGCAGCAAATCTATCCCAGTAGTTCTGACTGCTTCCTTAAGGCTACCTTTTATGACACTGTGGCCTGCTTTCAACTTCTCTCCCTTGATCTGTAACTTATTTGACATTTGGGAGTTTGTTTTTGTAAATGTTCTCCTGGATATGTTGCCCCATGATACCTTCGGCTTATGTACATGGCCTCAAACTCCATCAATATTGGGTTATTGAGTGTTTGGCCTTTTAGGAGTTGCCAAGGAGCATTGTTTTGGGGCCTTGCTGCCTCCAATTTTCCCCTCATAAATTATGAAATACACTGTCAAGTTCAAAGACCCAGGAGAAATGGTCTATTTGGAGCCATTGGCCTTGACTAATGTAGAAATTATTTTCCAAAAGGCTAATCAAGTGACCCTGTGTTAGGCTAAATAATGTCCCCCTACCTCCCACAATATTTCCACATCCTAATTCCTGGAATCTGTGAATGTTACCTGACACGGTAAAAGGGAATAAGCAAGTGTGATTTTTAGAATGGTGAAAACACACCCATACAGTCAAAGCTAAAAGTCAAATTCAATCCAAGGGAATAAAGATGTGCAACATACAGGAGAAATGATTGTTTGGTAGCTTTAATATTGAAAGATAATTTAACTAACAAGAGTGTCCTATTAATTGGTGATGCCAATTTGGCATATAATCTGTAGTATAAAAATAATAACTAACACATATTGAACCTTTAAAAATTAATTTTTAAAACCACAAAAGAGAAAAGGACAGATAGGAAACAAAACAAAACCTTAAGTAATTTACAAAAGAAAAAAATATCAAATTGAACATATTTTCTGTCCAGTAATCAAAGGATGCAATCAATATGACATATCATTGCCCACTCATTATTTTCATGATGATTCCCAAGTGCTGATGAAAATCTAGATCAATGAGCTCTCTCACACACACCCAGAAAGACCAGATGTTGATTCAACCTTTCTGGAGAACAGTTTGAGTTCATTTCAAAGCTTCAAATCTTTGCTTACCCATTTGAGTCCTTTGGGTATAGTCATATGGCCACCCCAATGCAAGTCACACAGATCTCCAAGAAGCCAGACCACCTCAAAATTACTATCATCACAGAATAAATTGCCTCTTGAGGAGTCTAGTTCTAACTTGGAAAAGTCGCTGGGTTCAGGACTCCCCAAATACAGAAACTTGCCAAAAAGAGAACTCCTCATTGCCTGCTTCCAATCCCACTTCTTTTTGTGGTGACTATGGTTGCAGACTGCCTCATTCTCCTCTCTTCCTCCATCTTGGGGTTGAAGTTAAAAACAAGTTTGATAATTCTCCAATCTGACAGATATAAGGGCACATAAACCTAAGTCATTCCCCTACTCTGAATTCACACTAAGGACATTTTATAGATACAGGATGTGGATTCCAAGAGCAGTCAAGTCATCTAGGAGAAGAGGTGTGAGCCAGTCAGGAGTCAGACTGGGTTTGTAACATCCTTTCATTGAGAAACATATGGACTTGGGCCACCTGAAAACACAGCAGGGCTACTGTCCCTGGGAGCTCACCCCGCCCTGTGGCTAGGAGCATGGTGCAAAGACGCCAGCACTAAGTGTTTGATAAAGAAAACCATCTAGGAAGCCTGGAGGGAAGGGATTCGTAAGGGAAGGAACAGTGAGACTGGGCTCTGGGTGCCACCCAGGAGATCTCATTTTCTTCCATTCATTACCCGCCATTGTTCCTGATTACATTTTTTGCTCCTGGCCATCTCACATCCTTACGTTAATCCGTCCCATTTGGGGCAATTTTATTATATTGTGTTTGCTAATTTCCTATTGGGAGAAACATGGAAGCAGGTTCCCACTCTTTCTCGATGGCTCAGAAGCTAGCTGAACAGGCATGACACGGAAATTCTTTGCTTTTGCAGTCTGCCTTCTGCGAAGTAGTATTAGCTTTGAAATACAGACACAGCAGAAATACAGGCTAGCAGCTGCTTCTTCCATAGATAAAGCAATAGAAGAATCAGGACAGAGGAAGCAGTGTTGAGAGAGGAATGGTACCAGATAAACTATAAATATCAGCTCTGAGTTCCAAGATAGATGCTGAGGGCAGTAGTAGATGCTTTGCTACTTTCCTGTCTCACTTATTAGGCTCAATAGCAAAGAGGTTTCTTTATCTCCTCCTAAAGAGAAATGAGCTTAGTGATGGGTTTGCTTATAAACAGTCTGATGTGACCTAAATGGCCACCTACCCACCGTGCCGTTAGGAGTTATTGCTGAGCCTCCCAAAGGTCAGCCTATCAATTAGGTATAGCTCTGAAAAAAAATTTCTCTAAAATGATAAAAAAAAAAAAGTACATAGCTCATAATTCTGTGGGTCAGAAATGTAGACTGGGCTCAGCTGGGCAGTTCTGATCTCAACTAGATGCCCTCATGTGTCTGCAGCCAGCTGCAAAGGGCTGTGCTGATCCTGTCTGGGCTCTCTCAGGTGTAAGGGCCTCAACTGGAACAACTTGGCTCCTGGGCATTAGGCCTCTCCTCCCCAGCCCTGGCTTATTTACATGGTGGAGGTAGGAATCTGAAAAAAGCAAGCCAAAGTATGCATGTCTTTTGGAGGCACAGGCCCAGAACTGGCCCACCATTGTCTCCCTTTCATTCTATTGACTAAAGCAAGTCAAACAGATGCAATGGATATGTAAATAGACTTCCCTCTCTATGAGAGTTGCTGCAAAGTCACACTGCAACAGAGAGAGAAATATGACAAGGAATGAACAAGTGCAGCCCTTTTTACAGTCTTGACAATCTCCCACAGTTTGCCAGAGGGATCCTTTGCCTGGTTATATACATCCAGTAGCTATTAAAACTTACTCAAGATATTTTTCATAAAGCAGTTTTGATCAAAGAACACCCAGGACTGGCCCCTCCACATGGGCTTAAATTCAAGGCACTCCTTCATCATGATACCCATGGGACAGCTTTTCAATCTTAACACCAGCAACGGGGGGAGCAGGCAATTTTTCAAGATCCAAATCTGGGCAGAAAGGTGTCCTAAGAGTTCAGCAAAAACAGGGAACAGAAACCAACTTTGAGTAAAAAGGAATTTATTAAAGTGACAAGGATTAAAAGAATAAAAACAGGGCCTGTTGAAGACTAGTGAGGGCAACAAGTCATCACCAACCTCAGCAGGAACTGGAACCAAGTGAGCATTGCAGTCCCAGAGGAGGGGCCACTGGACAGGAGCCATAGCCATAAAAAGACACAGCCACTTTCAGAAACTTGGCCCCAGGCAGGCAGGAAGGCGGAAGAAGCACCTTGACCTCTGTCTTCTTTTTTCCTTCTGGTGCCACCAAGTGACCAAAACCAACTGGAAGACTGAGGCAAGAGAGTCGAGTATATGGTCGAGGAAGGTCAGCCTCTCAGGACAACCATTGGGACATAAAAGGATGAAGAATGGATTGGAAGGTGGCAGGGAGTACGTAGAAGCACAATGCCACTGCTACTGACCACACTGGACAGAGACACCAGCTACGGAGGTCACTGCTGTCGGAACCATCATCACTGTGGTGTCAAGGAATGTGACAGCTCCCATCACTGCTGCCACCACCCTGGATAGACTCTGTCCAGTTCTCTGCTTCTCTCCAGCTCTAGCTACCAGACCAAGGTATGAAAATGAAGGAGGAGACTCTGAGCTGGTAGGATCTAAAGCACATACCTTCATCTTGCCTGTGAAAGAGGGTGAGAACACTAGCATCCCTTACTTGTTTAGCCACTATATTTGAAGAGTAAGTTCTGTATTCCACCAAGATAAATAGGTTGGAAAATTCTCCAAACCCAGAAAGGAGGTAGTGCTAATGCTGGGTAACCAAGAGAAGGACCTCTACACAAATCTTTGGGCAACCACGGGTCTGCTCTGTGCAACAGGCCAGTCTCACCCACTCCCTGTACTTCAGCCTTGAGATGTTACATGGACTGTGTAGCCTGTGATGGTGGCTCCCGCGTTACAATCCATCTGCAGATGCCCAGGTCCTTCCCTTGTAAGAGTCTCTTTCTTACTTCCTCACAATCTGAAGGTCACTCGTGGTGCCCTGATGGGAATGGGGCCATAGGGACAGTAGGAGGGAATAAGCACTCTTCAAAAAACAAAACAACAACAAAAAAACAAAAACAAAAACAAAAACATAAATGATCCCTTTATAGAAGAGCTAAGGAAATAAAAGTAATTATGCAATGGTTGATATATTGTGTCAGAGCCTTTGGGAAATCAGAATACTTTCATCTTCAGCTTGATACATATCTTCCGGAAGATGCTGCCTTCTGTCAACCAAATCTTGGCATAGGAACTTGCCTCTTGCTGCCTGCCAACTGTGTTCAGTGCTCATTACAACTTCCCCACATTGAGTCACGTGTCCCCTGTCTCATCCTGAACATGCCATCAGCAAAGAGGGCCGAGTTCATGGGGCAAGGAGGATTCATTTAGAATTTGCATTTCACCCCCTTTGGTCTGACCTGGAGTAAATGGTTTTCAGCATTCACCTAACTAGGGTTCCCTATAAATATAACCCTGATCTATCCCTCCATTGTGAATGTAAAGCTGGTAAGTATTGAATGCTAACTATATGCCCAGACCTGTATAAGCGTTCACCTCCCTAATCATTTTTTACCTTCTATAACAACTCTATGTAATAGATACTGTTATTATTTCCATTTTACAGATAAGAAACCGAAACTCAGAGAGATATAAAACTCATCCAAAGTCATTCAGCTGATGAGTGGGAGAACCAGGATTCAAACCTTGGCAGAGCATAAGCTTCTAATCAATAGCCTCTACTCCCTATGGCAAATGGTATTCCCGACACTGTCCTGGGGCTCTGCAGGATTCCAAAGTCTCTTATATATCATTGTATTTGCTTTAATTACATTTACCCAGTGACACTCTATTTTGAAAATGCTTATTTTATACACAGTAGAATGAAAAAAGGTAACCAGACTATTTTCCAGAGGAAAATGATTGTTATTTGTTGATCAGAAGATTTGTTATTTACTATCTGATCACTATCTGTGTAGAATTTTTATCATTCACTATATTTATTAGCATTTATCACCTTGCCCCCCACCAGCTGCTGAGGTGAGGACCTTGTAGATATCATCTCAACGAATATTCATAACACAAGGACATATGGGATAATTATAACAATAATTCCATTTTATAGATTAGGAAACTGACGGTCACAAGAATGCTTCAAGTTCCTTATTTTGTACAATATACCCAAAGTATAGGGGAGCAGCCCACTGAGGCCCACTGAAGCACTGACCAATCTTTATCAGCTGTAGCTTTCTCTCGTTTCCTCTCATTTTCACATTTTCCTTCCTTCTTGGTCTACTGCTTTCTTGTTGCTTCTCTCTTCTCAATCTTTCTCTCTCTCTTACTCCAGGTCCTTCTCTCTCCTTTGTCCACATCTCACACCTCTCAGCAGATTCCCTAGGCATTGTTAGCTCCAGGGGTGATGTCCAGGCCCAAATATTCAAGACCTCATTCCTAAGGGTACGGTCCCTTCTGGGAGCACCCCAGAAGCCCTTTGCCATGGCAGTGATAGGAGCATGGAATGCTTCTTCCTATTACCTTTCAGGAAAATATCCATCCTGACAATTTGACAGATTCAGACATAGAGACACTGAGAAGGTCTGATACTTATTCCAAGCCTTAATAAAAACTGGAAATCATATTCAAGATAATCTTTAATTGTCTAAGCTGATTGAAGTAAATGTACAATCCAAATACAAAGGTACATTGCCCTCATGAATAGAGTTGTGGCTGGAAGTGATACTCAAAGTGCTATGTTGTCTCAGTTCTAACACACACATTTTTTTTTCACATTTCATCACCCCTGAAATCAAGGCCACAGTCAATATCATCCTCACAATTTTTACTGAGCAGGCGGCAATGGTGACATGGATGTCCTTGCCTGGGCTGTGTGATCTTGGTCATGGTTCCTCATATTGTATCACTTCAATTGTGCATTGAGGGTTTACGCCCGTTGGATTTTATTTTTCATTTAGAATGTAAACGAAAGAGCACATAAAAGGATGACTTAGCCTTTTCCTGCCTTAATTGGGATCTTTCTGGCCTAATCTGACTTAGAGGATAGAGTCTATGATGTGTGGTTCAGGAATCTTCTTAATATGAAACACGTATAAGAAACTTCATTGGACTGTGGCAATGATAGTTCTAAAGATGAAGCCAAATTTTCACTTGTTGTGTATCTTCACAGATATGTTAAAGGGAAGGCAGAAATACCAAAAAGGATTCCTCCATGGTCATATTACACCAGGAGGCTCCCATTCTGCAAAATGATGCTGTTAAAGTTTATGTTCCTTGCAAGCCTACTAGGCCTTGGGGTTACAGAGCAAATAAACTAAACAGTCATGACCTAGAGTCTTTTCTAGAGATGACTAAGACATCTATGATTTCACCTCTCTCTATATACTGGATCAAACTTCAGGTCAGTCTACTAATGACCCTGAGAAAATGATTTTAATAACTGTTTAGAAAGAGTATTAGCAAGCTTTTTGGCAGTAACTATGAAGCAGAACATAGACATACTCTGTGGCATAGCAGTTCCAAGTCTAGGGATGTACCCAACAGAAATACACACTTTGTTTACCAAAAATTTATGAATACATAAATTTCTGTTTTTCATATAATCACATACTCTGAAGCAATACAAATAAACCATTTACGACCACACAACAACATGGAAGAATTTCATAGACATAATGATGAATGTAAGTATTCATACTGTGTGATGCTATTTGTATAAATTATGTTCTAGTTATCTCTTGTTGTTTAACAATTGATTCCAAAAGTTAGTGACTTTAAACAACAGCACTATTTGTTTGGCTCATGAATATGAATGTGGGCAGAGTTCAGTAGGAACAGCTCAATTCTGTTCCACTCTCAGGTAGCTGAGAAGCTTGGAAAAGCTGGAGGTGTGGCATCTGAAGGCTCTTTGCTCATGTGTATGGTGTGAGTTGTGGATGTCAGCTCGGACTGCCATGGGGGCTGGTTGAAACATATATACATAGCCTGGCATGTGGTTGGATTCCAAGGGTGAACATCCCAAAAGGATCAGGAAGCAGTCATATTGACTTATATAACTCAGCTCCAGAACCCTCATGGTATCACTTCCACCATGGTCACTGGTTCACACGTATTTAAAGGGAGAGAACAGAGACCCTGCCTCTCAATGAAAGAATGTCAGCATCACATTTGCAGCCATCTTTGGAAAATACAACTACCACAAAGTACAAAGCAGGCAAAACTAATCTGTGCTCTTAGAAGGGAGGTAGTAGTTATCCTAGGAAGGGGGTACTGATTAAGAGGGAACATGGGAGGGGTTTCTAGGATGCTCATATGTTCTATATTTTGATCCAGGGCTAATTCACTTTGTGAAAATGTATCGAGCTGTACTGACTTGTGCATATTGTGGATGTATGCTACAACTCAGTAAAAGACTTTTTAAAGAATGTTAGAAATTACATTTTGACAAAGCTGGGTGAATTCAGTAGGTCCAACTCAAAATTTCCTCAATGATATTCTCATCACTTCCACTGAGATGCAACTGAGGAATGAATAAAAGCACTCCAGTCAGATGCTTGTTATCTTGTTGAACTCACAATTTGCCAACATGGAGCAAATGGGTTTCTTTTCTCTGGCCAGAGGAAGATTAAAGCCCATCATACTGGTTAATTTTATGTGTCAATTGACTGGGCCATAGTGCCCAGATATATGGTCAAACACTATTCTGGATATTTTGGTGAGAGTAGTTTTGGGTGAGATTAACTTTTAAATTGGTGCACTGTGAGCAAAGCAGACTGCTCTCCATAATGTGGGTGGGCCTTGTCCACTCAGTTGAAAGCCTGAATAGAGCAAAAGACTGACTGGCAAGAGAGAATTTTGCCAGGCCCGGAAGTACATCAGCTCTTTCCAGCCTGCTGGCCCACCCTGAAGATTTTTGGACTTGTCTGTCTCCATGATTGCATGCCCTTTCATAAACCAGATGGGTGGTCTGGTCCTCTCAGGGATTTGGTAAAACTTCTCCCAGCTCCAATCTCCATGCCCATGTGAGGTGTTAAAGCTATCCTCTCTTTATCTAGAGCTTTCTCCCAAAAGCTACTTATTCCCTCAGTAGTCCCTTGTAATTCAGACGTAAGCTAAACCCCTAGCTAGTTTCTAATTTTGAAAAAAATCATTTTTCTCGAGCATTTTATGAGTTTATTGATTTTACTAAAGGTTTGAAAAGATTAAAAAAAAAAAGACTTCTGTATTGGTCAGCTATTGCCAACATGCTATGTAACAAACAATTCCAAAACACAGTGGTATACAATAATATTCCCTGATCACATATTAGTGAATTAGCTGGGATTTGGCTGATCTACTATAGGCATGGGTGGGCTTGTCACAAGCTGTGGGTTGGGTCTAGGTCTACTACTCTTCATGTGTTCCTCATGGTCCTTGGTCCTGCAAATTCCCTAGACATGTTTTTACCATGGTGAAAGAAGTAACACAGAGCAAAATCCCTGCCCAAGAGCATCTCAAACCTCTACCCTTGTCATATTGCTAACATTCCATTGGCTGAATCAAGTTGAATGTGCAAATCTAAAGTCAAGGGGTAGGGAAGAATACTCAGCCTCCATCCACAAGACCACAGCAAGAGTGTGGGTGTACAACACTAGAGCAGTGAGAAGAATTGGGATCAATTATTTAAACTTCCAATGTGGGTCTCCTGTCAACCCCCAGCCTCATACCATCTCCCTCTCTTTTCCTCTCTCCACATCTCCTTTCTCAGAGCTTGGGAAAAAGCCTTCCCTCCAGCTCAGCAGAACAGTTTCTCTTTTGTTCAAACCTCAAGCATTGGTTTCTTCTCCAAAGCTCAGAGCGTCTCCTTAATGTAAGTAAATCTCTTCATACATATCTCCAGGAAGCTTGCTAAGAAACTAAATTTGTCCAAAATCTATATGTAGAATAGGCAGAGCCCCTCAGTCTGGCTATGATGCTGCTGAACCATCTACTGTGAAATTCTTAAAAGAAAAATGAGCCATCACCTTTTCTTCCTCTAAGCCCTTTCTCAGGCAAGCTCTGAAGTTGGAGAGATGAATATTGACTCTCCAGACCCCAAAGCCATTAAAAACAAAGAGTAAATTTACCCTGTGGAATCTTCTGAGTCTTTTTCTGAATAAACCTCTGTCCAAAACACAAACAAAAAAAACTTTTTTCATAGGAGTCTGCAGCAGCCCTTTAATGGAGCAGCAATGAAGAATGGAGCATCCATCTGCCAGTGCCCAAGTGTATCCCTGGGCTAACCGAGAAAAATCAAGCAGAAAATTAAGCCTTTGCTTTTCACACAGGCTCATTCTCATCAGTCCAGACACATGGCTCACCCTACAAAGAGGGTAAGTGTGACAAAGACCAGTGGAAGTGAGAGGCAGCACAGCCCCTGACACTCCCTGGGACTGCTTTGATGAGGAATCATTTCACCACTAGACAATGAACACATCCATACTCTTCTGCGTCTGAAAGCTGATATTATTTTTTCATTTTGCTCCAGAAAAATCTGAGTTGTGTCACAAGGTTTACTTTGGAGGCATGTGGTGAGTGGAGCAATATATCAGTTTACATACAATATTTTCAAAAAGATGAAGAAAAATCAAGTGTTCAGACACAGGCTATAATCCGTGACAAGGCAGCAGACTTCTGTAAAGTCATGGTTCTCTGAAGGGTAGCAGAGACAACCTGCAGGTAGCTGTGGGGCTGTGGCATTGCACTGATTCAAAGACACAACTCTGAAACCGGGACACAACTTATTATCATAGATCCCTTACAACCACCTCCTCTAGGAAGCAGTCAGGTAGTAGCTGTGGCCTGTACATGCTCCAACATCAAAAGCACCAGCATCAAAACTTGTAGAGTGGCTGCAGTCGATAGTGGAGCACCTGACTCATGCAGGGTGAGAGCAAGGTGAAATATGTGTTTGGCAGCCCTCTCAAAAAGAGAATTGAAAGCAGGCTAGCTTTCCATAATTGCAAAACCAGATTAAAGAGCCCAAAGCCAAAGGCTTTCAGTTCTTGTGTGGATGATACTAAGAATTGCTACACCAACAAGGCTCTTGATGGCACTGGGGACCATATTGTCACAGGAGAGGGGAGACTGCAGGAATGAACATCCTGGAGTCAAAGTTAATCAAAATACTGGACTCTGATGTTAACAAAGTTAGAATACACTAAACAATAAATTTGCTTGTGTTTCTTTATGTTTACCCAAGAATATATGATAAAAAAAAATTGCGTAATTGAATCTGAAAGAGCTATTTCAATAAGTTCAAGATAAATTATAAATGATAAGAAAGCAGGATGCCACAATTTTAGTTGCAATTATCTTTTCTTCCTTAGAAAGACATCATATAAAGTTACACTTTAGTATTTTGTACTTGGCTTTAACCCAATCTCAGGTCTAAACCCAATCATAGTGCCCCCAAATGGGCCAGAGACAGGCAAAACCATGAGCCACATTGAGTTTGTGCTCAAAGTCCCTACCCTTGTTTTTTGGAACTTTCCTTCTCCCTTCCTTCTTAAATGAAAAACCCCTTCCCCCAGATATCAAATGCCACTAGACCTCTGGTCCAGACCAATTCTCAGAAAAAGTCTTGTTGCTTTTTTCCCTGTGGGCAAATGACAGAAGGCTCAAGAGAACCTGCCTTCCAGGGAACTTACATCTTAACAGTGGAAAGAAAAGAGCCTTTGGCATGGGATTCAGGATTGGTGGTCAGAAGGAAGGTTAAGGGAGGTAAGTTTCTCCCAACCACCCCTTTAAATCTGGCTGAGGGAGAGGCCAGAGTAGCAGTGAAGACACATGGGCAATGTGGGCAATCAGAGGGAATGGATTTGAATTGAGAAGAGAAAATTTCTTCTTTTCGTCAGGTTCCAAGTATATGTTCTAGGTGTTAATGACAACGTTAAATACACACTGGAGAGACAGGTAGATGGAAGCAAAATCTGAAAACCACCCACCAATAGTAGAATGGATAAGCAAATTACTATTTATTCATAAAATCATGTAGAATAAAGTATGAAGGAGCCAATGTATGCACAAGAAAACTCATGTACTTCCTATACAGCACATTGAGCCAAAGACTCCAGACGCAAGAGCCTACTAAGAGTATATTTTGTTTATATAAAAAGTAAAAACTGGGGAAACTAAACAATGTTATTTTAAATTGTGATTGTGATTTCCTTTGGTGGGACACCAGGTAGGAACTGAGAAGGAGTGAAAGGAGGACATCCAAGATTCTGGGAATAGTCTGTTTCTTGATCTGGGTGTTGGTTATTTGGGTGTGTTCATTTTATAAATATTCATTGGGCTGTATACCTAGGATGTGTGCACCTTCTGCATGTATGTATGTTGCTTGTCAATAAAAAGTTTTTTAGAAAGGAAGAATTCTTTGGTAGCTGAGATTGGAGAAAAACCCAAACAGAATGGCTATCAGATCTACAAAAGAAATCTACAAGGATTCATTTGTCTCTGCTTTTATCAGCCTGCCTAAAAACATCACCCCCCCCCCCAAATTATATATTATATGTCATTATAACAATGAAATAAAGCTTGGCAAACAAAAAAAGCTCCCTGGAAGCCCCGAGAAACAAATTTCATACACATCAATCAAGGCTTTGAAAGATGTCAGGTTCCTTTTCCTTCACTCAGTATTTTTGAGATATAATTGATATATAACATTGTGTTAAATTTAAGGTGTGCAACATAACGATTCGATATATATATATAATATCACAATAAATTTAGCTATCCATTCGCACACACAGTTAACATTCTTTTCTTGCGATAAGAACTTTTAAGGTCTACTCTCTATCAGCTTCCTTTTTAAAGGAAGACTTGAAACATATGCATGTGCATGTGCACGCACATACATGCACACACACCTGCACACACACAATGTACTCAACGACCTCTGAGAGCTATATTTTTGTAGTCTAGACTAAACCATAGCTCTGTTTCAGTCATTCAATTTGCCCGTTTTTGATCCACAGTCTCCCCAGACAGTTTTTAGCCTGATACCTCCTACACTCTATTAGTTCAAATATAACCATAAGTGGTTATTTATTCAATTAACATTTACTGAGACCTTTCTCTGACCCTGGCTCTGAACTATGTGCTTGATGTAATTTGACAGTAACCATTGAGGCCAGGAACATGGCCATTTTATAAATGGAGAAGCTGAGGCTCAGAGGGGTCACAAAGCTTATCCAAGGTCACAGACTGGATGGCAAGTGGAGCAGCTGTGATTAACCTCTAAGTTCCATTTCTTGTTAGTAACTGTAACCTTGATTTTCATGTTATTTAAACACTGCATAAGGAGCCACCTCAAAACAATGGCTTAAAACAGGAACAAATCATTTGTTTTGCTCAGAGTCAGGGGGTTAACTGGGTTGGCTGAGCAGTCCTTGTCTGAGAGATGTGCTGTCTGCATTCCTCTTCAAGGACTCCTCAGTGGGAATCTGGGGTCCCCTAGCCTCTCTCTGTCTGGTCTTCCCTTGTGCCATCTCCACGCAGCAACCTCAGGGTGGCAAGACTTCTCACATGGGCGAGAGTGTGTCTATGAAACATTGGCAGAGACCTAGGAAGCCCCACTGTGTCACTTCTGGCACATTCTGCTCTTTGTGAGGAGTCACAAAGTCCTGCCTAGTTTCAAATGGAGGGAAACCTAGATTTTGCCTCTTGATAGGAGGAGTATCAAAGAATTTGCAGGCATGTTTTAAAATCACCACATCCTGTATGTTATAGTAGTGGACAATAATTATTGTCCCAATATTTCACTCTCTTCCTTCCTCTAAATATGGAATACACCTACCTTCTGATTCTGGGTTTGGCCATGTGACTTGCTCTGCCCAGGGATGTATGCACAAGATTGGAACAGACTGGGGTACCAGGCTTTCTCTCTTTTGCCATCACCATGAGAAAACCACTCCTGGCACAACCAGCCGGCTAACTCCGAGGAAGAGGAAGAGGAAGAGGAAGAGGAAGAAGCAGAGCCAAGTGACCCCCACATAGATGAGCAGACCCACAGTCACCTGCAGATCGATAAAAATAATTCAGGATTACGTTAAGCCACAGAGCGTTGATATAGCTTGTGATGCAATGTTTTTGTGGCTATAAGTAAATGGTACACAGGCACTCAAAAAAAAAAAAAACATTGGGACTGAGAAAATGGCGTAGATAGAGTCTTGTTCATCCCTTTTGACCAAATCAAAGGTGTGATGGAAGCACAGAGCAAACCACAAGTAGAGTCACATGGATCTAGATGAATAGAAAGCAGTGCAACTAGGGAGAGAAATAAGAATTCAACGTGCAACAGCAGAAGGTTGGAGGGGTGAAGACAAGAATCCCAAGCAGCTGAATGGGACAGAGGCTATAGTAGCTGCAGCCAGCAGCTGCAGACATTCTTCTTAAAGGGCCTGGATGTTCCTCGTAAAGGGGTTGTGTCTGCAAGTGGCCTTTTGCAATCAGAGACTAGCTTGCTCTGAGCACCGGCACTGGGTCAGCTACTGAGAGGCACTAGGGACTTAGAGGGGGATACTAAGTTGTTGGAGTGAGGGCCAGAGGTGAGGCTTTCTCCCAAGTAGAAGTGCTGGTGGTATCCGCTGTTCCTCTGTTGAGCCCTCCCCACTCCCAGTGTGTGAGTGCAGCGCCACCATAGCTGAGACAGCATCAAACTAGATAACAAAGGTCGCTCTGCCCAGAGGATTCCCTGAAAACTCCTCCTCCCCCAGCTCATGGCTACCCAAGCCACATCCAGCTGTGTTCTTAGTGAGTCCAGTTGCTCCTTGCTGAGCCAATTCCAAGCCCCACACTAGTGGCAGCTGGCCTCAGTTTATGGTTTGGCCATAAACTGTGCATTGCTTGCTAAATCTTAACAGGTGTCCCCAGGGGGGCAGAGGTGGGGCTTAACTTGGCCTGTGGCTGAACCCCTCTCAGGATTGTGCCACTGTACATCTACTACAAAAGCCACACTAATAAGACCAGGAGACTTAGAAGCTTTGCTTAATACATAGAAACAGGCACAGAAGGTAGCCAAAATTGGAAAGCAAAGAAGCAGAAAATATGAAAGAACAGAAGAAAGATCCAGGAAAAATGGGGTCAAGCAATCTCACAGATGCAGAGTTCAAAACACTGGCTATAAAGATGCTCAATGAACTTAGGAGCAGAGTAGATGAACTCAGTGAGAACTTTAACAAAGAGATAGAAAACATAAAATTGGAAATGGAAATTAGAAAGGGAATCAGTCAGAAATGAAAAACACATGATCTGAGATGATTGCATTACAAGGGAATCAACAGTAGTACATAAAGAAGGGGATCAAAACACCGATATTAGAGGAGGGGAAGCCAAGGACAGAACAGCAATGAAAAAGAAGCCAAGAATATAATCATAATGTTAAGGACCCTATGGAACACAATTAAATGTAAAACCCTCTGTGTCATAGGGGTACCTGAAGGAGAAAAAAGAAGTTGAAGAGCTATTTGAAGAGATAATGATGGAAAAACTTTTTCCAACCTCATGTATGAAATAGACATACAATGTTAGAAGCTCAGAGAGTCCCCAAAAAGATGAACCCGAAAGAGGGCCCACACCGACACATTCCAATTAAACTGCCAAAAGTTAAAAAACGAGAAGATAATCTTAAAAGCAGCAAGAGAAAAGTAGTTAGTTACCTACAAGGGAGCACCCATAAGACTGACAGCTGATTTCTCAAAAGAAGCTATGCAGGACAAAAAGGCTTGACACAAAATAGTCAACATGATGAAAACCCAGGATCTACAACCAAGAATACTTTATCCAGCAAAGCTATCATTTAAGTGAAAGACAGATAAAGAACCTCCCAGACAAAAATAAGGTATATTAGGAATCATTGAACACCAAGCCAGTAATTACAGGAAATGTTGCAGAGACTTCTATAAGGGGGCGGGGGGGGGGGCAGCAATTGGATTAAACATGGCGGAGTGAGATGTCCCCAGATCTCTCCCCTTGAAACAACAATAAAACTGAACACCTAAAAATCAATTTAAAAAATAACACCCAAACTGCACACCAGCACGTCTGAGCATGGGGCCTGTGCATAAGAAGTACCATAAGTCAGAATTCCCAGGTGGGGTCTATGGTGGAGATGGGGAAACAAAGAAGCTGCCTCTCACAGCCAGAGATCCCTGTAGGAAGAGAAGGAGAGAAGGAGTGGTGACTTCCTGAAACAGCCCTGCCTGGGAGTGCTGTGATCTCCACGCTGATGGCGGCAGTTGCCCAGTCATCAGGGCAAAGGCAGAGACACGAGGACGGCAGAGAAGTGGGGATAGCAGAGAAACAAGATTTGAATTTTTGCCAGCCGCAGTTGCAAAACCAAGGCTTGAAGCTGCAGCCCCCATCCCTCAACCCAGAAGGCCCCTCCCCCCATACCCTCCAAGACAGAACACCACGGAGTCCCAGGGGGAATCTGAGCCAATGGTACCAGCTACCAAAAACTGTTGCTAACAGTGACAAGAACTGAGACTAAGGGTAGTGAGCATAATTAAACATTATAAGGGAAAAAAAGACATTTATTAAAACTTCATATAAAGCAGAGATCCAAGAGGCTTAGATGCCGCCTAGTGGAAATCAAAAGAAAAACACCTTTGCAACAGGCTAGGGACCATTATATAATAAACCTTTCTGGGGGGGGGGGAGGGAGCAGGGAAATGCAGAACACAGTTCCATTAATTCCAGGTGGATAAAATAGTACATAAACACTATTGAGTAACCAAGAGGTGACAATAGCAGCTCAGAAGAAAAGAGAAAAATCTCCAGAAAATAAGCTTACAGACATAGAAATGTGCAACTTAAATGACAGAGAATTCAGGATGGTCCTTCTGAAAAAACACAAAGAGATCTGAAACAAGTCATATCAACAATTTCAGGATTTGAAAAAACAACTAGATGAGCAGAATGAATTCTTCAGCAAGGAAGACTGAAACTCTCAAACAGAATCGAATAGACCTTCTGAGGATAAAGAACACACTGCATAAAGTTGAAAAATGAAATACCAAGCCTGGGAAATAGAGTCAACCAATGGAGAAAAGGAATTAGTGAATATCAAAGACAGAAACTAGAAATAAATCAGAAGGAAAGAAGAGAGAACCCAAAGATATGAAAAATAATGAAAGATAAATATAAGAACTAGCTGATAACCATCAAGGAGAGAAAACATAAGAATAATCGCATTTTCTAAGGTGAGGAAAAAGCAGGGATTAGAAAGCATTTTCGGACAATAGTTGATGAGAATTTTCCCAAATATAAGGAATTAGTTAGAGCTTGGAATTCAAGAAAGTCAATAGAACACCCAATTACCTCAATCCAAAGGCCTTCACCAAGACACATTGTATTAAAATTATAAAAATCAATGACAAAGACAGAATTCTCAGGGCAGCCAGAGACAAGAGATGATAACTTATAATGGAAAACCCATTAGATTATCATCGGACTTCTCAGCACAGTTCTTACAAACCAGAAAGAAGTGGAATCAAATATTCAAAGTATTAAGTGAAAAGAACTACCAGCCAAGAATAATGTATCCAGCTAAGCTCTCCTTTAGATATTAAGGAGAAATTAAGACCTTTTCTGACATACAAAAATTGAGGGAATTCTCCACTATGAGGCCTGCACTACAGGAAATACTGAAAAGGATCAGCTCACCTAAAACAAAATGACAAAAAATAATAATTAGGAGTAAGGTGACTAGCAGGCTGATAAAAGCAGACCCTTACTAAGAACTCTTACTAGAAACGGGGCATATTAAGCTTAAAATAAGAAGAGATTTTCTGTCAAAATAGTAATGAACATTCAGCATACATAGGGACAAACTGAGACAATAATGACTGAAAACACAAGGACAAGGAAGCAATGGAAACACCGAGATACCAGAAAGCAAAAGGTAAAATGGCTATAAGAAGACCTCATATTTCAACAATCAGCCTAAATGTAAATGGACTGAGCTCACCAATAAAAAGGCACAGAGTTGCAGATTGATCAAAAAACAAAACCCAACCATATGCTGCCTCCAGGAGACACATCTCAGCTCCAAAGGCAAATATAGACTCAAAGTGAAAGGGTGGAAAATGATATTTCAAGCAAATGGCATTCAGAGAAAAGAGGGAGTAGCAGTACTAATATCAGATGAAATAGACTTCAAAATAAAAAAGGTAAGAAAGATACTGAAGGACACTTCATAATAATAAAGGGAATCATGCACCAAGAAGACATAACACATAATATTTATGCTCTCAACCAGAGAGCCCCGAAATCTATACAGCAATTACTAACAGAACTAAAGAGAGAAACAGACCAAAACACTACCATAGTAGGGACCTAAATACCTCACTGTCAGATATGGACAGATCATCCAAACAGAAAATCAATAGAGAAATAACATCCTTAAATGATACATTAGATCAACTGGACATAATTGACATTTACAGAGCCTTTCATCCCAAAACCGCTTCTTATACATTTTTCTCTAGTGCACATGAACATTCTCAAGGACTGACCACACACAAGACACAAAGATAGCTTCAACAAATAAAGAGGGTTGAAAGCATACCAACTATATTCTCTGATCATAACGCTTTGAAACTAGAGATCAACTGAAAAAGAAATGGGAAGAACACAATACACGGAGATTAAACAACATACTACTGAAGAATAACTGGGTCAGAGAAGAAATAAAAAGAGAATCAAGAAATATATGGAAACAAATGATAATGATAATACAACATATCGAAACTTTTGGACACAGCAAAAGCGGTCATAAGAGGAAAGTTCATATCATTACAGGCCTATCTCCAAAAATAAGAAGAGCCCAAATAAATAACCTAACGCTTCATCTTAAAAAACTAGAAAAGGAAGAACAAATGAAGCCTAAAGTCAGCAGAAGGAAAGAAATCATCAAAATTAGAGCAGAAATAAATGAAATTGAAAACAAACAAACAAACAAAAAATAAATGCAACAAAGAGCTGGTTCTTTGAGAAGGTTAATAAAATTGAAACTGGCTAGACTTACTAAAGAAAAAAGAGAAAGGACACAAATAAACAAAATCAGGAATGAAAGAGGAAATTGCTACTGACACTGCAGAAATACAAAGGATCATACAAGAATACTATGAAAAAGTACACAGCATCAAATTTAATAACCTAGAAGAAATGGACCAGTACTTAGAAAAATATAACCTTCTAGACTGAATCAAGAAGAACTGGAAAATCTAAATAGACCAATCAGCAGTATGGAAATTGAAACAATCATCAAGAAGATAAAACATGTATCAAAAACATGAATTAAAAAATGGTAATGACTACATTCCTATCAATGAGTACCTCAAATGGAGAAGAGTTAAATGCTCCAATCAAAAGATAGAGTGGCTGAACAAGGAAACAAGATCCTTATATATGCTGACTACAGGAGACTCACTTCAGATTAAAAGGCACACAGACTCAAAGGAAGGAGATGACAAAAGATATTGCCTTATTGGACCACAAGGGTATTGTGCTGAATAAAGTAAGTCAGATAGAAAAAGATAAATATCACATAATTTTGCGCGTACATGTGGAAGCTAAAGAACAAGATAAACAACAATAACAACAAAAATGGAAAAAAAGTATACAGAGAATATTTTGAGGGCTACTACATGAAAGGAAGGTTGGGGGATGATGAAAAGGGGCAAAGGGATTAGGAAATACAAATGGATAGTTACACAATAGACAAGGAGATATAAAGTGTAGCATAAGGAAAATAGTCAACAATGTTGTAATAAATACGTAAGGGGAAAGATGGGTACTAGATTTAGTGGAGTGATCACTTTGCAAGTTATAAAGATCTCTAATCACTATGAGGTACAACTGAAACTAATATATTATTGTGTGCCAAATGCAATTTTTTAAAAACTCAATGAATTGTACAATGTATATATGAGCAACTAATTTCCTATTATATTTCAATAAAGCCAGGGCAGGAGGGGTAGGGGGGAACTACCTAAGTGGTACTATGAGGAGCTTTTTTCTAAAACAAACAAAAAAAACAAACAAAAAAGACACTAGACCAGCTTCATAAAGAATATTTAGATGTGAGAAAGCTTTATGACTAATTTTATGGGACTGCTGCTCAAGATGAAGAAAATATAAATAGGAGACAAATTAATAAGTCAACCAAGCTGGCCAATGATTTTTCAAAAAGTTTTCCAAGGTCCTGTGCCCATGAACCCCACAGAACCAATTTCTCCAGATAACTCCATCAAAGCCACTGCCTGAGTCCTGCTCAGGACTGGCTGCCTTGAACCAGCTCACTGATGCCAGCTTATTGTGGTGCCTGAGTCCCTGAGGGTGTGCGATGCATAGGTACCTGCAAGGGCATGTTGTGTTCTATGTGTTGTTTGGGACAACATCTCTGAGTGATTCTCTGTAATGAAAAACAATTAAAACTCATCAGTCACTAGTCCGTTGTATTGATTTCTGATACTGGCTTTTTTTTTTTAAAGGAGAAAATTTAAAAATTAGATTTTATTTACTCTTTATTTAACTTTCTTTATAATAATGATTGCTTCTGCATTCCTGGTTTACTTATAGCATCCCTATGGGGCCTGTTCCCCTTACAACTCCAATATCCTCCCCAAGGGACACAGAAAGTAGCTCAATGAGAAGAAGATATAATTACAGTTAGAGAACTTGAAAGCTTGAGGAATGTGAGAATACACTTAATCCAACTCATCTGATTCCCTGAGAGAGAGGTGAGACTGGAGCCTAGAGAGGGCCAGAGAACTCCTGGTTTTTACACAACAAAGCTGGGCACCAGCTTGAAACGGAGCCCAGGTCTACCTTCAACAGTTTCTCTGGAAATGGGTGAAGCCCGCGGAATCACAGCAGCCATGCCTTGCGCTCTTTTATTCTTCTCTGGATTTCAGTTTATTCAACTCCAAAAAGCAAATCCTGGATTAGGTGAATCCTAAAGTTCTGTCTAGTGCTTTGATTTTTTTTTTTAATTTTATGGGAAGAGGTCAGAGATACTACACCTCTTTTCACAACACATTTGGGGTCAAACAGGCCTGTTTTCAAACCTCAGCTCCACCTAAACCTTGTGTCCTTATGCAAGTCACTTAGCTTCCCTTCCCTTAGATGACGAAGTAAGCAGAGCAAGTCTCTACCATGGCCACATTGCAATTTAAAGGCACTCAGGGTTTGTTTTTTCAAAATAATTTGCTATACAGCAGTTGTATTTATTGGAGAGATGCTTGCCTGTTCATTTAAGTCAAGGCCAATTTTCCGCAGTATTTACAAAGGATGGTGGGTTTTCCTTTTACCAGCTGAATATGGCCTTCTGCCATGAACAGTAGCTTAACAGTTTAAAAGTCATTCTATTTTGATGGCCTCAAAATTGTGCAATTCCCAACTATCTTTAATTTTTTGGTATTTTATTTAACATTTGGATCATAAAGTAAGACTGTTATTATTTTATATTAAACTATTTCAAGATCACATTATTCAAATTCACATAAAAATAACAAAACTACATATAATATTTCAAAAGACATCAAATTAGTCATCATGGAGCAAACCCCAGAACTCTGTTGGTCTATCTTGCACTTGATTTATGTGTGTGCACTTAATTACATGTGTGTGAGGCAGGCCCTCAACCTCCCAGTGGCAATGGGAATAATTTCAGGACCTCTCTCAGTGGATACATGTTAAGCACTTAATGCAGTACTTAGCACATAGACAAATGTGCCCAAAATTCTACCTCTTACTGTTATCACTGAGCTGACCTCCCTTTTCTCAGTTACCATCCAAATACCAGCCATTTTTAAAAAATTATAAATATGCAAGGGGAATTGGGACCACCTGGATTCATTGTGGGGTTGGAGAAAAAGAAGCCAATGCATTGCAAAGGAAGGGATGGTGTCATGGATTCTGGTTAGCCATACGACCAAGATGCCACCAACATCCTCTGACCCTCCAACACGATTTCCACTGCCCCATGTTGCCACTGCACACTATCATTTTACCACATATTCATGGCATTGAGATTTCTTTAGACTCGGAAGAAAATACGGTGTCATTGGGAAATACAAATGAATGGCTTTTCTTCTTTCCTTGACTGTTTCTCTTGAAGTCCTTTTAGTGGCCCATGACGTTGTTGCCTAAACAAACAGTGAAATGAAACCCTCAGCTTCCTGGAGCAGACTCTTGGGTTTAGTCTTTGGTTTGTCCCATCAATGATGTCATAGGGTCACCATCATCATGAATGTCACCATCAGAGCTTATTGAAATCTGGGGTTGCAGATCTCAAGATAAAGGGAAAATTCTAAATCCTTCCGGCAATCCCAACTTTATGATTCTTCAGACCCAACTTGGAGAGTGTCATTCCCTATCTCAAAATTCTCTTCCAGAATAAAACAGGACTAGCCAACATGGTGTCCAGATTTTAGCAGGATTTTCCAGCCTCAGATCATGTGAGGATGACAAAGTCCTATTCCCAGACTAGAGGGCCATGCCCTGGCTGGCTCCTGTGCCTCTCCAGCCTCCTGCCACTATCTACCAATGACTACCATGTGCCAGTCCCACTGCCCTAGTCTTCTGTTCCTGGAACTGACCTTGCTTTGCCAGCCACAGGACATTTGCACATGCTATTTCCTTTGCCTTGAATGGTCTCATCTCTGTCCCATCTCAAGTTACCTTCCACTCATGCCTCTGATTTCATTCCTCAGGAAGCCTGCACTGATTCCATCCAGTTTACAGGGACCGGCCTGGCTTTTCTTTCTGAGCTCTTACCGCAATGGATAGCCAGGCAACACACTGGAAGTTCCAGGCAGATAGAAGGTGTTCATTTTGCTCACCATTGCATCCTTTATATTTGGCACAGGACTGAGTAGGTACATTGTACATTACATGTAGGTGCTCAGTAATTAACACTGAATGAAATGAATACAAGCTTGGGGGCTGGCAAAAAGCAAGATTCCAAAACAAAAGGGGTGATCGAAAAAGAGGTACTGTCTCTAAAATGTTTCCCTAGCTCCAGCTTAATCTTCCAACTCCCCTATAAGACTGTCTGAATCCCACCCCAACTCCACTCATACTTTAGGGACACTCCTGAAAAGAGTCCAAGTAGAATGGAGTCCTCAGGGCTTTCAGAGGAGTTTTGAGTCCACTTGCTTATAACAGGCTCTGATCTCACAGGCCTCCAGGGACTTAAGTAAGAAACTTGCTCAGCTGAAAAGCTAGGAGATTCCTTTGTCTAAAAAATTTCCTCAGTCATGCTCTTTTCCTTATTGATGAGGAAAAAGAGAAAGCATGTGGCACCTCCCTGGCTAAAATCCCAATTATTCCCTGGATATAAGAAAAAACATCTCCAGAAAAATCTACCGTCACCAACTTAACCTCCTCAGGCTACAAAACAACACTTAGAGAAAGGCACTTTCTGATCAATTCTTCAAGGAAATACCTTTCCTCAGTAGGAAATGTTCCAGAGGCTTCCAGATAGGGAAACAGGAATGACCGTCACCAGCTGCCCCAGGGAGCTGAGCAGACCTCCATCACAATATTTTCATGAGTCGTCACCCTGCCCCCATCTCTGTGACCATTCGAGGTCGCACCCCCACCAAAAGCCTACAGGAACATTCCCAAGGGTCCCCTTCCCAAACTGTTTCTCAGGCCACCTGCAAATTTCGCCTGGGCTTTGGGAGCCTCCAGCTGTTTTCAAGAGTTAACTAAACAGCAATTTAATTACACTGCTGGGCTATATAAATATTGTGCTCCACAAAATGGTACAAAGCAGATATTTTTAGGAGGTCACAGATGTTTCTTGTGATTAGCCAAGTCACAGGCCTAGAAGAATGCTTCCTCCCCCACACCCCAGAGAAAAGTACAAGAGAATCTTTAGCGGCCACTTGTGGGGACCCCAATATGTGGGTAAGCACCAATACTCAGCAGAATTCCTTCCTGTGATCGGTTTTCCTCTAAACCCCAGCAAGAGGGTTCCAAAGTCCAGCAAATCAGACGCCCAACCCCAACATGAGCTGTTTCTCTGCCTTTGTTCCTGCTCTGCCTCTTGATCTGTGTCACAAACATTCATGAAGCACTTATTGTGTGCAAGACACCACGCCATTGTTGTTACTGCAAACTTGGATAAGACACTAACAAAAACTAAGTGACAGAAAGGAACTTCTGATCACACAGACGTACAAGAAGGCTCACAGCAGCACTGTTTCAAATAGCCACCAACTGGAAACCATCCAGATACAATGAAACTCACTCAGCAGTGAAATGAATGAAGGGTAACCACACACAACAGTATGTATGAGTCTCAGACAAAAATGCTGAGTGTAATTAGCCATTTACATAGAGTAAAAAAACAGGCAAACTAGATTTTGTTATGTTAGAAGTCAAATAGTGAGTACCCTCGAGGAGGGAGTGACTAGAAAGGGACAGGAGAGGGGGTTTCTGGGGTGCCTCATGTGTTAATTCTTAAGCCAGGTGCTGGTTGCAGGGATTTGTTCCACTTGGGAAAGCTTGTTGAGCTGTACACTTAGAATTTGTTAACTTCTCTCTATAAAAAGTGGATTTAAAAAATAAATTAAAGCAATTTGCCCAGGGGCCTACAGCTAGGAAATAGCCAGGGCAAGATTCAGCCAGGGCAAGATTCAGACAGTTCCAGAGTTCAAGTTCTTACCCTGTGCCTTGCTGTCCCCACAAGTTAGAGCCCAGTTGAGGTGACCAGAATGCAGCAACCACTGTGGTCCTTCTTCAGGCCTCACTATCACTGTCTGCTCCAGCTGACTGCTAACTAACTGCCTGGAGCCAACCACCACATCGCAAGAGCAGCCCTCCCCCAAGACTGACAGGAGTTGGTTTAAAAATGCAGCATCTCCCTCACTTCCTAGTGAGATGACTCCAAGGTGTGTTCTACAGCACCTTCAAACACCCACATGGGACTGAGCCCCAGCTGCCCACAGCAGTTACCAGCTCAATTATAAACCCTGGACCTCCCTCCCTGCCTGGTCTCACATCCCCACTCCCCCAAGTAAACTACTGGCACCAGACTCTGCCCTCAGCTCTGCTTCTGGAGCATCAAATTCAGGGAGCCCCTTCTTAGAGTCCTTCCCTGGCCACCCATTTCCCCTCAGCCACTTTCCATTTTCTTCCTTTTGCCAATACTCACTTTCTGAAATTATCTTGTTTGGTTATTTGTTTACTGTGTATGGCCCCTGCCACCCACACATATCCCCATCTGGAAATAAAAGCTCTGGGAAAGGAGGAACTGCCACTTGCTTGCCACAGTTCCCCCAGCACCTAGAAACAACAGTGATTTGCAGAATGTTTAATAACAAGTATGGTAAAGGAGAAACTAATCAAAACACAGTCTGGAGCAAATACTGGCCTCGTTAACAACTGATGTATTGTAGCTTAATATCATTAATGCCTAACATGTGATAGATGTTCAATAAATAGCAGATGAATGGCTCAATCAATCAGTTAATAAATACAGGAAATCTGGCTGCTCACTGATAAATATCCAAAATCTGCCCTAATTTAAACCCTCCAGAATAGAAAGCTTGCCCTCATTGCTGGTGCTTTCCTGGATCTCTTGCCCTAAACATGTGTGAGTGGATTCCCCTATAGGAGCTAAGACTGCCCTGTTTCCCATTTGAGAAATAGAGAAAGTGGGTGCCCTAACAGTTACCCCAAGCCTGGTCTACATCTAAGCATGGGCACTTCAGAGAAATCTGCAGAGGAGCCATGAGACATTTGCTCCATCCCTTCTAGGGCCCAGTGCATGGCTAAGCATTTTTCTGAGTTGAAGGAGGTGGTATCACAAACCCAGCCTAGACTCAAGATGCTTTTAGCCTCTCTGAATCCCAGATTCATGCCAAAAGGGTTATCTTCCAATTGGGTATCATTGTTCCCTTGGATTGAGAGGAAGTGCTTCACTCACCATTACATCTCAATTCTTAGCAGAGTCCCCCCTTGCTCATAGACTGCCATAAATGTTTGCTAAATAAACTGTTCAATAACATTTCGATATTACACTGTGTTAAATTCTTACTCATGGCACACAGACCTTGCACTCAATACTTCCCTATACTATCTCCCGAATCAGAGATGCAAGTCCCCTTCAAAGGTGTAAAGCAGGCTACGAATAGGAGCTAAAAAGCTATTCTTCCAAGGATGTTCACCATATAAGCTGGCATCCACACTTTCGGGCTGTTCCCTTAAAGGAGAGCCTCTTTTCTGCACCAGGTGTCCATGGTTGTCACTTCAAGTTGATTTGCCTCCTCCTATATCTAGTCAGGAAACCAGAAAAACTGGGAAGTGTGGGTTTCATTAACACTCACATAAAACTGGGGGTTAGGGCAATCTCCCAGGAGAGCATTTCTTGTGCCTCTAACAGGAGGCATGAAATCCTTTATCAGGATACATTTTCTGTCATCTTTTATGCTTCAGGAAGATGGATGGATGGAATATCTCTAGCTATAGGGAAATTCAGGATTCTGTGAGTGGACTAGGAACCACCAGAAAGTCTCTTTCTCCCCTATACCAGTGTCTACCTATTGTAGAAGCACCTGATTCTGTAGTTCTGTTGATTCCTACTACAGAGCTAGGGCTCCCTCTCAGGTGTCAGGCAATCCTGAGGGTTCCAGAGGTCAAAAGCCCAGTGCCTGGCAGGGTCTTCAGCATCCTCCATCTGGAACCCAACATATCAGGCACTCTGTTGGGTCTTGGGTAGATGGGAGCCCAGAAGCCATGGGCACAAGGATCCCCTCAGCCTTGCTCATGGTGATTGGCAGGTCTGCTCTCACAATGAGGAAAAAGAAATCCCACCTCCAAGGAAGAGGTGTTTATTTTTCATTCTTCATTTGATTTCCCCTAAAGGACACAAGCAAATGTGAGAAAAGTTTCAGTTGGGTAAGATGAGTCCAACCTTTGGCCCTTCAGGTGGGCATTCTTTGAAGAAGAGAGGTATGTGTAATTTTTGGAATAACTTAAAATGCAAGGTGGAGAATAGCATCTATAGTCAACTACCATTTCTGTTAAAAAAAAAAGTGAGAGGTGTAACACATACACTGTGGCTCATGTATACACATCTGGAAGGACACACAAGAAGCCAGTAACTGGGTGACTTTGGGGATAAAAATGGAAAAGGGGGATCTGGAGAAGTATGATAAACTGAATTTTCTCTGTACACTTCTTTGTACTATTTAGATTTTTTGCCACGTGCATGTTTTTCAAAAGAAATTTAAGGAGTTTGTTTATTCATTCAACAAACAATAATGAAGTATACATTGGGTGTCCGGGATTGAAAGAATGAGACAAAGGGGAACCAGGCAAAGCTGTGACTGATTCCTGCCCTCAGAGCATAGGCACTGGGAAGTGCATAGGTCAGTGACATAATGTGTCATCCAACATGAGACCCTCCTACAAAAGGAAACACCACTAATTGAACACTAAAACTGAAGTGTAAAATGAGACTTCCTGGGCAAACCAAGATGTTTGGTTGGCTCAGACAGGATAATGCCCACCCCCAGCAGAACGCAGCCAGAACACTGGAAAAAAGGGAGGCATAAGAACTATGAGAGAAGATGACAACTGAGTCCAGGCAGGCGTCATGGAGGAAGATCTAAAGGGTAGGTGGGTTTTAGGTCATACATTCAGAGGGGGAAGATAGGCAGAATTATGGTCTCAAAAAGATTCTACATCCCAACCCTCAGGACTATGGATTAAATGATACATTACACATGAATACATTACTTGTCTTAGCTCATGCTGCTATAACAAAATACCATAGACTGGGTATCTTATACAACAGGCATTTATTTCTCCGGTTCTAGAAGCTGGAAGTCTGAGATCAGGGTACTGGCATGGTCAGGTTCTGGTGAGAGCTCTCTTCTTGGCTTGCAGTCGGCACCTTCTTGCTGTGTCCTCACATGGTTAAGAAAGAGCACATATGAATTTCGGTGGGAAGGGAGCATAATTCTTCAGTCCATACATGGCAAAAAGGACTTTGCAGATGTAGTTAAAGTTACTAGTCAGTTGACATTAAAATAGGGAGATTATCCTGGGTTATCTGTGTGGACCCAATGTAATCATGCAAGTCCTTTAAAGTAGAGGTAGAAGATGAAGGCAGAAGAGTTCAGAGAGATTTGAAGCCTGAGAAGAACCTGACATACTATTGCTGGATTTGCAGATAGAGAAGCCACATGACCAGGAATACGGGTGGCTTACAGGAGTTGAGAGAGCATTCTTAGCTGATAACCAGTGAAAAAACAGGGACTACAAGCCCTACAACTCCAAGGAACTGAATTAGGCCACAACCCAAATTAGCCTAGGGAAGATGATCTCCCTTAATCCTTCAGTTGAGAGCCCAGCCTGGATGGCATCTTGATTTCAGCCTGTACCATGAGATCAAAACAGAGAACCCAGCTGAGCCCATCCAGACTTCTGACCTGCAGAAACTGTGAGATGATGAACAGGTACTGTTTTAAGGGATGAAGTCTGTGGTAATTTGTTACACAGTAATAGAAAACTAACACAGTATTTCAGTTAGGAGGAAGAGTAAGAGCATCTATCAGGGGCAGCTGTAGTCTTTAATACAAATGCCCTATGGGGCCCAGCTGGAGAAAAAACAGTATAAGCTCGTGACAAAGGGCCACCAAGACCCAATCTAGGGGTCAAGGAGGCAGCATGGAGGTGAGGGCAGGCCTGTCTGGAAAGCCCGCCCCACTTCCCATCCCCCAAGTTATTGCCTGGCAGGAAGATGGGCTCAGTGTGGCCAAATAATCCAGTTTTTAGAGAAAATCCAGAAAACCAATTCTTACATAAAACATCCTGATTCCAACTTTATAAACACTTACTGGCCAACCTCGGCCAGACCAAGCAACACACAGATGTGTGTTTTGAGCCAGATGTGAGTTTCTAAGGCATCGGCTGAGTATAAGAGACAAGGCAGTAAGAAGGTCTCTAGAACAGAGTGTGAAAGCTAAATGTGGATATTTTTGGAAGTGAATAGGGAGCCAGTGAGAGTCCCTCCTTTCCTCTCATCTAGAAGAGACAATGAAGTCACATGTATGGAAAACCCACCTGGGCCAGTGACTATGCTGGGAATGACCTACTTGGAGCTCTGCAACAACCTGATGTCATAGGGCTATTGGCCCCATTTCTGGGTGAGGCAGCTGAGGCATAGAGTTGTTCAATAATTGCCTGTAATTATGCTGATATGAAGTGGTGATGCAGTCTCAAAACTATGTTTCTGAATCCACAGTCTGAGTCCTTCCAGCTGTTCTACATGGCATCCCGCATCAAGCAATTTTGTTCCTTTTGATTGAAAACAGGTTTGCTATTGTGTTTCCCAAGACCTGGACTCTTCTCTCCTCACTTAATTAGTAAGCTCCTTCTCCTTATTCAAGGCTTCCATTCTTCCTTTTCTCCAGCTCCTACCATGGTGGCTGCCCAAATCCCATGATGCCTTCCTCACCTCTCCTACATACCAGCCTTTCAGACTCTACTGTTCACTTGCAGCTCAGTCTCTCAGCTTCCCAGTTCCAAATTCCTGAGAAAGAAATCTAATAGGTTCAGGTCATGTTTTTGTCCCGAGTCATAATGGGTCATAGGTCACTGGCCAGCCAATGGGTGGGCCTCCCTTTGGTCAGATGCCAGCCTAGCCTTGAACTTCTATAACCTCTCCTTCAATCCCATCCCACTCCACCCCCGCCCCATCTCTAATCAATTTCTGTCTCAGGGCCAATCTCCAGGGGCTACTCATTATATGTGCAGGACCATTCAGGGACGCCACTTCCCTAAAAACAGCATCCCAAACACCTGCCCAGCCTTGCCCAATACTCATAAATATGGCTTGAATGGAGGTGCCTGTACCAGGCAAGGTAAGCATTCACAACAGTATTCAAAATCAGTCTAAAGCCTCTGAGACACCCACCACTGCCCTGCAGGGGCACTGGTGGGAGCGCTGCATGGGTCACCAACGGAATGACCCAGGTGAGCAAAGAAACCAGGGAGCTCTCGACATCCCCACTCACAAACGCTCAGTAATTCCTTATTACAAAGTTGAGTATCATTGAACAAAAGTTCTCTTCATTTTCCAATGGCAGGATGAGATTTTGTTAATGTGGAGCCATCACTCTGCCTCCTTCTGACATGGAGAACTCAGGAAGGCCTCTGCAGAGGCCATCCGAATCAGTGAGGGGTTTTGGCAGACACATGATGAGGTCAAAGGATTCCCTGTGCTGGGTGTGGTTTTAAATCCTCTTTATAAAGCTTTCATTGTCAATGGAGGGCAGACAGTTTTTAAAACAGCCTTATTGCGCTCCTATTGACATGTAAGAAACTACATATGTGTATATAAAGTGTACACTTTGATGTGAAACCACCACCACAATCAAGATAATGATTCTATCCATCACCCCTAGTTTCCTCACCCCACCCACACTGAACACCCCAACCCTATCTATTAACAACTACTGGTCTTTTTTCTGTTGCCACAGTTTGCATTCTATTTATAGTATGTTACATAAATAGAATCATATTGTATGTATTTGGTTTTACCTGCCTTCTTTCACTCAGCATAATTATTTTGACATTTAACCATGCTGCTGTGCATATATCAATAATCCATTTCTTCTTATTGCTGAGTAGTATTCCATGGTATGACATACCACAATTTGTTCATCCATTCAATTGATGAACATGCGCTCTATTCCCAGTTTGGGACTATGACAAATACAGCTGCCATGAACTTCCGTGTACAAATTTTTGTACTTGTACATATACTTTCTTTCCTCTTGGGAATAGCTGGATGATTTGGTAGGCATATGTTTGATCATGGTCATGTCAATGAAAGTTCCTTGTGAGTTTCAGAGTATCCACACTGCATATATTTAGCCTACAAGATAAGGTACACATAGATCGCAGGCGAACAAACAACATACATACTCACCCACGAGGAGGTCACATCAGGCTGTAGCTGGCTGCATTCCAGTCCTCCCAGCATATGCAGAGGGCTTCCAGAGGGAAAAATCTCCCAGGATGCACTTCAATTTTATAAAATGTCATTGCACAAGCTCCTGACACTTCAGAAATGGCCCACAAGATGGCTATGTGATCTGTCTCCAGGAGATCTTTTAAATAAGGGCAACATCTCACTGGTCTAGAATAGAACAGTTATGATCGGTACTGAAAGCTGCATGAACTAGAGCAGGTGTTCTTCAAGGGTGCGCCCATCAGCATCACCTGGGAACTCGTTAGAAATGTACATTCTCCCCAGCCCAGAACTACAAAGGTGAAACTCTGAGTGGGGCCCAGCACTTTGGGATTTCACCAGCCCTCCAGGTGATCTGATGCATGCTCCAACTTAAGAACCAGTGGCCTAGAACATCTTTCAAGCCTTTTGACTCTCCTGGAGTCGTAAATCCATCGGAAGTCACGATAGACCAAGAGCATCATCACCTCTATTGCCTTGTCCCACACACATAGCTGTGGAGCCCACCCTTTTAGAACTCTGCAGCCCCATGTTAAATTCTTCTCAAAGAGGTCATCACTTATTTCCCCAAAGCACCAAACAAACAAACAAACAAAAATTCAGGACTTGGGAATTCAGTCATTGAAGCATTTAAATCTAACTGTCAGAACTACCATTTCTCTATATTTGGCTCTACCTAGAATATTTCAGCATACATGAATCTAAGAAAAGAGAAAGACAAAAATTTTAGGTGATACACTCCAACACTCTTTACTGATCTAGAACCCTCACTGCAAATTTACACATCAGCAGGAAAGTTAATCGAACTTGAATAGGAAGAATCTGAGTAAAAATATTGGAACCTTTTTGTTTTAATCTTCAGTTTAAGCAAGATTTTTGCTCAACATTATAAGCAGGAGAAGTTCTGATCACTTTCTGGGTGTTTTTACATGCTTAAAATTTAGCCCAGTCTTTGAAAACCCTCTCCAGCTTCTGGCCAAGCAGAACTTTGCCACTCACTTTGAACTTGCCAGCAAGGAAAGCCTTCTGAGGGTTCATTTTGCCCAAAACCAACTCCATAAAGACAGGTTCCGGGATTGTAAAGACAGTGTCTGCTGGGAGCCTGGCAGATCCTGGATACATATCCCCAGAACCATTCTTCAGATCAATGGTCCACTGCAGAATGGTCTTCCCATCTTTGGTGATGTCCAGCTGAAAGATGGCATTGACTTTCTTTACCAGTTGTGCCCCCACTTCTTTGATGTGGTGGCTAATATCCTCGAACACTGGGAAGCTCTGGAATTCTGATAGCTCTAGAGGATGTGGCATGGCAGGTTCCCGAGCTGACCCTAGTTCCTTGAACTGACCCGCCTGAGTTCCATCCCCTGCTTTGATCTTGGGTTGATGGTCAATTCTCTTCCACATCTTACTGTGCTGGTCCTCTTGACCTTGCCATCTGGTTTGTGAACAGCTGTGGCCAGATTAATATCCACAGGTCAGATTGTGACATCAAAGGTGAGGCCTCAGCAGGGAATGAGGCTGGTGTGTGTGCTACAGTCTTATTGGCCAAACAGATGCTAATATGTGACATGGGGTGAGGCCTGAGACAGGTAATTGTGAGGCAGATCCATACCACCATCCCAAACCAATCAGAGCCAAGAAAGATCTGTACCCCATGCTGGGAAAATGGGGAAACTGACTTCAGAAATTTCTTTGGTGACATGCACTCTCTCTTTCCAATGCAGGCATCTCCCAATAGCAGCCTTAATTGAGATAACAGTTATTTTGATTCCTTCAAAAGTAAAACATCCTTAAGCCATAGATCATGGTGCTGGCTGCTAGTGGAACAGGAATACTTTTAGAGCAAAATAGCTTGTTGGAGGAGGAATCTGCACAGTGCATGCATCAATCAGAAAGCTTCCAGAAGCACAGTGGTGGGGGCGGTTGACATACCTCAGATAAGCAGAAGATATTGTAGGTAATAATGTAGCCCTTACTCTGGCACTGTTCTAGGAACTGTACATGTATTAACACTTTTAATTCCCATTACAACATTCTGTGGTGGGTACTACTTCTTATCTCCTTTATACAATGAGGAAACTGAGGCAAGGAGAAATGAAGTAACTTGTCCAAAGTCACATAGCTACTAAGTATGGTAGCAAGGCTTGAACAGAGGTGGAATGACTCTAGAACCCACTTGTAGTCTGTCTGCTACTTTCTCATGATTAAGATAAGGGGTTTTTGGCAGTAATACCCAGAAGTGCTTGTGTCCTCAGCACATCATATCAAGGGTAGATGGTGTCAGTATGTCCCATTGCTGGTTATGTCGACTTTGATCTCTTGATTAAAGCGGTATCTACTAAGTTTCTCAACTGCAGAGTTACTGTTTTTCCCTGAGTAATGAATAAATATCTTGTGGGGAGACACTTTAAGACTTTGCAAATATCCTGTATCATACCACACTTCAACTCAGTCCTTTCTGCATCCATCCATGGTCCATCAGCGTGATGTGTGCTAAATGGTCATTTTGATTTCTAATCCTGCCTTCAGTTGTAATAATTGGAATTCTGCTGTAAGAAAGAGCTGTTCCTTCTCTCTCATTTCTTTATTCAATTATGGATTTATTTCATTATGAATTGTGGATATTTATTTTATTTTGTGAGTCATGATCTATTATTATCATTATTTATTTTCTGGCTCAGATCGTCCTAGTGTTGGCCACTGAGCTCCATTGGGCTGGTGTCTCTGTCCTTTTTCCTAACCATACTGCTCTAATTTGTAAGTGATGCTACATTAAATGAAGTTTCTGGTAGTTTTGTTCTTTCTGGGAGGAGTACAAAAAATAAAAAAAGCTTTGGCACATTTTCTTTTGTATGTGATGGATGAGCTGGTATTATCAACATAGAGCAGTTAAACAAAACCAAACAGCCCCCCAACATCAAGTCTATTCTGAGGCAACCAGGTATGGACAACATCTGCATAGAGAATTTTAAGTGAAGAGGCAGGCAATTCCCCAGTAAGTTTGTTGTGAGCAACCAACAGAGAACTGAGGCTCATTGCCACCGGTATCTGTTCTTCCTCAAGAGGGGGGCTGTCTCTTCAGAATCATTCAGATAGGTCTCCAACTGGGCTACCACTCCTGCCTTATCATGTTAGATGAAAATACAGTTACACAGTCTATACATGTCCCCTTCCTATTTCTTTTAAAGGTGAGGATTTCTACCATTAAAAGGAATCCCAGTATGAATGGCTAATAAGCACATGGAAAGATGCTCAACATCATTAGTCACTGGGGACATGCAAATAAAAACTACAATGACTCACTACAAGAAAAAAAATTGTAACTATATATCGTAATGGATGTTACCTAGATTTACTGTGGTGATCATTTATTTCATAATATATTCAAATATCAAATCATTATGTTGTACACCTGAAACTAATAATATTATATGTCAATTATATCTCAATAAAAAAAATCATGAGCAAAGATGTTGAATAATTTTGAGGTGAAAAGAAATAGCACCAGTGGTGATCTCTCTCTCTTTCTCTCTCTCTCTCTCTCTCTCTCTCTCTCTCTCTCTCTCTCTCTCTCTCTCTCTCTCTCCAGACTTTTCTCCCACATCCCTGCAGAAGCCATGCAGAGGGGAGTTTTACATTCCCTCCTCAACGTTCCTTGAGCTTCCCACCTCTAGATTTTTGCCTCCTGTCTGCCGTTGCTATCCAAACTCTGTTCTTCCTTCAAAACACAACTTATAACATGTTAGCCTCTATCAAACCCCATCACCACCACCATGCAGTATTATCTACACAAACATTTAGCTGGATATGCGTCCAATTAGCATGCATAAAATAAAGCATGCAGCAGCCTCAGAAAACACTTTACCAAGACTATGGGGTCTGTGGGAACATCTAGTAAACATCATTTCTCTTCCCCACCTGAATTCTTAAGAAATTGAGAAATAAGACAAGGAATAGCAGATGGAAGCCTAAATTTTGCCTTTATCACTGATAGAACATAGTTGAAAGAAAAGACCTATATGAGGCCCCACAATGCAAGGCAGAGTTAGTTACCCACTTACCTTTCAGCCACTCTACAGAAAGGGCTCTGCATATAAGGCTGGTCATGAGGGGCCCATCCAGGGAAAGTTTTGCATACAAAAGAGCTCAGTTTATATTTCCCAGATTTACCACTCAAAAAAGTCACCTCACCCAAGGGATTAAAGAGGTGAAGAGAGACCAGGAATGTTTGGGGGAGAAATTGCTTTGGAAGAAAATTTCCTTCTTGAGGAAACCAGAGAGTGGAAATAGGCCCTGTCCTCTAGCAAATACTAGGGTGGGGGTGGGAGAGTAAACTCAAGGGAGCCTGGTCATGGATCATGATGTTTGCTAATATTTTCTTTTTGTACTTCAATTTCTTCTCTTTTCCCTTGTTGAGATTTTTACAATTCAAACTGGGGGTTCTCTCAGTTGCCCTCACTCCCTCTCAAGCCTTACTCTGCCCTGGGAGAATGAATACTCCCTATCAATATAGGTAAATAAATAAGACTCAGATTTAATGGTTAACTTTTGTGACCTGTAAAGGAAGACTATTTAACATTGTAGGTATCAGAATAGGCTAGCTTGAGGTTTATAAAAAAAAAAAAACCTAGACAATAATAATTCATTTTCTCAGAGTGAGGGCCTGTCAGCCAAGTGGTCAGCAGAAACTAGAAGTTTAGACAGAAAAAATCCATAAATAAAAAATTTGAACGCAAGCATTGAGCCCACTGCCCAGCAGAATTTTCTGAGATAATGACAATGTTCTGTATCTGTGCTGTCCAAAGTGGTAACCACTAGCTGTTTGTGGCTGTGGAGCACGTGACATGGCTAGTACAACTGAGGAAATGAATCAATTTTATTGAGTTATAATTAATTTAAATTGAAGCAGTGACATATGCTTTCCCATCAGCATCCTGGGAAACAACTCCAGTATCCTCCTAACCACCATAAGGAAGTTTCGTGGGCATCTAGTGGATGCTGCCCCATCCTTAATCACTGAATTACACCAAACTCACATAAAAATCTATTCTTAAAACTTGCAGTAACTCACTTGACACTATTACACATGTGGAACAGAAACTAGCTCCCATTGGTGGGATATGGTCCATGTGAGGGTACCCCATTTTTGGACATAGCTAAAAGCCTAAAGACACATTGTATTTAAAATTGTACTGTTACATTTATCTTTGAATTAGGACATAAGTATGTCAAAGTAGGTGATTACTGGGTAACTTCAGAGTTAAACAAACTGAAAGCCAACAAACTTAATTCCTTCTTATAGCCCATCCAAACTGTCTTTGATGAGTAAAACACATCTTAGTGAACAATTGCTCCAGTAATGCTGCGTTACAAACCACCCCCAAACTCACTGACTTAAAACAAAAAGCATTTACTTAGCTCATGGACCAGCAATTTAGGCTGGGCTCAGCTGGATGATTTTTCTGGTCTTCTCTGGGTTCACTCACATATCTGGCAGTTGTCTGATTATCAGCTGGAGTGCTTAAGCCAGGCTAACCTAGACACATTGTCATGGTGGAGGCAGGGCATGAGCAAACAACCTCGACTGTGAGTGCTTTTCCAGCCTCTGCTTGTACATGTTGGCCAAGGACATCACATAGGCAAACCCGGAATCACAGTAGGAGGGCGCTACCAGGCTACATGACAAAAAGTATTGTTATGAACTGAATATCAGTGTCCCTCCAAAACTCATATGTTGAAACTCAATGTCCACCCCCGCCCCAACCCCCAGGCGATGGCATTAGAAAGTGGGCCTTTGGGAGATAATTAGGATTACATGAAGTCATAAGGGTAAAGCCTTCATGAATGGGATTAGTGCCCTTAATAAGAGTCACAAGAGAAGTGGTTTACTCTCTCTGTGAGTATACAATAAGAACACACCCTGAAACCTAGAATAGGACTCTCATCAAATCTGACCATGATGCCACCTGATTATACACTTTCAGCCTACAAAACTGTGAGGAATAAATTTCTGTTGTTTATAAGCCATCCAGTCCATGGTATGTTTGTTATAGCAGCCCAAGATAAGATTGGTGTAGGTATAAAAAAGGGCCAAGAACAATAATGCAATGCAATTAATCTACTATGCCCACAAAAAGACCATTTCAAGTCCAGGAAATCTTTATTTCTGGAAAAATCACTGAAATACACCAGACTCATGAACAAAAATATTTGAAAGTTTCAGCAACTTACTTGAGACATGTAGAACAGAGGTCACCTTTCTCTCCTGGCCCAAAAGGCATCACTGGCCCAGGGAAGGGTGCTCCTATTTTAAGACAAAGCTAAAAAAACCTCAAAGATATACAATTACCTGAAATAGAACAGTTATATTTATCTTTCCTTATATGCCCAAGTGATAACTTTTTTAAATTAGGTAAAATATATAAGTTATGCCTGCCCATAAATTAAACTGATGTTAACATCACTCGAAACATTTTTTACAATTTCTCTTTTATACTGCTATCAGAAACAAAGGCACATTCTTTGTGTCCCACACCATTGAGAATACTTTCAAATGAGCACCAAAAACAGACACAACTCAAATGGCTTAAACAGTAACAAGAAGTATCTCCCATACAGTCCTGAGGCACAGCTAGAGTGACTGACCATCCAGCATGCTCAGGACTGAGTAGTTTCTCCATAGACAATACCTTTGGCGCTGAAACTGGGAAAGTCCCAGGCAAACAGGGACAAGCTGGCTATTATTCCAAGGTTGGTTCTTTTGAGCAGCTCAATGAGACTTCAAGAGGCCAAGATCCTCCCTTCCATCTTCCTATGGCATGTTCTTCTAAGACCAGTGTCCCTTGTGATGGCAGTATTTTGGAGTATCATCCAATAGAACAACAACGAAAACAGTCATGTTCTCCCATTCTTATCTGTTTATACGAAGGGCCTATTCCCGAAATCCTTGCGTGACTCCTCCCCCATCTCATTGGCCAGAACTGGGTCCACTACCCTTACCAGGATTGGCTTAATTCATCAATTCACCTTTAAGGCTGGGCCTCCCTGCTCCTGCCCTTAGGGTGTTAGGGAGGAAACGAGAAAGGAGCTGATAGTGAATACTGCCATCTTCTGTGGTGGGGTGTTAATCACTGAATGTGTCCATTCAGGATTCAATCAGAGAGACAGCAGCATCAAGAATGACATTGAGTATGAGATTTGTTTATAGGAATGTATCTTATACATTTGTGAGGGGAACTGATTACACAGCTCTACTGCTTGGACTGGGAGCAGCGGGGTAGGCAGCCTGGCCCAGTAGTCAGAGAAACTGACATTGCTGCAGGCCTTCTCGCCACCCAGGGGTCAGAAAGGCTGGTGGAGGAGTTGCATCCACCTGCTGCCCCACACCTACAAGGTGAGTCAGCAGATCAGGGACAATCCCACTGAGCTGCAGCAGTACTTGAGTTTCCACATAGACCTTTCCAAGGTAGAAAGACTACAATGTTGCATCACTTCCGCTTTCCAAGGCTCCAGTGAGGCACTGGTATCTGCTAACTATGAAATCTGTGGTGAAAGGAATTCTGGGAAATGGAGTTCTGAGTTAGCTAAATTGACACAGAACTAAGCCAGAAGCTACACTGAGTGTGGCTTTGATTCTAAGAAACAGCCTATTTAAAACCTCAAGCTAAGTATAAGGGATAAAGTAGTCAAATAGGCTGAGCACTGGACTTTAGAGATTGTGGGGGGAAATGTCACTTTATTCTTATTTTCTTTCATTATTTCCCATTCACTACTTTGGACGCTGGTCATTCAATCAAAGCAAAGTAAGAAGGACAATTTGCCAAGTCTTTCAACCGTTCCTAAAACCTACTAGACACACTGTTTGTGAGGCCTGCGAAGGATAAACTGCTGATTACCCCTTAGGGGAATGTCAAATGCAATTAATCCTAAGAGTTCAGTCAGCCCCTACAATTTTACTGGACTCAGTAAATCAAAAGCACAGTGCCCATGGGACAAATCTGGATAAATTCCCTCAGCAGTTTTGAAAGATTTATCAACAATAAAAGTTAGTGCATGGGGAAAGGGGAGGGGTGAAAACCAAAGGACAACACCTCTGACAGATGTGTGGGAGAGACGCTTGTGTCAGAAGAATGATTGTTCAAATGTGTTATTTAACAGTGGTTACTGTAACTGTATGCACATCATAGAAAACCAAAATTTTAAAGTAAAAAGAGTCTGAAAAGATCTTGTCTAATTATTCATTTAAAAATGTGGATTTTTACTAACACACAATAACATGGGTGAATATCAAAATTTTATACCAAATAGAAGCTAGACACAAAAGACTACATAGTGTATAATTCCACTTTATAAAGTTCTAAAACTGACAAAACTAACCTATAATGGAAAAAATCAAAATAATCTTTACCCTTGGGTGTGGGGTGGGAATAACTGGAAAGGGGCATGAAAAAACTTTTAGGGGTGATAGGTAGTACATGCATTTGTCAAAATTCACCATAGCAATGAAGTGTAGTGTGTCTGCAACTTATTTTGAAATGCATCAAAAAATAAGACTGATTGACAGATGAATAGAAAGATATACATACAGACATGTAACAAAACAAACACAGCTAAATGTTCATTGTAGAATCTAAGTGGTGGGTATATGGGTGTTCATGGTTCAGCCAAGGATTTAGTCATAGATAGATGCCAACATACTGACTGGGGAAAAGGTGGGAAAGAAGACATAGGAAAAGATTCATAAAAGTTATAGCCAAGTAAAGAGTGAGGACGAAAAAGGGGTGCTGTAATAAATAGAACAGAAAGTAACCTCACAGAATGATCTGATCATAAGTTCCTAACTGGACAGGTCAGGATGGGTAGTCATGCCATAGGCCTATAACTGCTTTAGTAAAAGATTTTTAAGCAAGCCTTGTTCATTGTTCTCATGCATCTAGGTTACCACAGCTTTGAAATGTCAGAAGTAATCCTTTTTTCTAGACCCCTCAAAGGCATAGTCACCCTCAAGAGAGTACATAATTTCACTAAGTATCTTGTAATCCAAACCTCTCCTTGCTTCCTCCCATCCTCATATAATCTTCCTTAGTTCCCTCCTTAATACCAAATGCATAAAAGAAACTGAAAACTGTTATTCTCCAGAGCATTTGAGGTCTTGCTTCCTGTCATCAGTTTTAGTTCAGATACACTCTTATAAAAATTTTTACAGGTTTGGACGTTCTGACGTCGACGAGAGGAAGATATCAAAAAGCAGACTATGTTTCAGCACACATACTGTGGTTCACTCTATTCTTTTTTTAAATATATGAAATACAATCACCTCATTAAATTTGGGACCTCTCACAGTTATAGATACTTGCTATGCAACTACCACAAACTGTGCATTTTTGCAAGTTTTGTCCAAGACTCTCTTACCTATCCTTTCAATGGCCCTGTATCATGCAGCAATAACATAATGTGCTGCATAACAAACCACCACAAAACTCAGTGGCTCACAACAATAAGCAATTAATTTCATGCTTACATGTTTGCAGAGAGGCTAGGGGTTGGCCAAACTAGGCTGGGCTAGGTAGGCTCCAGGCCTCATGTGTCTCTTATCCTCCTTGATTAACAGGCTCCCTGGGGCATGTTCTTCTCATGATGATGGCCACAACACAAGAAGGCAAGACCTCCTGCACAAGTACCTTTCAATACTTTGCTTACTTCATCTCCACTAAAATTCCATTAGTCAAAGCAAGCAACATAACTAATCCAAATAATCACAGGCCAAGATCAGGAAATGGAGGGTTCACCTCCAGCTCTCTATCACTCACTACAAGACATGTGGAGGCTGCTTTGGCCCAAAGGGTCTAGCGATGTGAGCTAGAAACTTCTTCTCCGAAATCTCTGTTTGGAGGGGCTCTCGTGACTTCCCCATGCAGTGAAAACAAATCTTGAGTGTGAACTACATCAATTCAAGTGAACTGTTCTATTTTGCCTCTTCAGCTTCCCTCAAGGTGGAATCCCAAGGGGACAATTACAAACATCTGGCCAAGAATGAATACTTGTTTTTCTGCTTTAGGAGAAGTCAATTAGAGTTTCAATTTCCACAGTAAAATGTCACCTTTTTACAACATCCTGGAGAGCGTGTTGGTAGCCCTGTTGTTAGGGAGAAGAAGAAATAAACCCTCTTTCAAGGAAATGCTTATTGTATAAAAAGACATGGAAGTCTCCAGAGATTAAAAGACCCTCTAAGGCTGTCTGATTTTCCCATAGCTCTCGGTTTCTATTTTCACCTGAACATTTGGCTTCCCTTATAGCCTTGAGTGAGTTTTTTTAGTCTCCCTGCACCTCTTTTCTACTATTTGCAAAAAGGATAATAAGACTTGCTGCTTGGTATGGCACATTAAGTGCTCTGAGGAACTTGGAGGGAAGGTAGGCTTCTCAGGGGAAAATCTGTCAGTGTGTTTTCTCCTGATCTCCAGATATTTTCAGTGTCTGCTACCTCTCATTAGAGCATCTGGTCCTTTCTCAGAGAAGTTAGACGAAAGCCAGAATAAATGGAGCAGAGAGGATCCCGTCTTTTGCCTCTGCGGCAAAGGAGATGTGCCAAGTTGAGTGATGAATGATTAGTATTCTTCACTTGCTAACACTTTGTACCCTATTTTCAAATTAAGGAGCACATTGTTGGCATGCCTGAAAGGTTAAACACTCCCACTTCATTTCTACAGTCACTAATTGGTGCTTTAACACAATTTCTGTGCAGGGAACGTTTTGTCTGCAAAATCCTTCCTCCACAGAGCTGGGTAAGATGTTGGGAGCACCTCGAGTTTCTAAAGTTAGATTATAAATCACTCTCGTCATTGTAGGATGGTGATGCAACTAAAAAGACCCCACCTGTGAACTGGAATGTCTGAAACTTTAAAATACATCAAAAAATAAGACGGATTGATGTGTTTTCAAAATTCTTTTTAAAAATTATTTTAAAAAATTCTTCCCTTTTCAATGTAGGGGGATTCATTTTCTCCCTCTCCTGGTATTTCACTCTCATCCCTAGAACAGGAAATAGGAGTTTGCTTTTCCAAATATTAGGAGGCAAGGCAGTGGACAACTGGAACTCTCATAATACTGCAGCAGGAATGCCAAACATTTCCACTTTGGGAAAGCAATTGTCAGTATCAAACATCGCTAAGCATTTTGTTGGATATATCTCTAGAAGTGGAATCATTGAGCCCCAGGGGATATTTCTAAGAATATATCAACCAGAAATACCTGCATATTTTCACAAAAAGTACAAATAAGAATATTTTTAATCAGCCAAATCTGACAACTTCATAATGTCCATCACAGGTACAATGGATGAATAAATTACAGAGTATTCACAGAGTAGGATATTACACAGCAATGAGAATTAGTAATCTACATCTATATACAACATGGTGAACTTCATGATCATAATTTTGAGCAAAAGTTGTCAGACCAAAAAAAATTGTCCATATAGTTTCTAGCGAGCTGGCAACTTTTTGATTCCTGATTCGGGTGCTGGTTACATGAGTGTTTTTAATTTGTGAAAATGTATCGAGCTCTGATATGTGCTCTACTCTATAAGTATGTTGTACTTCACCAGAAGGTTTTTAAAATAAATGCATATGGAAAAGTTACAATGATAAAAAAGTCAGAATAGAAAGCTTCCGCCTAATCTTCCGTCCACTCACCCCTTGCTGACTGACAAGGTGTGAGGAGGGAGCAGGAGCCATAGCCACCTTAGCCTGGGTGGCCCTGCCCTGTTCCCTCTGTCTTAACTCTCATGACCTGAAAGGAGAGAGGCAATAATTCTCTTTTGTCTAGCTAGGCTAACAGATTCACTCCACAGACCCAGCTTCCCTCCCGCGGGCATCCAAAGTCTGTCCCGAGGGAAGAAGCAGGAAGCCCTATCCAACTGTAGCCCAAGCTACATCTCTGGTCCACTGCTCCCAGCAACAGAGTGCTCTTTACTCTCCAATTCCTGTTGCTTGCATCTATTTCTCAACTGATTCCAAAGATGGAAGGGGAAGAGGCATGATTAGTTACCTTAAACCTCAACACCTTTCTCAGCAGGTAAGAAATGAAGACAAGTATAAATGTAATATTTTTATTTAATAGAACATTAAGACCAGAGGCTGTGAGTTCCTAAAGTGGGAGTCTAAGGAATTGACATCTGCCTCTTTGGAACAATACCAACTGGGTAATTAGAAAGGAAGAATGAGATCATCTACTCTTCTTTCTATAATATTTTCATGCACTAACCGAAGGCACTTTTTCTGTGTGTGACCGAGGGTGGGGATTTAGAGTGGTTACTATAATGTCAGAGACTTTTCCTTCACTGAGTTAGACATCACAGTCACCAATTGCTATAGATGGGGAAAATACTGTAGAATAACTTGCTGCTATTCCCATGAAGAGGTGGAGCCCATTTCTCTGTCTCTTCAACCTGTGCATGGCCATGTGACTTGCTTTAAGCAATGAGATGCAATGGGATGTACCAAATGTAAGATAAGCAGAGGCTTGAAAAGTGCTGCAAATTGGACGTCCTCTCTTGCTATTGGAACCCTTCCACCACCAGTGAAGAAGCCTGGGCTAGCTTGCTGGAGGAGAAGAGACTACATGGAGTGAGGGCCCAGCCATCCCAGTTGAAGCCGCAGAAATAGAAGTGAGATTATCCAAGACCAACCAGCACCCGTTGAGTTGCTCAGCTTCTAGACAGCTGCCTGTCTGTAAGAGCTACCTAGACAACTCAAAGAATCTTGAGAAATTAAAAACATGTTGCCACTACACCCTTTTAACATGACCAAAATCTAAAACACTGACAGGAACTGGTGGGAATGCAAAACAGTGCAGTTACTTTAGAAGACAGTTTGGAAGTTTCTTACAAAACTAAACATACCCTTATCATATGACCTAGCACTCATGCTCCTTGGTATTTACCCAAATGAGTTAAAAACTATCCACATAAAAGTCTGCACAGTTGTTTAAAGCTTTATTCATAATTGCCAAAACTTGGAAGCAACCAAGACATCCTTCAGTAGGTGAATGGACAAAAAAAACATCCGAAAAAATTATTAAGCACTAAAAAAAACGACCTATCAAGTCATGAAAAGATCTGGAATAAACCTAAATGCATATTACTATGTGAAAGAAGTCAATCTGGAAAAGCTACATACTGTGTGATTCCCACTCTGTGACATTCTGGAAAAGGCAAAACTATGGGGAAAAAAATATCAGTGATTGTCAGGGTTTAGGAATGGGGAGGAATGAATAGGCAGAGCAAAGAGAATTTTTAGGGCCGTAAAATGCTATAATGATGGATACGTCACTAAACACTTGTCCAAAACTATAGCATGTGCAATACTAACATAAACTATGGATTTTAGACAGTAATGATGTCATAATGTATGTTTATCAATTATAACAAATGTACCACTTTGGTGAGGTGTTTGAGAGTGAGGAGGCTGTGCTTGGGGCAGAGATATGTGGGGATCTCTATACCTCCCAACTCAATTTTACTGTGAACTTAAAACTGCTCTAAAAAGTCTAAAAACGGTTATTATTTATTATTACTAAGTTTTGGAGTGGCTGTTACATAAAAAGCTAACTGATACACGGGCCAGACCTTGAGTGAGGAGAAGAATCAAAGGGGAATCAAATCTGTCACTTCAGAATAACATACACAAATGAGAAGACAGACAATAAAATAGTTGTGGAATTCAGAAGTGAGTTACAACCATACTTACAGTTTGGCCTGTTAGTTAAAACCAGACAACAAGCTGAGTCTGATCTTTTACAATAAGAACACACTTTATTGGGACCACTGTATTGTTTTGGTGGTTTCTTATTATTAGAAGAGATTTCCTATCCTGAGGCCTGACAACAAAATTCCTGTTCTGGAAGCCTCAAAAGTGGAGCACAAATAATGAATGTAATTCCTATATCTACTTTTCAAGAGGCAGAGAGCATAAGATGCTCTACCTCAGCAGTTCAGCACATACCTGTTCTGCTCCAGCCATCAGATTCCATAGAGTCCAATTGTCAGGACAAAGGAGGGAAGAAAAAGCAACAGGAAACATGGAAATGATGGGTTATCCAGAATAACTAACTCATTTCCTTGGAACAAGTGAACTCACCACCCTCCACCACCTTCCTCCCCAACCACCATACACAACACAACTTTGGGCACAATATTTTTGTAAAAGATCCTGACAATGATAACCAAGGATTTGCTGGATGTCAGAGATCATGTGCTGAGAACATTACCTTGGAAAATGAAACGAGAAAATTCCCTGTAGAAAAAACTGAAGTCAGTGTCCTGAGGTGGACTCCAGCCTAAGCAAGGTTTGCACCTGGTGTGCAGGTGGAAATCTCATGTAGCTCTACAACAGACTTTGAGAGGCTAGGAGGAAGCTTGGGCAAAGGGTGGAGGGAACAGAGCACAGCTTATTAATAGAGGGAACTGGCAACAGTTTCAAATTAGCTCAGCCTCCTGAACTGATAAGAATTTCATCAAGGCCATTCATTAGCTGCTAACCACATGCCTCTTGTATTTGAATATGCCTCCTAATTCAACCTGAAAATGATGACTAAATGACAGACTGGTCCTGGAACTTTTATACCTGGGTCATTTTATTCATAGTCTCCTCCCTTATCCATAGGACGATTTGGAGATGTAAAGAAACCCTGGACCAGTGATGAGACAGTTCTGTCTAATCAATTCACCAACCCAAGGGAAAGAGAACAATTAAGGAAGCTTCATCTATAGATTTGGAGAGGTTTCTTTAGTTTAAATCAAACAGGACCTTGAAGACTTCCCTAAATTTTTGGTCTATAACAATACAGTTCAGGAAAAGTGAGGTGTTGGACTTTTTAAAAGACCTAGCCAAAACAAAACAAAAAAAACAAAAACAAAAAAAAAAAGACCTATCCAGTGCTAATAAACATTATTTTTTACTGCAATAAAAGGTTTTTATATTTTATAAGTGTGTTAATATCTTGTCCTCCAAAGTCACATTATAATATTGAAACATTTTTAAAATTACATTGTTTCAGCAACATGAACAAAATGCTAACAAAACCAGGTGCCAGCAAGAAAACAAAGCAGCTGGAACTCTCACACACTACCACTGAAGTACAAAATGATACAGGGCTCTCTTTTTGTGGGAACAAGGAGCATAGTGCTCAAGATTTATACCACAACACTGGGAACTAGTGAGTCTTTATACCAGGCAGGATTCTGAGTTTCAGACAATAGAATCTGTTCTAACAAGTTTAAGCAGAAAAGGTTTATTCCATTAGACATCTCACAAAATTTCCAATTCTGGGAACCAAGTTTGGTTGCTATATGGCCAGGAACAATGAAGCCGAGAGATATGTCCAACCTCCACAAGGGTATGTTCTAGCAGAAAACCTACTGCTACTACCACCCACAGCCTGTGACTTCAGGGGATAGGACAGTAGGAGCTCCCATGCTCCCAGAAGAACCAAATGCCTCTGACACAGATGCAGCATCCACAGCCATCCCATAGCTTCCATAGGGTCCCCTTACCTCACATCGCTCACTTCTCTGCATGGCATGGCTCATGTGGGTGGGCTTGCCTGGTGAAAGTCAATCAAGCGTGGCTCCCCAGTTGCACAAGAGTTTTAAAATGTCATTTTTATATTTTCAGACTATACAGTACAAGAAGACATGCATAAGGAATTAAAATTTGTGCTGAATAAGCCAATATATGGTATCTGCCATAGTGTATTTTAAGAGAAAGAGCAGGTTGAGGCCAGTGGATTTGGGTGAAGAATTCCCACAGGAAATTGGAAATGGTAAAAAGACTTAGATCGAGGAGTCACCTGCAGGAAGATGAGAACTGATATCATGATAGGAGCTAACATGCCTCAGATAAGATGTTGAGTACAAAACAGTGAATATTAGAAACTTGGGAAACACTTGGATTTAAGAAGTTAGGTCCAGCAGAACTAAAGTTTATTTAAGATTATGTTTTGCATTAAAAAAAGAAAAAAAAATTTTTTAATGATTGTTTTAATTCTTGGGGGGGGTGGAGGAAGCAGAGGCATTGAGATAAAATGGTTTGTTCATAGGTAAGTCACTATAAGGCCCCCAAATATCCAAATAAGCTCCCACAAGGAGTGGTTAGAAATCAGCAGACAACTGACATTTTTGCCTGTCTAGTACATCTCCCACTTTTTATACAGTACCTCACTTTTCTTCTGGGACACTACCCTATCCTCACTCCACATGGTCTGATCCATCACGTTGCCCTGCCTTCACTACCCACCCACGCAGTGTGGACATGCCCCAGATCAGCTCCCCAAGGAAATTGAACCATGAGCCAAATGACACAAAGATTTTTTTTTAAATCAGCTGAAACTAAATCATTCCAGTGGTTAGCTCCTACAAAGAGTGTCCATCAATTCCTGCTTCAGAGATGCCCAGAACTGCCCTCTTCCTGTCACTTTTGAGGTCTCATAAAACTCTTCCATCAAGTTGCCCTTCTAATTCATGACTGTTCTGTTTAGCCAGAGTCTGTTTCTGTTGTTTGCCACCAAAGGTCACTAGCTACTATGCAAGTGCTACAGCAAAAAGAGGCCTGCTGTTTCCTATCAGGGCAGATTTGGGTTAGTCCTTGTTCACCAGATTATGGTGCATGGTAGATCATTATAATAATGGTCCCAATGAGTCCATGCCCCCTTGCAGTGGGACATTCCATTCTTGAAGTCTATTTTTCCACTTCCCTTAGACAGAGGCTGGCTTTCTGACGTATTTTGATCAATAATAATAATAATAATAATAATAATAATAATAATAATAAAACAGAAAAACGGTGGATGTGATGTTGTGAGGTCTCATGACCTTAAGGAGCCTTGAAGCTTCCACCTTCACCTTCTTGGAACCTTGAGACTACCATACCGTGAGGAGGCCTGGGCTAGCCTAGTGGAGGATTGGAAACTACTTAGAGAAGACCCGAGGTGTTCTGCCAACACCCAGACTTGAGAGTGAGGGTATCTTGGCTTATTCAGCTGCAGTTTAGTCATCAGATAGTCACTGTCACATGCATGAACGCAGGCAAGACCAGCAGTGAAACTGCCATATTGCTAGCCCATAGACATGTGAGAAATAATAAATGGTTATTATGTTAAGCCACCAAGGTTTGGAGTGGTTGGTTACACAGCAATAGACAAGTGATTGATGAGGAAAGAAATGGAGCACAGGACCTTGCGGCCACTGAAATGCTCTGGCAACTGCAACAGCAACATCATGCGTGGGCCTGGTATAGTGTGTGTGTGTGTGTGTGTGTGTGTGTGTGTGTGTGTGTGTTGTGTAAGACGCAAGTTGAAGTGGACTCAAGCTACAAGAGGCAGTCAAATATCTCCTTCTGGCATCTGCCACTGAAGAAGGGGGCCAACTGGCTCACAGCACAACTGGCTCAGCATGGGAGGCAGCAGAACAGACGCCAGAGGCCCTGGCAATACCAGGAGGCACGAGACTTGGATTTCAGTCCTATCCCTACTGCTGTCTGGCTTATAGAAGCCATTTAACCTCCCCAGTTTCCAGTTTCCTTATCCCAGAAATGGAGATGATAGTATCTTTTCGACCTACTTCACAAGTTCTTAAGGGTGAATGAGGTAATGAATGTAAAAACCCTAAATATACATAAGGGCCAATTTGCTACACAACCTCCAGAAATCACTGGTACTAATTTATTCTCAGAATGTTAGCAGATATAGGTACGATAGCTGACTATACCATTAAAAGGTTTCTATTGATGTGTGTGGGTGGCCAATTGTATCTCTTGGAGATGCCTAATGGCAAATTATGACTTCGTAGATATATATTTATAGCCAGATCCTTCCTTACATAACTGAAAAATGTCTGATGTCCATGTTGGTCTTACAGTCAGCCTTGAAATATATTCTTATTTTGCTTCGCCAAAACCAGGAGCAATGCTCCATTTAAGTGGTCCCCAACCTTTTTTGGCACCAAGGAACCAGTGTACCTATGAGAATCTAATGCCTGATGATCTGAAGTGGAGCTGAGGCGGTGATGCTAGAACTGGGGACCAGCTGCAAATACAGGTGAAGCTTTGCTGGCTCACCCCGCTGCTCACCTCCTGCTGTGCGGCCTGGTTCCTACCAGGCCACGGAACCAGTCTGTACCCTGGGGTGTGGGGACTCCTGTGTCTAGCCCATTATTCATGAACTAACTAAGGGTCAATAAATCTCTTCCTTATTTAATTTCTAGCCATGACGTTACATTCATTCCTCTTCCTACTCCCACCTTCATAAACTCAAATTTCCTTCTGTGACCTCTTGTTAGCTATTGACTAATCTCTTTTGAAAAATTTTCTCTTTCAATACATTCCAAGTTCTCATCAGCCTCCTTCAGATATTGTCTTTTCCAGCCCCTGGCCTCATGGTTTGCTCAGCCTGATAGCAGCCACATCTCCTTTAGGAACCGGAAAATGACCACACCTTATTTCCAACCTTGCTCTCACTTCTCAGCTCTCCTTTCTGCCCTGCCCCAATGAATGCAGTTATACAATTTTCTAAGTTTCTCTTCTTAAGGCAATGGATCTCATATGTTAGGCAGCAGAGAATGGCGGTGCAGAAATGACCAACCCACTGCTCTTTAATAACACTCCATCACACCTCACCGTCACTGGCACATGTTGATTATTAGGAACTTAAAGCTCTGGCCTCTGCGGTTCAGTTAAAAATTTCACAGTCAGCCTGGCTTATGTGCATGTATCTGCGTGAGAATTCTCCAACTTCCAGATAAGAAAAACACTACGTTTAAGTTTATGTCACTTTCTACCAGACAAACGAAACCACTTCCTCATTTATAAGTATACTGGTTTTAAATGGCTCTAAAATTCTTGGACAGTGCCTTCATTGAGAGTGGAGACTATTTCCCTTCCCTTTGAGTCTAAGTAGGCTTTTGACTGGGGCAGAAGACAACAGCAGAAATGGTGCTGTGTGATTTCCAAAGCTGGATCAAAAAAGCCATGCAGCTTTTTCCTGGTTTGCTGGAATGCCAGCACTTGGAGCTTGAGCTTCCCTGTAAGAAGTTCAAGTATGTGGACGCTGCCATGTTGTGAGGAAGCCCAGCCACATAGAAAAGCCAGGGTGAGTGCTCTGGCTGGCTGTCCCAGTCTTCAAGTCTTCCCTCCCCAGGCACTAAACATGATAAAAAGGGGGTCTTTGGCTGATTCTGGTCACCCAATTGTTGAGTCACCCCTAACATTAAAGTATTCCTAGGTAAAACCTTAGAAATTGTGCTGCAGAGAAAAGTCATTCCTAGTGTGCACCACCCAAATTCCTGACCAACTGAATCCGGTAAGCATAACAAAATGGCTGTTTTAAGCAGCTAAGTTTTGGGGATAATTTGTAAAATAGCAATAGTAACTGGAATGGCAAGTTACAGCACAAACAAGCAGGTATACAGCATGGTGGTCATTCTGAAGCTGCTCTTACATCACAGGCAGAGTCCTCGGTGGGGAGGGGGGGGCATCCTGAGGAAAGGAAGCTTTGATCCCTCTTTTAAAAATGTAAACTGTGGTGGAGGCTCAGCCTGTATCTCAGCACCTAAAGAGGAAAGATAGCAGTTCTGCTCTGGCATGTACCACCAGGTAAGACCATCGATACACAAAATAAGAGTCAGTGTGGCAGTGTTTGCAGATCTCCAGGTGAGATCACCTGGAGCATTTGGCTCTGACCCAAAGGCACTTGGGAAGGCAATAGGAGGAGACTCTGTCTGGTTGTTTTTCAAGGCCTCTTTTATTCTAACCCATCGAACATAAAATTGGAAAATCTCTAATGAGGAGACTACTTTATATTTTGGAGAGAGTTTGAATATTCTAGGTTTCTCTTGAGGTGAAAATCCTACAAGAACTTAGTTCCCCTTTAATTATAGCTAATACTCATGGCTAAAAAAAAATCTGGTTAAAAAATGACAACTAAAATATGGTTTGGGCATGTGTGAAAAGAGGGAAAATATCAGTTTATATGTGCAAAATCAAGTAAAGAGGCAGTAATTTTACAGACAAATAAGGCCACAAGCTGTTTTGCACAATTATTCAGATGGTAGACTTATAGCAAGAGTGATTCCAGAGGCTGCCTCCTCTGGGAAATTGTTACAGCACCCAATTTTGCTCTGACACAGCTAGTTCAAACTGGATTTGAATTCTTAGAGTGGCTTGAATCACAAATTAATTGACCCTAATGTTTCAGTAGGTTTTGAGGGCTCTGGTCACAATACTTCCTCACTTTTCCCCTACAGCATAACAGAAGGTAATTGCAGGTCTCTGGATGCCTTGCTCTCTTGACCCTCCCTCACCTTTGTAAGGAATCCCTTTGTTAAAGTCTTTTGATCAGCTAAGGCAGATTCTGTTTCCTAACTGTTGGTGTTGATGAACAAAACCTTTGGTCAGTGCAGACTTTAGAAAGCTAGACAGCCTTTTCAACAACATTCTCCTGGTTCTTCAAGAACAAATTCCCTGTGGATTGAAACATTTATCACTTAAATATTACAATCAGATGCAAGAAGGGAAAATATAAGGAGCAACAGCTTAGATTATGGGTTGGCAACTTTTTCTCAAAGGACCAGATAAGACGTTCAATATTTTAGGCTGTAGGTCACACAATCTATAACAACAATTGAACTCTGCAAAGTGAAAGAAACTACAGACAATACATAAACAAATGAATGTGTCTATGTTCCAATAAAACTTTATTTACAAAAAACAGGCAGCTAGCCCATGGGTTGAACGTTTACCAACTTCTGGCTTATACAAATTAGTGGTTTTTCTCATGTAATAAGAAGACCTGAGGTCTGTGATTATGATGATACAGTTCAGCAAGTTGCTAACTGGTGCTGCATTCATCTGAAGGCTCAATTGGGGCTGGGAATTCCATTTCCAAGATGGTTCATCACATGACTGGCAAGTTGGTACAATAGTTGTTTCCTTTCCTCATGAGCTTGTCCATGGGGCTGCTTGGCTATCATCATAACATGACACCTGGCTTCCCCCAGAGCAAGCAATTCAAGGAAACAAGGTTGAGCTCCACTGCCTCAGCTTCCCGAGCGAGCCCTGTGGCCGCCAGAGCAGCTCCCACGGCGGAGCAGGAGCCATATGGTCAGAGGATCCCAGCAGCCCCAGCACCTGTGGGGTTGCCTTGCCCCTAGACTGACTGGACAGTGGAGAACCACGTCGAAAACGGAAAAGCAGCCCTTGTTTAACTTCATTACCCCATTGCCAGACTCATAGTAGCCTGACTGGGTTGCCCTCTAGAATCTATAATTCATTCACATGTTGTACAAGTCAATCTTGTAATTCTCATGCTGAAGATTTCTATAGTTCCTCATTCCTTATTGAACATAATTCAAACTTCTGGCTTAATCATAAAAAAGAGAGACTGTTCTACGAGGAAAGAAAGCATGGCGGAGTGAGAGACGTCCCCATATCTCCCCAACTAAAACTCAACAAAAAACACCAAACTGCACACCAGCACGTCTGAGCATGGGATCTGTGCATAAGAGCTACCACAAGTCAGAACTCCAGGTGTTGGGTGGTGGACTGGGAGAAAAAAGAAGCTGCCTCTCATAGCACTGGAGCTTTCTGTGGGGGGAAAGGGAGGGGAGAAGGTTTGGCAACTTCCCTGCCTGGGAGAGTTTCTGAGTTCCATGCAGCCAGCAGCAGGGCCAGTCATCAGGGCAGAAAACAGAGAAGCAGATGGCAGAAAAACAATAGTTGATTTTTACCAGCCACGGTTGCAAAACTGAGGCTGAGCCACAGCCCCCAACCCCCAACCCAGAGGGCCCATCCCCGTATCCTCTGAGACTGATCACCATAGAGCCCCAGGGGAATCTGAGCAAACGCTACCGAAACTTTGCTAACACTGACAGGGATTGAAACTGAGGGTTGTGAGTGTGATTAAATATCTACAAGAAAATTTAAAAAGCTTATTAAGACTTTATGTAAAGCAGGGATCTAAGAGGCTTAGATGCCACCTACTGGAAACCAAAAGAAAAGAAGAGATGAAATACTGCCATTTGGGACAACAGGGTTGGACTTCGAGATAATCATGCTAAGCGAAATAAGCCAGACTGAAAAAGTTGAAAATCACATATCACTTATATGTCGGCTATAAACCTAAAAGCAACAAATGAACAGGATAAACAAATAGAGACCCATGGACATGGACTATAGACTAGTGGTTACCAGAGGGTAGGGAATGGAGAGGAAGGGGAGGTAGACAGGGTAAAGGGGGTCAAATATAGGGGGTAGAGGGAGGGTGAAGTGGGTAAAAGGGGATCAAATATATGGTAGCTGAAGGAAACTGAACTTTGGATGTAAACACACACTAGAATATATAGATGTCAAATGATAATGTACACTTGAAAATTGTATAATCGTATTAACCAATGTTACCCCAATAACTTAATTTAAAAAAAGAAAGAACGAACGAAACAAGGTTGAAGCTGCAGTGCCTTTTCTGATGTACTCCTGAAGTCCCACATCATTCTACCGAGCGCACAGTTAGCCCTGATTCAGTGAAAGAGGGCTACACAAGAGCCTGAATGCCAGAAGGCGATGATCCTTGGGGCTGTTGTGGAGGCTGAAAAGCTGCATGGCTACCAAACATGCCTGGCACCTGAAGAGCAAGAAAAGAGAAGGCAGGAAGGGACCCAACATCTCTGGAGGGGAGGACCTACTGTGTGTCAGCTTCTCTTGACAAACTTTTCTAACCACCACTATTATCCCCAAAGTCTAATGAAAGTCTTGATATCTCTAATGAAAACTAGGAAAGTCCAGAACTGAGGAAAATCCCTCTAGTGTGTGGAGTTGACCAAGGTTTAGAGCTCTCTGAAGGCCCAAGAGGTTAGTGGAATAACAGCGCTGAAAGGCATATTTAGACAGAGACCATCAATGCTCACTTGGCCTCAGGTCTCTGCTGTGAACCAGGCTGACCCTGGAAGGCCTGGCTCCTCCTACTCTCTCTACTTTGTTGCTCAGAACCACCCTGACCTCATTTCTGGAATGACTAGTAATTCTCAATCCCACTGCCATTCTAAATGCCTAAAAAACTTTAGAACATTCTCAGTTCCCCATTTCAGCCCAGACCTACTGAGTCAGCATCTCTGGTGGCAGGGTTCAAGCATCTAAATTTTTAAAATTATTTTGATGTGGTGTCCAGCTTGAGACCCTCTAGCACAAACACCAGATCCTTTTCAGTGAGGCTGGAAGTAGATTAGATGTTTTGGCAGCTATATGACCTTTGCAACTCATTTGCAGCTTGTGGGTTACTAAAACCCAAGTTCATTTTTGAAAGAAACTCCTCTTCACCTAGGTCCTGTCTCACCTATATTTTGCAAGTTTTGTTTTACCCAAATAATTCTGTTTAATTGTATTGTATTGAAAATGGGCTCTAAAGTCTAGCATCACTTGAGGCTCTCTCACCTTTCTACTTTGCAAATCATCCCACTTGATGAGCTCGACTTCATCCAAGACATTAATAAGTGTGCTGTCTGGAGCATAGACCTGTGGCATTCTCCTGGCAAATTCTGGAGCAAAACTTATCTGCCACAAACCTCCTGGCTGCATTCCAATCCTCTATGATTTTTCAAACTTTAATAACAGCTCATAAGGTCATAAGAGGATCTGTATTTCTTGCATACCCTTGATGGCATCTTAGGTCTTCCCTTCTATCCTCTACATATTCCTAGTCTATGTAAATTGTTTTATAAGGCCAGTCATTGTTCTTCTGGAGAAGACAAAGACAGAACAGGAACTGAGTGGTTCTGCCTCTTCTGGAGCCAGACAGTTTCATTCAAATCCTGGTTCCACCCCTCCAACCCCCTTAGTTTCTGCATGCCTTGGGCAAAGTATTTAATGGTTCTGTGCCTCAGTGTCTCATCTGTGAAATAAGGGTAATAATAGTACTTTTCTCATAGAGCTATTTTAAGTATTAAATATATGAGTACATGAGAACTGCTTAAAACAGCATCTGGCACATAGAAAGCACTTTGGAGGATTACACATTATCATCACCATCACCATCATCATCATCATCACCAAATCGTTGTCGATGTCGCTTTCTTAACACAATTATTTGTCCAAGAAGAGCAGCTTCCTCTTTCTCATATCCTTTTAAGGGGGAACTGAATAGATTTTTAATTTATTTTCCTATACTTGTCTTAGGTTTAAGTTACTATTCTTTAGGTGCTTCAGAGAGAAGCTTAGGTTATTAATTTTAGCTCTTTCTTCTAATATATGCATTTAAGCTATAAATTTCCCTCTAAGCACTGTATTTTAATAAATTGTATGTTTATTTTTATTTAGTTAAAACATTTTAAAATTTCTGTCAAGACTTCTTTGACCCATGGATTATTTAGACATGTGCTGTTTAATCTCCAATTATTGGGGGTTTCCCAAATATTCTAGTTATTGATTCCTAGCTTAATTCTTCTGCAGTCTGAGAACTGACTTTGTATGATTACTACTCTTTTAAATTTGTTAAGGTGTATATCATGATCCAGAATGTGGTCTATCTTGGTGAATCCTCCATAGGAGCTTGAGAAAAATGTGTATTCTGCTGTTTGTGGATGGAGTATTCAATAAATGTCAATTAGATCAAGTTGATTAATAGTGCTATTCCCGTCAACTCTATCCTTATTGATTTTCTGCCTGCTTGATCTATCAATAACTATGATAGTGGATTTGTCTATTACTCTTTTTAGCTTTATCAATTTGCCTAACATATTTTCTGTTGTTAGGTTCATCCATTGTTATGTCTCTTGGAAAACTGACCCATTTATCATTATATAATGGCCCTCTTTATCCATATAATTTTCCTTGTTCTGATGTCTGCTCTATTTTAAATTAACATAATTACTTCAGCTTCCTTTGATTAGTGTTAACATGGTAAATCTTTCTCTATCCCTTTACTTTTAACCCTTCAGAGTTTTCATATTTAAAGTGGATTTCTTGTAGAAAATATATAGCAATTTTCCTAAGTTTAAAATTTATGTTTTAAACTAATCTAAGTCCACTTTTAATAATACTATACCACTTCACATGTAGTGCAGGTAACATAACAGAATAGTCTCAATTCTTCATTCCCATGCCTTGTGAGTGACATTGTTATCATTCCATTTATCCATAGGATACAATAGCCAAATACATTGTTACTATTATTATTTTAAACAGTTACCTTGAGATATTTTAGAGACCAGGACAGGGCCTTCAGATTTCTTTTGAATGCCAGCAGTTCTGTTTTAAAGAAGGCGGTGAGACCTAAGCTTCCTCAAATAGAAAGTTACTCCAAATCCTCTGGAAAGGAGGACTTCAATTAAACATCTTAAGAGCGCATAGGATGTAAGCACTGTGATGGGAAACCTGGGCCATCAGATAATCGTGGAACTCAGATGTCAGCTACTCTGACATCAGTCTTACAGATGAAGAAACTACGGCCCATGGTGGGAAGGTGGTCAGCTCCTGGGCTAGTCTGGAGAGAAAAGAAGCTACAAAAGGCAGCCTCACCCTGGACTGAGTCCCGTACTGAAGAATAAAAATGTAGCAACAAAGGACATTATTTTATTTTAACATATATAATAGCATAAGGACAATAAATTAGAGAAAAGAGCATTAAAGTAACTGAAGTTAAAATTTGTGCTGTGGTTTTGTAAAAGAGGTCCCCTATTCTTAGGAGACTCACACTGAATTGCTCAAGGTTGAAGGGCTGTGAGGTTTGTAACTTATCCTCAAATGTGAATGTAATGTATCCTTGAATGATTCAGAAAACATGTGCACATATATAACAGGGTAAGGAATCAATAATAAAGCATTTGGGACAAAACGTTAGCAATAGACAGATCTCGATAAGGGATATAAGAATTTTTTTTTGCATTATTTTTGCAACTTTTCTATAAGTTTGAAATTATTTCCAAATAAAGAGTTTCAAAAGTAATCTTTTAAACACTGTAGTAGAACAGGTTGTAATCTGAGATTCCTGGAATTCTGGGATTTTTCTCCATATTTCTAGAATCTTCATATCGCTGGTCCCAAAATGCCAAAATACAGTTTGTTTAATTTTATAACTGCTTTTCAGAGAGGTGAGTATACTAAAATGGGTTAGTTATCCTTGTCTTGGGGGTGGGGACATCTGGAATATCATGTGTAAGGGGAAATGACCCCACTCTATTCCCCGTCAAAAATGGTTGATGGATTTGTATAATTATGCCCAGGAACTTGCTCTCAATCAAAGCGCAGCTTGATGTGGCTTTTTCTTGAATTTCCCCCTGGGCAGGGAGGGCCTCCTCTTTCTCTGTTCTTATTTAGAAGCATCCCATCTTCAATAAGTAGTGAGAAATGTGGGGAGAGCAGTGTTTGCTGTCAGTCATCCATGTGGCATTTTTCTTTTCCAGTTGAGCAGCAACACTCACTTGCATCAATGTGTGCCAGAAAGAAACTCAAAAGCTGAAGCGAGCAGCATGCCTACAGAGACCCAGTAGGCCACGCTCTGGGCCACAACTAGCCGTTCCATCTCCTGCACTGAGCTCCCTCAGAAGGGCACCCCATTCATTACACCACACACAAAAAGCGAAGCCTGACCCTGTGCTTGGCCCAGATGAGAGAGACAAAACCCTGAGACTAAAGCTCATTTCCTCTGAATACCACCCCAAATAGTCTAGAACCTGGAGTTCTGGTATTGCTCTCAGGATACTGCCCCAATTTCACTGAATAACCCACTAATGGACAAGAAGAAGACTCAAGTGGGAAAGACTTGTAAGATCTTGAATGGAGCATTATGTCCAGATATTAAATCTCCCTTGAAATTCCCAGAATGGTGCTTCTCCAGGTTTGTTCTCTAGGTACATCTTTGTATAAGCTGCCCACTGTTGTCTAAATATCCCCTATATGTCCCAGACCACCAATTAAACTGCCCTGGCATTCCCTTCAAAAATCACTTCCTTTGAATGCTCTGGAAGGCTTACTCAACCATCTTCTGAGCACCTTGTTACTACCTATACTTGCCACTCTGCTCTGGTTACCTGTTTACATGTCCATCTGTCTTCTCAGAAGACTATGCATCCTGGGGTCAGGGCTCCACTGTATCATCTTTGTATGCCTGGCAAGTAGCTGATATAGACTGCTGAATGCATGAGTGAACGAATAACTAATGAACTAATGAACAAACAAAGAAACAAAGAAACAAAGGAGGCCCAAGAGTCAGGAGCCTTAGGTTCAAGTCATGGCCCAGTCACTATTTCTTTGACCTCAAGCAAGTCAGTTTCTTTCTTGGAGGTGTCATATACATAAAGGTGATATTCTTCCCTGGCTATAGTATGGAATCGTTCCAGCAAAAGCGTACTGTCTGCAAAAGCATTTTTATATGTAAGATACTACCCCATATGTGTTATCTTTAAGGTTTAAAGGAAGAAAGGCATGATAAGAAGCTTTGTAAGGGGAAAGTACTTTATAAGAGCTGTTATACTAGAGGTTCTCAGCCTCAGCTAGTCACAGAATTACCTGGGAAATTACATCTTTCTATGTTGTGTATCCATTAACAAATTATTATTGCTATCATTATTTTTAATACTATACTACTCATAAAAAATAACTCAAAATGATTAAAAACTGAAATATAAGACTCAAACCATAACTCCTAGTAGAAAACACTGGGGGAAAATTTCTTGATGTTGGCCTTGGGAAGATTTCTTGGACATGACACCAAAAGTACATGCGACAAAAGCAGAAAAATAAAAAAAAAAATAAAATAAACAAACCAAGTGGTACTAAATCAACCCCCAAAAACCTTCTGCACAGCAAAAGAAACAATCACTAAAATGAAAAGGCAATCTATGGAATAGAAGAAAATATTTGCAAACTATATATGTGATAAGTGGTTAATATCCAAAATATATATAGAGAACTGATTAAAAAATAATAGCAGAAAAATAATAATAATAATAATAATAATAATAACCCAATTAAAAAATAGGCAAAGGACCTGAAAGACATTTTCCAAGGAAAATATGTAAATGGTCAATAGGTACACAAAAGGTGCTCGATATCACCAATCATCAGAGAAATGCTAATCAAAACCACAATGAGATATCACCTTATGCCTACTAGATGGCTATTATCAAAAAGATAATAAATAACAATTGCTGGTGAGAATATAAAGAAAATGGATCCCATACGCACTGCTGGTGGGATTGTAAAGTGATGTAGTCACTATGGAAAACAGTATTGGATGTTGCTCAAAAATTAAAAATAGAACTACCATATGATTCAGTAACTCTATTCTGGATATATATCCAAAGGAAACAAAATCAATATCTTAAAATAAATGCCAGTATCTCCATATTCATTGAAGCATTATTCACAAGAGTGAAGATATGGAAACAACCTATCTATTGATGGACAAAGAAAATGCCGTAATTTATTTAATTTTAATTAATTTAGTTACATGTAGCTATGTGGCTATTGTATTAGAACAATTCTAAAAATTCTGACATTCCAGGTAGAAAATAGAATTCCTTCAATTTAAGGTAAGCATCAGAAGAGGAAGAAGGCCTGACCATCTCTGGCCTGCAACACCTGGACAGCAGGTGCTTGAAATACAGACTCTCAACTGAGGACTTTAAAGTAAAATGGGGGAGGGGAGGGCAGGGTGCTTAGATAAAACTGTTAACGTATGTGACACAAAAAGGACTAGAGAGAAAAGCCCCATCATAACTTCCAAAGAAATTAACTGCAAGCTGGTAACAGCCCTCATGGCTTCAGTCTCAGCAAGAGCAATAAAGGGGCCTGTACACTTCAATAGGAAGGAAGCCCCGAGTCAGGCAGCCAGGCATGGCAGCAGGCTGTGAAGGGCCACTGAGTCTGGCAAACAGCTGACCAGCTCTAATGAGGCAACTGCGGAGAGTTACTGAAGGGATAGAGTTAAGGCAGAGGGAAGAAGGATTGCCGGAAATTTTACAAATAGCTGTAAGAGAGACTGCCTGACAGGTGCTGCACCTTTGGCTTCAGAGAGGGAGGAGGCGGGGGACCTGCACTGTGCTCCCTTCCGTTCTTGGATTGCCTGCAGATGCCTCCGTTTGTCTGAACCTAAGAAGAAGCAGGGAGCAAGTTTACCCAGGTTGCCTCCCTGGGCAGAGAAGTGTGGAGACGGGATCTGGACAGGCTAACGGGATGGATTGAGTGACAAGAAAAAGGGGATTTGAACAAGAACAATGTTCAGGGCAGGATTGTAAGACACGCACTGTGTGAAGATGGCGTCCAGCTCAGGGCCACCTTCCTTCATGTTGTCATAGTGGGGCACTCCAGAAGGGATAGGGAGAGGCTGAGAATGCAGGCTCTGGGGTTTGATGACCTGGCTTTGAATCGTAACTCCGTCACCTCCAAATGGAGTGGTTCAGGAAGAGTTCCTGTTGGGTGACAATTCCCTGTGGCTTCTGATGTTTCTGCACACCTTCTGAGCCAGGAACTGGCTGCCTTTGCTCTGGAACTATATTTCCAAGGATCTTTCATTGTGGAATTTGGGGTTCAAGGAGATAGCACAAATGCTGATACCAGCTTCCACTGCTGTAATAAAGCTCAGTCCTGTCTCTGACCTGAGTCTCCCATCTTCTCATGGCACCCAGACTATGGCAAGCTAACTGGTTACTCTGTAAAAAGGATAAGATCTAATACCCTTCACAGCTCTTGACAGTTACCTCACCTCTCTAAGTCTCACTTTCCTCAGCTCTAAAATGGGAATCAAAAAGGACTGTGGCAATTACAAAAGTCAGCATACATAAAAGATTTGGAATCGCTTTGGTCATGGCTAAGTGCTCAAAAGGTTAGTTTTTTTTTATCTGTAAGCCAAATGTTCCAAACTCAAAAAATGTCATAAAAGGAGATGTGAAGCCCATTATAGTGAAGCCAGACTTAATAGGTCCTTTGAAGGAAGTTTTAAAAGTTCTGAAATAACTTAAAGATGTAATTATGGAACAAACTTACCACTGATAACTTAGAAAAATTTCTGAAAAGAGAGGAGGCAGACAACCAAACGTCAAAAATCCCAGTTTCAAAAAGATGGATACCACACACATTAGACTGGCCAGTAAGATGCGGATTTCTAAAAACATTTTAGAATAGATGATTAGACAGATGGTTTGTGAGCCTGTGGAAAAGAACACAGTGATCACTGGAAGCCAGCATGAGTTCACAAGTAATGCATTGTGCTGTACTAATATATTTTTTTCTGAATCATTGGATTAATCACCAAAATACTGTGAAAATAGTATAGCATGATTTTAGCAAGAACAGGTGATGTGGGAGGGAGATGTGGGTTGAATGAGAATATAAATAATGCATCTATTGACCTGAAAGAAGAATTCTAATAGAGTACCAACTCTATCTTGCGCATCAGTTAGCCAAGACTGGATGAAGATATAAAAAACGTGTCTGAAGATGACGCAAAACTGGGAGGAATAATCAGCATGACATTTGAAATATTTCAATAGTCCAGAACCACAGGCTGAGCCCACAAGAATAAAATCAAGTTCTTCATTTGGGTTCTTGACTGGCCAGTTATATGGAACAAGCCTGGGATTTTAGTTACCTGCAGGTGTGGTGAGAGCCAAAACTGTGATGCAGGCACTGAAAGCAAGCACTTCTGGCACATTGAGTTGCATCAGCACGGTAACGTGCCTGGTGCCCCAGATATGAGTGTGCCATTGCAAGGTGCTCTACCCAGCACCTCTGTCTATCTCGTTTAACCTTTACTCCAGTGCTCTAAGATTGTATAGACGAGGGATGGAAGTTCAGAGAGCTGAATAAACAAATAAACTGTGCCACATTTATGCAGCAAGTCAACACCACAGCCAGGATTCAGCTCCAAGTCTGCGCAACCCCTTGGCCTATTGAGACTACTAGACCACTGTCCGGGGCCTAGGTCACACCACATCAGCAGAGCTGTACTCAGTTCTCAAGATCACTCTCAAGGGCACATCACATGGTAAAATGCTTGATGAGAGAGCCTCTAACACACCAACCCTTAGGGAAGACTCAAAAACAAAAAAAAAATTATTTTAAAGACCCCTGTTAATATGAAATATATTATCAAAAATTAATTTAACAAATCTGAAGTACCATCACAAATAGTTTCATAATGAGAATTTAAGGTTTTGTTTTCCAAAACCTCTAAAATTTTAGTGCACTAGAATCTGTACAGCAGGAGGAAAAAAAAACAAAAAACCTTGGCAGCAACTGAGGAAGCAGATTCCCCTCAAAAGTGATTTTTCGTCTCTAATACCATGGATGGGAGGCTCTTCCTTTGATATTATTCCATGTTATCTGAGATTCTTTAACTATTTTCAGAAGATTCAAGTCAGCAATGAATTGTGAATTAAGAATTTTAAAAGTCCCTGTGTGAAAAAGGGCAGGGAATCTGACAAGTCAGTTTGACAGGAAAGATCGCCACTCTGTCTTTAGAGTTCCTGAAACGATGCCATGTTGGAGAAGACGGTGTTTGTGGAACTATGCGTTCCTTATAATCAAATCAATGAAATACCACATTCTCTATCTGCCAGTTGGCAGTCATCTAGTCAGGATGCAGCTTGATAAAGAAAATGCCTCCCCAAAGACCACCAACTGTGTGTGATGCTATGGAGTATCTTTATGTGGTCTATGTTTTGTGTCACCCAGAGCTTGGTTTCCTATAAACCACGAAAGGCAAGATTAAATGTAGCCTCATACCCAGTGGTATCAGATGGTGTTCTGTTTAAAGTACAGGCCTGCGGTCTGCCAAGACTCCTCAGAAAAGCCATACATGGTACAACTCTCCTCTCCCATCCTCATTCAAATGATGTTTTAATGGACAATAAACAGCGAGACTTATAAACAAGCAGAAAGGAGGAGCTGGAGATGTTAGGAGGCGTATACAGATGGACAGTTTTATACTCTGCAAGTAGAACTGCACCCAAATCCAATTTTAGCAATTAGTCCACAGTAAGAGTTAGAAACAACCTTCTGAAGAGTAAAGGGGAGAAATGAAGACATAAATTAACTACTTTTTTGATGCAGCTGTGGATGTCATGGGCTTTCTTCTTGAGCTTTCATTTTTTAATTTATACCAATGTCCTGTGGCTAGATCTGACCCTCTTGAGCAAGTCTTTAGTGTACACACTGCTCTTCTCCATTCCTAGATGTTGAAAGTGACCTTCAGGATGATGGAAAAGCTATCCTTTAATCCAATGCTACAAAAGTAGCAAACACTTTCCAACATTTACCATGTTCTCTGCATACTGTGAAGAAGGGAATTTTTAAAAATAAAATGTCCCCATATATAAGTAGGCTTAGAACTTCTACTCAAACACTAACAGCTCCCAACATCACCATCCACTTTTTTTTCATTGCCATGTTTTTGTTTTTTTTAGAATGGGAGTGAGATAGTTTCTTTTTTCTCAGCTTTATTGAAGTGTAATAGACAATTAGTTGCTCATATTTCTATTGTACAAATTCTTTGATTATACTTGGCATACAATAATATATTCATTTCAGTTGCATAGCATGTTGATTAGAGATCTATATAACTCATGAAGTGGTCACCCCACAGAATCAGGTACCCCTCTTCCCCCTTAGATTCTTTTTACAACATTGTTGACTATTTTCCATATGCTATACTTTATATCTCCACAACTACTTTGTATCTATCCATTTGTACTTCTTAATACCTTTGCCCTTCTTTTGCCTTCCCCCCTAACCCCTCACCCGTCTAGTAGTTCTCAAAAAGCCTTTGCATCTGAGTTTATTTCCATTTTTGTTGTTGTTTATTTTCTTCTTTAGACTCCACATGTATGTGAAATCACGTGGCATTTGTCTTTATCTGACTTACTTCATTCAGCACAATACCCTCTAGGTCCATCAAGGCGATTTTTTTTCCATTCCCTTCCTTTTAGTCTGTGTGTCTTTTAATCTGAAGTGAGTCTCTTGTAAGCAGCATATGTAGGGGTCTTGTTTTCTTATCCATTCACCTTCCCTATCTTTAGTTGGAGTACTTAACATTTTTCCATTTGAGTTAGTTGTTGATAGGAATGGAGCTGTTACCATTCTTTATTCATGATTTTGATATTTTTTCTTCTTAAAGAAGTCCCTCCAACATTTCTTGTAATACTGGCTTTGTGTTGATGAGTTCCTTTAGCTTATTTTTGTCTGGGAAGCTCTTTATCTGTCCTGCAACTCTAAATGATAGTTTTGCTGGATACAATATTCTTAGTTGTAGATCCTGGGTTTTCAACACTTTGAATATTTTGTGCCAAGCCCTTCTGTCTAGCAAAGCTTCTTTTGAGAAATCGGCTGCCAGTCTTATGGGAGCTCCCTTGTGGGTAACTAAGTGGTTTTCTCTTGCTGCTTTTAAGATTCTTTGTATTTAATATTTGGCACTTTAATTATGATATGTTATGGTATGGGCCTCTTTAGGTTCACTTTTTGGGGACTCTCTGAGCTTCCTGGTGTTGTGTGTCTATTTCCTTCACAAGGTTAGAGAAGTTTTCCATTATTATTTCAACTTCTTGTTCGCCCTCTTTGAGTACCTCTATGACACAAATGTTGCATTGCCCTTGTGTCCCATGGGCTCCTTAAATTATTATTATATTCTTGGTTACTTTTATCCTGCCATTCTGATTGGGTGTCCTTGGCTTCCCATTCTCTATGTCGGTGGTTCGATCTTTATCCACTTGGTTGATTCCCTCTAATACTCATCTCAAATCATGTATTTTTCATTTCTCACTGGTTCCCTTTATAATCTTTTTTTTTTCATTTCTGTTAAAGTTATCAGTGAGTTCACCTACACTTCCCTTAATTTCACTGAGCATCTTTATAACCAGTGTTTTGAACTCCATCTGTGAGACTGCTTGACTCCATTTTCCTGGATCTTTGTTCCTTACTTTTATATGGTTTCTGCTTCTTTGCTTCCAATTTTGGCTGTCTATGTCTGTTTCTATGTACTAATCAAAGCTCCTAAGTCTCTCAATATTATTAGCATGGCTTTGTGTAGCATGTGTCCAGTGGCATAGTCCTGAGAATGGTTCTGCTGCAGGCCAAGTTGAGCCCCAGCCTATGCCCCTCCCGGGGCCATCTGTTAAGATTCGGCAAGCAACCACAGGTACTGTGCTTATAGATGCCTCAAGAATCCACACCAGAAACTGAGGCCAGCTGCCACCAGAGTGAGTCTTGGCTCTGCTCAGCAAGTGGCACAGATTTGCCAAGGACACAACTGAATGTGGCTTGGGTAGGGCCACAAATTGGGGAAGGTGGAGTTTCAGGTAATCTTCTGGATGGAGCGACCCATTACCCAGTTTGATGCCTTTCAGATATGGCGGTGCTGCATCTGCACATTGGGATGGGGTGGGCTCAACAAAGGAACAATGGGTACCACTAGCACTTCTGCCCAATAGAAAGCCTCGCTTCCAGCCCTCGCTCTGACAACTCAATGTACCCCTGTAAGTCTCTGGTGACACCAGGCAGCCGATCTGGCTCTGGAGCTCAGAGCAAACAGGTCCGTCACTGTGGAAGTCTGCCCACAGACATGGCCCCTGTAAGAGGCATCTACAGCTGCCAGCTGCAGCTGCATTAGCTTCTGTCTCATTCATCTGCTGGTGACTGGGCAGCCTCACATCTTCATCCCTTCCTACCTCCAACTGTTGCAGGGTGATTTCTTATTTCTCTCCTTAGTTGTAGGGCTTCTGCTCATCTAGACCCCCAGGTGACTGCTTGCGATTTGCTATGTTTCCATCTCAACTTTGATGCAGTCACAAGAGGGGATGAGTGAAGCTTCTATCATTACACTGTTTTGTCCAGTTCCTTCCATCGCCATCCACTTTTAAATCATGCTTTACCTTGCATCATGCTAGCATCTATGTTATACAATTTCTACCACTACTCCTAGTTTTGTTCCTTGCCCAGTGTCTTGTCCATATCTTTCAAATATTCAGAGTTTTGTTTTCCAATCTTCAGCTCTTCTTCCTTTATGGTTTTCAGACCCTTCAGTAAGTTGACTCCATGTCACTGCTCACACTCCAATTTGTCTAAGTCCCTTTAAAATGAGATCCAGGAACTAGACTCTGAGCTATGTGGGACTTATCATATTACCACCAGCTAATGATCAAACACATTAGCTCTTCTCTCTATGCTATCCTCATTACCCATTACCACAAGAATAGGCTGCAGCTGTTCAATAAGCATTACTTGGTGATGATAAAATGTTGTGGTAGGGAAACATGTGACAAATCTGTTCAGCCAGTCCACAACCTTGCAGCTGAGTTACAAAACTGTATAGTCAAGTAATTTTAAATTAAATTTGAATCCACTCTGTAAAAGCCTACCTAGATAAACTGAACACAAGAGCTTCTTGCACTTCACTGCCCATAGAGCTGGGACAGCTGACCAGGAGTTTATATGCAATGATTTCAAATCTGGAGGTTTAAATTATCATGAATTATAATGGACCATCTGTATCAATTCATAACTATTTCAAGAGAGGATAACTCTGTTTATGTAATCATTAATATGTATAGATACCTTATATAAATGTATACATTACTATTGATACCATATATCTCAAAATGATCACTATAGCTATGCCACTAGTAGATTAGTATGAACTGAGAAACTCTTTGGCAGAATGTGGTTCTTTCTTCACATAACTGTGAGGATGTTGGCTTGGAAACATGAACAACCTTGCAACTCCTGAAAAAGGCATCTGTATGGTCTAACGTGTTGAGGCATTTCTCCTACCTCTCTATGGTAGATAAACCATACATGGCAGTCACACTTGGTCTCAGTGATCTGGCCATTCTGAAACTAGATTCCCTTCCTATGTACGCTTCGATTTCCTGCTATCTCATGTCCAAATAAAATTTCATCAATTATAAATTACCACAAACAGGCTCTCATTGTAGAATCAGAAAACTGTGTAGGTCACTCTGGAAGGCCTCTTACAAGAGGATTATTGGGGAAAAAATTATATAGAGAGTGGTCACACATGTTTTTCTATAGAAAAAAATTGTTAGGAAGAAACACAGAAGGATTTGTTTATTAACAAAGTAGCTGTGGAGATTTGTAGTTTTATTATTTCTTTTTAGAAAAAAGAGAAAATTTACAAGATGCAAAGGTCTCATACAATACATAATCACTGATGAC